>HG995387.1:11250000-12500000 GCA_905333075.3 Atethmia centrago
GTCAAAATGGGAAGAATGCATATGTCCACAATTTTTCGCTTCAGTGACAGTGGGAGGTCCCCTTTCATCAGCTCTTTTATGGACCAGTAGCTCCTCCAGGCATTGTCGGTTCGTCTTAAGACTTCTTTGTCTCGTCTAACCAAAGCCAAAATCTTCTCTTCTTTCTTCTTAGTCTTGTTTTGACCAAAAACAAAACTTACATATCAAAAGGCGGTAGACGTACGAATCTCCGAAATATGAATGTTTTAATACCGACCGGGGTCTGTCAGACCCCGCGGGAGTAATTAAGGGATATGTAAGTTTATCATTAATGCGTAATACACAATCCTTCCGGAATAAATTCTCCAAATAATAGTGAAAACCGCTTTAATTTATAATATAGATGAGAAAGAGTCGTCAAACTAGTGGTAATCATAATCATTTATTTGTCAGAATACGGCTGGCTGCGCCCCTCGCTAGTTTCACGCAAAAGTCTCGATCCTGTCGGAATATCGGGATTAAAAGTATTGTATGTTCTAAATGCAGGTCATAATCTACTCATGTGCCAAGTTTTATCCAAATCCGTTCGGCCGTTTTAGATTAGTCAATGATATCATCACCGGGTGGTTCTGTATTTCACCAGGTTAGGGCAGAATTTACAGGTATGAAAGCCTTTATTTTTGACGTACTTGACGTTTGCGTGCTAATTGAAAAGCTGTTTTTATTACGTAGTTTTCTTGTTTTGTGAAAATAAAGTATCTCTAACATACCTGTGTACAGTCGCCAGCACATCAAGTTTCCACAAACTGTCACATTTATCTCATTCGATTTTGAATTTGACCATCAACATTTTAGGGTTTAAAATCATTTGGAGTAATTAATTTAACGGTTGGTAGAGTCTTCACGTGACCAGAGGGCTGGCCTTTTTTTAAGCCCAAAGAATCAGCATTGCCATCCAACGTGGCAATGCTGCCAGCCTTTTGGGAAAATGGGAACTTTTCCCATTGACAGCGATGCGGACGAATTTTTTGATGCCCAATGAGCTCTTCCGCCTTTTTGTTATTTTTATTATTTACTTGTACATCTTATAGATATTTTTTAAGATCAGTATATCTATTTAAATTTAATGAAAGATTAAATAAATTATATTTTGTAGTAATTTGACAGTTTGTTGACTTAATGTACTGGCGACTGTAAATTCAGTTTTATTTGTATAAAGGGCACCATTATAAAAGTTTATAAAAATTGCCTTTATCTTGCCTTAGCTTGCCTTAGCTTGCCTTAGCTTGCTTCTTTTTACTTGCCTGGTAATCTGCCCCTTGCTTAGTTATAGTTACAGAGGATTCTAGAAAAGGTTTCCAGGGCTCACCTGCAAAATGTGATATTATGACGATTTTATGGTTAGTCGATTATCAGGGGTAATAAAATAGCTCGCCATCCGATAAGGCCCAGGCCCGGGTTGACGGCGCGTTGTGTTCTACGCGCGCCTCAAAGTGATGTCAGCACAAGTGTAGGGGGCCGTTAAATATCTTGGAATGTTTGGATATTAGATAGTAAAAAGTTTATTCTAGCATAATTGTACATAGGTAACAATCAGGAACATTTATAATTACTAAAAATGATTAGCAACAGCTGTTTAAAGAATGAACTCTTAGCTCGATCAGACAATGATAACACAAGTATTCGGTTAAATTCTGTTGCAGCATTTCGATTGTTATTATTTGTGGTCAATAAATCATTATTTTACCGGACTTTTGCATTATTTTAGGCTTAGTTACTTTGGGAATTAACGGACGATGGAACGGTGGAACGCAGAGCTAAGAGGCTCATTGGCGACGTAAATCTGGTGGATGCCAAGCTTCACAGTTTGGCCCATCGTCGCAAGGTTGCCTGCTTGTCGGTCTTCTATAGATTGTACTTCGGAGAGTGTGCTCAGGAACTCCACGACCTCATTCCACCGGCCCCCTTCTATTATCGGTCATCTAGGCGCACTTCAGGTTACCATCCCTTCCTGGTGGCTATCCCACCAACTCGCACTAAGCGTTTCCAAACTTCTTTTATAATGCGCACAGCAAAGGAATGGAACTCTCTGCCTGCGTCTGTGTTTCCGAAC
Source organism: Atethmia centrago (assembly GCA_905333075.3). Classification (NCBI taxonomy): domain Eukaryota; kingdom Metazoa; phylum Arthropoda; class Insecta; order Lepidoptera; family Noctuidae; genus Atethmia; species Atethmia centrago. The sequence goes on from HG995387.1 coordinate 11,252,093, forward strand.
GCATATAACCCTAATCTCTTCAAAGTGAGAGTGAACAGGCTTCTTCTGGGTAAGCTCGCTCCATCGTCGACTTTGTTTCTGTCGCCTCTGGCATAGACTAAAGTCAAGAGCAAACCCATCACAAATAAAAAAAAAAAAAAAAAAATGATTCTCAAGAAAGAAACTTAAAATTATTACTAATCGAATTCAGTACAGAACAAATACTAAGCTATAAAATCAGCCAGTTTTTTTATTGAGGTTCTTGTTTGAACATCCTTGTTTAATAAAGGCCTAAGGGTTCATACGGATAAGGGGCTTGTGGCTAAGTAATAACAGCCGCACGGGTCGATCGATCAGGTTAAGCGACGCTTGCCGCGGTTGGTCCGTGGATAGGTGACCATCTTTACATACCAAGACCCCTCCGTGCCTCGGAAAGCACGCTAAGCCGTTGGTCCCGGCTGTCATTTGTAGATCTTTGACAGTCGTTACGGGCCGTCAGCAGCTCGACCAGTCTTATCAAGGGGTATTGTGTTACCCAGTAACTGGGTTGTGGAGGTCAGATAGACAGTCGCTCCATGTAAAATACTGGTATTCAGCTGTATCCGGTAGGACTGGAAGCCGGTCCCAACATAGTTGGGAAAAAGCTAGGCAGATGATGGTGGTTCATACAGAGTAAAACTTGATTTCTGTGCCATGATACTAATTACTGTTTCTTTTAAAGAGAAATATTTAACTGATCCACTTAAAACTTATTGACCTTCTAATGATGAAAAGATGAACCCTTTTTAAATTAATGGACCACTAAACATGTTTTGGTAAATACTGCATTAAAAGAGGCGCATTCATTATATTATAGGTATTATTTTCAATAATATTTTCTAAATATTCACAAAATTACGTCTTTTCTATTCAAACTCTCCCTTAGAAAAACTCATCACTTGAACTAATTATTATGACTACAATCACAACATAGGGTCGCCCTATGGTTGCCCCCGAGGTATGTTGGCACAATTTGTTGAAACTCGCCCGGAATGCTGGCAATGTGCAGTGCTTGCATCTTAGTACAAGTACTATTACTGACAGAAGTGTTACGAGGACATTTTGGATAAGGAACAAGGTGTTGTTTCATTAAGCGACTAATCTAAATATAAATATTAATTTTCAAAATTAAAATAATACTTTCGTTGTTTAAGAGCCGATTCACAACGGGAAAGCAGCGGCGCCGCGACCGGCCTCGCTGCATCGCGCGTCTTCTTAGGGATACTACCCGCAGCTGCCCGCGTCGCGTCTCTGCCGGTTTCTGCCGTTCCGGTGTGATACGGCCCTAATTGGTTGGTTTTTGGTAGCTTGAAGGTAGATTTGATCACTTTTTGATACGATGTAAAAATATACCTTGCATGCATAAAGAAGTGGGTTTGAAGGCCCGACCCAACCGCTCAGATCACTGCAAGTCGATCTTCCGAAAGAAACGGTTACATGTTTAAGCAGTTTCTTAATGTGTAAGTGCAAAAGTTAAAACGCCACTATTTCACCTACGCCGCTTGTTTTACCGAAAACCCGCTTCTATGCAAGCACCCAAGCTCACCGTCCGGTAAGGACCAGGCCCGGGTCGACGGCGCGTCTCAAAGAGATGTCGTCAGGACATAGGTAGTGGTCCACTAGGGCCGATGCCTGCCGGGGTCGCGGAAAGGTACTTATGGGTCACCGAGGCCCCCGCAACACAGGCAACAGGAAGGAATACGGGTGGGTTTTAGTCAGTAAGAGTCTGACACACCCTCCCGCTCCGCCCAGAGCGGGAGAAGATAATAGATGACCCTCAAAAAAAAAAAATGCAAGCACCCAGTTTATATTTGTAGAATGATCAACAATATAGAGCGCGATTTCATGGTGACGTTGCTTCGATTACAAACTTTTAATTAAAGTTATAAATAAATTAGCTGTTTTTTTTCTTTATTATTATTTAAATTATTATAAATTGCCACTTATAGAAATAAATTATAACACCTTTCATTACCACCATTTCCCAAAAAGAACTTCTGTTAATAAAAAATAATAAAAAACAGGTTAATATCTAAATCAGGTTAATGTCTAAATCAAGATAATTATTTCTTGATATGGTGATGAAGTTGTGAAGCGTGGGAGTACAAGATGATAATCGAATTATTTAAATAATTAAAACACACAATGGATGGATATGTTACAATTTTTATGTCTTTATTAATAGTAGCTGTGCCACACGTGGAGTTTTTGTTATCTTTTATAAAAAAATATGTAGGTATTATAAAATAAGTTTCTTTCAGCTACGAGTACCTATGTATTTGCTATAAAAAAGGTAAAAATATAATTATTTATAGAATAATTTTTACATCTATTCTACATATTACAAGTTACTTGCTTGGTCTTCTTTTCTCTCTTCTTAAGAACTACGCAACGGATTATAATGCGCTTTTCAACATCACTGAGAGAATTTATTCCGCAAGGTTTATGTGTATAATATATTAATATTTAACCTATATATCTAATACTATAATAATATATTTACTAACGACTTTATATAAAGTTGTTAAAACCGTGCAAAGCAGGGGCGAGTCGTTATCTTAAATATCAGTTAGTTAATATTAAAAGCTACCAAAACTAGCTAGTATCGGTGCGCGAAAAAAAAGAAAATTATCCAGGGTTGGCACTACTCTCTGTGACTGTCCAAATCGTCCCCTAATAAAGGGCTAGTCCCCGGTACGAAAGGCGCGAGTGTCAGAAAAACAGCTCGAACCCGCAATGAATAGCAAAAATTAAACATTTCACGCAACTAACGTAGAGATGGGGCGGTGGACCGTGTGTGTGTGGTCTAACTTTAGAGACTGTAGCGATTTATAAGTTGTACTTTATTGTCAGTCGGACAAAAAATACTTATTGGTGGCCATTACTGAGTTACTGATAAAAACACTCGCATATGAGGACACGGAGGCCCTGCTGCAGCACACTTAATAACTCACTCATTCACGCGTACACTTACTCACAGGTACACGCATACACCACACATACACCCCACACACACATATCACACACACCCAACTCGCATATAACATACACTAAAGAATTTTCATTGTTCCTCTCAAACAGAGCACCTGCCATTAGATCTCTTCACCACCCTAGGTTGACTGGTAGAATATCTAAGGCATTTACCTTTTTTGTGTGTAAAAAGTTAAAATAAATAAATAATACACAAAACACACTCACATGAATAAGCTGATGTCAAATCTTCTGTAATTCTCTTTTGTATTAATTGACTTTCTCAAAATTATATAAAAAATAAATACTGGCATAATTTGTATGTGAATGTATAGTAGCCAGCACACCCAGTTACCACAAACTGTCAAATTTCTCCAAAGGATTTTAAACCTTAACATTTTGATGGTTAAGTTCAAAATCGAATGAGAAAATTTGACAGTTTGTCATTTTGACACTTGATGTGCTGGTACGTTACGTAAATCTAAGTTGCGGAAGAGTGGAGTGTCCTAATACGGGTATTTATTTGCTTCAGGGGCAGATATATGATTTTAGTGAGCTATTTAAGATATTTTCATCATAAGTTATTTGCGGAAATCGCGAAACGTATGTAACTGGTGACCGAAAAGCTGGCGGCTTTCTCGCGCAACGCATCAGCATTGCAATTCAGCCAGGAAATGCCGCCAGCATCCTCGGTACAATGCCTCGAGGGCCTTTTTGAGGTTTAACTTAGTTTTAATTTAATTTAGTTAATGTTAATAATCTTCTTGTAATTTGGTTATGTAAATAAAGGTATACTTTTTCATATATTATTTTGTATGAACAGACTATTATCAATCAAAATCAATCAAATTATTTATTTTACAGATCTTAAAATCCTATTTGTTCGTAATTATAAATATACATCTTAAATACTATTGTTAGTACATAAATTTGGCAAATTTTGGTAATAATTACTAATAATGTCAAAATCATTAATAATACAATAATCAAATACAAAATAATCAAATACAAAATAATCAAAAATGCAAAAGGTAGGTACAACAAACAAAATAATTTAAAGGCACGATTTGAAGGCAATGTACTTGTGTCCTGGTCCAGTGCCCGAGGATTAGACATTCCGCCCTATCGGCTATGGTGACCAAGAGGCTGTTGGCGCTGCCCCGCACCCACCGTATCAGGCAGGCGATACGATTTCGCATGATTGCGTAAAAACCGTCTCCATACATGTCTCTGCGAACATCGCTGATGCGCCACAGTGTCGTGGAAACCCCAACAGCGCCCTGCATGCGTTGTTGTACTGGACACGTAAGGCGCTGTAAGCCCTCTGCGTGTAGTCGACCATAGACTGCAGGTGTAAAAAGACTGGCAGCATGCACTAAACAGAGTAGTTTCACACCCCTCAAGCACTTTGCAAAACTACGCATCAACATATTGCTCCTGACTGACGGCGCCCTATGCTCCCTTTCCATGTCAACGTTATCGTTCTGTGTTTCAGTAACCCAATGCCCCAGATATTTAAAAACCCATTGTAACACAGTCCCACCGAGTGTGACAAGCGGCACTTCACGATAGTCTTTAGTGCCTGCCTTGAACAACAGACATTTTGCTCACAAACAGACATGAGTTTCCTGAAGGCGCTGATCGATGGGGCCAGCAGCACCATGTCATCGGCGTAACTAATGTTATTGACGAGTGTTCCGTCAATAAAACAGCCTGCTATAGTGCTGCTGAGACTAAATCCGCCGATCTACGTCCAAACAGAAGAGCTTCGGCGAAGTCAGACCTCCCTGTCTGACCCTGCACCAGCTCGTACGGATCGGATAGTGAGCCTTCCCATTTCACCATATTAGACTGATGCCAGTAACAACTCACATCATCTCACCTGGAAGTGTTGTATCATCATACAGCTTATTCCATAAAACACCATAGGATACCAGATCGAAGGCTTTTGATAGTTCAAGAAAACATGCGTACACGGGGGTTTTTCCTGTCCATGTAATATCTGACAGTGTGCTTGAGATAAAGAACAGCGTGCTCTGTTGAAAGATCAGCTCTGAAGCTAAACTGGGCATCGTGACGCTACAGATGTTTATTTAAGTGCTTGTCAAGCACACTGTCCAGTATTTTGGAAGTAATCGTAGCCAACGATATGGGCCTATAGTTATTTATATCAGATACATCTCCAGTTCGATTTTTTATAATCGGCACAACTAAGGTTTTCATAAGGTCTTCAGGCAGATACGTATGTGAGAAGCAGAAGTTGAAAAACATTGGGCATGTGAACACCTGCATTTTGTAAATGCTCTATGCTGAGAGAATTGTGCCCAGGTGATTTACGGCGCTTCATGTTTCTCACCACTGCAGCTATTTCTTTTGCCGTAACCCTTTCCAGTGATTCCGTTGTTGGCTCCCTTGCCGTTAATGACTCCATTAACCCTACAGGGGACTTCATTGCAATGTGATTTTTAAAGAGATTGGCTACGGAGGCAGACTCACTAACACCCTCCACGCTCGCAGGAAGGCTCGACTTGCCACTCAGTTTGTTAGTGTGTCTTCCTAAACTTACTAAAACCCTTCTCTCTGTGACAATATGTTATAATATTAATTTTTATTTGTTCTCTGTTTGTCTGAAACCACTTTGGTTTACTTATAAGAACCCGTTTTATTTATCTCATATTGTTTGTTATTATATTGTATATCCAGCATGGTTGTCCTGCAAGCGCTAAGCAGTCACACAGTTGACTCTGGGCTAATATACGAGTGCCACCAGCGCCTCAACCAGGTGGGTAGTCTCAAGAACTTGAGGAGCTGGGGTGGATCGAATAATCGATTTCCCACCCGTACGCAAAATACGCGCATTGACATGGAGTTGCGGACACCAGCCCGTATTACCTATTACCTATATAGTGTCTATCATTATATCTGTGTTTTTTCACAAATATTCTTATTTTCGTTACTAAAAATAAATATTCCCTATGAAACCGAATCACGGCACGGTGTGAGTGCGACGCGCATTTCTATGGCCAAGGTCAATGGCGATTATCCGACCCTTAAAAGGAAAACTCCTATTACTACAAAAAACTAAATAACTTCTATTACTAGCTATGTAGTATAAAGCTTGTTAGAGAAAGAAACTATTTGTATTTGTACTGGGTAATTAGTTTAATGGTCTCCTCACAGAGGTCTGCAAGGAGACCAGTACACTAGGACCTCGATACTTAAAATAATAATATGCTGTTTGATTTCTGTCAAAAAACTTTGTAGGTCGTTAATAACACTAATGGGTTTTAATCGAAAAGGTTATCAATATCTGGTTTATATCGTTTCTTTTTTGTTTCATTTTACGTTTTTATACCTACCTATAAAAAGAATGTGAGTAGATGATACATTTCCCAGACATCGCGCTGCAAGTCGCTAAAACCTTTTAATTTGCGCCGCTCATCCAAGTCGTAACGTAACCCGGGACTGGTACAACTTAATGCTTCCGGGGGGTCGCTGAGCCTTTGTTTTGTGGCCAGAATACTCGGCTCACTTCGGCTCACTCCGGCTGTTTCAGCTAATTGACCAACTTCCATTTATTCAACTATTTGACGCCACCTCTTATTGAATGGCCGACATTTTAAGTGTTTGTTACGTGAGTTGGAAGATTATTTCACCGAAGCAGAAACTATGATTCAGGGTCTTGCTCCAAGACTAACTCACTTGTGGTAAGTCGAGGATACCACTGTAATGGCGCCCGCACGTCGGTGGTAACACTTAGATCTTGAGCTGGCCTAGTGTACTACGGAGATTCAATAGAATAAAAGGACAGCTTATACTGGTTTTGTTACTTATGAGCGGCCTACTTTAAGTTCCCATGCACCGATCCCTTTACAAGTTATAAATAAGATTTACAATACATTAGTCACTAATGATTAGTGCAACGTGAGTTGAGTGTGACCGTCCGAAATCATTTCCAGTCTGACGCAACACGTTGGGATGTCGGTGTAGCGAATTCATTAGTTTTGCCCCTACCAAAATTTGCTCAACGCGGGTAAAGAAGTTTTCGAGAATTAAAATGTGCCAATGTGTACACGATGGCCCTCGAACTTTAGGTTTGAACGGATGACCGTTCAAACTTAAAGTTCGAGGGCCATCGTGTACACATTGGAGCCAACCAGCTTACAAACTATATTTTACTTTCCCAGATTAAAAAAAAGTGTCAACAAGCTTTTTCTAAAATTCACACCAAGTAAAGCTGATTTGCAAACAAGATTAGTTCGTAATCATCATAAAGTACTCAAATGCAGATCAATCCGAACCTCTGTGGACATGGGGTATTACGTATTAACATCAACAATATAACTACAGAAGGTTTAAAAAACCGGTGAACGAAATGAAGCGGAAATGACGGACTACGCTAATTGCGTAGCAATAAGTAGCAGTGCTACGCACAAATGTGTTTGAATCTTAGTTTTGCTGCGACCGACGCGACTTGGACTTCCCATTTTGATATTTAATTGGTCAAGGACAGCTGACAAATGGGACAATTGATTTTCTATTGTTTGACTCCGAATCAGTGTCGCGCGGGCACAGGTTAAATCAGAATTTGTGTCATCTATATACATAATCGCGTTTGACTGACAGTTTTTTTTTATTATGCGTAAGTTTAACTTAACACATTTAACAGTCGGACTGCACGTCAGAAGTGAAAACTTCTTAGCTTCAAAACCTGGTAAACATCTGTAGACGTGTCTGCGCGTGACGGTCTCGCGAGTTCAGTGCTTTTTCCCCATCCCAAAAGTGCCCAACGTGCCTAAAGAAGGTTTTACTTCAAAAATCTCCATGGTAAAAACTGCGTGAGCAGGGGCCGGTCGCTAGTACATATTGTCAATTGATAATTTTTTAAATTAGACGATACATTTTTTTATTTTTCATAATGACACGATAATTATTTACCCATATAAGCTGTTATAGGGAATAGAAAGTCCTAACCCTTTTATGAGCGAGTGTTGCGCATACTTTTTCGTGTAGAGTAAACCTTCTGTACAGATTCCTTATAAGGTGGCAACTGGTATGTAAGCCACGCGTTAGTCACGTGACGTGCGCAGGCGCAGCGTTTGCGCTTCGACGCAGCCGCATCGAATCGATCAGCCACGCTCATACATTATGTGTAATTAAAGATTATGGAATAGAAAGAATTAAAGTGTGGTAGTACAGAAAACTGGTTTATGTTATGATGATATTAAAATATTAATTTGAAAGCTTTTTTTGGTAATTACTCATAAATTATTTCAGTTTTATTATTTTATTATTTTGAACTTTGTGTTATTTATGTGGTAGACAAGTGCAACCGCATCCGGTTGCAATATACTTTATGGTTTTAGAATAAATGAAATAAAGAATTTGCAATATAAAAAAAATCGAACTGATCTTAGATAATGTAGGTTTTCTGGCAGCACTGAGAAGTCAGGTCAGGACCTGTCAAAAGTGTCAAAGAGATATTTTCTTCAGCCGTGACTGAATGATGAATGAATGAATGACACGAATGATGAACGTCATCATATATTTTATATTCACTGTCGGAATCTAAGACCTCTTGTCAAAAGTGGCGCCATCTGGTAGCGTGAATTTTCATGACAGCCCTCATTAAATATTAGGTAAGGTTAGTAAGTATGACATAATCGTATGCTTCGAAAAGCAAAAGTATAATTTTAAAAATAATGTAACGTACAGTCACGAGTATAAATCCCTTACATGGCAAGTAATATAATTTAATATTTTGCATAAGTTATTTGCGGAAATCGCGAAACGTCTAGTTGATGTAACTGGTGACCGAAAAGCTGGCAGCTTTCTCGCGCAACGCATCAGCATTGCAATTCAGCGAGGAAATGCCGCCAGCATCCTCGGTACAATGCCCCGAGGGCCTTTTTTAAGCTTAACTTAGTTTTAATTTAATTTAGTTAATGTTAATAATCATCTTGTAATTTGGTTATGTAAATAAATATACTTTTATATGAAACAAAAATATTTTGTGTTTCGTAATGTTAATTACTTTGCATACGATTTATATAGAATCATGTTTATTTAACTAAACAGACAGGAGTGCTGCTGGGGAGTTTGTTGCGCCACTTCTTGCCAGCTAAAGCACTAGGAAGTAGATAAGGGTGGGCGTTTTTGGGGGATTGTCTTAAGTAATTTTTACGTTCGAGAAGTGCTGATTGAGTGATATAGTTTTAATATATGACTTTTGATTTTTACAGTTACGCAAAATTCAAAAGCCTTTTGTCGTGAAAAAAAAAATGCAACTTTGAGAAAAGACCTATTTCATAACGATATGGTTTCGACAATACTGCAAGCAGCATACAATATCTATCAATGCTTTATGAGAGTATCGCTTTAGAGTGTTGCGTAAGTATAACTTATTACTTTTATTCTTGTGAGTGTGAACCTTGAGCTTACGCCACGCCGTTACGTCTGCTTGTATCCGCTCACAACTGAAATAGAAACATTTTCAACTATCAAAACAAAAATCCTGTGTTTCATACTTGAGCATCATCTGCTTAGCCTTGTCACAATTATGTCGGGGTCGGCTGCCAGTCTAACCGGATGCAGCTGAGTATCTGACCTCCACAACCCAGTTACTGGATAACACAATAACCCTTGGTAAGTCTGGTTGTCAGATTTTCGGGCTTCTGACGACCCGTAATGACTGTCAAAGATCTAAAAATAACAGCCGGGACCAACGGCTTAACGTGCTTTTTGAGGCACGGAGGCCTCTTGGTATTGTGATGTAGCGACCCTAGCGATGCTAATGTTGAATTGCATTTTTGATATTGTATAGGAACGCCCGCGCCCATCCACGGACCAACGCACACTGGTCCCGAATGATAAAAAAGTGGACATTAAGAAATTTTTGACAGAAGGTCAACGGATTCGGCTGATTTTTTTTTTGTAGACAGCTGATGCAATTACAAATCACTTTTATAGATTGAGTTTTTGCCAAATAAGCCGTATTTTCAGAGAAAAAAAATATTCAAATATTTTTTGTATGAAAGAAATCCTAATTTTGTCTTTATCTTCCAAGATTCAAACGTATTCAAAATAAAACTTAGCGCAGCTTGTAGAGGTGCTAATTGCTCACCACTTTGTCATAGACACTCTTCTGCGATTTTGTGCTCCTTTTGAGTTACAGGCACTTTAAATATTTTTTGTATGAAAAAATCCTAATTTTCTCTTTATCTTCCAAGATTCAAACGTATTCAAAATAAAACTTAGCGCAGCTTGTAGAAGAGCTAATTGCTCACCACTTTGTCATAGACACTCTTCTGCGATTTTGTGCTCCTTTTGAGTTACATGCACTTTAAATATTTTTTGTATGAAAAAATCCTAATTTTGTCTTTATCTTCCAAGATTCAAACGTATTCAAAATAAAACTTAAAGCAGCTTGTAGAGATGCTAATTGCTCACTACTTTGTCATAGACACTCTTCTGCGATTTTGTGCTCCTTTTGAGTTACAGGCACTTTAAATATTTTTTGTATAAAAAAATTCTAATTTTGTCTTTATCTTCCAAGATTCAAACGTATTCAAAATAAAACTTAGCGCAGCTTGTAGAGTAACTCTTACAAATATATGAAATTATCAGTATCAAATAAACAAACAAGGAAATCTCAAAACGTGTTCAGACATGTTTATGTACAGGTAAGTTATTGTGTGACTCGTATGTAAATTTTTTTTTGTATAGAGTCATTGCTTAATTACCCTATAAGTGACGATTTCGGCTCTATTTGGTCATCTAGTCGAACGCGTCGAAAACGCTGAATGATGAATAGGTATATAAATTGCAATTAAAAATTCCCTTTGTAGTTTTGCGGTATTTATGTAGGAGCACATCTTAGTATGTTTTATTTTCTCGTGACTCATCCAAATTGCAAGAATATTTGGCTCATTATCTAACTACCCCATTAAGTAATGAGGTAGTTAGGTAATGAGCCATTATCTAACTACCCCATTAAGTAACGGGATAGTTGGGTAATGAGTCATATATCAATAGTATAAGGGCAAGCGGAACCCGTTTTTGTTCATTACGCGTCTTGTGCTCGTAAAAACAACACAATTTTTTATCAACTATCACCACATTGTAACTTTTATTTATTTGCCTGTAACATTTTTGTATCAAAATGACTACATTTGTGACTAATTTAGACATTTTTTCTTTTTTGAGTAATAGTGGGTGCCTTAAAAATAGTGATTTACTGTGTCAAACCATTATAAATCGTATTTCAAGTGAAATTCCAAACGAAGAGCTCAGTATTATCAAAAAGTTTTGCCAAAATTATACGTCAAACCTAGCTAGAAGATGGGACAATTCAGGTAGAAACGAAAGATTTGGTGTTAAAAACAAGGAGTGGTTGGAGTCTAAAATTTTGTGGCCAACTTTAACTTCTGTGAATTTTCCTATGTTGTTTGATCCAGAATATACCATAGAGGACATTTCAGTAGACGTAGAAGAGCATAATTTATCGTACGAAGAGGAAGCGGGTGCATCTACATCAGAAGCTACCACAAATACTCCCAGAACTAGAAATAAACGACCATTTGAAGATTTAACAAATAAGCAGAAGAAAAGACGTTCTTTGTCTCTTTTGGAGCATTCCGAAGAAGAGCTGTTCTATGCTCTTATTGCTAAACTTAATGAAAACGGGCGCACTGTTTGTTCTAAAGTTATTAAGTGCCTCTCAAATAAGCCAGAAAAGGTGCAAGAAGTAAGTGACTTTTTATATAAAGCTTCTGATAAATCGATTTCCGAGGAAGACACCTTAGCTCTTGCCACAGCATTGAGTTTATCAAAATGGCAATATCTAACTTTGAGGTCCATTTTAAGTACAAATGGCACAGCGGCTTTTCCATCTTACCAGAAGTTACTGTTGAAGAAGAAAGAATGCTATCCAGCAAAACAAGATATTGTGATATCGGAGTCGGGAGCTAAAATTAAGTTACAGGCAGTTCTAGATTTAACTGCCGAGAAGATTTTGAAAGTGACTGGTTCAAATATTAATGGTGGTGTTTTGAAGCTAGTTAGTAAATGGGGCTGTGACGGAGCTTCTTCACAAAGTTGTTACAAACAAAAACCAACTGGTGACATATTTTCAGAATCTTCTGTATTTATGGTTAGTTTTGTGCCACTTCGCCTTATGAGTGACAACGATGTGATAGTATGGGAAAATCCGCGCCCTTCTTCAACAAACTATTGCAGACCAATTATGTTCGAATTCAAACAAGAAACAAAAGAATATATTCAGCAAGTAGAAGCAACATTACAAGAAGAAATTCAGAACCTTCTACCAACAAAGTTATTTGATGGCGAATTTGAAGTATTTCATGAATTGCATATGACGATGATCGACGGCAAAGTATGCACGGCACTTTCACAGACACAGTCTGCAGCCAATTGCAACATTTGCTTAACAAATCCGAAAGATATGAACAACTTGAACCTCGTTTTTAACAAACCAGAAAACCATGATATGTACAAATATGGTTTATCTTCACTTCACATGTGGTTGCGATGCATGGAATGTATTTTGCACATATCTTACAACTTAGATTTCAAAAAATGGGCGGCTCGGGGTGAGGACAAACTGCTCCGAAAATCAAGAAAAGAGTTAACGCAGCATGAGTTTTTTGTTGTAACTGGCTTAATGATTGATATCGTCAAACAAGGCTTTGGGACAACAAACGATGGCAATACAGCTCGACGGTTTTTCAATGATTACGAAAGGTCAGCTGAGATAACAGGAGTTAATGCTAATTTGATTAAGAGATTTGCTGTAATTTTGCAGGCAATATCTTCTGGGAGAAATGTAGATATTGAAAAATTTAGAATTTATTGCAGAGAAACAGCAGAACTTTATGTCAGCGAGTACTCGTGGTATTACATGCCTTCGAGTGTACATAAACTTTTAGTGCATGGTGCAGATATTTGCCAGCATTTTTCTTTTATTCCAATTGGTATGATGTCCGAAGAAGCCTCAGAAGCAAGAAACAAAGATTTTCGTTCAATCAGAGAAAAGCATACTAGAAAGATAGGCAGAATGCAAACAAATGAAGATATTTTACACCAGTTACTTATCAGCTCCGATCCGTACATTACGAACATAAGACCGAAGTTCACCAAAATTCAAAAGCAGCAGAGGTTTGAAGAAGCCGAAAATCTTCTAAAGGATGACGTTTCACCCAATGAACTCGATTTAGAAGTTGCTGATGAGGAAGAAGTATACGTCGACATTGAGAATAATCCCCCACAAGATCCGCTAGCATAATTCACATTGTAACATACGCACGTTCATGTTAGTTTATTTAAGTTTGTAAGTTTGTAATCTAGTTTATTTAAGTTATTAAGTTTATAGGTACTGAGAAAAAATGCGCTTAAAATTAATTTATGTTCTAGTTTATTTAAATTTGTAAAATCATAGTTTACTTTAGTTATTAAGTTTACAGGTACTGAAAAAAAATGCGCTTTGTTTTATTTTTTGTGTTTGTTTTATTTATTTATTTATTCATATTATGTTGACGACAGCCCTAGCAAAGTATTACATTTGTAAACAAAGACTACCCACTGTTGGGGTAGTCAAATAAAAAGTTGTATTTTACATTTCATATGACTTATTAGGACAAAGTAGGGTAGAACAATATTGTTTATTTTTATTATACCCTGATATTTTATTGTGACAATGACTTGACATTGAATCTTGATCGCACGAACATTGCTCTGTGAATTAACCTGTGAAAATAATTGTAAAAGCGTGTGTTTTGTTGTGGAACTATAATTAAAAGACTGTTAATAGTGCAAGTGCCGTTTATTATTGAAGAAAGTGACCAAAACAGATAAGCACGCCAAGATCCCTGCCCTAAATCAAATACATATTAAGTGATAAAGTATAAAATAAATAAATAAACAAAACATGCATGTAAAGATAAATTAAGCGTTAGGGTTACAGGTAGTTCAAATTTTTTAAGTACGCCTTAATACAATACCTATATTATTATATAGGTTTGTATTTTGACGGTCCTAAGCCCGTTAAAGTACGAAGGAAAAGTTTTAATTGCAATTTATACCTTTTTATCATTCAGCGTTTCCGACGCATTCACTAGCGTTAGATGACCAAATATAGCCCAAATTGTAAGTAATCGGCTAATTAAGCAATGACTCATTACCAAAAAATGCTTATAATCTGAATATGAGTCACACAATAAATTACCTGTACCTGAACATGTCTGTACACGTTTTGAGATATCCAAGTTGTTTATTTGATATATTTAAAATAAGACTTTTTTTAATAGAAAGACATTTATAAGAGTTACTTATTAATGAAGAAAATGTTATTACATCTTAGTCTATCTTTAACAAGATTATTTCTAATCCGCCTGAATTAATTTTTTAACTCTGAAAATACGGCTTATTTAACAAAAAATACATCTTTAAAAGTTACTTGTAATTGTATCAGCTGTCTACAAAAAACTAGTAAAGCTCATCCGACAACGAAAAATTTAAAGTGCCTGTAACTGAAAAGGAGCACAAAATCGCAATTGAGTGTCTATGGCAAAGTGATGAACAATTAACCCCTCTACAAGCTGCGCTAAGTTTTATTTTGAATACGTTTGAATCTTGGAAGATAAAGACAAAATTAGGATTTTTTCATACAAAAAATATTTAAAGTGCATGTAACTCAAAAGGAGCACAAAATCGCAGTTGAGTGTCTATCACAAAGTAGTGAGAAATTAGCCCCTCTACAAGCTGCGCTAAGTTTTATTTTGAATACGTTTGAATCTTGGAAGATAAAGACAAAATTAGGATTTCTTTCATACAAAAAATATTTGAATATTTTTTTTCTCTGAAAATACGGCTTTTTTGGCAAAAACTCAATGTACAAAAGTGATTTGTAATTGCATCAGCTGTCTACAAAAAAAAAATAAGCTGAATCGGTTGACCTTTTGTCAAAAATTTCTTAATGTCCCCTTTTTTATCATTTGGGACCAGTGTGCAACGGCGGCAAGCGTAGCTTAACCCGTGCGGCTGTTATTACTTAGGCACAAGTCCCTCTCTCTATTTATTGTAAATATAATGAAGAAAAACAATTCATATTTCTAAATTAATAGCCGGTCGACCCCCCAGCCCCTAGTCTGTTGTTGACAACAATTTGAAGACGACCACTAAACCAAGACTCGGACACAACAATAGATGTAAAGATGGACTCATCTATTTCACAATTGAGGGAAGCCGGAATATAATTTTAAAAATGAATTTTGATACCAAAATATCATGCCTATATACCCGAAGTTACATATATATACAAGTCTATTGTCATCAACCGAGCGCAAAAAGATTCCGGGATTATTTTTACTAATTAAATATTATATTATATAAAATTAATTTATTATCTATTTTCGAAGCACAAGCTATAATAATTATCAACAATTTATTTGTAGAACATTCTCTTACGAAATAATTGCGTCGAACAAACTGTCCCTGCGCAATGCACCGTCGTGCGTCGCGTCGACACGTCACAAATGACAGATTGTGCCACGCTAACTATGATGGGGTGAGTTGTAATACCGATATTAATGATGATAAGCTACTGTTAATGTGAGAAAATGTACCCTTTCTTTATTTTAGAAACTAGTATTGATGATTGTGTGTGAGTTTGAAGTAAGGGGTTACATCAAACAAGATTCTATGAATTTGCAAGACGCTACTCACTTGTCGTTGAGTAGACGTGAACCTGCCATTTTCATTTTGCATATTCAGTCTATAATGTTCCCACTACTGGGAAACATGCTTTCTCTCTGTGAGAGAGTGTGGGATCCACCACACAAACCCAGTGCGGGTGCCAATTTTAATTTGAATCAATAATATTTCGAATTCGTATCATGAAAAGTAAGATAAGACGGGTATAGACTTATAGGGTTAATTTAGAGACACGTGCATTCATTCGCGCAATCGTGCGGGAAAATATTGTTAACTCTTTCACTCGTGCAATAATACTATTCCTCATTCACTCGCGCAATCCCGCCCCTCCACCCACATCGCCCTAAGGCGGTCCCGAAAGCGCGTAAGTCTAAATGGTCCCATTGAGTAAACCGTAGAAAGTATTTAAATATGGGATCCCGCACTTTTTTAGGCAACAAGCCTAATTTATTACTGCCTTTCTGCATATCCTGTAGGTAAGTCAGAATCTAAAGTAGCCACAATCTTAATAATCGAAGACAATGAATCGAAAAGATTCAACTGTCTTAGACATTGCAAAAAAAAAAAAAACCAAAATGAGAAATTTTAAGGAAATAGGTCAATGAGCCGGTTTAAACCAGCAGGAGTCCAGCAGGCTTAGCATGAGAACCGTCGAGAAGCGTGTTGTCGACGGAGGAGTAGACAAAAATGACGTTTCCGGGTAGACAGTTGACAGTTTTCTACCGAGAAATGCAGACGAGCGATTTCTATTCTACAGTAGAATAGAGATAGAAAGCGTCATACTAAGCCTGTAGTAGAATGCTTCGCTGTACTTAGGACTTATCCGTGACGAATCATCATCATCATCATCATCTGCCTAGCCTTTTCCCAACTATGTTGGGGTCGGCTTCCAGTCTTACCGGATACAGCTGAATACCAGTATTTTACATGGAGCGACTGCCTATCTGACCTCCACAACCCAGTTACTGGGTAACACGATATCGTGATTAATTTGACAGGACTAAACTAAAATTTGTCTTCTATCCTTTTCTTAATGAAATAGAAAGAAAAAGATGCACTGAACTTAAATTTAGTTTAGTTTGGGAACAAGGGAATCGGCACCAATGTCCCACTTTTTGAAGCTGTAAAGGGTAGTTTTCGAATGTTGTTGTTATTTAAAATGTTTAATTGTTAATTAATACTTGTCTGTTAAGATACAGGTTACAATAGTTTAAGAAACATAGTTTAATCTATTGTGTACAGATTTCTGCAGCATCCAAATGTTTTATGTAAGTAAATGTTCTGTACCATAAATTCAAAAACATTAAACTTAAAGTACAATTATCTGTATTTTTGGGAAATAAATATATTTTATTATTATTAATGATAAAATAGTACTTAGGTAAACTGCGGTGCTTTTTAAATCGTTTGTTATTAAAAAAAAATAGGGCAGTTTACATTTGGTTTACCTAAACATACCAACACAAACCGATTATAAGGGGCTAGCTTAGAAGACAAGTGATCCAACTAAAATTTGGGCCAAATTTTAGTTATGTGTATTTTGGCTTTATAATGAAGTAAGAATTTTGGGTGTTTTTTTTTAACATCTGTAATGGTTTCTATTATTAGTAGTTATTTATGGTAAAATTGTTAAACATGATAAGGTTTATTGAGACATACCTATCAGAACATCAACAATGAGGTCACTCCTCATTGGTGATTTTCTTCAGAAAGGTCAGGTGCGTAGTGCTCGCAACCGGCGTGCGTGTTTGAGCTCATGTATGCAAAAGGAGTATGTAAGGAACGTAGCAGGTGAGCTTCTATAATTTCTGCCTACCCCCATGGGAATAAAGGCGTCAGTTTATATGTATGTTTATTTATAAATGTTGCTCCAAGTTACGACACGTTTTAGCGCCAAAAAATTACTGGGTAGACGTTAATAATAAGTCATAAAAGTAGTTTTTTAGAAAATAAACTTCATTTTTATCGAGCATGCCTGTCATATAGTCTTGTGCAGGCCTTGTCTTTTATCACACATAGCCTTTACTTACATATTCTAAAATGTATTTAATACGTTTAAGGCGTTGAGGTAAAGTGCCTTTACCAATAAGTTGACGTCAATTGTTAGTCTAGACCAGGGATTCCCAAACTATTTTGGGCAAGAGACCCCTTTTCTAAAATGAACTGATACCTCAGACCCCCATAGCCATTTTGTTCATCTTGTACGAGTTTGTGCACGCTTATCGACTTGAGTTTTTTATAAGTACAACAATGATACTTCCTACTAAAATATTAGTCATTCTTATAACAAGTTGGTACACGTAACACAACATATACAGTATCTTGAAAGTTTCAAATAAGAACTTGTTTTAATTAATAGGGGTCGATTTTTAGACCTCGTCGACCCCCAAAATCACTTGTTTATGTCGACCCCTGGGAAACTGATATCGCCCCACGGGGTCGATATAGACCACTTTAGGAATCCCTGGTCTAGACTTAAACTTTCGTTTTCTAGGAAAGCGGTTCCATCATAATATAACGGCCGTCATAAATCTGTAATTTTCACCAGTATTTGACATTAAGGTGTCAAGAAACGATCTATATTTGGACAGCCGTTAGGCTCGGCACAAACGAGCCACCGTCCACAGCCACCGGTTCCTGTCGCCTATTGCTGCGGTGTTGATTTCTGCTGTAGCGGGTGGCCGCCACTGGCCACACGTGTGCGACGAATCCATACAAAACGTATGAAAACTGCTTGTCGCTGGGCTACCGGTGGCTTGGTCAGTGGCTCGTTTGTGCCAAGCCTTATTGCGTGACCGTTCACTGCTCGTAGGCTAGGCGCAAACGAGTCACCGGCTACAGCCACCGGTAGTCCAGCGACCAGCAGTTCACATGCTTTTTTATACGTTTTGTATGAATTCGTGGCACATGTGTGGCCAGTGGCCGCCACCCGCTACAGCCTGTCTCAATACCGCAGCAAGTGACGACAGTCACCGGTGGTTCTGGCTGGTGGCTCGTGTGCGCTTACCCTTGTGGAACTAAAGTTTTATCAACACTGTCTTGGCGATTATTGCTCAGCGATTGGATTGCCCCTACGTTGGACATTGTTGTAGTAGGCACATTGCTCGTGCTTGAATTGTCATTTTATATAACTACATATGTAATTATATAGTATTATGGATATTATAATAATTTTAATTTCATTGTCATTGTCCTATTTAATTATTTTTTATGTTGCTTTGTGCTTTTGACATTAATTGATTTGATCTGACATTTAGCTGCTACTCATATTTTTACGTCATTTAATTAACTTTATTTATTTATTAATCACTCAACTTTTTATCATGTCCTGTTGAACGCCAGATTCCGGATACCTAAGTTCTTATGCACCAATGGTGAATCACATGACTTAATAAAATTTAAGACTTAGAATGTATGTGGTAATTCTAAACGAAACACAAACCATCCTGCAGGCACAAACGTGTAGGACGTACCCTCTTTTTTATGTCGATTTCACGTGTTAGTACATTAGCGGCGGCGATCAAGTCGTTGGTTCGCGTAATTCTCTCGTAGAGCACGTGCTGCGCCTGCGTTGGACCACGCTTGATTACAGAACAGATTTAAAATGAGGGTACTGGCACAGAACAGTACTGGTGTAACGAGGGTAGAAGGAAATTTATGAATGTTAGGTGAGGCTGAAGATTGTATGTAGGAGTTCTGTCCTAACTTTTCTATCTAGTATATGTCACTGTATAATTATAAACTTCGTTAGTTTATAATCTCTCGGTATTATTTCCGTTAGATTATAAACTGTCCAAAAATTGTAAACTACATGTAACATGTCGATATATTATAATCTATCCATGGGAAGCCGACAATATCAAACTTTCTTGTGACGTCACACACCTTGCGCTAATACTTAATAGTCTGCCTAGCTGCGAGCAACTTGGAAGTAGCGCTCGCCGGCCGCTGCCGCGGCACCGCTCGCTCGGCTTGCGCGCGGTTGGTCACAGTTCTAACTTTTTTTTTTGTTCCGGGGTGGAAAATCCTATTGGATGTCCTCCGACCTGGGGTAGGCGAGGGGTCTGTCAGACTCTTACTAACTAAAAACCACCCCGGTGTTCCCCTCCCACATTTGCACCGGGGATCATGGGATCTAATGCGACTTCCGCGATAGTTCTAACCTAACCTAACCCATTTCACCCAGTTCATAATTTTTCGACAGATTATAAGCTAACGGAATTAATACAGATACGTTATAAACTAACGGTTTTCACAATCGTACGGTAAATATTTAAAAATAAATGTTTCATTTTTGTCCCTTATGCAATGTCCATAATTATTCATCCGATATCGATGAAACTATGGTAAGCTCGCGTAGGTTTCTGAGTTCATAGACATGAGCTAAGCCGCGGGTAAAACCTAGATAAGCTAGAGTTACAATTTAAAACGCTTTCGGGATTTCTAAAGTATTTCTTCTTTAGCGTGACTAAGTTGATACACACAACAAGACTTTATTGTTTCCACGTATTTTTTCAATAACATAGGTGGCAATCTCCCTTGCTACCTCGAACCTCCGAATACCTATTTGATTAGATTGCTTTGCCGCTTTGTGCCAAAAATTAAGTAAGTTTATACGGTCACGAGTTCATTTTTAATAAACCTACGTAATGCCTTGATCACAAGCACCGCGTAGATGGCTTCGGCCGTGTGTGGGTGTTTACACATACCGAGTAAACACCTGGTGGCCGAGAGCACTGTCTCGCCCATCTTAAAGGGCGAGACAGTCGGACCCTGTTCTATCGCACTTCCTCGCACTGACTCGTTTGCCCACTCGGTAGGTATAAACATGCACTCGGCGCGTACTCGCCACTCGGTACACTCACGTCGCTCGCAACACGCTACCGTACAATTTTATTATCTTTTTGCGATCCATTGTCTCGCTAGTCTGCAGCGTGGAAACTGAACTGACTGATTGACTCGGTGCCAAGTAAAAAAATACGTGTAAACACCTACTCGTCTACACAATTCTACAGGAATTTTGCTGTCTCGCCCATCTACTCGAGCAGTGATGGCCCAGTGGTAACAGACAGCCGCTTCACTTTGTGTAAATTATGTCATCACCACTGCTCTCAAAACGGTGAAGGAGAACATCGTGAGGAAACCGGCATGTCCTAGAACCAAACATTCGAAGACGTGACTTCTTCCACCCCGCACTGGGCCCGCGTGGTGGATTACAACCCACTCCCTCTCACAGAAAAGAGGCCTGTGTCCCAGCAGTGGGAACATTATAGGCTGATTATGTATGCCCATCTATTCGATATGTGTTATCCAGGCATAAGTCTCCAATTTGTTTACTTACATTTTTGTAATTGACTTGGCACCAGCTGCGTGACTCTTAAGTGCACTGCACGATACCTATTGACGACCGCTTAACCCTTAACCAGGTTAAGGGAATATGCCTCCCACATAGTATTTTCGATGCTTTTAACAGGAGCGATATACCGCCCACAAACTGTCAAAAACTCTATAGAATTATATTACCTATGGTCACACCAAAAAAAAAGTGAATCGGAACGCAAATGTCACTTTTATATCCAGTCAATCTGAGGTTGTTCGTTGGTTGAGTGTTTTTTGAAGAAGTGCCGCGTTTTTTTTTAATCATGACGAGGCAATGAAAGTTATGTCGTACAATCTTTTGATATGTTGTAGTTTTTGAGTTATTCTAATGATTTATGCACAAATACAAACAAAAATTTAACTAATGAAAAACTCATTTTCACTTATAATAGTCAATGTCAATCTCTAGGCGGGCAATGGAATTATGTTTTCCCACAGGTTTTCAGCATTTTTTTCAGTTTCAGTGATGCAATATGAAAGAAAGACTTTATACGTATACGAATCCATAAAAAAAACATTGTTGCTACAGCAATTCTCTGGTTAGGGTTAATTACTGAATCCTGTTTAATACTTATTTCCCACCGGCTTCTTAATAATTATGAACGCTATAATGCAAAATACCTATTACATACAATGTAAGCTTTGTACACCTCAAGCTGCGATACCGACCTACGTAATCCATACCTGTACATTATATTTACAAACTGCGATTACACTGCGGGAACGAATAAACCATGCACCCACGTTTATTTTGAAGAATTTACTTTCCACATTTTTTCATATCGACGCGGAAGCGCAGTACTTACACTATAAGACATGTTCACTCAGTGTACAGGTTATCGTGTTCACTGGCGGCCACTCGCAGACACCGCCCGTCACGTAGGTAACTCCCGACGTAATCTGTGAACACTATAATTTGCGATATTGGCCGCTCCGCCGCGGTAGCGCCATTAAAAATTGGATAAAATTGGACATGGATAGCACAAAATGAATGCATTTTCTCGGTTACTGTGGGAAACGAAGCGATGAAGATGATGTTATAGTGCTGTAGGTAAACGTTGAGCTGGTTTTTTGATAGGATTAGTAATGTGAAACATGGATTATGGACTTGATCGTAGGTAGACTTTATTGTTTTTGTCTTCATGGTCGTTTGCGCTTGTGTTGGTTATTGTTTGACGTTGAGCTGCATTAATTGTCTGTAACATTAAATGTTATCTATCTTTTACAGATTCACTCACATTACATACAGCTGACTAGTTCTCTAGGGTCTTATTTGTTTGTCAGTTTTGTCTCATGCCATGTGTCCTTATTTTGAATTCATATCTGAATCTCAAAAATGACACAATATATATTGCATGAAGTACTTATTTGAAAATTAATTGGACGTTTTATCGGTTAGTTATTAACACTTTGACAGCCAATCACGTAATCAATACGTGATGCCGCTCATTCCACAGGACGCCGATTACGTACGGAATACGTGATCAACTTTCATATAATTTAGATAAAACATAAGAGAAATAAAAAAAAATATGCATACAGCACTTACAGTTATTACTTTATTAAATCTTACAATATCTTAAAAAATGCCCGGCATACCAGGGAATGCGTGCTAAAAACCGGCCGGCTGTCAAAGTGTTAAAACAAAAAAATGCGTGAAAAATAGGAAGACATAAGAAAAAAACATTTCGGATTCTACACACGTACACCGTATTATGTTTATCAGTACCTACTCATGTGTTAATACTTCATCGTTTGTTCGCTGCTTTGCGAATTAATGTATCGTTAAATTGGCCGCCAGTGTAACACACCACGTGCGCTGTCCAACGATTATGCACGCAAGTGTATCGCTCGTGTTTTTGTCACGCACTCGAAATATACACTTTTTTTATTGCTTCCGTGATTAATTAGGTAAATTATTACAGAAACATTCTGAATATTTTTAAATTTTCGTTTTAAAATTACCTATATTACAAATACTTATTTCTGGCAGGAGGGTGGTTAAGGTAAGTTTATAATAACAAAAATTATAAAGAGATAATTTATGTGCATAATTTACTTCTTTATTAATTAACCACTTAAGGTTATATTTAATAAGTAATTTACCAAATTAAAACCACAGTTTAATAAAAAGCCATTTATTTATGAACTGGTTAAATACTGCAGACACATTAAATAGATACGATCTCATATTGTTATAATTAACGCCACAATTACATTAAAAGAACAATTAACTGAAAGTCAAGCCTGCTAAAGGTGTGAAACAGTAATGAGACCAAATAAAAATAAAGCAATTAATATTATCTAGATTCTAGAGTAAGTCGGTAGGAAGGCCTTCTGGCATTAAGATTTGGACATCACTACAAAAGCTCCGAAAATCCAATTATCTGGAAAAGAAACGGAGTTACCGACACAGCTTGCACAGTCGGCAAGCTGAAGTGGCAGTGGGCTGGCCATGTTTGTCGAAGGACCGATTGCCGGTGGAGCAGACGAGTCCAGCAGCATGACGCTTTCTATTTCTACTGTACTGTAGAATAGAAATTTCTTGTCTAAATTTCTCGGTGGAAAACTGTCAACTGTCTACACGGAAACGTCATTTTTGTCTTCTCTTACGTCGACGAAACGGTTCTCTACGGTTCTCGTGCTAAACCTGCTGTAGTTGAAACCACGTTTTGGCAAGCGTAGTGTGAGACGCCCACCAGATAGATGGGCCAATGATCTAAAAAAGGTGCCTGGAACAGACTGGATGCCGAAGGTGGAGGTGTTGTGGCGCGGCCTGGGAGAGGCCGATGTCTAGCAGAGGACTGCGATAGGCTGAGTTGACAGAAGCTCCACTCATTGTGAGTACAATAAGTGGAGCTTTGGTGTAAACCCATTGGCAATGGGCGCTCCTCAAGGTTCGATATTGGGTTCATTCCTCTTGGAAGTGGAGGTTTTTTTTTCGATAATGATGAAGATAATATTAGTATGTAGGTACTAATATTATGTTTAATCAAAGAACTCCCAGACCCTTTTGTATGTAGGTGCAATAGTGTTGTTCATAGAAAAAATGTTTCGGCATAGACCATAGAGATCATCAGAGATCTCTGCATCATTAACATTCGAAATGGTAATAATGCGATGACAGAAATTAGAAAAATGTAAGGAAATTTAAAAAAAAAAAACAGTATAAGTAGATCACAGGTGCAAGTTTCTGAAGCTTTTTATCTTGTGCCACCACTCTTTAACCTCTATGATCCTGGTGTCGCCCTCAGGGGACACCGGTCCTTCTGCGAAGCAGTAATGCTCGCGAAGGAGGAGGCGGGACGGTTGAGGGAAAGGCACGTTTCGCGCCCTCTCGCCCCTAGCCGCCGCAGGAGACGCCCAGGGCGTCGGGAATCCCGGGCGGATTTCCGGCCACCGTAGGTGCGGGCTTGCGGACGGTGAGCAATGGGTAGCTCACCGTCCGGTAAGGACCAGGCCCGGGTCGACGGCGCGTCGTATTCCACGCGCGCCTCAAAGAGATGTCGTCAGCACAATGTAGGGGTCCACTAGGGCCGATGCCTGCGGGGGTCGCGGGAAGGTACTTATGGGTCACCGAGGCCCCCGCAACACAGGCAACAGGAAGGAATACGGGTGGGTTTTAGTCAGTAAGAGTCTGACACACCCTCCCGCTCCGCCCAGAGCGGGAGAAGTTATTTGATGATTTCCCACCATCAAAAAAAAAAAAAAAAGGGGACACCGGTATTCGAGACGTTAAAATTTCCATGTTATAAACAAATTAAAAATAACGCAAACACTTCCTTCACAAAATTACCAAAACACACCATATAAAACCACAAACAAAGCAGGGAGTAAACACTAAACGATGGTCCAAAATGCCCGCTTTTTTCATAGTATGCGCCCGCGCCTGCCCCCAACGCTTCCTGCGAACAACTTCCGGTAGATGCTAATCGTTCAAATTGCTCATATTATGTTATTATAGCCCGCTCGAGTCGCATCATTGCTTTTTTGTAGCTCAATCGATACGATTATTCCCATTTATAATAAAAACTATGGGATAGATAATGTGTATTTATTATGGTATAAAACAGTTGTTCTTAAATTAAAATTGGTGTGGTTCTGTTTTTAAATTGGTCAGCAGAAAATTGACCAGTGAACTGCTGTTAATAGTTTTGAATTTCTTTTTCATGGTTTAGAGTTTTTGACTGGCCAGTAGCTTTTATACCCGGGTGTCACACTATGTGGATCGCCCGGAGGACACGGTGGAGTAGACGGTGGAGGTCTGCCCGGCTTGGGTAGAGCACCGTCGTGTCCTCGTGGAGGCGATCGGCAGCGGAGATCTCTCGCGTCCGGCCCTGGTTCAGGCCATGGTACGGAGCGAGAGGGCATGGGCAGCCGTTACCTCCTTCTGCGAAGCAGTAATGCTCGCGAAGGAGGAGGCGGGACTGTTGAGGCAAAGGCAAATTTCAAGCCCTCTCGCCCCTAGCCGCCGCAGGAGACGCCCTGGGCGTCGGGAATCCCGGGCAGATTTCCGGCCACCGTAGGCACGGGCTTGCGGCCGGTGAGCACCGTCCGGTAAGGCCCAGGCCGGGTCGGCGGCGCGTTGTGTTCCACGCGCGCTTCAAAGAGATGTCGTCAGCACAAGTGTAGGGGTCCACTAGGGCCGATGTCTGCCGGGGTCGCGGGAAAGTCCAGAAGGGATACCGAGGCGCCTGGCAAAACAGGCAACGGAAGGAACACGGGTGGGTGGTTTTAGTTAGTAAGAGTCTGACACATCCCCGCTCCGGCCAGAGCGGGAGAAATTTTTTGATAATTTCCCAACCAAAAAAAAAAAAGTAGCTTTTATAAAACCATAGTGTAACCGCTTAGCTATGCATCCTAATATTTGCGTGTTTTTAGACACATACGAGTATCTTGAACATTTTCATTCAGTAAACTTACGGGGACGTGTTATTCAGTGTTACACTTTTCTAAGTCACGTAACACACTCTAGAAAAAGAACTAAGATACGAGTACAACCCTTAACAACTCCATTACTTAAACGAACAAAATTTGTCAAGTACAGGCAACCCATTTTGGAACTCTAAAATAATCAAAGTTTTGCAGCATGTGTGTTTATTGGAGACGCGGCGGGGGGTTGATTCAACCCTCAGAGAAATTGTGCTTCACTGTAGTCGACATTAATAACACTCCGTGGTTTACAAAAGTGAAAAATGTCGCGAAATCGAATGCGCTTGCGACACGGTGATTTGGGGCTATGAAAATAGCGGTTTTGGAAAGTAGATTAGTTTGTTCGGTTGTCTATGAGTTTTAGTAGTTGGTATTCTACTCGTACTATGCTTCGGATAGTATTTATCCCTTCAACTGTTATAATTCTCCAAATCAATTATTCATAGGCGTCCTGCAACGCAGAATTTCGTTAAAAAATCTTTATGGAGAGATGGGCGCCGCGACCATTCCGTTGTTCAATCATTTAATTGCAACCCATTGATTGCAACATACAATCATCAGCCTATAATGTTCCCACTGCTGGGACTCAGGCCACCTCTCAGTGAGAGGGTGTGCGCCGTAATCCACCACGCGGGCCCAGTGCGGTTTGGTAGATGTCACATGTCTTCGAATTTTTGGTTCTAGGACATGCCGGTTTCCTCACGAAGTTTTCTAACTTACGACGTAGAAGTGAATAAAGTAAAACAAACAGTAAGGGCCTTATTACAAACCAAGGTTTTTTTTTAGAACCAGGTTTAAACCATCGAGCCATTTTTGAATTTAGAACTTTATTTCAACAAGGACAAAGTTCTTAATACAAAAACAGATTTTTAAACCGGGCCTAAGTGATCAATTTCGTATAAAGAACTTTACTACGGTCAAAACAAAGTTCGAAATACAAAAACTGGCTCGAAGGTTTGGGCTTGGATCAAAGATAGAACTCGTTTTGTAATAAGATGGTGTAAGTTTTATTTTGGAACAACCATATATTGACATCATTGCAATGATGTCAATATATTGACATGATAGCTACAATTATGTATTTATTATTTTATACTATTAATTATAAGTATATAAGTATTTTAGTGATATTTATTTTAGAAGTATGTATTTATGTAAGTATATTCTCATAGTGTATAATTAAAAAAAAAAAAAAAAATGTTTTATTTTGTTTTTATGAATTTTGTTTTCTCTTTTACTTTACACACGTTGTCTACATCTCTATGTCTACTGTCCTATCGCAGGTATGCTGGAAGAGATTTCATTAGAAATAAGCATCACCTTTGTACGTATTTTTCTGTTCCTTTCTTTTTGTCTGTTTATATGTGTGTACATAAACTGTTAAATAAATAAAATAAAAGTTAAAAACTGTTGCAGCTATCAACGCTTATCTAAAACATAAGAAACACATTGTTCCAGACATTAGCTGTGACATGGCCACAGTTTAGCTAACTTTGGTATTTTAATAAAAATCGTAAGAATGCAAAAATAAAAAAAAAACCGGCCCAGTGCGAGACTCGCGCACGAAGGGTTCCGTACCATTATCTATAAAAACGGCAAAACAATCATGTCTGTTGTATGGGAGCCCCCTTAAATATTTATTTTATTCTGTTTCTTAGTATTTGTTGTTATAGCGGCTACAGAAATACATCCTTTGTAAAAATTTATATTGTCTAACTATCACGGTTTATGAGATACAGCCTGGTGACAGACGGACATACAGACAGACGGATAGTAATAGGTCCCCGTTTTTTGTTTTTTTCCCGTTGGTAGGTGTGGTGAAGTGTGGAGTGGTAATTTGAGTGGGTGTGTGTGAGTGAGGATCTGTGTGGGTGCTTGGACTAGTTAAGTTTTAAGTTTCCAAATATTTTTCATTTGTTCTTATGATAGACTTTTCAACCAGTTGGTCAACTTTACTCTCAAGACATTACGAAGTAAGCGGTAAAAGTCGATGCTCTTATTTACTTTATTGTAGATCTTGGAGGTTATGAACCTGAAGTTGCTTGTCGACACAACTTTACAGACTCTCTCGGAGAGGCGTTTCGCAGTACTGTAGGTTGGTTCGAAGGGTAAGAGCGTGTTCTTTGAGTACAGTCTACATAGTATGAAGAGCTGCCTAGCCGTAATAAAATACTGAAATACTTAGATACAAAATGTGTTTGGATGTTTACCTTGAAACCGAGATCTTTTAACATTAAGGCGCTGACAAGACCCAATTGAACAAAATAGGCTTCACTTAAGAAAAAAAAAATGAAAATCTGTATAGTTTGTGGTAAAAAAATATATGTTAATTTTGAACATATTTCCCAGAACCTGGTTGTTACCAAAACACGTTTTAAAAACAAAATCTCGATACAAACTAACGTTAAACTAACCTCTTACTTTGAGTTCTAATCCAAAATATTTGTATCAAATATTAACATACGTTACGTATTTAATTAATAACAAGAACGTCTTATTTGAACGCAGAACTTGGTTGTTTTTTATTTTCGATTAATCAACTCAATTTTGAGTAAATAGATACTTGACTTCCTTATTTGCTATAAATTGCAAGCGTTGTGTCATCGGGCTTCTCTTTCTTTTCTATGGAATTTAACAGTGACCGCGGTTTAGGTGTTGTCAGCGTCTTAAGTAGGTAATCTATGAAAAACGAGAAGCAAGAAAGTAGTTTTTCTATTGGTCAGAAAAAACTGTGAAGAAAAATGGGTATGGACGCGTATGTAAGTCAAGTGTTACTCATTAGGTACCTACGTACATTTAGATCTATACATATTTAAAATTAAAGTCGCCTTTCGTGTCTGTCTGTGTGAAAGCGTCGTGTCTGTTGTTTGTTCTTTTAAAACACGCAACGTATTTTTGAGGTTTTCGCCATCATTAAGAGAAATTATTCCGGAAGGTTTAAATGCATAACACATTAATATTAAGGCGCAGATATATGATTTAAGTAAATTTTAAATCTGTTATCACGCCTTCATATAACGCAAATAAGTTATGCAAAAAATTATGTTAAATAAGAACGCATACACATCAATTCTCTATGTGAATATTTAAGTATTGTAGTAAAATACTATATGAAATAAATTCAGGAAGTAATGTCTACCCTAAGCAAAAAAAACGATATTACTTTCAGACTATTTAAGATATTTTTATGTTGTTTTTTTTTTTGTACGAACAGACTAGTTTATTATCTATAATTCTATTTGTGATTTTTTTCCAAATATTCATATTTTCATTACTAAAAATAAATATTTCCTATGAAACCGAACCACGGCGGGGTGTGAACGTGACGCACATTTATATAGCCA
This sequence comes from Atethmia centrago, assembly GCA_905333075.3. Taxonomy (NCBI): domain Eukaryota; kingdom Metazoa; phylum Arthropoda; class Insecta; order Lepidoptera; family Noctuidae; genus Atethmia; species Atethmia centrago. The sequence continues at coordinate 11,281,465 of HG995387.1, forward strand.
AGGTCAACGCCGATTACCCTGATAAAGGTTTAATTAAGTTACCAAATATAACGGATTGACTTATTTTTTATTAAACAATAATAATGAGGAGAACACAGACATCTTCTTCCTATTAAACACCAAAGACAAGAAGGGGAGAAACATGTATGACATTTGAGATGTCACTTACAATCAAAGACATATATAATTGAGTACATACCTTTTTGCCTATGACAATTTTAACATTGACCCTCAAACTTATATATATTAAAGAAATCTCGTAAAACCTCTCAAATCGTAAAAACCGTGCGAAGCAGGGGTGGGTCACTAGTTTAAACGAAATGTAAAACGTAACGAATTGCTAACTACAGAAAGTTTAACCGGACGTAAAAAGTAACATAAGATTCTTAATCGATCTTAAATCGACTTTTTAACAACTTTTAATATAAAATTTTGGCATCAAAAGACATTTTTTGTGTTAGTTCAATAGACGGTTTTCGTTGCGTCTTTTAGTCAATACGTAAAAGGTTGTTTCTTGGGGATTTTCCAATTTGTTGATGAAAAGTGGTGCATTCAGCTTTGTGGTTATGTTCGAATTCATTGTTGAGCAATGAATAAATAAATAAAACGCAACGGTTGTCCAATTATACGTTGTTACTTATAGGTAGGTACCTACGATGTTGAGATTAAAAATGTAAGTTGTCACATATCGGTGGAAAAAAAGGAAAACATCGTGAGGTAACCTGGACTTACCTTACCTTATCTCTACTTATATACTATCTATACTAGTCTATACTAATTATAATAATATAATAGTAATATTATAAACAGAAAAGATTTTATTTTTTGTTTGTTTGTAATGGATATAAACTCAAAAACTGCTAAACTGATTTTTTTTTTACATATAGAAAGCTACATTATCAGCGAATAACAAAAGTTGTATTTTATTTATAAAAAAACTGGAGATCCGTACGAAAATTACAATAATGTAAACCAATGTATCAAAAACTTGCCTATACAGGGTGACATTGAAAACATGCGACAAATCGAAATGGGAGATTGTACTCATCATTATGAACAACTTTTACTAAGGGACCAAAGCTACAATCCAAAAAAAAAAAACTGCTGTCCCCTAATCAAAATGTAGGAAAAGCAGATTTTTTTTTTTTGGGATTACAGCTTTGGTCCCTTAGTAAAAGTTGTTAATAATGATGTGTACAATGTCCCATTTCAGTTTGTCGCAAGTTTTCAATTTCAACCTGTATAAGTCATTATTAGCGTGCGCTGCGAAAACTATTGATTATACATAAAATAATATACTACTTACATGTTTATAGTACTCATTATTACCCACAAAAAGTTCACGAGGCTATATGTCTACCTATTATAGTTACAATAAACGTCTTTTTTTCAAATTAGTTAATCAAAACACGGGTAGAATCCAAAGATGATGACATCCGTATAATGATAATTCTTATTCAACTAAATAATTTCATAATCAAGGTGGATTATGTACAGTCAAACTGTATTTTTTTTTTTCAAAATGATTTTAGGTCTTAAAAAGTTGGTGAAGTTCAAAATCGAATGAAAAAATTTGAAAGGTGGTGGTAACTTGATTTGCTGGCGACTGTACAAATTCATCTTTATATTATTGGAACCATACCTTTGTTTTGGCTTTCCCTTCGCACGGTTTGTCGTTTAGAAGTAGCGATGGGTATAAAAATGCTAAAGTAAGAAAAATGTCGCGGTGTGAGCGGAACAGCCCTTTATTTTATTTTTTTGGGTGGGAAATTATCAAATTACTTCTTCCGCTCTGGATGGAGCGGGAGGGTGTGTCAGACTCTTATTGAGTAAAACCCACCATGTTCCTTCCAGTGCCTGTGTTGCCAGGGGCCTTGGTATCCCTTTCGGACTTTCCCACGACCCCGGCAGGCATTGGCCCTAGTGGGCCCCTACACTTTTGCTGACATCTCTTTGAGGCGCGCGTGGAACACGTTGCGCCGTCGACCCGGACCTTGTAGTTATCGGACGGCAAGCTGCCCATTGCTTACCGTCCGCATGCCCGCGCCTACGGTGGCCGAAAAATTCGCCCGGGATTCCCGACGCCCAGAGCGTCTCCTGCGGCGACTAGGGGCGTGAGGGCGCGAACTTTGAACCTCTCGCTTACCCGTTCCGCCTCCTCCTTCGCGATCATTACTGCTTCGCAGAAGAAGGTGACGGCTTCCCATGCCCTCTCGCCTGAACCAGGGCGGGACGCGAGAGATCTCCGCCGCCGACCGCCTCCACGAGGACACGGTAGTGGAGCGAACAGCCCTACGCTTCAATAGTTTTACTTTTAGAAAATTATCTTATACGTATACAACGTGTTGTTTTGCATCCTCGTCAAATTTCAGAAGGCTGCTATGAAAGACATATAAAATCAAATAAAATTACGATACCTGCTCAATAATTTATATATACTTGTTTTTTAGTTATTTAAGTTTGACAGTATTTTAGAATACACCACTTTCAAGAACAGAATCATCCCGTTGCGTATGCGGTAGTGTGTGTGTAAAAGGGCAAATTCAAATTCAAATTCATTTATTTGCGAGAATGTAGGTTTACATTGTATGATCTTAAAACTATAATGGCCCTTTACATTCTACCATTACTTATGGTGTGCAAATATTTAGTTTTGTCCTACACAATGCTAATTAAATAAAAAAGAAAATACAGCAACAACAAATAAGGTTCATGCATTAGGACTTTCGTGGAAAAAAAATAATTAATTAATGAAGTCAAAGCTATACCTATGTCAGTTCAAGAGATAAAATATAATGTCAGATTAACCCTTAATAAATATGATTGTAAATGGTAATTGATAATGTCATAACTAATAAGATGTCCAATGTATTAATTCACAAATTTTTGAACATTAATTAATAAAAAATATGGTATATACCCATATTTATTTCAGTTTCTTTCTCCGCAATCTGACATGTATTCACTGAGATTGTAAAAGCACTTTTCTTTTAACCATTGCGTTACCTTTTTTTTAAACATGGTCAAAGGTAAATCTTTAAAGGAGTCCGGTAATTTGTTATATACCTTAACAGCATTTATGTACGAGTTCCTCTTATACAATTCGAGCCTGCATTGCGGTAAACAGAGCTCATGTTTAAATTTATTTTTATTTCTAGGAGCTACATTTCGTTTACTTACATCTTTATGTTTAGTAAAATGTTCGGGCAGTTACTAGTGCGGCATCACACGGGCCGCGTTTTAACATGCGTGTCCCACACATGCCCATTTTCGAAAATTAAAAAAAAAAAAGGGCTTTTTATTTTATTATTGATTCGTGTCGAGAATCATTAGCATAGTAACCTCCTTGAATTTGACGAGGATGCAAAACGACACATTGTATAAGACAAAAACACTCTCCTACGGGATGAAGAGAGTGTTGAACTTTGTAGGCGGAGATACGAAATCCTCGCGGACAGCAAAGTCGCGGGCGAAGTCCCAGTAGTTTAATATAAGTACTAAATGGCTAAACCGTCTTGAGCAAGAGTGGTGATCAATGCTTGTGCCTTTCTGAATGAAAACAGGCCTTGGCCCTGCAGTGGGACAGGTATTAAGCTGGTATTATTGTATAAGTGCAGTGGGCAGGGCACATTGCTCGCAGAACAGATTGCCGTTGGGGCCGAAAGGTTCTGGAGTGGCGACGGCGTACCGGAAGACGTAGTGTTGGAAGGCCTCCTACAAGGTGGACCGATGACCTTGTGAAGGCCGCAGGAATCTGCTGGATACGGGAAGCACAAAACCGGTCGAAGTGGCGGTGCTTGGGGAGGCCTATGTCCAGCAGTGGACGTCTTTCGGCTGTAATAATAATGATGATTGTATAAGTTGCCATGTTTAAATTACAGTTTTAGTTTTGAACACGCGAGTAAACAAGTTTAGTTACTAGAGTTAGTCGTGACTCATTAAACTCGAATAAGTACGGAATTATTAGTAATAAACATTACACAGTTGCAGAAATAATTAAGAAAATGATTAGTTCCTACATATTATGTGGGCTGCTTATCCTACTTATAAAACTAACTTTAGTAATATTATAAATGTGAAAGTGAGTTCGTTTGTTTGTTTATTACGCTTTCACGCTAAAACGTCTGAACGGATTTGGATGAAATTTGGCACATGGGTTACCATGACCTGGATTAGGACATAAACTACTTTTATCCCGATATTCCCACCGGATCCAGACTTATGCGGGTGAAACTGCGGGGTGAAATGAAGGGTTTCGTAGTTGGGATGAATTTATCCCAAAAACAAACTTAACATTGTAGTTGAAAAACATGTTCTCCTATACATCGATATACGTCACGGTCTATTCTCCAACTGCAAATTTAAGTTGGTCGACTATTACTTGTTAACTAGTAAAGCCTACTTAGCTGTGATAGTTTTCTTTTTACTTTCATTATATGTACTACTGCCACGAATTTTTCCAAATCTCCATAAGCAACCATTTAACTGGCATGCCCCCCCCCATGCCAGTTAAATGGTTGTTTGATGGTTGCCAGTAGAACGGGATACTGGACTCTAACAAAAATTATCAGTTTAAAGCTTAATATTACGCAAACGGATCCCTGAATCGAAAAATGGTGTTCACAGACCCACAATATTTTTAAACGGCCTATTCAGCGATATCCCATATCATGGGATACACGAGAAAAACAAATATCATTCTCACATTACGTGCAAGGGAGGTACTCTAATTAAATTTTTTTTCAAAGATTTTATTTTAGCACTTTGTCGGTGTAATTAATACGTATACTTATGCCAAATAGTAGCTTTCTAGTACTAAGCGTTTCTGAAATACAAAGCGGGGACATACAGACAGATACACGGACATGGCGAAACTACGAGTATAAGGGTTCTTTGTTTACTACGGAACCTTAAAAGTTAGTTATCATATGCAGGGCAAAAAGGATTGAATCATGAGAGCAGTATGCACCTGTAACATGGTGTAGGTATATTTTAATTATGTCATGTAAAAGTGCTGACATTCCACTTTTCATAGAGGAACATTTTGATATCTCTGAGGTTTCGGCAGGGGTAGAATTACTTACCAAATACTGTTAGTAGGTTCTAAATTGCTCGAATGGCTCGTTTCCTGCCTAGCCTGAATGTCAGCTGCATTTCCCCACAGCAAAATGCCGTACGACATTACACTATGGAAATAAGTAAATATATTAATCGAGCTGTTCCTACATCAGTCAAATTACGGATTTTATAGACCGCGTAGGCTGCAGAGCACTTCGACAATTTTGTGATATGTGGGCCCCACTGTAAAAGAAAAGAAAGAAAGAAAACAAGAAAATACATTTATTTGCGGTAAACATGACGCAAGGAAGGAACACAAATACAAAAAAGAAACAATTTGGGGGAGAATATGCGTCACGTCCACGCAAAACGGCCAACGCTCAGCATAATGCTGCGACCCTATGCGAGACAGAGCCCCAGCGCTGGTTTTCAGAGATAGCCGGCGTTGACGTTAAGACGTCGACCGGTGCAGCATACAGTGAGATTGTAATTTGAATAACATAAATACAAATCTGTATACCGGAGGCAAACAATCATAAGTCACATTAAGCTAATTATTCAGTGCACATGTTTTAAGTCTCAATTTGAACACTACTCATTTAAGTCACTTGACTACATAATTGTGTGAACTTCTAAGTAACATTTTATTTGTTGTTTTTATTGGACTTAAAATAGTATACCACTAAGTAGATCTATAAATGTTTCTTTCAAGGACATTACAAAGTGAATGTCGAAAAAAATGGACTTAGGATAGTATACCTCCGGTATACAGAAATATTTAAAAGAAAGAATTACATAAATACAAATATTTAAAATGGCAACATTTCGTACCGACGAGAACGACTTACGCGCCGCCGGCCTAAATTAATCTGTGCGCGCAGCTGTCAGAAACTATTTGTTTGACTGTAGCTTTGAGTCCAAAGTAATACGTAAGAACACAGTGGTGTCCACAAGATCCAACTCCGCCCCATTTACTAGTACATTGGTTTTTACCTGCTTAACCTTAGGTGTCAGAAATCTAAGACATTTGATATTTTTCTCGTTTAAAAGTAAATTATTAACACTAAACCAATGTACTATTTTAGAGGGAGCATTATTTACATCGTCAGTAACTGTCTGTTGTCGTTTAAGCTTAAATAAAAGTGATGTGTCATCTGCAAATAACACTATTTCATGACTGTTCTTTATAAGGCAAGGTAGGTCATTAATGTAAACGAGAAATAAAAAAGGGCCAAGAATAGAGCCCTGCGGAACTCCCATAGTGACAATAGAACCCGGGGATCGCTTACCGTTAACGTCCACTCTTTGGATCCTATTATCCAAATAAGAAATAAGAAGATCCAAAGCAGTATTTCTAACACCTAAACTAGAAATTAAAAAATAAATATAAAAAGTTTTACAAACTATATCGTGTGACATATCAAATGAAAGGGATTATTCTGAGGGTCTCAAATATATATATTATAATTTTAAAATAAACACTTTAAAAGATATTTAAGAAAATTGATGAAAATTGGCCATTCCTTATGGCCATTATTTTCGAAACTACTGAACTGAGCCTAAAATTTTGAAAGAAATACAGAAAATTGTTCTTTACTTAAAGATTACAGGAAAACCTGTAAGAAGTCTATGGTGTTAAAATAACACGGTAAATCATTAAATATTGTGCGTACAAACTTACATTTGCAGTTGAAATGTATGGGAGAACATTTTTTTCGACTACAATGTTAAGTTTGTTCTGGGGATACATTATCTTGGGACAAGAAACATGGTACTTAGATAACTTAATCATTGTACGGAACCCTCACCACGCGAGTTCAACTCGCACTTGTCCGGTTTTTTGTAAAGGTCCTGAAAGTTTATTGTAAGCGCTTTCAAATAATATGCGGAAATTCAAACTAAGTAAATTAATTACTAATACCAGAATCAATGACGAACACACATACATTTATAGCTGTAATTTTTATAGTGTACATTTAATTTTTTTTTTAATTTTTATATTTTTAATAAAGAGTATTCTATCTATCTATCTATCTAACAACAATAATAATAATTTTTCACGCGCCAAAATGTACATTTGTTTTTTTAGGGTTCCGTCTGTCTGTCTGTCTGTGTGACCCCGCTGTAGCTCAGAGACGCTTAGTACTAGAAAGCTGTAATTTGGCATAGGTCTACATGTATTAATCACGCTGACAAAGTGCTAAAATAAAATCTTGAAAAAGTTTTTTTAGCTTAGTTTTTTTTTATTTTGTAATATATCCCTACATTACCCTTGCACGTAATGTAGGGATGATATTTTTTTTTCTCGTGTACCCCATGATGTCGGGTATCGTTAGATAGGTCGTCCAAAAATATTGCGGATCTGTGAACACCACTTTTCGATTCAAGGATCCGCTTGCGTAATATTAAGCATTAAAGTGCTAATTTTTGTTAGCGTCAAGTGTTGCTGCCTGCCAGCTAAACAAAAGCATCTCCATAAACGGTTGTTTATGGAGATGTGAAAAAATTCGTGGCAGTAGTAAATATAACGAAATTAAAAAAAAAGTATCACAGCTTTTTTTTTTGGGTGGTAAATCATCAAATAACTTCTCCTCTCGGCGGAGCGGGAGAGTGTGTCAGACTCTTACTGACTTAAATCCACCCGTATTCCTTCCGTTGCCTGTGTTGCCAGGGGCCTCGGTAACCCTTTGGTACCTTCCCGCGACCCCGGCAGGCATCGGCCCTAGTGGACCCCTACGCTTGTGCTGACGACATCTCTTTGAGGCGCGCGTGGAATACAACGCGCCGTCGACCCGGACCTGGTCCTTACCGGACGGTGAGCTACCCATTGCTCACCGTCCACAAGCCCGCGCCTACGGTGGCCGGAAATCCGCCCGGGATTCCCGACGCCCAGGGCGTCTCCTGCGGCGGCTAGGGGCGAGAGGGCGCAAAATTTGCCTTTCCTTCCTTCGCGAGCATTACTGCTTCGCAGAAGGAGGTGACTGCTGCCCATGCCCTCTCGCTCCGTACCATGGCCTGAACCAGGGCCGGACGCGAGAGATCTCTGCCGCCGAAAACTATCACAGCTAAGTAGGCTTTACAAATTAATGAGTAATAGTCGACCAACTTAAATTTGCAGTTGTAGAATTGACCGTGGCATATCGATGTATGGGAGAACATATTTTTCAACTACAATGCTAAGTTTGTTTTTGGGATAAATTCATCCCAACTTCCCAACTACGGAACCCTTCGGCCAAGTGCGTGGTCCGACACGCACCTGGCCGGTTTTTTTTTTTACTTCAAACAGCTCTTTTTGCAAGCCAGTTAGAAATTTAAATAAAATCTTTGATAAGTTACCTCCTTAAATTGGTGGCCATGTGTATCGAAGTAAAAGCTCGTTCCATTTTTAAATTACACGATAGAGTGTTAGTTTTCATAGTAATTTATTTGGCTGGTAAACACGACAGATATGGATTTTCACACTAACATTGCCAGTCGCGGCTCGCATGTAATTGATCACTACAGAATTTTCGATATATCTCGAAGAAGGTTGCCAAAATAATGCTCGAATTTTCAAGCATTATTGAGAAAAAAAAATGTTATAAATCACTATCGAATAGGTACTTTAAGTTGACCAATAATTGAGCTTGATAACTAACCGCAAACTTATTGCTTGCATCACAATTCTTATGTATTGCATTGGCACCTTATTATATTAACGACAAGGAAACCTGGGACAAAACCCATCCGGGTAATGAAATCATACTTTAAGTAATCTAGAACATAAATAACACCTGCATCTGTGCAACCCTTTCGAGCTTTCGAGAACACACTTTTCCCTGTTAATTCTAATTAAGACTGTTAATAATCAGTCCCTAGACTGAGTAAACGAGTCAATACTTTAAAAAAAAATTGTTAAACTATGCATTACAACAGTGCTTTTGCCAAAACCTTATGCAAGCAAATAAAAATCCCAGTGAAAGTGTTCTTACTAAAAATACACTATGCAATTCTTTACAAAGCACAGCGTTGACTAGTCTGTGGTTTTACAATAATTCGCTTGCGCTTACCGCGAAGTTTTTGCTTACCCAACAATATGTATTACATCGCCACCTAATTCACGAACAGCAATAAAACGCAGGGCGACCGCAGCGTTTGTCATGCGTGCCGACATAGTTTGCAAACTTATTTTATTTAAAAAAACACCAAAAAAAAAATAAAGGCAGTGGTGGCCCAGTGGTAACGACTTACATGTTGTAGGTCATAGGTTCGAACCTAGACTGGCGCTTTTTTTTTAGTCAGTAAGAGTCTGACATACCCTCCCGCTCCGCCCAGACCGTGAGAAGTTATTTGATAATTTCCCACCCAAAAAAAAAAGACAGGCGCTTTACTTTGTTTAAATTATTTCATCACCACTGCTCTCAAAACGGTGAAGGAAAACATCGTGAGGAAACCGGCATGTCCTAGAACCAAAAATTCGAAGATATGTGATATCTACCAAACCGCACTCGGCCCGCGTGGTGGATTACGGCCCACTCCCTCTCACAGAGAGGAGGATTGTGTCCCAGCACTAGGAACATTATTGGGTGATTATGTATGTTATGTAAACACAAAAAATGTCTTTTGATGCCAAAATGTTGTATTAAAAGTAGTTAAAAAGCCGATTTAAGATCGAATGATATTATAATAATAGAATGTAATGTTACTTTTTACGTCCGGTTGAAACTTTCTGTTATAATAGCAATTCGTTACGTTTTACATTTCGTTTAAACTTGTGACCCACCCCTGCTTCGCACGGTTTTTTGACAAAACATCGAGATTTCAGTATTATATTTGAGTTGAATGTTAATGTATTATACACACAAATCTTCCGGAATCAATTCTCTAATTGGTGGTCAAGACAGCATTTTTGGTTCTAAGACAAGCCGGTTTCCTCACGATGATTTCCGTCATTGTTTGAGAGCAGTTGTGATGAAATAATTTACAGACTAAAAACCACCCCGGTGTTCCTCTCACACACTTGCACCGGGGATCATGGGATCTTATGCGACTTCTGCGATCCCCGGCTGCTCGCCTGCCTTTGCGGGTCACCTCAGGTGAGGTGTAAGACTCCCCCTGCGACGTCCAATAGGGGCGCGCGTGGAACACTACGCGCCGCCATCTCGGGTCTGCTGTGTGGGGCGACGGATGTATGGGCCATATACCAACCATGAGTTCATATCAAACGCGAATTCTGTAAGTATCGGTTTCATTACCTTGAAAACTTTATCAAGCTCTCAGTAGGATTTCCACTCAACTAAATACATTTTGATGGTGTTTCTGTGCAACAATTTCTTTGAAGGAAACTAAAGTGTCTTCGTGAAATAGTCTTCTATTTCCCAAATTCCTTATAAAGCTTTCAAAATCCCTCTATCAACGAGATCTGCTTCTTAGAATTCAGCCATTTATTACAGTAGGCTGTTTTGGGTGACACAATGGATTGGTCCAATAATAACATCAGGCCACGCCTACTGATCTTGAATAGCCACTCACTTTCTATTTGCTAGCGATTTTAAGTGGAACTTTCTACACACATAATGTTAGATGTTCAATGTTATAAGTTTACAACGTTCCCAGTTCGCATACGAACATTTAATCAAATATATCCAATGGTTTATTCAATATACAACGTGTCGTTTTGCATCCACGTCAAATTTCAGGAGGTTGCAATGAAAGACATATATAATCAAATAAAATTAAGATACCTGCTCAATAATTAATACATACTTGTTTTTTAGTTATTTAAGTTTGACAGTATTTTAGAATACACCACTTTCACAGAACGGAATCACCCCGTTACGTATGCGGTAGTGTAAAAGGGCAGTTAGGTACAGTGCGGTATCACACGGGCCGCGTTTTAACATGTGTGTCCCACACATGCCGATTTCCGAAAATTAGAAAAAAAAAAATGCTACTTATTTTATTATTGATTCATGTCGAGAATCATTAGCATAGTTACCTCCTTCAATTTGACGAGGATGCAAAACGACACCTTGTATATAGAAATATCGACATTTTAATAAAATAAGTGATAGACATAATTTTAATACTAGAAATAAAGATAAAATAGATCAACCATTTTTCAGATTATCTAAAGTACATACATCTTTTATGGGGTACTGTGTTAAATAAATGTTACAACAAAATACCTTGTGATATATTGCAATTAAATGAAAGATAATTTAAAACTCATATTAAAAGTACAGCTTTTAAACAAGCATATTTTAAATTAGACATTTAGAGAATTATATCCAAGATCAGAATACTTGGAAACATACTGGTCCAACTCCATAGCACAATCTAGAGTCTAGACAAAATCAAACTGGTTGCTATTTTAAATTGTATGATGATGATAGAAATATATAGTCTTCCAGACCGAATTTCGGCCATGGCGACCAGTCTTAGCGGAGACCAGCCTTCGGCGCGGGAGATATTATAATGCATAATTGTGTGCGCAGACACAGGTGCATTCTCTCTTCCCTCGCTCTCATAGTCCGATGGGACGGCAATCCGACACGACCGGAGAGAGATTAGGCGCAGGGCCAACGGCTTAACATGCTTTCCAAGGCACGAATTATCGCACCGCCAACTTCCTAACTCCAGGCTGTTACTATAAAATTCCTAATGGAAAAGCCCGATCACACTTTGCCCGATCCAGGAATCAAACCCAGGACCCCACGCTCAGCAGTGGTGGTGCTTGCGACCACGAGACCAACGGGTCAATCACTTGTAGCTAGTCAAAGATTGGCAAAACCCATGGTCGGCCCGTAACTATTGAAAGAAAACTCTTTTTTTAATTTAGATGCTAGGATTTATTTGATAGGTCCAAATCAAATCAAATCACTTATTTCTTTGCAAACATGGGTATAGTACATAGGTGTTTTTATAATAAAGTTTTCCATATTTTACCGTCACATAGGCATGCAAAGGTTTACAATTATATAAATAAAAATAATATACATAATCAGCATGTTCCCACTGCTGGGACACAGGCCTCCTCTCTGTGAGAGGGAGTGGGCCGTAATCCACCACGCGGGCCCAGGGCGGGTTGGTAGATGTAACATATCTTCGAATTTTTGGTTCTAGGACATGCCGGTTTCCTTACGATGTTTTCCTTCACCGTTTTGAGAGAGTGGTGATGAAATAATTTACACAAAGTAAAGCGCCTGTCCGGGTTCGAACCTACGACCTCGTAAGTCGCGGCCGTTACCACTGGGCCACCACTGCTCACCTGCTGCAAAAAGAATATAAAAAATCAAAAATAAGTACAGTAATATTTAATTAGCTCTTTGAAATTGCAAATAAAAAAATACAAAATAAAACTTTACCTAAATTAAAAAATGTCAGTGTGGTCACAGCAATAAAAAAAAAATAAGATTATTATATAATGTCAAACGAAAATAAAAAGTAATTGAAGCCAGGGTCACAATAATTATGTCAATCAGAGTAAGAGTATGTCAATCAGTTAGTTTCAGCTCCCTTTTAAATTTGAATTTAGTCATATTTTTTATAATATTAGGTACTCTGTTATATATATAATATGAGTGGGGCAACACTAAAAAAACTTTTTTGCTTTAGTGCGGTTTTACATTTTATTTGACATAATACCAAAATACTCCTATGCATAAGTATTGCTAGTGTTTTTTTACTTACTGTCTTGTCGTTGTCTTCGCATTGTACAGCCCGATGCAAACTTTATGGCGGCTCGGAACATGAGGCGAGTCGCTGTGCAGTAACAAATACAAGTGTCAGCGGGGGTGAGGCGTGCGGTACTGCGCAGCGAGTAGCGTACTTCAGAGCCGCCATCAAGTTTGAATCGAGCTGTACGCCTGAAAGGCAAAATTTACTAAGCGACATAGGGCAAATTTGACTTTACATTATTAAAGTCAATTTTTCAGAAAAAAATCATATAAATTCTGATTCAGATGATTAGATAAATAAGGTAAAATAAAATTTGCCCTATGTCGCTTAGTAAATTTTGCCTTTCAAACGTCGATATATGATAAAAACCTTTGAATTTTGGTAATCGTACACAAAGAACACCACGATTTAAAGTGATAAGTTGATCTTGATACACATGGTGTTGGTAATTCCAAATGAAAAGCATCCAATGTTGGTATTGCTTTATACTCGAAAGAAACGATGGTAATATGCAAATATGTTTGTAAAGTCGATTTTTGTTAATTCACTGAAGTAATCAGGGGGGCAACCATCACCTCTTATAGCAGTATTATTATAATATTACTTCACAGTGGGAAAGTGATGGAGCTATACAGGACTTATAGCTCCATCTCTTTCTCACACTGAAGTAATATTGAAACAATACTGCTATAAGAGGTGATGGTTACCCCCCTGACATGTGCTAGCTGTCACTTTGTGTAATAAAATGGTTTCAGTTTTCAAATTTCAGTTATTATTATACATTTATTTTACACTAGTCAATTGTAATCGTTTATTTTGCAAATATGGGTACTTAAAAAAAAAAAACAAATAAATCTAATTAATTAATAAAAATAACTAAAACTATACACAAACTAAAATAGGGCATCGAAAAATTCATCCACATCGCTGTCGACTGGTAATGTACCCAAGAGACTGGCGGCATTGCCACGTTGTATGGCAATAGCCTCTGGCCAGCCCTTGGGTCACGGGAAGTGTCAACCAGCCGTCTGGAGATTTCCATAAAAAGGCCATGAGCACTCGGACCCCACGACCCGAGGGTTTCAACCCCAAACGGCTCGAAAATATAATTACCAACTAGGTTATTATACTTACGCCGCTTGAGGTTCTCTGCAGCCGCTGCAGCAGCGCTACCATAGCACGCCGTGCCAGGAAGATGGGATGGCGCAAGACTATCGACACACGTTGCATCCCACACTAAAGGCCTACCCACCTTCCATGGAAATAATGACATGCCGTCTGGTCTCTTGCCATCGTCGCGTGCCAGGCCATTGGGTTCTAATACAGCTGGAACGCCGACGGTGACAAGAGCTCGTCGGATGATGTCATTAATGTTCGCGTGCCGCGCTAAGCGACCCGCACTTCGGCGGCAAGACAGGCCGTGGTGTCCGAGACTGTTGACAACTTAGCCACAGTGACTGCGATGAGGAGAACACCCTTACATATATAAATCGATTAAGCTAAATATGACCATTTTATTACACAAGGTGACAGAGCTAGCACAAGTCAGATAACTCCAGTGAATTAATCATCGGCTCTTTGTTCGGGGAAATACTTCAACCATATATCATATCATAAGAGTATTCTATTTGTAAATAGAATACTCTTATGATATGATATATGGTTGAAGTATTTGAAATTTGGGTAAAATTTCTACATTTATATCTGTATTTTTATGGTGTATAAAGAGTATTCTATTTGTTGAAGTATTTCCCCGAACAAAGAGCCGATGATTAAGCCACTGGAGTTATCTGACTTGTGCACACCATAAAAATACAGATATAAATGTAGAAATTTTACATAAGGTGACGCAATGGGCGGTCTTATCGCTAAAAGCGATTTTTTTGACAACCTTTGCATAGATTAAAGGGACAAGGAGAGATAATAAATGCAATATGATAAATGCAGGTAGGCAGTGGTGGCCATTTACATATACAATAAATACGTAAGTACGAGTATATACATAAAGCATAATATACTTATCTATATAAATATCTATATATCTAGGTATGGTATTATTGGCAGTAAAAAACCGGGTCATGAGACTATCCAACACTCTCGAGGTGAAATTATTTGATCTGTGAAGTAGCAGTCGTAATTGCAAGAGTTTACCGTTGCACTAGGTCGAATAACGGTTTCAGTCTAGTACCACCAACCCTTACCTCATCATCCTCATCATTTCCGTCGAAAGACGTCCTCTGCTGGGGAGTTTGTTGCGCCACTTCTTCATCCCCACTAAAGCATTAGGAAGCGGTGATGGGCGGGCGTTTTGGGGGACTGCCTTATGTAATGTTGACGTTCAAAAAGTGTTAATTCTCAGCCTAGTTAAAAATAAATGACTTTCGATTTTGATTTAGACTGCTGGACATTGACCTCCCTCAAGCATCGCCACTTCGACCGGTTCTGTGTTTCTCGCATCCAGCGGATTTCTGCAGTCTTCACAAGATCACCGGCTCTCCTTACCTTCACCTCTATCTACATAATTCAGCATCCCAGCTCCTTTTTAGGGTTCCGTAGTAAACAAGGTCTGTCTGTCTGTCCCAACCGTAGCTCAGAGACACTTAGTACTAGAAAGCTGTAATTTGGCATAGGTATACATATTCATCACGCCGACAAATGGCATAAACTCTAAATCTACGCCATGGTGTGGGGTATCGTTGGATAGGCCATTCAAAAATATTGTGGGTCTGTGAACATCACTTTTCGATTCAAGGATCCACTTGCGTAATAAGCATTAAAGTGCTACTTTTTGTTAGAGTCAAGTGTCCCTGCCTACTAAATGGTTGTTTATGGAGATGTGAAAAAATTAATGGCAGTAGTACATATAATGAAATTAAAAGAAAAACTATCACGGTTAAGTAGGCTTTACAAGTTAACGAGTTATAGTCGACCAACTTAAATTTGCAGTTGCAGAACTGACCGTGGCATATATCGATGTATGGGATAACATGTTTTTCAACTACAATGTTAAGTTTGTTTTTGGGATATATTCATCCCAACTTCCCAACTGCGGAACCCTTCATTGTGCGTGGTTCGACACGCACTTGGCTGGTTTTTTGTAGATTGTAAACGCCATGGCAGTTTCTGTCATTCATGTCAGTCAGCATTTTCGTCACCATCCTACTAATATTATAAATGCGAAAGTTTGTAAGAATGGATGGATGGATGTTTGTTACTCTTTCACGCAAAAAGTACTAAACGGATTTGGATGAAATTTGGCACACAGATAGTTTATAACCAGGAATAACACATAGGATACTTTTTATCCCGATATACCCACGGAGTTAAAACTTTTGCTGGTGAAACCGCGGGGCGCATCTAGTATCTTAATACATAATCAGCCTATAATGTTCCCACTGCTGGGACACAGGCCTCCTCTCGGTGAGAGGGAGTGGGCCGTAATCCACCACGCGGGCCCAGTGCGGGTTGGTAGATGTCACATGTCTTCAAATTTTTGGTTCTAGGACATGCCGGTTTCCTCACGTTGTTTTCCTTCACCGTTTTGAGAGCAGTGGCGATAAAATAATTTACACAAAGTAAAGCGCCTGTCAGGATTCGAACCTACAACCTACAACTCGTAAGTCGCGACCGTTACCACTGGGCCACCACTGTTCTCAGTATCTTAATATGGTCACGAAAATGCTCGTTGCTGGTCCGTCAAGTCTTCGGCCGCGGAAATATGACGGGGATCGCATGCACTGACGACATCCTCGAAAATTAAAACCGTTCCTCTTGTCTTTATATATTAATGTTGAAGCACATCCAGGGTTGTCAGGCCGCGTTGTTATTGGGTGAGAGTACAATATTTATAAAGTGCGGTTGTGTGGTAGGGGCAGGGCGGTGGGTGCGCGCTCAGCCCTGAAATGAGTTCGGAGAGAGGTCTGGTTTCAGTGAAAGCGGGTTAAAGATCTACAGTGCTTCTATTTTTTTAATGTCTCTCGGTAATCATTACATTTCCGAATACAAACGAATGCTAATTTCCATGTCCATCAATTATTAGATAAGTAAAAAGAGTAGCAACAACTTCTAAGTCGATTGAGAGCGTCCGGCCTGCAACAAGTGCAAAGGACAACTGATAGAAATCCGGCGACTGACGAAACACGAAGTTTGCTGAGAGACATTAAGAAAATAGAAGCACTGTACAATCCTACTACTCGTAATAGGTATTATAAATGCGAAAGTTTGTAAGGATGGATGGATGGATGGATGTTTGTTACTCTTTCACGCAAAAAGTACTGAACGGATTTAGATGAAATTTGGCACACAGATAGTTTATAACCAGGGATAACACATAGGATACTTACTTTTTATCTCGATATACCCACGGGGTCAAAACTTATGCGAGTGAAACCGCGGGGTGCATCTAGTGAGTCATATAGGTGTAAAGGCAGAAATATTCTATTCTTCAAAAAATTTCGAATGCAGTCTGTCAATGTCAAATCTTGTTTGACCAAGGTTTGTAGCTAAAGCAACAACATCTCTTAAACAGGGTTCGCGTAAATAACGGATAACTTTGAAATTACATACAATATACTTTTTGGTTCAAATACAAAAAAATAAATCCCAATTAGTAACCTAGATTTTTAACTAACTGTTTTTACCTTATTTTACATTATTTTTCACCACATCCCTAAATAAATGAATTTGATTAGTTATTTGTTGTTGTAATAATGCACGTTGACTATGACGACAGAGAGGCAGTAAATAATGAGGCTAGGAATTGCACAGTATAAAAAAAATCGTATCTCGTCTATAATGTCTGTTATATGCTATTTCAAGGTAATCCATTCTTTACGGAACACCCTATACATAACTGTTAGAAATTATAAGTTTGCAAAAACTGCAACACCGGATAGTAGCTGCATTGCTTTGAAACCAAAAATATTGTTTACCGCCATTTTGTTACATCTGGATGTTGCTACTTTTGCATCTACCTATGTCAATCAACTCCGCCTATAGCAGTCCACTGCTGGACACAGACCTCTCCCAGGCTGTGCCACAACACCTCCTGCTTCCGCATCCAGTCCGTCCCAGCTACCTTTTTAAGGTCGTCGGTCCATCTAGCTGGGGGTCGTCCCACACTACGCTTGCCGACACGTGGTCTCCACTCCAGGACTCGTCTGCTCCACCAGCCATCAGTCCTTCGTAAAACATGGCCAGCCTACTGCCTCTTCAGCTTGCTTACTCTGTAGGCTATGTCGGTAACTCCGGTTCGTTTCGGATAACTTCATTTCTGATCTTATCCTTCAAAGAAACTACGAGCATAGCCCGCTCCATAGCGCGCTGAGCGACTTTGAATTTATGGACCAGCCCGACTGACAGTGTCCACGTTTCGGCACCGTTTTGCTTAACGGGCAGGACGCACTGGTTGAATACCTTAGTCTTCAAAAACTGCAGGATTGGCGACGAAAAGACTTGACGAAGTTTCTCAAACGCTGCCCAACCCAATTGGATCCTCCTGTCGGCTTCTTTCTCAAAGTTATGCCTACCGAGCTGGATAACCTGTCCTAGGTAGACGTACTCCTTCACAACTGCGAGAAGCGACCGATGTGGAATGGACTCGACAAGACGTGCGCATTGTAGATGACTTATCTACCTATGTATATAACTCAAATATAATCTTTTTCATCAGATCCTAGTCAAGTCTTTTATCTTCTAGTGCTTCTAGTGTAATTGCAGAATAAGATTACAATAAAGCTATCATCATTTCTTTAATTGACAGAAACAGAACGATGTTTGAAATTCGTTTAGAGCGAATTTTTCTGTGGTGCAAGTGGGCCTAGACCTTTGTAGGGCAGATCCGAAATTTATATAGCGCCTGGAATCACCACGGAAGTGAGCCTTAGAATAGGAAGTATGGGTCTGTATAAAATAAATAACACTACGCTAGATCGCCTTCTTTTGTTTTGCAAATTTCTTAGATTGAATGGATATCCTTTTGATTGCATCGTCATCATCATCTTTCTCCCGCCCTTATCCCAATTTATTTGTGGTCAGCGCAACATGTCCCTTTCTTCCATACTTCTACTATTAGTCGCCATCTCGGTAGCCCCTTTCTAGCCATATCATCCTTCACACAGTCCATCCATCGTTTCGTTGGTCTTTCCCTACTCTTATAGCCATCTACATTTATACTTAAACCTTCCTCACGACATGTTCTTCATTTCTCGGCATCACATGCCCATACCATGACAACCGATTTCCGCACAACTTGCGTTTGCTTTATTAAATCTGAAAATCTGTTGTTAGGTATAACCATAAGCTTTTTGGATACCCATGTCACTGCGGTTTTTCAACGAGGTTGAGACTCTTATGTATTTGAATACACCTTCAATTGATAAATAGCAAATAGT
The DNA here is from genome assembly GCA_905333075.3 of Atethmia centrago. Taxonomy (NCBI): domain Eukaryota; kingdom Metazoa; phylum Arthropoda; class Insecta; order Lepidoptera; family Noctuidae; genus Atethmia; species Atethmia centrago. The sequence goes on from HG995387.1 coordinate 11,300,574, forward strand.
CAACGAATATCAGACCCAGACTACGTAGTTCCTGCCGGGGTCGCGGGAAGGTACAAAAGGGATACCGAGGCCCCTGGCAACACAGGCAACGGAAGGGACATGGGTGGGTTTTAGTCAGTAAGAGTCTGACACACCCACCCGCTCCGCCCAGAGCGGGAGAAGTTATTTGATAATTACCCACCCAAAAAAAAAAAAACTACGTAGTTGAAGATTTAGTTTTAATAGAATCCCATCCTGTTAGATACATCGACAAACAGTTTAATGTGACATTTGCTCCAGGAAGAGATGGCCCATATGTTATTTTAAAGAAACACGGAGCCTCCACTTATGAAATAGCACACTCTGATATTCCAGAAAAGTCAATTGGGAAGTATCATATTTCCGCAATCACGAAGTTTGAACTGAGAGACAACTAGCGACATCTAGCTTAAGCTAAGTGTCAGTGACGACATCGAAGATCGGAATATGTGTCTAATTGGACGCCTAGGCCGTTCCGTAAACGCCGGCACCGACGTCGTAGCCAACTAGCTTAATTAGCCGTTTAGTTAACAGCCTTACCGTTAGAAGTACTGCTCGCTCGGCTCGCGCGCGGTTGGTCACAGTTCTAACCTAACCCATGTGATCGGAGTGCCCTGGCTTAGTTACTGGTACCACTACGGCACGCGTGGTTGGTCAAAGTTCTAGTTGTCCTTCAGCTATTTAATTGTGTGCTTAATGTGTGTTTAATAAACACCCTAGGCGTCCAATTAGCTGGCTAATTTCACCAGATGGCTGCGACAGAGTTAGGATGTTAACGGCTAATTAAGCTAGTTGGCTGCGACATGTGCATACTATAGGGATATACATTGCATGCTATCTCTTGAGACACCTCTTCTGACAACCTGGACATTAATGGCTTACAATTCTTTTAAAATAAAGTTCCCTAACCGTCCACATTGTTCATAACTGACGAAATGGGGGTGCATTATAGATACAAGCCTTCGAAGAATACACGCGTGATGTTATGTTTGTCCCTTTCAAAATTACCCATTCATCCTAAAAACAAGTCACTCCTTTCGTTTTCATTCACCTCTCCGCTACTACAGCACCCCAACCCGAACGGTTCGTCGTGACCCAAGCCCCGGGGACGTAAACAGCCCTGTTTAAATTAGGATAGGCTTTGACGTGTCTTTGGAGAGACCCGCGCAATGTACCTTTAGACAGTTAAGACGGTTGATAACTAGGCGGTCTCCTGTCCTGGTCCCCAATGTCCCCAGCTTTAATAAACTTCTCTTATGAGCCATTCTTCTCGTCAAATAGAGGTTTATGCCAGGTTTTTGATTGGATTTTGGTCATGCGGGTGGCGTTAGGTTTAGAAGAGTTAATATACCTGTGTGATTGCTTGGAGCTGTGTTTAGGCTTTGTGGGGCAATTTGGGAGAGGACGCTGGTTAGCAGTTGCAATTGACTGAGTTGATAATTTTTAAATAATACAGAGTCTAGGCTTATGTGTAGGAGTAATCATAACACTATCAAGTAGCAATGGGTTTCAATTTGACAGTTCAACAGCATTCATTGCGTTATATTAACGTTGTTGAGCAGACAAATTTTTCGAACATATGAAGCAATGAATTAGCAATATACTTCAAAATCATTCTGATCATGATTGATAATGTGTTACGCAGTTAGGGTGCTGGTGAATAGTCAGAAAAATTTATCGTAAAGCAAATTGACACCCTGCGTCAATTTGTTATTTCCATTTCATAAAACTCACAAAGAACAAGAGTTGCGATTTGAATATACGGACGATTTAGGTAGGTAGTCAATTTACTTTGCAATGATTTTCTTGACTTTACTTACACCCGTAGACCGAAATGCAAGGCAGTCTTATTATTTTTAGAACTCTCTCTAAAGGCGTGTACGCAAGAACGAACAAGAATATGGTGAACTCGAACATCGGACACTTACTTCGCATGTGCAAACCGCACAAAAATGTTCGTGGCGATACAATTTCGTTTTTCTGTGTGTACGGCGTTTGGAGAAATATGATGCAATATTTTTCGTACCAAACAAAAGGGGCGAACGCGCGGCGGCGAGGGGCGTCAGTTCTCAGCCACCTATCTAACATCTTTCAATGCCGAATCCATGGCTACTAAAGAGAGCGGGGCGGTGGTGAGCGCGAACAGAAGTCTGAAGATGGTGTTCGTGTTCGCATTGCTAATTTACGTCCACACAGACGAACCAAATGTTCTGAGTTCGATGTTCATGTTCACCATGTTTTGTTCGTTCGTTCGTACACGCCTTTACGCTTTCATAAAACGAAAAAAAAAAACAATAAAATAGTTTCCATGTTATTTCAGGAGTCAAATCCAAAACATCATGCAGGGCGGCCGCCCGCGGGTCTTATTTGGAAAAATTAAAATACGTGTAGTAAGTAAACATACTCGTATATAAGTACGAGTTTCTATAGCCGTACGACTCTTGATTACATAAGGGACTATGATGTCCCATGAGGACAAAAGGTGGGTACGAGATTAGGTGGAATAATCGCTATGTGACAACGGTGGCTGGTTTTAATTTAAATCAAGGAGGCCTATCTGTATCTAAGTAGGTACGTATATATAGATACACTAACTATTGCCCGCGGCTTCGTCCGTGTGGAGGTCGGAAATTATCCCACAGAAACGTACTACCGGGTTTAATATATCCTATGTATTAATCCAGGTTATTAACTATCTGTGTGCCAAATTTCATCCAAATCCGTTCAGCCATTTTTTCTATCGTAGCAATAGCAGAGGAAAAGGTCATTGCCTCCAGCGCCGCCGTCAACCATAATTATTTTGTTACACATAATTTTTAATCTGTGACATCTTTTAAACTATTAATTTAGATGATATGATGTCAGACATATCTAAATTTAATGCCCAATTTAAATAACATATATAATTGGGTAAGGATTTTTTAATATACTTACTGGTCAAAATAGCTTCGGAAATATCAGTGAATTTTTTATCAAATTCTGAATGATAAGAATGGTTGCTGTGGGTCATCTCGTAGACATATGCTATCGCGGATTCTTTTGTTGGAATTTTTAAGATGATTTTAAGATCTTGTAGAACATTAATGATATGTATCTCTTACAGTTTACGCGGCGCACGCCAGTAAATCTCCCAGTCGGCATGATTTATCCGACATCTTCAACAATAATAGTTATACATATTTCAGCCAATATATTTCACAAAACGTTTATGAATTATACATTAAAACCTTTCTCATGAATCACTCCATCCATTAGTTGAAACCGTATGAACTACTGTTTGGTAGTTTTTGAGTTTGTCGCGTTCAGATAGACAGACAGACGCGGCGGGAGACTTTGTTTTATAAATTAAAGCCGCTTTTCAAGTCAGTACCGCGTTTTTCTTCTAAACTACGTAACGGATTTTGAGGCGGTTTTCACCATGATCTAAATAAATTAATCGGAAAGGTTTAGGTATGTGTATAATAAATAAATATTAAACTTCATAGGATAAAGAAATCTTGATATTATGTCTAGTTGAAAAAACCGTGTGAAGCAGGGTTGCTAGTACGTAATAAGAACCTCCCATGGTGGAGGAAAAGTAAAGAAAAGTGGGAAATGGGAAATTAATTTTAGTCTAAAGTTATAGTGATTATACCTTATTTATAGGTACTTAGTTACCGAATTATTATTTAGGACTTCTAATTACAAGAATAGGGAGCAGTGGTGGCCCAGTGGTAACGGCCGCGACTTACGTGTATGTCGTAGGTTTGAACCCTGACAGGCGCTTTACTTTGTGTAAATTATTACATCACCACTGCTCTCAAAACGGTGAAGGAAAACATCGTGAGGAAACCGGCATGTCCTAGAATCAAAAATTCGAAGACATGTGACATCCACCTACCCGCACGGGGCCCGCGTGGTGGATTACGGCCCACTCCCTCTCACAGAGAGGAGGCCTGTGTCCCAGCAGTGGGAACATTATAGGCTGATTATGTAATTACAAGACAAGTATGAATAGGAACTCATATTGCAACAGTAAAAAGCAAGATACACACTATGATTTTCCAACATTACTTAAATAAATTAATACCTATGCGATGGCGCCTCCCATCAGGTTTTTAGATACGTTTTAGTAGATTTGGATACAGTATAAAAATATTTTAGCAAAAGAACTATTAAGATATTCAATTTAGAGGCAAAAAAACTAAATTCTAGAAGCTAGACAAAACGCTAGGTTAGTCTCAACTCACTTTATTCCACAAAAAACCGGCTACAGATAAAACATGGGATTATTTTATCGGTTTTTATCGTTTACCGATTATTTTAATCGGCGCGGCCGGATCGGGTGTCCGTCTGTCGGTAATAGTCGTAATCGGTCGCTAATCGGTGCACAATTTACGAAATTGTCGATCCGTGTCGGCGACCGAGTCGATGATCGGTCGATAATATAGAGATGCGCCCGTATTGTTATCGATATTGTTAAATTAGTTATTGTATTTGATATTAGAGACCGATTTATTAATATTATCGAAACAATATTTTTGTTTTGATCTACATTTAATATGCTAATGATCAAGATGATCCAAGATGATGAAGATGAGTCAAGATATAAGAACTGGTGTGTTATATGTCTGATTTATAAATCATATTCAATTCGAGAATTAGTCGTGATCGTTTTTACCTGTCAACTGCTTCCTTGGCCATTAGAAAAGACATTACTCATACATTTTTAAGTTAGATTTATTATACCTACTTACATAAAATATGATTCAGCAACCGTTCTCCTAAGACCGATTCGCCATTGGACTGTTCGTCGACAAGATGATTCATTTATTTCCGTTTCCCAAGCAGGGACTTTCACCTATGGATATTTCGCCGACAGAACATTTCATATGCGTCAGTTTCGACGACAGCCCTTTGTAGCAAATATAGTAGGTCACCAACAATAGAGGGGATCTGGTTAATGGTCACTGTTCTAACCTAACCTAACCCAAATGATTCAATAAGGGCTGTCGTCGAATGCGACGTATATGAAAGGTTTTGTCGGCGAACTGTCCGTAGGTGAAAGACCCTGCTGGGGAAACGGAAATAAATGAATCATCCTGTCGACGAACAGTCTAATGGCGAATCGGTCTTAGGAGAACGGTTTCTCTCCCGTAAAATATAGCTAGACATCCATAAATATACATTTAAAAAATAATGATTAACTCGTAAGATCGATAAGTGATATCGATGAAACATCACAGCTACATTGTTTGTAACAAAATTATATAAAAAAGATGTAAAATTGGCAGCGAACCGCCGTCTAACCCCTGTATTGATCACAATAATCGATCGTGTGCCGCGTAATTGCGCCGGATCGAACCCGCGACCCATTATGTCATTATAGTCGACCGACCGAAACAATAGAAAAAACGCTTCAAAGAAAAATCCACCTTATGTCAAGGAAACAGGAACTGTTATTTATCGATAACGTTCAAGAATTACGTCACTTGAATTCTAATTTTGGAAAATGGCACAGCTTATAAAATTATAAGTTTTAAATCTTAAAACAGGAGGGGTAGAGTTAATTTCTGTATAGCCAGTTTTTTGTTTAAGAATAGTAAACGTTCCAATTTCGAAATTGGCAATGATCGTCTGCCGGGCGCCTGCGCAGCTGTGATGTCAGATGACACCAACACCCCGATTAGCCATCGGCATTTTGAATGATCGAGGGCTCGATAACTCCTTTCGAAGTATCTGTGAACGCTTAAACCTGGTGGGCTAAAAGATCTCCCACAGTACCCGAAGCTCCCACTGTATTCTGGGCAGAATACTAATTATATATTAGTAAGTTGATACTCAGCTATTCATATTTATAGGAATTAGTATCTTTCATTAACAATAAGTAAAGTTCGTAAGTGCACCAGAACCCCTGAAAATTCGCGTGAGTTCAAACATTAAGGATGATTAAGAAACTACAAGTTTCTTGTCATTCTGTTTTTATGGCCAATATTTTTTCAGAAATCTTTTTAGAATATCATGAAGCTTTGTTTCAAAAAGTTACTTGGCCTTAAAAGCTGTAGAAAAACCATGAAGCCTTGTGATATCTAGGTAACTTTCTTTCTCTCTACAAATGAGACAAAATAAGCTAACCTAAGCAACACTCACATCTCACCTCTTTCAAGAAAACCTCATTTACATTCAGCCTTTTTCTCCAAAACAAAAACAAAATGGTGCTGTACCAGCGAGCGTCGCGTCAATTTTATGGGGTATGAATTTGTCTGAACGCGGCCACGAGTGATGTGGTCCCCGACCACAAGCTTTGAGCTTCACCGTCACAAATATCATGGGAAAAAAACCAAAGAGTTGACAGTTAAATGTAGACCGCAAGAACAGTTTTATTATTCCTTCTCAGTACTAAAGAGTTTTTGAAAAATCTTCGCAAATTCACGCCTTGACCACGCGTCGGTTTTGTGAACAAAATTACCTTTATAAAAGTGAACGTGGGTTGATCTTTATTGCAGTATTTTACATTTTGATGTTATCAAGTGAAAACGCCTATAGGGATGTAAGCTGTATATGAAAAATGATGCAACCTTCTCGAAACAGCTAATGCTGAATAACTTCGATTTTTTTGCAAGAGCATTAAAAAAAAAGTGGTTGTGTGCTTGTGACCACACAATAGAAGTGGAAACTTACAACGGAACTGAGGATTGATTCAGTGTCACCGACCGATTGGAGCCGAGTATACCCGACTCAGCGTCACCGACCCGACCCTGACGTTTCAGTTTCGTTTACTGTTTAGAAATGTGCGCCAAAAGTTTTCACTTCAGAAATCGCCCAAAAGAAAGAGACTGAAAATATTCTAAATTTGAAAATTGACAATCATTAAATTCTATTTTTAAAATCCATTTTCTATGGCTGATTTCAAGTTCAGTTTCTATCTTTGCTTCGGAAAGATTTACCTTCAGTCTATCAGTTATCAGTATTGGGGTAAACAATACCCAACTGCCTTATCCATCTGGTAATTGAGTTGGCTAATTACCGTATTGTTTCGACACATTAATGAGATTGAGATTTGTGTTGCGTGGTGATGACATCTAATCTACAATGGCTACGTGCCTATAAGTTTGCGGTTTGATCGAAATAGCTTGATATTGGAACTAAGTAGTATATCATGTTCGTATTTAGGTTAATGGTTGGCTTACTAGTTTTGTGACTTCAAACGACTGATATTGGGATAAGATTATTGACAAAAGGAGTGTGTAAGGATCGTAGTAAAGTCAAATCATTTATTTCAAATCAAATATATACGAAAAAAGCCATATTAAACGTCAATATTTACAAAAAAATGTAATTGGTTCTAGTTCCAAAAGATAGTTTCGTATGGAGAAGAATGGGCAAGAAACTCCACCGTTACTCTTTTAAAATGTTTTACAATATTTTGTATACATTACATTAAATGTGCAGACGATGCATTTAGAATAAAATTACTATACTTACCACAAAACGTAAAGAACAAAATTTAAAATAAAGCAATGACAGGTAAATTAATTATGTGATGCACATGCTGTTCACATATTTACAAACATTGTAAAAGTAGACGATTTTCCTAAATTTTAAGAAGTAGGTAGTAAGTCAGTGTGTGAGTTAAAGTAATCACCTAATCACAGAATGTAAAATCAATGTCATAAAAAAAAACAGCAACTAGTTTGATTTTGTCTAGAGCCCTCTGCAGGCGGCGTTCTGTAGTTTCTGCTTACCCCTATGGAAGGAAGGTGTAAGTTTATGTATGTATTATTGACAAATTAGTTCTAGAAACACTAGTAAAGTAAAAATCATAGATGACAAAAATATTAGTTAAAGAACGAAATATCGTTACACGGCAAAAAAGGATCTCTTCAGCGAAGAATATCAATATTCTCAGAAAAATTGTTTCAATCCAAGTAAATATTTTCTTAACGTAAGTAAATGTACTCAGTCCAAGAAAACCTGTTTACTCAAATTAAGACTAATAAATACTTGGGTTTTATTCTTGACTTAAGCAAATATTTTTGATTCAAGACTATAATAATCTTAATTGAAGAAAATATCTAGTTTTTACTGAAGACTTTGAAAACTTTTCTTAAAATTAAACTTAATAATTCTTCATTTAAGTATAATGTCTTCGAAGAAGACAATAAAACTAAGACAAAATTTTACTTCATTCAACAATATATTGTTTTCCCCATATGTGAATCAATATTTGTCTTGACCAAAAGGATATGTCTTAATTTAAGACATCCTTTTTTTCCGTGTACCAGAAAGAGTTAATACCCGATTTATAAGTACAATCTTTTATCAATGAAAAAAACTTACTGCATAATCTCTCCTGTCTCCATAAAAGTTATTGTAATTCCGAATTACACTCAACAAACGAAAATTAATGAAAACACAATAACACGCTGTCACAAATCATAAGGCGCGCCCAACACAGACTAATCTCGAGAACTTAAAAAAAAAGGACCAGATAAACTTTAGTCGATTAATCGGAGCTAAAACTAATCAAGCCTATCTGAAATGGAATAAAACAACGAGTTATTCGATGTTAAAAAACAAATGAATGGAGGCGGCTCGACCCGCTTCTACTTCACATAAATCATGCTTGGACGGGAAGCGATCCCGGGCAAGATTTTAATAAACATAAGCCTATATCGGTATACCCATTCATGAAGTTTTTTTATTGTTTTAATTACGCATAGGTCGTGTGAAGGGTTTCGAGTGAGTTGGTCGGTTCCCATCCCTAGGCTCCTGCTTTGTACTTGTTTTTTAAAATGCTTACAAATTGTTGAGGAAATAGGGGATGCAAATACAAATGATGATCTGGAATGTCTGTTGTAAAGTAGAAAAAATATGCATAATCAGCCTATAATGTTCCCACTGCTGGGACATAAGCCTCCTCTCTGTGAGAGGGAGTGGGCCGTAATCCACCACGAGGGCCCAGTGCGGGTAGGTAGATGGCACATGTCTTCGAATTTTTGGTTCTAGGACATGCCGGTTTCCTCACGATGTTTTCCTTCACCGTTTTGAGAGCAGTGGTGAAGAAATAATTTACACAAAGTAAAGCGCCTGTCTGGGTTCGAACCTACGACCTACACGACCTACGCGACTCGTGAGTCGCGGCCGTTACCACTGGGCCACCACTGCTGCAAAAAATGATGAACTTTTATTTATTTTTCAAAATAAAATAAAATATTTAAGCTAAGTAAGAGTATAAAAATAATTTTGAGTCCACAATTATTTTTTCTCTTCAATTATAATAAAGCGTCTTTTCCTTGGCAGTTGAACGCTGATAACGATATTCATCAGGATGTATACCTAGTTGGTAGTGATGGGGATCACCACCATGCCTTCACGTCAAATCCATACATAAACAACCTTACCTTCACAAAACAATAATTATTTGAAAACAGAATACCTACACGTTCATAAAACGTGAAGCGGTGTGTAATGTTGGAAAAAAAAAAGTTAGGCCGTGCGTACATGGGCGGCAGGCGCGCCGGCCTTAATTACGGGGTACCGCGGCTTCTTGCCCAAGCGCTGGCGCGGGCTACACTCGCCGATGTCGGGGCAACATGGAGCTACCTTATGTGGTATGTCTCTGTTGTAGATGAGGTCGTGATGTGGCTGTAGAATTACCTTTTATTATGCTTCTATTGGGATTGACCAACCACTGGCTAGCAAACGTAAATATTTTTACCGGAATTGGTAGCAAAGGCTTCTTCATCTTTCCGTCGATTTGAGGGTTGAAGGGAGGGAAAAGCTGTAATTTTCTTCTCTGTTAGATTGCTTGTCCTGTTAAGCCCCGCGCGACACCGATTCGGAGTCAAACAACAGAAAATCAATTGTGTCTCATTAGCTGTCCTTGACCAATTAAAGCAATGTAGGTAGTGTTGTGACAGAATAAGAGTGGATCAGAATTTTCTGTAAAAAAAATCGTGTCGTTCTTGTTTCAATCAACACCAAGTTTTTGTTTTAAAGATTTGTATTCTGGTTCTAAACAAGTTATGATAGTTACACGAATCTCGAACAGGAGACACAATAGCTTTGCAAAAGACTTGTAGAGACAGCATTCATTCTCAAAAATGCGAAATTTTACATGAATGATAGCTGATAGGTTAGTACCTAATCATTTTGAAAATAACTCCACCTCTAAGGTTTTCATCGAGACTTATTTTAGCAACCGAAGCTATCTTTAATATAAAATCTCTCCATGAACTATCTTAATCTCCGCAGAAATCAACCAAGGATAGTAATATGGGAGTTTATTATAATTACAGGGTGAAAATGGCGTAAAAATATTCAATTTAAGTCGGTAATTCAAGATGGCGGGACGTGAGGCACGTAGATATGATTTATGTTATTATTCTTAGCGCAAAAACAATGGCTTTAGTGCTAATTTTAAGGCAGGTTATACACGAAACTCTTGAGCATTTTAACTTTGGTATATATACATAGTTTGTTTTTAGAATTTTGGTGTGTTTTGTAGTTAAACTGTCTAGATTATTTATATAAATCCTTGGCAGGATAACTTGAAAAGCGAAATTAAGCTAAAACCTACCATGCAGGCTTCACATGTCAATTCCAGTCGATCTGTATAAATTATAAAATCTACAATTTTGCATGCTTTAGTTTTTAAGCTAAACATGTATGATCTCTTAATGTAATAATAGGGTATTTTACTATTTATTAGAAAAAATCTATAAATAGATTATTGAGATAGTTTAGGCAAAAAGGAGTCGGAAAATGTTACTTTTAGTTCATAAAATAACAAAATAAATGTTAAAATTTAATTCAACGTTTTCAGTTTTTCTAATCTGTTAAAAAACACCATAAAATAGTAGCCGCCATGTTATTACGTCATACCGCTAAGTAAACTAAAACGTGTCAACTGTCAACTGATAGTTAGATAATACTCGTATATCAGCGCATTTGTTTACATAACCAAGTGACGTCATGACCACAGAGCAACATGGCGTCCACTGCGTCCAGCGTTTTCGTCAAACTACGCGCGAAATTTGAAAATGTAAAATTTAAATGCATTTTTTATGGCACTTATCGATTGAATAAAAGTTTTGTGATATTTTTGGGGCATATTAGCACATAGAATTAAATTAATACTTTTCAAAAATGTCTGTATGACCCTACTATGCCACCTTTGTATACCAAGTTTTATGCAAATAAATATATTTTATTAATTGTGAAAACTTGGGTGAAGTAATCTGTCAATAGTGTAAATCTCTAGCATCAGCCAACTTATTCTGTCAAAATCTCACCGTGAAATTTGGGTGTAGTGAGCGTGAAGTGAGCTGACATTCCACATGATGCTAAGGATTGGCACTATTTACAGCTCAGTTCCAGCTCACTTCACCTTAGTTTTCATATTGAGGTTATTAAAGAAATATTAGTTCAAATATTCAGTTGATATCTGATTGTTTCACTGCAAACTTTGAAGTTTATGTGTGTCTCATAAGTGGATCGTGTAGCCGGCCTTTAGTTGGCAAGCTTGGATTTAATGGTCGCAATTAAAAACTACCTTCCAGCATGCCAAATAAAACAATAGACTGCTAGGACTGTACTGGAAGCATTTCTGTTTATCGGTCTTTAATGACTGCGAACACTTGATGATGGTCAGCCCGTGCCTTCAGGTTAATGGTTTAGATTTCGAAGTTAGTGAGACTTTATGCGTAAAAAGGGGTGTTGTCAATAAATCTGTAACTACAAGATTTGGGAATACGCCTTATTTCATGGGACCTAAACATAATTACTTGCAAATGTGTGGGTATACAGGTACACTTCTGCCTAACCTTTCGGGGATTACAGGCATTGTGGTTATGTGATGTGTAAATAATGTAAAAAATAGGTACTTAAACTGAAAGAACACGAGATAAAAAAAAAAATGCTTGGTAATTAGAAGCGGTGTCCTAATTAATTCTAAACAAAATAATAGGTACGTTATTACGTTATTGATTATGTATTTTCAAACAGATTTTTTTAAATCAGTTCTGAATCATTTTGAATAGAGAAAGGCACATTGTCACTTTTTGTAAAAACAGAGGCAAAGTTGAATACTTTTTGATATCCGTGAATGTTGTAAGTACCCCAGGCTGCCTATTTTAAAAGTCTTTAGGTATAAAATGAAACTCATTTCACAGATTATCAATGTCACGATGCATTTATACGTTTGACATTTGATAATTTGAACTTTTTGCCTAAATTATTTTTTAGCTTTTAAATTAATATCACCGGGCTATAGAATTTTTCTGGAATTGTAACTGTGCTGGTTAATGTGATTAAAGTCGCCCCTCATCAGATACAAGCTTCAGTACCTTAGAAGAAAAGTTGAAAGCTTTTCAGAATTTTGACCATTGTCCACCACACCTGAGCACCAAGATACAGACTAACTGTACTAAAGTATTTTTTTGCCATTGAGCCCCCAAACTAGACATAGTTTGGGGGCTCAATGGCAAAAAAATACTTTAAACCTAGCTGTAGGTAATATTTTAAGCTACTCATGTCGTCGTAAGTGAGCAGTGGTGGCCTAGTTGTAACGGTGAACTTACGAGTTGTAGGTCGGTTCGAACTCAGGCAGGCGCTTTACTTTGTGTAAATTATTCCATCACCACCGCTCTCAAAACGGTGACGGGAAACATCGTGAGGAAACCGGCATGTCCTAGAACCAAAGACATGTGACATCTACCAACCTGCACTGGGCTCGCGGGGTGGATTACGGCCCACTCCCTCACACCGCGCCAGCCAGTGTCCCAGCGCGCAGCGTGGGAATATTATAGGCTATGTTTGTGTCGTTTCAACTTGTGTTGAACTGTGAATCTGCTTGCTGTATTATCTGGACAATAAACGATTATGTAGTTTAAGACACTGCAAATTGATGTAATACACATTCACGTCATCGAAGTAATCCAAGCTCTTATACATCAGTATCAATAAGTTTATCTACAATAAATCATTGGCCACATCGAGGCACCACCATATATTTAGCTGGCCGCTCCCACGGTTGCACCAGCTCGGTTCTGGTGGGCGTATGACCGGCTACAGGCTATAATTAGGAGGGGCGGGCTCTTCCTGCCGACTCGTAGCAGACCGGCTGCCTCAGTTTCTCGCATCATGATATATTGGGTAGGAAGTGGTAGCTATCTATTAGAGAGCCTGTGGGTTTGGACTGTCAACTGGTATCTAAGGATTGTATAAATGGGTGCCCCCCTTTCCCCTCGCTATATCGATGTATATAACCTAAAACTATATAACCTAAAAATACCGGGTCGAAGCATTTCCGTCTTTTTTAGGGTTCCGAAGTAAATAAGGAACCCTTAGTTTCGCCATGTCCGTCTGTCTGTCTGTCCCCGCTGTAGCTCCGAGACGCTTAGTACTAGAAAGCTGTAATTTGCATAGGTATATATATTAATCACGCCGACAAAGTGCTGAAACAAAATGTTGCAAATTTTTTTTAAGGGTTTTTGCCTCCTATGCACGTAATGTAGCGATGATTTTTTTTTTCTCGTCTACTCCATGGTGTGGAGTATCGTTGGATAGGCCGTTTAAAAATATTGCAGGTCTGTAAATGCCACTTTTTGATCCAAGGATCCGTTTGCGTAATATTAAGCATTAAAGTGCCAATTTTTGTTAGAGTCAAGTGTCCCCCCCACCTGCCAGCTAAATGGTTGTTTATTTAGATGCGAAAAATTCATGGCAGTAGTATATATAATGAAATTAAAAGGACAACTATTATAGCTATGTGGGCTTTACAAGTTAACGAGTAATAGTCGACCAAGTTAAATTTGCAGTTGGAGAATTGACCGTGGCTTATATCGATGTATGGGAAAACATGTTTTTCAAGTACAATGTTAAGTTGTTTTTTGGAATAAATTCATCCCAAGTAATCCCAGCTACGGATCGATTATAATATTTAAAAAAAAAACCGGCCAAGTGCGTGTCGGACCACGCACGATGAATGTGCGTGGTCCGACACGCACTTGGCCGGTTTTTTTATATATTATAATCGATCGACACATCGTAAGCGCAAGACGACGTCGCACCGTAATATTATTTTTTTTGTAATTATATAAATTTCTTCTAACTTATGTTTCATCTGTTATACTGACACTAATTGATTATAACATTTTTTTTTTATTCTCCTCTGGTGGAAATATTCTGTCAGCAGTCGGAATAATTCTAGTGTAATTATCATCTGCCTAGCCTTTTCCCAACCATGTTGGGGTCGGCTTCCAGTCTAACCACCATTGACCAGTATTTTACATGGAGCGACTGCTTATCTGACCTCCACAACCAAGTTACTGGGTAACACGATACCCCTTGGTAAGACTGGTTGTCAGACTTTCGGGCTTTTGACTACCCGTAACGACCGTAAAGATCTACAAATAACAGCCGGGACCAACGGCTTAACGTGCTTTCCGAGGCACGGAGAGGTTTTGGTATGTAAAGATGGTCACCCATCCACGGACCAACAGCAGCACGCGTAGCTTACCCTGATCGATCGACCCGTGCGGCTTTTGTTACTTAGCCACAAGCCCCTCAATCCTAGTGTAATATATACATGTATACATGTGTGTATGTTGTTATCTATTAATTGTGCTATTGTGTGTTGTGCTGTCTTTTGTGTGCATTGAATAAAAGTTGTATCTATCTATCAAAGGGGCATTGCCACCGGGCCATGGCAGAACAATGTCTGGGAAAGACCTATAGGATGTAGGTAACATTCGTAGGGACACCGTCGCCGAGGTTCGCAGTAACATAGAGCACAAGTAGAACAGAGAGTAAGACAAAGTTTCTTCTGACTGGGTATCTTTTCCCTACCCATTAGTGTATTCTTTGATTAGAAGATGCTGTATGACTTATGTATTAATTTAATTTGAGTAGTCTTCAATTGCTTATCTAAAGTAATTTCCCTTGCAGTTCGGCGAAAGACGGGCCTGTGATCTTTACACGAACCTCTAGCAAAATGGTGTGACGTAAATTCAGGGAAATCAGCACCTTTATTTCCAACTTAAATTGTTCGTAAGTATATTAAAATCTCAACTGTCATACTTTGATAGTTGTATGAGATGGCTATAACAAGGCAAATTGATGTAGGGTGTCAATTTGCTTCACAATTAAGTTCCCCTTTTTTATTTTTTTTACAAATAACAGTACAGTTAGACGCCTACTACCTATGCCTACGTTACCGAATCTAGAAAAAGCCATGGGGGAACGCTTCTATTCCTAAAAATACCATAAGCAATAATGGGGACTGCCGACAGAAGAGAAAACTCAAAAATATGCATAGATACACTTATACTGTTAAAGTGCTAACATTAGCATGTCGGTGATGCGAACAAATAAGTTTTGCCTCTACCAAAAATCGATCAACGCGGCTAAAAAAGTTTTCTTTTCAATAAAATAATGATTAAGTATCTAAAACAAAACATAATCTTTTATTGTGGCCAATTTAACTCCGCTTACTGCTACTACAGCATGTCGGTGACGCAAACCTATAAGGTTTGTCTCAACCAAAAACGCTCAAGGGTCATACTCAGAAAAAGTGTACATTTGGTATCTTTTCTTGTCCCGCTACTTCATATTTAAGTACATAATCAGCCTATAATGTTCCCACTGCTGGGACACAGGCCTCCTCTCTTCGAGAGGGAGTGGGCCGTAATGCACCACGCGGGCCCAGTGCGTGTTGGTAGATGTCACATGTCTTCGAATTTTTGGTTCTAGGACATGCCGGTTTCCTCACGATGTTTTCCTTCACCGTTTTGAGAGTAGTGGTGATGAAATTATTTACTCAAAGTAAAGCGCCTGTCTGGACTCGAACCCACGACCTACAACTCGTAAGTCGCAGCCGTTACCACTGGGCAACCACTGCTCTCATATTTAAGTAAATATCTAATATTATGATATGTTTTCTTTTTTCCGCCCTTGTTGTTTTATTAGTCTATTACATATGAAGATTTTTCTGGTATTTTAACATTAATTTTCATTAAAAGAGTAAATTTTTTGAGTGTTAAAATATTGTTATAAATATCATCATACATTTTTTTTAGTGTCCCAATGACCATTACACATTTTCAGAGATGAATTGTTACGAATATTCATCGCTTTACTTAACATTGACTGAGCCTATATTATTCTTGATGGATCAAGTAACTAAATGTCCCACCTCCAACGGACTACTTCTAAAGCGGGTGCAGCGGCAGAAAATGCCGAAAATCTGAAAGTTATTAAATATGTAGGCCTTGGCAGAGAGTACAACTTTGTGCCCTTTGGCGTCGAGACCCTCGGTCCGTGGGGTCCCAGTGCGCATAAGTTATTTGCGGAAATCGCGAAACGTCTAGTTGATGTAACTGGTGACCGAAAAGCTGGCGGCTTTCTCGCGCAACGCATCAGCATTGCAATTCAGCGAGGAAATGCCGCCAGCATCCTCGGTACAATGCCCCGAGGGCCTTTTTTAAGCTTAACTTAGTTTTAATTTAATTTAGTTAATGTTAATAATCATCTTGTAATTTGGTTATGTAAATAAAGATTGTTAAAAAAAAAAAAAAAAAAAAATAGGAGTTATTTTATTCGTAAATCATTTATAGAAGGATTTATTTTATATATTTAGTCGCTTTGAAAAGCGGCTAAAGAAGTTTGCACTTTAAAATTCTATTTAACATAAGCACTAATTATTACATAGTTTTACTCTTGATTTCATTAGCAAGCAAAACCTATAATCGTAGAAAGATATATATCATTGAAGCGTGATGCTTCAGAAGGCGTGGGGGCGTCCGCAGCATGCTATAATTATGTGGGGCGGCGCTGCCTTCCTAGCAATATGTGGGTGAGACATATGGGAGAAAAAAAAACAGAATATGTATAACATGTAGATCCATATAAATTGACTAATTAATAATAATAATAATAATAGGGTTCTTGACCGTACTTCCGGGATTGTCCTGATAGCCGTGGAATACCTCTCCACTCCTCAAGCACCTCAGGAAGTGTTGCCTCCTTGTCACTACGTCACTATGTGCTAGCTGCCGTTTTCGGGGCCCATTATTGAGTGTGCAAGTCACCCCCTGCCATTTTGTCGGTGTATTTTATTTAAAACATTGGTCAGGTAGGGGCCATAGCCTTTCTATAGTCTTAGGAAACCGTTCCACTATAGCCTCCCAAACCTATAGCCCAATATTTTTTGTTAGTAGTAATAGTCTTGCATTAACCGGGGGTTGTCCTTGGGTGCACCTTCATAGAGCAAACAGGGATAATCGTCGGTTGGTGCCTCATTCCATTACAATTGTCCAAGGGGCCTCTGCGAGTTGGCTTCGGCCTCTCGTACGCCTTCCAAAGGTCCGGGACCCTATGGTCGCGAGATATGTAAGGACATAATAATAATATTATATGTATGTTTATTCATAAAAAAAAATACAGTTAGTTACAGCAGCAATCAGTGGGTAGAGGGTTATATAGTTAATTACGTTTGTTGTAAAATCTGTACCAACATTTTTAAAACCCTGCCTCTCAAACTAGGTAACCTAACCTAACCTAACCTGTATTTTGGGAAACAGGCACGGCCACAAAGTTCTTATACACTAATAATTAATAATAATAGGTATAATAATAATAAACAATCTGTCATTTTGACTTTCGTTTCTAACGATCTTTGTCTAGGTCCTTTTCTATGTAGAAGGATTTCTACGGTGCGATGTCAAAAAAGGAGAAACGAAATGTCACTTTGTATAGAAAGACCCGTGTCTATTCTTCGAAGAAATAGAAAGCGTCATGCTAAGCCTGCTGTACTGGGTCTATTTCTTTTTCTGTCTAGTGCTTAAATGATAGGTCTGCCAATTCAGGTTTTTTATGAAGATAGTTTACCTTTCCCATATATTTCTCTCCCGCATTTTAACCTTATTTTATGACTAGCCCGCAGTTTGGCTGCATGGCTTTTCCTAAAGTAAAAGTAGCCCAAGTTAGTCCTTATAACATCAGATATCTGCCAGTGAAAGTCCCGTCAAAATCAGTCTAGACGTTTTGGAGATTAGCCGGAACAAACAGACAGACAGAAGGACAGAATTTTATATACATTTTTTTGTTACAGGTAAGTGTCCTATAGATATACTTTCATATGCGTTTAGAAAAAAGCTGTTATTTTGACATTACAAATAGGCATTTCAATTTTATTTATTTGTATATAGGATCAGTAGCACACGGTGTGTTTAATATTTAAATTGTTATTATTTTTTGTGTCATATCAGAGGCCATTCGATTCAATCTCATAATATTCACAAGATTCTTTATAAAATTCTTCGTTCCCCTATCTGTGTTTTTAACAAAACAATCAGTATCAATCCAAAGCTACCGTGTACTCACAAAAAAACTAAATGAGTTTTTCATCAGCGCTACCGAAACACACAGTTCTCATCATAGACAATTTCAGCAAACTTATTAGACACAGAAGTCTATACCATAAACTATTACTAACACAAATACACAAACAAAAAACAGTCTATAGAAACATAAGATTAGTCTGTGATTAAAATTTAAAATTCGAACACATTTAAAAAGAAATGAAAGTAGATGATGACCAGCGGTTTTTGGGCGGCGTCGATGGGAACACACAAAAACATGTTATAGGTTGAGCAAAAGGTAGCTTGTATATTTTTTGAGATTGTATGTATTCGGTTTGGGGTTCTGTTTGTGAGAAAGAACGTAAATGAACATATTTTTTTTTAAGATCTATCTAAATGGAGCTTTTGATGTTTCGCGCTGAATAGAGAAACCAGGAATTTTTTTTGATGCGGTTATTCTGAAGCTTAGAGACAAACTTTATTCATCCAGAAGAAAGAAAACTT
Source organism: Atethmia centrago (assembly GCA_905333075.3). Lineage (NCBI taxonomy): Eukaryota > Metazoa > Arthropoda > Insecta > Lepidoptera > Noctuidae > Atethmia > Atethmia centrago. Next base: position 11,319,440 of record HG995387.1, read on the forward strand.
AGGCTGGGGTCCCGGGAAAAAACGAAAGGGTTACCGAGGCCCCTGGCAACACAGGCAACGGCAGGAACACGGGTGGGTTTTAGGCAGTAAGAGTCTAAGACACCCTCCCGCTCCACCCAGGGGGGGGGAGAAGTTATTTGATAATTTCCCATGATTTCCCTTCAAGAAGAGAAGGTTACAACAGTTAACAACTCAATAATAGTTCAATTTTTTTTTTATCCGCCACGGGGAGGCTCTTTGCCTTTATCTCAATTGATGATAAGTGATGATCACGCTGAAGGTGGAAGCGAGCTTCAACCGGAACCATAGAGGAACTGGCTATCTTACCTCTAACTGCCAAAAGACAACAATGCTGTTAACATCGTTGTTATGGCGACAGACTTCGATGAGATGGTCGTAGCTAGCCAGGCGGACAAAGAACAAGCCCCACCACCAACCAAACCGAGCAGAAAATTTTGAATTTGCAATCGACCCATGGACTGAATGAAGAGGAAGAATCATTCCAACCGTCTGAATGAAAATACAGTAGCGGAACCCTGCTAACATGAAGTACCTAATCTTTTTAATTGTTTCCTAGAAAACCAATTGAAAATAATTGCGGTAGGTCCTACCTATACTTCTTGAAAATAAAGCTTGAAATTAGTCTTTAACAAATATAGTTTAAGACCGACAATTTTAGCGTTTGATTAATATATTTTTTCAATCAGTTGATTATAATTGCTGGCAACTACCGTGCGTTCATTATAATTTGACGCGTGACGCGATTAGTAACATTGAATTTGCAGTCTTACGTTTTAAACAACCGGCCCTAAATCAAAATCAAAAGTCATTTATTCAAACTAGGCTGAAAATCCACTTTTCGAACGTCATAGTTACATAAGACAGTACCCCAAAAATGCCCGCCCTTCACCTAAAGTTTCAATACTACAATCTAGCTGTCGAGAGAATTCCTGACAGCAGGACAATTCCTAGTAACTATACGGATCAAATTCGCAAAAAACGTCGCTAGTAACTGACAGATGTCATGAACGCATTCTCTCGACGACCTGACTGTACTAAAGTTCAAAATGGCGACTGACAGAACAGTACTACCAATCACATGACTGCAAAATTCATTGCTACCAATGGCGTCACGCGTCAAGTTATAATGAACTCACTTGCATGCACTGTAATGTGGTGAGAACGAACCGTTCTCATAGTTTTTGTAGGAAAAAGTGTGTTTAGTTTACCATTTGGTGGAAAACCTTCTCTGTACCATATTATTTTATATTTTCACTTTTATATGTTCATATTCTGCGACAAATCAACATGTTACGAGATTAATTATGAATGCAGATATAACAAAAATCATTGAAATTGGAAGCTAGCTAAGTACTTATTACTTCTAATGATCATATTTTCTTTCAGCTAACGGTCTGGTAATGACACCAAAGTCCGCTAATTATAAGGTTTATAATTTTCAAAATATGCAATTAGGCAGAAACAATTTAACGACGTCGTCAGCTAGAAAGGAAACTACGATAAAATAATGCAATGCAATGGTATTGAATAATTTTTAGATTATAGAAAACTGCAGATTGTCGCAGTAATACAAGCAACTGTATGCTAATTCATGCATATGTAGCATAGCTATTTAGCCCAGCTAGACTATTGCGTTGCGAAGGACTTTGAAGGAAATACCCAATCCATTGCTTCATATGTTTAAAAAATTCCTTTGCTTGACAATGTAAATAGCGAAATGGTAAAAAAAAGGCATTGCAATTGCACACAATAATTATTGTGTTTCGCAATTACCCCACAATTTAGTTTGGGACCCTCAACACAACGTTTCATGTAGTGTAATGACATTGGAGTAAAAATCGGATGTCCTCAACCCAGGGTATGGACACATTGCCTGCGGCGAGCAATGTTGTACTTACTACTCAAGAAGTAGCCGGTGAACGCCTTCCATTTCAATATTGAATTGTAATTTTAAAGAAATGTTATTCTTTCAAATGAGTTTGATGAAAATGTTGTTCTATGTGTAAGAGCAAAATTTTACAAGGTTTTCTTTTCATTTGAACTCGCGACGGTTGTTAAATAATAGAAAAAGAGATAAACGAAAATACCAGAGCGGGGCATGTTATTAATAATGACTTCTCCATAGAACTATATTTTCTATTGGCCATGATTGATTTGATACCCTTAACAAATTACAATGCATACAAAAAAATCTGCAAGCCCTTAACACTTACATTCTAACCCATAACTCTCAAAAAACCCAACATTATTCCGTCAAACAATACAATTTGCATACCTAAATATTTTTTCCTTAAAATTGCTGGTTGAGTTTCCCTCAGTAGCATTACGACGCTGCCTCGGGCTACGAGCGAGAACCTCGCATTATCTGGTGGCCTGCAGTGAACGAGTGAATATTATATGGAAGCCAGCCCGCCCCCGCTTGAGGCACGCACGCCTCAGCACCTGGCCTTATAGGACTTTTGTATTACATCTGTAAAATCAGTGAGAACAGTTTAAAAACCACAGAACTTTGACTGATACCAAGATACAATCTTGTTATCTAAGATACTAAAACAGTGATAGACTTGTGGTGTGACCGTCGGACTGCCAAGTCATAGGTCTCGAGTTCGAACCAGAGGTGGTTCATGTGCTTATTGTGTAATTATCTACTGACTATGTAAAAATCACACCTTTATAAACATTAAAAAAGCACATATTGATGGTTTCAATACTCGTACTATCCTGCTAAAAAGAATTGCGTCCACGATGAGTAGAGTGCGTGGGAGCGTCAACGGCATTCTGAAGGTCATCAGTGATAACTGAAGCCATGTTGCGCTATACTGGCGCTCATGCGTCAGGTGAGTGCATCAGATATATGAATTAAAGTTTTGAGTTTATTACTACCATAGCTTGTAAGTACTGTGTATTACTAACGTCATATGGATCAAGGAGTGATTTTTTTTTACATTTTTGTTAATAGACTTGACTGCCTCGTTGGTCCAGTGGTCGCAAGCGCTACTGCTGAGCATGAGGTCCTGGGTTCAATTACCGAGGCATCGGGCAAAAGTTCCATTGAATTTTTCCATCTGGAATTTCTTAGTAGCAGCACGGAGTTTGGATTTGTGCCCGGTTAATGGCAATAGGCTCGCCCCATATAAAACAGTTAAGGTACTTGCATGTTATGGAGCGGTTGTTTTTTCAACCCTGTGTATTTAGGATTCAACCATTTTTGCACACAGTAACATTAGAAACACAAATCTGTTTAAAAGCGTTTGAAGAAGCTCTTCTTTTAATTAGAGTTTGTGTTTTCCCTCAGTGGCATAAATATGCTGCCTTGGGCTGTGAGCGAGAACATCACATTATCAGGTAGACTACAGCGCATATTATATGGAAGCAAGCCCGCCCCCGCTTGAGGCACGCACGACTTAGCACACGCACGCCTTAGCACCTTACTTTATAGATTTTCGTATGAGTGACTTCTGTCAAATCAGTAAAGGCAGTTTCAAATCCACATAGAATCTTACCATCTAAGATAGATACCTAGTAATTGTCTATTATAGAGATTTTTGCACACAATAAAATTATCAAAATCAAAAGTCATTTATTTAAAATAGGCTGAAAACCAGCACTTTTCGAATGCCAAAATTACATAAGACCGTCCCCCAAAAACATCCGCCCTTCACCACTTCTTAGTGCTTTAGCTGGGAAGAAGAAGTGGCGCAACCAACCAACCAACCAACACAGCTGTCTGTTCAGTTGGAAAAACTTGATTCTATACAATAGTATGCAAAATAATTTACACTACGAAACAGAAATAAAATAAAATTATTTGCCTTATGTCAGCTTGCACATTAGGTATATAGGTATACCAACAAAAAAAAAAACACTTCGAAAACTATACTCAAGCAAAAATAAAAACTAAAAACGTAAACTGAACTTAATACCTAAATAAAAGCCTCCAGGCACAAAGGGCGTGCGCGCTTACATATAGTTATAGCTGTAACTTTCCTGAGCTTTTCTTTTAATTAGAGTTAGTATTTTCCCTCAGTGGCATAAAGATGCTGCCTTGAGCTGTGAGCAAGAACCACAGCGCATATTATAAGGAAGCCAGCCCGCCCCCGCTTGAGGCACGCACGCCTTAGCACCCGGCCGAAGCTCTGTTATGAAGAAAAGCTCAAATACACTACACAGAGTTTGCGATTTTAAATTATGATTATGTTAACAATTATTTATTGCAATAAATAATTGTTTTGTTTATATATCTACGAGTATCTTTACCTATAGAAAAAACTAAAATTGAAGTATCTGTTTGAAATGTCAAAATAACAGCTTTTTAGTAAATACTTACGAAAGTATATGTTTTTACTAAAAAGCTAAGTAGATTAGCCAAAACAAACGTACTTATAAAAAAAAACAATTTTAAAATGTTTTGTCTTCCTGTCTGTTTGTTTCGGCTAATCTCCCAAACGGCTGGATCGAATTTTGACGGGACTTTCACTGGCAGATAGCTGATGTTATAAGGAGTAAGCTTTTATTACTAACTTTTTTTTTTTGAAAAAGCCACGCGGGCTAAGCCGCGGGGAGCAGCTAGTTGATAATATCCCCTAGCTAGTTGTTTCTGCATTCAAGAGAATTATAATAATTGTTCGTATCAATAAGAAAAGAGATAATCTCTCTCTATGAGAGATAGATCTCTATCTGCCTCGATATTTTAGACTCTTCTATCTATAATAGAGACATAGACCTCTTTGCATTTTCTATTATTTCCACTCAAATTATTTGTAATAAAATAGGCGCAACAAACCTTTTGCTTATCCAAAAATACCAACCTTTTTGTAAGTATACCTAATCAACATCACCAAGTACAACTCGTTGAGTTCACAACCAAGCTTGTGATTTGTACAAAAAATCTCGGCTCAGATATAATAATCATTACAAGGCGGCCCCGGTACAAGTATCTTATATCATTTACATATCTTGTTTACGGTACGTCTGTCCCTATATGCTAATGACATACGAACATATATATTTCGCTACCTCGACACATTTCAGAGCATTGTTTTTCACACTTAACCAATTTAACAATACCTATATTACTCCAATATTTATTCTTTATCAGAGGTCGAGACTGGCTGGTGGATATCATTTTGTCCCTTTTACGTTATAAATCGCGGCGAGGTTTAGTTTTTATTTTGTTATAATTTCGCGAAGTCGCCGCGGGCGAAGCGGCGATATGAATATTAAGAGCTTTTTTTTTATTCGCGTGTCTTTGTTTCCATTGCTTTGAGCATCCGTTATTTAATTAATGGAGTCTTCATCCTTGACTTGACTATTTCGTTGGTCTAGCGGTCGCAATGCTGAACATCCTGGGTTCGATTCCCGAGTCGGGCAAAGTTTTATTGGGGTTTTCCATCTGGAATTTTCAGTTGCAACCCGGAGTCTGGATGTGTGCCCGGTTGATAGAAAGAAAAAAATAAAGTGATAAATAAATAAAAATAAAGTAGTACAAAGCTTTTCTTAGTAGCCATATTTTCCAATCCATCACGACTATTCGTGATTTTGGAAATTATCATAGCAAAGACATCACGTCTTAAACAACAGCTTAGTTTTGTTTTCCGTACCAAGCTAATTATCATGAAGATTTGAATGCAGAGAAGAAGCTAGAACAAAAAAAGTTAAAGCCTATAACCGTTCAGAAAAACGTTAAGACACCTAAACCATTGCCAGAAAACCGAATAAGTAGAGACTAGAGAAGTCATAGTAGACAATATTTCAGCAGGCTTAGCACGAGAACCGTAGAGAAGCGTTTTATCACCGGAAGAGTAGACAAAAATTACGTTTAAGAAAAATTAAAATTTTATTCTGCACAAACAAAACGCACATTACAAAGATTACATAAAATACACACATACAAAGTAGCCAAAAGCCTCGTATTTAAGCCATAAAAGTTTGTCAATCTTGTCCATTGCTTGATGTCAGGGCGTTTCCGGGTAGATAGTTGACAGTTTTCTACCGAGAAGGGTTTTTTTTTGGGTTGGAAATTATCAAATAACTGCTTGCGCTCTGAGCGGAGCGGTGGGTCAGACTCTTACTGACTAAAACCCACCGTGTTCCTTCCGTTGCCTGTGTTGCCATGGGCCTCGGTATCCCTTTCGGGCTTCCCCACGACTTCGGCAGGAGAAGGGTAGACAACCGATTTCTATTCTACAGTAGAGTAGAAATAGAAAGCGTCATGCTAAGCCAACAGGAAGTCTAAAACAAGTTGAAAGTACTACAGCAGAACTTTCAACTTGTCTTCGAGAAAGCGCGAAAAGAACGAGTTCGAATCAATAAAGACAGTAGGTATTTCATCCGACAATATAATTTCGTCAACTACAGTGGACACACGCACTAACGGTCCGTAGGTCTCATTTGACTGACAGATGACTAAAATTTATGACCCCCAGTCGTTGAACCAATTAACAGTACCCATACTTGAGTGTAATAGCTCGTCTACGATTAAATGGAGAATAATCTCCAAACCAGTAGTTGGGAGATAAGGATCATAGTGTACAACATATATAATTTACATATTAATCTGGGAAAGACTGAGATGAGGTGAGTAGGTATTTACCTACTCAGATACGTCTGTCTTGTTAAGAAAAATATTGTGGGTGTGGTCGATCGATATCATCAATATTCTGAATTTTTAGAAGTTCATTAAACTTAGATATGAATTAAATGAGAAACAGATATTTTACCTTTAGTAACATAACATACATACAAAACATGACGCCTGTATTGGGACGATGGGTTAGGCAGAGCTGTTACCTATTGTACACCCACATTTCGCCACTAATGTTTAGGTTCCATGTAATAGGGGGCGAGCTTATTGCCATCAACCGGGCACAAATCCAGACTCCGGGCTGCTACTGAGAAATTTCAGATAGAAAGACCCAATAACACTTTGTCCGACTCGGGAATCCAAAGCAGGACCTCGTATAACCCTTGCGACCTTTAGACCAACGAGGCAGTTCCATAAGTGATGATGCTATAATAGGCCCAGAGCACTCTGTGCTTGTTGTCTTCGCTGGCAACTTGTGTTCTATTCTCTTAAAGCTCATGTGGCTTCAAATAGAATAATTTTTCCTTCTGTCCCTGTAAAGCCTGCTGCAAAGTACAGATTAGTGTAACGTAACTTTTTTTTTTTTGGTTGGGAAATCATCAGATAACTTCTCCCGCTCTGGGCGGAGCGGGAGGGTGTGTCAGACTCTTACTGACTCAAACCCACCCGTATTCCTTCCGTTGCATTTGTTGCCAGGGGCCTCGGTAACCCTTTAGTAACTTCCTGCGACCCCGCCAGGCATCGGCCCTAGTAGACCCCTACACTTGTGCTGACGACATCTCTTTGAGGCGCGCGTGGAATACAACGCGCCGTCGACCCGGGTCTGGTCCTTACCGGACGGTGAGCTACGTCTGCAAGCCCGCGCCTACAGTAGCCGGAAATCCGCCCGGGCGAGAGGGCGCGAAATTTGCCTTTCCCTCAACCGTCCCGCCTCCTCCTTCGCGAGCATTACTGCTTGGCAGAAGGAGGTGACGGCTGCCCATGCCCTCTCGCTCCGTATCATGGCCTGAACCAGGGCCGGACGCGAGAGATCTCTGCCACCGATCGCCTCCACGAGGACACGGCGGTGCTCCGCCCAGTGTAACGTAACTTGAAATGTGTTAATAAAATAACATAACAACTTATTTCAAGTTACGTTTCACCAATACGTATACGGCATAAAAGTTGTCAAAATTGCATGCCTACAGCAATCTAGGTTTTTCAAGTCACTAAATCGAACATACTCCAGATTTTCCATATTCATTGCTAAATCAAAACAAAAGAAGCACAAAAGTACTCGATAAAAATCTCAAACACCACGAAAATCTTCAACAAAACCCAAGAAAGTTCCCAACAATTAATAAGCAAGATGCTTCTTTTTTTAAACAAAAAAAAATAAAAAACTAAAGCAGAGTATTCATACTCGTTTTTGCCAAGCATTCCAGACAATGACAGATTAAGCTGAATGCAAATTCCCAGCGTCCGTGGGCGTGTCCATTCTGATGGCTCGCAAAAAAAAGCAATATAAAATATCGTTTTTTAAAACCCATTCTGAAATGTAAGTAAAAATGGTTTTGGACCAAGTTTTAGGTTATCATTAAGTATTATGAACATGAAAATTATCGTCGTAATCTTCGAAAAGGTCGCGTGTTTTGTATTTTTCATAAAGATTCCTACATATATTTACGGCCTATGATTCCTTCCCCCTTTTTATGAATGCAATTATTAAGTAACTATTATTATTTTAAGACGGTAAGCTTGTCTGAATTAAAATTATAAAGGATAAAGATTTTTTTTATTTTTTGTAATGGATAAATTAAAAAAAAAAAACATGAAAGCTGCATTATCAGCGAGTAACATGGGCTGCATTTTTTTTTAATTAGAAATCCCTACGAAAATTTCATTGATGTAACCCAAGGTATCAAAAATTTGCCTATACAAGTCATTATTTGGCGTGCGCTGCGAAAACTATTGATGATACATAAAATAATGGACTACATGTTTAAAGGATGTGTAACATTTGAAATAATTACAAAAGTTCTAATGATTTCATTTAATATACTTGTTTTAAATATAAGGATGAAATGATATAATGAATTATTGATATAATTTAATTTTACCTAATTTTATATGGTATTGTTAGAGGAATTAGACTAGGGGGCGGGGCCTAGCATCGCGTCATCGTGACGTAGGATCACGTGAGCGGTGGGGCGAGCGATGCACCGGTAGCAGATCGAAGCAACCGACGGCCCTTCACTTTTGCGGTGGCTTTCGGACGGGACGGACGTATTAGTTGTAGATAGATAGTGATTAGTTTTCTTTAAAATAAAAATCGGTTTTGTTATTAATATTTCTTTTTTAAAATTAACTCCACTTCTGATTTAGAATATCAGAAGTGGGATATAACACGACGCCTTGATCGCTGTCGCTTCCTGTTTAGTAGTGAACTATTAGAAAAAAAAAAGAATTGCATTTGTGTTTCTAATTTTAAATTCTAACCGCTATTTTGTTCAAATATTTTAGTGTTGTGTTCTCTTCTCAATATTTGATTTTATAATGTCGGGACGTTCTTCGGGATCGAACAAAGGAGCTGACAGCTCGCGTAAACATCGTAGCAGGTCACGCAAAGTTTGCGATCGTAGTTCTTCTAGGCGGCGATGTCGCCAAAGACCGCGATAGCTGCCGTAATTAAGCACTTGATACAATTCGTGTTAGATTGAATGCGATTGAGAGTAGACTTACTACCTCTGTATCTATATCCGAACCGTCACGTCGAGCGCGTGAATGCTATATTTCGCCGTTGCCGGTAGCAACAAGCAAAGCCACTGCGTCGGTTGAACCGGTTTGCGGAACGACGAATAAAATCGTGAGCGCGTTAACGTCGATAATACAAACAAAATCTAGTCTCTATTACATCTCAAATTTCGATCCTAGTATTCACGATTTCGAAGTTTGGTGTGCGGGAGGTAGACAGAGGTTGTGAGCTTAATGGTTGGGACGACCGCGAATGCCTGTCACGTATCGGTGGTTGCCTTAGGGGCGATGCGCCTACCTGGTTGAACGATTGGGTCTCCAATGACCGCACATGGTCAAATTTTAAATTAGAGTTCCGATCACTGTGCCCGCCGAGCGTCGACATCGCGAATATTTTATTCGATGTTATGAATACAAACTCCGATAGTTTTACTTCGTACGCCGAATACGCACGTCAGTGCTACGTTTGAATATTGTAAAAGGGTTATCGGATAACCTGAAAACGGCTATTATTATTCGTGACGTTACAGATCCGCAGGTAAAAGCTGCTGCATCTAATGCTAAATTGCAACATACTGAATTAGTAGAATTTCTATCCGTATAAACAAAACCTAAAAGGGATTTTCAAAATACCCGTAACCACGTTCGTGCGACGAATGTAGGTCAATCTAATTCCCGTAAACACAAGCCTTCGAAACCGAACATTAAGTGTTATAATTGCGGTGATATTGGTCATGCTAAGTCGGAATGTTCAAAAAGACAAAAGATGGACTGTAAGTCGGTTGAAGCGTCTGTAAATTCAAATACAACCCACTTATCGTGTACCTACTGTAGCAAGGTAGGACATACTGCTGATAGGTGTTTCGTTAAACAACGCGTTCAATCCAAAGGTCAGCAAACCAGTAATGTAAATTTTTGTCTAACGACACCCGCTGCAGCAACACAATGACGGCGGTAATTGATAAAGTACCTGTAGACGTTTTAATCGATAGCGTTCCGATGTTTCGTTAATTTCTGATTCAGTACTCGAACATCTCACTTGTAAAAAGGTTCCCACGTATCGGTTAATGCGTGGTATAGGTAGCCAAGAAATAGAATCCACTAGTTATGTGACGACAATTGTTTAGTTCCCTGAGATATGCGTAGAGGTGGAACTATTCGTCGTGTCTTCAGATTGTATTAGCGCACCAGTATTGTTAGGCACAGACGTCTTAAACCGTAAGAGGGTTTTCCATTAATTAAAAAAAAATGCACATTCTTAAAGACGGGAGTTGAGTATTTAGGCTCATAAGTCAAGGTCAGGTACGACCGAGCCCTAGGAAGGTAGACGCTTTGGTAAGGTCACCAAAACCTGAGGATGTTAGGAAAGTGCGGCAGTTTTTGGGTCTAGCTGGTTATTCTAATTACGCAATTAAGACCGCTTGCATTGCTAAGCTTACAAAAAGGGACAACCGTTTATCCGGGGCAAAGAACAAGACGCGGCGCGTGATAAAATCATTAATTGTTTAACAGAAGAACCTGTGCTTGTGTTATTTGAACCAAAGCTACTTCATACTGATGCCAGTGCTATCGGTTATGGCGCGGTTTTGCTGCAAGAGCATGAAGGTAAACGGAAGTGTGTCGTTAGTTATTTTAGTAGAGCAACTCATGGCGCTGAGTCTCGGTACCATAGCTACGAGCTTGAGACTTTGGCCATAGTGAAAGCATTTCAATACTTTCATCACTGTCTAATTGGCATCAACTTTAGAATAGTGACGGATTGTAATTCGCTGAAATCAACCGAATGTAAGAAAGACCTTGTTCCACGAGTGGCTCGATGGTGGGTCTACATGCAAGACTTCCGTTTCACCATCGAATACCGGAAGGGTGTTCTAATGCAGCATGCCGACTTCCTAAGTCGGAACCCGATTAACGTGTCACACATTCGCGATTATTGATTGGAGTCGAAGCCACCACACCTGTTCTGAGGGGCCCCTATAAGGTCATCCAGCAGTTCCCTCACCACCGCTATGAGTTGGTGCTCCTTGCGGGATCCTATGGCAAGAGGACGCAGGCAGCTGTGGAACACATGGTTCTGTGTCGTGGAGAATGGCCGCCGGATACGTGTGCAGCGTTCTTTACGGGTGGTGATTCATTTAATAGCCTCGTGCGCTTGCCTTATGGCAGCTACCTATGGCGTGTGCTGTGTTGTTGTAATAGCCACGTGCGCTTGCCTTATGGCAGCTACCTATGGCGTGTGCTGTGTTGTTGTAAGAGCCACGTGCGCTTGCCTTATGGCAGCTACCTATGGCGTGTGCTGTGTTGTTGTAAGAGCCACGTGCGCTTGCCTTATGGCAGCTACCTATGGCGTGTGCTGTGTTGTTGTAAGAGCCACGTGCGCTTGCCATATGACAGCTGCCTATGGCGTGTGCTTTGTGTAAACTTCAGAAGCAACGCGCGCGTGCCTTATGGCCGCTACCTATGGCGTGTGTATCATCTATTTATCAAGGGATGCGTATCTTTCAGCCACACGCGCGAGCTTACGCCGCAACCTATGGTGTGTGCTGACAGCTTACGATTGTCTGGCTTGTTTCTCTTAGATAATTTTTGTCATGTGACTATTAGATGACAATGGTTATGCGCTGGTCGCGAATGTATGAGTGCACGCTTACATTTGTGACACGGAGCTGACAATTGTTATAGAAGTCTAGATAACTAGACTGGATCAAAATTACAACAGTGCTGTTTTACAGATAACGGCAATCCTGGTGACTTCCAAGATTGCGGGGAGCCATCCACCCAAGATCAGGCGGTCGAGGACGCCTCGCCATCAGCAGGCTTAGCATGACACTCTCTATTTCTTCGAAGAATAGACACGGCTCTTTCTATACAAAGTGACATTTCGTTTCTCAGTTTTTGAGATCTCACCGTAGAAATCCTTCTGCAATCTGTCACTTTGTATTTCGTTTCTAACGATCCTTGTCTAGGTCCTTTTTTATGTAGACTATTTCAGAAGAAAGTTTCTATACCCAACTGTCAAAATCACACTGACAACTGACAGTTGTGTATGGTAGTGAAGACAATTTGCATTTTTCTTGTCGACGGCCACAAGGTATATATGGTTATCTACAAAATCATGATTTTACAGGAGAGCGTTTTGAACGCAAAACTATGGTAATGAATAGAAGAACAAGGCTATCTTCTCCTATTTTACATAATTTTGTTAATAGGGCATTACCAAGGAAATGGTGAAGGCCAATATTACTATTATATTTTTTTTGTTCTAAAATACGGTGTTTGACACTTTGAGAAAAAAAAAATGTAGTTGTCTTTATATACGTGACTTAATATCAGTAAAAATTGAGAATCAAACAGAATAAAATCGTAAGACAAAACAAAGAAATCTGAGTCGAATTATGTAAAACAGTGAATTTCGTAAAAAGTGCAGTTGACTCTTTCGATTCTGCTGTCGTAGTACTTTCTACACGGAACGTCATTTTTGTCTATTCTTCCGTAGACAAAACAGTGCTCGTGCTAAGCCTGCAGGAGAGGCCGTGTTAGAGGAATTAGACTAGGGGGCGGGGCCTAGCATCGCGTCATCGTGACGTAGGATCACGTGAGCGGTGGGGCGAGCGATGCACCGGTAGCAGATCGAAGCAACCGACGGCCCTTCACTTTTGCGGTGGCTTTCGGACGGGACGGACGTATTAGTTGTAGATAGATAGTGATTAGTTTTCTTTAAAATAAAAATCGGTTTTGTTATTAATATTTCTTTTTTAAAATTAACTCCACTTCTGATTTAGAATAGTATAATTAACGTTTTCTATAATGCACATTTGAATTCATATTCAATTATCATAATATTCAGTTACTATAATATTCAAAATCTATAAGTAACGTTTAATATAATTTAGAAACGTCTACTTCCATCTACTGTTATTGAATCATTTGGGTTAGATTGGGTTAGAACAATGACCATTAACGCCAGATCCTCTCTATTGTTGGTGAATCATTTGGGCTAGATGAGGTTATAATTATACCAGTATGATGTTTCCTGATATTTACTTATTCATTACAGAATTTTAACTGAAAATTACTAATTTTCAGTCAAAATTCTGTAATGAATAATTTATGTAATTTTCATATTTACTAAATATGAAAATTAGGTCAACTGAACGTTATACAAAAATACAATTATACAAATTGAAAGTTATATAAATGAACGTTATACTAAGTTTTATGAGAGCAAAAAAAGGTTGTATGAAATATAAAGTTACATCACATGAAATTAGGTTATTTGTTTTTATAGCATATGAAAATTATATTATGTGAACGTTATTTCAATTATACTATCTGTTATTATGCCATATATTACTTGCCTTATATTATTTGGGTCTACCACGCTTTTGTAACGCTTCCGGGATGTTCACCGAGGCCAGGGTTGATGGTTTCATGCCATTATACGGAAACGGCGCGCTTCCATTCTCGGTAGAACACGTGCTAGCTCCCACATCATCCTGAGTGTATTGTGTGATAGGTGGGACAGCCCCATGCTGGCTCACTGGATACGGCTGCACACGTAAGTGTCAGTCGTTTCGAAACGATAAAATTAACATTAGGTTAAGACTTTTACTAACAACATATGGATCTTATAATTTGATCTGAAATAAAATACTTATTATTATTATTATTTGTTGGTATACATTTTTGTGTCTCGGCACTGATCTGCCGGTTTTTTTTTGGGGTAAGACGAGCCAAAGCCAAGTGCTACCCCTTTTTTTTTTTGGTTGGGAAATCATCAAATAACTTCTCCCGCTCTGGGCGGAGCGGGAGGGTGTGTCAGACTCTTACTGACTAAAAACCACCCGTTTTCCTTCCTGTTGTCTGTGTTGTCAGGGGCCTCGGTAACCCTTCCCGCGACCCCGGCAGGCATCGGCCCTAGTGGACCCCTTGTGCTGACGACATCTCTTTGAGGCGCGCGTGGAATACAACGCACCGTCGACCCGGGCCTGGTCCTTACCGGACGGTGCTGCTACCCATTGTTCACCGTCCGCAAGCCCGCGCCTACGGTGGCCGGAAATCCGCCCGGGTTTCCCGACGCCCAGGGCGTCTCCTGCGGCGGCTAGGGGCGAGAGGGCGCGAAATTTGCCTTTTCCTCAACCGTCCCGCCTCCTCCTGCGCGAGCATTACTGCTTCGCAGAAGGAGGTGGCGGCTGCCTCTCGCTCCGTACCATGGCCTGAACCAGGGCCAGACGCGAGAGGTCTCTGCCGCCGATCGCCTCCACGAGGACACGGCGTTGCTCTGCCCAAGCCGGGCAGACCTCCACCGTATGCTCCACCGTGTCCTCCGGGCGATCCACATAGTGGTGACACCCGGGCGAAGTGCTACCCTGAGAGTACTAACCTAAGTGATAATTGATGATTATATATGGCGTGATGATATTATGTTCTGGGTTTGTGTTGCAGTGGTGAATGATGCCGGGGTCGCGGGAAGGTACTAATGGGTCACCGAGGCCCCCGCAACACAGGCAACGGAAGGAATACGGGTGGGTTTAACTCAGTAAGAGTCTGATACACCCTCCCGCTCCGGCCAGAGCGTAAGAAGTTATTTGATGATTTCCAATCCACAAAAAAAAAAGTGGTGAATGATGTTTGTGCGTGTGATATTTGTGGGACAATTCTGCAAGTGTTCAGGATAGCTGCTTTCTGTAGGGTTTGGTAGGTGGAGGGAGCAACGTCTAGTGTTTTTAAATATGATGCAGTTGTTTTGGAATCACACTGGTGGTTGAAAGTACTATAGGAATAATGGCAACGCCGCCTAAACGCCACATTCGGCTTATTTCTATTTTTAAGTCTGCATATTTTGCCTGCCGGGGTCGCGGGAAGGTACTAAAGGGTTACCGAGGCCCCTGGCAACACAGGCAACGGAAGGAATACGGGTGGGTTTTAGTCAGTAAGAGTCTGAGACACCCTCCAGCTCCGCCCAGAGCGGGAGAAGTTATTTGATGATTTCCTACTCAAAATAAAAGTCTGCATATTTTGACAGCTTTTCTGCTACAGTGTTTTGTAGGTTGTGTGTGTTTGGAACTGCTATGTCAATCATTTGCGCGGTTTTATTAATTTTTATTATTACACACCCATGTTTATAGTACTCATCATTACCCACAAAAAATCCTTTCCTTGGGAGTCTTAAAAGAGTTTTAAGGTCCTCCTAGAACCTATGTATTTGCCTATAAATAAAGCTAAGGGCCATAGCGGCCACTGCATGCGTCTGCAGCTTTATAGGACACTAGCTTAGACTATAAAGATTTTATATTGAAAGGATTTAAAACTTTATGTCGGAATCTACTGTACAGCTGCTGGTATTTAAAACATAAACAAGCTCTGTGGCACCTAAGCGTTAGCTATTTATGTAGGCATTAAAAATAAATAATCAAAATCAGTTCATCCGTTCCGGCGCTATTTTCGACAGACATACCTACAGATACACATATACACACTACAAACTTATAACACCCCTGTTTTTCGTCGTGGTTAAAAATCATGACATGGCAATGATTTACAGAATTTACTAAGAAATAAATAAAATTATACTGTCAACAATACTACTTATACTGCCTCGTTCGTCTAGTAGGTAGTAACACGCTCGCTGACAGTACGTCGTTAGGCGGGAAATTAAAAGTAGTGCGATACGACAATACGTCGAGTGACGTGCACGTCTGTCGACGTAGTGTCGTATTTGGGCAAGCAAACACATGCCTAATATAACACAACGGCGAGAAACGTTCACGTCCATCGACGTAGTATCAAATTTCGGCAGGCAAACATATGGCCAACATGACACTACGTTATGAAACGTTTGTCATTTAGTATGGAAAATTCTGCTGTCGTAATGAGGTATCAGGGTAAGTGCTCACTGTCAGCGAACGTGGTAAGGGCTACTACTGAGCATGAGGGCCTGGGTTCAATTCCCAGGTCGGGCAAAGTGTTGTCGAGTTCGTCCATCAGGAATTTCTCAGTTGCAGCCCGGAGTCTGGATTTGTGCCCGGTGGATGGCAATAGGCTCGCCCCCTATTACCTACATGGAAATTAAACATAAGTGGCGAAATGTGTGAGTTTACATATAAGTCGGTAAGTTAAAAACAAATGAAGAACACCACTTACCTTACCATAAAGGGCCTATACTGCTTGATGAATTTCCAAACTTCACGTATTACCAAAAGGCGGCGTCCTAACCAAAAGGGATCAACGCGCGAGTACGCGATCGTTGCATATCGAATATGACATAGTCGCGCGATCAATCTAGTCGCGTCGGTACGTCATTATTCAGGTTAACGATCGCGTACTCGCGCGACGTTCACTTTTGTTTAGGACGCAGGGTTCTCCACAAACCATATTAAACAGAATTTGCATAGTAGGTATATAAATATATATAAAACAATATCACCGCAACCCTTTATTCCCCATAAAAAATACCGAACCGTCTTCAAAAGCGAAGACCCAAAAACAACGATATGGCCAGCGAACTCATTATAATGTTTTTCCATAGAAATATATTAATCACGCATAGCCACGCCCTCTCGCGGCTAAACACCAAATAATTTCTGCCATAAACATTTTCTGTGGGCCACAGATAAAAAAGAATAATTAATTTTATTTCTGTGGCGTTTTTCGAGTATAATTTCGGACAGGTGAAACTAGGTGTGTACAGCATGAAATATTGCTTTTTTTTCAAGTTTTGCTTCTTTTTTGGGAGCAACTTAATTTGGGGTTTTATTAAAATAGTTTAGCTACCATTTTTTTTTTTATATTTCCTAAAATATTTAATAACAACCTCGACACAAAGGCAGAAATAGTGTTCTTCACGGGCTAGTTAACTAATTTACTTCTGAGATGTTATTTTAAACTTCTAAGTTTCACGGGAATTACTATTGTTGTTTTTGTTGGTGCTGAAACCTGTAAACAATGAGGCAGTCAAATAACTTATACTTTAAAACAAATGGACTAGAGATCAAAATTAAAATACAAAAGTCTTAAAATAATAGTATCATATAATTGCACAGGGATTAAAAAAAGGGCATAGAGGTCATTGGGCATCAAAAAATTCATCGACATTACGGTATCAGAAACAGTGCCCAAAAGACTGCCGTATTAAAATGACTGGCAAAATTCGAAGACGGGCGAAGTTCAGGACTGCATGAAGCCATTTGAACAGATGGCATGAAAACTATCAAGAGAATAACAGCCTTCAAACCAAAACACAGTTCATGGCACAAAAGACATAAGATTCACTCAGCAGGGAGTTAAAAAACAGCTGCTGGCAATAATTAAATGATGATTGAGCATAATAAAGTTAAAACAAGAAAAACCTCATTAATAAAACTTTAAAATATGGAATACACGTCCCCAGCCCCTACATACGCGCCATAAACACCCACTTAATTAACAAAAACTTAATTAAACAGGACAAACAATAAAGCAGAACTGTGCGATACACTATTAATGTCAACACTTTAATATTAAACACAAACAACTTCACACAATCAATCAAAAATCAGCCTTATTACCATCATGACAAGATACATTAACTTATAGCTGAAGAGTTCATGATAATGGTCTTTATTCTGATAGCAATAAGAGTAATGTTAATGCGGTAAGTTTTGGCATTTATAATTTGATAAGGCTTCCCCCTAATGGCTAATGATAGCAAAGCACGGAAATGTCAACTAGATACGAATGGACACCTGTTAGTTAGGGTTCCGTAGAAAAAGTTTGAAAACTGGGTACAGAATGTAGTTAATTTGTGATGTGATTGATTACCTACTGCATTTATATCTGTAACTTGTATGGTGTAACATATATTTTTAATTTTTTTCTTTGGCTTCGCACGGTTTGTGCATTTAGCCAATGTCACGTTTAGTTACATATAAAAGGTAGGGAAACTTTATTATTATAAATATTTTAACGGGATTTAGGATAGGACGGATAAATAGGATCAGTATAATTATAAGTAACAAGAATACCATATGAATAAAAGAAAACAAAAAAAAAAATTACAACTTGATATTATTTAGAATAATGAATGAGACTATACATTTATATACAAGAGAGCTATTTGTACAAAGTAAAGAAAGTATTGAGGTAGGAAAAGGAGTACGGAGGGATAAGAGGTTACTAAGAAAGGAAGAACGGTCATTTAAAGGACAGGAGAAAAAAATATGATCTAAGTCGCCTACATCTGTGCCACATAAGCAAATGGGATCGTCGCTGATAGAAAGTTTGGCAAGATGGGCTGGAGAACAAACATGACCCAGTCTCATCCGTATTAGAATGGAGGTCTACATCTGGCCAAACTTGGCCCTGCCAAACCATGGTTTTTCTGGAACATCCGGTTGGATGAGTGAAAAATAATGTCCCTTCGATTTGCTTCCGATATCCCAAGCTACCTTCCAGGTTTCCCGAAGAAAAGTCTTTGGTAACGGCGCGAGGTCATAACTAAAATTTGTAT
Source organism: Atethmia centrago (assembly GCA_905333075.3). Taxonomy (NCBI): domain Eukaryota; kingdom Metazoa; phylum Arthropoda; class Insecta; order Lepidoptera; family Noctuidae; genus Atethmia; species Atethmia centrago. The sequence goes on from HG995387.1 coordinate 11,338,264, forward strand.
TTGGAACTAAGTCCCCACACTGCACCGCATCACAGGCAAGTTTATCAGCCACTTCATTGCCATGGATTCCAGCATGAGCCGGAATCCACACAAATTGTAGTGAATTACCCTCAGAGATGGTCCTGAACACAAATTCTCTTATTAAATAAATGATAGGTAACTGCGATTTGTGTTCGAAAGCAGATTTATTGATGGCAAGAAGAGCACTTTGCGAATCAGTAAAAATAATAGATTTTTTGAGCTTCAAAATACGGATATATTCTATGGCTTTAAAAATGCCAAAACATTCCCCGGTAAAAACAGAATTCTCCGGAGGTAGTTTTATTTTTTGTACGATGTTGTATTGAGAATGGTCAGTACCTATCCCAACACAACCCATCGGAGAAGGCTTGGCAGCATCCGTAAAATATGGTGGTACTCTAAGTGTTCTGACAGAAAATGATTAAAACTTAAATTACAATCGGGATCTGATTTACTAACACAGTTATATTTTATAGAGGGACTGAAATGTAAACTTTCATAACTACTGCTAAATAGGGGAAGTTTATTGGAACGGTAAATAGGAGAAGAAAGTGAAAGGATTTTTTTATAACTTACAACTAAACATGGAGCACGTTTATGGGACCAGTAATCTGAAGATTCAATCTGCAACACTAAAGTGTCCAGTTTAGGAATGAGAGGATGAGTTGAGAATTGAAGAATCCGGAACAAATATTTGTCAGACAGGAATTGTCTTCTAAGACTTAAAGGAGCATCCCCGCATTCCACTTGAAGTGCATTAATGGGACTAGACTTCATTGCACCTGAAATAATGCGTAATGCTTTAGACTGGATGCGATCCAATTTTTTAAAAGCCATAACACTACCAGGTTCTAGAACGAACAATCCATAATCCAGAGTGCTTCTGATGATTGCGTTGTAAATGAGTTTCAAAGAAAAGGGATGTGCACCACACACCAGAGAGGCATCTAAGCATGTTTAGGTGATTTTCGCATTTGTTAACAATATATTCACAATGAGGGACACTACTTAATTTTACTCATGGAATATTTCTCTTCCGGGTGAATAAAACAGCCGCGCTTTTGGACGTGGATAAATCCAAACCGTTCAGATGTAACCATGACTCCAAAATAGATAAAGCAGAATTGATAGCAGAGCTAGCTTGCTCAACATATTGACTTGAAGAATATAATAATAAATCATCGGCATATTGAAGAACTCTAACGTGACTAGTTAAGGATAGATCTAAATCAAAAGTGTAAATATTGTATAGAAGGGGACTGAGCACAGGACCCTGTGGGAGACCCCTCCATACAAGATGTGATATCTCATTGTCTCCTATTAACATGTTAACAGAGCGTTCAGTCAAGATATTAATAATGAAATTCGACAAATTCAATGGAACTTGTAAGGCTTTTAATTTATTTTGTAAAACTGATAAAATAACATTATCATATGCTGCATTAATATCAAGGAAAACTGCAATGGTGGATTGGTTATTAGAGAAGGATAACCGAATATCAGATGTTAAAATACTTAAGCAGTCAATTGTACTTTTACCTTTTGTAAAGCCATATTGTGATTCTGCCAGAAGACCCTTACTTTCAACATACCATTCTAGGCGATTTGTTATTAAGTATTCCGCTAATTTCATCAGAATTGAAGACAAAACTATGGGATGATAGGAAGAAGCATCAGAAGGAGTTTTATTTGGTTTAAGGAATGGCAACACCATTTGACGTTTCCATTCAACAGGGATGTTCCCTGTATATAGAATAGAATTAATAAGTTCTAAATAATAGCTGAGGACGTCGTCATTTAAATTAGAAAAAAAGGAATACGGGATGCCATCCATGCCTGGTACAGAATCATTAGTCTTATGAATAACAACCTTTAATTCAGTGAGAGTGAATGGAAGATCTAGCGTCGAATGAGTGTCTTGATTATTGGATACGCGAGACAGGCTATTATTAGTACAAATAGCCTCAGGAACCCAAGGCGGAGCTAATTTATCCAAAAATTCACTGGCTAAAGAAACAGGGATAGGAGAAGAGTTGTTATAAATGGACCTAAATCTACGAATGTTGCTCCAGACAATCGTAGGGTGAGTATTCGGTGAAATTAATAAGCAAAAGTTACGCCAAGAATCAAATTTTTTCTTTTTAAAAAGTTTGTATGTTTCATTAATTAACTTAGTAACTATATCAAAATTAATATCAGACATATCAAGGTTATAATTGTATTCAGCCTCTTTACGTTTCTTAATCAATTCAGTGCACTCAGAGTCCCACCACGGAGGCGAGGGAATTGTACTAATGTTGTTATTTTTTACAGGAAAAACGTCATCTGCCGCTGCAATTAATATGAGTACTAAAGCTTCAGCACAACTATTTTCATTGCCATCAGAAATTACAGGCAAGGAGCAAAGCTTACTGTCAACAATGTTCCTAAATTTGTCCCAGTCAGTACTATTTCTATTAGGTAGTTTATATTTTACGTTTGATTTCCTTAATGGTGCATTTGGTTTGGAAAGAGGATAATAAATAACTATTGGAAAATGGTCACTACCATAAGTAGAAGTTAAAATATGCCAAGTTAATGAAGAGGCTAAGTTTGGAGAACAGATAGAAAGGTCAATTGCGCTTTGGTTCTGGTTGGGATCTGAACGACGTGTGGCAGCTCCTGAATTTAAAATACATAAGTTATGTAAGTCTATTATATCTAGTAACTCATCGCCATAACAGGTAGAAGTTGCACAACCCCATGATTGGTTATGGCAATTAAAATCCCCCAGTATTAATAATGGCTTTGGAAGAAAAGAAACAAGATTATTCATCTCTTGAAGAACAGAAAAAGAGGGATGAGGAATGTAAATAGAAACAAGACAAGTATGATGCACTTTAATAGTTACAATAGAAATTGTGTGGTGAGCGTGGTTTAAGGAAGACAGTTTTTTTATAGCTACTTGAAACAGGTACTCTATTAGTTGAAGGGAAAGATGGAGTATCTGCAAAGTTTTTGGAAGGAGAAGATAAAAGTGTATCAGCATACGATTTAGTAACTGGGGGATACATTTTTGCCGCTTCAGCATAAGATACTGAACTTTGTGCCATGTATGTTTTAATTAATTTTTGCCTAGACATTTCTGGGCAAGATTTATTAGTAGCATAATGAAAACCGGAGCAAAGGCAGCAAGATGCACTTTCTTGTTCTCTTTCACAGCTGTCCCCCGTATGTCCTTGGCCACATTTATAACAACGTGGTTTGGACCTGCACTGAATTTTTGTGTGACCAAAACGACAGCAACTGAAACACTGTACAGTTGGGAAAATATATAAATCTACAGGTAATGCATTATAACACATAAAAATTCTTTTAGGCAGAATCTGCCCATCAAAAGTAATAACTATAGATTGGGATGGTTTCCAAATGGTTGTACCATCAACAACAGTTTTAAAATTGAGACGTCTGACTTTCAAAATTGGACCGCAACCAATTGGTACCGTTATATTATCAATAACTTCCTCCGGAGACCATTCCGCAGGAACACCACGCACTAAACCCATTCTAGTGACATTAAAAGTAGGTATAAAAGCTTTATAATTATATGTTTCAAGGCTATTATGTGTAATAAAAGAATTTGCGTCCAAGAAATTGGAAAAAGAAATAGATATTTTATTACGCCCTATTTTTTTGACGCTACCGTTTATAATATTTTGGAAAGCGTTGTGTTTTAGGAACTTGCCAAATGTAATAGGGTGCAATGACGTTCCATCATCTGTTGATACTAATATTTTTTGTACGTAAACAACGTATGGCGCGCTGTCAGTTTTATCATAAGTTTTTCGACCAATCTGAGTGGGAATAACTGAAGGCGGAGCAGAAATATCCGGAATATCTTTACATACAATAATTATTTCAGAGCTTTTAGGCTCCGATGGAGTTAGAGAGGGAGGAGTAGAGTCCAAGCAACCACAACCCAAAGACTCGGAACCTAGGTTTTTTCGGGTACGACGGCGTTTATAGCAATTTTTGCACACATGCACGCGGCTTTTTGTTAGATGGCGAGCCGACGACGACCCATCGGTATCCATGCCCGATTCGTTGGACATTATAGTAACAAAATTGCCTGCCGGGGGAACAAAGTCCTCCGGGTCAGGCGGGTTTTTCATTTTCCCGCGCTATAAAATATTAGTAAAAAAAACTTACCCTACTGAAGAAAATATACAAAACTAAAATTAAAATATAAGTGAAAGAAGATAAAACACTAAAACTACTACTACTGATCCTATAATACAAGTTAATTAATAATTTTCAATTTAAGTAAAAAAGACACGTCCACAAAGTTATGTTTCCCGCGCTTTTTTTTCGTGTAACATATTAAAGAGTATTATGTGCAACAGAAAGTGACAGCTTGAGCATAGAATAAGTAAATACTTTTTGTACTCATGGAAATAGTAAGTACTATATAGATTGTAAGTAGGTCGAATTTTGACCAGAGGGCGAACACTACCGAATGAAACTAGTAATGAATAATTATTCGAATAAATATTTCGGTATTTAGCTTTTTAAATTTTGAGTTTAATTTCTGTAGCTGCTCAGTTATTTATTACCAAGGTGAGATGTCAGATGTCACACATCATATGCGACTACTGTAAGGCTCGCTCGTTTTTTTAAAGAGATACGACGACTAGAATCAGTTCTATTTTTCTGTAAATCTTGACGTTCAAAAGTGTTTTGGCTTTGACAGTGTTTAAACTTTGACAAATTAATCAGAACAGCGATGTGTCTGACAAATATTTGCAACGTTTCTATCATTCTGAACTCCTCTTAACTATTTGTGAATAACTGCAGTTACCATGTGACCACAGCTTGATTAAAAATATGACCTAGAGTTGCAGAAACAGGTTTACACCCATGATAACAAACTGAGGCAAATCTTAAAACACGCCAACAATGGCTGTTTACCTTCCTTAATTATTTCGATGACCAAGAACGGGTCCGGGTCGAGAACATTTTATACAAAACCCACGCTTCATAAATTACACTCTGCGTTGACAGGTTTTTGTACAGCTCATTGGGGTCGTTACTCTTTATTATGAATTTTTATGATTAGGTGATATCCTCAAGTCTCATAAAACGTCCTACAGCTGGATATAGCATAATCAAGACTCTTACAAACAAGCGCGACACGTGACGCGACACAAAGGCACCGCTTGTAGCGCTACACGCGGTGCCTTTGTATCGCGTCGCGTGTCGCGCCTGTTTGAAGGAGCCTTCAACCTAAAATGTTGTCCCACTGCTGGAACACAGGCTTCCTCTCTGTGTGAGAGAGTTGGTGGATGTCACATGTCTGAATTTTCGGTTCTAAGACAAGATAGTTTCCTCACGATGTTTTCCTTCGCGGTTTTGAGAGCAGTGATGATGAAATTATTTACATAAAGTAAAGCACCTGAATGGTATCGAACCCACGACCTACAACTCGTAAGTCGGGGCCATTACCACTGGGTCACAACTACCCTGAAGCTGCAGCTGGACATGTCCACAACTATTCTTGATAACCTATGCATGTAGCACACGACATGATGTTGATAACGTATATATTCGAGTACGTATGCATGATTGGATAACACGACATGTCATGAAGAAGTAACGTTTTTGCATTAGCATTTCGGGACATCGCAAAGCGGTTGGTCGACTCTTCAGTTCACCAGCGGGCTGGTCAGCCTTTTGGGCACTTTTCCCACTGACAGAGATACGGGTGGATTCTGCGGTGCCCAATGAGCTCTTCCCATTTTTTTCTTTGCAGTCTTTTACATAATATACATTTTTTTGTGTTAGATTGTATATTGAATTTACGAACTGTCAAAATAAAAATTCCCTAGTATTTATGACATTAAGTAGATTACCGCAATAACTAAAGATTCGGCACTACTACTTATTGTGGCTTATTCTTATGCAGAAAACGTTATAGACGATGTTTTGTAGATAAAAGTTAAAGGTATTAAAAGGAACATTACTTAAAAAAATCCTCATAGGGTTGGCAGAGTTGTGTGTTTAGTTGGTCAAGGACAGCTAATGAGACACAATTGATTTTCTATTGCTTGACTCCGAATCGGTGTCGCGCAGGGCTTAACAGGTCAGGGCATCCCAAAACCTAGTCTTTGTAGGTACGATCTAAAGAAACTTGGGTTTCATAACGTTTTTCAATTAGAAAGTTAACAAACCCAGATTTTTTTTTGCACAACATTCAGTGTTGAAATTGTGTCCGTGCAACTACAACGCTAGGAAAACTGATTGAGAATACTGAGATTGGTACTGGCTTCATTTGTGAAAGTTCGAGATGATACTGCTGCCCATTCTTCAGACTTTTTATATTAATAATCGAATAATTTATTACATTACAATTAGTCGATACCTAACAAAGTTACAAACCAATTTATTTGTGATTAGCAATATTTCGTGGGAACTCCAAAAGAAAAACTCCCATAAAACCTCAATTTTACAAATAATTTTTAATCTTCTATAATGTGGTTAAAAGCCAGTAAATTGTATGTATAGTGACATTTAGGTAAATCGGTAGGAAGCGTGCAGTGCGGTGTGGCGGCGAGATCACACGGTGAGCGATGGTGTGCGCACACGCAAATGTCAGCGTGAGCACGTGTGAGCTAGGGAGTAAAGTATAGAGAAGATAATACCACAGTTACTTTAGATTTATTTTTGGGTGTATCTTAACACTTATGATCAAGGATTAGGATTTTTTTTGCTAGTATTACTAAAACAACATTACAATACAAGCGAATTGAGAATGCTTTGGTGAAAAAGATGACAGCCATTAAGTTTAGTTGCAGGGTTGATACCTAACTCTGAGTGGACGCTTGACACATGTCATATGATGTCAAGACAGTTGTGAAGGTCTTTAGAAGAACAGACTATCTTAGGATAAATTGGATACTTACTTATCTAAAATATAACACAATGGTGCCGATTCCCTTGTTCACAAACTAAACTAAATTTAACTTCAGTGCATCTTTTTGTTTCTATTTCATTAAGAAAAGGACAGAAGATAAATTTTAGTTTAGTCCTGTCAAATTAATCAGCGCCTGTCGTACTCCATACAAGTTTAGACGTGATTAAAAACTTGCCTACTAAAATTACGTCAATTTACGTCAAGCGCTGATTAATTTGACAGGACTAAACTAAAATTTATCTTCTGTCCTTTTCTTAATGAAATAGAAAGAAAAAGATGCACTGAACTTAAATTTAGTTTAGTTTGTGAACAAGGGAATCGGCACCATTATCTCCTTCAAAAATTAATGGGAAATTAAACATAAAAGTTGTTACATACAACGTTTGTGTTATGATTCTGAGTCAACAAAAACTAACTTCGTAAAATTTCGCCCTAATTTACCACGGAAGAGCACTGATGTCCAAGATACAGATTTTTACCTAGTTAGGAACTCATATAGTGTTAGCCGTCTACTCACATAGGTTCATTATTTATTATAGAATTACAAAATTCTGAACCACATTAACACTTTCCCATAACAAACTAACACCACACAAACAAACAATCCACCCATTCTATCTATAATAATAATCTTTATGATTATTACTCGAAACAAACAAACTATACAGTAGCGAAACTCATCATAAACTCGAGTAAACTTAATAACTTTTATAGCCGAAATAAATAGTAAACAAGTATAATAGGCTGTCAAATGTCGTCTTATCTGATTAGACGTAAAACTACTACTGACCGGAGACTTGAGGCGCTTAAACACGATGGAATTTGAAACATTTTCCTCATCATGAACTTTTTGTATGGTGGCGCAGCAAGTGGCGCCATCTAGTTTTGTGAAAAAGTTACTGAAGTCACCGAAAAGGTGACTTAAGTAACTTTACTTTCTTACTTTCTTACTTCTTACTTTTTAGTAAGAGTGCCACTGGCTGGTGACAGTCATCCTAGTAGAGTGTCACGTCGATGGTTGCGTGGCGGGTGACTTCTGATGACAGATGATGTCCCCCCGAGCTGCTGTCGTAATACCATTTCTGGTATGTGCTTCTGGTTAAGCCTATACTGAGTGTTTGTCAACCTCTAAGTGTTTAAAGGCTGACTAAAGACGTTGATAGAGAGAGATATAGGTATATACATATATACAGTGACTTTACATACATATATACAGAGTTCCTTTGACCGTAGTAAAAAAATTGTGAAAATCTTGGAAAATTCATACCCCAGTTTTCAATACAAGTTGCTGTTGTACTTATTTAAGATTTACTCTTGAAGAAATGCTCCGTAAAGTAATTTAGCTTCGGGTACTAAAATCAAAGTACGTAATAGATATTCGTATTTACTTTTCTTCTCCTTATTTTTTTCCAAAATGGAGACAAAGGCATTACCAAAACCCTCTTCTTAATGTTCTGCCCTGAAATTCTAAAATAATTCATTCCTTCAGCTTCTAACAAGAAAACAATGAGTTTCTACTGTCTACATTTTCTTGAGTGGGTGGTATAGCGTGCTCTATATACATAAAGTAGGGGGTATGTGAGGGGGGTGTGTTACCCTTAACAATAGTACTAATTAACGGACAGTTACGAGTAGAAGTATTGTGTTTACTGTTCGTTTGGGGTCCGAGGGTCAATGTTACTTACCTACTATGTTTGATGTTCGTAATCATTGATGGGGCATCGATGGTTATCTGAAGTTGTTGTTCATTGCCTGTAATTTAGAATTTTCTGCTGGTTGTCTGTTTTTACTCATGTAAATTATCAAAATAGGTAATACAAGGTGTCGTGTTGCATCCTCGTCAAATTTCAGGAGGCTACTATGAAAGACATTTATAATCAAATAAAATTACGATACCTGCTCAATAATTAATATATACTTGTTTTTTTTAGTTATTTAAGTTTGACAGTATTTTAGAATACACCACTTTCACAGAACAGAATCACCCCGTTGCGTAGGCGGTAGTGTGTGTGTAAAATGGCAGTTACAGTGCGGTATCACATGGACCGCGTCTTAACATGCATGTCCCACACATGCTGATTTACAAAAATTTGAAAAAAATAATAATACCTAAGTACTTATTTTATTATTGATTCGAGTCGAGAATCATTAGCATAGTTACCTCCTTGAATTTGACGAGGATGCAAAACGACACCTTGTAGATAGGTCACAATACAATCTAGTCTTTCAAGTAATAAGTAATTTAAATTGAACTACTGTTAAGTATATTTAAAATTATGAAATCATCCAATAATATAACGTCACGCCTTGTTTCCCGAAGGGTTGGTCAGAGGTGTACCTGTAGTATACGCACATTTCGCCAGATATGTTTAAGTCCCATGTAATAGGGGGCGAGCCTATTGCTATCATCCGGGCACAAATCTAGACTCCGGGCTGCTACTGGGAAATTCCAGATAGAAAAACCCAATAACACTTTGCCCGACCTGGGAATCGAACCCAGGACTTCATACTCAGCAGTAGCGCTTACGACCACTAAGACCAACGAGGCAGTTTAATCATCCAATAACGTCTTTCTTATTCACTTTATGTTATGGGAATATTAAGTGAATATTATAAAGAACACATGGAAAAGTCTATACTTGTCCATGTGTTCTTTATAATATTCAGCACTTGCATTGCAGTTTAAGTTCACTCACACTGCACCAAACTAACTCATGAAAGTTTTACCCTTTTTAGTCGATTTGATGGCCCTGCGGTTAAGATCTCGCCTCTCATGCATGAGGTTGTGTTGGTTCAAATCCGGGCAAGTACCAATGTGACTTTGTTGTTGGTACTTGACAAGTACCAAGGTCAATATACTTACTTCTACTTCCTGTACTTTCTGAATTTATTGACATATATTTATTGACTTTACTGACATCGGTGAACGAAAATATCGTGAGGAAACCCTTCTTTTTTTTTTGGGTTGGATAACATCACTTCACCCGCTCTGGCCGGAGCAGGAGGGTGTCTCAGACTCTTACTGACTAAAACCCACCCGTATTCCATCCGTTGCCTGTGTTGCCAGGGGCCTCGGAAACCCTTTAGTACATTCCCGCGACCCCGGCAAGCATTGCTGACGACATCTCTTTGAGGCGCGCGTGGAATACAACGCACCGTCGACCCGGGTGAGGAAACCCTGGACTTATCTTTAATATAATTTGGAATCACCAACCGATTGACGAGAAGTTTAATATTTCGACAATGAATACAAAATTTATGGTGACTGTCATCCTACGTTTCATTCATCCATTCATTATTCAGTCACGACTAAAGAAAATATAGGCGCATTGACACTTTTGACAGGTGTCCGCACGGTTACCCCACTTTGAGAAGAAGTTTTCTATTTTGACAATGGTTATAAAATTTATGGTGACGTTAATCATTCGTTTCATTCATTCGTTCATCATTCAGCCACGATTAAAGAAAATATAGGCGCTTTGACGCTATTGACAGGTGCCCGAACCTGAGGTCTGAGTGCTGCCACCGTAGTACGTTATTTCAGCAAAACCCTCATTGATTAAACATCTGTCACTTATCCAATTACAAGTATGATGTTTTACCAAGTTCTAGGTCATTGGATTTCCTATTTTTTGGGGAGTTTTTTGTAGACTGTAACCGCCATGGCAGTTTCTGTCATAAAGTTTTAGTTTAGGTACTACGAGGCACTACTGTGTGTGTTCACAAAGCGACTCTAAAGACAGTTTTTACTGACCTCTGCGCGTAACTAATATGAAACTTCAGGCAATAAAGAAAATATTATAAACTAGATGCGCCCCGCGGTTTCACCCCCATAAGTTTTGACCCCGTGGGTATATCGGGATAAAAATATCCTATGTGTTATTTCTGGTTATAAACTATCTGTGTGCCAAATTTCATCCAAATCCGTTCAGTACTTTTTGCGTGAAAGAGTAACAAAAATCCATCCATCCATCCATCCATCCATCCATCCTTACAAACTTTCGCATTTATAATATTAGTAGGAAGTATAGTGTATGTAATATTTAATTCCTCCGTCACAATAAATAAAAAAGAAATATATAATTTAAAAATATGTCACTTGCACAATGACAATTTTTTTTAACCTACCCCATTTTAATAACCGACGAAAAAAGCGTTTAGTCGTTCTATGCTAGAGTCCCGGTATGCTCGACTCGTAAAATACCTACTAAAAAGTTTCGTTATGCACGAAAACTCGATAAGATTAAGATCAAGACATAAGATTACTTCGGGGCCCGAACTGAGAATGAATGGCAACACGATTTGACAGCTGTCCCTTTTTTTTTTTTTTTTGAGGGTGGTAAATCATCATATAACTTCTTCCGCTCTGGGCGGAGCGGGAGGGTGTGTCAGACTCTTACTGACTAAAACCCATCCGTATTCCTTCCTGTTGCCAGGGGCCTCGGTGACCCATAAGTACCTTCCCGCGACCCCGGCAGGTATCGGCCTTAGTGGACCTAAGTTGTCCCTACTCACAATGTGTTTGTACCCGTTCGAAAATTTTAATTTATCATTTGTTTTGACGGATCTATTACGTATACTTTCGGACGGGCCCGTATCTTCTTTGACGGACTTAGAGAGGAGTCCCCCTGGCCCGGGTCGACCCATTGCCATCGTCAGGGGACTTGTTCTCAGCTTGGGAGTCTCTGGTTTCCGTGTCTCCGTCGAGCGAACCCTGGGGCGTGAAGAAAAATAACTGAATGCGATTAAGTGAACGGGCTTCGTAGTTGTTCAGGTAAGATGGTCGATTTGACAGCGCGTGTGTTCCACACGCGCCTCAAGGAAATGTCAGCACAAGTGTCCCACTAGGGCCGATGCCTGCCGGGGTCACGGGAAAGTCCGAAAAGGATACCGAGGCAACACAGGCAACGGAAGGAACACAGGTGGGTTTTAGTCAGTAAGAGTCTGACACACCCTCCCGCTCCGCCCAGAGCGGGATGTTGTATAAAAAAAAATACTATTCAAATACTAATCGCGCTTGCAAAAAGACGATCACATAAACCTCCATTATTAATTACCTACATAACATTACAACACACTCACATTCACTACTTACCCACCTCGCTCGTACCTATTGATTTGAGTCGAGTAGGTAGCGACAGCGCGGGCCGGCCGATGTTCAATCAATCCGCATTGGTCACACTCACCCGTCGTCGGCTATACTTACTACTCTAAAGTTAGATGGACGATAGTGAAGGGCTCGTATTTACGTTTATTTCATTTTATTTGTATTATTTTATTAATATTTCACATAGATTCTTTAATGTTTTATGAATGTGAGAACGTTGTAGGATTAATAGACATAATTAATCATTTATTTACATAACCAAATTACAAGATGATTATTAACATTAACATTAAATTAAATTAAACCTAAGTTTTAAGCCTAAAAAAGGCCCTCGAGTCATTGTACCGAGGTTGCTGGCGGAATTTCCTCGCTGAATTGCAATGCTGATGCGTTGCGCGAAAAATCCGCCAGCTTTTCGGTCACCAGTTACATCAACTAGACGTTTCGCGATTTCCGCAAATAACTTATGCGCACTGGGACCCCACGGCCACGGACCGAGGGTCTCGACGCCAAAGGGCGCAAAGTTGTACTCTCTGCCAAGGCCTCCATATTTAATAAGTTTCAGATAGACTAATAGACAAGATTTAGTGTAGATCATTTATTTTTGTTTAGTACCTGGTACTTCTTGACAGGCCTACACTGGGGCTCCCATACCTATTAACACTGTAATTTGAAAACATTGTAAAAGCCAATTATTTTTAAAACAGTAACCGTGGAGTTTCTTGCCGGCTAGCGGCTCTTCTCCATAGGAAACGACCAATTGGAACCGTGCACCTAGCTTCTGACGATTCATAAGTGCCTATGTAGGTGTATGTGAAATAAAATATTTTTATTTTTAAAATTTCCTAACGAAACACTCGTTAGGAAATTAGGGAGAAGAAGTATGAGGCTGTAAGTACTTTGTACAGCTGAATATCAATCAATATCATTTTGATTTGATTGAAAGTTGCGAAGCGGTGCTACGGTTTCCTAGAAGTGCCTCCACAAAGAGTCCGCAATTTACGGGCGAATGACGTCACTGAAACGTAATTTAAGAAAGTAAATTGGTGTGTTTTCTTACAGAACGTTTTTGATAACGTAAAGTCAAACCCAGCTGCCTTCATTTTCATGACAGCCGTCACCGCCGTTGTGTGGCGGCCATCGCTCTTCGAGGAACCCGTAGCTTTACAAAATTACTTAATGGCGTCGTTTCGCTTGTTCACAAATTAAACTAAAATTCTACGCTAAAATTGACAGCTCGAGAAAAGGACGGTGACAGTTATGAACGAAGTTAGAAATGTCAAATAAGTTTAAGATTTCAACCTCACCGAGTTTTGGTTGAATTGACAACTATGTTTGTATGTAAGCTATAGTTTTGTTCAACTAAAATTGACAGTCAGATCTTATACCTATATGTCCGTCCCTTCTTGTTTTATAAAAGAGATAAAGATGGAGCTAGCTTGAATTTAGTTAAGCTTGTGTACAAGAGAATCGTCACCATTGTCTTATCTATCTCATCACAGACTTTGCTTAGCTTAGTTGCTAGGGATGTTGATGCTGATTTTTACATCCGTGGACGCGGATGCGAATGAGGATTTTCGGTGTCTCACATCCGTGGAATGCGGAAGCGGATCTGAAGTTTTTTTTTAAAGGGATCCGTCCATGCAGCAAGGCGAAATTCAAAATTTCTTACGTTCTTTGCAGATTGCAGCGCTCTTTCGTTCGACATTGATCATAATTCAATTCGCGGCTATTATAATTAAATAATTAAGTACTAAATTATAATTATTTAAAAATCAATATAGCTTTAGAAATTATATGTATTTGATGGATATAAAGAATATTTCGTAAAAATGTGACGGTTTAGAGCTTTATTGATGATTTAAAATTTACAATTTCCATTTTTTTTTATTATGATTTCACTTATATTCTCCCTTTTCCACCCACATCTGCATCCGCATGAGTTCTGCTATATTATATTTATTAATGCGGATGTGGAGGTCTAAATAAATACGGTAGCTGCGCAATGGCGGATGCGGATGCGACATCTTTGAAAAGTTAAGTAATGATTAGCGATTGTATGGCCGTACATTTTTAGAGATTTTCGTTCCATAACTTTATTCATCGTTTACAAATAAAGCACCATGGCATTATCTTGGGTAGTCCTAAAATGATCAACGAACATTTCCAATGGAACACCATTCCATTAAAATTTCCAATCTACCCAAAATTCAATGCCGAAAATTAGCATTACCAATACACATACCTAGTAAAACCTAGCCCTGCTCCCAATCCTGTGAGATAATAGGCTCGGATCAAACAAACACAACGGTTCCAATTACGACTCGGTACTCCGCGGTCGCGGCTTAATTCAGTCGTGCGAACGCGCGCCTGGCTCAAACGAGCCAGCTCCGAGCCGTACCAACGAGCCCCCCGCGCAAATTCCAATTTTCCTTTATGTGCGAATGGGAGATAGAACAGTGCGGAGGGTGCTTACCTAGGTGCGGTTAAATCTGGTACTGGGTAGATTCCACACGATTCCACGTTTGATACGAATCGCTAGTATAATGTGAGAGAATAAAATGGAATGTTTTGTTGTGTTGTACTGGCTGCAAGTGAATAAAATTGGGTTGTAGAATTAGTAACATCACCTATAGTACACCCACATTTCGCCACGTATGTTTAAGTCTCATGTAATAGGAGGCTAGCCTATTGCCATCAACCGGGCACAAATCCAGACTCCAGGCTGCTACTGAGAAATTCCAGATGTAAAAGCCCAATAACACTTTGCCCGAGTCGAGCGAATCTAGGACTTGTGACCACTAGACCATCGAGGCAGTCCAGTAAAGAATAATGGTCAGACGATGTATTTATGACCTATCAGAATAACAGCGCTGCGGTATTTATTTTTTAAATATCGCAGCATTATGCTGAGACAGGAGCTTTTTTGGCGTCGCACAAGTCGTTTTTATTTATTTTCTTTGTTGTTTTTTTGAACAGATACGTAAATTTTGTTAGTTTTAAATGCTCCTATTTTTTACTTTTTGTATTTCTTGTGCGTGTCCCAAATAAGATATTTTTCTTTTCTTTTCTTTCTTTATTAGGGGCAGGAATCCTAAACAGCTCTCCTAGTTTCCATCCATAAAATACTCCATATACAATTGGACGTAGTTAGGTACACGAAAAGGTTCCAATCCACAAAAATACCAAAATTGAGATACTCGTAAGGGCCTTTACGGTCTTTTTGGTATACTTGTTATATTTTCCGTAGTTTTAAATTTCTACCTGATAGCAGTGCTTCTATTTTGCATTTGAAAATGATTTATCACTTGTTATCCTACTTAATATTATAAATGTGAAAGTTTGTATGTTTGGATGTTTGTTACTGAATCACGCAAAAACGGCTAAACGGATTTGGATGAAAATTGGCAGACAGGTTATAAACCTGGATTGTCATATAGAATACTTTTATCTTGGTAGGTAGTACCTACGTTTATGTGGGATAGTTTTCGACCTTCACGCGGGCAAAAGGTAGCTAGTTTAAAATATTTTGCACTAATTATTTCTAGAACCCATTTCCTTAGTAAATATGTGTCAGTAATAACGTATTTTTACGTCGCACTACAAAGTAAAAGATAAGACCCCGTTGTTTCGTTTTGGTCTACGTTATAATTAAAAGATAATGATTTTGTCACATAATGTTGAAACGAACTAAGAACTACTAATAATTTATGTCATGCCAGTAAAACAGACCGTATTTGACGCAGGTTTTATTAGAATTGTGGTATGAAACAAATTTTCTCCTTAGTATCTTTTAAGGCTCCTACATACTGGCGCGACTTGTCGCGCGACGCGTCGCGACACAAAGGCACCGCTTGTAGCGCTACACGCGGTGTCTTTGTGTCGCGTCACGTCGCGCGACAAGTGGCGCCAGTATGTAGGAGCCTCCAATCTTATATTCTGAATTGTTTTTAATTTATTTATTTTTACACTGTTCTCACATAAAGAAGCAACAAGAATAATGTACCCAGGATTTGTAATGACTTGATTTAAAAGAGTGTCCTTGGAGTTTCTTGCCCGTTCTTCTCCAGAGAGATCTATTAAGTTGGGGAAAAAGTCTTTTCGCATTATAGTATGTATGAACTTGTAATAAAATCTCAGGGTATACTATTTGTATCTGGCTGGTTTTGGTATCATTGAAAGTTTAACTTTTAAAGAACATAATTCCAAATTCAAATTAGGAAAATGTGTGATTTTCATTTGTTTTTCGTACCGTCAAGATGAGTGAATCTAATGAAGAAATTCGATACATTTTAAAATTTTACTACAAAAAAGGTAAAAATGCAACGCAAGCCGCGAAAAAAAATTGCGATGTTTATGGACCTAGTGCAGTGTCTGTTAGAGAAGCACAAATTTGGTTAAAGCGTTTTCAATCCGGAAATTTTGATGTCAAAGATGCACGTCGCTCTGGTCGCCCTATTACGGATAAAATGGAAGCCATTTTTGAAAAAGTGGAGCATATCAGTAGTTAAGACGTAGCTGAAGAACTGGGAATTGACCACAAAACAGTTTTGGCGCATTTGAAAAAAACTGGGTACACAGAAAAGCTCGATATTTGGGTACCTCACGAGCTCACTGAAAGAAACCTAATGAACTGTGTACTCATTTGTGATTCTTTATTACGACGTAATGAAAACGAACCATTTTTGAAGAAGCTGATAACTGGTGATGAAAAGTGGATCACGTACGACAAGAACGTGCGAAAAAGGTCGTGGTCAAAGGCCGGTCAGGCTTCACAGACTGTGGCGAAACCCGGGTTAACTCGCAACAAGGTGATGCTGTCTGTGTGGTGGGATTGGAAGGTTATTATTCATTATGAGCTGTTATCACCAGTCAGGACCATTGATTCTGAACTCTACTGCGAACAACTGATGAGATTAAAGCAAGAAGTTGAGAGAAAGCGGCCGAAATTAATCAACAGGTGGGGTTTTTCATCATGATAACGCTAGACCTCACATATCTTTAGCCACTCAGCAAAAATTAAGAGAGTTTGGCTGGGAGGTTTTAATGCATCCGCCGTATAGTCCTGACCTTGCACCTTCAGATTTCCACCTGTTTCGGTCTCTTCAGAATTCTGTAGGCAGTGTCAGGTTAACATCACGAGAGGACTGCCAAAACCACTTGTCGCGGTATTTTGATCAGAAGTACCAAAATTTCTATAGCAATGGGAACATGTCGCTACCTACAAGATGGCAAAAAGTTATCGACAAAATGGTACCTACATACTTTAGTTTAATGTAAATAAACTTTATTAAAAAATGTTTTGAATTTTCTTAAAAAATGCGAAGAAACTTTTTCCCCAACCTATTACGTTTTGGAATGGGCAACTAGCTTCAACTTTCTGACTGACCGACTCCTTGACAATTCAAAAGTGCCTGTAATTTGGTTACCTAACCCCGGCAAAAGCGCGCTATATTTTCCATTGCTTCTAAAGGCGAATTTCATCAATGAAACTCAAGAGCGAACTGACGAGCTGTCAGGCAGTGTATTCGTTGTTGTGAACATGACACTGACAGATGTTGAATGCAGTTTAAATGTGCTAATCGTGCTCAGTTCATTGGTGAAATTGGCACTTAGTAGATTACAGTTCACTCTTTTCTTCATAAGCGCAAATAGCCTTAAGGACTTTTTTTTTTAAGTCGTTAGTACCTAATATTACATTTCGAAAGCCAATCGGCCTATTTTAGAATTTAGATTTCAGACCTGGGGCTGCAGTCTCAACATAAATAGCGATCGCTTTACGACCAAATTCGGTCCAAGCCCTAATGGGGTCCCTAGACGATCAAAATTGCTTTACCGGATTGTGATTTTTTCGTGCTTCTCAAGCGATTTTGACTGTCTAAGGACCCATTAGGACTTTGTGACCGAATTCGGTCGTAAAGCGATCGCTATCTCTTTCGAGACTGCAGCTCCAGTATCGCTACCGAGTGCGACAGCGATACCGCTTTATATATCTTTACACGGGATGAATAAGTATATACAGTAAATAATGGTTCTTCATAAGGTCCTTGCTTAACTTTCTCGCCGCGAATAAGTTTCTTATTGGCAGGACTTACTTATGCCAATCAAAATACTGTGCGTCAGATTTCTTGTTCTACGTATACCTACGCCATGTGCAGACAAAGTAACCCTTTTATCAATCTAAGCAGTTATGTAGGTACTAACCATTAATATTTAATCAAACAATCTGCCTGCTTTTTCCCAAGAACTTTTGGGTCGGCTATCAGTCTGACCGGATGCAGCTGAATACCAGAGTTTTACATGGAACGAATGCCTATCTGACCTTCTCAATAAAGTTACTGGATAACACAATATCCCTTGGTAAAACTGGTTCTCAGACTTTTGGACTTCTGACTACCCGGAACGACTGTCAAAGATCTACAAATAACAGCCGGGAACAATGACTTAACCTGCTTTCCGAGCCACGAAGGGATAAGGAATGGGTGAAATGGTCACCCGTCCACGAACCGACCGCGGCAAGCGTAGCTTATCCTTCGATCGACCTGTGCAACCGTTATCATTTAGCCACGAAACCCATCATATAATTTAAATTCTCTCACTTGTCACTCAGTGGTCGGCTATTGATCGGTTTAAATTGCACTCAATTTGTCGGCCAAACAAACTGTAGGTAATTTAACTTAAGGCGCAGATATATGATTTTAGTGACTTTTAAATCTGTTATTACGCCTTCAAATAATGCAAGTAAGTTATAGAAAAAATGTATACATAATCAGCCTATAATGTTCCCACTGCTGGGACACAGGCCTCCTCTCTGTGAGAGGGAGTGGGCCGTAATCCACCACGCGGGCCCAGTGCGGGTTGGTAGATGTCACATGTCTTCGAATTTTTGGTTCTAGTACATGCCGGTTTCCTCACGATGTTTTCCTTCACCGTTTTGAGAGCAGTGGTGATGAAATAATTTACACAAAGTAAAGTGCCTGTCTGGGTTCGAACCCACGACCTACAATTCGTAAGCCGCGGCCGTTACCACTGGGCCACCACCGCTCCGGGTAAAAATGTATGTGAAACTGGAATGTTTACGCATCAATTCTTTATTATGTACACATTTAAATATTGTAGTAAAATGCTTTATGAATTAAATATAGTAAATAATGTCTACCCAAAGCATAAAAAACGATGTTACTTTGAAACTACTTAAGATATTTTCATGGTTTTTTTGTATGAAAAGATTATTTTATTATCTAAATCTATCTGGTTTTTTTTCAAATATTCATACTTTCGTTACAAAAAATAAATATTCCCTATGAAACCGAACGGCGGCGCGGGCGGGGCATAAACACGTCGTGCATTTCTATGGCTAAGGTCAACGGCGTTTACCCGGCCCTTAATGATACAAACTTGATTCATCCATATCACCTGTCAAATAGATTTAATAAGTGTACGTTGCAGATTTTTAGGTACAGGGAGCCCGTGGCTAAATAATATCAGTCGCACAGGTTGATCTTGAAGGTTAAGCAACGCTTGTCGAGGTCGGTCCATGGATGGGTGACCGTCCATTACCTACCGAGACCCCTCTGTGCCTCCGAAAGCACGTTAAGCTGTTTTTAAGTTGTAATTTTTATCTGCTTGAGTACCGTTTTCATTGTTTTGTTGGTATATTGGCGTATGCTAGCTAACATAAGGCAAGTAATTTCATTTAATGTTTTGTGTTTCGTATTGTTAATTACTTTGCATACGATTTGTATAGAATCAAGTTTATATAACTAAACAGACAGATGTGCTGCTGGGGAGTTTGTTGCGCCACTTCTTCTTCCCAGCTAAAGCACTAGGAAGTGGTGAAGGGCGGGCGTTTTTTGGGGGACTGTCTTATGTAACTTTGACGTTCGAAAAGTGCTGATTCTCAGCTTAGTTTGAATAAATGACTCTTGATTTTGATTTTTTTGATATTGTTAGTCCCGGCTGTCATTCGTAGATCCTTTTTTTTTTTTGAGGGTGGGAAATCATCAAATAACTTCTCCCGCTCTGGGCGGAGCGGGAGGGTGTGTCAGACTCTTACTGACTAAAACCCACCCGTATTCCTTCCTGTTGCCTGTATTGCGGGGGCCTCGGTGACCCATAAGTACCTTCCCGCGACCCCGGCAGGCATCGGCCCTAGTGGACCCCTACTTTGTGCTGACGACATCTCTTTGAGGCGCGCGTGGAATACGACGCGCCGTCGACCCGGGCCTGGTCCTTACCGGACGGTGAGCTACCCATTGCTCACCGTCCGCATTCGTAGATCCTTGACAGTGGTTACGGGTAGTCTTAGGCCGCAAGTCTGACAACTAGTCTTAACCAGGGGTATCTTGTTGCTCAGTAACTGGGTTGTAAAGGTCAGACAGACAGTCGCTTCATGTAAAATACTGGTATTCAGTTGCATCCGGTTCGACTGGATTACTGGAAGTCGACCCTAATGTAGTTGGGTAAAGGCTAGGCAGATTGATACTGATTAGAAATATTTTTAATGCCTTTTTAGAAATGACTGTAAGTTCGGCTGTCTTTGGTATTAGAGATGCTAGAGTTTAGGATCTAGATGACATCATTATGTAGACGAGTCTCTTGCCAGCAACCGAGCACAAATCCAGACTTCAGCTACTGAGAAATTTCCAACTGAAAAGCAAATTACACATAGCCCATGCTGCAGGGAATCGACCCCATTACTTAGGCACAATACCCATCATTCGCGCTTGAGACAGTTCAGTAGTCAAATTGTTTTAATTTCACAGAGGTATTACCTATTTGGAAGACAGAATGAGTATCGTGTTACCCAGTAAGTAACTGGGTTGTGGAGGTCAGATAGACAGTCGCTCCATGAAAAATATTGGCGTTAAGCTGCATCCGTTTAGACTTTTTTTTATTTTTTGGGTGGGAAATCATCAAATAACTTCTCCCGCTCTTGGCGGAGCGGGAGGGCGTGTCATACTCTTGCCTGTGTTGCCAGGGGCTTCGGTGATCCTTTAGTACCTTCCCGCGACCCCGGCAGGGTCCGGTTAGACTGGAAGCTGATCGCAACATAGTTGGTAAAAGGCTAGGCAGATTGATTGATATTATTTGGCCAGACTTTAAAGTAAAGCCAATAATGTTTGCACAGCGATATTCCAGATATTCCAGATGACAGATAGATATAGGGTGTTCTGTAAATAAAACGTTTTATATTTTCGAATAGATTTTATTCTTACAGACAATTCCATTATACTTTTGTTTATGTGCTAAATACAGATAGACAACAGTATGTACCAAATATTAACACTTAATTTAAAGTACATACATACTTATATTAGTGATCCTGTTAACTCGTATTTTTTTATGATTGGCGCCACGAACATCATGCAGAAGAAGAACGAAGCACAAAAAAAAACTATGATTGTAGAGCCTAAGATAAATCTATGCCCAACAATGCCTAGTTATCTTCCTACTGCTATAATGGTACCGATTTGATTAAAAAATCATAAGATTTTAATTATTCAAAAAAAACATATGAATAACCCTTTTAATCAGGAATTTATGAATATCCCTTCAAACCGTCAGATATTTATGAATAACCCTTTCAATCAGGCCTCTCTTACTCTCTAAATCTATGTACATATGTATGTATGTGTGTGATATTAACTATTTCTTGTTTTCAGGGCCTTATTAAATTGTTGCTTCAGCCACCACTTTACTTGGTACACTTTACTAAATAAACTTCTTCATTTACTTCGGAGACACGACTTTGGATAACATACATTATTATTTTCAAATGCTTTATGTACACATAGAACTATTCGTGACTCCAAACATAATTGAAATGGTGTTATTTACATAAAACACGATGTTCTCTTAATTTTATGGAAATTGTTTTCGAAAAATACCTCGTGTGTATTATTTACAGTGTTTTTTCCAAAAAAGCTAATTTTTATGTGGGAATTCTTGAGTTGGTGAAAATAAAATGGAGTTTGCTACAAATCATTATCAAAATTTGAAGTAATTTCAGTATTTTCTTTTACCTTATAATCACTGGTTTTATAATATATTTCCTAATGTTAAAAATTGTGCCTAAATTTTTTGAATTAGATTGAAAAAGCTGTACCAATTACAAGATTATTGCAAAAATAATGAAATTTCTTCGTTTATTCGGATAATTTATAAATGTTTATTGAAAACAAAACTATAATGGTTAGCTAAAAGTACAATGATACTTACATTAAGTACCTAATTAAGTACATATTACTAAGACAATACGTTAATATATACAGATCGATTATTTACAATATAAGATTACGACATTACTTTAACAGATGTAGGTACTTAAGTAACGGGTAAGATACAATTAATAATAAATATTCAAAAAAAAAAAATGCTCAAAGTGTGTCTATCTTAGTATAGGAACCAAAATTACTCTTATATAAATTATGTTTATGTAACCCATTGTAAATAAATTATTCTTTCTATGTAACTTAATAAATTATTTATTACAATAACTATCTGTACATATATTCTTAATATTCACAGTGCCTGGCTTATTCACAAATAGATTTATTATTATTATCAAGTATTAACTAAAAGAATACAAAAGAAAACATTTATTCTCCATGTTTTATGCGAAACTAATCGGAATTAGCCAAAATAATGTTATCTTTAAGTTTTTCGGGTAAACAAAAAAGTTGTTCTATGTTTCACAGATTATCGAGACCTGCCTTTTGATAAGGTCATGTCTGGGTAAATAACAATAATATTCTGACTATGAACAGTCGTCATAATCATACAAGTTATATAAAGACTCCTGGCAATTTTGATACCGGATCAAAATCTAAACAGATTGCCTTGATCAGAAAACATCGACAAATTAACTGGTAGAGCACCAAATCACTGCAACAGAAAACAAACTGGTTCTTCTATCAGTAACATCGAAAAACAAACCTGAAGCAAACGGAAAACTTCTTAACCTTCACAGAAACTAAAATCACATGAACACTGCGTCTTTCTTAACTTCACCAATCGCAACTGTTAATTAATAACACTGCTAAAGTCCACTTTGTAGCCTGTCGAGCCGCATCAGTCGTGGTAGTCCCGCGGCTCCGGCTTGAGCTACCACACCAGACCCTCGGGGTGCAAAGGGGGCGGCCCGTCGCCGAACGTGAACTCCGGCGAAGATGGCCGAGGGAGCACAAGGTGGTCCGGCGGCGGGAACTGCTCAGGAAACTCCCCGCCAGGAAGAGTCTCCATGCCTGCGAAACGACCTGCTCCCGTTACTAAGCGTTGCTTGATGCATTGTTTGATGAGGTTGATCTTTTTTATGATTGGTTTTTGCTAAATAGATGTTTATTTAAGAGATTTCCTTTTTAATTTACTAAATAATACTACGAATTTAGGTAGTGATTTGTGGTGTAAGCGGCCCTGAAACTGTGCCGCGTTTTTGTTATGTTTCAGGCATCATTACCTGATATGTTAACGTCTTTAACAAAAAGCCCAAAGATGGACACAACAAAGGAATAAAAAACTTGGTGTAATTCATTAAATAATTGTATCATATGTGGTACCCATTATTTACTTCATAACATTACATAAGCAACACATTAAGTAATGGTTTTATAATCTAAAAGTCGCGCGAAAGACACACTGTCGGTATTCACGCGTCTTCATAAGCTCGCGTGTACAGAGTTTCATTCGAACAAGCCATTAGGTATGACTGAACTTGGCCCTGATTCGAAAATTGCGAACAAGATACTTGCGCAGCACGTTGAAACAATAAGAATTTGAAATCGAGCTTAACTTTGAAGCTGTTTATTATTATTATTATTGGTGTTCAAGAATTGCACCTGTCTTTGGTCATTTTGCAAAAATATGGTACCTACTTAGACGATTAATTTAGATCAAAATGGTCAAAATTAGAGTGCTGCATTGATCTTTTGGCGCCTGAATGACATTGATAGGCGGCCATTGACAAAACAATATGGCGGCGTTAATTTCGATCTTGGCCACGCGCCAAACGAACCTTGTTGCGTTGTAGGTAAGTACAAAACAAATCAATAGTTTTATGCATCCATCTATCTATGTTTGTCTATTTTCCGAAAGTCTACCAACCTGGCTGATTGAAGGGCATCGCCGGCGGCGGATGAAAGAACGGCGCATCATGGTGGAACGGCGGGCCATAGCCAAACTCGAACTTGCCATCCGCTGTCGCGAAGTAAGGAAACCCCGGTGGGCCTTCCTCCAGCCCCCCCGGAGATAGGTTCATGGGGAACCCTCTCATCTTGCGGGACGACCCGAAAAACGGGCCCCGCCCCATTGAGGTCAGCTGCTTCAGACGGCGTTCTTTCGATCGCTTGTTTTGGAACCACACCTGTTGGAGAATAGAAGATGGTGTTATAAAACTTCCAATAAAGATTCTGAAGAATTTGAGAAAACACTAAGACAATATTATACATAACAAACATAATCAGCCTATAATGTTCCCACTGCACTACTGGGACACAGCCTGACACAGGCCTCCTCTCTTTGAGTGAGTGTGGGCCGTAATCCACCACGCGGGCCCAGTGCGGGTTGATAGATGTCACATGTCGTCACGAATTTTTGGTTCTAGGACATGCCGATTTCCTCACGATGTTTTCCTTCACTGTTTTAAGAGCAGTGGTGATGAAATAAATTACACAAAGTAAAGCGCCAGTCTGGGTTCGAACCTACGACCTACAACTTGTAAGTAGCGGCCGTTACCACATGGCCACCACTGCTCTCGGACTAAGATAATGATGATGACAAAATATTTAAATTAACATTTCAAGTCCTAAGAAGAAAAGACATAAACGCAATAATTAAGTTACACAGGTTTCGCTCCATTCGAAAGTTGCAACAATTTTCATTAAACTAAGTTACGCACGAATCATAAACTGACAAAGTCCTTCAACGAGCGTCGAAATAATGTTAATAGTTGCTACGTCATCGTAAAGTATAATAACAATAAATGTTTATTAAAGAAAAGGCGAAAAATAGTCATGAGAACCGTTCCCTTTGTCGCGAAATAAAACTTTAGTGTCTGATCGCATTTGTGGTCGACGCGTAGTATTTGTTATGCCAATAACTAAGGTACTTCCACCCACAGTTTTACGAGTAGTAATTGCATTGGGCATAGTCCTCGTAGGTATCTATTTTCAATTTAACTGTTTCATTTAAATCGAAGATCAAAATACGTGCATGGAAACTGGCAGCAGAAAAAAAAATGACGTAGCTCTAATCATGCAATTACCGATCGTTTAGCAAACCGAGATTAAGCAATCATCACGTCTAATTCGACAATTAACTATTTTCCATCGTTTTTCTGCTTCTAAATAGTTTTACAAAATACAGCTGTCTTGTCGCGTTCATGGCGCGTTATCCGTCGCGTGCTGGTTGCGTCACTAATCTGTAACTTGTGTAACGGCGAGATCGCGCGTCGCGGCGATTACGTGTCGTGTGTGCTCGCCATTATATTCGCTCCGCATTCAGTGTGAACCGCACCTAAATATTACTTGGCACTGACACGGTTTGACATGAAGGCCAATGAGTGACCCCTGTTTGCAAAAATTGGGAAGCAGTAAGAGGGAATATGCAACTAACACATTAAAAAAAAAACTGCGATCCCTTGGTGAGCTCTATGCCAAAGAAAACTAGTCTCCAGCAGTTCTATTCTGTAACAATAACACCGTGAAAACTTAAGTGAAGTGAGCTTAAAGTGAGCTGTCAATAGTAGCATAAGGCGGAATTAGAGCTCACTTCACGTTCACTTCACCTAAGGTTTCACGGTGAGATTTTTATATAATAGAACGGCTGATGTCTTTGAAAGACAGCTTCTGTGTTATCAGCTGGTAAAACTGCACTAAAAACATCTGCATCGGTCTGTTTCATAGACCGTCACATAAAATAGCTGTAGGTGACCGTTTTACTTCATATAGCAATTATAGCCATCCACGCTTCGACCAAGCAATTATTGTTCTGATAGTAACTAGTAAAACCTTAATGAAAATTACACCTTAACTGTTTTCAGGCATGTCTAATATTATTTTTACGACGGTGCCACCTGAGAAAATAATGCCAGGTCATTCTGTAAAATTTTACACTAGGCACACAGCGTTTCGAGTGCCAATTATAACGAGTTATGTGCATAAAAAAGCAATAAAAATTATGGGACCAGCGACTGGATTATAAAATATTATTTTCTTAACCTCTCTTGACTTGTTTGAGTGTCGTTAAATTATTCTAAACATAAAAATTTTAATATAATTAAGTACGAAAACGTCGCAGTTCTTCACCTGCCTTCTGAAAGTGAAGCCTTCAATGTTTCAATTAATTTTTCAAGGGCGCTAAGTATTCATCCTTTGATTAACTAATGAGTGTAACAGCTACATAAATAGACCAAATAAGTAACTCGTTAACTAATTGATAGGATTCGTTAATTCGCGGCCCATTTTACAAGCAATTAAAACTGTTCGTTAGTTTGGTAAATAAGTTTGTTTTACGTCGATTTTCGTAGATTAGAACTGTTGTTTACATTATGATAGCCGTAATTTAATTACATTCAGGAATATTTTAACATCATGCAGGCATTACATTTTTATTTATCAGCGTTTAAAATAATAATGCAGTAAATAATATCTAAAATTGTTTATAGCGGCTCCCAACTGTGCCTAGCACATCTTTACTATAAATTGCCGTTTAACAATGACAATAAAACGTTATGAAATGAACGGTAAACTATAGGATGTACTGCATTTGCGTAACAAGGCACCTTAAAAAAATATATTGAAAATAACACATGAAGAAAACAAGAGCGTTATTGTAAAGGCTCACGCGCGATAGGCCCCGCTGCGCGGGCGCATGCTTTGATCGCGCCGCTCCCGAGCCCACGCACGCCATTTGCACAGAAATCACATTCACAACCTGATCCAATTCTCTTGCATAAACTATTTTATATTGATTATTGGACATAGTAAATCGAAATGAATTTTGTCTATTGATCTGTCTATTAACTCAATAATTTATATAAGGTCACTTTTTATGAATAATAAATCACTTATTATTTCCTTAATTTAGACTGAAAATTAGAGCAACGATTAGCATTTTGACATAAATCTGGATGATTTGCGAAACTGGTCTGTTGTGTACCGGATGCTAGGTTCAACACAAACTAAGGTGGCAATTAAGGTGGCAGGGTACACCATATTCTATCAAGTCACCTTAATGGTTGGCTTCTAAACGGACCACCAACCAACATTATACCGGCAACCTATAATCACGTATCAAGTCATTTTTTGTCGTCAAAATGATCAAGTCGAGAACACCGGGTACGTAAATCGATCTCACTCAGTAAGTCACTACGTAATTCGAACTAGAAAACAGAAATCACTTATGAGAATTCTTGCGCATTTCCTTCGTACTTTTATAGTTTCATAGCGGTAGCAATGATTTACTAGAGAACTATCGTAAAATTGATTATCGAGCAATAAAGGTGAATGCTTAAAACTGGCTGTTATTCATTTAGAGCACGTCGTAAAAGTGTTATAATTAAAATTGGGAATTATTTAAAAGTACGTAATGATTGCTTTCTCACTTAGACTGGTTTTTCTGTTTCCGTTTTACTAGAATGGCTTCAAATTTTATGTTTTATGAGAATAAATCTGAGAAAAGTTCTACGATGGTTAAAAGCTATTTTAGACTAGCTTTTCCCGTGGCTCACCTGCGTGGAGGCAGGAAATTATCCCATGGGAACGTACTACCCGGATGAAAAGTGTCCTATGTCCTAACCTAAGTCATGATCTACCTATGTGCCAAATTTCATCTAAATCTGTTCAACCGTTTTAGCGTGAAAGCGTAAAAAAAAACTCACTTTCGGATTTAAAATACTATTTATTTATTTCAATATTTATTTAACAGTTTATGTACACACATATACCTACACAGACAAGAAGAAAGGAACAAAAAAACACGCACAAAGGTGATGATTATTTCTAAAGAAATCTCTTCCAGTATACCTGCGATAGGATTATGTAGACAAAGAGATGTAGACAATGTATTTGTTAGTTAGGATTTAAAGTCTATTGTTATTCCAAATAGGTCTTACAGTTTTGAGCTAGATAGGTACTTACGTATTCGTATTAGTGAATAAGTTCTAACCTTTGAGAACATTGAGAGATAAGTTACGGGGTATTATAGAATCCTTTATTAGAAAAAAAAATCTAATCTATTACTTAAACAGTGTTTTTTTCCATAATCGAAATGCTAATTTTGGATACGTGAATGATTACCATAAGAATGCAATTCGCACCAGATCCACATTAAACATACATAACATCACGCCATGTTGTCCCTAGGGGTTAGGCAGAGGTGTACCTGTAGTACACCCACATTGCGCCAGTTATGTTTAAGTCCCATGTAATAAGGGGCGAGCCTATTGCCATATCAACCGGGCACAAATCCAGACTCCGGGCTGCTACTGAGAAATTCCAGATAGAAAAATCTAAAAACACTTTGCCCGACCCAGGAATCGAACCCAGGACCTCATGCTCAGCAGTAGCGCTTGCGACCACTAGACCACCGAGGCAATCAAGTCACATGATCCACATTTAATAATATAGTGCATGCAATAAATCTATTTAGATGTTGGTCTCTTTGATTAACTATCAGTATTATTAGGTTTTGACGTGACATTCAAACACAATAAATAATATTTCGATATTGGTCAGAAGTCCGAACGGCCTTCAGACAATCACCGGTATGATTGTACAGTTAGCGAAAAATGTCGTGATCTAATCAATCAGGTAGATGAATAGGCTGCTTTTAGATATGTAGAATAAGAAATAATTGCAAGTGAAAATGTTACATAAAAAGGAAATTTCAACATTTGTATCTGTAATTTTTATGGTGTACATAATAAAGAGTATTCTATTCTATTCTATTCTAAAAATTAAACAGATTGCTTAAGTAGAATGATGAAAACTTTGAAGCTTAGGGTAAATTATTTAAAAAGTGATTTTTCAGCGGGGCAGGTTACAATATCTGAGTCCAACATAGTACCTAGTCGTATTGGGTATTTGTCAAGCAATAGCCATAATAGTTAGTTGTTACAGATTTGTACAAATACACAATCATTGTAAAATTGTACATCCTAAAGCTCACATACTTACTCAATTAACAACAGCTTTTTTTGACTAACCATACCCAGCTGATCCAAAATTGACCTGTTCCGTTGCTTAATGTTCAAGCTTATCGTTATTGGCTTTTATTACTTAATCGCACCAATAGATCAACCGAACAAAAAACCTTTATTATTAAAAAATGTAAACTTCGTAATACTTGTATCTACTATTAAAATTGTGGCCATAACCACGCCATTAGACCAGCCACCCCATTATTGTTCATACAACCCATAAAAATATAATAATATTTGATGGGTGTTGTGAATGGAAACTCGAAAACACTGATAAAATAACAGTAGCATGAAGTAAGCGATACCTATACGATTTTCCATGAGGTCTCGGTTACACTAATCTATAACTTTTCGTAGGTCGTAAAATCTGGCTTAGTAGATTTGGTTGGGGGTTTCTATCAAATTCCGATTGATAATCTCTTGTTCAAGTTTGACGATTATACATATTTGCTTTGTTCATTTTTCTCACGACTTATGATACCAGACTTTATAAGGAATATGACATCTATCACTGTACACTTTAGCAGGTATGAGTATGATATGTTAAGAATTTTGTTTTGAGTTATACTTGGATGACGTCTTATCACAGATATAAAATGAATATGCTTGTTAGTACATACCTATTGCTGAATCGAACAAAGAAAATAAATTGCCTTCAAATAACCGTTATCGATCGCCTCTTGTTTTTGTTCTATGTTAAGAACATGGTATCACAATTCATATGAATATTCAATAACTAAAACATGACTCATGATTAAAATGCTTTTAAGTTTAAACTGTTAAGAATATTTGTCTTGCAATTATACTTTTTCAGACTAATACGCAACAGTTCCAAGCGATAAAATTAAGAATTATGATAGCTCAACAATAATGGCAATGTTTGTAAAGGCTTAGATTTTATATTAGTTTCGAGAAAGAAAGTTTAAAGGAATATAAAGGAGCTTTGTGATCGCGTAGGGTGACGATGTTGATCGGGCGCTCGGACTGTCTCACGCCACGGGGCGTCCGCCGAACATGCCGCGTGGTGTTAAACACTATATTTCATACGTCCACCGCTGTGAGGGGCCATTCTCTTATCCTAACCCCGACGCCTTAGAAACTCGTAAAATCTTAGTATTAACTACCGAGGTATAAACATGGATTAACTGTATAGTCTGTATATAACGCCTCCGGTACGTACGTGATGTTTTTGCAAAAGCTCGTGTTTAATAATATATGGACGCGTAATGCATCTCAGCATCTCTTGTTTGTTCGCTTGTGGAATATTTTCAATGCTTTTCCTTCTAAGTATGACAAATATTATGGTCTAATGTCAATCTCTTTTGATGGTGGTGGCTAAGGTCGCACATCTCATCTAGCATTTCTTCTCGCGGTCATATATAAAATTACAAACTTGTCTTATGGTTTTTATGAACTCGATCTGTAATAGATTTACATAATCGTAATTTGCAGAATCTCTCGACTATGAGGATAATAAATAATACTAGCATGCTAGACAATTTTTGTATTTTTAATGCCAAACACACATTTCAACAGCTGTTCATCAAAACTATTAGATACGGTTCTGCAACATCACCAAATATATTGCTTGTAACTTGATCTATATATTCTATTGTGTACATCACAACGGGCAGAATCACCCAGCCGGCATGAATAAAGAGATGATTAATAAGTGATCGGCCTGGACATTGTTCTGTTCGCCCCCAATATAAATAACGGTGGAGCGTCGAGCCTACCTGCGGCCGAGGCGCCCCCCAGTGCTAATGAGTCGACAGTACCAAACACAGAACCCGAAACAAAAAACTATAGCAGCCGCCACGAAAATAATTTGCCAATCTCATACTAATGCACTTATCCCTCCATACGCTATGTTTAATCTGATTCAATTTTGTCCGACTCTAACAGCCAACATTCCGAATAATACAGGTGGGTCAAATTAATCTTCTTACATAGGTATTCAGTACCGCAAATGGCAGATATATGAAAGCAAACCCGATTTAGGCTTAAGCTTACGACTAGTTGCGACACGGCCTAATACCTAGAATCGGATGTGTAATCTAACGAGTGAGCTGAACTAGTAATTTGGGCTTAGAGCGTTGAGAGCCGCGCAGCGGGCGGTCGGCTCCCTACAGGGCGCGACACAATCTACCTATAAAATAATACACGAACAGTTGTGCTGACCGTATTTTTGTTTTCGTTTTTCGTTCCGCCATAAACTTTATCGTGTCATGCGCCATGTGGGACGTAAACGCGAATTTTGGGCACCCTCACGGGTACTCGCGGAATATTGATGAAGACGGCCGCAATTTGTTCGGTAATTCATTATCGTGTATTTTCGTTATAGTTTTTATTTTAGCATATTACAAGAGGAAATGATGTATTGGTAATTCGATACCAATTTTGGAGTCACGTTCGGTAATAAAAATGTCGGAAGCGTGCCACAGGGTAAAAACAAACGCAGACGTTGAAATTTTGAAAAGAGAAACAAAAAGAACATAGCGACTGTGAAGACGCGACCACAGGGCGCGCGCACCTCATGCGCCATCTACAACCAATTGGCGTGGCGCTCGCCGAGGTAAAAGTAAATTGTTTCACGTGAAATTGAACAACACAAGAAACTCTTACTTGTTTTATATGCGCTACAGATGTAAATTGGACGGGATGTTGTTACTGGCATTGAATTTTAGAAATACGAAGTTTCCGTTTTTTTATAATTCCTGAAGTCACATTCTGTGTTCAAAGCCGAATATCTTTCTTTTAGCATGCTTGGGCACAATATGAAATTGCCGAATTTAAGTACTAACCTACTTTTTCTGTTTTCGCGGTCAATATAAGCGCAAAAATCGCGTTCTAGACTGATGTTAGACATTACAAAATCGTGATTGGTGCCAATATTCATCGGCCTTTAACTACCTAAATATTTATTGAAATGTTGCTGCTGAATTAATGGGTTCCTTTCAATTTTTTATGTCTTATTTTAAAACATGTTTATAATTTCAGAAATTGCCTAATAGAAAAACCAAAACGTCAATCTTTCCCGCCAACCCGTTTTCCTTGACAGATTAATTTAATTTAAAAAACTTAAAACAGTGTGTTCTCGATGTTTACAACGCTAAATTTACCGTGTCAGCAATCATTTTCAGCGGCACCAATTTGTGACTTGTCTTATTTTAGTTAATTAGATGTTCTCAAAATAAGTACATTAACTACTTGTTGTGTTATTTCTGTGTCGTCGTTGACGTGTTTATTTTTATACTTGCAACATTTCTTTGGTGTTGTCACGTGGTTTTGATTTCAATGCTTTAGTTTTAATGTTGAGTTTTTAATATTTAAGTATTTCTTTGCTACGTATAACTTGGAATGTGTATTACCTACTCCCAGTCATCAACCAGCCCATAATTTGAAACAAATGTAAGCTGAGTCAAAATAATTTTAATTGACTATACCTACTGTTGAAAGGTTCGAAACTATACTTTCATGATCAAATCTTTTTTCAGTCGAAGGACATCCTAGCACTTAATGCGAAATCGGTTAATGTGCATCACAATCGCATAAAGCACGACCCATTTCTCTCACTAACAAGATTCCATTTTTAATTTCTGATAAACGTCGCAGGAGTGTGTAACCGTTCCACCAATCACCATTGAGAATGAATAAATCAAACTGTTATCAGTTACTGTTCTGATAACGTACGCCCGTGCTATTGGTCACGCTTCTCAAGATGGAGGCCTTATCTCAGTTCGTTTTAGTGTTGTAGGTTTTTATTTAACGGCCTCAGATAAGCTATCGTTTTGCTGTTTTAACACATTAAAAATGTGATGTTAAGGTGTTGGTACCTACTAGGGAACGTGGTAGAAATATTTACATTTGAAGCTTTTAAATGAGATCTTTATTTTATAGAAAATTAGTTTTAGAAGGAATCGTTTTTTTTTTTTTTTGGTGGTGTTTTCAGAAAGGTCAGGTGCGTAGTACTCGCAACCGGCGTGCGTGTATGACCAGATGTATGAACGTAAACGAGGAAAAAGCAGTATCTGAGGAGCATAGCAGGTGTAGTTCTATAGTTTCTGACTACCCCCATGGGCAGAAGACGTGAGTAGAGAACAAAACATAACCCGAAGAAAGAATAGATCCAATTGATTTAGAATATTATAATAGAAGCAAACTGCGCAATAGGTGTACGAATGATAAGACAGCGATAGTTAGTGGTCACAGTGGTTGAAAGCAATACCTTTGTAAACAATCTAAAATAAATAAGGCGTTATGCAAATCGCCAATATGTCAACTTGAACCAACGTTAGCAAATACCGATCGTGAGTTATCGAGACAAAACGTGACGTAGTTAACTACCCGTACCTATATAGCCTAGGTTGGTACATTTTTGTTTGCACAATTTGTATGCAAAAATAAAGCAGCACAAAGACGACAACGCACTTTAAAAAGCTAGGCAAAGATATCAGGAGACTTAACGAAAACAATTAAGTATTTTACTCGTAATTTGGATTAAGCAACTTACTGGTTAATAAAACAATATGGAAATCCAAATCATCATTGCATGTGCTATATATATAAAAAGAACATAATTGAAACTTAGCTCTGCGTTATATGTCAGTCAGGTGAATTTGTATCTTTGTTGATCAGAGAACTTTTTTTTGGTCAGGTCCAAAATTATTTAGACAGAATCTGTAGACTATAGGAAGATGACTTTAAAGGATTATATATAACCTTGACAGACACTACCTAAAAACCAAGTCCATGGTTTATCAATTACCTTCAATGACCACAATGGTGATTGTACGCGGAATGGTCAGCTAGGAAGTGAAGAGTGTAGAGGTCACATTGAGAGGATTCGGACGTCATTACGCGGAATCGACAGATGACCTCGGAGGGCGACAGTGCGAGACGGCCACGGAGGGAAATGCTGGTAAAATTACGAAATAGTGGCATGTCGAATCGTCGAAAGCATTCGATACTATCAAATATACTTCGAATCACAAAACAGTCAACCCAAAGAGTTACTGGTGCAATACTTAAAATAAACAGCTTCTAAACGAGATGTAAATTCAGTCAAGACTAAAAAAATATCTTTCTGCTCGCAAAAACAGAGTGCAACAACGATAAGTGACCCGTGTCGATGACGATATTGTCACGTCAACATTACTTGGTGGAGCATATCGTAAGATGAAAAAATAGTCTGAAACTTCTAAAAACGGTCAACGAATTATACAAAAGAATATATTTTCACTACACAACAATTGCTTTTTAGGGCAGGTACTGCTGTGAAAGAATAATGTCAGTTTTCACGTGAGATGGCATTAGGTCCTATGATAGTGCCTCTGGGAACACCACGTTAAAGGTCCCCGATACTGATTTCTTTTGTTTAAGGTTTTTTATTATTGATTATGTAGACTCTCCCTCTCACAGAGAGGAGGCCTGTGTCCCAGCAGTGGGAACATTATAGGCTGATTATGTATGTAGTCTAGCATTGTAAATACCTATTAAATAATAATTATCATCCCAGCTTTTAAAAGCTGGTGTCTCGAGTTCGCAACTGGAATCACTTTCCTACACAGACAGTTTAACATACGCGTTATGTATAGTAGGAATTGCGACTGCCTTCACTATCTCCATCATCTTTAGATTTTTTCTAAACATTGTTTGACTCACAATATTTTTGTAAAACTTTGATCCTTGCGATGATCAAGCATGTAGTATATAATTAATTTGCTATAACTCGGCTACTATGGGAACGTGGCGGCTTTTCGTAATAAATCAATGTAGTCGTGGCTCGCAGTGATGGATCGCTGCGTACGCGCATATCGTGTTTACACACAAATAGGGCTGTCTTTATTTCTGCAGAGGTCTACAATCATCTTCATTTGTTTTTACTACTTTTTTGGAAGTTTTATGGAACTTAAATTAAAGCACATTATCTATGTTGGTAATGACTACAAGGCTCAAGTCTGTATTGGTAAGTTTAATTTTAAATTAAACCTGAGGCAAACGAATACATTTTACTCGTAATAGGTATGATATTTATATATACAAATAAATAAAATTGAAGTGTCTGTTTGTTAATGCATAAGTATTATTAAGTATAATGATTATAACAAAAAAAAACATTTTTTTTATATTTTTTGTCTTTCTGTCTGTCTGTTTGTTCCGGCTAATCTCCGAAACGGATGGACCGATTTCGACGAGACTTTCACTGGCAAAAAGCTGATGTTATAACTTACTTTTATTTTAGAAACCCCCACGCGGGCGAAGCCGCGAGCAGCAGTTAGTACATAAGAAGACTGACCTAAGTGTATGAGTTGATTTGATTAATGGCAAGAAATATCGCAGAACATCAATGAAGATTTCACACCAATATAATAATAGCGAGCAGTAACAATATAATAGGAGTAATAGTTGAAAGCAGTGGTGGCCCAGTAAATACAGCCGTGTCTTACGAGTCGTGGGTTCGCACCTGAGCAGGCACTTTACTTTGTGTAAGTTATTTCATCACTTCTGCTCTCAAAACTAGAACTAAAAAGACATGTGACATCTACCAACCCACACTGAGCCCGCGTGGTGGATTACGGCCTCTGGCAGAAAGAGGATGCCTGTGTACCAGCTGTGGGAAAATTACAGACTGATATTATATGCTGTAATAATAGCTTAGATATAAATATTTAGGATTATGACGAAAATTCGTGCCAGCCCTGCATCTGTTGGTAAGTAGGTATAATATGAGCGAATTGAGATGTAGCTGACGTTCGATTCAGGGCGTCCCTGACAGCAATGAATCATATTTTCAATTACTATCCATCAGTATTTTGATATGAAGATATTAGGAGAGTCTGACCATAATTAAAGACTCAAGTCGAAAGTTTAAAACTATGCTCCTAGCAATTAGCAATGCAAAAATCGAAATTGTTACAATGTTATTGTACTTACCTACCTACCAGTACTTCTAAGGAAGATTATAAGATCGTATCTATTTTTTAACAGTTTAAATAATTAATATTTAATTGACCCCCTGTAAAAACATCGACTTTTATAAATGATTTACAATGCAAAATAAGTTAATTTTTTTACAACTTAATAGCACCTAGTCTAGATGCTATAAAAATGAAAAAAAAAATAACGGCGAATTTTAAACGCTTATAATATTCATAAACGATACTGTGTTGTAAATATTATTTTTGGATCATTTTAAATTACTAATGATTGTGACACACTTCGTCTGTTATTCGAAAAACACGTTTCTACTATTATTTTATAGACAACAGTCATATTGAGTGATGACCGGCCTAGGGCGATCGAACATTAAGGCCTACGCAATATTAATGTGCCACATTCTCACTCGGGGCAATAAAATAAATGATGTCATTTTTTGTCCTGACGGGGTGCCCCTTTGT
The DNA here is from genome assembly GCA_905333075.3 of Atethmia centrago. Lineage (NCBI taxonomy): Eukaryota > Metazoa > Arthropoda > Insecta > Lepidoptera > Noctuidae > Atethmia > Atethmia centrago. The sequence continues at coordinate 11,374,938 of HG995387.1, forward strand.
CCCAGTGTGCGCACCGCGTCGGCAACTTTACTTCCCTTTGTCCACCACCGCACAGTGTGCCCGCAGGACGTCTCCTAGACAAAGGAGTTTTTGGCGCCGCTCTTGAATTTTTTCGTAATTTTTTTGATAATATTTCGCAAGTGTAAGTGTATTGGCCTTTTTTCATTCCATAATTAATAATTTATTGGTTTCGCTGTAGTTCTTTGTTGCACCGCACCTGCTGTACCGACACAATGTAAGGTGCTTCTGTCTTCGACATCATAAATCATAACATCGGTGCCTTTATAGCTTTTTTGTTATTGTTATATGATTTTCTAATCAAAGTGTGTTACACTGCTAAGTATTCCTAAATTCCGTATCTTGTAATACCCAGCTACCGTTTTATTTATAAGCCATACTAACAATAATTTAAAAAATCGAGACACCCGAATTAATAACTATAAAATACAATATTGTACAACGCTTTCATTAACAAACCAAAACAACGTTACTAGTGAAACACAAAATAAATAAAGTTACCGCAGCGAACTTTAATTCCGTAAAAAACAATTTCTGGGTTGTTTCTCAACGCAATCGGCCATAACACCGCGGCCACAAGATGGAGGCACGAACTTTCATGGCGTTTATGCACAATAAGCACAGTAAACGTCATCTTTTGATGCAAATCCCGCTACGCGCCGTACCACCGACATTTTTACGAGAATTGACACGATATAACGTTGTAAAATAGATCATTTTATTGTTACCTCATGCTTATCCCATACCGTTGTTTTAATAATAACGATTAAAATTACATATTTATTGCATTAGTGTCCTCGTTTTTAGATAAAGTGAGGATTCGACGGCGGCGCGTCGTACGCGCCAAACGCGATCGTTAGCCGAATGCATTTTACATGGAATGACATTCGCGGCATGTACGCGACTTCTTTAAAACCTTTCTCGTTTTTTAATCCCAAGTTACATTCACTTATGAAGGAAAATTGGGAATTTGTGAATCATGCGAATTAACGGAAGTTAAGTAAAGATCAAAGGCAGTTAAGTAAGGATTTCATTGAATTTTCGGAAAAAGAACACGTTTATGTTTAATATATGCATACCTAATTTAGCATTCCGACAGAGAAGAAATGCATACAAACAGCCAGAAATAAATGTCGGCTTTGTAGATAGTGCCTTTACCACTTGCACATAGCACAAAGCTATTATTTTATTCAAAGTAAAAAACATGGGAAACAAGATAAAGAAAATTGATTTACGACAAAACTTTTTCACCTGAACGTCGCAAAGCATTATATTGAACACATCTGCCAAGTAAACGTCAGTCAGTACAAGGGCGGTTCTTTGTAAGCACAGATAAATTATAGAACAGCCAATCAATTAAAAAGACTGAACAATCTGTCGTAAAACATCGTCCGGGATCGGGTTAGCTCGGCAGTAAAGCCGCGGTCACACAGGCGTTTACCCGTTTACCTCGTAAGTCGTAACTCGTGTATGTTATAGTATTTGGGGCAGTTCAAAGTGGCCGACGGATATTAAAACATAAGATATGGCCGTGCGACCGCCGAAGTACGGCTCATTCAACTCTGATTTCGACACTGACGTTTACTTGGATTTCTTCTTCATAATTGACTGAACTCATATTTAAACTCAAATAAAAAAAGTACGAGGAGATTGACGTCGACATTTTGAATTTGGAACGTCTTTCTAGAACCGCCATTTCTTAAAATTACAGTTTGAATATTCAATTTTGATGAAAAATTTGGACTCGTGTGGAACACTAGTGCTCATTTTTTAAATCAGCCATCCTTTTTGATGGAACGGGCTTGAAGACAGACATCAAGTAAAATAATTTATTAAATATTTTGAAAACAAGTCTTTTTCGGACTCATAGGAAGTTTACTGCCAGCTGCAGATAGACTAGTTTTGTAAAAACAAATCTTCATTCGATCTCTACTATAGCGTAGAATTTCTTTTACAATTTCATTTCTGGTACGGCTCTAATAATCTTTCCATATCCTAAAGGTACGTTTACTCTGCCATTATCGTGCCTCCGGTTTACTCCTTGATAAGCAATGGTCTTTGTAGTCCCATGGCTCCAGGGGCTAGTGTGAATCTTTGGGTTCATTCGAGTAATCGAGTCCGGTCAGAACCCGCTGGGGTCGGTCGGTGCATTTCATTCATTTATTCATTCACCCCCATCAATGAGCTTGCGATAATAATCTGAACTTTACCTAAATTCCTCATGAATGAGCCTACGACTTCCTACTGACTGTAACTTAGACAAAATATAGATTTTTTGCCTTACAAATTCCTAATCATGAGTTTCTGAGAATCTTGACCGCGGACAACGCGCGCCATTAATGACCATAGATTCGAGCGCATTAAGGCTGCCACACACAACACGACACACATTAATCAGGACGCGTCACGTCAGTAGCCAGTGGTGACATAATAACGTGTTCGCGACTCGCTGACAAACTGTTTTTATCGCGCCCGCTATCAATCAACCAGTGACACGAGCTTCCGTGTGGGAATTACTTTCTCGATGGCGTTCACCAATAATAAAATGCTTGTGATTAACTAGAAACCAACGGGTTTGCGTTTAGATACTGCAGAGGCGTTGTTGTTTGAAGGCTGTAATGGAAAACAGGCCTGTAGAATAGTTTATAGGTAATTTACAATGTAAGTCGTTTTTAATGTCATTTGTCAAGTAATTATGCGCAAATTATCAATAACTACATCAATTTTTGTATCACTTCATCACAATTAATAGTGCGGCAATTGTCTCAATGAATACCGTGTTAATAATTATTAATGATACTGTACAGAATTATAAATGCTAATACGCAATGCGCGTGGTGAATATTTCTTAAGTAATAAGGTAATAATTTGTAAAATGTAACTATATGCCGATGACATTTACATAGTAATTAAATAATCGTTGAATTAAATTATTCATAACCCCATCATTATTTTTATTTTCAAGTGGCGTTACGTGTGTGGTCGCCTTTATAATGCGAAATGTCATCGACCAAATTTTGGCGCGAAATGAAAAATGATTCTTTGACGTGCTGATTGATTACATTAATATTGATAAGTAGCTTCAGGTATGTTAAAAAAAATATGAATAAATAATAATATTGAACAGTTGTGGGCTTTTTATATCTGAACGATAGCAAGATAAGCTTAAGACACAGCTGTACTTAAATAAAATTCATTTAAAATAGCGAGCACCTATTCTATACGAAAATTATATTATTAGATACCTACGTGCATCGAAATAGTAGTACCTAATGCAGTGAGATTATTACTTATATTTTAATTTAATGTAAGCAATTCTAAATAAAAACACTATGTTTGTGCGTAGGGTTGGTAGTGAGGAAAAATAAACGAATGTTTGACACACAGCGATTGTGAAAACCGAACTTATTTTCATTCTATTTATCAAAAGGATAAAAAAATAAAGGACATTGTACTAAGTACGTTACAGTTAGGGAATCCAATCCCGCAAACGCGGGATCCCGCTAATGCGGGATCCCGCACCTTTTTTGCGGAATCAAAAATGCGGGATTACTCATGCGGGATCCCGCACGTTCGCGGGATTGAAAAAAAGTAAGAAAAATAGGCTCAGACGATGATCGGAACTATTATCGGACGGAACGGAACGTAATCAATGTCAGTTCCAGTACTCTATGACTGGGGATTCCCCTACGGCGCACGGGGATTTACCTTTGCGCGCGGTCAAGTGTCAAAGAATGTTATTGCGTCATTTGCGTCTTACTTGTGATGTGAAAAGGTTACGTAACGTACGACAGGACTATTATTTTTTATTATCAAGTTATCAAAGTGCTAAGAGCACGTTACGAGTGAAAAAATACAATTTATTATTAAAAATGAGTGTCAATTTAGTTTATAAAGAGTATAAAAGCTCGAGTGAAGTATGGAAACATTTTTTAAGAGCGGAAAATGGATCAACCGCTAAATGTAAGTTATGTCCTGCTATTATAAAAATCTCTGCTCGCTCTACTAAAGGCCTTCACACCCACTTGCGAACAAAGCATAACATGAATTTGAACTTGGTTGATAGCGTCAGCGTCAGCAGTAGCGTTGAAAATCCAGCACCGGGAATGGAAACGAGCAGCGCAAGCCAAATTGGCTCGTTTAGTTCAACTACTTCACGTTTAGACGAATGTGCTTCAACTTCGGCAGTGTCAGTCCCACCGAAAAGAAAGAAATTAACAGATTATTTCCCATTCGAAAAAAAAGTTTCTATGGAAGAAAGAGTGTGCAGAATGGTAGCAAAAGATGGAATCCCATTCTCAAAATTCATCACGTCAATTGATTTGCGCGAATTATTTGAATCGGAAGGCCACAAATTGCCTTCTTCTGCCAGAACGATACAAACTATGGTGATGGCCTACGGAGCATCCATTCGAAAGAAAACTATCGGCGAACTTGAAACACTGAAAAAATTGCAAAAGCGTTTCACACTAACTTTTGATGAGTGGACATCTTTAAGAAATCGCCGCTATTTGAATTTAAATCTTCACTTATTTACCGGTGGAGCTGCGACTGCGAACATTTGGAACCTGGGGCTAGTAAGAATTGAAGGACGTTTTCCTGCAGAAGCCTGTGTAACTGCGCTTGAAAAAAAACTCCAGGATTTTAAAATTGACCTAAATCTAGATGTGATCGCAGCGACAACCGATGGTGCAGCCGTCATGAAGAAAGTTGGCAGATTATTATCAGCGCACCACCAATTATGCTTCGCACATGGATTGCAACTCGCTGTACTTGAAGTTCTGTACAATAAGAGACAAGAACAACAAGAAGAAGAAATGCAAGCTGAAGTACTCGGAAACAGACCAGATAATGAGAGTGATAATGAAAGTGAAGATGATAACGACGAGCAAGGTCATTTTTCGGTAGAGGAAGAAATCCAAGCAGAAGATTTGCTAGTGCTACCACAATACAGAGAACTTATTCAAAAAGTGAGAAAAATTGTCAAGGTTTTTAGTTCAAAATCTCCTGTAAAAAATGATCTGCTGCAACAATACATCAAAGCAGAATTTGGCAAAGAATTGCAGCTTATTTTAGATTGCCGAACGCGCTGGAGCAGTCTCGCATCAATGTTGTCGAGGTTCAACGAAGTCAAACATTGCATATCTAAAGCACTTATTGACCTTAAACTGACATCATCTTCATTTTCATTCACAGACGAAGAATATATGACTTTGACTCATATTGAACAAGCTTTAGAGCCAGTGAAGCTCGCTGTAAACGTCTTATGCCGCGAGGATGCAACATTAATTACCGCAGAAACCACATTGCGTTTCATGATTAATAAACTGAATCTACAAAACACCAGGTTAAGCCAGGAACTTGTTGTGTCACTGTCTCGCCGGATAAAAGAACGCCGCACATCAATAACTGCTGTGTTGCTTTACTTGGAAAATCCAAAAAAATATCTAGAAAAAGATTCAAGGTCTGCAAGTGTAGAGGACAATCCATTCTTTTATCCAAGTAAAGCTACGCTAAGAACTGAAATGAAGTGTTTAATTGAGAGACTGATGTCAGACGTGCAACCTGAAACTGAAAACCAGCAGGATGATGACAGTGAAGAAGACATGCCTTTATCGAATCTGCCTTCACATACACTAGAAGAAGAATTAGAGCGCAGTCTCCGTACTGAATGGATGGCAGAGTCTAGAGCTGCTGTGCGTGTACCCACTCGAGATAATTCAATTGATTTGATATTGAAACGTGAGATGACACTTTTTGAATGTGGAGGGAATAGGGGGAAGTATTTGGAAGCTGTTTATACTTATGTAAAGTCAATTCCGCCTACAAGTGTGGAAGCCGAGCGTGCTTTTTCCGCCGCTGGCTATTTATGCAACAAGATAAGATCAAATCTAAAAGATGAAACGTTGGATACTTTATCATTTCTTCGAAAGTATTTTCAAAAAAAAATAAGCTGATTTTAAATGCCTCTAAAACCAATGAATATATTCTATTTCAAATAAAAATCTAAATATGAAACGTGAAATATTGTGAATATTGTATTGTCTTAAACATCATTATATTTAATTTATAATATAAGTGATAACTTTGCTTCATGTTGATAAGAATAATTAAAAATATTTGTGTGTATTTTCTTTCTTTAAATTACATGAAACAAAAATAATAATAATTTAAATCAATCCCGCAAATCCCGCGGGATCCGCGGGATTTATGATCTTAATCCCGCAGGCTTGCGGGATCGCGATTTTGATGCGGGATTGGATTCTCTAGTTACAGTGAAGATTAAAATTATGAAATAAAAAGTGGCAGAGTAAAGTTATCTCGAAATAAATTAAAATAAATGCCTGCTATTAAACGTTTTTACATAAGTCTGAGTAAAGAAATGTGAAAACTGTATTAATTAATGAAGACTCACTGACAACCTTAGTTAGACACTAACTATACGAGCTGTCAAATTAAAATATGAGCCAATAAGGGCGCGTCATGCGGCGACAGGGCCGTCACGCTAAGGAAATTACAATATATGAACTTATTAAAATATCTCCACTTTTTGTTTCTCGTTTCGCGGTTGAATGACACTAGCGTCGAGGAAGAGTGGCAGCAGGATTGGTAGTTTGTTATTTTGATGTCCCTTCCTGCATTCCTGGTGCCGTAATGTCTGCTTTAAGAGGCCGACAACACCTAAAGCGCGGTCACTGTCGGACGGCATAGAAAAGAAAGAGAAGCGCGAAGACACAACGCTGGTAAAATATTGCAAAATATGAAGCAATTATCGATTTACAAAAAAGCTATAGATTGTATAAAAAAAATAAAACACTATTATTCTAATATGTTGCTTGTAAAATAATCTGACAAAAAAAACAGAATGATTGCATGGATATTAGTATGGTTTTTAATCGTTAAAAGAAATTTTTAGAGGTATCTGTGTGATTTTTTTCTATCATATCAAATTAGTTGTATTATATTTTCAACACACTATCTACCTAGCATATATCCTGAAGAATATCATATATTTTTCTGATTTTGTTTACTGCAGTGGATCATACCTATACTTTTAGGCATTATAAAACTTACAAAATTTGCGTTTAGGTCCTGTAGTCCCCTTAAGATAATTTAGCGGTTCTAAAACATACGTGAGTCATAACATAACATAACTTTTGGTTAGGCTGCAGTAAAGCCAGAGCTCATAAGAAAAACATGAGCGATAGTGTCACAAAAGTCGGTAACACTCACGTCAAGTAGTTAGTACCTACATTCTATGCTAGAGATCCACTGAGCGCCTCAGGAATGTGCTAGGTATAACGACCGAGGTCTGAGTACCATCTTTATAAGTGATAACTGTGTATAAGGAAGAAAGTCTCAGCTATAATGTACCTTCAACTTTATTTGATAATAAAATACCAAGGTATTTGAGGTTGATGAAAATGTTGCCCATAAATTAAATATTTATAGCTAATACGGCATTCATAATTTTACAAAGCCTGAGAAAGTATTTAACTATCCAATCAGATTTTTCGTAAGCAAAAAGGTGGAACCCATTAGATGTTTATTTTTCCTGTAAATTGCCTCATTTCACTGTATTTTCTGTATAATTTCGAAATTGATGAAATGTCAATGATTAATAAATTCAGTAGAAAATTGAATTTACTACAGAAAAATGTTGTAAGCGGTTTCTTCAAACGGCGAATTTCACACGCACCGGTGTTAACTAGTTAAATCCCGTTTACAAAAAGTAATTTTACAGTTATGCCGCTCTAGCACATGTGGTGTCGGTGGCACAAACATTTGACACGCGCGATCTGGCTCGACTGACGAGCGACGACAAAAAAATGTTGTTTATGGTCCCACTTAACATACTTGACATTGTTTTTGTACGAGAAAAATATTGCTCACTTGAATTCTCGGTGTTGTAAATATTTGTACACACATTTGTCAGTTTACTGACGGATAAATCTGAAGTCTCTCTTTCTACGAAAATACTAACTACTTACAGTGCGGAACTAAAGGATTGTTCAGTTTTTTATTTCGAATGACATAACATAGATTTAAGTAGATACATTTTAACACAAGAAGCTTAATTAAGTCATTCGTTTTAATGGAAGCATTATAAAATTTTTGCTTTTAATTACTTTCCGTAAAAAAGTACAAAAGCAAAAATTTTATCTCTTCATAAACATTAAGATCCGACCATTGTTTTTGCTTTCGCACAGACAATAATTTCAGAGTTACAAAGTGCATTTTTTGCACCATCTTTGGTAAAGGTGGTCAAGTTTTTCGAATTTCATTAATTACTTCACTACCGGTGACGAAACTGATAGTTCAGTACCCACTACGTTTACAAACAGTCCGCTAGAAGGTGGTAAAAAGTAAGGGTTTTTTTTTTATTTTGGTACCAACAGCAACAAAAACTGAAACAAAGAGGAAGGAGCGCAAAAAGCGTGACGGACAGACGGACGGATCTCTGCACAGACATCTGTTGTTGACGGTGTGGAGAATCGCATGACTCCATGTGTTAGATCAGGTTAGGATTTCGGGAATGTAACCGAATTAGATGTGGGTGAGGAACCTTGGAAGGTAAGATTGATTACGAGTTCTGCGAACAGACTCGTTGCGCCTGACTCGGATGCAAATAGATCAAAATTTGCAACGCGGATTATTAGGAATGCTTTAAATATTGGGCCATTATTTCTTCTGTACTATTTATTTATCGTTTGTTGAAAGGTTCAAATAAACAATTAGTGACTGGTCATTTTTAGCTGCAAACAATATCATTTTATTTTTATTCATTTGAATTTTACACGAGTCTATATATCCAAATTAAGTTGTCAACCACTTATCTCAATTTCAACTTCTTCATTTTTTGCAAAAGAATGAGCATTTGACACTGACCAGGGATAAATAACATTCTTATTATGAATTTGAACCAGCTCATCGATAAAAATATAAATTCTAAACAAGAATCATATTTATGTTCAGAAAATCTGTCGGCATCACAATATTTCTGATAGAGTGCGTTCGTTAATTAGGATATTTGTCACGTCAACACTGCGTTCCTGGTCGGATGCGAGCGCGATATTCAATTTGCGAACGTACCGATGGGCCGCCATGATGGAGCATCGGCCATTTGTAACGGTTACCGTACGATGGTGCGTGATGAATAGAGGTTTTGTACAAATCAATTTTATGCCGAACTCTGGAACTCTGTCGTTAATGCGCAATAGGTTTTTTATTGATAACATTTTGTTTTTAAACTTTATAAGATACTGTACCTACTTAAATTCTTGTCATAGGTTTTTAATCCAAATTAATCCAATTTGTTTTGCGTTTTGCACACTTCTTCCGTTAATCTGTCATTATTATATGTATAATTCATTGCATCATCTGCATCTATAACTATCTATCCTACCTTTAACACGAATTCTTTAAATCACCTAATCTAATTCTTCAATTGACAATCATTCATTTCATACTACATGTAAAAGTCTATAAATATCATCAATGTACTTATGCAATTTTCTATATAATTTCGAATAAAGGTATAAATCTATTTGAAAACTCCAATGGTGAAAATTGATCGAGTTTTTTTTACTGGTGGAGAGCAAAAGTTTTTTGAATGCACAGATAACGTATTGAATATATAAAGGCATGTGGCGTGCCTCGTGACTATGGTACTCATTCGGATTCTCGGTAACAAAAACGTTAGCCCCCCATGTTCTGTCAATTTTCGTTGGCCTATATAAAATTGATGGAAACCAGTGGATGCACTAATGGAATCTTTTGTCAAGCAATTTGACGCAACTGATGCGGTGGCTTTCGTAAAGCCAGCGTAAAGCGCATCTATTATTGTTTGTTTATCTTATATAACGGTTATGAAATTGAACTCAACAACTTTGTCGTCTTCCTCAAGTTTAGATACTACAGTTTCGTCATCATCATCAGTCATAGACTTTTCTCTAGCAACTTTGATAAAGTCTTTATGTAAAAACCAATATATAAAACCAACCACTTACTTGTATAACCCTCATGGGTAAACCCGTCTCTTTGGCCAGCTGTTCTCTTATATGCCTCGTCGGCTTCGGAGTCTGAGAAAAAGCCGACTTCAGGATTTCCAATTGCTTCGCCTTTATCGTGGTCCTTGGCCCCCGTCGTTTTGAGCCCCCATTGCCATCGTCAGGGGACTTGTTCTCAGCTTGGGAGTCTCTGGTTTCCGGGTCTCCGTCGAGCGAACCCTGGGGCGTGAAGAAAAATAACTGAATGCGACTATGTGAACGGGCTTCGTAGTTGTACAGGTAAGATGGTCGATTTGACAGCGCGTTGTGTTCCACGCGCGCCTTTAAGAGATGTCAGCACAAGGGTAGGGGTCCACTACGGCCGATGCCTGCCGGGGTCGCGTGGACGTTCAAAAGGGTTACCGAGGCCCCTGGCAACACAGGCAATGGATGGAATACGGGTGGGATATAGTCAGTAAGAGCCTGACACAACCTCCAGCTCCGCCCAGAGCGAAAGAAGTTATTTGATAATTTCCTACCCAAAAAACAAAAGATGGTCGATTTGATAGATAATTACTAATTAGGTATACGTAGTTTGAAACAAAATGTTGCTAAACGGAAAGATTACCAGCAAGATGTCTTGAACATTTTATTTATTAACAATAAAAAAAACATTATTTTGCTCTTGAAGAAGATTGCCTTTTCTGGATTTATTTAATTAAAACCAGCCATCATCTTTTTTCATGTAGAAAAATCAACGATAAATACCAAAAAGTAGTAAGAATTAAATTATTACTCAGAGTCCAGAGACTAATTTCGTATCCATATATTTCTGACCAAGTTTAAATCAAGCCCTTTACAAATTTTTCACTAAAGAACAACTTACCCTTCGGCCGGCATGAGTCAGAATATTGCTACCAGCTTATTAGTCTACCAACCTGGTCTTCCGAGTCATCATGTGGCTTAGTGTCCCCGTTGTGCGATAGTTCGGAGTGCAACGCGGGATGAGGCGCGTGTGCAGGACTACTCGAGTTGTTAGCAGCTCTGGATTCATCTTCCTCCTCTTCGTCAGACCCTGAGCCTAGTAGCGAGTCCGCTGTGAACAAATATAATAGGTTAGAAACAAAGCAATGGTAGCTGGCATCAAGTTACTCGATATGGTTCATCTTTTCTTAATTTTCTAAAAAAAAAAGTTGCTTAATGAATCCTTAGATACTTATACTATACGTACGGTTACAGATAGTTATGTAAAACCAATCACCTGCAAATAGCACGAAACAGAAAAAAACACTTAGTCTACACAATAATCAAACATGTAAAGGGATTCTATTAAAAAACCCTTTAAAATAGAATTGACTTATCAAAAAGCAATCGCGTCACCCCGAGCCGGTTTAACCAAATAAAAATGTAATTTCGAGTGGTTCGTCCCCCAAAGAAATGGGAACAGAAAGAATTAGCCGCAAAAACAATTACTTACAGCGGAGGGACAGGGGGCCGTACTATTGGTTTTCGTAGAACTCGAAATTGTTTTCGCAGAAGTCGATAGGTACGATTTTCGCAAAACATGGCACGATTTTCAAAGTGGAGATAAAATAGAGAAGGTTCTAAAGACAGTTTGATAAATAGTTTTGTCTTTTTGAAAGTTCCTCTCTTGAAGTCACAAGAAGGTTAGAAGCATGAGCAATTTATTTATTGAAATTTGCTACTTGATAACTAGGTAGTACTTAAAGACTAAGAAGTAAGTATGGTTTACGGAGACTGAGGTAAAAATAATAACCATTTATTATACATTTGTCATGCACTTTTAGAACATGGTATAATTTTATTGGAAGTACTTACTCAGGTAAGTACTCACAAAACACATAAAATTGACATACAATTATACGTGTCATATTTCATAAACTGCTACGTAGGTACCACTTCGCGATGACACTACGATTTGCGTCATACATATTGAGTTTATATTGAGTTCACTATTTATAGTGACATTTATTTAGGTATTTTTTCTGTCTTAGCTTAATAAAATGACCATTATTTGTGTACGTTTTACTTAAGATTTACCTACGTCATATTTGACGAAAAATGCTACGGTAAAACCTAGTCTATAGGTTTTACTGTTTATTTTTTTAATATCTGTGGTCACAAGGTAAAAAAAGTATCGCAATCCCAAAGTAACTCCTAATTCTATGTCTCTGACCATTTTGTCGTAGTGCCTAATTTTCGTAGCAGCGTAGGTTACGGCGTAGCCAGGATTAGTCGCGTAGCATAGTATGCGTTGCCGACTATGTGTAGCAGACTGCGTAACAGACTCTGCGTAGCGTAGTGGACCCTACGATGCGTAGATTTGTAGCAAATCGAAACTTTGCTATTTGAATTTTAATTAAGATTTTAAAGGTCAGATCTTTAGACAATCTTTAATAATATCGGTACTTAAGTAAGTTTTTGTATAAGCAAAAAAGGTAACGGTATGAAAAATTCAAACTCGATTGAATTTCATAGCCATGATTAAGTTCTAATATTCCGAGAAAACTGTAGTAGGGGTAGAAAAACCGTTTATTCCTTGCAAACATAGAGGGTGGCTGGAGAACGTTTGCAGAAGGGGAGAGGTGACCGGACACTTAGCTGTACGTACCTAGACCTGGGAACTTGGCACTTGTGGGCCGTGTTCACTGCACGTGTGAGTACCCACCGATTATGTCGGTAATTAGTTTGGTTGGCTGTATCGAAGTTTTGGGTATTTTTTTTCAAAATTATGTTGTTTAGACACAATCAATCGCGAGAAAAAAAAAATACATCAGGGATAAATTATAAATTATTTTATTTCTGTAAGTAGGTTTGCACAAACACTTTTACACTTCAATCATATTTTTTAAAACTAGACGAGGTCGGCGTTTCCTATCTGTCACAGTCTCTTTTAAAGTCCAGACATAATCAAAATCTGTTCATGCGAGGACTATGTAGATTAGTGTCGGAAATAGCCTTTTGAGATGTTTTTATTTACTACAATCAACGACAGAGATGTTAAGGAAATTATTTTTTTTTATCTACTTGTAATTGGAATCGTCGTTTATATATTCTTCTTAACATTGTAGGTAGCTTAATGGAATGTGACAATGTATGTAAATAGCAGTCACGATTAGTTTGAAAAGATCCAATCGTTTGGTTGGTCAAAGCAATAATAAGTTTACGATGACTTCACTGTAATGTCATATTCAAAGAAACTGCTTCTAATATGTACTTGGCCTTCATCAACGTATTAATGACTCTATAAGTGTGTCACTCATTTGCCATTAGAAAATTACTGCTGTCTTTCCAATCAAGAATATTATTTTGTACTTTTACAGCCATATTTTCGCAAGTAAAACAACAAACATTTTAAATAGTCGAGTTCAAAATTAAATACATTTTCATATTTTTTTTTTATTCAACCTACGCAGGCAACGGTGCCGTCTGTTCAGCCTCAGGCTGTTTTAGGGCGGCGTATACACTATAACATCTGTCAGGGCACGAGATGAGCTTGTCTCGGAGAATATATTATGGCATGATGTGTATACAGCCATAATAACTTTATCTTAGATATTAAATAGATATGTTGTCGATAAAAATGGTATGAGACGGCGCTAATATCTCTAGAGATTTGATAGATGAGTTTTTTAATGGAAGAAGTATGTAGTTTGTTATTTTTATTAATAGTCTGTTACATCTAGAATCGTGTATAGTATGTAATTTTCAATCAATCGCAAGTTTTTATTCAAATACTTTACTTAAGTTTCCCGAACTTGCCAAATGAAGTAGAAGGAATGAATATTAAGAATTTGAAAGTTTTTTTTTTTTCTCGGCTTCGCACGGTTTGTGCATTTAGCCAATGTCACGTTATTTGAAAGACTTACAATGAGGATTTATTAAAAACTTTTCTTCAAAATTCAAATTCAGAACAGTCAACATTTTTATCATAAAGAGGTTTTACACCTTTCCTGCCTATGACCTCTTTATTTATCTTTACACCTTTTACAAAAATATCGAGTTGCATGGCAACAAGGGCTCAACTTAATTAAGCCTATACAGCGATGAGCCAGCGTTTACCGCAGCTTGACTTATATTAATCTTGCTGCGTTCCCGCCACTGACTTGCGCTTCTTTAGACTTGCAAGTCATTTTAGGGTACTACGAGTCTACGACATAGTTTCGAAGAAAATAGTATTTCTGTTACGGAGAGTTAGTAGAACTTCTTTTTAACTTGTACCTAGTAGTAATTATGTATGTAATTGTATATCTAGAGGATTGAAGAAATGGAGGGAAGCCTTTGCTCAGTAGTGGGACAATACGGGTCAAATATAAAGTAGTATCGAGGATTACAAAGTACTGAAAAGTAAAGGGATAAGAGCAAATTAAAAGCCCTGTAGCTACACCTAAAAGTTCCCAACATTGGAACAAGTAACTTTAAACACAATATTTTTCGATCTTCTCATAGCTTTCAGATCAATCTGTGATCTGTGTCTGTTGTGTAGGTACAACTTAACTTTATTATTTATATTTTTTTAGTTTTTTTTTTTATTAATTGTTATTTTTTATTTTTTTTAATTAAATTAAATTAAATTTATATTTAATTTGGTTTTTGTGTACCTACTGAATAAAATTTATTTATTTTAAAACAATGTCCTCCACCACGTCTGTCTGTCTGTCTGAACGCGATAAATTCAAAAACTACTAAACGGATTTTCAAACGGTTTTCACCAATGACGAAGTGATTTATGAGAAAGGTTTAGGTGCATAATTAATAAAGGTTTCGTGTAAATTGGCTGAAATATGATGACTATTGTTGAAGATGTCGGAGAAAATCATGCCAATTGGGAGTTTTACTGGCGTGCGCCGCGTAAGCCGTAAGAGATACATAAAATTAATGTTCTTTAGTATTGTACATCTCAAAAAGTTCTATAAAAAAGTCCGCAATAGCATATGTCTATCTTCTAAGGATGACCCACAGTAACCATTTTTATCTTTCAGAATTTGATAAAAAATATTACCGAGGCTATTTTGGCAGTTATTATATTAATCCTCACCCAATAAAGTATGTTATTGAATTTGGCTATTTAATTTTGATTGTTGCCTTGTCATCATATCATTTAAATGAATACTTTAAAAGATATCACAGATTCAAAATTACGCGTAACAAAATAATTATGGTTGACGCTGGCGCGGGAGTCAATGACCTTTTCCTCTGGTATTACTACGACAGAAAAAAGGCTGAACGGCATTGGGTGAATTTTGGTAAAGAGAAAGTTAATAACCTGGATTAACATATATGATAAGTTAATCCCGGTAGTACATTTCCGTTGGATAATTTCCGACCTCCACGCCGGCGAAGACAGGGGCGAAAGTTAGTTATTAATATTTATTATAACTGGCGAAATGTGGGTGTATTGTAGGTACACCTCTGCCTAACCTTTCAGGAATACAGGCGTGATGTTATTTGAATATTTGTATGTACTTAGGTATCTACTAGTTGTATACAATATATGACGCAACTATTTACACTAGGTACTATTTTTTTTATACAAATAAATACAAAAACAAATGGAGACTTAGGCGTCGAAGTACTCGTCCGCATCGCTGACATCCCGAAACATGCCCAAAAGACTGGCAGCATTGCCACGTTGAATGGCAATGCTAATTCTTTGGCCAAAGAACGAGCCAGCCCTCTGGTCACGTGAAGTGTTTATCAGTCAGTGAGAAATTTCCTTAAAAAGGAGACGCACACTCGGGCCCCACGACCTGAGCGTTTCGACCCCAAACGGCTCAAAGCTGTAGTTACCCATAAGGTTACAGTATTGGCGCCGCTTAAGGATCCCAGTAGCCGCAGCAGCGGTGCCAGCACAGCCAACCGTGATAGGAGCATGATATGGCGCAAGGGTGTCGACACAGGTTACGTGGTAGCATGTGTCGACACCATTTATCTCTCGTGATATCTACTTAGGTACTAGTAGATTTTTTATCATATAAGTGCCTGTACCCTCATAGTCGTTAAACATTCATATCAAGCACTACTCCATCACCCTTGTCTTAAGGCGCTGACAAGAGGCAAATGACCAAAATAGGCTTGTCTTAAGAAAAAAATTGCCAAATCTGTATAGCTTGTGGTAGCGGAAAAAATATTTGTTAATTTTGAACATATTTCTAAGAACTTGGTTGTTACCAAAACACGATTTGAAATAAAATCTCGATACAAACTAACTTTAAACTAACCTCTTACCTACTTACCTAGCTTCAAACCAAAATATCTGTATTTTATATCAACATACGTTACGTATTTAATTAATAAAAAAAACGTCTTATTTGAATGCAGAACTTGGTTGTTTTTTATTTTCGATTACTCAACTCAATTTTGAGTAAATAGATAATTGCTACATATTTTGCAATAAATTACAAGCGCTATGTCATCGCGCTTCTCTTTCTTTTCTATGCAGTCTGAAAGTGACCGCAGTTTAGGTATTGTCAGCGTCTTAAGGCGCAGATATATTATTTTAGTGACTTTTAAATCTGTTATTACGCCTTCATATAATGCAAGTAAGCTATGCAAAAATGTATGTTAAATTACAACGCATACACATCAATTCTAATATATATGTGAATATTTAAGTAGGTCATCATCTGCCTAGCCTTTTCCCAACTACGTTGGGGTCGGCTTCCAGCCTAATCGGATGCAGCTGAATACCAGTATTTTACATGGAGCGACTGCCTATCTGACCCCCACAACCCAGTTACTGGGTAAAACGATACCCCTTGGTAAGACTGGTTGTCAGACTTTCGGGCTTCCGATGACCCGTAACGACTGTCAAAGATCCACAAATGACAACCGGGACCAACGGCTTAACGTGCTTTCCGAGGCACGAAGGGGTCTTAGTATGTAAAGACGGTCACCCATCCACGGACCAACAGCGGCAAGTATAGCTTAACCTGATCGATTCACCCGTGCGGCTGTTTATTATTCTAGATTATTTAGCTACAAGCCTCTCTAAGAATATTTAAGTAGGTATTGTAGAAAAATTCTTTAAGAAATAAATTCAGGAAATAATATCTATCCAAAGCATAAAAAACGATATTACTTTCATACTACTTAAAATATTTTCGTGATTTTTTTTTTGTATGAACAGACTATTTTATTATCTGTGATTTTTTTTAAATTTTCGTATTTTTGTTACTAAAAATAAATATTTCGTATGAAACTGAACGTCAGCGCGGCGTGAGTGCGACGCGCATTTGTATGACCAAGGCCAACGGCGATTACCCGACTCTTAAGCCTAGCAAACCAATCACCACTCACACTTTTATCATAACCTATCCACTTGATGGGCGATCAAGTTTGTGTGCCTACCCTCTTACGGGTAAAACGTCCGTTCATGGAGGGTGCTTCGCCCCAGGGCCCTTCGGTGTATACAAACACTAGAGTCTGTGATCTTTCGTGACTGTTTGTGTGTTGTCGATATCGATGTTGTGTTTAGACAGAGCACTAGTTTTTGTTTTATGTTGAGAGGAGTTTGAACACAATCGATGCTCTTATCCTATTGTAGACTTTTCTATAAAATAAATGAAGATACCTACTTTATTGTTTTTCTCATTGATTAATTTATGGATGATTGTGTTTTTATTTATGTGAGTAGGTAGGTATTTTATTTTAGTTACAATAGTATAATTTTGGTGTGTATTAGATAATCTGTTACTAACATAATTTTATTTAAGTACTTAGGTGGTAGACTAACAAAAATATGGATCACTTGTGTCTGAATAAAATAAATAAATACAATAAAATAAAATAAAATAAATTATAATTAAGTTCAGTAAGTACCTACCTACTTCATCGTCTCATCATCTGCCCGCCTTTTTCCCGACTATGTTCGGGTCGGCTCCCATTTTTACCAGATACAGCTGAATACCAGTATTTTACATGGAGCGACTACCTATCTGACCTCCACAACCCAGTTACTGGGTAACACGATACCCCTTTTTTTTTTGGGTGGGAAATCATCAAATAATTTCTCCCGCTCTGGGCGGAGTGGGAGGGTGTGTCAGACTCTTACTGACTAAAACCCACCCGTATTCCTTCCTGTTGCCTGTGTTGCGGGGGCCTCGGTGACCCACAAGTCCCCGCGACCCCGGCAGGCATCGGCCCTAGTGGACCCCTACATTTGTGCTGACATCTCTTAGAGGCGCGCGTGGAATACGATGCGCCGTCGTCCCGGGCCTGGTCCTTACCGGATGGTGAGCTACCCATTACTCACCGTCCGCAACCCCGCGCATACGGTGGCCGGAAATCCGCCCGGAATTCCCGACGCCCAGGGCGTCTCCTGCGGCGGCTAGGGGCGAGAGGGCGTGAAACATGCCTTTCCCTCAACCGTCCCGCCTCCTCCTTCGCGAGCATTAGGTACTGCTTCGCAGAAGGAGGTGATGGCTGCCCATGCCCTCTCGCTCCGTACCATGGCCTGAACCAGGGCCGGACGCGAGAGATCTCTGCCGCCGATCGCCTCCACGAGGACACGGCGGTGCTCTGCCCAAGCCGGGCAGACCTCCACCATATGCTCCACCGTGTAAGATCCACACAGTGGTGACATCCGGACGTTTCCTCCCGCCTTATCCGACACAGGAACCTCCCGAAACTGCCGTGTCCGGTGAGGACCTGCGTCAGGCGGAAGGAGAGGACGCCGTGGCGTCTCTCTAGCCACTCCTCAAAGAGGGGACTTATCGCCGCAATCGTGGCGTGCCCAGCACTGGGTTGCGATAACCGTACTTTCCATGACGCCATGAGATGCCCTTGGTAAGACTGGTTGACAGACAGTACCTGCCTAGGTATTTATGTTAAAAAAAAATTGGCAACAAAAACAGTAGCAAAATTCATCCCTATCGTAAAATATGTGCTCTACCGACATTAGGGAACACCTAGATACAATACTTGATGATGGCAAAGAGAGACTTTAAAGTCGTTCGAAGTTTGTCAAAGATGTAGAAAAATTTTAAGTAGATATTTTAGACACAACGATTAATAATTACCTGAACACACAAGAATTCAACTAAAAATGAATGACTGAAAATGTTGAGTTCTCTCGAATTTGGAGGTACCTATGAGCTCCCCGCCCCGCTTCCAAAATCAATTTTAAAACCACCCCCCGTATAAACGACTTCCTTTGTCCCGCTGTACCTCGCTAATCGAATTTCGGCGGGAAAACGGTCTTTTATTGTCGCTCAATTTCGAATATAGAACAAGTTCTCTTTGATGTACGAAATTCGAATTTAAAATTGTGTGGCTTCTTTATTTTGTAATTCAGTATTTATCGTCGTTTGATTGATTTTTACGTGGTACTTACATCGGTTTTTATTTTTTTATGTAATGATTCAATCAATCTTTGCCTCCGTGTTTTTATTTTATGCTAATGCCAGCTAATAACAGTCAAAGATAAAATAATATCTGTATTGTTTTACATAAACTCGCATTGAAAAACATATTTTACATCGCGATAATCAACAACTTAAGCCCATTAACAATTCAATCAGCGTGATTCATGAATATTTTTTACCAAAAAACACAAGTGCGCTATCTTTAAATCTATAGCAACCTATTAACGCAGCGAACCCAGTAAAAATCACAGATTATTTTGTATTACGGCCATATTAAAGTTTGTTATAGCGTGTTTATGGGGCTGACCGATAATTCCAGACCACCATCTCAAATGTAAAATAAGAAACCGCGAGATAAGGATCTTAGAACATAAAAGATATGGGAACCTTTGTGGTGCCGGTAGCCGGCATATACTTATTTACGCCCATATACACCACGGGCGTATAGCGTGTAGTAACGTCGCACTCACACTTAGCAAGTGATGCGGCACACATGAAAGGGTGCGGCGTACGCACACGTGGAGCGAACCAACCTGATTGGTGGATGCGGCGGTGACGGCCACGCCCTCTTTTATCGACGTTGCGCACGGAGCGTGCGTGCGAAACACAAGTATATGTAAAATCAGCTATAGGCTCGAGAGCGGTTTTTAAAATGTCATTTCCATTGGGCGCCCGTCTGATAGCGCTGGGAAACTCGCCGGAGAATTGTTTTAGAACGAATCATTATGATTTGTGCGACTGGTCCCGTCCTTACAAGAATAGAATTCTGAAGGAATAATTATGCGAGTTTATTTGCACTGTGTAGTTGAATAATGAAGCCAAAATAAACGTTTTAATGAAGCGTGAAATAAACATTGTGTGGAAACTAATTACTTCTGCGATTACTCATCGTTATCTTTCTAAGTTATTTCCATAAAACAGGATGCAAAATAATTTCAGCAGAACGTAAAAACAATGCATTTATTTTCGTATAGCACCCATGTAAATTACGGTGAACATTATTCTAATAACCCCAGTAGGTATCCGGCGACTTTAGACGACCTACAGCTACAAAAAAACTTGGTTTTGCAGACAGACAAAGGCAAACGATCGCCGGCTCCCGACAAAGGCGGTCGTGACGTGACTTCCCCAAGTAGCGGTGGGAGGGTAGTCGAAGAACACAATTAAAGCGCCTACGATAGCATGAGTCGGGTCTTTAACGCGTTGTGATTCGCGGCGCCTCGTCGACGTATACGCCGACGACGCCGTACGCCGAAATGACTAATGACTTTTTACCTTTTTTACTCGACTGTACTTTTTACTTACAACGTTGTAAGTTACATAATAAAGTTTCTGCTTTACATTGTACCTACTCTGTTTGTGTAAATAGTAAAATAGATCGAATTGCTATGATAAAATTTGATGTAAATTGTTGGAAGAATGTATGTACTGGGAGAGTTGCAATAAATTTGCAATGACATTCATTGTTGAATGAAAAAATACATAGCTTTAATAAAAGCAGCGGTCTAGATAAATAAATGTTATTCTTTTCCGTAAGTAAGTTTATATACCTAAACATTTTTACACATCAATAATATTTTTGAAACTAGTTTTATAAAAATACTAGCTGTGCCCTGCGGTTTCACCCGCATAACTTTTGATCCTGTGGGAATATCGAAATAAAAACTATGCTATCTCCTAATCCAGGTCTTATTCTGCCTATGTGCCAAATTTCATTCAAAGCCGTTCAGCCGTTTTATCGTAAAAGCGTAAAAAAGAAACAAACTCACTTTCGCATTTATAATATTAAGTAAGGATTAAAAAAATGATTATAGTTAGGATGAGCAGCCTAACTTAAGTTCAGTGCATCTTTTTCTTTCTATTTCAATAAGAAAAGGACAGAAGATAAATTTTAGTTTAGTCCTGTCAAATTAATCAGCGCCTGTCACTACTCCATACAAGTTTAGACGTGATTAAAAACTTGCCTACTAAAATTACGTCAATTTACGTCAAGCGCTGATTAATTTGACAGAACTAAACTAAAATTTATCTTCTGTCCTTTTCTTAATGTAATAGAAAGAAAAAGATGCACTGAACTTAAATTTAGATTAGTTTGTGAACAAGGGAATCGGCGCCAATCTCAGTTCAAAACACGTTTCAGAAACCCAACGTTCCTGTACCGGCCGAGCCATGCACGGTAGGTAGAGGTAATAAATCGACGTATAAAAACCTTATTAAACACATGGAAAGTCATTCAATAACACTGAAAAGACTCACAGCAAGAGGTCAGGAGAAATGACCTGGTAAACATAAAGCTGCTTAATTTCGTACAGGCACACAGTGGTACACCGATAAATAACAGTTACAACACACGTAAGGCGATATGTCAGCGTCTACGGCCGCCATTAACGACGCCATATTTGATCTAACACAATGGGATGCGCCCGCGCAGTCCGAGGCGCAGCATTTGGACAAATTAGTCGCCCATCCGTCGGATAGCTGTGAAAAATTGGTGTTAAATTATTTTTTTATGTACCGAAGTGAATTCTTTGACCCCGTAACGAGCTCGATTTGTGTATTTGACGAATAATATTTCAATTTCTCAGTTTGTTTACGGTGTTTCTATCGGTAACGACCACCCACAGTTTCGTCTGCGTTCAAATTTGTATTATTATAGACCATTACGAATGTCTCACCCGGTTCTAGGAAAACTCACAGATTTTTTATTTGCTGAAAGTGGTCACCCAGGCCTTATATTCCAGCACAAGTGTAGGGGTGGACCCCTACACTTGCCTAGGGTCGATACCTACCAGGGTCGCGGCCGCAAGTCCGAAAGGGATACCGAGGCCCCTGGCAACACAGGCAACGGAAAGAACACGGGTGGGTTTTAGTCAGTAAGAGTCCGACATACCCTGGCGGGAGAAGTTATTTGATAATGTAGCACCCTAAAAAAAGGCCTTTTATTCTTCTTTGTGTATTTAGAGTTTTACTATATGACTTTTCTAGAACATGCTTTCCGATAAAATGACAATGAGACAGGTAACTTTGACACACAAGTGTTTTCATTGAGACTACAGTACCTATTTTGGTATACCTAGTAATTTTATTCTAGGTCCATCGTCTTCACATGTAATGTAAATAGACAAAATTTTGTAAAACATTTTAAAAGAGTAACGGTGGAGTTTCTTGCCCATTCTTCTCCATACGAAACTACCTTTTGGAAGGGGCAACTAGAATCAATTCTATTTTTTTTTTGTAAATTTTGACGTTCAAAAGTGCCTATTTGAAATAAATAATCTGACTTTGACTTTGACTACAAATGCTTCAGCATGGTTTCTGAACATTCAATTAAACAAACAGCATAGACAAAGCAATAACACGACATCCTCTTTGAAACTGCTTCCATAATAACTTTCATTTAAGCAAAAGAAAAGCACTTAAAGCCAAGCAAAAACAATAGCACATCAAGACTTCGAAAGGAAATTTAAATGGGAACTTTCAGTAATATTCATATTTCAAAAGTTACAAAAATCGCCGACGAGTCTGAGTAACGAAGTATGCATTACCATTAAGACTGAATAGCCATCAATCAGGGCCTATGACCACACACTGACGGGTGCTTATGGGGCTCATGATACTTTAGACTAATTAGGGATGCTAGTCAAAGCGAGAATTTAATGGTACAAACCGGTTGTTCAAAGAAAATGTATGCACACGCATGATTTCTCTGTAGTTTCTTTACAGCTTTTGTTTAAGTGTTAGTGGCGCCATCTATTGTGTTCATGGAACTGCTATTTATTTTTTTCATTTCGGATTTTACTGGACAGAAGCGAAATTCATTCATAACAATATTTACTACAAATTCAGTACATAAAAAAATACTATATTTCAGACAATAGCCTCACCTGTTAGTAAAACTAAAAAAACACCGACCAAGTGCGAGTCGGACTCGCACACGATGGGTTCCGTACCATATCGTACAAGCTTTAAACGGAGAATATTTTTCATCCTAAATTAAAAAAAACGCAACGATAAATTTGTATTTCATAATGATACCGTGAATTACAAAGTAATTTTTGCTGTTACCAAAAATCACTACACACATATTTAAATAAAATACCTTATGAAATACGGCGTTTTAATATTATTATTTGTTGATTAAATACAGTATTTATAATACATGATATACCTACCTAAAGAAGTTTCAAATTCCTAACTTAACAGCTAGTTAACAGTTATAGCGATAGAGCTCGTACAAAAATGGTCTAAAACTGACTACTTTTACAACCCCATATTTTACAATTTTTAAAGGAAAAAAAAGAAAAATTATATTTGTACACTACTCGAAAAAAAAATTTAATATCAAAAATTGATTGTATGGCCTATCTCTATCAATAAAAATTAAATAACGTTTAAAAAAATAAACGGGATTAAAAAAAAGTCAATATCAAATGTTTATTGCATACTTTTGATATTGATTTTTTTAATCCCTTTATTTTTTTAACTTTATTTAATTTTTATTGATAGAGCGGTAATAGAAGTACACAATCAGTGACAATTTCATCTATCTACCTATTACGGTTCATGAGATACAGCCCGCTGACAGACAGACGGACGGACAGCAGAGGCTTAGTAATAAGGTTCCGTTTGGCATCCTTCGGGTACGGACGAACCCTAAAACCACTATGTTGAGCCAGAAATACTCCAAATTCAGAAAGATCAATGAAACCTTTCTTGTTTTCTTGAACAGGAACTAAGTAGTTACAAGAGTATCATGAAATATTCCTTGACTTTCAAATAAATTACTCGTACACAAATACACAAATAATTGAAAATTAATCCAATAACTACATTCCATCGAAAATAACCGGCTGAACTTAAATAATAAAAAAAGAGTCCAACAAATCCACTCCCAAAAAGCAACATTTATTAATCCAATTAGCCACCATCTTTTTTCGCCAAGCTCCGTATTCCGATAGAAAATTACATAGGAGATACAGGCAGCAACGTAGTAGTGTCACAAAATGGAGAAATACAGAAGACTAACTCCATACAACAAGAGAGAAAACGCACGCGCACTTATGTGCGCGTGCGTTTTCAATGCTAGTCGAATGCACTCGCATGTATAGACCTGCGAGTGCATTCGACTAGCATTGTATTATAATTATACGGGCTGATGTCCGCAACTCCACGTCCAACCGCTTATTTTGCGTACGGGTGGAAAAATCGATCATTCAATCCTCCTCAAGGAAGGCCAGCAACGCCTTGGCGTTACTGACGATATCTCGGAGGGTACCTGGGTTTCCGAAGTAGATACTTTGTCCTGTACGTGGGCAGTTTAGAAGCACATGAGCTGCTGT
The DNA here is from genome assembly GCA_905333075.3 of Atethmia centrago. Classification (NCBI taxonomy): domain Eukaryota; kingdom Metazoa; phylum Arthropoda; class Insecta; order Lepidoptera; family Noctuidae; genus Atethmia; species Atethmia centrago. The sequence goes on from HG995387.1 coordinate 11,399,670, forward strand.
CTCGTCTTCATGCAGGCCCTGCACAATGGGCATCGTGTGACCCCGCATACTGGCATACGTTTGATACGGTCTGAGATTGCTTTAGTAAGTACGCGTCAGCCATAGTACGGAGCGAGAGGGCATGGGCAGCTGTCATCTCCTTCTGCGAAGCAGCAATGCTCGCGAAGGAGGAGGCGGGACGGTTGAGGGAAAGGCAAGTTTCGCGCCCTCTCGCTCGTAGCCGCCGCAGGAGACGCCCTGGGCGTCGGGAATCCCGGGCAGATTTCCGGCCACCGTAGGCGCGGTCTTGCGGACGGTGAGCAATGGGTAGCACACCGTCCGGTCCGGTAAGGACCAGGCCCGGGTCGACGGCGCGTCGTATTCCACGCGCGCCTCAAAGAGACTGTCGTCAGCACAATGTAGGGGTCCACTAGGGCCGATGCCTGCCGGGGTCGCGGGAATGTACTAATGGGTCACCGAGGCCCCCGCAAAACAGGCAACGGAAAGAATACGGGTGGGTTTTAGTCAGTAAGAGTCTGGCACACCCTCCCACACCGCCCAGAGCGTCTTATAATATGGATGTGTGCGTGCACCAGTAATTATATGGAGTAGGTATGGAGTCGACCTTCTGTACCCATCTAATCTGTGGTAATGTGCACTGTATATGTATTATTATGGGAGTGGGAGCTACGTGACCACAGATCGTGACCCCCCGAGATTGCGCCTGCGCTGGGCCGCGGCGTGTGCGGTGGCTTTATTTATTTCTATATCTGACTGTTGCGCGCGACTGTACCGCTTGCAAGTGAGCGTTGTTACGATTTATAGGTATTGTTTTGTGTTGGAAAATTACAGTTTCATATAGATACTTAATATTATAGTTAAATAGAGCAGTAAAGTCTCCAAAGGTAATTAATAAAATTTCCGACGGTACTTTGTAGTTTTTTTGATACAATACCTAGATTTTTTTACAATTTCAACATGCACTTTCTATAATAATTCAAGGTATTCAGAGATCATTAGAACTTATGAGACACTAGAACTGTGCAGCGGGTTTATTGCTCTATGTATGAATTGAATCAAAAATGTGAATGAGGGTTTTCATACAAATTCACGCCACCAGTTGGCGTCACTTTGTCAAGAGGTCTTCAATTTAGACAATGAATATAAAATACACGATGACGTCCATCATTCGTTTCATTCATTTGTTGTCATTCAATTTCGACTAAAAAAAATATAGGCGCTTTGACACTTTAACAGGTGCCCAAACCTGACGTCTCTGTGCCACCTAGAGAACTTTATTTCAGAAAACCCTCACTGACAACTCTGAATTTTTCCTGTTTTTTTTAAACAGCATTTTGAAACGTTTTGAAGATATTATGGCGTTGATAAATGATTTTAGTGACTTTGAAATCTGTTATTACACCTTCTTAGAATGCAAGTAAGTCATGAAAAAAATGTATGTTAAACTAGAACGCATAGGTACACATCAATTCTAAAATAAATTCAAGAAGTAATGTCTACGCGAAGCATTAAAAACGATATTACTTTCAAACTACTTAAGATATTTTCATGTTTTTTTTTTTGTATGAACATACTATTTTATTAGGTATCTATAATTCTATTTGTGATTTTTGTTCAAATATTCATGTTTTCGTTATTAAAAATAAATATTCTCTATGAAACCGAACGGCCGCGCGGCGTGAGCGCGACGCGTATTTGCATAGCCAAGGTCAACGGCGATTACTCGACCCTTAAAGAACAGAATAACAAAATGTACCCTTGACCTGTACCTACTGCCTAAACGAATTTCCAGAAAATCGGCAGGTGTTAAAAAGAAATAGTCTAGTACCTACCTATACAGACCGGAAAACGGTAATCAAAAGAAAAGTTCATATTATTATTTGGACGTTTTGCTCTGTTGGTAGACGGTCTTACCCCCCCCAACAAAACAACAAGACAACAACACTTTTTAACTATGGTTGTAGGGACGAGGAACCCGTATTGAAACAAGGATATTAAATACCTATAATGATGCCAGGATTTGCACCCAGAATTTTGTAATATCTTGATTTAAAAGAATGTCCTTCCCGTTCATTTCCATAGAGATTTGTTTTGGAATGGGCAACTAGCTTCAACTTTCTGATTTACTGACCGACTTCTTGACAATTCTAAAGTGCCTGTAAAGGGTTTAGTTGATGGTAAAGTTTGAGAATATGGAAACAAGAGAACTCATGGGTACACAGGAGGATACAAAGTTGACACTTTGACAGTGAGTACCATGGGACAAAATTATAATGTTCACACTTTTCATGTTCCTAGGAGCAAGAAAGGCCTTCAAATAAATGATATTTGATTTTGCCTTACGGTAGGACATTGGCAAAAAATGTATAAATAATGCAGTTGCACAAAGCGGTGAAGGAAAACAGCGTGAGGAAACCGGCATGTCCTATAACCAAAAATTCAAAGACATTTGTGACCTCTACCAACCCGCACTGGGCTCGCGTGGTGGATTGCGGCCCACTCCCTCTCACAGAGATACCTGTGTCCCAGCAGTGGGAACATTATAGGCTGTTTTTTTATGTACAGTTAATGGGCAAAGGCTTCCCTCAAGTTCTTCCAGCTATGTACTCTTTTCCTGCGCCACCTCAAAAAGAGGGGACGAAAAAATTGTAACTGGAAAATCCGTACAGCTTTGTACGGATTTTCCGGTTACTACAATATGTTCGTCCGTATCTCAGCTGCATCATGCAGATGTAACATAAAGCCTGCATGTATCTTTTACAGGTACAAGTAACATTATACCGCATTAGCGTCAGGAATGCGACTTAACGACGTAGTTGACGGTAATGTATGGCGGGCATACGAAATCGCACAATGAGAAGACGCAAGAAGCGACGCACGCGCTCTCTGTACGTACCGTGACAAATTCGCGCGCGCTTAAGCGACGTTTGCTTGGGAAAATCATTTTCTAATAACCAAAGTATTTATTTTTATAACTTAGTTAATAAATACGTGATAAATGATAAACATATTTAGGAAAATATATATCTAGTCGACTCGATTTTCAGCAGGGACCCGAGAAAAAAATGTGCTTTATTGATGTTAGAACTTTTCCAAATAAGAAATGCTTATCGGATAGGTGAAAGAAAAGCTGAACTAGAGAGAGAGAGAGAATCTCAAAAAGGAAGAGCAACACAAAGAAAATAAACCAGTATGTGGAAAAAAGGACGTTGAAGTTTCAAAACACTTTGAGCAACAAAAACCTTTCCCACAAAAGATGATTGTACATAAGTAGTTACGTATACATAAACATCTACCGAACAGTAGACGAATACAAAGCCATTCAACTGAATGCGGTGTAATTAAAAGGGCTGAGCCAAACACGATCAATCTCGGCTCCATCTCCCCACATAAAGTCAAAATAATAGATGGCCACTCTAATGTCACTTTTTTCTCTACGGCCGGCCGGCGTACACGACGGAATTGACAGGTCATCAGCGCAGGCGCACGGTGACGACGCTCTTTCTTCCAAAGGATCACAAAAGATATTAAGTCGGAACAACTCCATACTAATATACTCTTTATTCAGTAGCAATAAGAGGCCATAATTCCACGACATGAATCCGATTTAAGACCTTCATCGTCAAGAAAAGCCTCCCGTTCGGTTCTTTTTTCGAAAGATAATCTTCAGCGGCCGAGGCGTGAAGGCCGACTGCCACACAACATGGCGTCGACAGGTTTCTTCCCGCTTTTTTACCTCTTTGTTCCTTCCCATTATTGTATGGATGTTTCGTTCCCGGCGTTCGATTTTTAATTTCTTTCCTTTTTTGTTTCTATTCCGCATTATTAATATAGCCGCGGCGTTTTTATTTACATACGAACTGAAGTTTCAAACAAGGAGGTTGTCTATCTCTATGGGAAAGGCAGTGATGAAGCGGTTTCATATCTTTCGGAGAATGACGATTTAAATTTAAATGGAGTCCATCAAAGGATAGCGAAGGCGTTCGCTTGTTAAATCACATAACGTTGGCTGGTTCGCAGAAAAGAATGATTTAGTGCGGTAGTAAAATTTTGAAAACAATAAACTGGAGGAGGTCCGAATCGGTAGCCTGAGAACGTTTGACGGACACGGAACGACCTCCCTTGAGGTTATTTCAGGCATGGCAAACTGTTGAGCCTGTCAATTTTATACCAATTTGAGTATTTATTGGGAAGTAAGTTAACAGGCTCCGTCAGGCCATATTTTATTTAGCAGTGGGCATTTATTTGGTTGACCTAGCGAATAAAGAGGCAAGTACTGACTGAGGCAAGACTGCAATTCGTCTGGTTTCTTCAAGTGCGAAAATATTTGAACATCGATAAAAAATATCGATCGGATGACATCAGGAAACGCTTTCTATGCGGAAACCGCGCTCCATTGAGATTCGTCACCAGAACAGATCTAGAAAAAGTCAAACCATAAACAACCAAAGTTCAAATGAAGCGTTAAAGATTTATTTTTTTGTAGTAACCTGTTCCTTATTCAGTCTATGGTCTTGACTTGTGAGGCGTCAAGGTTTCTTATGAGCCGTTTCCAGTTTTATGTTTGCTATTATTAAGACTGCGACGCGACGTGAAATTCTTACAGCCTATGTCTTTGGTTTGACTTTGACCATAAATATAAAGATGGCCACTCTCGGTTCTACTCGGCTGTACCTCTCAATAGTGAATAGAGCTTTTACTGACAATTCTGAGCTAGTAAGTGTCATGCTACCTTAAGAAATGACGATTCTTACACACAGGAGCATATTGTTCACATTGTTTTAGTACTATTCACACGTATTCAAGTCTTCATGAGTCCCTTAGACCTTCTCATTTCTGTTCCACAAACCTGAACTTGTTTCGCTCATTAATTTTAATTTCTAAGTAAACTGTGAGGCTGAAAATTTGCATTTCCTGCATGTGTTGCATTATTAACTCTATTCGGACGTAAATTCAATTGAAATTCAACTATTTATTTGAGTTACATAAGATGTTTACATTTCATTGCGGCCAATTAAGGGACCTTAGCTTGCAACACGGGATTTTAGACCGTAGCTTGTAAGTTTAAAGTTGAGATTTGATTGGTTGGTGGCGGTGAGGAAGCGAAGTGAAATGAGGCGTCGCAGCTTCGATTCCCGATTCAGGCTATTAAAGTGTTATGGTTAAGTTGAATAATGGCACGGACGGATTGTTAGCATATGTTTTGTATGAATGGCGCGTTCTGGGCCGAACAGGCGTTGGATTGAGTGTCGGGTGTCTTTCGGGATTGTGTTGCCTTCCAGGAATATTTAGTTTACCTATTGACTGCTTCAGTAGCCGGACGTTGGCTTTATGTGGCCGATTATTGTTCTTTAATTGACGGTGGAATTTAGTGGTCAGAATTAATTGGGGTATGAATTAGGTAATGCCCATTTCTTGGCAGAGCAAGTTGTTAAACTACACTTTCGCGTTTTGGTCAATATGCATAAGAAACTCTATCCGCGCTACGCTTTCCGCGGTTGATCCGTGGATGGGCGACCATCTTTACATACCAAGACCCATCCGTGCCTGGAAAAGAACGTTAAGCCGTTGGTCCCGGCTGTTTCGTAAATCTTTGACAGTCATTACGGGTCGTCAGAAGCCTGAAAGTCCGAGAACCAGTCTTACCAAGGGCTATCGCTTACCCAGTTACTGGGTTGTGGAGGTCAGAAAGGCTCGGTGTAAAATACTGATATTCAGCTGCATCCAGTTAGACTGGAAGCTGACCCCAACATAGGAAAAGTCTAGGCAGATTGAACCACGTGACTTTACTCATAATTATGAACAAATTTTACTATGGGACCCAGTGGCGGTACCTTCATATAAGCCCAAAAGCCCGGCCTTACTAAAATGCTCGATAGAGAATTTATTGTACCTAACCAGTAGTTTATGAGAAAATTGCGATGATACATACGTAGATACGTAGGTACCTACATACTCAGTCGAAAACTGAACTTTCTTTTTTTGAAATCGGTTAAAATTTTATTGGGCTTGCGTTATTTTGAAACCCTAGGCACGCCACTGCTTCATAACTCGTCAAAATGTAGGGAACAGCTGATTTTTTTTAGTAATAGTAATGTTCGTAATATGAGTAAACTACTCATATTACGAACATTACTATTAGCCTTTAGTTTTAAATTATTCTAAACTGCCGCATATCAAACAAGGTATAGATATGCACCTTCTTACAGACTGCACTTTTGCGTAAAACTTTTACTAACACGAAAGTGTTAAGTCATAATAAGCAAGTTATTACATATGCATTAAGTCTAAGAAAGTGTTATAAACAAATGAGCTTTACAATCCCTGGCTGGCAACACAATCTCGCCTTCGCTTTTCAAACGAAGCGACGCAATCAAACAACAAGGCACGAACCAAAAACCATACAGCCTATTTACATTTAAAAAAAAAACCAAATCCGTTAAAGAGGTGAACATTGTGAACAACAGAACATCTAACACACGAGCGATAATGACTGTCCAGTCAATAAATAATCTAACATTGGTGCTTTAACGCCCGGACTTAGGGGGTCCAATTAAACGGCGCCCCCTGTTGGGCCCAGCCTTTACTCTCACCGGCCTGGCCTGGGACGAGATCGGCCCGTATTAATCAGATCCAGGATTAATGATTTTTTTTTAGTAGGCCATTTTATAGTTTTCAGTCGTAAATTTTGTGGTGTGTGTAAGTGGCTTTTGGTTTGGGAGTAAATCTGTATGTGGTGACGTCATTTGAATTAAAGTTTTAGTTTGCTTCGTGGTTTAAATACTGAACTGAAGTGAGTTAAGTGAGTTACATGGCTATATTCATTTACTTACGTCTTATTTCTGTCGAACAAGTGGTTCATTTAATTTCGGTAGAGACCGGAGCGATTAGACCCACGCAGATATTGTTATGCGAAAAATACTTTTTAGTGCAAGCCTAATCTCTCAAAAAAATAAAATATCTTGCATAAATTTTTCTATCTGGAGGATGTAGGATCATACGTTCTATAGTTTCTGCCTACCCCCACGGGAGGAAAGCGTGAGTTTATGTATATATGTAGGTTTCTATCTTCAGTTCCTACTTAGTTTTGGACTACCTACTTGTTCGCTATTTGTCAGTCATTCACGAAACAATTTTCTTAAAGACGTATTTTCCATCAAAAAATAATATCAACAGCACACTTTTTCTTAAAGAAAACAGTTCCATAATAAAATACTGTCTTACGACCGTGTGAGAGGAGAGGGTGCCCCGGTCAAGGGGAGAGTGGGGGCAAACGACTTGCGGAGGGTAGATAAGGAAATATTTCTTCAGCCGCCTTCACCCTACGCGACACTGGTTATGTACCTATATAAGTTGGTATGTAGGTGTAAGTCTGGGAATGAATCTGTCAGCATGAAACTGGTATGAATGGCTTAGGGAAGGATTGACTTTTTATTTGAATTATTAGAGCTACTAAAACTGCACATATTTTGTACTATATTTTGCCCGCGGCTTAACCCACGTGGATGTTGGAAAATATCACAAGGGAACGTACTACCGGAATTAAAAGTATATAAACTATGTGTGTGCCAAATTTCAACCCAAATCGTTCAGCCGTTTTGCGCCAATCCCAGTTAATATTTTATTATTTATAATATACTTTATTGTACACCACAAAAATACATACAAAAAATAAATCAAACACTACAAAATGTACAATTAAATCGATAGATACATAAATAGATACTTATACAAATATATAATGTTATATTAAAATATGTAAAAGTTGCAGTAGGTGAATATACCTACCTAATAAGTATTTCATTTACGCAATTCATAAAGAATTTAATACTTTAAATATTATTTTAATTAAACACCAGTAATGAAAAGCAAACTTTCAATCACGGCGTTACGCAATTTAAATATCGAACGCAAATTAAAACAACGAAGGCTGTTCGTTTTCGAAATTCGAATTCAAAGGTTGCCCTGACATAGAGGTGGCCTACTCTAGTGCACAAAGCGTCACATTATATCCCAAACTTGAAACTAACAAGCTCAGTACGGAACGATAAGATCTTTGTGGTTGTAGACAGACTACCTAGTTATGTAGCAAGATAATATTGAAGCTCTAGTCTTAAAGTAATCAGATTTTAAGACAAGAGATATTTACTTCAAATAGGTACATAAAAGGCACGTTGGAACGTCAAAAATGTGTGTACCTATTACCAAAAGAGAACTAACTTTACGATGCTTGAATACTGAATTCTTGATAAAATAGAACCATAAAATAAATATCAGATAATTACACTTATTGAAAAATAACTTAACATTCTCATAGTGTGTCATGATCAAGTTGCATATTATGTAGGTAGCAATATTTTTAGCATTTTTTTTTACCTGATCATAACCCTAAAAAAAATAAGTACGATTAGGTAGCTGTGTATAACCTCCAGGGTCCATATTTAAATGGCCAGTTTTTACGCCAGCAAACACTGGCCACCCGTCAATTTCACGCCATTTACTCGCGCACAATACTCGCGCATAAAAGAAAAATAATTTGAAAAAAAATATGCGTGGACTCCTTCGAGCAGCGCGTCACGAACTGAAAACGGGAAATAGCAGCAAAAATAACAATCATAAATAATTGTTTTAATGATTTACGTATGGAGATTATGGTTAATTATTATTATACAGAAATTGAACTACTATTTATCTAAAATGGAGCCTGCATTACCTCTTCTCAATAGGTATAACCTCATTCGACCGACTATGGCCGCCGACAGGAAACATTATTTTCGATGTTAGTCGTAAACGCAATAATTACCCCACCACAACCTCTGCGGTTTGACAACTAATAATTACTAATAAGCCCCTCAAAAAGCCAAACCGACCAAATTACGCTAAACGCTGAACTTAACCCTCGAAACGTCGCCGACAATTACAGTTAATAAATAATAATTTCAATAATAAGCGTATACAAAAAGTTTTAGAGATCACTAGTTTAGAAGGGACCAGAGGAGGTTTCGTTTTCCTCAAAGTGAGGGGTCAAAAAAATTGGTTAAGTATTAAAACGCCGCGCACGTCCCGTAATGGCGAGCGGCAACAATCGCGCGGCACTAGCGATTATAACGATTACTGTCGATAACTTGTATCGACACCGGCTATTTGGTTAGTCGGTCGATTATCGATAATTTGCCCTCGGGGTACGCTCCTGACGCTGTAAATCGTTGACCGATTAGTTTTTTGCCGTCTTTATGTATACGTGATCGTTCGATTTTACTATTTACCGTTCAGAATCAGAATTTTTCCATTCCGCAGTTCCGTACATAACAGCTGAACATAAGCGTTCTGCTTTTATGTCACATTTCGATCATAAATCAGTTAACAGTTACATTAAGAACATTAATGTCATTTTTGCAACGCGACGCAACTTAAAATCGAAGCCGTGGTTATCACACACCTATGTTTTTACTGCCTATAATTCTATTCCACGAGTCCATATAAAATAGAAACTCGGGACTCGCGAGCTTTCAAAAACGCTACATTAAAACATCATAAAACTCAAACATAAACGTTTACTGCGGCCAGTTTACGAGCACGCTACCTATCGATCGTTTTAACGATAAATAAAAATTAATGGGCAGACATACGAGTACGACGGAATCGAAGTGGCCACGTTAGGCGGGAGGCAATAACTAGGCAGTGAACCGAGCTCGCGCCCGATCTATGATACAAGCGGTCAGCACTGCACGGGTTAACTATACCTAATATGCCATGGTACAGCGGCACAACGATTAAAAATATTCGTTCCATTGACCATTCAAGAAAAGCAACCAGTTAAAAGACCAGTAGAATGTTTAATGTAACTTTGTATCTATGTATATTTATAACCACGTAGACTTGCGTTTGATCACTACTTGAAAAGATCTCAGGGTTATGAATATGAAAAGCAATTCAAGACAAGCTATTTAAAGCGACACTAAACTGCAAAGGAAAGATTTCTCTCTACTGAAAAAATAATAAGAAAAACACTTTTTCTTCTGTAAAATTAATTAATAGAGATCTATTGTTGAGCTGAGAACGTAAGATATGATGTAATTACCAAGAAAAATACGAATGAATATTCAAAAGATTTTGAAATAATACACTGCTGTCAGTCTTATTAACTCGATCAGGCCGTCGGATGCAGAATCAGGAGTAATGGCTGCCTCACCCCCACGGCTACCGGCAAGGGGGGAAGGTGAGGAGGGGAGGGGGACACGAAATGGGATTCTATCGGTCTCCTCCATTCCACGCCGTTCGGAGTCTCTACGTGACTGCACATAGCTGTAACCACAACTTTCTCGCAACAACTCACTCCGCTCTTAACACCTCGGCATAAGGTTTAAAACTCACAGACGAACGCCCCCAGGACTTGTTCAGAGGTTTTGTTTACGTCTGAAATTTCGCGTTTTACTTTTTTACCGCGCTCGCTTGACATTCATGTTATTTGGAGTTCGTGAATACTTTTACTGAAATCGTAGTAGGTATTCTTGTTGCGTTGTATAAAAAATTAAGCTGGAAAATTAGTGTGTATATTTTTATTTAGAAATCCTGAACTAGTTATAAACATACCTAATCAATGTAAAGTTATCAGGCTTGGGCAATTTTAAAGGATTCAAGAGCATTTAAGTACTTAGAAGAGGATAAAGGTAGAATTAATGTGTATTCTTAGAAGAAGCGATACCTTTTCAATACATGATAACGATACATAATTATTGAACTATTACAAAAATAAAATATGTTTTGTTGTTGTGCTAATTTGGCCCAACATCCCCTCAGTAGTGTCTACTACAATACATAATTGCACAAGCGTTCAAAGAACTAAATCTAGTTCCTACGAAGTGTTCAATTTATTTTACAAATCGAATCATGTTTTCTGCTCATCGATTTTCTTTTTTTTTCTCTAATTTCAAGTCTGGAACAAGTGTATGACGTAATGAGGCGCGCTAGAGCGTGGCCACAACAAACAGCTCGCTCTCGTATCGGTTGCAACACAAACAGCCAGCAGCGGTTTATTTTGAGGGTGCAACCCTATTCGGGATCACTCGCTACGTAAGCAGTTATGCTATTATCTTTGCGTTATTTTTTTTAAGAAATAAAAATATAGTTTTAATTTATAAGCTGTGGGATTCAAGTTTTGTTCTAAATAAGTTGTTGCTTTTTCGCATTTTAGTTTGGTCTGATTAAAAAACTGTGTCAATTTTCACAGTAATTAAAATTGGCGCTTTATTTTCAATAAAAATATGCTACAGATTTTTCGGATTAGACGATTTACTACAACTGTATGTAAAAAAAGACAAAAATGTCTACACAACCTCATTTTAGCTACAGGAAACAAAAACTGAACCTGTTAAAACCAATTAATCCTAGTTTCTTAAACTTAAAAATAACGTCACTGTACACACGAAAATATGAAGAGAAAATTCAACCCGTCAGCGCCACGCTCGCGATAAGGTCACCTATTCACCCGATTGCGCCCAGAGCGCGTGCGTTTGATTGATACGCCTTATCGGCGTGCGCCGTGCGCCGGCCCGACCCCGCCTGGGACGCGCAGATATCCAGCCTTCATACACATACAGGAAATAGAATCGGGGGACGTTATAGAAAAGGGCTTGGTTTGTTTTGGTAGAATTCTCTTTACAGCTTTGTGTCTAAAAAAAATTGGTGTTTCGTGCAATTTTTTTACCAGACAGGGAATAGTTTTGAAGTAACCGTTTCAGCGATTCTAAAAGTATGGCCTTTTTGCACCACAAATCACTAATCACATTTAACGCTAACCGAATTAAAGCCATCGTTCTGTCTCTGCCATTTTCAAACGATTGACAAAAGCAGAATGACGTTTAGCGCTAAAAGTATTTATTTAGAGATTTGTGGTACAAGCGGGCCTCAAAGCACTAAATATCCGAAAAATATTAAAATAGTACCTACACATATTTTTCTTTTTTGTTGTAAAAAATACACGTCCTATAAACAATCATAAAGTCTTCAAGGTATTATAAGTTTTTCAATTTCGCATTAACCGTATCAATAACCACGTAAGCTTCTTAACCCTCGCATGCGGGGCTGGGACCGGCGGGGTCTAATCTACTGCTCTGTGGGGCTCAGTTCAGCTGGTGGAAACAATTCCTTGTTTGGCTTATCGTATCATTGCACGATCACGCGGGGGTTTGACTGTCATACAGTGTTTAGTTTGCGATACTCTTTTGTTTTATAAACAATATTTTGCTGACTGATAGCATTTCTACTGCAGGCTTAGCGTGACGCTTTCTATTTCTACTCTACTGTACTACATTTCCCGGTAACAAACTGTCAACTATGTACTCGGAAACGTAATTTATGTCTACTCTTCCGTCGACAAAACGCTTCTCTACGGTTCTCGTGCTAAGTCTGCTGTCGCAAGTAAAGTCCACAGGAATCTTTTGGCGTTTGTATGACATTGACAGGGGGGCGCTGTTGGTAAATATTTGTGAAATTTTATTGAATGGCAATGTTAATTCCGATTTTGGCCACATGCCAAAAGATCTGTGGGATCTTTTGGTCAACTCTATTTTCGACTATTATCTTCAAAATGAGTCTAAGCTCAAACTGTATTTCAACTCCACTGTGAAAAGTGTTGTCTTCTTTGCATGTTATAAGCAAATGCGTCACAGTTTTTTCTACATACTAACTTTATACCATGCTGAGCCTGATCCCAATGAACCGAGCATTATACAAAAATGTCGACAGCAATCAATAAAATTACAATAGCAACCTAATGTGAGATGAGTAACTCGGTTCTTAGATTTGCAACGCGTGATCATCCATAATAATGTGTGTGATTGTACATGACCTTAAAATAATCTGTATAAATAAAAATGAAATGCTGTTCATTAGTAAGCGCATCACTTGAGAACGGCTGGGCCGATTTGGGTATTGTTCAGTTTAAAATGTTCAGTAGTCCAAATGAGGTTTTTAGGGAAAGAAATATTCAAACTCAAACTCAAAACTCAAAGCATTTATTTCAAATAAACCAATTACAGTTACTTTTGAATTGTCAAGGGGTCGGTCAGTCAGAAAGATGAAGCTAGTTGCCCATTCCAAAGCGTAGTAGGTAACTATGGAGAAGATCGGGAAAGAAACTCCACGGACACTCTTTTAAATCATGGTATTATGGTTACAATATATTGTTTACATCATTCATTTTGAAATTATACACGTGAGAACGATGCAAAACGTAAAAGCATCCGTAATAAAATGATTAACAAAAAAAAAAACAATTCAAAAATTAAATTAAATTGAAATAAGCCGTGGCAGTTAAGAGATGACCAGTCTCTACTGACGGCGTTCGTTCACGAATATGACGCATGGATTAGCACCATTCAGCTCAACCATTTTGAAGGGAGCAAAACGATCCAACACTAGAAAGATTCACGGAAAATTTTCAAATTCGGGTAAAACTGAACGGCGTAATTTATGTGATTTTTTCACAAAAGAAAGAAAGAAAGAAAAGTATTTATTGGGACTCACACATGAGATCACAAAAATCATGAATGACTGAAATTTTGACAGGACAACGTCTGTCGGGTCAGCTAATAATAATTCTATTTTCTTATAAATGTTGACGTTAAAAAGTGCCTTTTTAATGGCTTACTTACTTAAAAAAAATTGACAAACGTAAATATTTTCACAAACATTTTGATTCTGCAACACGCGTTACACAAAAGCAATACCTACTCAAAATATAAAATTTCAACATCATATTCGATACATTTTGATTTGGACTAGATACATTTTGATTTTGGAATACACAAGGGCCGAGTTGACTATTAAAACCTAGATTTGATGATGATCGGGAACAGGAAGGGTTAATTTCCTCGATAGAAAATTCAAAACTCAACTCGTACTATCGATATGAATTCAACCCTTCTGTTCGGTGATACTCTAAATTCTCCCGCGCGATTGGTCCCGTCGCGTCGCGTTATTTCGCTCTCGAGTTTATTTGCAGGCATTATTCCGTTCTAACAATGTATAAACACAATTATGTTGAGCAAACACGGGTGGTGCCGCCGGCTAGCACATGTTTGTGGGTGAACGCGCTAACACATGGACAACACTATTTTATTGTACCAATACCGTATTTGAATATGCTTAGCGCTACAACTCTAGTTTTTAAACCGTTCCAATTTTGAAAATATAGTGATGTGTTATCGATTTTCACGCTACGTTGCAAATCGAGTACCTACTTAGGTAAAGATAACGGTTTTGCTCTTTTATATATATCTTTGGTACATATAAATAGTAAAGTCAAAACTGCACATTGAATATTTTTGAAAAAAGTAATTGCTACGAGGTGTTGACCAAGTCTGATGCTGAAAATACGTTTTTAAAAAATTGTCCATTTCTCTGGATGTATCTTCCGGATTGGCGCAAAAACGGCTGAACAGATTTGGTTGAAATTCGGCACACAGATAGTTTATAACCTGGATTACACATAGGGTATTTTTAACCCCCTTACTACGTTCTAATGAGATATTTTCTGACATCCACGAGGGCGGAACCGCAGCCAAAAATAAAACCTTAAAATATTCTAGCTCATTTTCATTCAAAATTTAAATTGAGGATTAGGAATCTATTTTGTGCCAAATATAGTTTCCACAACAAAAGAAATAAAAGCAAAATGCTAATTGTATTTCGCGTTAATCTTTATATTCACTTTAAGAGCTACACGATACAGTAGCAAACAGAATACATTAACATTCGGTACGTAATAATTGAGTCAATAAAACCAGAAATACCGGATATCAATACCAAGTGATGCATAGCAATATGCGACCCTGTCTGTCCGCAACAGAGATAAAAGAAACGAAACCACTATAGCTGCTGCTTCAGCCAGGATCCATTTCTAACGAGGGTGCCAATCAAAATATTTGTACTATCTCTCGTATATTTGAATGGCCCGTACCTCACGATCACATCTTGCCTACAATCCGTCAGTTTTTTCTTCCTCACGTCAAGGTGTTGCCTTCGACAAAGCGGTAAATAAAAAAGTAAAAAAACGATGTCTACAGCACTACCGCGTGGAGACGTGGCTAATGTGTAATGCGGTTGGCTTTTTGTCCGACGCCTTCGACTTTTTGTTTCTTTTTTTTTCACTTGGATTCTGTTACGGTTCGTATTGATCGAAAAATCCGATTTCAAAATGGGTGCTCCGAGAGTTTTATTGTTGCCGTGATACGTTCTTAAACAATAAAAAACGCATTTTAAATTGAGAATGCAATTCTCACATGTCACGTTCGTAAATTGAAGGAGACGTGGTCGTGTTTTAGAAAAGTAATTATTCTGCATCGATTGGGTCCGAGAACAACTGAGGACAATAAAAGACCTCATTTATTTTTTCATATAGCAACATTGGGAGTGATTGTTAACGTGACGGGCGTGTGTCGATGTTTGATTGGACTTTCGTAAATAGAGTATAGTTTAGTTCGGAGACAAGAATAGCGCAATTTCGAAGTAGGTAATCTAGTTGTCTTGTTATTTTATTTTAGCGACATTGACCCGTGATGTCGCCACATGTCTACTTCAATTCTGATTTCCTTTCACAACGCGCTATCGATATAAGCAAAGCTCCAAGCTCCACCGTGTCTAATTTGAAATTGGAACAAGTGCTACCAACTTTCACATTTTAATTGCACGGCCGTTCATCAATGGATGCGTTCATCAGATAAACATCTGGTAACCGCGGCGGCATCAGAGATAGCAGCACACAAATAAAATATTACTTAGCTGTTGATACCGAATAAAATCTTTAAATATATTTGTGGAAATACAGAGAGCTTGTAAAGAGGTTATAAGTCATAAATTTGGAATAAAAAACTTACAATGCTGTGTCGGCGCCTTCCCGGCGAGATAATCCTCTTTGCATATAAACTTGTTGTCGTCCAAGACGTAGAGCTCTTCGCCGGTGGACAGCTGTTTCCGACACACGAGGCATGTGAAGCAGTTAAGATGGAACACCTTCTCGCGAGCTTTGCGTACGAGGTCGGACGGAGATATGCCGTGGCCACAACCGCTGCACTTTGTTCCGTATCGCCTGAAATTAAAAGAAATAAGGATGCGTTCATAATTTTGAAAATGTTTCGGTTACGATAAGTGGTTTTCCTGTGAATTTTTTGTGACAGGAAATAATATTCCATGTTTCCTAGGTGCTTTATCGTGTTCAAAAAAAGTCTTAATAAAAAGTTAGCAAGTTGTCAGTCAAATAGTCAATTTTTTGTGCAATTCCGTATCATTTCAATCGTAACGACATTCTAATCCACTTGGCATCATTTCGATGATGGTTCTATCACCTAAAAGCGAATTATGTTAAAATATTCAAGAGATTGCTATCAATATTCATAGGCTAGTGATGTAACTGTATAAGATATGACCGACGGATGTGTCGATAAACAGGACGGTTGCACATTAGGTAGATGTTGGGATTTGCTTTTTTAAGGATGAGTTTTAATTATTAGGAAAAACTATCAATAGTGCCATTAATCTTCCAAGCACGGCAGGCTGTGCTGGCGCCACTGCTGCGGCTACTGAGACCTCAAGCGGCGCAAATACTGTAACCTTATGGGTAACTACAGTTTTGAGCCGTTCAGGTTCAAAACGCTCAGGTCATGGGGCCCGAATGCGCGTCTCCTTTTTAAGAAAATTTCTCGCCGACAGGTCGACACTTCACGTGACCAGAGGGCTGGCTCGTTCTTTGGCAAAAGAATTAGCATTGCCATTTAACGTGGCAATGCTGCCTGTCTTCTGAGCACGTTTCCGGATGATAGCGATGCGGACGTAGAGAGGAGTAGTAGTGTGGGAGTACTTAGACGCCTAAGTGTCCTTTTGTTTTTTTTTTGTATTGTTTGTATACTTAGTTAGCCAATAGTTAAATGGCATTTCGATTAAGCAGATTGACAGAGAAGGGAACGACCTAGCAGTAGTAGAGCCCTTTGTGGTCCGTCCAGGATCAACTAAGTATACCACCACTCTGTCTTGCCTAATTCAGTCGCGTAGAATATCATTACTGTGTTCCTGCAGGCTTAGCATGACACTCTCTATTTCTTCGAAGAATAGACATGTCTCTTTCTATACAAAGTAACATTTCGTTTCTCAGTTTTTGACATCTCACCGTAGAAATCCTTCTACAATCTGTCATCTTGTCTTTCGTTTCTAACGATCTTTGTCTAGGTCCTTTTTTATGTAGAAATATTTCTACGGTGGGATGTCAAAAAAAGGAGAAACCAAATGTCACTTTGTATGGACAGAGCCGTGTCTATTCTTCGAAGAAATAGAGAGTGTCATGCTAAGCCTGCAGTTAAAAGGTAACCGTCGATATTTCAATTTAGGGAATTACACGTCGGACACACCTTAAGACCTACAAGTTGGAGATAGCCGCGTAAATATTAAGATAGGCGAGTTTCTCGTGGAGGCGATCGGCGGCAGAGATCTCTCGCGTTCAGCCCTGGTTCAAGCTATAGTACGGAGCGAGAGGGCATGGGCAGCCGTCACCTCCTTCTGCGAAGCAGTAATACTCGCGAAGGAGGAGGCGGGATGGTTGAGGGAAAGGCAAATTTCGCGCCCTCTCGCCCCTAGCCGCCGCAGGAGACGCCCTGGGCGTCGGGAATCCCGGGCGGATTTCCGGCCACCGTAGGCGCGGGCTTGCGGACGGTGAGCAATGGGTAGCTCACCGTCCGGTATGGGCCAGGCCGGGGGTCGACGGCGCGTTGTATTCGAGTCGAGTTTGTTTTGTTTGTGTGCCATTTTATTGTAGATTTTTTTGTATTGAGTAACTATATAGGTATATTTTGTTTTTTTATGGATCATGTGGTCTGCAATAAAGATTTTTGTTATTATTAAAATATAAGCCAGGAATATAATTAGTAAAAAGTGGTCGATTTTTTTTTCGTTCACTATTCTCTCATCTGCTAGTGAGTCCTAGCTTTAAACCGCAATCGAACGTTTTCGGCACACCGATGACATGTGAATGTTATGCAAATTACTATGATTAATGGTCGCTACTCAGATTCCGGTCAGGTGCGATTTATTCAAATGAGATGCGTTCGGTATTAGATATTATAAAGTTTATAGAATCGTAATAATCGAAAAATACCTATAATTGTGTGACAGTTAACCTAAAATGGCTAGGAGCTGGACACCTATTTATTAAATTGTCGCATATAGTAGATTCCACTTTGGAAAAAGTAAATAAAGAAAAGTTGCTGTTCACATTCATTCTCTGTAAAACTCTCCTTTCAAAGACGAGGAAAACCATGAAAATAAAAAGTAAAGTTTCGAAGTAAAACCTTTTTATTGTAACGAACTCCAAAGTTTATAACAGTGAGCGATTATACAAAAAAAAGTCGGCCGTCTAGTAGCGGTCTAATGAATGTTAATAGTCCTTTTTGATAGATTTAAGTTCCCGCGAACGGCTTTAATTCATATTTTATGTTATTTTAGTCTGGCAATGTGGGCCAGACCTTACTCGATAATGATTTAAACGGTCATCGTCCCGCGGCACTGTGTATGATCGTTTCGATATTTGAAAAATGGGTTTTTCCTTTTTTTTTAGGGTTAAAAACTGGTTGTCAAATGCCCCATACATGTGCAAGAATAATAATATTCGTCAGTAATCATTTATGTAAATACTGCACCTACTTTCAATCACTGTTCACCGACCTGCTTACCTACTAAACGTGGTGATTACCTATGGGATTATCATATCAATCTGTCTTCGTAACGGTCTAAGAGGAGATGGCTTCTGTTTAGCAGCTGCTTAACTAAAGAAGACAGTTATTTCTCGTAAGAGGAGTCGATAACAAAATTACTTAATACTTTTATATATTTTTTTATTTAACAGTTTATGTACCTACCCACATATAAGAGACAAGAAGTAAGGAACAGAAAAATACGTACAAAGGCGATGCTCATTTCTAAAGAAATATCTTCCAGCATACCTACTTACTTTATCACAGATCATTCAGCATCTTCGAGAGATACAGTCAATTCTCTATGCCCGATGCCTAAAAATTTATGACAGCCTTTTAAAACCAAAATATGTATACAAAAGTGACCACAGATACTGTGGGTTACGTATTTTAGGCTGAGGAACCAGGCAATTTTTAAAACGGTACTTGTATATGATTGCCGTGAGAGAGTAGAAGGAAGGTAGGCAGACCAACAGCCAGATGGCAGGACGACCTACAGAAGAGCGTGGGGAAAACTTGGATGATACTCGCACAGACCAAGGAAGCATGGTACAAAAGAGGGGAGGCCTACACTCAGCAGATAGAATAAGGTTGCTGATGACAATAATTTTTATCTTTGAGTTGACTACATAATCAAATGCGTGTATGACCAGTTTGAACGTAAACTAGCAAAGAGCAGTGGTGGCCCAGTGGTAACGGTCGTGACTTACGAGTTGTAGGTCGAAAGTTCGAACCCAGACAGGCGCTTTACTTTGTTTAAATTATTTTATCACCACTGCTCTCATAATGGTGAAGGAAATCGTGAGGAAACCGGCAGACATGTGACACTTACCAACCCGCACTGGGCTCGTCTAGTGGATTACGGCACACTCCCTCTCACCGAGAGGAGGCCTGTGTCCCAGCAGTGGGAACATTATAAGCTGGCAACAGAACGCAACCGTTCTGTTATTTCTGCGTGAGTTTATGTATGTATGTATGTATGTATGTATGTATGTATAATCATATCATCAAACTAGAGAAGGGTCACAGACACGCAAACATTATTTAGCATAGGCTATACTATTATAAGATCAATATTTTCGAATACTTACTAACTAATATTATAAATCCAAAAGTGAGTTTGTTTGTTTGTTACGCTTTCACGTTAAACTGAACGGATTTGGACGAAATTTGGCACATGGGTAGACTATGACCTGGATTAGAACATATAATACTTTCTATCCCGATATTCTCACGGGATCGAGACTTATGCGGGTGAAACCGCGGAGCCCAGCATGCATTATAATAATTACCACCGATTAATGATTTACGATGAGTATCGATTATTGCCAGAACTGAGAAATAAGCCGGAGATAAAGGTCATATCAAATGTTGAGACATTAGGAATTAAAATTAAATTTATATACAATCTAGATTTTAATTTGAGCAGATATATTATTAGGCTAATACGTTTTACAAATTGTTTTATTTGAATATTCTCTTAATTGTAGAGGAAACATAATTAACATAATTGCTCATTAATATCGAAAACATTTATCATTGATGCACTTAATGATGAATAAGGAAGCTTTTAAAGCTTTTAAGGAAAATTTTGAATAATGAGAGGTCTGAAAAATATAAATTTATACAAACAAAGTGCTGATATTTATCAGTTTCTAGATACGATGATAAAACACTTAACTTCCAATCTTGATCCTTTATCTGTATGTAATGTATGCAATGCGTATATAGTAAGTAAACAAGTACTAGCCAGTAACAGCGATCTAGGTTAATATCATTCTTAACTTTTAATAAGAGCTCATTTATAAAGACGCTATTAAAATATTGAAGTAGGTACTCTACGTACCGCCCTAAACGTAAATACAAAGTCTTAAAAATGGGAAAGAGTCTAAAGAGGCGAATATGATGCCGGTAGATTTGCTCGTTGTACCATTGAAGTGAAAACAACATTGTTCAGAGCATATTGTACATCTGTCTACACGAGCAGCCTGTGGGTCTCATACACGCGGAGACAGTACAGCGCCTTGCGTGTGCAATATAATAATGCTTTCAGGGTGCTGATGAGGCTGCCCCGATTCTGCAGCGCATCAGTGATGCTCGCCGATTCGCATGTAGACTGTTTCTATTCTAATACGCGAAAACGGTGTACATCTCTGGTGCGCAGGGTTCGAGCTAGCTCCAGCGGCATCCTGAGGGCATTCGCGCAGAGTTTCGATTGCCAGTAGGTACCTGAACCATTGCTGTATGGTTCACATACTGAGCAATCGAAGTCTGTAATATGTCTACGGTATGGTATTTATAATTGTGTTTTTTTCTTAATTTATTTTTTCTTATTTTGTATTTTTTTTGTACATAACATTCACAACATTCATCCTTTTGTTGGTCGAAATAAACGTTTTTATTATTTATTTATTATAAAGAAGCAATCGTATGAAATCAAAGGGATTGAGGAGAAAATTTAATGGGCAGTAATTATTTGAATAACTTGTGTTTCTAAGATTATGAATTCATGAGACTACTTTCCGAGAAAGTAAAACAGCGATACTAGTCATTTCAATAGGTACATAAGGTATTGATGGAATCTCAACTGATAATAAAGATGCAATCTAATAATCAATTTATAATTTAAATTTAATATTAATAATTTAAAAAAATTATAAAATTAAAAAGTTTACAAAAATAAAATTGATGGAAGATAGTCTCTACGATATCCAACATCAGCCTATAATGTTCCCATTGCTGGGACACAGGCCTTCGCTCTGTGAGAAGGAGTGAGCCGTTATCCAACACGCGGGCCCAGTGCGAGTTACTAGATGTAATATGTCTTCGCATTTTTGGTATCGATATCCGTTTGTGATATAATAAATGCGTTAGTAACTCTGTATGTATGTCTTTTACCTTTTCACGCCATAACAGCTGAACAGATTTCGATGAAACTTGTCCTCGACTAGGAAACTTATGACATAGGATACTTTTTGTTTCGGTAGTATATTCCTGTGGGATTTCTGGCCTACACGCAGGCGAAGTCGAGGGCAAAAGCTATTTATGTATAAGCAAGCATTCAATACCTTACCAATATCAATACCTTAAAAGTCCTCAATTTCAGTTCTAAATACATCGCGAACAAGAAATTTTGGCCCAATGTTGTTTTTTTATTATTTTATCATCACATTGAATTATTACCAGGTACATTTGCATAAACGATGGAGGCCGCATGAATAATACATAAACTCGGTTTGGCTGTATGAAGCATGCAACCCGCCATGTTATATCTTAACATTGTTGCCGCGAATTTTGAGAAAAAAAATTGAAATCCGAGGTGAAAAGTGACAGACGTCAAAAATGTTACAAAATATAGTCAACATTCAAATACATACTTTAACTCAAGCCTTTTTCCGAGGCAGGCAGAAACTACAGACGAATGCCACCTGCTACGATCCTTACTCCTCCTCCTTAATACTCCTTTCGCTTCTGTTTGATCTATAATTTGCAACATTCAAAATAAATAAACCTATCTAATATTAATTCTACACGAATCCCTTCAAATAATCCAACTTGCTGTTCTAAATCAGATGCGTGTTTATTTTTTTGAAAGGAAAAAGTGTCCAAAAAAAAAGAAAAATATTTTTTTCTATACATTTATCCAGCTGTAGCATACTAAATCTGAAAACCAACGTAACGCTTGAAAACCTAACGGAAACCATTTTAATTGATTATTACATTCATCAATTTGCGTCTTGCAACGCGTTCTGCTTCATTTTTTAATTGTGTCCGCGTCATCTTGAATGTTTTATGCCCTGTGCCTTAGTTGAGTTTGCAATGGCCTCAAGGCAGACCCTTTTGGTCTTTCAAATTATTTTTAAGACAATTCCAGATAAACATGATTTACGTTGTCGACTGATGACATTAAAATTGAAGTATGACAGGTGTTTTGAAGTTATAATCAAGATGGCTTTAAGCTCAGCAAATAAGATTTTACGATGACATTCGCGAAGAATTATTTAGGGAAATATGTACATAATGATGAAGCATTAAATTTTATCGTCGATGGAATATACATATATTACACTTTGTTTGTTGACAGGGCTTTGTGGTACTTGGAACCCTCAAACAAAAAGGGACATAAAACGTTCCCTTGAAAATTCCAAACGAAGATCTTTCGGAAGCCTTCAAGTAGTAAGCTACAGTAGTAGTTAGTATACGATAGAAAATTGTTTAATCATAACAAACATGATGATCCAGCATGTCCCCCTTATTTTGTAAACTTTAGTAATGTAATTATATAGATTGCCCCGCAACTTTTGGAGCATCGTCGAACCTCGATTCCAAAACTAACACAATAATGGCGGGGTGTCAAACATCGGAAATGACGACACTTATATTGAGGAAGTCTAAATGTCACCACAGAATATAATGTCATCAAATAAAAAAGTTTCGATGAAACAGAATGCAACGCTAGGGATTCTGTACATTTGTTTTCAATAAAACATAAAATTTATTATATAACAGCATTTCATTGAGTTGCCCTTTCTGTACTCTAAAACTTAATAGGTACTGATGGAACTCATAGAAGCTTTTGATAACGATTGTCAATGTTTCGGATATTTCTGTACTAGGTACTTAGCTATGTAACTTCTAGTCCGACATTATTTAGGTTGCCATAGAAATGCTAAGAAAATGAAGAATCGAACACTGCAAAACTCTATGGATTTGCCGAGCGTTCTATTGATCGAGGAGTAGGGCTTCGTTCGATGGGTGGAAAGTTATTCGAGATCGGAACGTAGATACTCGAACGGCACAGTATGAAGCGACCTATGTCTCATACAAGATAAATGCACTCATAGACATTAGACTTCATGTCGTATGTAACATCAGCCGCGTCCATATAAAATAGTATTTATTTCAATTTGTCGACAAACCAATAATTACAATACAATCTAACTATTGTAATATACTACGCGTAATTATTGGTTAGTCATAGTGTTTGACGTAATTTTAAGTTCCTTTGTGCAATAACAACTATATTGTCTGTGGATGGCATCTACTTGACCATTGATGTCAAATTAAGTGTCGTATGAACAGAAGTTTAATACGCTTTTAAATTCCAGTAAAATAAGATGTTTTACATGAAATACAATTGTTTAAAGTTGTACCTACACAATACTCAACTCGGTATCTGTCTACTAATTATCATCTATGTAAGGCTGCTGTCATACCAATATTTTTTTCTTAAAACAATTAAAATTGTCGTCTAACGACAAAGTTATAGTGTTTATCATAAACCATTGATCACTCAAACATCCTAACAAATACTATTTTTGTTAAAAGAAAACTTATATGTGTGAGATATGCTATACGTGAGTAAAGAAGGAATCGTGGTAGAAGCGGGAAGAAATGCGTCGAAAGACGACTTAATAGCTTTTTAAGCCTGGAAATAGCTTGTCAGTGATACAATGTACAAGGTACCTACTTTTCTTATTGAAAAATAGAAGAGCTCTAGAAAGTGATCTAACTAATATATAACTTTAAATATTTTTTTACAGGGAACCCTAAAGACAGTATAAGCCGAATTAAACCATCAAGTCAGCAGTCAGCGGAAGTCGTAAGTGAACCGTTTTCCGCTCTTACCTGACCTGCGACAAAATTGCTTGTTTTTTATTTATTTTTTAAATTTTTAGCGCCATATAATTTAGAAATTCATTTTTAATATCTATTTTGTGGCCAATTTAAGGTATGAGGTTGGATCTTCAAAAACGTTGTATTTTTTCTGAGGTGCCAGTATTTTTTTATGTTATTTATGGTTTTAGTTTCAGAGTGGAAAATGTATATCCGGCATAACAAAGACTGAGAGATAAGAAAATATGTTTAGAGCAAAATTATCAGGTTTATAAAATAATTCAAGTTCTAAAAGCCATCTTTGCTTTTTTGTAAACCATGCTCATTGGCAAGGTGATAATCACGGATGTAAGACCAATGATCAATTAAATATTCAGAGCTGACACATTAAAATCAATTTGCATCATTTATACAAACTGCATATTGAAAAAACACTAATACTTAACAAACCTAACCTCAAAATACAGACAGGTCATCAGTCAAAACAGAATTATTTTTACCTATAATCATCAACTTGGATTAGGCATCATAACTAAATGGCTTTAAATCGATTATAGACATCAAAGCAAAAATAGAAACTACGACTTAACTTTGTAAACTGGTTTGATTGAAGACAAGTTTAAAGATTTATTGACTTATTAGTAACGTTTTCTTCTTATATTTGATATTGAAATATTACTTTCACTGGGCAATTAGTTACATACGCGTTTATGAGATGTGCACCTGTATGAAATGTGCAAATAACAATAAGTGAAGTTGATATTATTATTTAATGTTGCATAATTGCAAAATAGTTTGTCAAACTTATTTCAAATTCTTGCTAAATGACTTAACTTTGATAGGTTTAAACCTCGACTCTATGTTTAGTCTAGCAGAGTTTAAATGTGAACTAAATCAAAATAAAGTACAATTTCATTCTCAAAATTAAGTAGCACACATCAAGGAAGTATGGTACAAAGGGAAAAGTCCTGTACTTGCCAGATAGTGAATTAAGACAGTCATACAACAGAAGAAAATAATTATGACTCTTGATAGTGTCTTTATCAAAGATTCTAGGAAGAATAGTAAGAGAAAGGGACGAAATGAGTGAAAAGGGAGTGGATGATAACTACTGACAAGGGAGAATGGAAGAGAAAAATATTTTAGGTTGACCCCAAGTAACCCGGCAACAGGGCAGGCAGACCAAGATTAATAATAGCGAAAAACTATTACGCTCTCATAGAAAATACATATTCAGTCAAAACCAAGAATGCTCGTTGGTCGCAAGTGCTTCTGCTGAGCATGAGGTCCTACGTTTTCCAGGTCTGGCAGTGTTATTTTTGGGTTTTTCCAAATGAAATTTCTCAGTAGCAGCCCGGAGTCTGGATTTTGGCAATAGGCTCGCCCTTGCGGGACTTATAAATAACTGGCGAATTGTGGGTACACCTCTGTCTAACCCTTCGAGGATTACAAGCGTGATGTAATGTTATATTATGTTACCAAGAATAGTGTCACCCTGTATCCTAACACTAAACGTACAAAGGCTGACATTTTTGTGTCCATAATGAAAATTGATGGTAATCGTCGTGCTTCTCGACATTAAGACACGTCACGGCGTGCTGCAGGCTTAGCATGACACTCTCTATTTCTTCGAAGAATAGACACCGCTCTTTCCATACAAAGTGACATTTCGTTTCTCCTTTTTTGACATCCCACCGTAGAGATCTTTCTACATAAAACAGGACCTAGACAAAGATCGTTAGAAACGAAAGACAAGATGACAGATTGTAGAAGGATTTCTACGGTGAGATGTCAAAAACTGAGAAACGAAATGTCACTTTGTATAGAAAGAGCCCTGTCTATTCTTCGAAGAAATAGAGAGTGTCATGCTAAGCCTGCTGATGACATAATTAGCCGCATCTGTCGGTATGTGTACATACATAATTGTCGGATAGGTTAATGGTGGTAGGACACACAACTGTGAAGTACCTGTGAGTCCTAGCATTGGGACTTGAAGGTCAATATAATTATAAAGATAATTCTGAAGTTGGAAATTAATTAAATACAAGAAAAATGTACATATATTATGTTCGTTTGATGAATAGAGGCGGTGAACCGAGGCGAGTCGAGCTATGGGAAAGCTTTACGAAGTAGCGAAGCATCGCAGAAAGTAGAAGGAAACGTTAAAAACTTGCCAAGTGCGTCTTGGACTTCGCACAATGAAGGGTACCGTAGTTGGGATGAATTTATCCCAAGAACAAACTAAACTTTGTGAAAAAATGTTATAGGTACGTCACGGTCAATTCTCCAATTGCAAATATAAGTTTGTAATCGCAAAAAAAAATATTTTAATGTGATAAAACTACAATCTACTTGTGCTGTGTCGCCAAATTTCATGATTCTAGGTCAACGGGAAGTACCCTAAAGGTTTTGATTTATTTGCAAGTATCAAAATATGTCACATAAATGGTCGTATTTTTTTATTGCGTTGACTTAGAAGCTTGTTTTTTTTAGGGCTTCACGGGACCGTAGACTTACGTATTTGGTATAAATTTCAACTTGATATCTCTACGCGTTCCTGAGAAAAAGGCTCTTGACAGACAGACAGCTGGACGCACCACGAAGTGATCCTATAAGGGTTCCATTTTTTCTTTACACTACAACTAAGGACTAATATTGCAGAAAAGTTATTAAAATACCATGTCGCATGTGTGCAATAAATATGGATATCATGTATGACTGAGATATTTCTCAATCATACATGATCGTAAGTGATGAGTAAGTGAACGTTCCGGCCACCCGGGGTAAAGTCGGCCCTACTTACAACTTTGCTGGCTACAAATTTTCCTTTATCGATTTTTTCTTGCTTTTAATTACATGTCATTGTCAACTCTCATCAGTCCAATTATTCTTCCCATAATAATCGCAAAGTTTTCTTAAGCACCTAAGTTTGCATGACATTTATTTTTTAGTTTTGCATGTTAGCGATACTTAGGTATTTAAATACCAAAGTTAGCTAAACTGTACCCATGTCACAGCTAATGTCTGGAACAATGAATTTCTTATGCTTTAGACGGCCGTTGATAGCTACAACACAGTTTTTAGCTGTTGTAGCTATCATCGTAATTCTATTATGTTATTATGTCAATTTCTTGTTGTTCCAAAATAAAGATACATAGATAAAATACTCTTTATTATAAAAAAAAAAAACATTTACGTTTACCTAAGTAGCTGATAATTAATTATAATAAGCTCAACAGACTCAACACTTGCCAAGGGTTGGGCAATCAATGCGGTGTCAAATATAGAAATCGTAATTCTATCATGTTATTATGTCAATTTCTTGTTGTTTCAAAATAAAGATACATAGATAGAATACTCTTTATTATAAAAAAAAAAAACATTTACTTTTACCTAAGTAGCTGATAATTAGTTATAATAAGCTCAACAAACTCAACACTTGTCAAGGGTTGGGCAATCAATGCGGTGTCAAATATACAAGTAACATATATGAACTGCAATTTAAATCTTATTACCTTATGACGACTGTTTGTACTTCTAATGTTATCTGTTCGTCATTTAACATTAAACGATTCTTTAATGATGCGTATGTAAATCTATTTTTTATCTGTGTCACGCAAAAAGTAGTCATAGAAACAAATTAATACTAATGAATGGAATTCCAGAGGATACTAAAATAAAAAAATCCTTGTGTAGAAGGTAGGTAGGCACTATTGTTATATACTACTGTTATGCCCCAAAGTTCTATACTAATCCTATAAGAAGAAGAAAGAAGAAAAATATTTTATTTGCGACAAGCACAGGAGATACAAACAATATAAAAACCGGCCAAGAGCGTGTCGGACCACACACAAAGGGTTCCGTAGTTGGGAAGAACTCATCCTAAAAACAAACTTAACTTTGTAGTTGAAAAACATGTTCCACCATACATCGACATACGTCACGATCAATTCTCCAACTGCAAATGTAAGTTGCTCGACTTTTACTCCTTAACTTGTAAAGCCTACTTAGCTGGCTTGTTTTCCTTTTAATTTCGTCATTTATGTACTTACTGCCATGATTTGTTTCACATATCCAAAAACAACCATTTAGCTGGCAGCGGGGGGACACACGACTAACAAAAATTAGCACTTTAAAACTAAATATTACGCAAGCGGATCCGTGAATCGAAAAGCGGTGTTCACAGAACCGCAATATTTTTGAACGGCCTATCCAACGACACTTCATGGGGTAGACGAGAAAAAACAAAATATATATGACATTACGTGCAAAAGAGACACGCAAAAAAAAAAATATCTTACCACTTTGTCGGCGTGATTACAGCCAAATTACAGCTTTCCAAGACTAAGCGTCTCTGAGCTAAAGCGGTGACAGACAGACGGACAAGGCGAGACTATAAGTGTTCCTTGTTGACTACGGAACCCTAAAAAGGAGCATTTAAAACTAACAAAATTTACATTGAAAACTAAATAAAAACATAATAAAAATGACGAGGCCCAAAAAATAAAAAAAATAAACACCGCAGCGCTGCTATAGAACTTGGTATCTCTCAGATATTCAGGCTATTGGACTCCCTAGAAGGAAATGACCACGACTAGATAACTTTACAACAACTGATGGTGCTGGTTACAATCTGACTCATCTCAAACTCCAATCACAGGCACTTTTGAATTGTCATAGAGCCGGTCAGGCAGAAAGATGAAGCTAGCTGCCCATTCCAAAGCGCAGTAGACTCCTATGGATAAGAACGGGCAAGAAACTCCATGGACACTGTTTTAAATCAAATCATTGGTTTAATCATTCATGTTAAAAGTAGAACGATGACCGATGACCAAGACATGTACGTTAAAAGCGTTCATAGTAAACAATAAAATAAAATAAATACTTAAAATGAAACGGCTGCTGACTGCATTTGTGTTACGGGAAGCTAACTCAAACACACGAAAATTACGAAAAAAATAGCTAGAGTAATGAATATATTGGTTGTACATGCTAATAAACTTATTTGTGGGAATCATCAACATTACAAAAAGGGAAAACACGACAGTAATACCAGCTATAAACCATATAACATCATTTCACAAGTAGTTGCAGGTCAACAAAGTGTTATAGACACCGAGTAAATGTCGAAGGCACAACTTAATGCTTCTGACATTGTTTTCGATGCTTACTGATGTATCTGCAAAATAATAAATGTTTAACGGCAAATGTTGTTGAGGTTATAAAGTTACCATATAAGGTATTTATAGTCTTCATTTTAACATTTTAACGTTACTATGTATTAGTCACAGATATAAGTTTGTAATTGTTTTATACTATACATGGGATAAGCCTTTCCTACCTACAGGTCGCTACGCCGTGAGAATATTCCCATTCCCACAAAACTTTCATTTGTTAAAATACTTGATGATAGCATAACTTGGACCTAATGATATAAGAAATATCACATATCAACAAAAAGATGCAATTTAGTAAGTATTTATCGTTCAAAACAGAGCGCGTCGATAGGAATGCCACAAGGAACGATACTAAGACCCGCTACGCCAATGTCATTATAAGTTCCAATCAATGAAAATAGAAGTTTTTGTTCTGCTAACAATTTCTATATACGAATACGAGTAATAAAATCGTAGCGAAATCAAAACTATACATTAAATATTTTTGAAAAAAGTAATTGCTACGAGGTCTGCGAACGAAAATATAGTTTTTGGATTTTTTGTCTGTTTGTCTGAATGCATGTTCCAGCATCACGCAAATAAATAGATTTTGTGCAAATTTTGCTTTTATATTTCCTATAAATCTGGCCAGTCTGTAGGGAATACAAATTATCACACTATTTGCTATGGCAGATAAGCAATATTGCATTATGTTTGTATTTTTCTATAGTTTTATCTATTTTATAAAAATGTGGCTGTTATTTTAGGAGGTATATTTTGACTTCCACGCGAACGAAGTCGCGGGCAGAAGCTAGCTTAGTACCTAATATGAAACAATATCGTAGGTAGAATAAGAACATCTTAAATAATGAAACATCATTTTTAATTTGCTTTTCCTGGCAACATTGATATCTGGCACGAATTAGTGTGACTCAATGAGCACACAGGAATACAACCGCTGTTTGATGGTTGGGGCTACTGCCATCTCATGATTAATGCTATTTGCGAGTTCTCCTAGGTTTTGAAAAGCCATAAGAGACGTTTAAGGCATCCAGAGAAAGTACCTAATAAAATGTTTCCTGGAAAGGGTTTTGTTTTGTGTTTTTGCACATGACGTTAAATAACTATAAAAATCTTAAATTAAGGAAGAGAATTTAGCTACCAAGTTTCTATATATACCTATATATTATTTTAGGTTTATATTAATATATGTCATTAACGGTTTCTGAGCTCCTCAGAAAAGCTCTCAAAATATAGCCATTGATTCGTCTATTAAACAACGAGAGTTACTACTTATCGTTTAAAAAGCCCACAAAGCTCTTAAGTATTCTATAAAAGAGGTTTTCCATAAATGAATATCATCAGTGCAAATACTTCTACAAACTCCACCAAATTAGAATATAATAACTACAGCTTTTGCCTGCGGCTTCGCCCGCGTGGATTTCGGGAAATATCCCACGGGAACGTACTACCGGGATTAAAAGTAAATCATATGTGTTAATCCAGGTTATTAAACTATAAATTAGTACATTTTTATGGGTAATGATGAGTACTATAGAC
Organism: Atethmia centrago; assembly: GCA_905333075.3. NCBI lineage: Eukaryota > Metazoa > Arthropoda > Insecta > Lepidoptera > Noctuidae > Atethmia > Atethmia centrago. Next base: position 11,430,742 of record HG995387.1, read on the forward strand.
GTGTAGTACATTATTGTATGTATCATCAATAGTTTTCGCAGCGCGCGAAAAATAATGACTTTTATAGACCAATTTTTGTTACCTCGGGTTATATTATTGTAATTATCGTAGGGATCTCTATTTTTTTTTTTAATAAAGTGCAGCCCATGTTTCTCGCTGATAATGTATCTTTTTATATGTGAAATAATTGATTAAATCAGTTATGCAGTTTTTGAGTTTATCCATTACAAACAAAAAAACAAATCTTTTCTCTTTATAATATTAGTATAGATTGCTACAATAAAATAATTTAAAATATAACAGCTGCTATGGGCACTAATAAGTACTAATAAGTATGGCAGTTATTACATATTTTACCAAAAGAGGTGTTTCAATAAAAAAATAAAAATTCTCTGTAGGTAATTATTATTCTTAATATTCTTGACTTAAAATTGTTTAGTATATTTTTTATGTTGAGCTTCAAATCCATTTTAAATAGGTTTGGTTGAGTATGAACGTGAATATATACCAATAAGAACAGAGACCAAAGAGATGATGGATGGATTTGTATTTTTTTATTTATTTAATCATTTATGTACACACATATATAAACAGCAAAGAAATGTAGACACCGTGTGTAAGAGTAGAAAAGAAAATAGTATACATACAATCGAAACAATTCACAAAACACATATACTTCTAAAATAAATATCACCAGAATTTTTAAAAATAATATTGTTATTTAAAATAATAGATACATACGCAACTATGAAGAAGTGGAAAGATAGTGTTCTTTTACTCTTCTTTTAAATACTAAGTGAAAGACAAGGAGGTTACTAGGTACTGTCATGATGGCTGAGAGATGTATATATGGCAGAAGAAGTACATGGTGTGCCGACCACACATACATTGCTATACTATCGAGTATAATGATGATAAACTTGTGCAGGTAACCATCTCTAAGGCCCGTATTACAGAAGGAAACTCAAGCATTGATCTCTGTTTAAAACTAGTTTTAAGGCAAGTTTTAATTTTAGAACGTTCCTCAAGCATAGATTCATTGATCATAGTTCAGCTGAGTTTCGCTTTATTTTAGAACTTTACTCAGTTCGTAAAGCGAACCCAAGCAGTGATTTGATCTGTAATCGCCCAAGTGTGGTCGAGACCGCGCTTGAGCATAGAATTGTCATGGCAATTTTTGTTTCAAGCGTAAGTTGTCGAGTTTTAATATCAAAATGGATTTATATTTGAAGAAGTAGATCATTACAATAATTTATTCAATGATGATGCAAATAGAAGGTTGAACTTTAGCGTTCCTCTTAGATATTTAAGAGATACACAGGACCCATTATAATTGTGAAAACTTCAAAAGGTTTACACAAGTACAAAAATTTTTCTTTCGTCCTGCCATTTAAAAAGTTATAAGAATAAATAATAATCAGCAAAACAAATAACAAAACTAATCAAATAAATATCTACGATGTTTTCATTTGCATTGTTTGACATATTGCCATTTTTTAAATAGCGTACCTATTTATGGCCATAGATACAAGTCTTTTAAGCTTTACAATAATATTATGCTTACAAAATTACTATACTTTACATCAATAAATGAGGGATTGTACTATTCGGGACCAAACTAATAACGCTGATTTCCTAAATAATTGGGCGGTTAAGGTATATTTTAATATTTCTAATCCAGTGAAGATTAAAACAAAGTTGGTAAATAAAAAAAATCGTAAACGAAAACAGGCTGATTCGTAGACAATACACATCTCTGCTTGAGGTTCGATTTGAGTCTCGATTCAGCTGAATAGAGATTGATTACCGTTCTGGAATATGACCGATGCTCGAGTACTGATTCTATACTTAAACAGTGATCGACTGATTGACGCTCGAACTAGACTTGAGGAACCGTCTGTAATACGGACCTTAGTCCCCATAATGCAATTTCGTAAACATTTAACCCACCAATGGTAGCCCAGTGGTAACGACCGTGATTTTCGAGTTGTAGGTCGTAGGTTTGAACCCTGACAGGTGCTTTACTTTGTGTAAATTATTTCATTACCAGTGCTCTAAAAACGGGAAGGAAAACATCGTGAGGAGGCATGTCCTAGAACCAAAAATTTTAAGACATATGACATCTATCAACCCGCACTGGGCCCGCGTGGTGGATTACGGCATCTCACAGAGAGGAGGCTTGTATCCCAGCAGTGGGAACACAGATTATGCGATTACGCAAACTGTGACTCCAAACGTTCCATCACTATCACAAGGCAGTTACCTATTACTTAAAATTCTCAACTTCACGTGTAGTAACACACTAAAGTCAATCAAGACTACATCGTGTGCAACAAATAGTCTTTGCGTGCTAAAGTTTAAGCTTCGTCTTTATGGTTCCTAAATTCGTGAATAGTTCGCGTAGTAATCGCAAGTTCGCGTCGAACCTAATATGGCGGTTACACACTCGCTTTGTCTGTGGAATTTAGTAACGTAGTCATTATCGATAGACTTCATCGTAACGTGTCGACACGTTGTTTTAGCACGTGCTTGTGTTTTAAGATTTTTGCTTGAATCTTGTTTTGGTATGGATTTGTCACAAAAGGCGTTATAAAACCAACGTCTAGTGAGAAGTATCGCTACAGATCAATAATTATCTACTTTCTTGGCAAACTAGTGGAGTATCCTAGTTTATGTTACTGCAGGATAAAGACATGTCTTCTCTCTTTATTTACGTTCCACCAGCGCAGCGGAGTAATTGCGTAACACATTATTAATAGCAATGGCATTTTGACAGTTCAAAAAAATTCATTAAGTTATTAACATTGTTGAGCAGACCAAAAATTTATTTTATTTTATTTATTCAGGGACAATAAACAACTACAATATGTGTTGGAACAGAGAAAAAATAATACAAAATATTAAAAATATTGCAGCCCACTACATTATCCGCATATTAACAAGAGAAGATAATGATAATGAGATAGATAGGTAGGCTAGATAGGTATTAAATAATAATAGCTTACATTCCTAACTAATAATATTATTGGATAATAATAATTTTCATGACATTACATTTAAATGTGGCTTTTGAGCATACAAAAATATCAATATTAATTTTGAATATGAAGCATTGAATTAGCAATATGCTTCAAAATCAATCAGATTTTGATTATAGTGTGTTATATATTTACGGTGCAGTTCTTTCGAACGTAACGGAAAAACGTAACCCACCTACCTATTAACATTACCCAAAGATATTCATCTTTAATAGCCTCTATAGATAAACAGTAAACTCTTTAAAATCTGCCCAACGACATCGATTTCTAACGAAGTCAAAGATTAACACGAATGACCATAACGCATAAACTTTAAGGGCACACTTCATCAATATATTATTCACTTTAAGAGGCCGACAACACCTAAAGCGCGGTCACTGTCGGACTGCATAGAAAAGAAAGAGAAGCGCAATGACACAACGCTGGTAATTTATTGCAAAATATGAAGCAATTATCGACTTACAAAAAGCTATAGGTTGTATAGAAAAAATAAAACACTAATATGCTAATATGTTGCTTGCAGAATAATCTGACAAAAAACAGAATGATTGCATGTACGAGTATATTAGTATGGTTTTTAAACGTTAATAGAAATTTTTAGAGGTGTCTTCGTGATTTTTTTCTATCGTATCAAATTAGTTGTATTATGTTTTCAACACACTATCTACCAAGCATATATCCTGAAGATTATCATATATTTTTCTGATTTTGTTAACGGCAGTGGATCATATACTTTTAGACATTATAAACTTACAAAATTTGCGTTTAGGTCCTGTAGTCCCCTTAAGGTTAACTAAGTAAGTATCAAGATTTGAACGGATAGGGATCTTTATAGGTTGATCGAGTGATTCTATAACCTAGTGACTTACCTTAAGAATCATTCCTACAGAACAGCTTATAATCCGTGGAGTATCACTCTATTCACTTTGAGGTAGGACCTAAGTATCTTTAAAAGATTTGAACGGACGTTCGGACGGATCTTTAGATTGATAAAGTAGTTCTATAATCTACTGACTTATCTGTAGAAATCATTCCAACAGCAGGCTTAGCATGACGCTTTGTATTTCTCCTTTTTTGACATCCCACCGTAGAAATCCTTCTACATAAAAAAGGACCTAGACAAAGATCATTAGACATGAAAGACAAAGTGTCAAATTGTAGAAGGATTTCTACAGTGAGATATCAAAAATGGAGAAACGAATTGTCACTTTGTATAGAAAGAGCCGTGTCTATTCTTCGAAGAAATACAAAGCGTCATGCTAAGCCTGCTGAACAGTTGTTGTCCCTAGACTAGGACTTTATTCACTCTAAAATACCTATATAGTAACTATGAAAGTATCAAGATTTGAATGGACAGGGATCTTTAATAGAATACAGACTTACCTAAAGAAATCATTCCTACAGAAAAGTTTGTTGTCCCTGGAGTAGCACTTGTCGGCGAGCGGCGCGCGACAGTCAGCGCAGCGCACGCACGCGGCGTGCCACGCGCGCTCCAGCACGTGCAGTAGGAACTTGTCCAGGATCGGCTTCTCGCAGCCGGCGCACGCCATCGCGCCGCCTGCCTCGCCACGTCCTGGAGAGGAGAGGTCTGTTAGAATTTTTTAAAACATATGAAGAGCGGATTCTTCTTCAACTCGCAGTAAGCAGATATCAGACGCAACACTACCTATTGTTAATTTTTGTAGCATTTTTCACTCGAAGTGAAATGTCTGATCACAAAATGAATTAAAAGCGAAAAATTAATTCATTAGTGAACCGATCCAACGTTGGATTTCGGCACTCGCCGTCTTTCACTCGCCTACCGAATGATCGAAAAATGAAATCAATGGAGCATATGAACGTTCATTCCCATGTAATTTTGTCGGTGTCGTGTGGACGTGGAATGAAACAAAAATGAACATTTACTCGAGTGAAGCGTCTGACATCAGCTTAACCGTAAACATTTTAAGCCAGCAAGTTGGTGTAGTTGTTGCAAATGACGACATTTCTCGCTCGTCTGGTGAGTTTTATGTCATTGATATAAGGTTTAAATTACAATGTATAAAGCGCTCGTGAAATGCTAAAAACTAGTGTCTCGTTAATATAAGCTCTTAGTCGTAATTTCAATAGTTTAGTATTTAGATTTTGAGATTTTGCGATAGTGACTAAGTATGAAAAGTGGTTTCAAAAGACGAAGCAAAACCTACACATTTGGTATGGTTTGGTTTGGTTTGGTTTGGTACTTAAATGGTGGAAAGTTATAATACAACAGGACTAGATTCTCTATTTGCTTGAATAGCTATTGCTCGCGACTTCGTCTGCGATCCAGGATGAAAAATAGAGTCCGCGTATCACTGGTCAGTTTCCCTCACTCGTTAGTTCATTTAATTCGCCAGTTTTATTAGACAGTCGCGTCAACTCGACAAATTCCTTTTTCGCCAGATCCGTTGAATCGTCAGTTTAGTACAATCAACCAAAAAGATATGTTTACTTTTAAGCAAACAAAATTAGATGTTAGGTATACCTAACCCAAGTAAAATCAAACCTAAAATTGTATTTTTATAATCACAATATTTTTAAATTTATATAAATATAATAAATATTTAACTTCTAACATCATATAACTGATATGTAATAGGTAGACCTTAATACATATTTGTATTTTTATTAAGCCCCGCGCAACACCTATTCGGAGTCAAACAATAGAAAATCAATTGTGTCTCATTACCATTAGCTGTCCTTGACCAATTAATTTAGCTTTGTTGGTCTGGTGGTTGCACTCGTTATTGTTGTGCATGAGATTCTGGGTTCGATTCTCAAGTCGAAAAAAGTTGTATTGGGTTTTTCCAGTAGACATGTTTCCGGGCCCAAAAGTAGCTCGGAGTCTACTTTTGGGCCCGGTTAAAGGCTTGCTTCGTCTTACATGAAGTCATCAAATAACTTCTCCCGCTCTGGGCGGAGCAGGAGGGTGTGTCAGACTCTTACTGACTAAAACCCACCCGTGTTCCTTCCTGTTGCCTGTTTTGCCAGGGGCTTCGGTAACCCTTTAGTACCTTCCCGCGACCCCGGCAGGCATCGGTCCTAGTGGACCCCTACACTTGTGCTGACGACATCTGTTTGAGGCGCGCGTGGAACTCAACGCGCCGTCGACCCGGGCCTGGTCCTTACCGGACGGTAAGCTACCCATTGCTCACCGTCCGCAAGCCCGTGCCTACGGCGGCCTGCCTACCCCTTTGAGGAAACAGGCGTGATGTAATGCAATGCAATTTTCTACCGACTGTACTTTGACTGACGAATCAATGAAACTGACGATAACTGGAAACTGTCGAGTTGAGGCGACTGTCCAATCCGCAAAACTGGCCAATCAGCAAAACTGACTAATTAACGAAACTGGCGAATTAAATAAACTAATGAGTGAGGGAAACTGACCAGTGATACGTGGACTCGAAAAATAGCTGTCCTTACCCAGGTCTATCTGTGTGCCAAATTTTATCCAAATCCGCCCAGCCGTTTTTGCGTGATTGAGTAAGAAACAAACAAAAAAAAACTCACTTTCGCATTTATAATATTAGTGGATTAATTAACTCTTCATCGGATGTCTTTACAGGGTATTAAGGCCAACAATACAGAATATATAGTAAATAAAGCCAAACAGATAAATACATAGAAACAAGTTTCATACAATGCAAACCAACCCCTTCTGTTGCCCCAACCAATTCGACCCAGCATTTTAACCGCCATTTTCTTTTACACCTCACAAAACAGAATCAAAAACGTTCAGAGTATTACAAATCCTTTAAAAACAAGAATTTATGTCCGATCTAGCTCTGAAAACATGTAAAGATTACCTACATACCTACCTACCCAAGTACCAACGTAAATCACGTACATATGTGTGTACCTATACTCATACTAGGTACTCAGTACTTCATCATAAACTTGGTAGCACTGCAGGCACAAACATAATGGAATTGAGTTTTACGATCGATAAAGCTTACGTTGAATAAAGTTTTATTAACATATGTTATTGCGGCACTGGGTGTTACACCTTCAGCTAGGAACCAAGCCACCAAGCACTTATTTCGAACCAGAAGCAGATAAATTTCAATTAGATTTTCCGTTTAAGTGCTAGGAGTTACGATCGGTTAGCAACTCGTGATCGGCAAGGAGTACGTTAACGTCTGGACTGTAAATTACGCGGGGTTATATGTATTGCTAAGCTGTAAAAAAGCCTTCGGAAATAGGTGGTGTTTCTGTTTAAACTATAAAGATGTTTACAGGAAAGACGAAGTACGAGGTAATACCTAACGCAGTCTGTTAAAAGCTAAGTTGACTGGAAAAATCTTGAGAGAGTGGCACACACATATGAATTGCCTATATGAAGACCTGAAAGTGCATTGTGAAGATGTTCACAAATCCTAACACATTACAAACCACCGTAAAGAACAAACTGATAAATAAAAACCCCCATTAACAATTCTTGATAACACAACTTTGACACATCACATTGTTATTATACCTTATAAATATACAATGACAAGTGAAGCGAGCGCCCTTTAAAAAAAGAATATCTACCATTTTTTCACATGTGACATTTATTGGCTAAATTTATGAAGGTCGCCGCGGTTTTACATTCCATATTCAAATCTGAACGTCCGATTGGTCGCGCGCCATTTCAGTCGCGTTCAAAAATTCTGTGACGGAATAATAGCCGTTATGGATACGCGGCGGTGCGTGTGATTCTTCGGTTAAATTTTACCGCTGTCACGCTGTTTAGCCTGTGGATTTTGGTATTAATATTAATCTGACAGTGTTATCTCTGTTAAAACTGGTTTAAGATTATGATAAATGGCTTAAGTCTTGCAGACTTGCAGATCGTCAGATACTTCAGCAGATTAATTAAAGCGCTGACAAGACCCAATTGACAAAAATAGACTTCTCTTAAGAAAAAAAATTGCCAAATCTGTATAGTTTGTGGTAGCGGAAAAAATATATGTTAATTTTGAACATATTTCCCAGAACTTGGTTGTTACCAAAACACGTTTTGAAAACAAAATCTCGATACAAACTAACGTTAAACTAACCTCTTACCTTGAGTTCTAATCCAAAATATCTGTATCAAATATGAACATACGTTACGTATTTAATTAATAACAAGAACGTCTTATTTGAATGCAGAACTTGGTTGTTTTTTTATTTTCGACTACTCAACTCAATTTTGAGTAAATAGATAATTACTTCATATTTTGCAATAAATTACAAGCGTTGTGTGATCGCGCTTCTCTTTCTTTTCTATGCAATCTGACAGGGACCGCGGTTTAGGTGTTGTCAGCGTCTTAATGTTAGATTGTCAAAGAGTAAATGGCAACCGTCTTGTAAAGTATGTGTAAGTCAGAGGTATAACATTTTTAGGTCATAATGAAACAGAAGACACTTAGGACCCTAAGGCAGTGATGTCCAAATATTTTACCTACCTACGACCAAGTTATTTACAAATACACAAAAAAAGACTCGTAACACAGTTATTTCGCCTGGCAACCAGTCAAATATTACAAATTCTTGAAACTAAGTAACCTAATTTCACGAAATATAAATTCTGTATTTATTTTCAAAAACATCCTGGTTATGTAAAATATCCTATTTAATTGTAAATGTTTGCATTGTATGGTAAATACAGTCGGTAGGACTCAAGTTCATTGTTACTTGGTATATAAACACACAGTGAAATCCAAATACCTATTGAAGTATTTTATATTAATTATTCTGGGCAGAAAAGAAAGGAAACACATATTTAGAAAACTTTTTGTGTTTAAAATATTTATCCGAAAAACTAATGCAAAAACGAAAGATTAAACTAACTGCCGTTAACGAAAGCTTATGATTATGTAAAAGCATTCACAAAGTTATTTTCACGAAATATTTAAAACACGCGTTAAAATAACCACGCAATCTTGAGGTTAAAAAACAAACTTTACAACGTTAAGAACAAAGTGTAAACTTATTAAACACAACATTTTAACGCTAAAATGTCTGTTTGTCATCCAATTACTTAGAAACCGCTGAACCAATTTACGTGCAGCAAGGATCCGGGCTAACTAATGAGTAAACCTTACTTATTATCTTACCACAAATACAGGTGTATAGGTACGGTAAAGAAGTTTAGATACTAAAAAACAATGTAGCTTTGTCGGTTTTCTCTCATGAGACTGAGCAAGAATTATACAGTGCTTTCAAGTAACGCGCAATAAAAAAGTATCGGTTTTTAAAGATAGCAATAAAATCGCTTGCCCGACGGTATGAGATCTTATGGCTTCAAGTATCTTAAAGTAGGTATGTGGTATTACTGTGATATTGTTTCTAAAAACAGACTATTCTTAAGACCTACAAAAGAGTGTAGGTAAATGTAGAAAACTATATAGGTAATGCCATCTTGCAAAAGTTATAGCAATAGGATGACTCAAACTTTAAACTGTATTAAAACGGTATCGGATAACTACAAAGTAGCTCAAATTCTGTAGCAAGACTGGAAAATATTACGTTAAATAGTGGTACATACAACTACAGTACAAGCTTTTACAATACAATGACAATAGGCTGAAAGTAACTCCAAATAGGTAGTTTTTTGTTACGAAAACTTTCTTTAATTAGGGAAAAAGGGCATTAGGGTGAAATATTGAGATTAAACAGCAACTGGAATGCCTTATATAGGTAACTAATTATAAGCAGTGCCCAAATCTTTTCGATTCAGCGATGCTTCAAAATGTATCTTGTCTATCAAGAAGCAGTGAAAAGCGTAGTAACAATTTTTTGATAAAAATATCTGTGAGTGACTGGAGGACAATTAGAGACCCGGAAAAGCTCTTTGCAGCTAAGCTGATAATAAAAAAAATCTTAGAGGTAACTTCGCCGCAGAGAGAAAAATCACTTAGGTAGGAAATGTTTATATGGAGATGCTACAACTAAAGTTGAGACTTTCCGATTCATTGATTTGTACTTTTGTAAGAACTGTATTACAAATCCGTGAATTTATCAAAGAAAGCAATAAAGAATTGAGGAGTTTTAGCCAATAAAGCCTTAACAGCTCTAGCTGCTTATGCGTATGTTCATCAAAAACAAAATAGTACCGACAGATTGTTCGGAAATTGGCATCAATTATGAAAGACAGGTGGAAGAAATACTTAATACGTAAGGTAGTACCTTTTTTTTGGGTGGCAAATTATCAAATAACTTCTGCCGCTCTGGACAAAGCGGGAGGGTGTGTCAGACTCTTGCCTCGGTAACCCTTTTGAACTTTCACGCGACCCCGGCAGGCATTGGCCCTAGTGGACCCCTACACATGTGCTGACATCTCTTAGAAGCGCGCGTGGAAGACAACGCGCCGTCGACCCGGGCCTGGTCCTCATAGGACGGCGAGCTACTCACCGTCCGTAAGCCTGCGCCTAGTGGCAGTACCTACACTGATTACCTATAAAGCCGCTTCAGGAAAAAGTTAGAATTATGAAGGAGATGAAAAGAAAAATAGCTGTAACTAGCTGCTATTTCGTTGTTCTGCTAAATAGGTAACTGTTCCAAAGATTAGTATTTAATCTTGTGCATCAACAAAGGCGATCAAGATTATAAGTAATCCGATGGTGAAAGTGGCATATCAATCAGTTAAGCCGATTATAGTAAATCCTTGACTTACAAACAAAACTTTCCTCTTAAAATATTTTGTTGCCAAAATTATAAAACATACACCTAAAACTAGATTGTGTATGAATCTGAATCCAGCAAACAATCGGACTGCAAATTTAATTCGAATGATGTATTTTTGTTAATTCAAGCTGGTACCTTTCATCTTACCTGCTAGTTAGTTTTGCTATTCTAAAGTCTTCCACTATCAATGATTTCATAACTACAACGTAGTACCTATAACTTTAGTAAGTGTTACACTATCTTTATATTTAAATTGCTTAAGTTCATGGGTGAAATTGGATTACACACCATTTTTACCATTATTTGTATGACTTTTTTTTATATACATGTCTGCTTGCGTATTTTTATTCATATTATAAGATTTCTTCAGTGAAGACAATAATTGCCTACATGGATGATTTTTTTGCCTCTTGTATAAATTGAAAAATAGTTCCTGACTTTAATAAGGTAAACATAACAAACCAACTCTGCATCCATGTTTTTCTTTCTTATACCGTTCATAACAAACTAAGTGCAAAAATAACTACCAGTTACTAATTTCACAAGCATCTGATAGTAAGCCGTATGCAAATCTACCCAGAGTAATAAGAGTTTTCTATGAAAGAGTAGTTTTACAGTTTTTGCATCAAATCTTCCACTCATAAGTATCAGCTAACTGTTTTAAATTATACAAAAAATAATCATGCTTTTCACTAGAAGGAAAGATTATCATTTCTATTTCCTCAAAAAAAATAAGAAGATCATAGGTACAGTTGATCCTAAAAAGGATTTACCAAAGAGTTAGGAAGTTTTGAGATTATATTTTTAATTTTGTATTGTTCTCTTTCCTGTTGAGTAAGGGGCAAAACTTTTGAATGTTTTAAAAGTGTTTTAAGAAGTTTATCTAAGGCTTCTTTGAGTTTACCTGTTTGTGAAGATTCATTGATAAAAGTATTACGAATTTTGGAAACGTAATGCTCCTTTATTCTTAAGGCTCGTGTCAAAATTGTTTTGTCCTTTATGTAAGCACAAATGGCTATTGTTGCTTGAACGTTACGTTGTTATACACTGTCATGGCTTGAAAAATGTAGTCTTAACAGTTTTTTTTATGAAAACTTATTAAGTTGCTATCCTGGATATTTTACCTTAGATGCCGTACCATTCCTGTTTGGAAACTTCTGTTTGTATTATTTTGAATCATTTCTGATTTCTAAATCTCAATTTGGTTTTTAGGAAATTTTCCAGATTTGTTATTGTAGTTATATCTGTATCTCCAAGTTTTTCTTGCTCATCTATATAATAAAAATTAAATGCATTAATGAGCGCAATACATTAAAAAGGCCAGACTGATTTTTTGTTTTAAAATATTCGTAATAGTCCGAATCAGGTTCTTACGCAAAGAACAATTGGAAAAGTTTCCTGTAAAATCTTCAAATTTGAGGAAAACTGAACTTTCCTCCTTTTTTGTATGAATGGTTGAGATTTGAAAATCTTTATAATTGAAGAAAACTAAAGTTGGCTTGCATGCAGCAACATGGGGAGTAAATCTCTGCAATATTTTAGTTTTATATTATTTATTTTTTGTGTTATTTTTGTCTGAGGTTAAATCTGTTCTTCTTATTACAACAAAATTTACAGCATAAACAACGTTTACAATAATCTTTAGTTTTATCTGGCTTTATTTAACAAGAATGTGGGGTCCAATTTTTTTCTTTTTCTTTCTATGAATCTTGACATTGAAAAGATTAATATTTTTATTGATAACGGATTAGTATAAGAAACTGTTATTACATTGTGTTTCAATTGAAAAAATGTCACAAAAACTATTAGAAAAAGTGGTTCAATGTTACTGACAGTAAGAATACAAGACCTAGACATATTTTACGATAAGTAGAGCCATCTTTTTTGGTAAATAGTAAGTAGTAGAGCAAGTTGCATGAAGTAACATTGCAAAATAATATACGAGAGCTGTAGGCCTATCTTGTAGCGCCTAGGCCTAACATAAGAGCTGATTCTAAAACTATCTGTAGTTTGCACATATAAATAGGTGCAAACTACAGATAGTCTGTCTATGTTTAGAACTTAGTTTGATAGGCATAGATTTGAATTAAGGTAGAGTTTAGAAGAAAAAAGTAAAGGTAGAGCTACCTTTTTTAGTTAACCCTAATAATTTTAGTATTGAGTGAAGTGATACATTTTCAAATACAATAATGTTGCTAATGTTACTGATGAACTTAGTTTCTGGTATAAACAAGTTTTATGTCAGTACTAAACAAGAGAAATAAAAATGAAAACAGCAACATGAAAGAAAAAAGAAAACATCACAAAGCACATATTTACCACTGTACGATGTATTTACATAAATATAATAGAAAAAAAAAACATAACATGATGACAACAACCTCCATACGGCATAGTTGCACTCCAGGAAACAGTCTAACTAAGACACAGGACACTAACTTTTACCAATGTGGTGCTGATGAAAGGGGGCATGGGCCCCCCGTCCTGCGGCAAGGAAACCCGCCACTTCGGCACCCTGTACACGGCACTGCACAACACACCGCGACGGCGGTTCAACACACCCAACACGCGCGACGCACAAACGCGTACTGACGAAAAAGCTGGCGTTTTCCGGCGGCCGCGCATACACAACTGAGACGGCAATTTGTTGAAGCAACAAGAGCGAAAGAGAAAGGTATAGTAGCGCTTAGAAACAGGCGTGGTTGAAGTAAGCAGCCACTAACGTTCAGGGGGTGGCGCCTGCGGTATATTTTTCTACAATTTTTTTCGTGCGTGTTTCTCTGCGGTAGTGGGATTTCATTTTGTAGGACACGTGCGCCGTTCGCAGTAAATTTAAATTGGCTCGCCGGTAGATCGAGTGGTAGCTCCACGTAATTATACAGACAGGATTTTTCGGTTACTTCTCTAGCCGGACCGGTGTCTTATTTTAGTTATTTTTATATTTTTATGCGTTCTCTGTTGAATGTTTTGACTGGGGGCGTGATCTCTGTGTTTATGTATACTGCCCGCCTCTAGACGTGTTCGTTCATTTCTTTATTTTTATTTTGTGGTCTTGGTTCGCGATGCGATAGGTAGGCGTCGATAGTTCGATCTTATGTTAAATTAATGTGCTACCACCGAATTAATGAAATTTTTAGTGTGGGATGTCGGTAAAGCTCGGTTATTGAAGTTTGCGAGTAGAGTCAATTCTTTATCTTTAAAGAGCTCACGTTTATGGTATTCTTTTTAATTTGCATATAAGCAATTTAGTTTTGTGTTAGCCAAGTTTATTTTAAAATAGATATTGAACTAGTTAAGTACTAGGGTATTTAGGTTCTTCATTTAATCATTCGTTCATCGATAGAAAATAATAAGGTGGTTAGTAAAACAGCTGCCACATTAATTTCGATAACAGATGCTCCACAAAAAGAAGGTGTTTAAGTAAATTAGGTACAGGTAGGAACTATGAAGAACAAGTAAAATTTCACCACGGTTTTAATGCTGCCTTTCCACCAGAGATGTGTGAGGTAGCGAAGCGAAGCGTTAAAGCTAAGTTACGAAACTATTGCAGGCTAAGCGACACCTAGCATAGTTTAATTTGGGCATCATTAGGGTGTTAAAACGGACATTAGTGTCTATTTCGACCATAGCTAAGTGGTGTAGCAGGTAGGACGTGCTATGAGGATGCGCTTTGTGACTTAGCTTCTTTAAACCCTTTTCCACCAGCAGGTTTAGCACTAGAACTGTAGAAAAGCGTTTTGACGATGGAAGACAAGCCTCGGTGGTCTAGTGGTTGCAAGCGTCTACTGCTGAGCATGAGATCCTGAGTTCGATTCCCAGGTCAGGCAAAGTAGGTATTATTGGGTTTTTCTATCTGGAATTTCTCAGTAGTAGCCCGGAGTCTGGATTTGTGCCCGGTTGATGGCAATAGGCTCGCCCCTTACTACATGGGACTTAAACATAACTGGCGAAATGAGGGTGTACTACAGGTATACCTCTGCCCAACCGTTCGGGGAAACAAGGCCTGATGTTATGTTTATGTAAGAGAAGTTTAAAATGACGTTTCCGTGTAGACAGTTGACAGTTTTCTACCGAGAAATGTAGACAAGCGATTTATATTCTACAGTAGAGTAGAAATAAGGATAGGGAGGGGCTTGTGGCTAAATAATAACTGCCGCACGGGTCAATCGATCAGGTTAAGTTACGCTTGCCACGGTTGGTCCATGGATGGGTTCTTACATACCAAGACCCCTCCATGCCTCGGAAAGCACGTTAAGCCGTTGGTCCCGGCTGTCATTCGTGGATCTTTGAAAGTCGTTACGGGTCGTCAGAAGCCCGAAAGTCTGACAACCAGTCTTACCAAGGGGTATCGTGTTACCTAGTAACTGGGTTGTAGAGGTCAGATAGGCAGTCGCTCCATGTAAAATACAGCTGCATCCGGTTAGACAGGAAGCTGAACCCAACGTAGTTGGGAAAAGGCTAGGCAGATGATGAGTAGAGTAGAAATACATAGAAAGCGTACCTAATGCTAAGCCTGCTGAGCTAAACCAAGCTACGCTATGAACATCATACAATCCTATTAGTCGCTACGAAGCTTACATTAACATTAGCAAATCTCTGGCGGGAAGGCAGCCTTAGGCTGCCCGGAGGACACGGTGGAGCATACGGTGGAGGTCTGCCCGGCTTGGGCAGAGCACCGCCGTGTCCTCGTGGAGGCGATCGGCGGCAGAGACCTCTCGCGTCCGGCCCTGGTTCAGGCCATGGTACGGAGCGAGAGGGCATGGGCAGCCGTCACCTCCTTCTGCGAAGCAGTAATGCTCGCGAAGGAAGAGGCGGGACGGTTCAGGGAAAGGCAAGTTTCGCACCCTCTTGCCCCTAGCCGCCGCAGGAGACGCCCAGGGCGTCGGGAATCCCGGGCGGATTTCCGGCCACCGTAGGCGCGGGCTTGCGGACGGTGAGCAATGGATAGCTCACCGTCCGGTAAGGACCAGGCCCGGGTCGACGGCGCGTCGTATTCCATGCGCGCCTCAAATAGATGTCAGCACAAATGTAGGGGTCCACTAGGGCCGATGCCTGCCGGGGTCGCGGGAAGGTACTTATGGGTCACCGAAGCCCCCGCAACACAGGCAACAGGAAGGAATACGTGTGGGTTTTAGTCACTAAGAGTCTGACACACCCTCCTGCTCCGCCCAGAGCGGGAGAAGTTATTTGATGATATCCCAACCAAAAAAAAAAAAGGTAAGTTATGTAGGTGCCTACATGTCTTACAAGCGGTTTTACAATTTCATTACGCTTTAGCTTTAGACGGTTTGATGGATTCCTCTTTCAGGTACAGTCGCCAGCACATCAACTTAGATACAGTCAGCGTCAAAAATATCGGGGCGAACCGACTGTTCAAAATGATCTCAACAACTAAGAAAACATGACATTTATCTTAGAATTTTTGGTTCTAGAACATGCCGGTTTCCTCACGATGTTTTCCTTCACTGTTTTGAGAGCAGTGGTTATTAAATAAGTTACACATAGGTAGTAAAACGCCTGTCTGGGTTCGTACCTACGACACACAACTCGTAAGTAATTCGCGGCCGTTACCACTGGACCGCCACTGATCTCATGCTCTACGCCGTAGCCCGCGCATATCCCGTAGTTCGTCATAACAACGTAAGTAAGTAACACAAAACTTGTCGATACCGGTACGGCGGTACCTAAAAGGAAACGGGTGATTTAGGTGAAATGAAATTGAAATAAAATGAAATGAAATTGAAATGAAATGAAATGAAATGAAATGAAATTATTTATTCTATAAATAGGATATCAGCTGATCTATTTAGTAAAAATCTCACCGTGAAAACTTAGGTGAAGTGAGCTGTCAATATTGTCAATCCCTAGCATCTGGCGGAATGACAGCTCACTTCACTTTCACTTCACATGGGTTGCCACGGTGAGACTTTTTCCAGAATAGCACTGCTGAATCACTTTTACACGTCACATTAAAAAATAAGCTAGATGGAGTCGACATTTTGTACCTGTCAGCATGTATGTACTTAAATGGTTTCCCAACAATTTAAATGATGTTTATTTATGTAAAATGGTACAACAAACAGTTATACACATATAAAAAATTGTGTTTAAAACTGGAAGAGGTCTACTAACCGAAATGACTATCTCTGAAACAAATTCAAAGGTATAGTCACTTTCAAAGCCCGGACATTATCTTATTCGGATCATAATAGTATGAGGTCCATGCAAATAATAGCACCACGCAGATTTAATTGAACCTGTGTTATGCTGCAAAAATCTCACCGGGAAAACTTAGGTGAAGTGAGTTTGAAGTGAGCTGTCAATGCCTAGATTCCCTAGCGACAGGTGGGATGACAGTTCACTTCAAGCTCACTTCACCTCAATGTTTCGGTGAGGTTTTTACTGTTTAATAGATAAACTGACTATTAGGTAGGTATAGCCTCTCTCTTTGAGTGGTCGCAATCGCTACTGCTGAGCGTGAGGTCCTGGGTTCAATTCCCGGGTCGGGCAAAAGTGTTATTGGATTTTACCATCTGGAATTTCTCAGTAGCAGCCCGGAGTCTAGATGTGTGCCCGGTTGACGGCAATAGACTCGCTCCCTATTACATGGGACTTAAACATATATTTGGCGAAATGTGGGTGTACTATAGGTACCTACACCTAGGCTCTGCCTAACCCTTCGGGGAATACAAGCGTGATGTTATATGATGTTATGTTATGTAATTTAGTAGATTATATAATTCAATATCACGTTGTTAGATTGTCACAGTTATCAGATTTATCATGAGTTTGATCTCTTCTAGCCTGGAGAAGGAGAAATATGAATGAATGAATGAAATGCACAGACCCCAGTGCGGTTAAACCAGACTCGATTGCTCAAATGAACCCAAGGATTCGCACTAGTCCCTGGAGCCTCATGTTTCATGGGACTACAGAGACCATTGCATATCAAAGAGTAGACCGGGGGGTGCGGTAATGGTCAGGAAGACGTGCCCTTAGGATAGGAAGGATTATTAGAGCCTACCGGATATGCATCCTTGAGCAAGCAATGGAATAGTGGAGAGACTAGACTGGAGAAGGAGAAATACATGAAAAAGTGTTTAAGTTCTACAGAGGCAGACGGGTATTTGTTACCTAGGTATGTCAATTATTTGCCACAACCGATTACGTGCATGCTTAATAATTACAGTAATATACCTGAGTAGGTACCTATTAGGTAACTTAAACGGTACTTACTGGTTCAGCGGTGTTACCTGGTCAAAGTACTTAAACTTGATATAAGGGAAATGGGACTGATGATTGTGTTCTTAACAAACAGAAGGACGCTGCTGCCTAATTGCCTATGCTCTTCTCGTTAAGATTAAAGATGCTTAGATGCAGACACTTTTAATCCCCCCTGCAACACTTATTTATCTTTTCTCATATAACAAGTTAACCAAGTGTGTGTCGGTCCACGCACAATGAATGGTTCCGTAGTTGGGATGAATTATGCCAAAAACAAACCTAACATTGTAGTTGAAGAACAGGTTCTTCAATACATACGTCACGGTCAATTCTCCAATTGCAAATGTAAGTTGGTCGACTATTAGGTACTCGTTAACTTGTAAAGCCTACTTAGCTGTGATAGTTTTCCTTTTAAGACGCTGACAACACCTAAACCGCGGTCACTGTCAAATTCCATAGAAAAGAAAGAGAAGCGCGACGACACAACGCTTGTAATTTATTGCAAAATATGAAGTAATTATCTATTTGCTCAAAATTGAGTTGAGTAACCGAAAATAAAAAAAACAACCAAGTTCTGCATTCAAATAAGACGTTCTTGTTATTAATTAAATACGTAACGTATGTTGATATTTGATACAGATATTTTGGATTAGAACTCAAAGTAAGAGGTTAGTTTAACGTTAGTTTGTATCGAGATTTTGTTTTCAAAACGTGTTCTGGTAACAACCAGGTTCTGGGAAATATGTTCAAAATTAACATAATTTTTTTCCGCTACCAAAAACTATACAGATTTGGCAATTTTTTTTTCTTAAGCAAAGCCTATTTTGATCAATTGGGTCTTGTCAGCGCCTTAACTTTGTTATATCTAGGCTACTACTGCCGTGATTTTTTTCACATATCCAAAAATAAACATTTAGCTGACAGGGGCCAAAAATAGTGCTAATTTTTGTTAGAGTCAAGTGTCCTCCGACTAAAAATTATTTTTTAAAAGCTTATTACCACGCAAACGGATCCATGAATAGAAAAATGGTTTTCACAGATATATTTTACGACCCATCGAACGATACCCCACAAGATAAGATAGACGAGAAAAAATAATATCATCCCCACTTTATGTGCTACGTAACGTTAACGTACGTTTTTTTCTTCAAGATTTTATTTTATCACTTTGTCGGCCATGCCAAATTAAGCTTTCTAGTACTAAGTCTCTGAACTAAGCCGCGGCCAGACAGACGGACGGACATGGCGACACTATAAACGGTTCCTTGTATGACCACGGAAGCCTAAAAACGAACGAGTAAGTAAGTAGGTAAAGTCAGGAAAATTCATTGTTTTCAAAACTACCAACAATTGTATACGTATCTTATAATCACAACTGTCATTCTTGTGACAGTTGTATGAAATAGCTATAACACGGCTAATTGACGTAATGTGTCACTTTGATGTAATTAATTTCCCTGACCTTACTTACTTAATTCGGGTTCATATTATTAGTATGGTATTACTATTCAGGCACTGACAAGACATAATTGACCAAAATAGGCTTCTCTTAAGAAAAAAAATTGGCAAATCTGTATGGTTTGTGGTAGCGGAAAAAATATATGCTAATTTTGAACATATTTCCCAGAACTTGGTTGTTACCAAAACACGTTTTTAAAAAAAATCTTGATACAGACTAACGTTAAACTAACCTCTTACCTTGAGTTCTAATCCAAAATATCTGCATTAAATATCAACAAACGTTACTTATTTAATTAATAACAAGAACGTCTTATTTGAATGCAGAACTTGGTTGTTTTTTTATTTTCGATTACTCAACTAAATTTTGAGTAAATAGATAATTGCTTCATATTTTGCAATAAATTACAAGCGTTGTGTCATCGCGCTTCTCTTTCTTTTCTATGCAATCTGACAGTGACAGCGGTTTAGGTGTTGTCAGCGTCTTAATTTTATGTCACAAGGACCTTGCGATCAAATGCCACAATTCACTTAAACTGTTACTTAAAAAACTAATCTGTACTCAGAATCAGGTATTGCGTCTATTGCTTAATTAAACAGTGATGTTATTGTCACGTATGCACCAAATGTGTAGGTACTTGGTACAGCAAACAAATGTAGTAATAAAAAAATATTCATGTAACTAGTCGAGTAAAAGAGGGTGTGTGCTTATGACCACCCATCATCATCTGCCTGCCTTTTCCCAACTAAGTAGGGGTCGGCTCCCAGTATAACCCGGATGCAGCGGAATACCAATATTTTACATGGAGCGACTGCCTATCTGACCTCCACAACCCAGTTACTGTATCCTCCTTGGTAAGACTGGTTGTCAGACTTTCGGGCTTCTGACAACCCGTAACGACTGTCAAAGATCTACAAATAACAGCGGCTTAACGTGCTTTCCGAGGAACGGAAGGGTCTTGGTATGTAAAGATGGTCACCCATCCACGGATCAACCGCGGCAAGCGTAGCTTAACCTGATCGATCGACCCGTGCGGCTGTTATTAGGGGAGACTGGGTACGGTTGAAACAATTTTGCTTTGGACGCCCGTAGCACAGCCATTTTTAAACATAACAAACAACAAAACACTTAAAATGGGAGAATAGACTTTTGTCTTCAAGAAAATCTCAGAATTAGAGGCTTAACTGCCATATTTACTAGATAGGAAGAGTTTAATAAAAGAATGTGCAACTGTTTCAACCGTACCCATATCAGGGGCGGTTGAAACAGTGATGGAGGTCAGTTGAAACATAAACAAATAAGTAATATAAAATCAGTTTCTTTATTCATAATCAACAAGAAATAGTTAAATTCTGTTATGGCACCATTTCTATCATTCTTAATAATTGTTTCCTGCCTGAATGAACATAAAAGAGCTCTTCGCTCCGGTTTAAACTAACAACATAACACTAATAAACAAAAATAATAAAAAAATTAAGCCAAGTCTTAGTAATTAAATTAAATGATATTATAAGGTTTAAATTTGTATGCATCTCTTTTTTTTGTATCGCAGAAGAGAAGAGTGGTTAACTCCGTATATCTCTGCAGCTTTTCGTAAAGAAGTCCCTTTTTTGACTTCTTCATACGCATTTTCGTAGTGAGCTATATCACACTCGCCTCTTGAAGTTCTTTTTATACGTTGTCTGGGCATCTACAACAAAAAAAGCAACGAATATAATTGTTTCAATCGTACCCACAAAAAATGCTTCATCCGTCCCCATACCCATCAACCGCTAATAACACATTCATAGCGTCGAGACTAAACAACATAAACAAAAACGAATCACGGTTTTCGAACCTTTAAAATCTAACAATAAAGCAGAAAATCACTCAAAATGCAAATGCTAATATCAACAAAGTAATTTGAAAAAGAAAACAATAGAAAATACTTACTTTTTGTTGAAAAAATATAATAGGGTCCCCTGGAAACTAGTGTTGCCCAAATTCAGTCTTGGTCTTGCAGTCTTGGTCTTGTTCTTGCGTTTTTGCAAGACCAAGACCAAGAACAAGACCGCGTATTTTTAGCAAGACCAAGACCAAGACTGACCGTGCAAGACTTGAGCAAGAACAAGACATAGCCTGCAAGACTCTTGCGTCTTGCAGCTAGGACTTAGCGCTATTTCACTGAGTAGTTAGGTGTAACAGTTCGGTGTATAGGTAGGTACGCTTAGGAATTCTATGAGACACAAAAAACTGTATCAAAGAATATGAAAAACTGGACCTATGCGCATTACGACTAATACCATAAACATAGCGAATAAAAAAATATCTATTAAAATCAAACTGAGTGCATGCATAGTTATGTTTTAACCATCGGCACTTTGATAATGCGGCATCAAAGGTTTTGTACTTACTTCTCAAAGAAATTTGCCGCTTTTCGGAAGTACATGGTTATGATACACGCGCCGGCGCGCCGGCTTCTTTTGAAATCTAAAACAATCGTTGCCGCCACGCCGAAATCATAACATTTGTGACACTATTTGATTGCCGCCATAGGGCGTAGGTATACTCATGCAAAATAATTTCGAATTTTTTTAAGAGTACCTACAGGTGTTCCAAAGAATAAATAAGTTTCAGAGTGCTTAGAATGAAAATGAATACATTATACTGATCACGCAAGTAGTATTATGATTAGGATAAAATGGTAAGGATAGGTAGTAGATGTCATATTAATTCATTCTAGTAAGTATATATTATAATATTGATTACTTATATGGTTTTAAACTAATTACTTAGGTACTATTATTGTACATTTAGTCATTATATTTCTTAAGTTTTTACAAGAAAAAATAGCAAAAAAGTGTTCAAATATCACCCGTTTAATAAATATTGTAGCCACTTTTAAATATACTTGAAACGTGTAAAAAAATTCTACAAAACTAATAAAATAATATAAAAAGCGTAGGTACTTACCTACTAATAAAATAAAAAGCCTGCGATAAGAGTTTTGTATTACTTACCAGCCCGAATATCTCTGAGAGAGATGATGAGAGTAAGTATTTACTAGCTGTGCCCGCGACTTCGTCCACGAGGAATAGTAACTTTGGAGGTATAGTGACGTTCAGGACTTATTTATTTATTTTAAAACTTCTGTCATCAAACATACAAACGAACTCTTCAGCTTTATAATATTAGTATAGATGTACGCCAAAACATTCACTTATATGTAAAGAATAGTGATTGGCACTAATTCTATTTTATTCACGCGTCGCGTCTGTACAAGTAGGTAATATTTAGTGCGTGTTTGTACGCCGCACGCGGCATTGTTTGATTTGCGGCGGCATCCTTTTCATAGAGCCGGCACGTGGCGAGGCGGCGCGGTAGAAAGCAAGGAAACGTACTATAAATAAAGGAATTATTTTAATTCCAGTCATTTCCAATTGAGCTGTGCTTCGAGTCTAACTTAATAATTGTTTTTACTAATTCTCGTTGTTTTCTAAAAACGTATCACGTGTACAATTTAATATGAGTGACGAAGATTCAAATTATTCTAGTCCGAGTAACGAGAGTTTGAGTCACAGATCTAAAAGACCCAAAAGCAAATTTGAGGAGTTTTTCGAAATAATTCATGCATCCCAAACTACCTTCTGTAAATTGTGCCAACATAAAAAGATTGAAATAAAAATGAAAAACAGAAACACTTCAGGCTTAAGGAAACATCTAATATCTTTCCACAAAAAGGAATCAGAAATATTTCTTCCTGTTAAACCAAAATTAAGTGGAGATATCACAAGCTTTTTAGTAACCGCTGGAAGAAGTGGACAGGTAAGAATATTTTTTTAACAGTTAAAAGAATTTTAACTCCGCGTAGCTATTCATGCGATACTTTCAAAAACGCCATTAACTTACGTAAGTATTTTTGAGTTAGTGGTGTTTTCATCTAGGGGTGCGACATATTAAGTATGTAATTATCGTCTTAAATATTTTTTATAAACACCCATATTTTCATTTAATCGGCCAGTAACAACTAAGTACTTTATTTTGGTAAATTACAGTACAGTGCAACCTTAATATAACAAATATCAATTTAACGATTTTCTCGATTTAACAACAACAAACCTCCTCCTCTTATACGCTCAAACCTAGTATGTTTTAAATAATAACAGAATATTTATTGTTTTGTTTCAGTCGGAAAACAGCAGTGACAACATCACGACAGCTACAGTTGATTGGGTGGTGCAAAAATATCTTCCCTTCTCATTTTTCGATGACGAAGCTACACAAGTATATTTTCGACGTATTTGCCCTAATATGGTGTTTCCTAAAAGGTCTACACTTAGAAGGAAAGTCAAAGAGCGATTTGAAGAGCTCCAATTGAATCTCAAGGAACGACTTCAACAATTATCATCTAAAATGTCTTTTACCATTGATGGGTGGACGTCAATTGCTGGTAGGAGTTACTACGGGGTTACTATTCATTATATAGACAACGAATGGAAGTATCAATCTGTAGTTCTTGATTTTATACCATCACGCGGTCGACATACTGGGGAAGATATTGCAACGATTTTCCATGAATGTTTATTGGAATATGGCATAATTGATAAAATACAAGGTATCACGGTCGACAACGCAACTGCAAATACCAAATTTATGTATGAACTGGGCAAACAGCTGCCGCCACACTTTGATTCAGACAATCAACATTTCCGGTGCTTTGCTCACATTTTAAACCTTGGTGTACAAGATTTATTAAAGACCTTAGCATTACACTGTGAGTCTGACACTAACGCGCAAGATCAGCAGTACGAAGACTATGCAGACGAAACTGAGGATGAGGAAGATGAAGAATCTGCACCAAATATTGCTGACTCGCGTACATCTGTAACAAAGTTACGCAGTATTTCCAG
Source organism: Atethmia centrago (assembly GCA_905333075.3). NCBI lineage: Eukaryota > Metazoa > Arthropoda > Insecta > Lepidoptera > Noctuidae > Atethmia > Atethmia centrago. The sequence goes on from HG995387.1 coordinate 11,455,026, forward strand.
TAAAATAAAAAGAAGTGAGATAGTGAAGAAGAAGTTTCAGTCTGCTTGTGAAGCAGCTGGCGTGCCATCAAATCTAAATGCCTTTCTTGACTGTCCAACGAGATGGAATTCCACACATGATATGATTGGATTTGGTTTAAAAGTGAGAGCGGGCATTGACATATTGTGCAGTTCTGTCACCGAATTAAATGATTTTCAAATCACAGCTAATGAATGGCAGGTACTCGAAAAATTACATAAATTTCTAATAAACTTTAAACTTTTAAGTACAAAACTTGGTGGAGACAAATATGTTACATTACCGCTAGTCATTGTATCATTCAATCTCTTGCTAGATAAAATTGAATCCATGGTAAAACAGTTAGATGAGAAACCTAATCGATCTGAAGTGGATGAAAGGCTCATTCTAGCTTTCCAAGCAGCTCGAGACAAAATGCTTAAACATTACAAGAAGAGCAACTGGATTTATTGTACTTCTTTAATTTTAGACCCAAGGCATAAGGCTCAGACTTTTGACCTGACAATGTGGGGGAAGCAACTTAAAACAGAAAGTCTGCGCAAGTTCAATGAACTTTATGAAGAATATAAAAGTCTACACTCACTGAACAAATCTCTGGAATTACCAAAAAAAGAAAATAAAGTATGTGATGAAGATGAAGACGTAATAGACTTTGATAAACTCTATGAATGTCCCTCGACGTCATCTGGATCTTGTCTTCAAGGCTTAGTGATAGACGAGTTGGAGGAGTACCTGAGAAAACCAAGAACTGCCAGCTCGGAAGACATTTTAGATTGGTGGAGGACGCATGAGACAGAGTATCCGATTTTATCGAAAATGGCCCGTGATTTTCTCTCAATACCTGCAACTTCAGTACCTGCTGAGAGGTTATTTTCTAAAGCATCATTAGTAATTAGAAAACATAGAAATAGGTTAAGTGATGAGTCAGCCAGATGGTTACTTCGTATTAATTCTTGGTCAAAAAAATTGATATAAAGTATCATAACCTAATGATAAAGCTGTTGATTTGTGTTGTATTTTATTTTTTATTCAAATAAATGATAAATCGTAAAACTCTTTTATTAAATTTCTTATAAGTTGAGGGTTCAATCTATTTCTAGACAGATAAGTATTGTTCTTTAAAATACAGTCAAGTTATTGTAATTAATTTGTTTTTTTACATGTTTTAGCAAATGTAAGCTTATAAATCATAAATGTTTATTAAGAAATAGTTACTTCCATGGAAAACGACATATAGGTCAGTTGATTTTTCGAATTTCTTATCAAATCTTCAGTTATTTATTAATCTGCTTGATCTTTACTATGGCTATGTTAATTCAAGCTCACAATGTTCCAATTCTAATACGTTTTTCTAAGATTTAAAGTAAACTTTAATAAATAGTAATAGACTAATAGGTAATTGCAAGACTTGCAAGACTCTTGCTGCAAGACCAAGACCAAGACCAAGACTGGGAGCGCAAGACCAAGACCAAGACCAAGACCAGGTGTATTGGCGCAAGACCAAGACCAAGACTGGCTAAGTCTCGTCTTGTTCTTGCATTTGGGCAACACTACTGGAAACTTACACAGCGCGCGAAGTGCAACGCGTCACTGTGATTCATGTCCGAACTCGCCGGCCGCGTCTTTATCCCCTTGTACCCCTCACCACACCGCTAATAGTTTACGAGTTATTAGCGTTGCTTCAACCGTACCCTGCTTCAACCGTACCCAGTCTCCCCTACTTAGCCACAAACCCTTATGACACACTAATATAATATACTCGTAATACTTAATTTAAGTTAGTGCTTATCCTCGTGCATCACCACACAATAGAAGTGAAAACTTACGACTGGAGCCAAGTATAAGCGATTCAGCGTCACCGACCGACTGGAGCCGCGTATACCCGATTCAGCGTCACCGACCGACTGGAGCCGCGTATACCCGATTCAGCGTCACCGACCGACTGGAGCCGTGTATACCCGATTCAGCGTCACCGACCGACTGGAGCCGAGTATGATTCAGCGTCAGCGACCGACTGGAGCCGAGTATACCCGATGCAGCGTCACCGACCGAAGCGTGACTGTTCAGTTTCGTTAACTTTTCAGAAAGAGCGCAAAGTGTAACTAGAAGTTTTACTTCAAAAATATAAAAATCAAAAAACCCGACTGCGTAAAAAGTGAATTTTAAAATAAGATGGAAACAAGATGACCTATTTCTTTCTCCAACCCCCTACCTACACCCTAAGCCGTACAATCTCACGCAGTCGAAGGAAATAGGTCTTGGAGAAGGAGATGCCTAGTCGACGAAATATGTCAAGTTCGGTATCATTAATTAGAAATATCTAATCAATGATACCGCACTTGACATATAACACTTGTTCATCGACTTTAATTTTTTACTTTTTCACAATTTGGCGTTTGGCTGTCGCCATATTGAATTTTTATTACTGTCATGTCTTTAGTGACTCTCACAATCTCACACAATTAGGACAAATCGATTGACATAAGAATCATCAAAATCGGCCCACGCGTTTGGTCGCTAGAGCGCCACGAAGGAACATACATACCTACATATTACCTAATAAGCATAATAAAGTACTTACCCTCTCTTGCGTCGTCGGAGATCTGGAAAAAGCTTTCTTCTTCCAGATATCCATCGTTCGCCGCCTTTGCCTAGAAGAGGGACGCGATACTGTTACTGTTTCTCTTAGCCTGTATCATCCCACTCAACAGTGGGGTGGCCCAGCGGCGCAGGCCTCTCCCCATGAATTCCAGTGTTTGCGATACAGAGCTAATGTGGACCACTGGTCGTTTGTTTTGTCCAGCTCGTCCCGCCATCTTTTACGGGGTCTGCCGACGCATTCTAGCTGTCTCAGGTTTCCAATTAGTAACTATATTGGTCCATAGCTCATTGGGCATGCGGCAGGCGTGGCTAGCCCAGTCCCACTTTAACTTTGCGGCTTTTTGAGCATCATCAGCAATCTGTGTTTTGGAGCGCAGTGTGATGTTGCGAATATGGTCTGTTAATTTGATTCCTAGAATACTGCGCTCCATCGCATGTTGGCAAACCTTGAGTTTGGACTTTTGAATGTTTGTCCAAGACCAAGTCAAGGATCCAAAGGTCAAAATGGGAAGAATGCACATGTCCATAATTTTTCGCATTAGTGACAGAGGGAGGTTTCCTTTCATCAGCTCTTTCATAAACCAGTAGCTCCTCCAGGCATTGTCTGTCTGTTCGGGTTTGTCTGTTCCTTGTCTTGTCTTGGCTTGAAAGAAACTAACTGGCCCAAGTAGATGTATTCTTGGACATATTGGAGTTCCTCACCATTCACTCTGATCCAATTGGTGTTTGACGTAAGCTTTATCTTCGACACGTTCACCGCCGGTCTGACCCCAAGCTTGCATCACTGAGTTAGGCTAATAAAAAAAATTTAAAAACTAGCCTAATGCATGAAATGCGTTTCAGACCACGCACAATGAAGGGTTCAGTTGTAGGGAAGGTATCCCAAAACAAACTTATTATTGTAGTTGAAAAACATGTTCGCATACATCGATATACGTCACAAAATTACATTTCCAGTTGGAGAATTGATCTCCAACTGCAAATGTAATTTTGTAATCGCAGTTTTTTATATCACAACAAATTAACGAGTTTTTCCTTTACTTACTTGTGCTTTGAGACCTCTTGCCAAATTTCATGATTCTAGGTCAACGGTAAGCAGTCACCCTATGTTTTGATTTATTTGCTAGTATCAAAAATGGCCGTATTTACATTATTTTCAACTTGATACCTCCACGCATTCCTGAGAAAAAGGGGCTTGACAGACTGGCAGGCAGACAGACTGACAGACAGTCAGACAGGCGGACAACGATGTGATCCTATAAGGGTTCCGTTTTTTCCATTTGACGTACGGACCCCTAAAAATACAAGAAAATAATAATTGTTGACATGGAAAGTACCTACCATCAGACACTGATACTGATGAGACTCCAGCACACTGACGGACAAATGTCATTTTCTGTAGGTAAGGTAAGGTACCTTACCTAAGGAGATTGATATTAAATTATTTCCTGAAGAAAGTATTCCTTTACATTAAGAGGCAGAAGTACCTACTAACCAGTCTTTTTGGATGGTCAAGCAGATTCCGTCCCCGTCCATTCCGTCCGCCATCTACCTAGGTCTGTCGTGGGATGACCAGTTGGGTCGTATGTATTGCTTGGTCCTTACTTGGCCCAAACGAGTTGACTTGCAACACAGGTATACAAAATATTATTATATCGTCACCATTGGTAGTCTGCTTGTCTGTCTTTTTTAAGTAAACTACGAAGTCGGTAGGTTCTCTGGCGGACTGACTAACAGATAAAACACAGCCTGAAACAATAAACATAGGAACAAGACATTATCTTTCCATTTCCTTATTTTTCAAAACTACAATTTTGAAGGGGTCAAACGGGGCATTAAAGTTTGTTCCTGAACAAACTCCCGGGCAACAAACAGTTCCTGGCGAATTTCTGTAGTGATTGTAGTCTTAAGTCAAATCCTCAGGGAAATCTAGTTCTAAACATAATAAAGATCAATGAACACTGACTGGTGACTACCCATTCACTAGAAATAATCTCTTATGAAACCAGGATGGGGTGATTCTATTCATAGATTTTATTGTAGCGAATATAGAAACGAATTAAAGTTGGTAGCTATTTATACCTTTGATGAATTCATACGAATGGAAGTAGGTTAACCATAACATAATATGTACCTAGGCACCTATGGGTACCTGTCTTACTTATTTGTAGGTGCAGCACTCGCGGAGCATATAGACCTACGACCGCTCGATTCTGTACCTACTCTGTGTACAGCATCCTACCTTTATAAACATACGCTTTAAAAGTGCGCGAGGTCCGAGATCGGGCTGGGATCCCGGTTGAAGACGAAGGAAACCGAATCGGCACTTCTCCTACGCAAGGCTGTTCATCTTTGCCAACCCTTACAAAAACTGGCGAGGCCCTCTGGCATAAGCGTGCCGACGACACTGAACCTGGACTGACTTATGAGTCAGTCTCACTTAGGGCATAAATGTAAGTAATTTATTAGCTAAAATTAAATTACGTACCTACACTACAGGAAATTGTGTACGGCCTGCACTTTAGCCAACTTTATCAAACCTCATTTAATAGGACCGTAACGACATCTAGTACACTGGCAATAAAAAATCTTTACAGAGCCATCTAGTGTCACAGCTTCCACCAATTTCCACTGATTTGGATAGTTGTCTATCCAGACCAGTGGATATTGATAGAAGTTAGTTATATTTTCACTAGATGGCGCGCAAATAAATTTGTTTAACCAGGTATCTTCAATGTCATTTCATTTTATTCTAACGTAAAAGCATTCATTGCAGTCGCTCTCGCTTCCTCTATGATATATATGGGCTTACGTAAGGCGTATGGGCGCCACTTCCTGGGGGAAATATTCCACGGTAAGTTGTTGCAGCCGAATGACTAATCGTGTCGGTATTGTTTAAATGAAAAGTCCAAGTTCCAACTCAAATCCTGATGAAATAACACTTGTTTTTCTAACTTTGTAGGGCATTGTGTCCAGCGGGTCCTGTTGCCTGCACATTACAGGAACTGATGAACGTTACTGAACGTGCGAAACTCGTAGCCAAATTTTCTTTGTCTCTTTTAGATTGCGATCGACACGAAAATTTACAGTTCTTGGCGTTCATTAAGGCGTGTATGTACAAATACGAACGAACAACGAACATCGAACACTTTGTTCGCGTGTGCGTACCATTAACAAACATCAAACACTATTTTTGTTAAAAATGTTCATGACGATCCAATTTCGTTGTTCTGCGTGAACGGTGTGATGTTCGTGTTCACCTTGTGTTTTTCGCTCGTGCGTTCACGGCTTTAGAATATTTTCCCTAATTAGGATTAGTCTCCATAAAGCAAGATAGGAATAAAACATGGGGCAAAGGAAACAAAAACGTCAAAATACAAGTCTTTTATTTTCTGCAAACTCACACACACTACTATAAAAATATTTATTTATTTATTTATAGATAGAAGTCAAGCAGGCAAAATATAACGTCTGTGATACAAAATATATTTTTAACGTTTTCAAAAACCTGCTATAAATATCTTGGCAAGTAAATAACGTTTCTTAATAGTCACCATCGTATATTTTACACTCAAACCGCTTAAAATTATTTGGCAACTTATACCTAACAAAATCATTGCTTATTATCACACAAAAATATATTTCAGTCGCTTTAAACTACACAAGATAAATGTTTCTAATATTTTTAGGCTTTATACTAAAGGAAACCTTACAATAAAATAATATGGTTGCTAAGTAATTCATTAGATTTTTAATAGTTTATACAAATAATCTTTTTTGTCAGTCTTTTAGTATAGAAAGCTAAGGAAAGATAAAGTACAAAAAAATGGGCTTGAAAATTCTTTGGACAAGCATTATTAAGCAATGATGGACATAATAGAAAAAATCTACTAGATAAATAGTTAAAACTGTTCATCTAGGACAGGGATTCCCAAAGTGGTCGGTATCGATCCCTTTTTTTTTTTTTTTTTGAGGGTGGGAAATCATCAAATAACTTCTCCCGCTCTGGGCGGAGCGGGAGGGTGTGTCAGACTCTTACTGACTAAAACCCACCCATATTCCTTCCTGTTGCCTGTGTTGCGGGGGCCTCGGTGACCCATAAGTACCTTCCCGCGACCCCAGCAGGCATCGGCCCTAGTGGACCCCTACTATATGTGCTGACGACATCTCTTTGAGGCGCGCGTGGAATACGACGCGCCGTCGACCCGGGCCTGGTCCTTACCGGACGGTGAGCTACCCATTGCTCACCGTCCGCAAGCCCGCGCCTTTTTTTTTTTTTTTTGAGGGTGGGAAATCATCAAATAACTTCTCCCGCTCTGGGCGGAGCGGGAGGGTGTGTCAGACTCTTACTGACTAAAACCCACCCGTATTCCTTCCTGTTGCCTGTGTTGCGGGGGCCTCGGTGACCCATAAGTACCTTCCCGCGACCCCGGCAGGCATCGGCCCTAGTGGACCCCTACTTTGTGCTGACGACATCTCTTTGAGGCGCGCGTGGAATACGACGCGCCGTCGACCCGGGCCTGGTCCTTACCGGACGGTGAGCTACCCATTGCTCACCGTCCGCAAGCCCGCGCCTTTTTTTTTTTTTTGAGGGTCGGAAATCATCAAATAACTTCTCCCGCTCTGGGCGGAGCGGGAGGGTGTGTCAGACTCTTACTGACTAAAACCCACCCGTATTCCTTCCTGTTGCCTGTGTTGCGGGGGCCTCGGTGACCCATAAGTACCTTCCCGCGACCCCGGCAGGCATCGGCCCTAGTGGACCCCTACTTTGTGCTGACGACATCTCTTTGAGGCGCGCGTGGAATACGACGCGCCGTCGACCCGGGCCTGGTCCTTACCGGACGGTGAGCTACCCATTGCTCAACGTCCGCAAGCCCGCGCCTACGGTGGCCGGAAATCCGCCCGGGATTCCCGACGCCCTGGGCGTCTCCTGCGGCGGCTAGGGGCGAGAGGGCGCGAAACTTGCCTTTCCCTCAACCGTCGCGCCTCCTCCTTCGCGAGCATTACTGCTTCGCAGAAGGTGACGGCTGCCCATGCCCACTCGCTCCTGGCCATGGCCTGGACCAGGGCCGGACGCGAGAGATCTCCGCCACCCATCGCTTCCACGAGGACACGGCGGTGCTCTGCCCAAGCCTCGCAGACCTCCACCGTATGCTCCACCGTGTCCTCCGGGTGATCCACACAGTGGTGACACCCGGGCGTTTCCTCCCGCCTTATCCGACACAGGAACCTCCCGAAGCTGCCGTGTCCGGTGAGGTGGCTATAGGGGTCTGAGGTATCAGTTCATTTTGGAAAAGGGGTCTCTTGCCAAAAAGAGTTTGGGAATCCCTGATCTAGGAGTTAATCCTTATATAGTTATTTACATACAAAATAGTTCGTCTTTTATACCAAGTCTTAAAATAGAAAACAAAACTTTATTTTCCTTTTATTAAATTAAAATGATATGCGTTTCATGATGAAGCTTTATATCAGAAAAGTTGTTTATCTTATGTTCTCTGTCTATGAACTTTACAATATTGATAGAGCACCTCAGATAAAATAATAAAAATCCGTTCGTTGTGGACCGTTATTGAAAGAGACCATCCTCTAAAGGTACAAGCAGACTGGCCGATCGAGGACCATCGATGACGTAGACAGGTCATTACAGTGTGGTGTATGACAGATCGCCGACTGTTTTTGGAAATCACTACTTACGATCGCCCATATCAATCGTTAGTCGGTCTTCATTGATTGACCATCGGTGCACCGTTGATCGATATAGAAAATCGTATATTATTAATCGTAAGTCGATCGACCACAGTCTGGTTGCGCAGAATTGATAAGAACTTGAAATTACTCTCTACGTCCAAGCCTGAGTGCTGCCTTCTCGGTGAATCTTCGCGATTTCAGTCCTCAGCATCCTCTCGTTGGAAGCCGCTTCCCTGAGCTCGGCCTCCCTAGCGCAGGTCGCGTCTAACTGCTCCTGTTGTAGGCGAAGACTGTTCAGTTGCGACTGCAGCGCGGTCACGGTTGAGTATTTCGAGTTCTTTAGCTGTAAAAGGGGAAAAATAACGAATGTTAGTACTGCTCATATTTTTAATTCAGTAAGACTTCTGTTAAAGTTAATTTTATTAGAAATTAGCTTAGATCGCTTTTAGCGATAAGACCGCCCATTGTGTCACCCTATGTAAAATTTCAACATTTATATGTGTAATTTTCATGGTGTACACACGGCCACACATACATTTCCAGTATAAGCTAATCTCGCATTGTATAGGATTTCCGTACAAAGCGAGGTCATCGTATACTGGAAATGTATCGCTTGATGTGTAGCCGTGTGTATATAATAAAGAGTATTCTATTCTATTCTAGCTTCTACCCGCGATTTCGTCCGCGTGATATTTCGGGTTCCCCCGACCCACTGCGTCGCATTGCATCGCCCGCCCGCGCTATTCGTTCGGGCTTAGCTTTCTTTCTTTTTTCTTTTTGCTCGGATCCTACGGGTCGTAGCGTGATGGTACCTTCCTCAAGAATTGGGCTATCAAATGCAAAAAGATTCTTTCAAATCCGACAGGTAGTTCCAGAGATTACCCCCTACATACAAACTTACAAATTTTACCTCTTTATAATATTAGTATACAAGGTGTCATTGGGCACGCATGTTAAAACGCGGCCCGTGTGATACCGCACTGTAACTGCCCTTTTACACACATACTACCGCATACGCAACGCGGTGATTCTGTTCTGTGAAAGGGACGTATTCTAAAATACTGTCCAATTTAAATAACTAAAAAAACAAGTATGTATTTATTATTGAGCAGGTAGGTATTGTAACTTTATTTGATTATATATGTCTTTAATAGTAGCCTCCTGAAATTTAACGAGGATGCAAAACGACACCTTGTACATGATTAGGGACTTACGAGAATACATTGAAAATGAAAATTGCGAGAACTAGATGATAGTAGCTCCACTTCATGACGAACAAGCCGTGCGCCTGGTGCGATTTTTAACTTCGATACAAACTTCCATCCCCTATTTAACCCCTTTAAGGGTTGAATTTTCAAAAATCCTTCCTTAGTAGTCACATTTGTTGTCTAAGGAACTCTTGAGCGTAATTGTATGCTTCTAGACCCAACGATATACGCTGTGCGTTGTCTGTCCGTGAATGTGAATGATGTAGGAAATGTGAACTTGTCGTTATCGCTGATAACCGCCAGGAGAGCCTCCTGACTTAGATTTAAGGCGCTGACAAGACCCAATTGAACAAAATTGGCTTCTCTTAAGAAAAAGATTTGCTAAATCTGTATAGTTTGTGGTAGCGGAAAAAATATATGTTAACTTTGAACATATTTCCCAGAACTTGGTTGTTACCAAAACACGTTTTAAAAAAAACTCGATACAAACTAACGTTAAACTAACCTCTTACCCTTTTTTTTTGGATGGGAAATCATCAAATAACTTCTCCCGCTCTGGGCGGAGCGGGAGGGTGTGTCAGACTCTTACTGACTAAAACCCACCCGTATTCACTCCTGTTGCCTGTGTTGCGGGGGCCTCGGTGACCCATAAGTACCTTCCCGCGACCCCGGCAGGCATCGGCCCTAGTGGACCCCTACTTTGTGCTGACGACATCTCTTTAAGGCGCGCGTGGAATACGACGCGCCGTCAACCCGGGCCTGGTCCTTACCGGACGGTGAGCTACCCATTGCTCACCGTCCGCAAGCCCGCGCCTACGGTGGCCGGAAATCCGCCCGGGATTCCCGACGCCCAGGGTGTCTCCTGCGGCGGCTAGGGGCGAGAGGGCGCGAAACGTGGCTTTCCCTCAACCGTCCCGCCTCCTCCTTCGCGAGCATTACTGCTTCGCAGAAGGAGGTATCGACCCCTTGGGGTCGAAATCGGTTTTCCAGGGGTCGACATAAACGAAAACTGATTTTGGGGGTCGACGAGGTCTAAAAATCGACCCCTATTAATGAACACAAGTTCTTCTTTGAAACTTTCAAGATACTGTATAAGCTGTGTTACGTGTACCAACTTGCTATAAGAATGACTAATATTTTAGTAGGAAGTATCATTGTTGTACTTTTAAAAACTAAACAAGTTGGCGTGCACAAGTTCGTACAAGATAAAGAAATATGGCTATGGGGGTCTTTTTTTTAGGTGGGAAATTATCAAATAACTTCTCCTGCTCTGGGCGGAGCGGGAGGGTGTGTCAGACTCTTACTGACTAAATAAAACCCACCCGTATTCCTTCCTGTTGCCTGTGTTGCCAGGGGCCTCGTTGACCCTTTCGAACTTTCCCGCGACCCCGGCAGGCATCGGCCCTAGTGGACCCCTACACTTGTGCTATCATCTCTTTGGTACCTTCCCGCGACAACCTCTTACCTTAAGTTCGAAATATCTGTATTAAATATCAACATAGGTTACTATTTAATTATTATCAAGAACGTCTTAATATAATGCAGAACTTCGTTGTTTTTTATTTTCGATTACTCAACTCAATTTTGAGTAAATAGATAATTGCTTCATATTTCGCAATAAATTACAAGCGTTGTGTCATCGCGGTTCTCTTTCTTTTCTATGCAATCTGACAGTGACCGCGGTTTAGAAGTTGTCGGCGTCTTAAGCATTAAGGTGATACGTAAAAAATAAATCATAGCGTACTGGGCGGACATAAGAAAATAACAGAGTCAATTACTTCCACAAGCGAAAAACGAGAACGCAACAATGTGCGGGAACCAAAATAAACAACGTAAGAGCGCCAAACCAAATAAAAATTGTTTAAAAATAAATTAAGCTATGCATCAATAACATTTTCAGCCAGAGTTTTCAATTACCTAATAGAATGCAATTTTGCAATTAAATTACTTAGGATTTTGGAGATTAGATCTGCGTTCACAGCACAGATCTAAATGTCTCAAAAAGTTAAGGACGGTCTCCTAAGGCCATTTTCCTGTGGCTGCCTTTACTGCCCCATCTCAAAAATCCATCCTATATATATATATATATATATACAAAAAAAAGTATGTATTATATATATATTTATATATATATATATATATATATATAATACATACTTTTTTTTGGGTGGGAAATTATCAAATAACTTCTCCCGTTCTCGTGTCAGACTCTTACTGACTAAAATCCACCCGTGTTCCTTCCGTTGCCTGTGTTGCCAGGGGTCTCGGTAACCCTTTCGAACTTCCACGCTCCCCGGCAGGCATCAGCCCTAGTGGACCCCTTTTTTTTTTGGTGGGAAATCATCAAATAACTTCTCCCGCTCTGGGCGGAGCGGGAGGGTGTGTCAGACTCTTACTGACTAAAACCCACCCGTATTCCTTCCTGTTGCCTGTGTTGCGGGGGCCTCGATGATCCATAAGTACCTTCCCGCGACCCCGGCAGGCATCGGCCCTAGTGGACCCCTACACTTGTGCTGACATCTCTTTGAGGCGCGCGTGGAACACAACGCGCCGTCGACCCGATAATACATACCTGCGTCGCCCTCTCATTAGTCCTAACTTCCTCGTGGAATCCTTCCATTTGTTTTAGAATCTTCTCTCGTTCCAGCACGTTGGCCTTCTGCCGCTGTCTGTTGGCTTCTACCTTCTCTTCCACTTGTCTCTTTAGAGTGGAGATCACGTTTTGCATCAGGAGGGCACGGGCGTCACGTTCTTTGGCCCATAGCTGGAATAAAATTATTTTGCGTTTGTCAAAATAACTGAAATGGTAAACAATAGAAAATGAGGCTCTTGGATAGTGTGCAATCCAGCTGGCACTTTTTTTTAATCTGTCGACTCCAGTTTAGATCACAAAATATACCTCTGTAAGATAGGCCACGAAAATGTTTCTCTAATGTCTTAAAAATCTCTTTCTTTTTGTCAGTGCAGCAGACCACAATCTTCAAACTGACCTGGTTGTTCTGAATGACTATACCAACTGACCCATTGAAAGCAAACGAAATATTAGATCACAAGTCCACAAGCAATCTTAACTAATATTATAAATGCAAAAGTAAGTTTGTTTCTTACGCTTTCACGCTTAAACGGGTGAACGGATTTGGATAAAACTTTGCACATGGGTAGAACATGACCCGAGATCGAGACTAATGTGGGTAAAACAGCGGGGCGCAGCTAATAATTTAATTATTATGTGGATGGCGGTGGCCCGATGCGACCATTTGCTTACCTTGCCTACAGCAGTTCTCGATGTACGTCCATAAGAAATGCTCCTATGGACGTAAAGGAGGAACAGGCTTATGTCAATCAAAATTCAAGTACATACGCCGCCTGCTACGCTCCTTACATACTCCTTTTGCTTCGTAAAAAATCCAAGTAATCTCACCTTATCTTGTTTATCATTAATCTGTCTCGCCTCTCCGTCATACATGGAATCTATGCTTTTCTGTCTCTGTCTTTCCCTCTCCCTGTGTTCTTCTAATTCTGCCAGAGCCGCATCTAGAATGCGTTTGTACTGCCCGCAAGTCTCTTGTTCTGATTCGCGCTCCTGAAAATGTATGGCAAAATATTTGTGCGACAACCAGATTACAAAGTGACTGTGCTTTGCTTTCAGCGGGACTACGAGTTTGATTGAGAGACGGTGAGCTACCCATTGCTCACCGTCCGCAAGCCCGCGCCTACGGTGGCCGGAAATCCACTTATAAGGGTCTAGCGGGCGTAGTAATTACTGATAGTAATGACTTAATATTATTTTACATGGATTCTTGTGTACGTTGTGAATGTGAGAACGTTGTAGGCTTAATAGACTAGATCTTTTTTTATTTAGACCGTTTCCTTTTCTCTTTTTTTTTTGTTAAGTACTTTTCGACAGGCCTACACTGTTCTCGCATAGGTACTTAATTTGTGTAATTTGAAAACATTGTAAAAGCCAATTATTTTTAAAAGAGTAACCGTGGAGTTTCTTGCCGGCTCTTCTCCATAGGAAACAACCAATTGGAACCGTGCACCTAGCTTCTGACGTTTCATAAGTGCCCATGTAGGTTTATGTGAAATAAAAATATTTTGATTTTGATTTTGATTTTGAGTAGGGTGCTCGACGAATTGCCAGCCCGCGCCGTAGCTGAGCCCGTAGCTTTAAATTCCTCGAATAATAATAATTCAGTTCTGATCCAGCCTATCCCACCTTGCTGTCCTCCCCCCAGCGACGCCCTAAGCCGAGGTCCGTACCCCACAAGGGGTGCCCTTAGCGTGCAGTCGCTTAGTAATGTAAGAAATTCGCCCCTGGCTGGAGGCTTTGGGTCCGCTTAAGGCAGCCACAGGATAGTCCGGTTGAGTAGTCATGACCTCTCAAGGTCAACTACGTGATGCCAATCATAAAATAAAAAGTACTTCGTCCATTTTGGTTTGTTATTATATAGTTTTAATTAATTTTAGGATAAAAAATTACATAATCAGCCTATAATGTTCCCACTGCTGGGACACAGGCCTCCTCTCTGTGAGAGGTAGTGGGCCGTAATCCACCACGTGGCCCAGTGCAGGTTGGTAGATGTCACGTCTTCGAATTTTTGGTTCTAGAAAATGCAGGTTTCCTCACGATGTTTTCCTTCACCGTTTTGAGAGCAGTGTTGATGTAATAATTTACACAAAGTAAAGCACCTGTCTGGGTTCGAACCTACGACATACAACCCGTAAGTCGCGGCCGTTACCACAAATTATAAAAAATTACTTATATTAAAAATGACAGGAATCCATTCAGTAAACAAGTCTGAAAAACACCTTTCATAATGTACATTAATTCAGTTACACATCGTAGATGGTCAATTAAAAGTATAAAAGCAACATGTGGATATTACCATGAAAACAGATGTACGAGTATTTCTATGACGAGGGACGCCAGACAGCTTGGATTGTTTATAATTAGACTGTTTACTTTTAAGTAAACACTCCGTCCGTTTTTTTGTATGTACATATGTTTGTATGTATGTATATTCCCATTTTATTTGTTTTATGACTGGTTTCGATTTTACGTATTTTGTTTTCTCTTCCACTCTTACACACGTTGTCTACATCTCTTTGTCTACTTTCCTATCGCAGGTATGCTGGAAGATATTTCTTTAGAAATAAGCATCACCTTTTTACGTATTTTTCAGTTATTTTCTTCTACGACCAATTGGAACCGTGCACCTAGCTTCTGACGTTTCATAAGTCCCATGTAGGTTTACGTGATTTTTTTTTTTGTCTATTTATCATCATCTGCCTAGCCTTTTCCCAACTACGTTGGGGTCGGCTTACTACATGGAGCGACTGCCTATCTGACCTCCACAACCCATTTACTAGGTAATACGATACCCTTGGTAAGACTGGTTGTCAAACTTTCGGGCTTCTGACGACCCGTAAAGACTGTCAAAGATCCACGAATGACAGCCGGGACCAACGGCTTAACGTGCTTTCTGAGACACGGAGGGGTCTTGGTATCTAAAGATGGTCACCCATCTACGGACCAACCGCGGCAAGCGTAGCATAACCTGATCGGCTGAGCCGTGCGGCTATTATTACTTAGCCAAGAGCCGTTCTTGTCTCTTTATATATGTGTGTATATAAATGGTTAAATAAAAATAAGAAAATTCGGGTCGCTTTCAACAGCTTTTTTAAACATACCTTTAGGACCGTCCTTCGCAACTTATCCAGCATTTCCAAATCCAACTCTATTTCCTTCCTAACAGAGATCACTCTCCTCTTCAACTTATACTTATGAAGCCCCATGTTTACTATACTGGCGTCTCTCTCGGCCACGAGGCGGGTGTGTTCCCTCTCTCTTTCGCGAGATATAAACTGAAGCTCGTCTAGGATTATTTTCTCTTTCTCTTCTTGTTTGCGAAGGCGTTTGACTATTGTTTCTTTTTCGCTCAACTCTGCGATTTGGCCTTCGAGACTTTCACGAAGCTCCTGCAAACAGTTACAAGAAGCAGATTTTTTACTAAAATCGAGTAATAATTAGATTGACCGTCTACCTAGTTCCATGATTGCCATAGAAAGCAATATATCAGTGGTATCTCACCTAAATTATCACAACAAAAAAACCCAGCCAAGTGCATGTCGCACCACGCACAATGAAGGGTTCCATAATTGAGATATAGATTAATTTGACAGGACTAAACTAAAATTTATCTTTTGTCCTTTTCTTAATTAAATAGAAAGAAAAAGATGCACTGAACTTAAATTTTGTTTAGTTCGTGAACAAAGGAATCGGCACCATTGTGCAATAAATGAATTAAAATAAATATAGTCTAAATATAAATAATAATAGTCGTCCGTGGCTGCGTTTCGGTGACCCCATGGGGAAACCAAAGGTCTCGCCAATTATGGACGAAGATAACTTCGTCCGTAATTGGCAAAACCTTCGGATGCCAATAATTACCAGAGACTTATTGTGAAAGACGGCACGGTTGACATCTGGCGGGCATGCCACCGTCCGAGGAAATCAATCAGACACATTATCTCCGGGTGTTCTCGTCTATCTAACGAAGAGTACTTGCGTAGACACAACCTTGTAGCCAAGATTATCCATCAGCAACTTGCTCTGAAATACAGCCTTGTGGAATCGGAAGTGCCGTACTACTGGTATGTGCCCGACCCAGTTCTCGAAAATAAAAATATTACATTGTACTGGAATCGATCCATCATCACATCACTGACAGGACTATTGTTACCAATAAGCCTGATATAGTGGTGGTGGATCGAATAGAGCGGCGCGCAATGATTTTTGTCATAGCTCCTCATGACGGGAACCTCGTGAAAACCGAGAAAGATAAACAAATCAAGTATCTTGATTTGGCTCGCAAGGTATTCAACATATAGGATGTGGAGTCAGCGATCATTGTGCCGGTAGTCATAAAAGCCAATGGCTTAATAGCCAGGAGCCTCGACCAACACCTGAGAAGGCTCTAGTTGGGCAGCTGGAATAAGAGCTTGATTCAAAATGCGGTACTTCTGGTCACGAGTCGCAATGTTAGGAGGCTCATCTCACTGGAGGCCTGACCGCCGATAGCTTGGACCGTTCACGATACCGGTCGGCTAATATTTTTTTTTATATTTTCAAATGTTTTTATATTTTTTTTACTTAATACTTAAATACATAATTTTATATGTACATATATGATGAAATAAAGGAATCATAATATTTGCAGTAGCGGCGTACCTACCTACAGTAAAAACTATCGATAATTACTGTAGGTAGGTAAGTATATTTCATTCAGAATCATTCTACACTCATGTGGTACTCCATCCAGGTGTCACCACTGTGTGAATCGCCCGGAGGACACGGTGGAGCATACGGTGGAGGTCTGCCCGGCTTGGGCAGAGCACCGCCGTGTCCTCGTGGAGGCGATCGGCGGCAGAGATCTCTCGCGTCCGGCTCTGGTTCAGGCCATGGTACGGAGCGAGAGGGCATGGGCAGCCGTCACCTCCTTTTTCGAAGCAATAATGCTTGTAACGGGTGAGGGAGAGGCAATTATTATTGTAATGGTGATCGTTTAGTTTAATCAGTTTATATAAGTGTAAAATAAATTTATAATAATAAGTGTAAGTCTAGAATACAATAAATATGACACAAAGTGACAGCCAACACATGTCAGATAACTCCAGTAAATTAATAATTCTATTTTAGAGAGCTTATTTACTAATCAATAACTCCATCAGAATATCAAAAGGCTAAGTAACAGCTACTTACTCTAACTTGTTGCTCCTTTTCCTTCAATCTCTCCTGCTCGATCTGTATCTGTTTGCGCAGCATCTCATCTCTCTCCTTCAGAGTCTTACGCGTATCCTCCTCGTCTTTCTGCTTCTGCAATTCCTTCTCCACCATTTGCTCCATCCTGGAATATATGGAAAAAACGTGATGATATAATGTAGGCATAAGAGCAACATTGTTTATTAAGACCCAAAACCACCAAGTGAAAAATAGGTCATCACAATTATTGTACTTACAGCTGTGGCGGCATCTACAGCGCCACATACGAACTACGCATCACAATGACGTCACGCAAAATCCTGCATCGCGCAAGCAGAGCTTACCGCGCAACTAGCATATATACAACATCCCGACATCAACCGTCGGGCAGTTGCCCACCAGACACGACACCCGTCTGGTCGGAGGATCCTCCCTTTTCTATGGAGGATGAGTGAACTATACACCCTGTTCCTCATGCCTCTATACTGGTGACCCCGAGTATGAACGTCAGCGCAGCCTTCGTGCAACTACTTCAGCGTGACGTCATCATCAACACTTCCTCAAGCTCTCGAGCGGCGAGTCACACAGCCAGCCAGCACCCACGGCTTCAACGGGTATCCTGACCACCAGCATGCAGCGACCGCATACCTGGTCATCACCCTAAGCCTCATCAGCAATCTTGGCACAGCACACTGCACTTTCGGCCGGTCAACAAGCAGAGCTCTTCAACGCTCTCCTGGTCGACGCCAGCAGTCAGCCCTCAACCCGGCGCTGTACCACATCCGACTCACTGGAGCATAACGCAGCGCCACCCCGACTCACTGGGGCATCACCGCAGACAGTTCCGACCCACCGCGAACTATGCGACAACCGGTTCCGACCCACTGGAACCCCACCTGGCACTGGCAAGCATCGCAAGATACACGACTCAGCCCACTATCGACCTCCGGTCTCCGGAGGGGAGTGATGTGGCGGCATCTACAGCGCCACATACGAACTACGCATCACAATGACGTCACGCAAAATCCTGCATCGCGCAAGCAGAGCTTACCGCGCAACTAGCATATATACAACATCCCGACATCAACCGTCGGGCAGTTGCCCACCAGACACGACACCCGTCTGGTCGGAGGATCCTCCCTTTTCTATGGAGGATGAGTGAACTTTACACCCATTCCCCTTTTGACACTCTTTGATATGGGAGATTATATTCAGCATTAGATATTTACAGACTTATATTGAAAATCTTAGCATGAGATTTCAGTTTGCATGACTAGCAGCACTTCGTGCAGGCTGTCTCAGTTTCTACGCATTTCTCTGCTTCGTGGCATAGTAACCTGTGTGTTTGTGCGCAACGATCGCTTCTAAAGTGGCTGCCCATACGCCAGCGCAGAGAGCAAAGGGCGCTGACACAAGGTGAAAGGTGAAACAAGGTGGTTTTCATTTCTTGACTCTCCCTCTTCTCCTAGTTATCTCGCCCACGGAATAGTAAATACAGTGGAAGTGCCACGCAGCTATCACGCGTGTGTCACAATTATGCGGAGCTCCGCAACACCGGCTCAGTCGCTGTTAGCTACTTGCTCTGATACGACGTCTCGAAAGTAACGAAAAATATTACAAACATACCTTATTGTGCAATTTTTACATGCAAAAATGATAGCAGGACTAGAAATGTATCTTGCGGAGGTGTATCGTATCACCGGTTTGTATAAAACTATGACATATTTCAATATAATTGTTTTTATTGACAAAACATATTTATTACTTTGTTGCGAACTAAAAACTACCTTATGTCCATTGACCAAAGTCTAAATCAACTTGCTCGCTGTCTTAAATATCATCGTATACATTCTAGACTCTTCGACGCTACTCGATTAGGGATGGGACATATTCAAATAGTTCGGTATCGATAAAATAATAAAATGTGTATTTTTAAACTAACTTTACTGAACCGTGATAAATAAAATTACGAGAAATTAGTATCAAATTATGATAAATGATGATAAATGATACATGATTTTATTTCTGTAAGTAGGTTTTTACAAACACTTTTACACGTCAAAACATATTTTTTTAAACATGTTTTGACGTGTATGCGTAAATGAAGTCCAAAGTCGAATATAGTGAAACCTTATACCTCACCATGACATATTATGTACTCGTCGTCGTTCTTCTCGATTAATTGAAATAAATGGTTTGAGTTTGAGTACTTATATTCTGACAAATAAATCAATCATTCATTCATTCGCGGCTGGACGCAGGCCTCAAAAATAAGTACCTAATACTAATAAAGTATGTAAATATTTCAGTTTTCCCAAAGATCTTTTTACCAAGGAGAAATAGATAGAAGCTACGGGAAGACAGAATCGGATGCCGTCAAAATCAAGTACAATCTGTTCAGAGCATTTTGATGAAAACAATTTACAAACTTCAAAAAAAGGCTACAGATTTTTAAATGATAACGCAATTCCTATTCATAAAATTTGGTCCATTACATAAGATAAAGGATTTGAATATTACATTGTACAAACATCGACATTAAATTATCGATATCTTGTCCCCATCCATAGCTGAGTAGAAAAATATATAACAGGTGCATACGAATATGACATCTATTTCAATGATGTTAGCGTGCTAAATATAGTAAATTGGTTACAGCGCTCTCTAGCGTTGAATAGCTGAATTCGTTGTTGATTACTCAAATTTGATTGTTAGATGGAAAAATGGTCTTCATTGATTTTGACAAGTAAAATCAAAACAACGTTCAGGAGTTGTAATAAGACTTTATTTTGAACAAATTAATTTTATAATTCGTAGCCAATAATATCATCGTTTTCTGTGTATTGCAATGTAAATTTTAATTTGCAACTGTGTAAGTTTGGCGACACTGGTTCCCGTACTAAGGAAGTCTAAGGGCACTTCCACTGTTTTTACTATTCCGTGATCTCGCCCCCCCACTTTCAGTACATTTGCGCGAACCATAGTTAAAATCTACGTTCATCACACAATCGTCTTTTTCAATGTCCCACTCACCGCACTGACTTTATTCACTCTTCCTTCTTCGTTCAGTCTATCTCTCTGTGGAATGCGCTCCCCCAAGAAATCAGGATGGCAACCAACCGATTATCCTTTAAAGTTAAAGTTCGCGAGCACATTCGTAAGAAGTTGTCAGTATCATCACAACGGTAATGTTTTCCCATTAATTGTCTTATCTGTTTAGTATATTCGTATATTTATTTGGTCTTATATTTATGTATAATTAGGTATATGTATTTATTTATTATTTATTTATATATACTTTATTGTACACCACAAAAAATACATGACAAAAATAAATCAAACACTACAAAATATACAATGGGCGGCCTTATCGCTTTCTGCGATCTCTTCCAGGCAACCATAGGATGGACAGTGATTTGCCTGGACATAAAGTGGGGCTGTCGTATGTATGTATGTATTTACTTATAGTTTAATAAATATTTATTCCAGTTTTCGTTATTGCACCTACCACTGTCTGTCTCTGCATCACCCAAAGGTTGACTGGTAGAAAATACCTATGGCATTAAGTCCGCCTCTGTACATTTGTGTGCGTAAAGAAGTATTAAATAAATAAAATAAATAAATAACCACTCCTCTTGATATCTGACGCCCTGATACTTCTAATCTATTGTTGAAGTATCTGACCAGGCAGACGTGAGCTTCCCGATAGCAACATAAGCACTGCGCAGCTCTTAGAGCTGATGCACACGATGCGTTGAGGCGGCGATGACGCGCCGGAACGGTGTCGTTGCGGCGTCCTACATACAAATGTCAATGGTATGTTACACGGTGCGTTCCGGCGTCGCACCGCACGAACACCAGACTTGCAACACGCGAGACGAGGCGGGGAGGGATGTACGCGTTGCGACGCCGGAGCAGCACCGCTCAGTTGTCTGTGCGGCAGAAGAAAGGACGAAATCTTTTCGGCATGACAACGTTAACGCCTATTTGACCGCTAATGCAGCGAAACCTTTGCGGTGCGGCACCGCAACAGCATCGTGTGGACAGGCTCTTAGTTCGGGTTGTTTCAGTCTCCACGGGTGGTGTAGTCGCAGCCAATCTTCATAGTAAAGTAACTGTTCCTATGTAGCTTTAATTTGTTAAGTAAGTATCTTACCAGGCTGATTTAAGCTTGCCGTTGGCGACGTAAGCACTGGCAGCTCGGAGTTCTGGTTGTTTCAGTCTCCACGCGTGGTGCAGTCGCAGTTCTGCTTCGTGGCGAAGTAGCTGCTCTTGCTTCGCCATGATACCCTGGTTGATCTCTTGGAGGGTTGATGTTGGCACTTTGTTTAGGTATGAACTGTAAAGGGAAGTACCAAATAGAGATATTTTTGATGAGTAACATCTTTCCTGTCGCTTTCTGTGGGAGTGATTTCGTGATAAAGGGACGACGGAAATGTGTAGACAGGAAGTGACAGCTTGAGCGTGCATTGAGTAAGAACCTTATTGGAATTAGTGTACTCATGGAATTAGTAAGTACTATATAAATTGTAAACAGAGGGGGTCAGTTTCAGTATTTAGCTTTTTTAAGTTCTGAGGTTAATTTATGTCACTGCACAGTTGCTTATTACCAAGGTGAGATGAGAAAACAAGATGGTGAAAGTGAGATGTCACACATCATATGCGACTACTATAAGGTTCGCTCGTATTTTTAGGGTTCCTTACCCAAAGTGTAAAACGGGACCCTTTTACTATTACACCGATGTCCGTCTGTCACCAAGCTGTATCTCATGAACCGTGATAGTTAGACAGTTGATTTTTTTACAGATGATGTCCGCTATAACAACAAATACTAAAAAAATATAATAATTTTTTTGGCCGTTTTTATAGATTACTAGATGCGCCCCGCGGTTTCCCCGGTTTCACATAAGTTTTGACCCCGTGGGTATATCGGGATAAAAAGTATCCCATGTGTTATTCCTGGTTATAAACTATCTGTGTGCCAAATTTCATCCAAATCCGTTCAGTGCTTTTTGCGTGAAAGAGTAACAAACATCCATCCATCCATCCATCCATCCATTCTTACAAACTTTCGCATTTATAATATTAGTAGGATGGTACGGAACCCTTCGTGCACGAGTCCGACTCGCACATGGGCGGTTTTTTTCTTTCATTTCAAAAGAAAACAAATAACATTCATTCTTACCCATTTTTATAAAACTTCGGCTGCTTAGCTAAGGTCTTCAGTTCCTGTTCAAACTGCATGTCTTCTTGAAACAACATTGCTTCCAGTTTTTTGCGTCGCTCTTCGAGTTGTCTAAAAATTCAAACAAAAAGTTTATAATACGAATTCCAGTACTGACAATCATTAATGGAATTTGCAATATTCATTTCCTGGTAGATTATAACAATATCCTTTGCATACAAAAAAATATAATATTTAAACTGTTTTTTGCAGATACTCCTATTATTTTGATACTGGTGTTATGTATACCAAATCTTTTTTAGAGTGGTTTGGTACATTGAACATACAATGTTATTTTTTCAGCATAGTCATGTTTTTAACAATATCAACACTATAATAATACCAGCATACAATAAAATTGTTTCACTGTGAATAAACTTCTCTCGCACAGACTACTTTTTCAATTAAGTACTTGTAGTCTGTGGTCAGCCGCCATACTTCTGATCGAGTGCACGCGCAGGCAAAAGTACCTACACGTAGTTGCAACAAAAGTGTTTTCTTTTTATGATTTAAAATAAGTTCTTTAAAAAGGGGGCAACCACTTAAAAGTCAAGCTCGGGAAATAATTTTCAATGTGCACGAGTTTATGAGAAAAGAAGCTCAGGACTCTAAGAACACAACATTTATAAAAGATCGTTTTTTTTTTATTATTGACCGAACCTCCTAATGCACTCCGCTGAGTAGGTATGATCCTCATCTCAATTTACCTGCTTGATAGTAAGTAAAACACTACAAAAATAGCAACAACCAATCTAGTACATATACTTTATTACCGAAACAATGTTTATGTGCCTTTATGTAACAATCTACATTGGTACACTAGTACATTACCTTAAAAAATAAAACTGGTTATAACTTTTACGTCCCAAGTTCTAATCCAAGAATTTAAAAAGGGCTTGTCTATCATATTAACTACCAATTAAAACAAAAAATATCCCAAAACACGAAATATTACTAGCGGTACGAAATTCTTATACAAGCCTGCCGTTCGCCTTTCAAAACTTCTTAAAGAGAAGGATCAACATACTAGTGAAAACACTGTGGGGCCTTCTTTTAGAACGCCGAAAAAGGGTAAATTGTAAAAAACTTATCGTTAGGAATTGGACGATTATTCACACCAAGCCATACTCAGGAAAATTTATGACTTTCACCGCGAAGAAAAACAGATAGTCACAATGAGAGCGCTATTGGAGAAATTAAAAAAGAGATATAGACTTCGAAGGGGGTAGAGAAACTGCGCCGAATCGTAAAAGAGATTTAAATTTAGGTAAATGCAAACGAACCGTAAGTTGCTGGCGGAAAAAGACGAAGTAAGGCTATTAAGAATACGATTTTTAAGAAAAATAAAAAAGTATTGGCATGAAGGGAGACCTACTGTGTACGGCGACGAGACTTAAGTTCATTCGACCCACACCAAGGAACAAGCTTGGTCTGGCGGTCAAGGCAAAGGCATAAAAAAACAATTTCGAAGGTACCGAGGTTGATTATAGTGCGTGCTGGTGGTGCTAATGGATTCATACCAAAGTCAAGCTCTGCTTATGTACAAATCGGCTCAGAGCACAGGAGACTATCACAGTGAGATGAACAAAGAAAATTACGAAAAATGGTTGCAAGAGAAATGAATTCCCAACCTCCAACCGAATTTTGTGTTTGTCATTGACAATGCATCATACACATAGCACAATAGAGGACAGGACAGGGCACCGAACAGTAACTCTGCAAAAAAGATTATGCAGGATTGGTTAAAAGATAAAAACATACCTTTCAATAACAAAGCGTATAAACCGGAATAGGGTATTTTCCTATATACGAGAAAAAAATTATAAATATATTATTGAAATAGTTAAGGCAAAAAGGAGTCGGAAAATGTTAGTTTTAAGGCTCCTACATACTGGCGCGACTTGTCGCGCGACGCGACGCAACACAAAGGTACCGCTTGTAGCGCTACACGCGGTGTCTTTGTGTTGCGTCGCGTCGCGCGACAAGTCGCGCCAGTATGTAGGAGCCTTTAGTTCATAAAATAACAAAATAAATTTTAAAATTCAATTCAACGTTTTCAGTTTTTCTTATCTGTTAAAAAACACCATGAAATAGTAGCCGCCATGTTATTACGTCATACGGCTAGAAAACAAAAACGTGTCAATAATCATTTTGTATGATAATTGAGATCAGCACATTTGTTTTTATAGCCCATTGACGTCATGACCACAGAGCAACATGGCGTCCACTGCGTCCAGCGTTTTCGTCAACCTACGCGCGAAATTTGAAAATGTAAAATTTTAAATGCATTTTTATGGCACTTATCGATTGAATAAAAATTTTGTGATTTTTTTGGGGCATATTAGCACTATAGAATTGAATTAAGACACTTTTCAAAAATGGGTGTAACACCCTATTGTACGATATAATTAAACGCCATTAGCATCTCTATGTAAAGTACTCGCTTGACACCGTAATGGAAGCTCACGGCCACACAGTGTTAAGGCTCCCTCCATATAATCCGGACTTCAATACGATAGAAATCATTTGGCCGCAGGTGAAAGGTCACGTAAGCAAATTCAATGTTGCCATGAATTTGACCGAAGTGCAGCGTCTTTTGTCTGAAAAATTCGCATCCATCGGTCCAGACGAGTGGCAAAAAGTTGTATGCCATCATGCCATCAAATGCGAAGACGAATTTATGACATTGGAAGAGGCCATCGACGATAGATTGGACTAATTTGTAATAAACACCAACGAAGATACACCATCCTCATCGGATAGTTCGAGTCGTGATAGTGATGGTAATAGTAGCGAAGGCGACGCTCAGAGTGATATTGGGATAGCAGGACTACGGCCTTTAGATTAAGATTTTTCTATTGTTTACTAAATAAATACCTATTTGTTTATTAAATAAATCGTACATTTTAAATAACCTGTATTTTTAATTAAATATATATTTGAAGAAAACAGGTGCCCCGATAAAGTTGGCACGAAGTGTAATTGTGCGGAGGGGCGTGACTTGCGAGTGAGACGGAACTAACAGCTGCAGTGTATTATGAACCTTATAGTAGTGATCTAAGGTCGATTGTAAATTTTAAGCATTCTTTCGTAAATATTCTTGGCCATACTTTCTTTTCTGTGCGAACGAAGATGTTGGGTACCACTGTACTCCATTTTAAACTAGTTACTTTAAAATTGCACAACATTGAAAAAGCTACTTTTACACATGATAATCTGGTTTGGAGACCAAACCATGTCCTGCATGCTTTGATACCTGTAACAGGAATAGACAGACCAGACACTACTGGCAGTGATACACTACACTATTTTTACATATAAATTGTTCACTACATAAACCTATTCTAAATAACCAGTTTCTCTCATTATACATAATTTAGAAACAAAATACACCATTAATGCACAAAAATAAAGGTTTTCCTAAAAATAACTGAAAAGGAAAACAGAATTAATAAGACAAAAATAAAATTTATACTCACGCAGCTCTAATCTTTCTCTGACCCAGCAACTCGGCCTCTTGATTAGCTTTCTCATAATACCCCTCCGTAGTCCACTGCTCGTAGTGCCTGGTCTTGTTGGTATTGGTCTCATAGTATGTGGCAACTTTCTGCAGCTCCTCAGCACGTTTGAGTTCATTGTCACGGCGCTGGGCCGCCTTTGCTTGCAGCTGCCATTGTGGACGGGGGCGAGACATTGCCTGCAAGTATTTGGCTGAAACAAATAGGCAAGGTAAAATTAAAGGCTGATGAAAGACTTACATTTGTAGAACAAGTATTACTTTCAAGATCCTATCCCAGTGACCTACCTGTTTTTTTTTTCAAAACTCTTACATTTTTACTAAACAGTTTGGGTTTTTGGGTGAGGGGCATGTGGCCACGTAATAACAACCGCACGGTTGAGCTGCACTTTCTGAGGTTAGTTCGTGGATTGGTGACCACCTTTACATACCAAGACCCCTCTGTGCCTCAGAAAGCATGTTAAGCTGTTGGTCCCAGCTGTTATTTGTAGAGCTTTGACAGTTGGTATGAGTCGTCAGAAGCCTGTAAGTCTGACAACCAGTCTTACTGGGATACCGTGTTACGCAGTAACTGGGTTGTGGAGGTCAGATAGGCAGTTGCTCCATGTCTTCAGTATGTAAATAACTGGTATTCAGCTGCATCCAGTTGGAAAGGAACCCGACCCCAACATAGTTTGTAAAGGGCTGGGCAGATGATGACTTTTGGGTTTTTAAAGCAAAAATAAATCTTTAAATGCACTTTTGGTTTAGTTCTTGGATCTAGGTATCGCTAATCCTATAATTAATAAATGATATAGCAGTTCGGGGGACTTTGGCACCCATATCCCAGAAAGTGTCCCGTAAGGGCTTATACTTTAGATTATTAAATCATATTGAGAAATCCTAACAATCATTCCCCAACTCCATAACAAATGAATGTTTTCAGACTTGTAATGGCAAACTTCATTTGGTTTAAATGGGTTTTTATTTTTATTATTTTATTAATATTACACAGATTTGTGTGTTCCTTGTGAATGTGAGAACGTTGTAGGCTTAATAGACTAGATATTTTGTAGACCTTTTTTTTTTTTTTTTGTTAAATACTTGGTACGTCTCGACAGGCCTACACTGTCCTCTCATACCTAGTAACACTGTAATTTGAAAACATTGTAAAAGCCAATTATTTTTAAAACAATAACCGTGGAGTTTCTTGCCAGCTCTTCTCCATAGGAAACGACAAATTGGAACCGTGCACCTAGCTTCTGACGTTTCATAAGTGCCCATGTGCATCATTGATTTATACAGTAAATTTATTGCTACAGATTTGTCAAATTGATATTTAATGTCAAGAACAACAGGTTTAAACAACACATTTTACATTACCTTTAAAAACTGAATTCAAGTTCACTGACAAATTGAGGCACACCAAACTTTAGCTAATAATATGACTCAGAAAAGAAATGAAGTCATACAAAAAGAACTGACCCTGCAGTTTAAATTGTAAATGCCAAAGTGTGTAGAACTTACCTGATATTTATATTTTCTGAATTTCTTGCTTCATGAAATCCTAATAATTAAACTGAATAGATTTTAAAGACATTGTGGTCTGAGGGTCATTTAAGGTTGTTTAAAACAAAGAAAATAAATAAACATTGGTTGAAAACAATCTTTGAAAGAAACATATAACTTGTAATACAATAGCAACACACCTGTTTTGAAGTTTATTTATTGCAAATTGATCAACACACGGTAACGACGGTATATGGAATTATATCCGAAACAGAAGTAAATGAGTCACTTTGCGAGATCAATACATACGAACCTCTTTGGTTGACTGCACACGATTTGGACCTCCTTCGTAATGATCCAAGTCAATTACATGACTGTTACATTCGCTCGCGTGGGTGCTAAAACGACCCGTAATTGGAACATGTGAGGTCAGACAAATTACGTTCAATTCAATTTACTTCCTTGTAAAATTAATTTTCATTGCTCACATTCACGCAATTTCAAATAAAACGTTGTTGATGCACTGCACACGCCTGACACCACAGATAAAGATAGTAAACAAGAATATGTCATTGTCATTTTCGTTGCCTAGCAACGAGTTGCATTTCAGTTTACGTATTGATAAATGAGACGGGGCGCTGCAGTGCGCAAGTAAACATTCGCTCTGTGTATGTTTTACCCTTAAAAATAGATACAGTGCTTTTATCATAACTAAAAGTAAATAAAACTGGAAAACTAAGAAAGTAACAGTGCCAGTAGTTATAGTTTGTTAAAATTTATCAGGAAAAGTGAAGAAATATTCAAATGAAAAAATGTGACGTTAACGACCAAATTCAAATTTATACGATTATTCGAAATAACCTCGCCAGATATCTTTGTGAGAGAGTTTTTAAGTGAAGTATCCAATAAAATATAGGTACTACTACCTATAATTATAAACTGCGTTGCAGCTTCACGCTGATAAAATTGGTTTCCAGTGAAACTAGCTCCAGTGAATGACAGTTGTGATTTGAATATACAGTTAGATATTTATATATACATATATAGAAAATAGATGATTCACCATTGCGAGGCGGAGGGAGCCTCCTTCAAGCCCTTAACTGACCCGGCGCTGTCTCATGGCAACGGTTGCCAGGGCTCAGCTGCGCCAAAATTTCATACGGCGGCGCGGTGCCCCAGGCCGCCAGCGCGACTGCGCCGCTGTCACCGTGCTTCCGTCAAGATTAGTGTCAATTTTTTTTAAGTCATATTTGTTATGTTTATTTTATTTAAGCTTTTTAACTTGTTTTACGTGTAATTTATAAGGAAAATCGTGTAACTATTTATGTTGAACAACAACGACAGTAGTGACGCCGTACGAAGCGCCAGTCAACCTGCCAAATCGCTGGATGGCCTAGTGAGATGCCCTCTTTGTTCCCAAGCACGCTTTTTTAAGGGTGAACGAGGCTTGAAGGTACATTTGGGCAAGAAACACAAACCCCAAAACGTGCCTTCATCATGCCCTACAATACCCACTTACCTAACACCTAATTCACCTGCTCAACCCTTTTGGAAAACCCTTGCGAAATTAAAAAGTTCAACTCCAGTTTTGAAGAGAGTTCCTCGTGGCGCGAGGCCATCTGTGGCTTCATGTTTAGCGCGTTGTGTCCGCCTTGTCACCCGAGAGAACTCTCAGAGTGCTTGGGAGCAATTACTCACCTTCCCGTTTAGAATTCTACATGTGCAAAAAAATTTGGCAAATAAAAAAACGTTAACAGCACAAATCAAAGATAACTGTAACATTTCGGCCCAAAGTTTCGACCCTAAATTAACAGCGCACCTCCCCCAAAGAGGTTTATTGCACCATGTGGAGTCTAAACTAGCCGAGGGTGATATCAGAGGTGCAGCTAGGATCATCTTTAGCAGCGATGTGGTTGCGCCGTACTCTCCAGAGACACTCACAGCTCTGGAGAGCAAACACCCCGCCCCGGCAGATGACCTCTCCTTCCCTGACCCACCCGATCCAGATTCCAACTTACTTGAAATTACAGCTCAACAAGTATGTGCGGCCGTGGGCTCCTTTCGAAGTGGCTCCGCCGGCGGCCTCGACGGCTTGGCACCTCAACATTTGAAGGACCTAATGTGTTCAGGCGCCGGGGAGGCTGGTGAGTCTCTTTTGAAGGAGCTGACGGCCCTCATTAATCTCATGATCTCCGGCAATGTGAACGAAGCCGTCGTTGATATCTTGTATGGGGCAAATCTATGTGCCCTACGCAAGAAGGATGGCGGTATTCGTCCCATTGCCGTAGGTTCCACTTACCGCCGTATCGCAGCCAAAATTTGCTGTGCTTTTTACAGCGAAACATTGGCCAGCAAATTCCAGCCCCTACAGCTGGGCTTCGGGTCTAAAGGGGGCTGTGAGGCTGCGGTACACGCTTTGTCCACTTACCTCAATAGCGGTAAAGGTGAGGTCATCCTTAAGGTTGACATTAAGAATGCTTTTAACTCCGTTAACAGGGACACCTTGTTGACAGAAGTTCAAAAAGAAATACCCAAAATTTACAGTTTTCTCTATCAATGTTACAGGCACCCCTCTAAATTACTTTATAAAGACAACCTTTTGAGATCAACCGTTGGATGTCAACAGGGTGACCCTCTTGGGCCAGTCATTTTTAGTTTGGCAATAAATCCAATTATTCGACAGCTAAATTCTGAATTCAACGTATGGTATTTGGATGACGGAACCCTTGGAGGTGATGTAGACACAGTCTTAAAAGATTTAACTTTTTTAAAAGCAAAATTCAGTTCCATTGGCCTAGACCTTAACCTTTCAAAATGTGAAATTTATCTTCCCCAAACCACTGACAGACAGACTACCATAACAAAATTTAACACATTAGCACCAAATATCAAAATTACGGAAAGAAATTCTCTTCACCTCCTGGGGTCCCCAATTTTTGACGAATCCTTTCCAACGTTCATTGAGGAGAAAATACAAAATTTTAATGATGTCTCGGAAAGACTTTTCAAAATTAACATTCATTCGGCTTTCACACTTATTCGATACTGTTGCTTTGGACCAAAATTTACATATAGCCTTCGCTCCTCCCATCTATGGAAGCACCCACAACTTTTAGAAAAAGTAGACCAAATTATTAGAAACACACTAACTTCGATCCTTAATGTGGCTCTGGACGACCGAGCGTGGCAGCAAGCCACACTACCCATTCACCTGGGTGGTCTCGGCGTCCGCAAAATTTCAAGTATAAGTTTACCGGCCTTCATCTCCTCGGTTCACAGTACTGATAAATTAACCAGGAACATTTTATCTTCCTCACTGGTTGATTTTGAGGTACCGTGGTTTACCGACGCGTTGAACGCTTGGAAAATGGCTTGTCCCAATATGGATTTGCCAGACAACCCAACCTCACAGAGACGGTGGGACGTGCCGCTCTGCAGTGTTATACGGAATACCCTCATAAATACATCACTTAATACTGCTGAGCGTGCTCGTCTGCTGGCTGTGGGAGAGTGGGAGTCTGGCTTGTGGCTTCAGGCGCTTCCGTCATCTACCATAGGCACTATGATGGATGACTCATCGTTTCGGCTCGCTACGTGTCTTCGCTTGGGCGCACCTTGTGTTGCTCCGCATCGGTGTCACTGCGGTGAAGCCGTCGACAGTCTTGGACACCATGGCCTGTCCTGCTGCAGGAGCGCAGGTCGCATAGCACGGCACGGCAGCATCAACGATATTATTCGTCGAGCCCTTGTCACCGCCGGCGTACCTGCGGTATTAGAACCAAATGGATTGGTACGTGACGATGGGAAGAGACCAGATGGTATGACGTTGTTGCCTTGGAAGTTGGGTAGGCCTCTGGTGTGGGACGCAACCTGTGTCGACACCCTTGCGCCATCTCATGTTCCAAGCACGGCTGGCTGTGCTGGCGCCGCTGCTGCAGTTGCTGAGACCCTCAAGCGGCGCAAATACTGCAACCTTATAGGAAACTACAGTTTTGAGCCGTTTGGGGTTGAAACGCTCGGGTCATGGGGCCCAAGTGCGCGTCTCCTTTTTAAGGAAATCTCTCGCCGATTGATCGACACTTCACGTGACCAGAGGGCTGGCTCGTTCTTTGGACAAAGAATTAGCATTGCCATTCAACGTGGCAATGCTGCCAGTCTTCTGGGCACGTTTCCGGATGACAGCGATGCGGACGAATACTTTGACGCCTAAGTGTCCTTTTGTTTTTTGTATTAATTTGTATATATAGTTAGTAATTTAATTTAGTGTCTACCTAGTGTAAATAGTTAGTAGCATCAATATTGTATAGTTACTTTTTTTTCTGAATACAAATAAAGTTGTTTACGTATTTGGACGAAAGTGAAACAAAACGATTTGTTAATAAAAAAACCGAAGATTGCTGCATTGTTATTAATTTAAGTATTTTTATTAGTGTACTAGACGAGGTAAATTGACTTGATTATTATTTTGTTAATAGTGACTGACCAAGTGATTATAAAATAACTGACTGTTAGAAGAAAATAAACGTTTCATTTCACGATTTTGTTCATTACAATGGAGATTGGCGCCTAATTTATGTTACGTAGCGTAGCGAGATAAATTAAAATATATTTAATTTAATTGTAATATTATCTTCGTAATAATTTGATATAAATTCTAAAATCCGCCGGTCTTTTGCCAGAATCAATGTGCCTGCACTTCTTGAGCCGACTGGCATTGTCAGAGATGATGGCAAAAGACCTGATGGTGTGTCTTTGGTTCCGTGGAGTTTGGGACGGATGCTTGTGTGGGACGCTACCTGTGTAGACACACTGGCACCGTCCCACCTCCAACGGACTACTTCTAAAGCGGGTGCAGCGGCAGAAAATGCTGAAAATCTGAAATTTATTAAATATGGAGGCCTTGGCAGAGAGTACAACTTTGTGCCCTTTGGCGTCGAGACCCTCGGTCCATGGGCTCCCAGTGCGCATAAGTTATTTGCGGAAATCGCGAAACGTCTAAGTTGATGTAACTGGTGACCGAAAAGCTGGCGGCTTTCTCGCGCAACGCATCAGCATTGCAATTAAGCGAGGAAATGCCGCCAGCATCCTCGGTACAATGCCCCGAGGGCCTTTTTTAGGCTTAACTTAGTTTTAATTTAATTTAGTTAATGTTAATAATCATCCTGTAATTTGGTTATGTAAATAAATATTAACAATTCTAAAATATAAATATAGACGGGTCTGCTACGCATGTAAACATTAAATCACGCTTAGGTGCGACCATTCGCGCCTAAGTGTGTTTTAATGTTTACGTCGCACGTAAATTGTTGCTTCTCTTTATTTTGCAGGAGTTTTACCTACCTAAGACTCTTTTGGTATTATCAGGTCAAGTTATTATCCAAAAAATAGTAAGAGTAAGAGTTAGTAAACTCAAAAATAACAAAGATAAGTGACCTTTGAGTGTCTTCTATGTTATTTTCTTCCTTTGTGGTGAAAATAACATTGAAGACACTTGTGTAGGTTGGTGTCCGAAATGGTCTTTTGAGGAAAGACCACACAGATTCGAGTGGACCTGTCCAGTCAGTGCACGCATTTGTCAGTTGTCATGCAGCTCAACTCAAAACTTAAGGAGCTCAATGATTTGACGAACAATACCAAAGAAAAGACATTTGGGTAGGCCGCATAAAGTACTCAAACTGCCAGACCATCATTAAAAGTAAGAGACAAAAAAAAAAAAAAACAAACAATGACCCACATAGTCCTCACATTCCTAATAATTAAAATAATATAATATAATACTATACAAAGTAAATATTCATGTCATTGTTTATATAGAATGTTATATAGAATAAGAAAATATAAATAGCTAGCAAAATAAAAAGAGTAAAAAAACAACATTCACTGTAAGTTTATTGGAGCAGCTCAATCCCAAGCCTTTTTGTCCTCAATATAATCTTTAACAGTATAAAAGGCTTTTAGGCACAGTTTCTGTTTTATAAAACATTTGAATTTATTAAGGCTTAGTTCTTGAATGTGGCTAGGAAGTTTATTATAAAAACGTATACATTGGCATCTAAACGAGCTGCCTATTTTTTTGAGCCTGGTTGTAGGAACAACAAATTTGTGTTTGTTCCTAGTATTTACATTATGGATATCACTGTATTTTTTAAACAAATTGATATTTTTATGTGCGTACATAAGATTTTCATAAATATACTGAGAAGCTACAGTCATTATATTAATCTCTTTAAATTTTTCTCTGAGGGAGTATCTGGGACTTAATTTATAAATTGAACGGATTGCCCTTTTTTGTAAAACAAAAATTGTCTGAATATCGGCGGCATTTTCCCATAACAGAATACCGTACGACATAACTAAATAATAGTACCTACTTACATATGTATAAAAGGCGTAAGTTTATATATGTGTTTATATATCCACGATCATACTGTATTTACGAGTCTGTGTTTACGATCTCACGAGTTGTAGGTCGTAGGTTCGAACCCTGACAGGCGCTTTTCTTTGTGTAAATAATACCATCACCACATTCACCACTACTCTCAAGACGGTGAAGGAAAACATCTTGAGGAAACCGGCATGTCCTAGAACCAAAAATTAGAAGACATGTGACATCTACCAACCCGCACTGGGCCCGCGTGGTGTATCACAGCCCACTCCCTCTCAAAGAGAGGCCTGTGTCCCACCAGTGGGAACATTATTATAGGCTGATTATGTATAGGTACTGTATTTTATTCAGAGTGAATTTTCCGAGTGTGCGTGGGCGGCCAAATCCGAAACTATGTGAAATAGCGAAAAATACTCAAAAGAGGCTCAGGACCGATTTTGATAAAAACTAAAACTGCATCTTTCCAAAAAATATCCAAACGCCGCAAAGACCTAATTTGCACAATACCACCTACACGCTCGGCTTTTATATATAAAAAAGTTTGCCCTCTACCTTGGCCCATCACTCTACAGTAAACTTAACGCAATAATTTCGATTTACGGCTTAAGAAACTTTAGTTGCAAAAAGACTGTTCGGTCCTTCTTTCTAAACCTAAACTACGACGAAACAGAAGAATTCCTAAAGAAGTGATCACAAATACATACATGCATTACACACTACATAAATTAACGAAACACTCGCTACACTAACAAAATATTCACCACACCAACATACTGAACATTTCTTTTTTATAAATTAGATTTTCCGAAAACTGCAACTTTCTAGATGTAAAGAATTTTATTTATTTTTTTTTTGTTTAGTGACCTAGATTGTTGTAATTATTACTATATCCATGAATATTTAACACGTGCAGTTATAAGTCAACCATTTATGACGGGGATCGCAACTGTTTCTCCTAAACACAGGATATTATGTAACCTATGTAGGAGAACAGTACGGCCCTTGATCCAGCCACCTAACGAGAGCCTCGAGAGATGTTGGTTGATGCTTTCGGCCATCAGGCCATTGGCCGTTACGACAATCGGCACAATGATAGCCGAGTTCACATTCCACATGTCAACAACCTCGTGTGCTAAGTCGAGATATTTTATTTGTTTCTCTTTCTCAGCTTTCACGAGGTTTTCGTCATGTGGAATGGTAACATCGACTATCATCTCGCGGCGCGCTAATCGATCTATCACCACTACCTATATCAGGCTTATTGGCGACAATAGTCCTGTCAGTAATGATAGACCGATCCCAGTACCACGCGACATGGTCATTTCGAGAACTGGGTCGGGCACATACTTATAATACGGTACCTCAGAGTTCACAAGTTTATATTTCAAAGCAAGTTGCTGGTGAATAATCCTAGCTACTTGGTTATGTCTGTGCAAGTACTCGCCGTTAGCCAAACGAGAACAACCAGAGATAATATGTCTGATAGACTCGCCCGGACGGTGGCATGCCCGACACATGTCAACCGTCCCGTTCTTCATAATATGTCTCCGGTAGTTATTCGTCAAGATAACTTCGTCCATAATTGCACAGACAAAACCTTCAGTTTCCCCGAAAAGGTCCCCAAAACGTAGCCAGGATACGGACGCTAAGAAATCTACATCGGGCTCATGAAGAGCCCGATAGAAGCGCCCGTGTAGCTCCTTGATTTGCCATATCTCCTTGCGGTCATCCGTGGTAAGTACTACAGGTTTGCGCCAGTTCTCTTTAGCCATGGAAAGTGGGGTGAGCCCCCTGTCTACTGCAACCACATCACGGTGCATACCCACTTTGGTTTTCAAAAAATATTCCCTGAGACTGCATATCTCGCGGTTGTGGAGGGTCTTTTCATTTAAAAAGCCTCGACTTCCGCACTTCCGCGGGATGTACAGTCTCATCACCGATGATCGTGGGTGCATCCGGTTTGCGGTCAACAGTGTACGGACCCTACTATCCAGGGCGTCGAGTTCGGTCTGAGTCCATTTGAGTGTGCCGAAAGAGTACATCAAAACCGGCATGACCCAACCGTTGAAGGCACGCACCTTGTTTCCGCCTGAAAGAAGACTAATTACTACCTTCTTCAGGCGACCAAAAAAGCGCTCCTTCAACGATTGCTTCATGTCAGTAACGTTGATGCCTAACGCTTCCGACATACCCAAATACTTATAGCTTTCGGATGAAGAGAGGGATCTAAGGTGTATGGAATCCGAAAGTTGAATTCCCTCGGATTCCATAATTTCCCCTCGCTTCACATGCATGATTGCACATTTGTCCACACCAAATTCCATTCTGATGGTGCCACTGAAAGTTTCGGTTACCTTCAGTAGCTCCATCAGTCGCAATTTGTTGGGGGCAAAGAGTTTCAAGTCATCCATGTAGAGGAGGTGAGATATGACCTGACCACCTCTCCTCAACCTGAATCCTCCAGCAATGTGCCTAGAGGGTTAAGGGCTAAGCAGAACCAAAGTGTACTCAAACTGTCGCCCTGAAATATTCCCCTTTTAATCCATACAGGCTCATCATTTCCCTGGATCTGTGGACATCCTGGATAGCGGAGGACCGTCCTCCATTGCCCCATACGCGACTCAAGGAAGGTGCGTAGAGTGGCATCTATCTTGTACAACTCCAGCACCCTCATGAGCCACGTATGTGGCACCGAGTCGTAGGCCTTCTTGTAATCTATCCAGCAAGTCGACAGATCCTTGCGGGATCTACGAACCTGTTGGCTAATGGCCATGTCGATAAGGAGTAGCTCCTTAGTACCCGTTCCTACAACCATTTTGAGAGGCTGACATAATTATTATTATTATTATTATAATTCAATTTCTGAAAAAAAAAATTGTTAAGGTACAATTAATATTTAAAAACATCAATAATTTTATAAAAAACAAGAACAAACCAAACACTGTAGCTGAAAAACATAAGTATTCTCTTTGAATATTCCAACTGCAAATGTAAGTTTGTCCGCAGAATGTTCAAAGATTTACCATGTTATTTTAAGACCATATTGACTTCAGGTTTTCCTGTAATCTATTAGAATAGAACTATTTTCTGTGTTTTTTTTTTCTTCGATGAATCATTTCGGAGATAGAGGAGGAATGGTCAACTTTCATCTACTTTATTAAATAACTTTAAAACTATTTAATTTAAAATTATTATTATACTTTCATTTAATGTACCTACACGATACAGTTTGTTAACATTTTTATTTAATTTTCTAATTTGTCTCCTAAGTGACCCCATATTCAAAATTAATTTATGTAATTATTACATTACACATGTTTGGGTCACTGAAATTCATAAATATGTATACCAAAATTAAACTTAATCGGCCCATTAGATTCAGAGTAAATTGGATGTGACAGACAGACAGACAGACAGACTGAAGGACACGGGAAAGGCAAATTTCGCGCCCTCTCGCCCCTAGCCGCCGCAGGAGACGCCCTGGGCATCGGGGATCCCGGGCGGGTTTCCAGCCACCGTAGGCGCGGGCTTGCGGACGGTGAGCAATGGGTAGCTCACCGTCCGGTAAGGACCAGGTCCGCGTCGACGGCGCATTGTACTCCACGCGCGCCTCAAACAGATGTCGTCAGCACAAAGGTAGGGGTCCACTAGGGCCGATGCCTGCCGGGGTCGCGGGAAGGTACCTACTTATGGGTCACCGAGGCCCCCGCAACACAGGCAACGGAAGGAATATGGGTGGGTTTTAGTCAGTAAGAGTCTGACACACCCTCCCGCTCTGAAGGGTTGGGCGGATAAGGCGGGAGAGGAAACGCCCGAGTGCCACCAACGTGGGGGTCACCATACGGT
The DNA here is from genome assembly GCA_905333075.3 of Atethmia centrago. NCBI lineage: Eukaryota > Metazoa > Arthropoda > Insecta > Lepidoptera > Noctuidae > Atethmia > Atethmia centrago. Next base: position 11,492,767 of record HG995387.1, read on the forward strand.
GGAGGTCTCTCCAGCTTGGGTAGAGCACTGCCATGTCCTCGTGGAGGCAATCGGCGACGGAGATCTTCCGCTTCCGGCCCTGGTCCAGGCCATGGTACGGAGCGTGAGCGCATGGGCAGCCGTCACCTTCTGCGAAGCAGTAATGCTCGCGAAGGCGGGACGGTTGAGGGAGAGGAAAATCTCGCACCCTCTCGCCCCCAGGCCCCCAGGAATCCCAGGCGGATTTCCGGAAACCGTAGGCGCGGGCTTGCGGACGGTGAGCAATGGGTAGCTCGCCGTCCGATAAGGAACAGGCCCGGGTCGTCGGCGCGTTGTGTTCCACGCGCTCCTCAAAGAGATGTCGTCAGCACAAGTGTAGGAGTCCACTAGGGCCGATGCCTGCCGGGGTCATGGGAAATCCGAAAAGGATACCGAAGCCCCTGGCAGCACAGGCAATGGAAGGAACACGCGTAGGTTTTAGTCAGTAAGAGTCTGACACACCTCCCGCTCCGCCCAGAATATTTATAATATCCAGATAATGTAACACCATCTCGATTTGTTTTGAAAAGGTTGTTGGATAATTTGCCAAATTTTCACATTTAGCGGGTTCGATTTCCGGTTCTAAAAGACGATTATTTAAAATTCTTTGAATGTAGTTCGTATTAATATGAAGAAAAAATGAAGTCTTCATTCAGTATTCTTTTCTATCTACAGTGTTTAAGGTACTTTCCCTCCATGTGGCAAAGTCATGGGACGCCCTGTATACGCGTAGATTGTAAGTAGAGGGGGTCAAATTTCGACCAGTGGGTATTTAGTATTTAGCTTTTTTAATTCTGAAGTTAATTTCTGTCGCTGCTCAGTTGCTTATTACCAAGGTGAGATGTAAAGAAAAAAGAAAGAAAAAAAAGGCTACTGTAAGGCTCCTCCGTTTTTTAAATTAAATTTTTATAATAATTCATTAATTTCAGACATAGTCCATACATTATATAAAAATAAAATCATAAAAAACACATTACCTACATTAAAATAACCAAAAACAATAATATAATAAAATTTCAAAATTACACAAACACAATATAATCATAAACATAGGTATGTCAAATAATATGAGGAGAGGCGCTAACATGCAGCTGCATCCACCTCTGTATCAGGGACAGGTCCCACCGCTCGGACAATACCCTCAGGAGACAGTACGAGCTGCTTCGTAGGCGACTTAAAAGTGAAGCGCTTCGCTTCCCTATGATCGCAATTTAATACCGGTTAAATTTTTATCTAAATCGGCCCGAAGTTTTTGATTAGTACGCCATTTATTCTATGTTTTTTTGGATTTACCCACCGACGCTGCGCACACTTGAAAAGTCCTGTATAGGCAGTTACACATAAATTGTTGGTACCTAAGCCGCAAAATAACAAAATTCTCAGTTCTCTCTAGCTACAAGCTTGCCAACAAGTACCTAGGTAAGTACATTAAACTCGCCTGCAAGATGAAACACAGCCATCCGCTATATTTTGCGGTCGGCAAAAATTACTCAGAACCTTTTTATAATTTCCTGACTTGTGTCTATTGTATATTTAATTGAGGAAGTGGTTTTATTATTGTAAATTGCGTGTTATCACAGGAAGTGTAATGTTATTATAAAGTTTTGTTTTAAGTTATAGTTGCTACTAGCGACCCGCCCGCCCCTACTTCGCAAGGGTGTTCGACTTGACAAAACATAAAGATTTTTTTATTACATCTATGTTAAATATTTATGTATTTTACACATAAACCTTTTGGAGTAAATTCTCTAAATTATAGTGAAAACTGCATTAAAATTAGTTGCGTAGTTTAGAAGAATAACACGGTCATATAGACAGACACGAAAAGCGACTTTAGTTAAATTATAATATATTTATAGATGTCGTTTGCGCCGCTTTGGTGTCGGTTATATAAAGCTTGGCGCCTGAAAATACCTCCTCTTTGAGTATATTCCCTATTTTTTCCCCAAGAAAACATAGGGGTGCTCTTTAATGTTATTCAAGAAACATTGTATTATCTATTTTCAGTGAATTCTACATGAACTAATGTAACTTGAATGCAAGTAAATAGGAAAGGAAAGGTTAAAGCCGGTAGGTTAAATACGAGAACTTAGGTCATTTAGTGAGTTTAAATGACGTTCAAATGGAGTGTCAAAAAAAGAAAATCTAGAAGCAATCATTCGAACTTCTGCCACCACTAAGTCAACTCGTAAACATCAACAAAACATACCGATTTTTCTTATACAACATTAATCGATTTCAAAGGCAATTATTAGCATAGCTCAAATCCAAAGTCGGGTATCAAACTGTAATCCATCTAATAACTGTACGCTATATGCATTGCTAAGCTTCGCAGCGTTTATCCGAGCAGCAGCATAGGCCCAGGGAATCCGGAATGACCAGAAACTAAATATATACAAAGCTGAATCGCATACCATTGCGTTACATCGAGAAGCAAAAAAAAATGTCTAAATTTGACAGTGTTCAGTTAGTTTTTTGAATAGTGTGTATTCGTTTTTAGTTTTAATTTGTGTAGAAGTTAAAAAAGCTCTTATTTTCATTGAGTCGTCCAGAGCTTGCGGCCTTCAAGGTGATAGCGGGTCACATTCCGACATGAAGAAAGAGAAGGGGATATCGTCAGTCTCGCTTTAGATACAATGGAGGCTCGTTCGGTGTTGCTACGCTAAGATTTTTGAACGTTCATGGTAGATTTTGGAAAGTAGAGGTTTAAATAAGGAAATTTACGTAATTTTAGTTTTGTTTATAATTTGTAAATATTGGTTTATGAGTTTGAAGATCTAAGTAATGTACGATTTTCAGGAAATATTTCTAAGCTTTTTGTGCATCTAATGCACAAAAAGCTGGAATACAAAGGTATGCGAAATGTAAAGTTGTAAAAGGTTTATTTGTAAATAAAAGTGTTTTTAATTTTTTTCCCGGTATAATTTAATCTCTATTTCGAGAAAATAGTACCTACTAAGCATATAAGTAGGTATGTAGGTATCCATACATTTATATATTATAAACAAAGTATGGTAAAAAGCTCAGAAGCTTTTCCGACCAAATGCAACACGAAGGTTCTATAGCAGTAAACACAGATCAAAGCTGGCAGCCCCAGCGACCGGCAGTCAGTCGTTCAGAGGCTGCCCAAGCGCATGCCACCGCCAAACGTTAGCATCGACTTACAAAACTAAAGTCTTCCCCCGAATACATCACAAAACGACTTCAAAACTACTGAAGTCTAAATAGTGATGTACTAAAGTGATAAACAAAACTAGTGATGTGAAACACTCCGACTTGTGTATATGTATAGTGGTTTACGATTGATATTTTTTGTTTGTCCGCCTGTGTGTACGTAATAACCGTGTTCTGAACCAAGAAATGGGTTTATAATTGGTCTAAATCAATGGCCACGATGGTGAGTGTTACCTATTTGTGGTTTAAACCTAAAAATATTGTTGTTAACGTGTGTCCATGACTATGAATGTAGTAGGTAGTTGTTACTTGTTGGTATGTACAGAGAAATGCTTTCGTCTTTTACATTATGCTTTATGTATAAACACTGATGTAAGTTAACACATTATCTAGTTGATAGTTTATGAAACATTACGCTAAGGATTGAAGTCACAAACACCTGCCGACTCTAGAGTCGACGAACTAGAAAGTTGTTTTGATGGGTTATGTCTGTACTTTCAAGTACTTTATCTAAAGCTGTGTGATCATTTAACTGAGCCTAGATTGAGCTTATCTGTAGTTTTCTATGATGGATATAGAGAGAACGTCCGGGTATGCGCGTGCGCAAGTTTGCGTTTGTAGAGTAAAAGACATCAACGCGCATTCCTTGGCGGTTGTTGTGGATTTGTGATCTCAATTGAGTTATCGGTTTAATTGCTCAACTCAATATTCATGGCCATGCTAGTTACATTATACATAGTTTATCGTCTTAAACGCCTATAAATAACTTGCGTAAAAACTTTAGGCCATTAACCTGCTATAATACCGAAATTGATGTTAGTATTGTTTGTTATAAAGTTATCAATTACTCCGGCAGTTGTCATTTCCAAATAAATTATGTCATTTTTATTTACCTACATGAGTTTTAAATCAAGCACAAACTACGAATTGTTATTTCAGAACCCAATACCTTATTATAAATGACGATTCAATTTCGGAATACCGACACCAATTGGGACCGACATTATAAGTGAAAAAAGCCACGGCATTGTTCCGAGGGTGAAGTCAGCCGTGTAATTGACTTTTGGAGGAAACAACTCATAATTTAATCCTTCATATACTAAACTATACATTGAACCCACTCGAGGAGGGTCTAAAAGACCTCAAAAATAAAACACATTTTGTATCCTTTACAAAGATTATCGTGCCTTGATAATCATTAAAGCATCAAGAAGGTATTACTTGGTCACCCTGCAATTTTTATCTCATTAGCTTCTCATAATTTCGTAAAATTATTCATCATTAGGAAAATCGATAAACTTATGGTTTACCTGGATGATTTTTTGACAGAGATCTTAATTGTTCTTTGATAGTCTGTTGATGTTCATACTCATCATTTTGAAGAAAATGTTGTAGCTTTATTGCTCAATAATTGTTTAGAAACTGAATCGGTCTGTTCGATGTTATAGCTAGAAAACCTATAAACTGTTATCAGCCTATAATTAGCCCAGTGCATGAGAAAGGCCTCTTCACATAGGTACTTGAAAAAAAAGAATGGAACATTAAAAGAATACCCGTGACTGGCATACTGGCTATACTTAAGTACCAACTAGCTAGTATTAGGAATACTGACATACTTGCTTTACTAAAGTAAGTATAACCAGTATGTCGGTATGCCTATAGATAGCGCCTCTACTATCATTGCTATGTAAACTATTTTCAGAAAGCTCGTAGGTAACAATAGTGTCGATTATACCAACAGAAAGAAGAAATAGAGAAACGAAGAACAATGCCTAAAACGACGAGTAAAATTCCTCTGGCAATCTCCACTATTAAAGAAAAAAAAACTGAAAAAGAGCCCAGAAAAGTAGAGTAAAATTCCTCAGATGAGTAGCCCGTCTTGTCAAGGTTCGCCTGCCGGCTAAATCATCAAAAGCGAAGCCAATACACCGACAAAAATCTATACTCAACAGCTAACTAAACATTTAAATCCGAAAAGCAAATATAAGTAAATAAACAACTGGTACTTAAATACCGGCTTGAACAAACACGGGGACATTCGAGATGTTATTTAATAACAAACAGGGCCACATCCGTCTCAAGGTCTCCAATATAACGAATAATTTATTATACCCGTTGAATACTAAAGTGGCGTGTGTGAAAAAGTTATTTTGGCGTAATTGGGAACGATAATCTGGAAAATCAGCGCTTGTTTGATGACGATATGTTAGCGATAGCCACTGGAAAGACAATGTGTAATATGTATGTGTTTACATAACTTAGTGAAGACAAGGTTTGGCCAGGTTCATGAATTTCAGTGATTATTGGAATGCCTTTTTTTTTTTTTTTTGAGGGTGGGAAATCATCAAATAACTTCTCCCGCTCTGGGCGGAGCGGGAGGGTGTGTCAGACTCTTACTGACTAAAACCCACCCGTATTTCTTCCTGTTGCCCGTGTTGCGGGGGCCTCGGTGACCCATAAGTACCTTCCCGCGACTATTGGAATGCCTGCAGGCTTAGCATGAACCTTTCTATTTCTTCGAAGAAAAGACACGGCTCTTTCTATGCAAAGTGATATTTCGTTTCTCCTTTTTTGACATCCCACCGCAGAAATCCTTTCTACATAAAAAAGGACATAGACAAAGATCGTTAGAAACGGAAGACAAAATGAAAGATTGTAGAAGGATTTCTACGGTGAGATGTCTAAATAGAAAAACGAAATGTCACTTTGTTATAGAAAGAGCCGTGTCTATTCTTCGAAGAAATAGAAAGCGTCATGCTAAGCCTGCTGGAGTGGACGTGTTCCAAAGATTGGAAAATTTGTGAATATCGTGAACAACGCTTAGAAGAACAAGAGATTTCGATGGACAAAGTAAATGTCCAAAATATTGAGTCGAGAAATGATGCTCTTAGAATCCGATAGATGAGTAAATGTGAGCTTATATGAGTGAGTCGATTATATTTGCATTCATGAAATTAATGGTCTCTGGGCAGGTCCTTGGCGAGACGTCCAATACATAATAATGTGCCTCTGCCTAGCCTTTTCCCAACTATGTTGGGGTTCATTTCCAGGGGTTTGTGGCTAAGTAATAACAGCCGCACGGGTCGATCGATCAGGTTAAGCTACGCTTGCCGCGGTTGGTCCGTGGATAGGTGACCATCTTTACATACCAAGACCCTCTGTGCCTCGGAAAGCACGTTAAGCCGTTGGTCCCGGCTGTCATTCGTGGATATTTGATAGTCTACGGGTCGTCAGAAGCTCGAAAGTCTGACAACCAGTCTTACCAAGGGGTATCGTGTTAGAAGGGGTAGACTGGAAACGAACCCCATCATCATCTGCCTGCCTTTTCCCAACTATGTTGGGGTCGGCTTCCAGTCTAACCAGATGCAGCTGAATACCAGTATTTTACATGGAGCGACTGCCTATCTGACTTCCACAACCCAGTTACTGGGTAGTACAATACCCTTTGGTAAGACTGGTCATTAGACTTTCGGGCTTCTGACGACCCGTAACGACTGTCAAAGATCTACCAATGACAGCCGGATCCAACGGCTTAACGTGCTTTCTGAGGCACGGAGGTGTCTTGGTATGTAAAGATGGTCACCCATCCACGGACCAACCCTGGCAAGCGTAGCTTAACCTAATCGATTGACTCGTGCTGCTGTTACTTAGCCACAAGCCCCTCAAGACTAAGCATAATCATCTACCGAACACTGAAAAACCTTCAACTATCAAACATAAAAATGTTGAGTTATGCCACTATTCCATTAGATAGGAGAATTATACCTATACTCAGGTACAAAGGTATAATGTACGTCAACAAAAAATCCGAGATAATTTGAGTCAATTAAATTTAATTATATTTGCGGATAAGTTCGTCATTTCCATGGCGCTGATAAAAAAGAAGTGGATTCCAAGAAATCGCTTTTTGCTTGCAAACAGTACCCGGTACTTATTAAATATCCCACCAAAAACATACTAATAGCACACATGCTGATTTCAGGCCTTTTTTTTTTTGGTATCTGAAAGAAATATCTGTAATGATTATTAGGACAAGTCTCTAACTAAGCTAAACAGATATTCATTATAAACCAGGTGATTTTTATGGGCATCCCCTGAAAACATTCAGTTCTCTTAACTATCCTGTAATGTTTCGAAGTTGGCGGGTTGAAAAAGCTTTGAAGTCATTCGTGCGTAGCATATAATTAAGTGGAGGGTGTACTTGACCTGGTGGACTCTGTGCGAACAAAATGATCAGTAATTACCGAATAATTACTTTAAATTTCGTATTAAACTACCTGCTTATACAGTGAATTATATACTCGCACCCCTACTCAAAATATAATGTGCTGAAGGACAAAAAAGAACATAATACAAGACTATTATATTCAATTATATTTGTATTCTACTCGTATGAGTCCGTCATTTTTTTGCATAATGATTAAGAGTTTATTTTTAACGTCATCGTGGTAAGAATATTTTATGAATGCTCTTGTTTTGTTTGACGGGTTTAGCTATGTAACCTTTGTATAGATAATCTTTTTGGGAATAACAAGCACTATCTAAAGGTACTATCAATAGGCTCGTCCCCTATTACATGCGACTTAAACATAACCGGCGAAGTGTGGGTGTACTACAGGTACACCTCTGCCCAACCCTTCGGGGAAACAAGGCGAGATGTTATGTATACATACACATAATCAGCCTATAATGTTCCCACTGCTGGGACACAGGCCTCCTCTCTGTGAGAGTCCGTAATCCACCACGCGGACCCAGTGCGAGTTGGTAGATGTCACATGTCTTTTTTGGTTCTAGGACATACCGGTTTCCTCACGATGTTTTCCTTCACCGTTTTAAGAGCAGTGGTGATGAAATAATTTACACAAAGTAAAGCGCCTGTCTGGGTTCCGACCTACGACCTACAACTCGTAAGTCGCGGCCGTTACCACTGAGCCTCCACTGCTCTCGTTGTGTTATTTGTGTATCTAAAGGTAGAGCTTTTTTTCTACTTAACATAATCTTTTTATATTTTAAAATGAAAGGCTATCTCCAAAACATTGGGGTGTTCCATCAAAGTTAAGGTTTCAAATGTGAAACGGTAATAAATATAATACTAGAGAATACTGCAACAAGTTTCAGTTATAGCTACTCAACAAAAGCATATTTTCCAGCATCCATTGCTCCATCAAGACCATTGCCTTCAACAAAATAACAATAAAACTCATCAATGTTCATCAAAATTCCACGATGATCGGGCATAGACCGCTAGAGGCATAACGTTAAGTGCCTCCTACGTTACAAGTAACAGGTAGCAGTATTTTTGTATTATTTGTGTTTTCGTGAAGGATTGTAATGGGCCGACCGTCAATGCGCGCGCGCCTGCGGCGAGACGCGGCGCACGCGACTCCCTTCTACTCGCTTTTGATAAGGGTTTGAGAGATGTGTAACTGTAAATGCTTTAAGATTCGTGATGTTGTATTTTTTTGTATTTAAAAATTGAATTTGAGAGACAAATGCAGCTGAAAAATTACTGTAAAAAAACATTACCCTTTGGATTTCGCCGTAGTCGGGTAAAGAGACTCGATTTCTTGAAGAGTTGCAAATGGATTGGAATCAATTAATGATCGATCTATCTCAATGTGAGTCAGCCAATGCTCTGTACCATGTAACCATTTACCATTCTCACAGACTAATTCCGGATCAACTAAATGAATTATGCCTAATACCTAGCCCTGAATAAATGCATTGACATCTATAATATCTAAAATCTATTAATAGTAAATAATAGTAAATAGTAATACAAATATATAAAAATAGTAGGTCCTGTACGAGGCCAAAAGGCTCCTATCTTAGCATGATGCTGCGACATTTAACAAAAAAAAAAATAAAATGATAAAGTATATCGATTTTAAATCGTTTAAGAGTCCTGGCACCACAACCTATGAGCTTTCCTATCGATTTCTTGAACAAAGCTTATCAAGAACTTTTGTTTTTTTTTAAGTTTCTCGTTTCGGCATAATATCGATGGTAGTTAAAATGTATTGGGGTAGAACACTAAAAAGGTACAACTGAGGTAATAAGCAAGTCCGGCTAAGCCCAGTGCTAGCTAAACATAATATCCATAGCATTAACATACGCACTTACTACTTCAAACCGACTGTAAGAATAATTATGTTAAAGAATCTGACTTTAACTCAAAACAAACCTCTCCTATTTCTATATATATTATAAAGAAAATAAAACAATACAACAGTTGTACGAAATTGGGTCTTAAAGCTTACAAAATAAGGACTGTCCCTTTATCTCGTGCAGATTACATACAAATTACGTTGATTGGTCTGCTCACGCCACTTCACGTGCTCGTAATGATACCACGTCGTACCAAGTTAGGATTTGAATTTTTTAGCCACCTGGCTACTGTATAAGAGTCATAGCTTGGAGGCATAAGCTCGTGTTTTTGTTCATTATTCAGCTACTACGTAACAATTTGAAGAAATTTGTGGTTAAGCACAAAAAGATTGGACCGAACGTGATTCTTATACACCTGTTTTTGGAATATTAGTATGCCCAGAGGTTGTAGGTTTCTCTTCAAATATTTTACGTTTTTTTTTATAATTTGATGCAGATGGTATGTGCAGGTCATAAAGTGGATTCTTCATTTCTACTGATAGTTTTAAATGATACTCGTAACTTCTACGACAACGAAGTAACACATAAGTAATCATTTTGACGAAATTACGAATGTGATCATCGTGGCGGGCCTTCTTATTGCTAACCAGCAAAACCATTTATTTATTTATCATAATCATTTTGCATAATCATTTATTTAAAATAAATAAATGATTATAACGGTGCCATATTTGATGATTTCTAAGTTACCCTGTCTTTAGCAACGAAAGCGTAGAAGCATTTAATTTAAGCCGCTCATCGAGTTAAGACGTAGTACCATCTGCATGAACATAAAAATCCGAAACTATCCAAATAATAGGTAGTGGTTAACCCGTCGTTTGCGAGCACACTTTACTTACCAGTAACCAGTTGCCCTTGAGTGGAACACCAATTAATTTCATGTTTCCGTCAGGACCATTACTAGTTACGCTTTAACCCTTTACGGCTACAGATATTATATTACGTAAGTATGACTTCAAAATCTGTGATTTTTAGAGTTCCGTAGTAAACAAGGAAGCCTTATAATTTCGCCATGTCCGCCTGTCTGTCTGTCCCCGCTGTAGCTCAGAGGCACTTAATACTATAAAGCCGTAATTTGGCAGGTATACTTAATATTAATCATGCTGACAAAGTGCTAAAATAAAATAATTAAAAAACAAATTTTGCGTGCGTTCCTTGCACGAAATGTGGGGATGATTTTGTTTTTCTCGTCTGTCCCATGGTATGGAGTATCGTTGGGTAGGCCGTTCAAATATATTGTAGGTCTGTGAACACCATTTTTCGATTCAAGGATCCGTTTACGTTATATTAAGCTTTAAAGTGCTAATTTTTGTCCTGCCAGCTAAATAGTTGTTCATGGATAGTGAAAAAAATCATTGCAGTAGTACATAAAATTAAATTAAAATGAAAAATATCTCAGCTAAGTAAGCTTTACAAGTTAAAGAGTAATAGTCGACCAACTTAAATTAGCAGTTGGAGAATCGACCGTGACGTATATCGATATATGGGCGAACATGTTTTTCAACTACAATGGTAAGTTTGTTTTTGGGATAAATTCATCCCAACCCTTCATTGTGCGTTGTTCCGACTCGCACTTGGCCGGTTTTTTAACTTAACACTACAGTACACGCGCGGCCTACTATAGTAGACCAGAGTAACTCTTTTTGCAATAACTTTTTAGTATAGCGCGCTAGAAACTAGTGATTCCAGGTAAGCCTCGTCTGGTATATTTGTCACAACCTCAGCACCCCGCGCGACCCCGTACGCAACGCACGCGCAAGCAATTTGGCGCCAAAACCGTGGGCCTACTAAAGTAGTCCGCGCGTGTATTGGTGCACCAAATTCAGGTATGTAAATTTGATGTATTATCGATTTATGACGCTATTATAATATGCTCTACTTATTAATAATGCATTTATACGAATGTTTATTCAATTGTTACTATTTATCTTATAGGTTACAAATTGTAAAATGTATTTTTCTTGCTCATTTTAGTTTTTTTTTTACAGATTTATATATCCGATTACATAATAGATAAATTAGATAATTCACAAGTGGAAAGGTGACTGCTAGAGCTAAATACTGAAGATGAAGAAGTGAGTGAGCGTGAAGATGATGAAGTTCAGTCGAAACTAGACTTGCTAACCCTAGTCCGCGAGTCAGAACTCCGTGAATATGAAGAGAATCTGACGCATCTGGGCATCCATTGAAACACTACCACGACAACTTAAATTCAGGATAGACGCTCTTTTGGGCAACACAGTTCAAGAACCCCAAGAGTCTCGCGGGAACGCTACCTTTTGGTACCTAAGGGTTACCGAGGCCCCTGGCAACACGGGCAACTGAAGGAATACGGGTGGGTTTTAGTCAGTAAGAGTCTGACACACCCTCCCGCTCCGCCCAGAGCAGGAGAAGTTATTTGATGATTTCCCACCCAAAAAAAAAAAGAGTATCAACACGACTTGTCTTCAAAGATAGGACGAGTTGGTCGATATGCACTCTGCTCGAGAGCCTGAAATCGGTCGACAAAAAAGTGGTGCAAGACTTACAATAAATGGATTTGTCCCGATCACCAAGCAGTAGTGTGTAAAAAATAGAAATACAGTTTAGTTTTAAGTTAAAAAAAAGTTACGTTGATCTCAGAAGTGCCATTTTTGTTAATATTTTTTATATATTTACTAAATTTGTGATTATTAATTCTTTCTTAAAAAAATATCTAAAAAGTAAGGTTCTAAAACTAAGTAAAATAAACACCTTTTAATATCATTTGTTGGTTTATTCAGATAATTGGGAATATACAAGTTATTGATATTTTAAAATGGCCTACCATAGTAGGCCACGCGTATACTCAAGTAAAAAAAAGGGGCGCGTGTACTGTAGTGTTAAGAACTTCAACTTCCTTCAGGCAACTTCACTTCAGCTATGTTCAATATGAGTTCAAATTTTCATTTCTCAATTGCTTCCTTCAAAGCACTCGGTCCACCTTTAAAATAACAAAAGTTTAGAAATTGAAAATACTATGGATAAGTACCTAATTTTGACATCCTAATAAACGTGTTATAATAAGCCAAGTCGTACCTGCCTACCATAAAGTTACAATATGTACGGCTCACTTTACGAGTCTGTTTTATTGCCATACTTATAATCATAGACAATAATAACTCAGACATTGTATAGGCATCACTACAGTGTTGCCAGCAGTGTGAGGAAAAGGTTTATATCTTTCGTAAACAGTAAGTATTCCTTTCTTTGAATCCTCGGGCGAAAATGGCAATGCATACATATAAACGTCAGGTTGTGATATTGAAATCATTATCTGTAGTAAAATCTACAGCCATAATGTTCGAACTGTTATATTATTCCTTAGCTAGATTTTACAAGAGGCTTGCGATTTCATAAGAACATGAATTCTGAAATGTTTTATTTTGCCTTTACATGATGTATCAGTTCTAAGAAGAAGTACTAAACAGTTTGGCAGCAGATTTGTATTTTTTATAAGTATAACTTTTTGTAAATAAATGACTTAAAAAAAACATTATACCGGGTAACCAAATCTGGTTTTACAAAGTACATAGGTAGGTAGAGTAGCTGGAATTATACAGGGTGTTTTTAAGTTATTTCTGTTTACCTGCAATTGAAACACCCTTTTCTTGGGTTCAAATCATCAAATAACTTCTGAGCGGGAGGGTGTGTAACTAACATCCACCCGCCACCTCTTACTAACTAAAATCCACCCGTATTCCTTCCGTTGCCTGTGTTGCCAGGGGCCTCGGTAACCCTTTAGTACCTTCCCGCGACCCCGGCAGGCATCGGCCCTAGTGGACCCCTACACTTATGCTGACGACATCTCTTTGAGGCGCGCGTGGAATACAACACGAGGGAGAGAGGGCGCGAAATTTGCCTTTCCCTCAACCGTCCCGCCTCCTCCTTCGCGAGCATTACTGCTTCGCAGAAGGAGGTGACGGCTGCCCATGCCCTCTCGCTCCGTACCATGGCCTGAACCAGGGCCGGACGCGAGAGATCTCTGCCGCCAATCGAATAATTGAAACACCCTGGATGTAACTTACCCGGTTAAAGAAAACGAATGCTGTGGCAAGCTCGGACGTCCAGTCAGCTGCAGTATTTTACCGTTTTTATCATGAAACGGTACAAACATTAGAAAAATAACTCTTTACGATAAAATAAAGCGCCACCTAAACTGTTAGCAAACGCTGCAGCTACTTTTAATGTGTGTAATCTATCTGCATATCTGATTTAATATGTCAGGCGTGCGATGTGACGAGATATCTCGCAGGAAGTGTTGATCTGACATCGATATACATTACATTTTCCACAGGTTTGAGCGGCTAATTTAAGGTCGATGTTAGTTAGATTTGTTCCTTAAGAACAAATCTCTTATGGAAAAGTTCTTATTGAACAAATAAAACTTAGAGAGATGTGTTAATAATTTTAATGATTTATAATTCTGTAAATACATATTTGTTATGGTCGCGTATCATATTTTGATCAAGATACAAGCTGACAATGACCAGCATATTATTGCAGAAAAAGTTAGAAAATTTGAATTTCGCGGGCTATAACTGCGGATCCACCTTAACGGCAATACTAATTTGTTAAAAGATTTTTTTTTAAAATTAAGACACGCTTTATTAACATTAATTTACATACAATCATTTCATGACCTTTCGTGAAATTATAAAATTTATTTGGCATTAGTTCTTAAAAAATAATATTTATTATTAAATTCAGTGAACATTTACTGGTGGAAAATATGCAGAAAAACGCAATTAAAGGATATTTATTATATATAATCTTATTATTATTATTATATATATATATTAAAGGATATATAATATTAATATAATATATATTAATATTAACTTACTGCAATACCTGTGTGCTGGTGATTATAACATGACAATAATCTGCTGATACTCGTCTTCCATGGTATATTATACATACTTATACCAATCAAAATCAAAATATTTTATTTCACATAAACCTACATGGGAACTTATGAAACGTCAGAAGCTAGGAGCCCGGTTCCAATTGGTCGTTTCCTATGGAGGAGAGCCGGTAAGAAACTCCACAGTTACTCTTTTAAAAATAATTGGCTTTTACAATGTTTTCAAAATACAGTGTTAATATGTATGGGAGGAGAGTGTAGGCCTGTCAACAAGTACCAGGTACTTAACAAAGAATAAATGGTCTACAAATCTACAGTCTATTAAGCCTACAACGTTCTCACATTCACAAAATATAAAAGAATGTATGTAAAATATTAATAAATAATAACTGAGACTCAATTAAAACCTGATTTTAGTCGATAATATTTTTAGAAATATCTATAGAAATGACGTTAAAGCCACCTGTCTTTATTTCTTAATGTCTCTATGGCCAGTCTGACAACCGCTACCGGAAACGATCATCGAACGTATTATTGCCTTGCCACTATTACCGCTTATCAACTTTTATGCAAATTATAACCTTAAGTACACGTGTTAGGGTGTAATTTTCAAAGTAGTGGGACTATGAAATGGTGACTTTCAAAAGTGCACATCAAAGTCAACGCTACGCTATAATTTACCGCTTACTTTATAAGAAACCGCGGATTTTATTCCCGGATTTCGCGATTCACTGGACTGATTAAGTAATTAAAGCCATTAGAATCCCTTAGCTATTAAGGGCAAAATAAGCTTTATTTTAATTATAATGGACGTCGTATATGTAGACAAAGAAAAAAAGTTAATGAGCACAGATTAAAAATAATTGTTGCATTAAATCATCGCTCCAGCCTGTATGTGAGCCTGTATGTGTGTTCATCTATCCAGCCCAAATGGGGCCGATGCCTGCCAGGGTCGCGGGAAGGTACTTATGGGTCACCGAGTCCCCTGGCAACACAGGCAACAGGAAGGAATACGGGTGGGTTTTAGTCAGTAAGAGTCTGACACACCCTCCCGCTCCGCCCAGAGCGGGAGAAGTTATTTGATGATATCCCACCCTCAAAAAAAAAAAAAACCTGTATGTGATCACTCCTCATATTCATTTATTTGCGTTCCACAAGGTAAAACAAGATGTTATCAAAAGGCTTAGCTAAAAGCCATTGTAGACCCTGTCAGGGCACAGCAACAATATTTTTAGATACTTATATAGCTATTATTAAAAATTAAATAAAATTATACATGAATATTGAATAATTACATTCGCATAAAAGTCAATAACGATAACATAAATAATTCTATTATTGGTAAGTAAGTAGCTATTTTCTTAAAATACTATTTTTACATGTATATAAACCTATATTTACTTAGGTAACATTAATACAATACCTATTTAAAGAGAGATCATATTTTTGGGTTACGAATTATTAGTAAAGAGATAAATTCTACGTGTACGACATTTTAGGTGCGTTAAATTTACATACACAACCTCACAAACCCGAAACAACTATCCGCACCCATTTTTTAATTACGTGTCCCTTGAAAATAACATAGCGAAAGAAAACATGTCATACATCAGGCTCCTGCCATGTCGTACTCCACACAACCTGTAAGTCGGCTAAGGGAAATTGAATATCTGAAATATGGACGACCGTTTATTTATTGTTATTAGGCTTACCGCCTCATTGGTGTACATTGGCTTATTGGTGTCGTGGGAGCAGGCTTTTAGAACTACACATATGCGTCTTGACTTTTTCCGTGTGAGAATCTACGGCTGGGTGCAGCTTATGATTTCACATCGCATTGCATCATGTAACTGCATTGCATAATTGCGCGCATGTATTTGTTGTGTGAAAGGTCGAACTTCTCGTTAGATGAGTGTACAATGGCTTTGGGAGATGTAGGGCTTTATTTATTTCTATTGTTATTAGAGCTAGGCACACAGACGGAAATATTGGTTGCATTATGGGAATCTTGAAGTCCCTTTAGAATAAAAAAAATCCAAAGCCCAGAATTTTTTGACTTAGCCCCCTGAATAATTTATTCCAAATTTCACTTCACTTCACTTCATATCAATGACTAAATCTAGAACAAAAAAACACTTAATATAGATTGGTGTTTCTGTTCCCAGATACGATTAAGGAGAACTTAGGCGAATCAAAATGTCGCAGAGGGATTTCTCCGAGGTATGTCTTGCATATTTTACCTAGTTTGTAGTTGTACAATATTTTATTATTTCCATAAGCTGTCCGAATGAAGTTAACATAGATTATAATCAGTTGTTTACCCCTTGCATGTTGTTGAAGACCGCTAAGGGAAACGTGTTTGTATGGTAAAGCCACAAATTGAGTTATCTTTAGGATTATTTTGTTTTCCCACTGGGGTTTGTCTGTTTATAAATAGGAACATGACTTTCATCACTAGTTTACACGCCGTTGCCGTGTTGGTTAGTCGATTTGCTAAAACCTCGATTGAGCAGGTATATTGAAGATGTGTGTTTGATGCCTTTTTTTTTGTTTGGGAAATCATCAAATAACTTCTCCCGCTCTGGAGCGGGAAGGTGTGTTAGACACTTACCGACTAAAACCCACCCGTATTCCTTCCTGATGCCTGTGTTGCCAGGGGCCTCGGTGACCCTTTAGTACCTTCCCGCGGCCCCGGCAGGCATCGGCCCTAGTGGACCCCTACATTTGTGCTGACGACATCTCTTTGAGGCGCGCGTGGAATACAACGCGCCGTCGACCCGGGCCTGGTCCTTACCGGACGGTGAGCTACCCATTGCTCACCGTCCGCAAGCCCGCGCCTACGGTGGCCGGAAGTCCGCCCGGGATTCCCGACGCCCAGGGCGTCGCCTGCGGCGGCTAGGGGCGAGAGGGCGCGAAATTTGCCTTTCCCTCAACCGTCCCGCCTCCTCCTTCGCGAGCATTACTGCTTCGCAGAAGGAGGTGACGGCTGCCCATGCCCTCTCGCTCCGTACCATGGCCTGAACCAGGGCCGGACGCGAGAGATCTCTGCCGCCGATGGCCTCCACGAGGACACGGCGGTGCTCTGCCCAAGCCGGGCAGACCTCCACCGTATGTTCCACCGTGTCCTCCGGGGTGTGTTTGATGCCTAAGCTTCAACAAATCATCTTTTCTGTCTTATTGGCACGACCTGTTCGAGAATAGCAAATTTTGGGGTGAAACAGCAAAGCTAGTTGTGGGGCAGGCTGACCAGGGGGTCTACTCTCTAAATCCGTAAACGAAGATACGGGCCCGTCCAAAAGAGTGGATCCGTCAAAACAAGTGACAATTTATATATTTCGGGCGGACAAATGTACCTTTCAGGAATAGGGACAACTCTCAAATCGTGTTGTCACTTATTCTTAGTTTGGAACATGAACTAATCTTATGTCCGTAAGCCATACGGACTAGGGAATGCACGTAACTTCTGCCGAAACTACGGATTTCGTGCTTTGGGAGTAGACCCCCTGGGGTGTGGGCCTCGTGGAGGCTTTTAATGCACCCCTAGTACTAACTATTTGCCCATCTTTTCCCAATATTAATAATTAACTACACCCAGAAATATGTGTATTTTCCCACGACAGCATCCATGCTACTAGGAACCAAAAGTCAAGCCTCTTAGCCCCAACACTTTCTTAAAACAATCTACTCAATAGTCAATCAATACCAAAAAAATCCATTTTAAAATTACATCTGAATTTCCTCTCTCTTCTCGGAAGTCCATTGGCCCAAGATTACGTCCCCATATATAGTATAGGGCCGGCCTTTAATCCCATTTCGTCATCGGTTCGATTGTACGTTCCCAATCGTTGTTGTTCGAAGTAGTTCGGACGTACTGCGACGTGTGAACGTGTATAGTTGTGCGTGACTTGCTAGTGTCTGGATGAGGTGCGGGTTATGAGCGGTAGCGGGGCAGTGTGAATATCGGTGATCTTTGATGGCAGTCGCATCAAGGCTCAAGCTGACTTCGCCTTCGCTGCCTTTTTGGCATCGCACAAGTCGATTTTATTGATTTTCTTTGTTGTTTTTTGTTTAGTTTAAATGCTTTTCTTTTTTTACTTGTGCGTGTCCCAAATAAATAAAATATTTTTCTTTCTATCTTTCTTTCTTTCTTTCTTTACTTCAACCGTTTAACGTTCTACGCGCCTGATGCCATACAGATATACCTAATACTTGCCGAAGATTGAAAACAGTAAATCTGGATCTTCTTTATCTACCTTTGCATGTCCTTCATAATTACGATGTTAAAATCTAAAATGAAGTAATCTGATTACTTCGTCGTTATTCGGGATTCAATCCCGTGGGAAGACAATCTCGTTCGAGATCTCGTCTGATTGCTGGACGAGTTCTCGGATGGCTAATCTCGACACCAGACTTAGCACGCGAGATCTCGAGATTGCTTTCCCTAGTCATGCCTGTCTCTAAGTTAGTTTCTTCCTGCACTCTTTTGATGATAAACCAGAAAATGTGTGTTCAAATCAAATCAAATCATTTATTTGCATAAGACAGGGTCAGAGGATGTTACAAAAGTTGATGATGATGAAGATGTTAGATCAATCCTTTCAGGAATTCAGTTCTGCTTCAAATAAAATAGAGAGGGACTCTATTTTATTTGAAGCAGAACTGAATTCCTTCTACTTCTGTTTCTAACATTCAAAATACGCTTTGGCTTGTTACTTGCGGTATACCAATGACGCGGTAAGTTACACATAAGGCCCGCTACAAATTAATGTAATTCAAATGCTGTTAAGGTGTAGATGTGACGGATAACGTGGGCGTGCGCCGGCGCAGCGGTGCGGCGCGGCGCGGCCCTTATATCGGTTTTATTATTTACAAATTAGCTCGTAATACATCCTGTACCTATGTGGGAAAATAATGATGCTTAGGAAGATTTTGAAGGAATCTTTAAAGTTTACCCATTTTCGTTTTTTTTCCAAATCGGTGAAACCTTTATTTTTTTAAATTTCGAAAAACAAGTCTCGTTGCAGTGATCGGAATTTAATACATTACATAAATGTCGCTTATTACCTTTTAACCGTCGATATGTCCTTTACACAGCTCACATTATTCTCTATGAGAAACTCTGAAACAAGAGCGATACGTTTAAACCAAATGGCACTTATTACTTTTCGAAATTATTTGTATTTGATATCCATGAACACCATGCTAATAAGCCTATATTTCATCATCATCATTCCAGCCGAAAGACGTCCACTGCTGGACATAGGCCTCCCCCAATAGGGAGGGTTTGCCATAATCGCCACGCTTGGCAGGCGGGTTGGCGATCGCAGTATGGTGTTAAAATGCATAGAGAACGCTGCTGCCCATTCTCTAGTAGTCTAGTCCCTTAGTCGCCTTTTACGACACCCACGGGAAGAAATGGGATACTATATTTAATCGGAGCCTATATTTAATAAGCCTATATTTAATAAGCCTAAATTTAATAAGCCTATATTTAATAAGCCTATATTCATCATCATCTACCTAGCCTTTTCCTAACTATGTTGGGGTCGGTTCCAGCCTAACCGGGTGCAGCTGAATACCTGTATTTTACATAGAGCGACTGCCTATCTGACCTCCACAATCCAGTAACTGGGTAATACGACACCCCTTGGTAAGACTAGTTGTCAGACTTTCGGGCTTCTGACGACCCGTAACGACTGTCAAAGATCCACGAATATCAGCCGGGACCAATGGCTTAACGTGCTTTCTGAGGCACGGGGGTCTTGGTATGTAATGATGGTCACCCACCCACGGACCAACCGTGGCAAGCGTAGCTTTACCTGATCGATCGACCCCTTCGGCTGTTACTGCTTAGCTTATATTACACCTCCGTAAATACTTTTCCCAGAATGCACCAAAGTAAACAAAAAAAAAACCTAAGTACCGCATTATTTCGGTTTCCAATCGTCTAATCTTAAATAAATCTTTTCGTTAGATACTCAGAAATGAGATTTTGTCGTAGCTTTTAGTGCATTCGATCGTTATCTTTTTATCTTTCTAGTAAGAACTTGAATCGAACCGCGCTTATCAGAACTAAACAAAATATACCATGTTATACCTCCAAATACAACTGCTTATAGATAAACAAACTTGATTGCGCGTGTTAGGGGATATAGAAGTATTTATGTACCATTGAACGCTAGGGAAGAACTCGTGGCTAAGTAAGTGGCATCAGGTTAAGCTACGCCTGGGTTGGTCTGTGGATGGCTGACCATCGTACCGCACCTGTGCATCGGAAAGCATGTTATGCCGTTGGTCCCGGTGTCTTTCGAGAATCTTTGACGGTCGTTACGTGACGTCAGAAGCCTGAAAGACTGACAACCATTTTTATCAAGGGCTATCGTATTACCCAGTTGCTGGGTTGTGGGTTAAGATAGGCAGTCGCTTCATGTAAAATACTGGTATTCAGCTGCATCCGGTGAGACTGGAAATCCCAACGTAGTTGGGAGAAGACTAGGCAGATGATAAATTATACATTAAAACATAAATTAGTGACAATGAATCTTATTAGACACAATATTATTAGATGGTCACCCATCCACGGACTACCCGCGGCAAGCGTAGCTTAACCTTATCGATCGACCCGTGCGCCTGTTATTACTCAGCCTCAAGCCCCAAATTTTAATGTATAACTATCGGAACTTAATGCATCCTAGATGGACGGTCATTAATTAATACGCTCCTGACGCTCCAAGGTTTTATGGTGGCAATCTTTCGTCCTTCACGAGCAGTTTATACAGAATTTTACAGCTTATTGAACAGCACATAATAATAAATTATGGGTTAATTGGGAGATGGTCGAATGCCCTAACCAGAGAGAAATTAATTTTGGCTATCATAGACCGAAGTGTCTTGCCTTATTTCAACACAGATTTTATGCAAGATTCTTGCCAACTTTGATTCTATTTTTATGCGAGTGTGTACGTCACTTCGGTCAAGAAATTCTTGATCGAAGGCACTCCATCATTGTTTTCATAGAGTGATAGGCTGATTAAAGACAGTCTTGGCTCAGGTATATATATGCACAGCCTATACAAAAATATGTTGAAAATAAAGGTATACTTTTTTTTTTGAGGGGAAATCTTCAAATAACTTCTCCCGCTCTAGGCGGAGCGGGAGGGTGTGTCAGACTCCTACTGACTAAAACCCACCCGTATTCCTTCCTGTTGCCTGTGTTGCCAGGGGCCTCGGTGACCCTTTAGTACCTTCCCGCGACCCCGGCAGGAACATTTATATTATTATTAAGCACAGATATAACATACCTGACTCCCCAACATGGTTGCATAAGGCATAAAGGCACAAATGTATACTTGAGTTTACTCACTAGATTTTTATAGTGTGTGTTTTGAAATAAATGAAGAATTTTACTTTTACAATTTGGAAAATTTTACTAGAAACTTCAAATAAGTAGAGCCGCAGAATGTTTATACTGCTAATGTCATGCTTACTAATATTATTTATGCCAAAGTGACTTTGTTTGTTTATTTGTTACGCTTTCACGCTAAAACGGCTGAACGGATTTGAATGAAATTTGACACGAGGGTAGATCATGACCTGGATTAGGATATAGGATACTTTTTATCCCGATATTTCTACGGAATCTTGACTTATGCAGGCGAAACCGCGGAGTGCAGCCAGTTTATGAATAACAGTACTTACATCTGTACTCACATTAACCATTTTAGTACCTATTAAGTTACTTACATAAGCTTTCTATATTTATATCAATTAACTATTTATAGGTAAGGCTTAGGTCATAACAGCAGCAGTCAAAGTATATTTCTGTCCTTATCTTAGTTTATTTAGAGTCAGCACAGCATTTCTTTCTTCCATACGTCTAGCCGAATTTGGGCCATTATTTCTAGCCACCTAATATTTTAAACAATCCACCCAGCGTTTATTAAGTCTCCATACATCTTCATTCAGAACTAAATCTTTCCTCACGAGTCTTACAACAGGTCTTTCATTCTTCCGTACCGCATATCCATACTACGACAAACATTTAAAAGAGTTTCCATGGAGTTTCTCGCTCGTTCTTCTCCATAGGAACCTACTACGCTTTGCAATGGGCAGCTTCATCTTTCTGACTGACCGACTCATTTGTTTCAAAAGTGCACGTAAATAGTTTTAATTGAAATACAAATATTTTGAATTTGAGAACCGATTTCCTGAGTTAATCCAACGTATTACACAATTAGTGTAAAAAAAAAAAAAAAATTACACATACTTTACTGTACAACACGAAAATATATAACATAAAATAAATCAAATACTACAAAATATACAGTGCCCGGTCTCGTGGCTTTCTGCGATCTCTTCCAGGCCAGGACCTTGAAATATACAGTGATTTGCCTGGACATAAAGTGGGACTGTCGTTGGAGCAAATAATAAGTATAGGTACAATAGGAAAATAGTTAAGTATGTGTTTGAGAGTTAAAACAAAATCGTTCAGATTTCTTTGAATACCTACCTGTTATCTAGCCATTTTGTCTTAATAAGATTGAGATCAGGAAATAAAAAAAGATACGACACTATTAATTGCTAATCTTTGGTGTAAATTGTAAATCAATGGGAGGAAATAAGAAACTAGATAGCATCGGTATTCATCCGTTGATAAAGAGGTATTAAGATAAAAGTAAACCACTTTTTATTGCTAGGAAAGTTCTGTTTAAAAATGTGTGTTACTTACGTCTAATAAATTTAATAAAAATGGATAAGTCATTCTCGTTACTTTTCTCTAGCATTTAGAATTCTTATTTTATTTCTCTTTTATACAAAAAAATCTCTGTTATACAAAACAATAAAAATAATTTAAGCTGCTTTATCTCCGAGTATAAAGCAGCGACTCCAACATCAGTGTAAGCACGTTTTTACGTTCAATCGACGTATTAGCGCAGTTATTTCCTGCACTTCTAATCTTAATCACGTCCGTTAAGCGTATTTCCGTCTCGCAATTAACCGTGTACATCGCTATCTACCTTCATTGTATGTTATAACTATAAGCTTAAGAAGATAATATTAGATCTTGTTACTAGACACAACTTGGGGAATGTGTCTTCTTTACTTTTAATATAGTTTTAATAAATTGTAATGCTGTAAATAGGTATGTATGCCCTTTTATCTATACTAATATCATAAAGAGAAAATATTTTATTGTTTGTAATGGATAAACTAAAATCTCCTTAACTGATTTCAACAATTGTTTCAACAATAGAAAGCTACATTAGCAGCGAGTAACATGGCCTGTTATTTTTCTTAAATTAGAGATCCCTACAAAAATTATAATAATGTAACCCAAGATATCAAAAATTAGCCTATTTATGCCAAATAATGACTTTATTTGGCGTGCGCTGCGTAAACTATTGATGATACATAAAATAATGTACTACACGTTTATAGCACTACTTATTACCCACATAAAAGTCCGCGAGGCTATTTGTCTAACTATTATGGTTAAGTCACAATAATCGTTTTTTGTTCAAATTAGTCAAAATTTATAGTTTAATAACCCGGATACACTTATGATTTACTTTTAATCCCGGTAGTACGTTCCCGTGGGATATTTTCCGACATCCAAGCGGGCGATGATGCTGCTGATATATATAATATATAACACTTGATTCTAAAGGGAGTTATATATTCGCCTAATGGGACCAAAACTGTGTGGCTCGGTCTAGTAACATAACATTACATCAGGCACGTACTCCCCGAAGGGTTAGCCAGATGTGTATTTGCCCATAGTACACCCACATATCGCCAGTTATGTTTAAGTCCCATGTAATAGGGGGAGCCTATTGCCCATCAACCAGGCACAAATCCAGACTCCGAGCTGCTACTAAGAAATTCCAGATGGATAAACCCAATAACAATAGAATATAATAGAATAGAATACTCTTTATTATGTATACCATAAAAAATACAGATGCAAATATAAACAATATACCTTTTTTATTAAAAAAATCTAGGGAAGATATCATAGAACAGAATAAAATACTCTTTGTTATGTACACCATAAAAATTACAGATATAATTATAGAAATTAGATTCATAAGACGCTTTAGACCAGTCTATCAATCAATCAATTATTATTAATTTAACCTTGCCTTGTAGTTCGCTGTCCAGTTTTGGGCTTGTGATATGCCCAGTCAGTTGTTAACAAAAATCCATAATGAAAGGATATTCTACTGTTCCAAGAAAAAGTTGCAAAAAAACCTTTCCTGTTTTAAAACCTCGAGGCATTGTTAATTCATTTTAATTATTAGGCTCAGCCCGATTGCGCATAAAACGAATAAAAAAAACGAAACTGTCGGCGAAAATAACTTAAACGTTACTAAATTACGAACTGTTGTGTGATAATTGACTTGTAGACTTTAATTGATTAATTGATTGTAGCAGTTAACTATTTGAGTTGTGCTCTTGTAGTAAAATTGTTACACAAATATACACAATATACACGCTTGAATACCCCTCTCGGTTTATTAGTATTGATAATTCACCTATTTCTAGATATGCAGTCTCATAGATTCCCTATGATATAAAAAATTGAAGAACAATTTCTTCCAGTTTTGTCATTGGGTCTGCCAAGTATCTATTAATTTATTGCATTTCTATGACTAGGGACATTTACACCTATTCGAAAAGAGAAACAATGATTTCGCTCGGTAAATACTGGTATTTTAAATACACATTTTAAATATCTTAAGTCCTGACCCTGCAACCATTAGCCAACGGCTATCTTATCAGTGGAAGGAAAACAGCGACATTGCAATTCGCGATAACTTTGTAAGCCTCCACCGGGCCCTTATTCAAACAGCGGTTATAAAACTACAATCTGGACGTAAAAAACGATATTAACACCCTGCAATTAGCATCAAATTATGGCCGACAACCTATTTGATTTAATAAACCAATTTAAATACTTATTTGCTTTACGAAGATTATCAATGTTTATTGCTGGCTGGAAACGCGAGTGTAACAATGTTGTATGTTGTTACTTTGTTAGAATACATTCGCGTGCAGAGGGAGTACACACTTTGCACGTTCAAAAGTACAATTAGATGTGAAAACTTCTTTAGGGACCTAAACTAAACCGTCACGCTCGAGTCGGTGACGGTAAATCGGGTATACTCGGCTCCAGTCGGTCGGTGACGCTGAATCGCGTAAACTCACTTTCATCGTGTGGTCATAAGCTCACACCCTCTTTTTTAGATTAAACATGTTCAAGTGATCCATAATGTCCTGATTCTTCAATTTCTCCCTTGTTAGCTAAATAACAATATTTCTACTTCAATCGGTTTTTTATTACAAACCAGATTTGTTTGAGAATAAGGGCGTTTTTCCTGTCATGCTAACCGGATGGCGGGCGGCATTCAGTTTCTGCCTTCAGTGTTATTTTTACTGTGACGCGGGACATGGAGTACGCATATAATCGCAAACAAAAATCATCATCTTTGTGCACGAGTTTAGTCAATGGTAACACGCACGACACTGCAGCAACAAACACACTCTTTGTCCTGCGTGTGGCCAGGAGCGTGTAATCCCCGCACGCGGGCGATAATACGCATGACAGGAAAAGCGCCCTAAGGAAAGTATACTTTGCGGGAATTATATTCATTTTGCAGACTTCATCAAACTAATATAATATCGGTCCGTTTTAGGTTATTTGCGTGGGCATAATCCATTACCCAGTTGTACCAATGTATGCATATAATATGTATATACCCAAGTAGTTTAATTGAAAAGCAATTTTATTTATTTATTTCATAACAAAAATACATTTGTGTCAAAATATTTGCTCAGTAGGTAGGTACACAAAAAGAAAAAACATAAACAATTATAACATAACCTCGTTCCTCACCCATCATCGAAGTTAGAACGTCTATCCAAATTCAAAATACTAACTTTACAAACATTAATATTCTTATTGATACTGAACAAAATCCCTAGCAAAATGCTACAAAATATATTTAATGTCGAAATATTAAGTATAAATAAAACAACATTTATAACAAAGTCAAAAAGCAATGTGTATACATATTTAATTTAATACTACTTTTAAGATTTTGTCATTACAAAATTGGTCAGTGCTGTAAATAGGCTTTATTAATTAACAAAGCCCCGAGTTTATTTTTAAACATGTTCACATTCTGAATATTTTTTAATACTGCTGGAAATTTGTTAAACAGATTGACAGACTGCACACGTGACGAGTGTTGGACAACATTAAGCTTAGCCTGCAGATTAGTAGGAAGATCTTTTCTGCGAGTATCTACTCTATTTTTTCTTTCATCGTCTGTTTCAAAGTCGTTTAAGTTTTTTGATTAAGTGAGTAAGGAGAACTAAAATATAAAGACATGGTACCATTAAAATGAATCATGTAAGGAATATTTTATTAAAGTTTCAAATCGAAAGCGGTGGGATGTGACAATATCACCCGTGGTATGGTCGTAACTATTCTGGATCATCTCCTACCCGCGATTACCCACATTGTAAATTTTTCCCTGTACACCGGAGTATTCCCTTCCCTGTGGCGCAAAGCCTATGTTCGTCCACTACCTAAAGTATCTAATCCCTCTATTCCTACCGACTTCCGTCCAATTTCTATACTTCCCTTCCTATCGAAAGTGCTCGAGGCCTGTGTCCACAAACAATTCTCCAATTTTGTTCATCGTAATTTACTAATTAGCCCATTAATTTCAATCTGGGTACAGGCCTGGGCATAGTACTGTTTCCGCTCTACTTAAAGTGACTGGCGATATAAGGGCAGGACTGGAAGAGACCAAAGTTACTACTCTAGTCTTGGTCGACTTCTCGAATGCCTTTAATACCGTCAGTCACGACATCCTGTTAGCTATTCTTTGCTATATTATGGTCTCTCCAGAAGCACTGGAATGGTTCTCCTCTTACCTTCAGGAACGTCAACAGGCCGTTCATGTTGGGAATTCTTCGTCATGCTGGTGTGATTTGGAGGCTGGCGTTCCTCAAGGCGGTATTCTTTCTCCTCTTCTATTTTCTATTTTTATTAATCTTATAACTTCTGAGCTTCAGTATGCGTATCATCTGTATGCAGATGACTTGCAGTTGTACTGTCAAGGGAAGGTTGATGAAATACCTGACGCTATCGACAAGTTAAATAGGGACTTGACAGCCATTAAAACCTGGTGTGATAAATTTGGTGTTGCAGTAAACCCTAACAAGTGTCAGGCGATCATCATTGGGAGTCATCGTAGTATTAGTAGGGTGGATGGTTCAACCTTGCCACCAGTTCTCTTCAATGGTATGATCGTTCCATTTAGCACTGACGTGAACGACCTAGGCTTGCACATCGATTGTACCCTGAACTGGCGTACGCAAGTCACTAGGGTGAACCAGAGGGTTACTGGAAGGCTGCGGGCTCTATATCGACTAAAACATTTATTACCATCAAATACCAAGACAATGCTTGTGCAGTCCTTAATTTTCCCTATTATCGATTATGGTGATGTGTGCTACTACGACCTGAATGCGGATCTCCTCGACAAACTTGACCGTCTTCTCAATAACTGCATTCGATTCATTTTCAATCTGCGTAAATATGATCATGTCTCTGCGCATCGGTCGCTTCTAAAGTGGTTGCCCATACGTCAGCGCAGAGAGCAAAGGGCGCTGACCACATTGTTTTCATTTCTTGACTCGCCCTCTTCCCCTAGTTATCTCGCCCCCCACTTTCAGTACATTTGCGCGAACCACAGTAGAAACCTACGTTCATCACACAATCGTCTTCTTCAATGTCCCACTCACCGCACTGACTTCATTCGCTCTTCCTTCTTCGTTCAGTCTATCTCTCTGTGGAATGCGCTCCCCCAGGAATTCAGGATGGCAACCAACCGATTATCCTTTAAAGTCAAAGTTCGCGAGCATATTCGTAAGAAGCTGGCAGTATCATCACAATGGTAATGTTTTCCCATTGTTTGTCTCATCTGTTTTAGTATATTCGTGTATTTATGTGTATTTATTAGGTCTTATATTTATGTATAATTAGGTATATATTTAAAGTTTTTAATAGGTATATGTATGTATATCCTTATATTTAAATAAATATTTATTCCATAGTTTTCGCTATTGCACCTACCACTGTTTGTCTCAGCATCACCCAAAGGTTGACTGGTAGAAAATGCCTACGGCATTAAGTCCGCCTCTGTACATTTGTGTGCTTAAAGTATTAAATAAATAATAAATAATAGATAATCCTTACATGATTCTGTCTGGTTTAAATGAATCATGGTTCTTAATGCTCGCTTTTGTACAGTAAAGGCTGGCTTAATATTATATTTATAGCTGTTTCCCAAAAATTTAATGCTATATCTAAGTTTAGATTCAACGAGAGCGAAATAGACGGTACGAAGTTGGGCAATAGACAAAATATCCCTCAGAGATCTGATAGCATAATCCAAACAATTTATTACAGGACTACGTCCTATATCATTCTCCTGCCCTTATCCTAATTTATTTGGGGTCGGCACAACACGTCGCTTTCTTCCATACTCTCTATTAGTTGTCATCTCGGTAGTCACCCCCTTTCTAACCATATCATCTTTCACACAGTCAATCCATCGTTTCTTTGGTCTTCCTCTACTCTTATAGCCATCGACATTCATACTTAAGACTTTCCTCACGACATTTTCCTCATTCGTCCGCATCACATGCCCATACCATGACAATCGATTTCCGCACAACCGTCCTATAATGTTTCAAAATAAATTGAAACTTATAACTAAAACTGCATGCACAATTATTAAGCCGTATGTTATCATGATAATAATTTTAATTGGCCAGCGACATGTTCGCTGTATGTTTTATTATCAACTTTTATTATAGGCAAATGACAGAGTGAGATGAATGTCGTCGGGCTAACTACAGGTGAGGACACATTTGTGCATTTACCTGTAACAGAACATCGAGCCTGATTTGATTCGTGTAATATTTCATCGAGAAAAAAAAAAGAATATTACAGTACAGTACAGTCCTTTCAATTAGTTGTTGTAGTGATCTATAAGGCGATACCAAAATAAATTGGGGTATTTTTAGTAACCATTTATTACATAAACTATTACAGCATGTATGGATTTTTGTTTTGGATGTATGTTTATTGACTATTTGATTAATACTCTGAATGAAGGAAAACGCATTTGGATTAAATTTTCTCGATAGAATTTAATTCCGAAAAGACCACTACTTTTATATATTCTTTTGTAATTAGAAAATCCAAAGAAATTTCATTGCAAAATTGCATTCAAAAAGTGCGTATTAGTTAATTTAAAACTATGGCTGAAAATATTTTTGATGCATAGCTTAATTTATTATTAAACAATTTTTGTTTGGTTTGGCGCTCTTACGTTGTTTTATTTTGGTTCCAGCACATTGTTGCGCTCACTTTTTCGCATGTAGTAATTGAGTATGTCACTTTCTTATGCCCAGTTCGGTATGATTTTTTTTTACGTATCACCTTAATCTCCTTACAATAAGGTTGCTTTTGGGTTACTGCACTAACAATTCTGTAAAACTCAGTGATCTTTATTGTCGTCAGAAAAGGGATGCTGCTGTCGAAGATAAAATTACTACAAATGCTCATTCACCATGAACATTTTATCAAACAATACGCCGAACATTCGTAGGAACGTTACATTACATGTAAATGTTCTAATGTGGAATTACCTTACAAATCCGAGAAACAAAACTCCCGCTGCCGAGCCTCTATATAATTACGTATAGTTAGCAATTGAGGGGGATATAGCTGAATTGCGACTTCTTATATTTATTTTAGTCCTTGTTTCCCTGATTATGTTTTAGGTCGTTTTGTAGTATTACTTGCTTTATTGTTATACACGAAATTGTGTTATTTTATTGCACTGAATTTTTCTGTAGTACCTATACAAGAACTAAATTGTGTTATTCGCATAATTGTCAAAACGTATCCATTTTTATTTCGCTTTGTCTACGATGACAGTCAGATAGGTGAAATTGGCAGCACTTTCAAGAAATTGTGAAGGAAATCGTCGCATAGGGTGTTCCGGGAAGTTTTGATCGTTCTTATAAACACCTACACGGTCTCGGCTCTGTTTGAAGCCGTTTATTACGAGAACCCATAATGTTTTAAGGTCGTATAAACCATAATTAGCAAAAGGTGTGTCCGTCGAGGAATACATACAATTGGAATTACGTATTCATATATGAAAAACATAAAAACGTATCAGTATTTAAATTTAGTTTCAGCAGTGCTTTAATCATCAGGATTTTTTTTTAAATTTGTGTACTTACTTTGATGATTTGATAAGATATTATTGGACCTTTGTAAAGCGTCGAGAATTTAAGACCTTGATGAAAAATTGAACGGAATTTTTCACTTTGAAAAAATCAAGATACTGGTAAAACCTCGATGCCTAGAATACAGGCTTAAGACTTAATCCTAACGACACAACGCTACGCAGAAAAATAAATAATGAAACTCGACATAGCCACGTAATTTACATTTTCCTTCTTCTATTACGTCTAATCTGACGCCTAATTATCTTATCACGGAGGATTATAGGGGGCGCCACGGGCGAGTCGTCGGCGATAGAATTACTCGCGTTGTGTATCGCGCGATTTTATAATACGGTACCGCGGCGACGTGCGGCTGGATGCACAGTAATAACAAGTTGCACGCGATCCGGTGAGTGGAGAGGTTGAGGACATGGGGCAGGAGAAGGCGGGAGCGAGAGCGGGTAAAAACAACTACGATGCCATGCTAGTCACGGGCTACCACATCACTGCTGTGCCAGTCACAGCCATTTCTTACTTTTAAGTTCGCCATCCAATTTTGCCGCAGGAGCATTCTTCCCTTGTCCCTTGTCTCGGTCACTATTCCGTCAAGATTGCCTTCCCTTGGGCTCCTTGTCCCAAGTTTGGAAATTTTGCGACAATATTATTATCAATAACACAGCCCGCTGCTGCTTAACCACTAAAGGCTAACCCTTAGTCGTCTTTTTCCACACCCACAATAAAAGTTACGTGTCTATTTTTGGCCTGGATCACACAACGGCGCATGGTGCGCGATACTATCTTATGTCTAATATCGGATTATGGAACCGTGGAAGATATTTCTTATCTAACAACCACGGAATAATTACTAAATGGAGAAATCACCTCCTTTCCAACCGCAAGTGGATTACGCGAAAGACAGATATGTCCGGCAGTTGGGCAGTTGTGTTTTCCTGTTACTGTAATTATCCGTTGTTTAAGTACATATATTTTGATCATAATCAATCATCTCATTAATCTTTCATGCGCTCAAAGTTGATGTCATTCAACGATGATCATTGATCGGTGGTGCAGTGATATGTCGTATTTCATATTAATGACTTGATGTCAGACCACGTTTTATGCAAATGGCTTACGCGGCGCACATTATTCCTCCATTTTCTTACTCCCCTGTGTTTCCGAGAGGAATAAGCGTTATTGCAATACAGCGCCCGTGGCGTGAGCTACTTATCAGTATCTATAGAGCTAACACTTGGCATTCTGTCTGACACCATGAAGGTTTAATATAGTGATATGATGCCACCTTATTGGTTTAGTAACAGATAGAACTGCCGAGCTTTAGTTTGAATTTATTCGGCAAAATGTAACTTGTAAGTTTGACATGTCCAGCGGGGGCTCCATTGCATGACATACATAAAATAACAATTGTAGCAGCAGCGGTGAAAACTCAAGTGTTCTATAGGTTATGTTGAGCATTTTCAATTAAAATGATGAGTTAGTTTAACGAACGAATTATGTATTCGCCGTCTTTTAGGGCTCCCACACAAAACTGCGAATTCGCATCGCATCGCAAAAATCTGCGACCTCGTTGTCATTTTATTATGAAAAACTGACATTGAGCTCGCAGATTTTTGCGATGCGATGCGAATTCGCAGTTTTGTGTGGGAGCCCTTAAGTAGTAAGTGTGTTAACAATATTTTAAATAAAAACTCTTTCGAGAGATACGAGTAGGTATGACGTAGCCTATGGTACCGTGTCTTGCCTCGAGATGTCGTAGGAGTTCAAATGTTTATTTATGACAGTTCAACCACGTTCATTGCGTTATTTACGTAGTTAAGCCGACATTTTTTTACAAACCTCAGAAGCAATGGATTAGGAATATCAATAAAAATCCTCACATTTTGAATGAAAGTGTGTTAACCAATTACGGTGCTGTTTTGCGTACGAAAGTGTAAGGCAAAGCTACAATTTTTAATTATTACCTTCCATGCAAAAAATTTGCCTTACCCAGTTGTGAGAAATGTGGAGTTGTCGAGGACCAACAACATTTATTGATGGAATGTGTCCAATATGAGTCCAATAGAAATAGTTTAGTAAGGTCCCTGAATTTGAACAGAACTGATGTAGGCATGTTCCATACAATTCTATCCCAACCTAATGGCGACGATGCGAACGGTTTGCTCAAGTTTATGGCCCACGTCTTTTGAAAGTATAATTGTTTAGGATACGATGGGACTGCGTAAAAGTCCCTTAAAATTAATAAAGAAAAATTTACTAATATTATTACCCAAAGCTAGTACCTAACCATTGGACATTACTATAGATAAAACAGTGTATGTTTGCCTACCGTAGGAGTTTTAATACGACCATCTTCCTTTTCCGTCGAGACGCAGCTGGCACAAATTATCTCCCACCTGACATTTCATTGTAGTTCAAGCATTAGTTTTCATATTTTTGTTGCTACTCGCTTTTACTGGCAATTGTTGGGCCGTGCACCCACTGGCAGACAATGTGTCATATATCAACACCTGACGAGACTCCTCTGTACTGTCATCCGAACGTCAGCAACACTTGAACTGGGAAAACTGACCTTACTGCTATGAAATAAAGACACTGTCAAAGTCAAATTGTTGCTAAGAACGTGCGACTGTACTCTGCTTGACGATGGTAGGTGTTTGGCGACCTAAACGAAATGTTGACGGAGCTATGTGCATTGTATGCCTGTTTCCTTATAGTTCAGCCCTCAGGGCAATAAGGAAAGAGATTGAAAGCTTACTGAATGTGAATGATGGTAGGATTAAATTTATGTTTGTAAAAAAAAAGAGGCAAAGGATCTTATTAGCCTGATTTATTTGATCAATCTGCTGTCTTGTCCTTTTAACAGCTAGTCCTTAGTATCACAACTATGATTCGTTGAGCAGAGACTTTATTAGACTTCTATAAAGCCTGCTTAGCCGTGGGCTAAGAAGGCAAACTTGGCAGGAAAGAAGATCTGTCATCTGTACTAAATTGTTAGTTTGTGTATCTTCAGAAATACTGATCCGATTCCGAAAATTCTTTCACTAATGAGAAGCTATAAATATTGCCAAGTATCGTAGGAATAGGATATTATTATAGTTCATGTTAAAACGAGAAATTTCACGCGAATGACGTCGCGAGCAGAAGCTTGTGATTGATCCAGCCGGCCACCAGTCGGTATGCATTTAAGCGGAAATTGCAGAGTTATTTTCAAAACAAATAGCGTAGAGTCATCTCAATTATGTATCTCTTTTCCTTGAATTTATATGTATATATGTATAATGTAGGTATATATTGTAGTAAACATGTATGTATTTGTATTATAAGTTTATAACCTATCTAAGTATTTCTGTAACTATTCTATTTATAATCTATTATGTTATCTTTTAATATTTTTCGTTATTTTTATTTCCTCTCAGAGCACCTGCCATCTTATCTCTTCACCACCATTGGTTGACTGGTAGAGAATGCCTAAGGCATTAAGTCCGCCTTTGTACGTAATTGTGTGCGAGAAGTTTAAATAAATAAATAAATCACAATTTAAGGATCCTCTAACAACCGGCAGTTCTCAAGATAACTTAAAATTTCCATAAATTAAACAAGGTTACAGAAAAAATGTAACTCATATATCTAACGAGACCAACGAGAGAATCATGATAAACTCACATAGTTGACACGACAACCATAAAACATGTTTTTTTTTAAACGGTCTCGGCATCCGCATTCCCTGAGAACGTGATGCGAAACGCGCGTTCGTTTATCTGAAAAAATAACTTTCCATCCGTTAGCTAATTAACACGGGTAATTAAAAATATTAGGGCTCATGGCTAGATATCATATTTCACCGAGGCCCCTGGCAACACAGGCAACGGAAGGAATACGGGTGGGTTTTAGTCAGTAAGAGTCTGACACACCCACCCGCTCCGCCCAGACCGGGAGAAGTTATTTGATGACATCCCACCAAAAAAAATGTATATATATCATATCTATTATTAGCCGCGACTTGGCGGGATTTTTTAGGAAAACTCACAAAAATAACGCTATATTTGGGGTCCATCGGGGGCAGTGAAGAGGTTCAATAAAACCAAAACTAATCGATTCCATCAAACTATTGTGTTCTTAATCGATTTCTCGAGAAACCTCGAAGTACTACAAACATAATATTTTCATAGTGATTTGTATGACCAGCAATTTTACGCCCGTTCCTTTATTTTAGTCAAAATACGATGGCGATGTGATTCCGAATCCATCTGTTTGATAAAGTAGCTGATATCCACTTCTGTAGTCTTTCACCGACCCTGCCAGTCATAAAAACCTTTACATACATGCTATTAAAATGCTAATCGGCATCAAATTGATTTGACTCTTGACACAGGAAGCAGCCATCAGATAAAACCAAGTGTTTACCACTAAAGCTTATGTAGATTCAAGTATACTTGAGTTACCTTAGGAAGACATAAATTACATGTTGATGTTTACCTGTTTATTTTTGTTTAAGTGCAATTATGGCTTGGGGGTGCTGAAGTTTTGCATTCCGTATTCGTCAATATATTATCGATAGTAGATTACACTACTATCGCTGTACCTAATATAATATACAGGGTGGCCCGCAAATAATATAATATACCTTAAAGCCGTTCTAAAAAAATACGAAAAAATATATATTCCAAGTAGTACCTAAGATATGATTTTTTTTTAATTAAAATACTCTGCAATTCCTAGACACATTATTTACTGCCTCTCTGTCGGCCACAGTCAACGTACAATATTACAACAAAGAGTAGGTAACCGATGAAATTCATTAATTTGTGGTCGTGGTGAAGACGAATGTAAAATAAGGTTAAAAAAAGTTAAAAATCATAGATATTGGGATTTTTTTTTGTACGGCCATACGGTCTAGTATATGCTATTTCAAGATTATCCATTGTTGTGTCATCGCGTTTCTCTTTCTTTTCTTTGCAGTCTGACTTGCTGTCGGCGGTTTAGGTGTTGTCAGCATCTTAAGGACGCTATCACATTTTTCCGCAAATATCAGTGCTTTTCATGTACCATTTTAATGAATTAGGAGTCACATCTGCAAGGATATCTTGGTTTCAAATGAAAGATAATATATTCATCTCCAGAATGGGCCCATAAAAAATATACAGCCCCATACAAAATTTTCACACAAATAATTCATAACCATCACAATAAAAACCAAAAAATTAAAAAAATGGGGTCTGAATAGGAACCAGTACAGCGAAATCCACTGCATAGTTAAACATAAAAATAATAAGAAATTGTTGTTTATATAGTCTTCTATACGGTAAGCTAAATATTTTTCAGGTAAACAAATAACTTTTTCATTTATGAGAAAAATAAGAAACGCCCTCAAATTTCTCCATACATTTTCTACTCGCGGACACTAGCGGTTCGTCATTCCGCGCTCAGACGCGCTCGTGGAAGCATGGGTGTATCAGTTTTTCGCAAAAAATAATTACGTATAGAAGTGAGTGCTGTATTGTATACTGTGGTTGGTCGAAGTTGATACTTTTTCGGACCGAAATAAAAGTGAGTACGATTTTTGGAATTTGTTATAGAAATAAATACATAATTGTAATTTTTTGTACTATGGTTGTAGATTACGGATAAACATTGTGTAAATAATTATATTATAATTTATTTTTGATACATTCGATACAATAGTCTATTTTGAGGTTTTTGGGGGTGGGGATTACGAATACGTACTCCATTTTTTTATTCAAGATGCCTGAAGATGTATTTAAAAAAATAAAAAAATCGACATGTTATCAATTGTGGAGGTTTTGGAGGTGGTGTTTACGATTATACCATCCAATTTTTGACTCAAGAAGGCAGATGTAAATTTTTGGTGATAAATCGACTTAGTTGTCAAATCATAAATCCAAAATAGTAGATGGTTATATCTGTCGACACCAAGTATGGTTTTTGTTTGTGTTGTGCATTGCTAAAATATTTATATTTGTTATTTATAGATGCCACGAATTCGAAAATTCGGACAAAGACCAAAAAAAACTGCACACGTGGCACTAAACAAAAGTTAAATTAAATATGATATTAAATTAAATATGAAAAAGCAAAATTAAATATGAGTACGTGAAAAGAGACGATAAGTTCTGGAAGGAAAACATGGAAGGACATTTAGTAAAATTTTACAATAACTGTTTACTACCAGAACTAGTTGACCCTCGATATGCGAGGTCTATGAATCTTAGAGATCATAGCTCACACATACGCGCAAATATACTGACGGAAACAAATAATGCGTAAAAGGTTATTGAACTGTCAAAATGAAACCCATTGCTATTAATAGTGTGTTACGCAATTAGGGTGCTGTATACATTTTGCGATTTGCAATCTGCCTTTATACAAAATAATTATTATACTTTTTACTACCTACTTTTGATTTATTTTTTATCAAACATACTGAACGCGCGCCTCAGTCTCAGTAAATAAAATACTGTTTTCTTAAGGGAATAATTATTTTAAAATATCAAAAAGAAAGTCTACGATAATCTCCCAGGCTAGTATTTGATTAAGTAATGCTCCAAAAATTGTCAATAAAAATAATATTTACACGTACATCTTTTCTAACTAAAAGTAGCCTGGGGGATAATCGTAGATGTTCCGTAATAGTAAAATATTAAGATTGTTAGTTTCCTTAAGAATATAGGTACTTTTTAATCCATATGGCCAGCGCTTGAAATTTTTGGGTACCTACGTAATGGCTGATGAATTTCGAAAATACTAAAAACATGAATATCACGCAGATAGTACTTAGTCACGGTTACTAAAATTCGATTGCAAACTTACAACTAACTTTACTCAATAAATACCCGTAATATTAATTTTACTATTTATTAAAGTACCAAGATTAGTTGAGTTACGTATAAAATCGAGCGGAGAGCGGTTTCAAAGTGTGTGTGCGCGTAATATCGTTGTGTTGCGATTCAGATACCTAAACTTGAGCGAGTTCAAAATGTGATAGCGTCCTTAACGTCAGATAAATAAATTAGTGCTACGGCGTAGCACACGCGTAGCACTTACTTATTTATTCTTAATTCGTATTTATGCTAACATTTATATCGACTCTAGTGGAATAAATCCTTAGTAATCTAATATTATAAATGCAAAAGCGAGTTTGTTTATTTGTTTGTTACGCTAAAACGGCTGAACGGATTTGGATGAAATTTGGCACATGGGTAGACCATGACTTGGAATAGGACATAGAATACTTTTTTATCCCAAATTCCCACGGGATCGAGACTAACGTTGGTGAAACCGTGGGCACAGAGAGTATTGAATAAAACTAACCTTATTGTAAGTTAGTTTGTTTTAAAGATCTTTAACAAAATGTTTTATAATGTCTATTGGTTTCCACACAGTACGTCTTTTTCTTCCATATACCTATATCATGAAGTATCATGTTATCTTAGCGCTTTGACAGCCAATCGCGTAGTCAATACGTGATGCCGCTCAGTCCACAGGACGCCGATTACGTACGGTATACGTGATTAAATTTCATATAGTTTAGATAATACATAAGAGAAATAAAAAAAAATATGCTTAAAGCACACAGTTATTTTTTTTTTTAATCTTACTTTATCTTAAAAAATGCCCGGCATACCAGGGAATGCGTGCTAAAAACCGGCCGGCTGTCAAAGTGTTAGGATTCACATCCTTCCTAGCCTTATCGCCTGTCATCATCATTACCATCGATATGATATTCGATATTAAATAATTAGCAAAAACTACAACACCAGCAACAACAACAACAACCAGCTACAACAATCAGAACCAAGAGGCACACTTGCCTGAAAAAAATTCTCACGTCTCTTAAATTAATTAAATTAAAACAGTAGGTCAATATGCTTGCTTGTTATTTAAAATACGCTATGGTGTATGGGAACATCGGTATCTTTGCCAGATTCAGGCTTGACCGGTTTGTTCAATTAATTAGTAGATGCAAACATTACTGTTTAGTCACGTCTTTCTGAGTTAGACGATACTTCGTGAACGCTCTCACCCATTATCTGGTACAGTCAAGCGCACATCAACAACACTTGCACTACGAAAATCGCCCTTACTTATCGACATAAAGATGCTGTCAATGTCAAATTATTACCCCTGATATGTAGTCGACTGTACTTGCATATCATCATGCATGTGAGTATGTATTAACTTTCTATTAGGTACCTATATCGGGTTCCTATATTATCGCAGCTTTTGCCTGTTTTGTATTCGTTGTTAGTTCGTTCGGGTTTTATAAGAGAAGCTCTTCTCTAAAGGTTGAGATTTTATTTTGCAGTTTCCGGTTGTTTTTATTTGTTCCATGCTGCAAGTAGCCAAGTTGTCTTTTGGTTTTCTAATGCCTCATTTTTGCTGCTAGTCGAAATTTTTAGAGATACTGACGCTCCCTTAAGTACATGATTCTCATACAAATCATTAACCACCTATTTTTGGGTGGGATTTTATTAAATAACTTCTCCCGCTCTGGGCGGAGCGGGAGAGTGCGTCACAATCTTACTAACTAAAACCCACCCGTGTTCCTTCCGTTGCCTGTGTTGCCAGGGGCCACGATATCCCTTTCGGACTTTCCCGCGACCCCGGCAGATCATTAACCATCTCACCGCATAATAGATAGGGGTTACTTTTCCTTAGGTATTTGTAAATATACTAATCTCTATTGTAAAGAGCTCCTGTCTACACAGACCCTTATAAAAACGAACCGCATCAAAAGCCCTAAAATTCGTTCCAATTTTTGTTTCTACCTGGCCACATTATTGTGTGAAGCGTCGGGAATTGAAGGCGATCCTTTGTGGTACCGCGACCGCAGAACGATCGCTCTGCTATTAAACCTACCACCATACTGCTCAGGCGTCTTTCAATGATACAGATTGCATGCTTTTATTTACTTTCTTTTGTTTTTTCGATAATTGAAGCTTGCTGGGGAGTTTGTTCCACCACTTCTTCCCAGCTAAAAGACTAGGAAGTGGTGAAGGGCGAGCGTTTTGGGGGACTGTATTATGTAATTTTAATGTTCGAAAATTGCTGATTCTCAGCCTAGTTTGAAACAATAACTTTTGATTTTGAAGTTTGTTTTGATTTTGTAATGTCAGTTTTGATGGTCTTTTTCTGCATACCATATCCGTTCCGCACCGCATTTTTCAAACACTCAACAAGAAAAGTAAGTAGGTACTGCCTTCAGTAAAAGACACATTTATATGGCGAATGGACTACACTTTAATGCATTTACTAAGTATGATAACAAATTGTAAATATCTAAGTGCATACTGTCAATATAAGTTAAATGCTGTAAAACTTTGTAATGGATAGGTCCATCTTATAAAATATGATAACAGAACTCAATAAATATTTTAATAATAATAAGAGCATGTTCAACAAGGAGATAAATATAAGTGGATCATCTAGTTATGCTAAATTATGTAGATAATGTACTTTTGATACTTACAATATCGTTATATGGGAACAGTTGGTAATTTTTCATCAGGTTTGTTGATAACGAAGCCTACATGGACATTGTCACTGCATTATTTAGCTTTCGAAGACTTCGTTTCCCCTATACTTTTATAAAGCCTTACATAATCAGCCTATAATGTTCCCACTGCTGGGACACAGCCGACACAGGCCTCATTAGGTATAGGTCGTGTGAAGGGTTTCGAGTGAGTTGGTCGGTTCCCATCCCTAGGCTCCTGTTTTGTACTTGTTTTTTAAAATGCTTACAAATTGTTGAGGAAATAGGGGATGCAAAATGCGCAGATTTTGGGGTCAGAAGCATCATTAAAGTCATGTTAAAAATTACTTTTACTTACCATCTTATTTAAAAAACCCGAACTTAGTAAACATTTCCGTACATGTTGTTAAGTCTATTTATAACAAGGCTTTGAAAACTAGTGTTTTCAAAGCCTTCTTATTTGTCAATCATTCTCCAGTTTTTAGCAGTTGATATCAAATCTGTAGGGCTAAACACCGGAGAATGATTGACAATTGTGTTTACCTGAATCAGGTCTCGCTCGTCCTACCTCTAACTTCCAAAAGCTGCACCACTAATCGTAACTACCAAACCCATTAGTACCATAAGCATACCATTATCCACCTAGTCTTCCGTCCTGCCAGCAGGTAATAACATGTACAATTGGATCGCAGAGCGGCTGTATCTAAAAACTGTTCATTACACGGTACACTGCAGCTAATTTGGTCGCTGGCTAATTTCTGGATAACATCGTCGGCGCAGCTCTCCGTGCCACATTCTTGCGCGTCTAAGAACTAATTAAGTCTACCCTGCGCTCGCGCACACCCTTCGGATGCTTGTGCTGAGACGGACTTAGGAATCGATGGTCTAGGAAATATTTTTTGCTTGGAAATCCTGGAATAGGAATAACAAATGTTTTTTTCGAATGCCTTACCAAGGCTCTGATAAGTCAATCTGGAAATAAACCATAAACTTAAAATGAGATTCGAAAACAGATTCAAACGAGTAGACTTTCAGAAATCAGAGGTTATCAAAAAAATACTTAAACTTTAAAAAAGCTCTCTATCTAATAAATACGTAAATGTATGTTATGTTATGTTTGCTTCGCCTATTATTTAAATAAGAGTGCTCTAACGTGACTTTTTTATTGTCTGTAAAGAATTTAGAAGCATTTATTATCTTATGGTTTGAAGCATCCAATAAAATAAATCTAACACAAATAGCTTTCAAAATTTCATAATCACGTTAAATTACGAACAAGTAAAGTAACTTAAATCTATCTAGTAAATGCATTTCATATCTATATTGGTCTCTGAGATTGTATTTAATAGCCATAAAGGTGACCATTAATTGACTTGCATAATGGTAATTATATAAAAGTATAAGTATGATCAACATCTCGGTGGTCTTGAAGCAAGAATGGCTGATACCGACAATACTTTAGTGCGCCTGGTAATAAAAATAAAGATTTCCATTAATGTTTATGGTTAAATATAAAATAACAACAGATAAGGTT
This sequence comes from Atethmia centrago, assembly GCA_905333075.3. NCBI lineage: Eukaryota > Metazoa > Arthropoda > Insecta > Lepidoptera > Noctuidae > Atethmia > Atethmia centrago. Next base: position 11,534,374 of record HG995387.1, read on the forward strand.
GGTTATAAAGTATTAAAGTCACCGGATGCATTATGTCCGACTTTTATTATATTTTAGTTGTTGGTCTAGATTATAATTATCGATTACTCTGTTAAAAGCCTCTTTTTTTTTCGAGCCTAAAGATCGATTACAGAAACTAATGAAACATAGGAATATAATAAAACTAAAACGAACTACATCGTACCAAACCTACTAGGACTATGTAGGTACTAAGCTGCAGAATCTTGTTTCCACAATGATCACCTAATACATTTTCATAATATCCAGTTGCAAAACCACCCAATTTGTATCAGAAACACATTCAAGAAACATTTGTAGACAAATATAAGTGGAACGATAAAATCGTCAACAACGTTTTTGTTCTTGGACCACAATTTATTACCTCAATTAAATTAGCCCACATCCTCCGCCGATGAGAAGTTACCTCGTATAACACTTCGTAAACTGTATGAGACAAACAATTTTAAAGAAAAGAGGCTACAAAAGCAACTCATCTGCTTTATTGTAGACACTAAACATAAAATATACAAGACAAAATTTACTTCTTTTGTGTCGATCAATAAAAAGCAGCCATAAAAAATTAAGTATAAATTATGTCCCAAATGCGACCCTGGCTAATATCGTGGATAATCTTTGCACAGCGATTGTTATTATAAAGTTTAATGTCTACTACAGTCGATTACACTCGGTTCGCTCCGAAATAATGTAATTTTCAAACTCTTTTATATCGTACTTGTTCTTTTTTCGCGGATCATCATCCAGCCGTTGAAAGGAGACCCCAACGCCCTATGCACTCCATATTTTTTTCATTAAGTGCTGTGAGCTTGGAGTCTAAATAAGACTGGTCAACTATAAACACAGGTTGTCCACCACGCCCACACCGGCAGGTTTGCGAAGGTTCAAAAAATAAAAGAGTACTCTTAATCCGTGATAATGTTCCTCGTAATAACAGCTTGAATATAATTAAATATAAGAAAAAACAAATTCGTGGCGAGAATCGACATTAAATTGTTTATTAGTTGAGAATAGAGGCACTGATGTAGTTTTATATTGCCTCCGAATTTATTATGTTACATTAAACCTTTTATGTTAATTTTATAAATGCAATAATTCTGTAATGCGATTTAGGGGATAAATATCTGTGACATCACGTGTGGTGGAGACAGTAGCGTGCAATAGAACGCGCCTAAGGCTATTATTTTGACAGTAAAAACAAGATGGCAGACGATGATTGCGCGCGAAATCGATCGTCACGAGCGCATTCCACTCACACTGAACGCGTGCCGGAACAAAAACTACTATATGAAAGTAATTTTCCCCGAGATATCTGACATGCGTACACATAGAATAACATCCTATTTAGTTAGATGATTTGAAATATTCGCTGTGAATTCCTGGCAGAAGGAATGCCTAGGCAATTTTTCGCGCTAGACTTAACGCACGCTAAAGTAACTGAATCGATTACTGTAACGTATGTCTGTAACGTGTTGAAATTAAAGTAACTGTTAGTTAAAACCGTTTTGTTTTAATCGTGTTACAAATCATGAATTACACGTATGAACGGCATTTAAGCGTTCAACCTTTCATGAATTACCTACTTCGAATAGGGAGGTATATGTGTTACCCCATGTAACATGGGACGAGGGCGGGAAGATGATGATCACGAAGTAGGTATATGCCAGTGGACTAGAAGTATTATGTAGGTACTAAACGGCGCAGGACAGCCTCTACCAGAAGTGGTCATCGTATTAGTGGTTTAGCAACTTAATAACATCAGTATTGTGCCGGAATATAGCAGTTCGTCGTGGACGTGGTACCACTGCGGCTCTCCAGACATCATCTTCTGTCATCAGAAGACAGCCGCCACGCAACCATCAATGCCGCGCTCTGCTACAGTGACTGTCACCAGCCAGTGTCACTCTTATCCGACCTTTTCGGTGATTCCATTAACTTCGCAACAAAACTAGATGGCGCCACTTGCTGCGGTGTTATACTTATGCCTACTGCTTATAAAAACTGTCTATATTACTAGCATATTTTCATTAAATAAACACGTTAAAATCCTTCGTCGATCGTTATCAAGCGCAAATTATGTAATAAATAAATACCTAACTGAAGGGAACTGGTTCCGACAATCTTCATAAACGATGAGCAAACAACTTATCGGTGGTCGCTACTTTTGCTTTAAGTATTTTAGCAGTAAAAAGTTACAACTACACAAAGATAGCTTTATGGACGATGGTCCACTTACATTTTTTATTTTGATTACTTTTTTGATTATTTTATTTTAAAACTATAGCTTTTCTTCCTGTTAAATCGTGTAGTACAATAAAATAATAATCATTTTAAAATAGTACTAAAAATTGTATTACCTTTTTTGTAGATTATTTTAAGATTGTAATTACACGATTTGAGAGGAAGAAAAGTGGACCATCGTCCATTGTAGATGTAACTTTTTACCTGTTCTATCTTTCAAGTAATCATGTCATTATATTTATTTTCATGAATTAAAACTTGTATAACTATTTGAATGTGAACTAAGTACCTAATATTCAATTACGAACGTCTTCAATTCAAGTCCACGCTAATTTGAGCCCGACAATAAAGTCCAACAAAACGATTGCCAACTTTACAAAACAAAACAATAAAATAAACACAATTTTCGTATTAAAAATACGTAAGATTGCCAACAGGGGCTACGCACAGTACATTATTAAAGCCTGTTGAGTCAATATGGAAATATTTAAATGTTACCTAAAACAGAATACAATGGGAAATATCTACGCATGGTTATTACCATTATGGTCGACAATCGTGGTCATTATGGTATTGAATACTTTATTGAGTAATTTCCTGAGTTAAATCGTATGGGTAACCGGAATTATTAAAACTAATTGCCATTGAATTATTGTAGCTGCAGCTTATTATACTTCGATTCTCAGTGCAATTCGATATTTATAGTGTTAAATTGTATGGAGCTGGATTGGAATTGGATAATGTTACCTACACGCAGCACATTTTTCTAAGCAGTTAAACTATTAACAGTAGGTATTGTTATAAACTATTTTTGGTTATTTTGAACTATTGTGTTTATTTTTTAAATTTAATTTAATTATTTATTGCAAACATCATTCTAGTTCATATTTTACAAAAATACATTTAAATTAGACTACTTAAAAAACAGATAAAACCCAATACAAAATTACGATTAATTAAATTTACATATTACAAAATGTCAAAATAAAATGTTATGTTGGCACTTTGTACCTATCCAATCCTGTTATCATATTTATAGGATACAACTTCCCAAACGTCCGAGGATTCACGAGTCAAAGGTCAGACGTTCGTCGGTGAGACCAGTCCACGGACATTCGGCAAGAGTGCGGGGTCGCTCACGAAATAGTAATTGTCGAGGAATGTAAGGAATCCGACGCGTTTGTGTGCGATTTCGCAACAATAACCCAATAAAACAGAAAATTCAGTCGAACCCGCCCCGGCCTTATAAGACGACCAGTCTCCCTTCTCGGTCGGGTTACACAAATAAGTATGGAAGTCGTGATGAGACCCACGCCTTCGGGCCAAACTGAACAGATGCTCGGAAGTCAAATGCATGGAAGCTTTTTTTACTCAAATAATGAACTGTCACCCTCAGGCTTAAATGTATTTCATTTAAAAAATCCTTAACATTTCTTTAGCCAAACAAACAATGGAAACTCCGCGCACTGTGTCATTATTTGTAATTAATTTAGGCACCGGCCACAACGAATGCTTTACGAGCGGAACGCACGTCCACTTTGATTCAAAAATTGATTCCCATAAAATGTATGAATGTGTGTAAAGAAATACAAAAACTTTCGACTAAACCATCAAAAAAATTACCCGAATCCGGACCCAAATTATTGTGTGATTTGTCTCGGCACAACACACGTTAATTGTTTTATTTCAGACAGGTAAAAATCTCGTAATTATCCCGAGCGGTCCACAATGAAAATAGGAGGGAAAAAATAGACAAAGGATGACCGACGACGCCGGTTTTTGTTTTGTAACCCTTATACCTGGGCGGGGAAATGAGTTCAGAGTCAGGTTTTAAACTTTTTACGTTGCAATCTTAAATTGGTGGAACATTCTGAGGTATAAATAGCAGAGTAATTGCAAAGGAATTATTGAGACAAAGTGATATCAACCATCTTAAGGAAGACATCTTTATTTTTGATGTCGCGTACATTGTTATGTTTTTTCTCACAACAAAACTGACGGCACCTGACGATGGGCCTGTCCTATCACGTAGCAGCGATAAAAACGTGACGGAGTCAGCACTGACGTGATTACAAAAGCTTTGTTGTGGTAACAGCTTATAAAAATCCTACTCTTTTTATTGTTTTGTCATTTCACTCGGAAAGTTTCAGAGAATATTCATGAGACATGCCTTATTGTTGAACAAATCGTTAACAACTAGAATTTGTTTTCAATATCTAATCACGAACGTACGTCTGCACACCCTACTAATATTATAAATGCGAAAGTTTGTAAGTATGGATGGATGGATGTTTTTTACTCTTTTACGCAAAAAGTACTGAACGGATTTGGATGAAATTTGGCACACAGATAGTTTATAAACAGAAATAACACATAGGATACTTTTTATCCCGATATACCCACGAGGTCAAAACTTAAACGGGTGAAACCGCGGGGCGCATCTAGTTTGAAATGAAAATGGCTAGTTAGTTTCGCACACATGACAAAATGAACATCATGAATGAACATCCCTTAGCAAATTAGAAAATTAAAGAAATCAATGCGTCTTACGCCCCCCGCCTTAAACTAAATTAAACAATTGTAATATTCATATAACCATTAGTCTTGCAATATATTGGAGCTATTCGATAGAATTGGAATGTGTAAAACAGGCTGTAAACCCCAACACAAACACATACGACTCTCATCTTTTTATGTTATCAAAAGTGCAAGTTATAACATTGAAAGCGAATTAGCGTTTGCACAACAGCCTGTTACAATACTCAATGGTCCGAGATTAGCTGAAAGGGAACATTGAAACCTATGTGAATGCAGGTTTAATAACACCAATTTCAATCTCCTATGGGCATTATGTCATGTACATATGTGTGTTTACAAGTAATTCCGCCTGTATGGTTCATATGTGACCATGCATCTATCCCGGACCCATAAAATAGGAAGTTATAGGCGCAAGTTGAATTTCAAATGATTTCACAGAACACATTTTGTGCCTATGATAAATGTTCCTGAGTCGTTATACCGGGAATTGATGGATATATTTATATAAATTATAAATGTATAGATATTGAAATGACATGCAAACTAACACTGCCAGCGGGTCCGTTCCCGCGAAATGCACTTAAATCTTCTTAGAATACAATACTTAGGTACAGGTTTCCGACACAAACAAAAACATATTTGGTTTGTGTCGGAAACCTGTACCAAATTCGATGTAGTTGAAACTATACAGAAAGTACTACGACTTATCATTTAAATGTACTTTTAAGAATGTATGCGCTATTATATTTCTCCGTCCAATCTACGTGTTCAGATAAGTCTGCCTGCATATCAGGAATATGACATGCCCATCTGATAGAGTATTACTTAAATGAAAAATTACAATCATTGCGCTACGCGACATTAAACATGGTAGAATGCAAATTTCAAAGGATAAGAGTTTCCATTATAAATGTTCATTACGTTCGGTCGCTCCGGTCATGTATTTACGTTACATGCTGTGCATTTTCTACTCGCAATTACATTTTGATAAATCGACGGATAATGTTTAAACACACTTTAATTAACTACGGCGATATTAAAAATTCTTCCGATATGACGTTCACTAAGCGTCGTGGGGCGGTCCGCATCTTTCCATTTTAAAAAGTAACGTTACAAGATAAATGAAAGGTCGTTTCAAGAAAAAATAATTACCCAATCCGTCGAGCGAATGGTTATCAGGCGCCTCTTTAAACGAAATTTTAATAAAGCGAATAAGGCTCGATTACGTCGCTCATATTTCAAGATGGCCGAAACAATCGCCGATCATTACCAGTGGATGCGTATGCGCACGGTATACGCCACGGGAGCGCATTGATAAACGTTCGTAATGATGGTACGCAAACTTACCGTTTATGGTAAACTTATCGAATGTTGCCAGTATGAAAATGAAATGTTAATTTTTGAAGTTACGACGGAGAATGAGCGTATCTCCGTTTAATATTTGTTGTAAGTACATAAAGCTCAAAGACCCGGAAAGGGAAGAGGACATATTCTCTAGGAATCGGAGTTTCTGTTGAACACAGACTTTTCCATATTTGGAGGTATTACAGTCAACTGTCATCACAGTTACATCGTTTGCGGAATAGAGAAATGTAGTTTATATAATTTCTATGGTCCTGATGGTGGCCCTTCTCCTGTTAATGAGACTAATCCTCATCGATAAGATCAATGAACGACGCTGTATTCTTTAGCCACCACCGTTTTAGCTATCCAACGATTCTTAAATCCTTTACTTTTTCCAAATTTCCTGGTTCACGTATCCACCTATCTTCCCACCATACGTATCCCAAAACGGGTGTGTTTACAGACATCGGCACCGTCATTAAACAATGCCCTTTTTAGTCAATCCGTCATTGTTACAGCACAAAAATCACGTTCACGAGTGTGTACCCGGGCCATAGGTAAAAGGGCGCCTTCTCTGCCTGCCTGCAATACACACAACACGAAATTAGTGAAATCGGCGCTTTGAAACAGTATGAAATACATTACTGTGTAACTTAATCTCAAGTTAAGTGAAAGAATGTGTGGTGCAGCTATGTATAAGGTATAGGAGGAGAAGATCAATGGTTCGTTGTTTCACGGTGCGGTAAGAGAATGCGGTCCGTGAGAAAAAAATACTCTCGCTTCCGATGCGGTCGGATAGATAGCGCAGGTGGCGAACGCGCCTCACGCCTCCTCGCCCGTTTCAAATTTAAAATACTTTATTTTTAGGGATCTCTGCGTTGGGTGCATGGACCAATGAATATTTTAAGCCTTCGTTTAATTCCGTAACGTTGTTTATTTGCTCGGTTAAAGGAAAATTGTTAATTAAGAATGCCTTTGCTATTGTTTAAGATTAAATTAAGGACGAGCTTAATTAAGTCTATTTTAAAAGTACAGGGAGAACACCCACTGCCTGAAAGACAGTGGACGTAAATTTCTAAAATAGATCGCATTTTCTCCCTAAAATTACGTGAACCAACATATGCAGAGCACACATCATCAAGGGCGTCGCCAAGGAGAAGCAGGGAGGGGCAGCTGCCCCCCAGTGATAAAAAAGTACTGAAAAGCAAAGCAACCAAAGTTCCGCTCACTTGAATTCGTCCAATTTTATGATCTACCGAACATAAAAAATTAAATCGAAATTTGGCAGCAATTGTATGTAAATCTAACCGTTGTTGATGTCCTAAAAGGGGCAAACACCTTTCTGGAAACAGGAAAAACGTTGAAAATTTTGATGGCTCTACTGTGCACAGCGTGTACAATTCATACTTTTCCCATCCTCTATATATCAACTTGCCCTCCCCTGGGTCATCGGCTGGCGACGCCCTTGCACATCATGTTAACTCTACCAAACCAACGTTGAATTGGTGAAATACATGTTCATCTATCCTAAACATCTTTCCATAATAATTATGAAACTTCAAAAATATCCTTTCATTCTTTATACGGAACTTGGTTGGTAACATTAAGGTGGTGTTAACGTTACCATCGTAGGCGAAGGGTTTAGGAATTCAGTAGCAGTTTGTCATTTGTCGTTTTTTACTATTATATTTATAACGTCGGCACCGTCGAATCCTCTATGCTTTTGTTAGGCATATATTTTGACTTGTAAATATTTATGAAACATTTCATAGTGTTCTTTCATAGAAAGTAATAATTGAGACGTGTCAGTTATTGCTTTATAATATTTAAAACAATAGGAATATTTTACGAATTCGGTACTTTTTTTTTTTGAGGGTGGGGGAAATCATCAAATAACTTCTCCCGCTCTGGGCGGAGCGGGAGGGTATGTCAGACTCTTACTGACTAAAACCCACCCGTATTCCTTCCTGTGTTGCGGGGGCCCCCGTGACCCATAAGTACCTTCCCGCGACCCCGGCAGGCATCGGCCCTAGTGTACCCCTACCTATGTGCTGACGACATCTCTTTGAGGCGCGCGTGGAATACAACGCGCCGTCGACCCGGGCCTGGTCCTTACCGGACGGTGAGCTACTCATTGCTCACCGTCCGCAAGCCCGCGCCTACGGTGGCCGGAAATCCGCCCGGGATTCCCGACGCCCTGGGCATCTCCTGCGGCGGCTAGGGGCGAGAGGGCGCGAAACTTGCCTTTCCCTCAACCGTCCCGCCTCCTCCTTCGCGAGCATTACTGCTTCGCAGAAAGAGGTAACGGCTGCCCATGCCCTCTCGCTCTGTACCATGGCCACCAGGGCCGGACGCGAGAGATCTCTGCCGCCGATCGCCTCCACGAGGACACGGCGGTGCTCTGCCCAAGCCAGGCAGACCTCCATCGTATACTCCACTATCGTATGCGAAACTGCCGTGTCCGGTGAGGACCACGAATTCGGTACCTGCAAACCGAAAACCATTTTCCTAAAAAACTCATATAGATGTATATTTAAAATCCAAGGCTCAATCTCATTTGCTCTATAAAATCAGTATCAAACACTGACAAGATCGGATCATTTTTATCTTTTGGTGCTATCAATCAATCAATCAATTTATTTGTGAAACATAGGTGTTTACATAGGTATTTACATAAATAGAGGGGTGCGTTATGTTTTGTCATAATTACGACACACAAATTAATAAGTGATTTTAGATTATGCATGCTTAAATATTTTCATATAATGAGCAGGAATAAAGAAACGGCAAATACATCAAAAACAATAAATAGTCACAGTACTTATTATCTAAAGGTAAAATTGCATCATTATAATAATTGGTCGTTCAAATATTCGTCTAAGGTATAATAACATTTGTCAATTAATAATTTAGTAAGAGCTTTTTTAAACTTATAGGTACTCGTATAATGCCATGTTCTTTGTCGTCAAGAATTTTATTAAACACTTCAGGTGCCATACTAAAAATCTTTTTCGCATCAATGAGGTCTTACATTTTAGATGACATAGTTTAATCAAAATAGGTAAAAAACCTTTTACTTGGGCAGTGTGTTTTAAAACCCAAATTTGTAATTTGGATACTTACGGAAAGCAGATGCGGTATCCAACGGCAAACTAGCTTTCTCACACCAAGCGCTTCATGCAAGATCTTCTGAATGGTTGTCCCTGAGATGCCTAATAGAGCCTCTATCTCTCGATACGTCACATGACGATCTTCGAGAATTAGTTGTCTCACAGCAATGATGTTATCTTCAGTGAAGGTGGATTTTGGGCGTCCTTCGCGAGATTTGTCACTAACACTAGTACGTCCACGCTGTAATTCTAAATACCAGCGTTCGACAGTCCGCAGAAATGAGGCTTCATCACTGAACACAGATGTTAACTCTTCAAAACACTGATGCCGTGTCAAGCCTCTTCTAAAGTTGTAGAAAATTATTGCACGAACATTTTCCTTAGAAAGGTTCATTTTCGTACGTAACCTGACAGATTCCAATCGACGCTGTGACTAAACAATAGCATTAATCCTAATACTTTCAACTGTTTTGAGATTCAAAATTTAAACACATTCGAATATTAAACAGTTCCAAATTCAAATTTGCCGGGAAATATGGAAACGACAGAACTTAAAAGGCATACCTCGTAATGATGAATTTCGTACTTTATCACGTAAAAATGTAAGACTCTAATAAAATCACTCGACATCGATGTATGCCGATGTATGATACATAGCCAAGCCTTTCGAGCCTTCGACATTGAAACTAGCCTATAAAAACATTAATTCAACAAGTAATTAAATTCCAAACCAATTAATATCGAGAACTTTATAACCCACATCGATTGTAAGCTTTAATATCCATCGAGTATGGCAGTGGAGGAAGGAATCGTATTTAATATCGATAACGTACATTAAAAGTCACGTACGACTCGATTACTTGGAATCCCATCGAAAAACACGCATGCGTAACGATCACTAAATATCCTTTTTGGGTAAACTGTGGCCATTGAGAGGGTTAATATTATATTAAGCTTAGCAAAGCACCAATATCTGAACTTCAAAACACGGTAGGTAAATTTTCAATGTTTGTTTAAACATTAATTATTTTTCTGTAAATTATTTGATCAATTTGTAATAAGATATTAATAAATTTATTATAATATTCATAAATACTTACGACTTATAATTATACGAGTAAGGATTAACCCTTTCGTTACAAAAATAATTAACTGACTTAAATAATAAGCACGGTATGAAAACAAATCTGACATACAACACATTGTTAGGCTCCTTTATTTAAATTCATGAAATAATCCTACGTAGTTTTCGCCTATACGTGAGTGCAACTCGCAGTATGGATATATCACCTAATACCAATCAAATAATATAGTAATTACAGGCCAGTATTAGTTGTTTTTGGGTACTTAGGTAAAAAAATTCTCAAACTATCACAGATACTCGTAAGTAGGCTTTACAAGTTAACGAGTAATAGTCGACTTTGATCGAACCATACATCGATATACGTCACGGTCAATACTCCAACTGCAAATGTAAGTTGGTCGACTATTACTCGTGAACTTGTAAAGCCTAAGAAAGTTTGAGATTTTATTTACGTACCCAAAAACAACCATTTAGCTGGTCCGGGACACACACTCACACACACACACTTGACTCCATATTACGCAAACGGATTCCTGAATCGAAAAATTGTTTCCACTAACCCGCAATACCCTACATCATGGGATAGACGAGAAAAAAAAATCATCCCACGGTACCCAAAAAAAAATATTTTAAGATTTTATTTTACCACTTTGTCGGCATGATTAACATGTAAACCCAGGGACGGATTTAAAGTTGTGGCGGCCCTGGGGCAACCAAGAAGTGGAGGCCCCGAAAAATTTGTGAAACAGATAAAAAAAAAACAATTCAAAGAAGGTACCTTACGAAGTTATGATTGTAGTCTCTTTTTTTTTTTGAAGGACACAAACGAAGTATTTTATTCATATAAAAATCAATGAAAAATCTAATTGTGGAGGCCCCTTCTTTGTGGAGGCCCGGGGCCAGTGCCCCTGTTGCCCTGCCCTAAATCCGGCCCTGTGTAAACCCGTGCCAAATTCTAGTAATAAGAGTCTCTGAGCTAAACCGCGGACAGACAGACAGACAGACGGACATGGGGAAACTTTTGGGGTTCCTTGTTGACTACGGGACCCTAAAAAGGCTTTTATGTTATTGATATCATAATTTACGTACTAAAAACATAAAGGCCACCGAGTTTACGCATATCGTCGTGAAAGCATATTCGTGTAATTGCTTACAACTGTTACATACAGCAAACATAAAATAAAAAACTGAATACACTTTATTCCTGGAGATAGCCGAGTGCTATCAAAAATACCCGACGAATGGAGAGCGGGGGAAATTTGAAAAGGCTGTGATTACTATGCGGTTGTAAAAAATAATGTGGCAACGAATCAATGGTTTAAGTTTTCAGGTTTTAAATTACAATTTCGAGTGAGATGCATATGTCGGTCGTATTTTGAAACGAAATTTCGTTGCTTTTATGCAACACACGCGTAATAACGTTACGTCTGTTTGTAGGTAACTAGCGATCCGCCTCTGCTTCACATGGTTTTTATGACTTCACAAATCATTGAGACTTCTTTATTTTATGTATGTTTATTATTGTTTTAATACACATAAACCTTCCGGAATACATTTTCTAAATGATGGTGCAAACCCCATCAAAATCCGTTGCGTAATTTTGAAGAACGAAGAGAAGAAACACGAAAACCGACGTTATTTTATCATATCGCCATGATCTGGAAATCTGCTTCTTTACTAACGCAATATTTTGACGTGTTAACGTCTTATAAATCGATGAGCGCCGGCTGCGCGCACGAAAAAGCATGACTCATTGTCACGTTCCGCCTGAGCCGAGTGTGCAAGCGAGAGCGCGGAACTAGCGATAGAGAGGCACGATCGGCCTAAGCGTTCGGCTTGTGACGCATCTCTCTCTCGTTATCACGTAAAATTATCGTCCGTAAACCGACTTTGCAGACAACCAATTTTTTTTAAGTTAATGCCAAGTACTACGAGGTACAAAGGGATACTGTTAAATAGGTTGCCTGCATATAATGCAGGTAATTCAACCAATTACAGTAATTTCGTGTTAGAAAGTAGATGTTTGTGGGTTGGTCCTACATATCAATCTGCGCCAACAAGGCACAGATAATTGTTTTCTATACTTACTCGTATTACACTTTCGTATAATCGCAGAGTCATGAAAGTAATGTAAAAGTTTTTTAATGGCAGTTTGCTTTCAGTAGGTTTCAACTACAAATATTTGCTGCAAATAATTCCGACAATCATGAAGATATGCTACTTAGGAGTAATCTCTAGATTTAACCTCTATGGGCTCCACTATAATCAATCTGAACTTGGAAGAATCAGGCAAACCGGTGTTGGGTTGTTTATAAGTCATAACTACCTAGCCTTTTCCCAACTATGTTGGGGTCGGCTTCCAGTCTAAATGGATAAGCTGAATACCAGTATTTTACATGGAGCGACTGCCTATCTGACCTCCACAACCCAGTTACTGGGTAACACCCTTTGGTAAGACTGGTTATAAGACTATTGGGCTTCTTCTGAATACCCGTAACGACTGTCAAAGATCTACAAATCACAACCAGCACCAATGGCTTAACGTGCTTTCCGAGGCAAGGGTCTTGGTATGTTAAGATCGTCACCCATCCACAGACCAACCGCGGCAAGCGTAGCTTAACCCGATCGATAGACCGATGTGCCTGTTATTACTTAGCCTTTATAAGTGATAGGACATAGGACAACCATTAGCCACCTGCATTATGCTAATCCAGTCATATATTACTTTAAACTCTGTTCAATTCCTGAACTTGAAGCTTTTCTTACTACCTTACCTTACAGGTGGAGCCGACGGGCTCGGCATCCCTCGGGGCAGCTTCCCGGGCCCTCTTTGTGGAGAAGGTCCGTGCCTCCAACGCGGCATGCCAGGCTGGGGACTTTGCCACTGCCGTCGCTCTCTACACCGATGCCTTGACGTTGGACCCTGCTAATCACATACTTTACAGTAACCGGTAAGTTCTGCAAACTTCATGGTCTAATAGGGTGGGTGCATTTTGAAAAATGGCAACGTCGCAAATACTTGTCAAAGACATATCTCGCTGTTTTAACTAATTAATCAACATTACTTAAGGCGCTGACAAGACCCAGTTGACCAAAATAGGCTGCGCTTAAGAAAAAAAATTGCCAAATCTGTATAGTTTGTGGTAGCGGAAAAAATATATGTTAATTTTTAACATATTTCCCAGAACTTGGTTGTTACCAAAACACGTTTTGAAAACAAAATCTCGATACAAACTAACGTTAAACTAACCTCTTACTTTGAGTTTTAATCCAAAATATCTGAATCAAATATCAACATACGTTACGTATTTAATTAATAACAAGAACGTCTTATTTGAATGCAGAACTTGGTTGTTTTTTATTTTCGATTACTCAACTCAATTTTGAGTAAATAGATAATTGCTTCATATTTTGCAATACATTACAAGCGTTGTGTCATCGCGCTTCACTTTCTTTTCTATGCAATCTGACAGTGACCGCGGTTTAGGTGTTGTCAGCGTCTTAAGCCGTTGATCCCGGCTGACATTCATGGATCTTTGTCAGTCGTTACGGGTCGTCAGAAACCCGAAAGACTACCAGTCTTACCAAGGGCAATCATATTACCCAATTACTGGGTTGTGGAGGTAAGATGGCAGTCGCTCCATGTAAAATACTGGTATTCAGCTGCATCCAGTTAGATTCGAAGCCGACTTGCATTGCAATTAAATGAAAGAAAATTTAAAACTCATGTTAAAAGTACACTTTGTAAACAAGCATATATATTACAAATTAGAGGATTATATCCAAGAAAAGAATGCTTGGAAACATGCTGGTCCAGCTCCATAGGACAATCTAGAGTCTAGACAAAATCAAACTGGTTGCTATTTTAATTGTACAATTTATTATTTGATACAAATAATAAAACAATGTTGAATTTTAATTCTGTGATTACTGTAACTCACACACTGACTTTATTTATTATTTTTAGGAAAAGTATACTTTTACAATGTTTGTAAATATGTGAGCATCATGTACCTACCTATCACATAATTCATTTATCTGTCATTGCTTTATTTTTCATTCTTTTTTTACCTATTTTGGTATAGTAATTTTATTCTAGGTGCAGCGTCTTCACATATAATTTTAAAATGTACATATACAAAATTTTGTAAAACATTTTAAAAGAGTAACGGTGGAGTTTCTTGCCCATTCTTCTCCATACGAAACTACCTTTTAGAAGGGGCAACTAGAATCAATTCTATTTTTTTTTGTTAATTTTGACGTTCAAAAGTGCCTTTTATGTGCCTGTTTGAAATAAATAATTTGACTTTGACTTTGACTTTGACTCCAACAAGGTTGGAAAAAGGCCAGGCAGATTGATTCATTATACACTTAACCTTTAAAAAGATAATAATTTAAATAAACTTTCCAGAATACATTTTCTAAAGGATGATGAAATCCGCATCAAAATCCATTGTGTACCTAGTTTAGAAGAACTAAGCGGTCACACAGACAGACACGAAAGGCGACTTTGTTTTATACTACCAGGCCACTCAGAAAGTATTGCGAAAAAAGTTTTTATGTATGAGAGACTGGCCAGTTATAATCTATTTTGCAAATATGATTATAATTTGTAAGTAAAAATAGGTACATTTCAAAATTTCCATTGTTTGCGAACTAATTTAAATTATCGTGTCTCATTAAAAAACCCTCTTCACATTTAATAATAATAATTATAACATTTTCGCGCTATGATTTTATACTATTTCAAGTGTCGCCTGAAGCCGGACGAATCGTACGATAGACTTCAAATAGTATTCATGGATACTACGGCCCTTCTAAGGCAACCGTGTATCGTTGGTATAACGAATTCAAGCACGGTCGACTAACTTTGGAGGATGAAGAAAGAAGTGGTCGCCCTTTGACGGCTGTTACGGAAGAAAACGTGCTAGCAGTGAAAAATTTTATCCATGACAATAAGCGAGTAACGTATCAAGAGATTCAGCACATACTGCAGGTTGGATCGTTAAGCCTTCACGAAATTCTACACGTGCATCTTCGTGTGAGGAGGATAGTTTCACGCTGGGTGCCCCACAACCTCACCGATGCTCAGAAGCAGGCCCGGGTGGAATGGTGCTGTGATATGATAAACAAATTTGAAGCAGGCTCGTCTCGGCGTGTTTACGATATCATTCCAGGTGATGAGTCTTGGATTTATCATTACGATCCTGAAACGAAACGCCAGACGATTTGGGTGTTACAAAACGAATCAACGCCTACCAAACTGAAGCGATTTAGAAGCGGGGGAAAGATTTTGATCGCGAGCTTTTTCAATTTGACTGGCTACTTGGTGTCGATTCCATTACGGAACTAAAGAAGCATCAACGCTGAATGGTATACTACCAAATGCTTGGCAGAAGTTTTCTCTGTTGTGAGCAACAAGCGACCAAACACGGCTCCGCGGGCTACTGCTCCACCACGACAACGCGCCTTCGCACACCGCGCTCAAAACGAGGGACTTCCTGGACAGCACGCCGTACAAAATCCTGGGTCACCCTCCTTACAGCCCTGACCTAGCACCGTGTGATTTCTTTTATTCCCGAAAATAAAAAATCTGCTCAAAGGGATGCAATTTTCGTCGTCGGAAGATGCGCTGTCCGCGTTCGAGAAGGCTGTAAACGAGGTGCCTGCGGCGTACTGGAAAAAGTGTTTCGAAAACTGGTTCAGACGCATGCAACTTTGTATAGAGGCTAGTGGAGAGTACTTTGAAAAGATTTAATGAAAAATGTTTACCTATAGAACATTTTTTTAAATTTGCGCAAACATTTCTGAGTGACCCACGTGTGCATAGATGAGTGTTTTAATCTAGTCTCAGCAATAACATCCGTACTAAAAAATATATATATTTCAGACATTACAGTCCATAGATTGTTAGTAACAATTTGTGCTATTTATGTTGTCAAAAAGTGCAGGCCGCTTTGCAAGACATGCGACACTTAATGACATAATCCGCCGGTCTCTTGCCAGTGTGCCTGCTCTTCATGAGCCGACTGGCATTGTCAGAGATGATGGCAAAAGACTTGATGGTGTGTCTTTGATTCCGTGTAGTTTGAGACGGATACTTGTGTGGGACGCTACCTGTGTAGACACACTAGCACCGTCCCACCTCCAACGGACTACTTCTAAAGCGGGTGCAGCGGCAGAAAATGCCAAAAATCTGAAAGTTATTAAATATGGAGGCCTTGGCAGAGAGTGCAACTTTGTGCCCTTTGGCGTCGAGACCCTCGGTCCGTGGGGTCTCAGTGCGCATAAGTTATTTGCGGAAATCGCGAAACGTCTAGTTGATGTAACTGGTGACCGAAAAGCTGGCGGCTTTCTCGCGCAACGCATCAGCATTGCAATTCAGCGAGGAAATGCCGCCAGCATCCTCGGTACAATGCCCCGACGGCCTTAACTTAGTTTTAATTTAATTTAGTTAATGTTAATAAACATCTTGTAATTTGGTTATGTAAATAAAATAATTAATTTGTACTTATCTGCTATGTTAGTAATGTTAGTAGATAACTCTAAGTTTCTTTACTGTATTAATCCTAAAACCACCTCCACCTCCGCCTTTGGATGAGGCAGACATCTTAACAGCAGCAGTAGCAGTGGCAGTTGTCTTTAACTGAACGTGTTATTATTGATCTTGGCTTCATCTTGTATTACTATAACTTTAATTATAATCCAAGAATGAGGATAATTATAGCAGAAAATCTTCGCCATATTGGATCAGTGAACGGTGCTGGTTTTAAACTAGACCGGTCTCCCGTAGCTGTCAAGCACATTGGTCACGCGTATGTACACGCGGATTTCTCACAGGAGAAATTATAGAATTATTATAAGCACCAGTGTGTTTTATGAAGCGTATGTTTAGTCTCATTATTTTCAATGTAAGTGAACAAAATGTTTCGTACGAGCATGCAACTCAATCAATCTACCTAGTCTTTTCCCAACTACGTTGAGGTCGGTCTCAAGTATAACCGGATGCAGCGGAATAGCAGTATTTTTCATGGAGCGACAGCCTACCTGACCTTCAGAACCAGTCAGACTTTTGGGCCTCTGACTGCCCGTAATGACAGTCAAAGATCTTATACGAATGACAGCCGGGACCAACGGCTTAGCGTGCTGTCCGAGGCACGCAGGGGTCTCGACTCGATATGTAATGGATGGCCAAGCTTAGCTTAACATTCGATCAACCCAAGCGGCTTTAATTATTTAGCATCGAGCCCCTCGTATTCATATGCTAGGCAAATATAGAGAGATTTTTCAGTTTTTAGTTCGCCGGAACCTTTATGCAGTTCATGAAATTGATCTTGCTTGACTCTATTCGATTTTTTCTTCGAAAAAGGTTAGTTGTTGATGGGTCTAAACATGTCCTCTCCAGATTTTCCTTAAGGTAGGAAAATTTGAAAGGGTATAATGCAACTTTCTAAAAGTAAAAGCAGCTATGATTTTATTGACCGTCTTCAGAAAATATAGAGGCATGGGATCTCCATGTCTGATGTCGTGAGTGGTCAAGGCCTTGCCTCTGAAACATGAGGTTGTAAGTTCACATCCGGGCAAGTACCAATGTAACTTTCTGAATTCATATGACCTTTATAAAGTATATCTTGGCCATCAATGACATCGGTGGCAACACACAGTAGCAATGGCTTTCATTTTGACAGTTCAACAACATTCATTGCGTTATTAGTTGAGCAGACAAATTTTTCGACAATATGAAGCAATATCCTTCAAAATCGTTCAGATTGAGAATGATAGTGTGTTACGCAATTAAGGTGCTGGACTCATAATTAATATACGTCTGAAATCGTCAATCCGCCTCGAGAAAGCGTGGTAACCAATAGAGTCTTACACCCATTTTTGAAAAGTGTCTTAATTAAATTCTATAGTGCTAATATGCCCCAAAAAAAATCTTAAAATTTTTATTTGTGCCATAAAAATGCATTTAAATTTTACATTTTCAAATTTCGCGCGTCGTTTGACGAAAACGCTGGACGCAGTGGATGCCATGTTGCTCTGTGGTCATGACGTCACTTGGCTGTGTAAACAAATGCGCTGATCTATTATCTAACTATCAGTTGACAATTGACACGATTTAGTTTACACAGCCGTATGACGTAATAACATGGCAGCTACTATTTCATGGTGTTTTTTTAACAGATTAGAAAAACTGAAATTGAAGTTGAATTGAATTTTAAAATTTATTTTGTTATTTTATGAATTAAAACTAATATTTTCTGACTCCTTTTTGCCTAAACTACCTCAATAATATCTTTATAGGTTTTTTCTGGTATATAGTAAAATACCCTATTCTCATGCCTGTATGGCGGGGCCTTAATTTGCCCTGCAGTTGGACACTATAGGCTGGTATTCTTATTTAATATTATGGGAACTCCAAAGATCTTGTTTATTACCTAATTAATATTTTTTTCACAGTTCGGCAGCGAGATTAAAACAAGGGCAATTTGCAGCAGCCCTACAAGATGCAACGCGAGCGAGAGAACTGTGTCCAAACTGGCCGAAAGCTTATTATAGACAAGGTAACATGTTAAGAATTTATTTGTTTTATCAATTTCCTTGCATAGCTTGTTTTGTATAGGCAGTACACTTCGTGGCCACCAATATTGCACATCGATTTTTTTTTAAAGTTTGACTTCGTGGAGCTTTGTTTCTATCATTCATACCTGTGTGACTTTTTCTAAAGCTCTACATGTTATATGTAAATCCTTGTCCTGTAAGTAGGGTATTTTGTTCATTAACCAGGCACTGTCCTGAAAATACCTTGTACGTTTGACTGACTTCTGTTAATTGCTCTCTTGTTGAGTGCATGGCAGTGTAATCCCAGGAACTGCTGCAACTGTCAAATCATAAACTTCATCTTTAAGAGTTATGTCAAACACATAATGCCAAGATTAACAGTCACAAAACCGGTTCATAAATGTGACTCTAAAATGGATTCTTAAGTTGACAAAGTAACTAACTTAATGATTCCCATTTGATGTTCTTAGGATTATAACTTTTAACCGTTAAAGCGTTTATTAATTGCTTTTAATTATAGGGATTATAGACGAGGAATTTATAATTATGAGCTTCAACTTAAATCGACCATTAAGGTTACATTTATCTATTTATGTTTAACTGAAGTTAAACGCATTTGCTACTTTAGCAGTGATATAAGCCTTTACGTTTATGAATAAGCAGTGTGCCCAAAAAATATGTCTCCGATCAATGTTTAAACATAAAACTACAGACAGTTGCAAGCCTTATTTTAAGCAGAACAGTATCTTAACACTTCCTTGTATTTATATTTTCGAAGTAGCTATATTTGTAAAGCAAAATCCAAATCGTTTTGACCGTCTAGATTTCTCTGATAAAATTAAGTCACAATGTGCGTTTTATGCATTAATTTACGTAGTCTACTCTTAAACAGCACTGTTGTCAAGGGTTTCCAACCACTTGGCAATTTGTTGTAAATAATTGGGGCCATACCATAGCCACTGCTGCGCAAAAAAAGTAGTTTGCGTTAATTGACATAATTTTCAATGGTCACGCCTATTTCTTAGGTATTCCCAAGAATCTTAATGCATTATCTCTCATGCAGTAAATATCTTTAATGCATAAAACGTACTAAAGTGTGACTGAGTTTTTATCAGAGATTTTTTTTTCCACGGGCGTTGCAGGCATATACCAGTTGCGCCCGCGATATCACGTCAGTTTGCACGACCCTTTATAATACATCATAAATAATGTCTTTTGTCTATTGCCCGATGGTATTCCTATCGGCAAAAATAACAAACTTCCATCCCCTATTTAACCCCTTTAGGGGCAGAATTTTCAAAAATCATTCCTTACTGCTCACTTTCGTTACATATGTAAGTCTTGTGCAAAATTTCATGCTCCTAGACGCTGGGTCTTTCGATTTTACCGACTTAAAAAAAAGGAGGTTATCGATTCGATACATATGTATGTTATATTATTGGAACTGTAAAATAATATATTTTTGAGATATGTTCCAGAAAGCCATTTTTTATGTAATAATAATATAATCTTTATTTATATAAAAACAGAGTGTAGGTAGTACATGTACCAGTTTCCACAAAGTAGGTAGTATTAAATCTCTGGCAACCAAGTGGGTGAGGTGCTGTTCTCCTTGCTAGGCTATGAAATAGCCTGTATTAAGGAGTAACAGTGGCGATTCCATATAAATGGTATTACTACAATTTTAATTTACAAGATAAAATTTAAAAAAATAAATACAGGTATTAGTGCGCGAGCGCATTTGTGTTTGTGTGTGTGTACGCGCGTGTATATGAGTGTGTGTGTGTGTGTGAGTGAGCGCGTGTATGTGTGCTCGTATAAAAGTTTGCGAACTCTGCCAGTAAGGACATTAATACGAAATTTAAAGTTAAAATTCTTATCTATGACTATACCTAGGTATTTGATTTCATCCGTAGAGGATATAGGTGCACAGTTTTTTTTTTTTTTTTTTTGAGGGTGGGAAATCATCAAATAACTTCTCCCGCTCTGGGCGGAGCGGGAGGGTGTGTCAGACTCTTACTGACTAAAACCCACCCGTATTCCTTCCTGTTGCCTGTGTTGCGGGGGCCTCGGTGACCCATAAGTATCTTCCCGCGACCCCGGCAGGATAGATGCACAGTGGTATGAAACTTGAGTTTGCAAATTGCATGTGTGAGCTTGAAGTGATATTGGTGGGTTTGGTTGGGTAGCAGAACTGTTTGAGTAGGTAACGAACTTGGTTTTGGAGGTATTAAATGTAAGCGTAAGAAAATAAAGCCAGTTTAGCGCTACCTCAAAGCCATGCTGTGCTTTCTCCTCGAGTTTAGGCCATGTGTTGGCGACGAAAGTTATAGCAGTGTCATCTGCAAAGGATGTCGTTTATAAAAACTAGAAATAAAGTGGGACCCAATATGCTTCCTTGTGGAACGCCATAGTAGATCATTGCTGCAGTGACGATCAATCTTGACTGTCTGGGAGGGATTTGTGACGTAGATTTTAAGGAGATCGAGTTGCAATCCCCTGACACCCATATTTTCAAGTTTGAGTAAGAGAGAACTGACGGGGACGATGTCAAATGCCTTCGCAAGGTCTAATATTAATATTATTAGGACCTTTTTATTAGTGTTCAGGTTTTGTAAGATATTGTTAGTTAATTCCTGGACTGCGTCACAGGTTGACTTGTTTTTATAAAATTCAAATTGTTATGGTGATATTAGTTTGTAATGTTCTAGGTAGTATACAAGTATTTATTGATAAGACGTTCTAGTACCATGGATAAGGCAGTCAGAACGGTAATGGGACGGTAATTATAAGGCAGGTTCCCATCGCCTCTCTTAAAGACTGAGTGAAGGATTTCCTTTTTAAAAGAAAAGGGAAAGACGGCAGTCTCGAAACAGTCAGACAGTTTCATAAATGCGAACTCAAAAAAAATTGTAGGCCCAAAATTGGTTTCGTACCTACGTTTGATTTCTTATTTTTTTCGTGTATATATAAAAATATTATTTCATAATTTTGAGTTAGTTTCTTTTTGAGGTCAATATATATTATGTAATTATATATTTTTAAATTACTTTTTTTATTAAGTAGATTTGCACCTACAGTCGAGTCCATGAAGTGTAAAGTCTGAAAAAAGTAAAAGTAAATAAAAGTCCTGACAAACGTGTATTTCAGTATGCAAAATCTTCTGACAGGTTTCATTGCAGTCAATGATAACGTCATAAACTGAGCATTCTATCATAGCATCCGATCCTTAAATCATCGGTCGTGATAAACTATGCATTTAGCACCAGTATTGCATATTAATACATTTTTGCATATTCGTGACATGCACAGTGTACACATTGTTACGACCGCTGCGTGTGATTACATTTACTTTTTTTCTTCATTTTCTATCAGCTATCACTTTCACTCCACTGAATACGCCTTACTTCTATTTACTCTGTGACTATTAACATGATAGGTTATTATAACGAACAATTTATTTTATGGCTAAATACTTTACCCATTAATGTGGCCTTAAGTGTACCTTTTTCGTTTCGTGTTTTTTTGCGAACATCGATACATTCGATCCCCTGCCGCGATATAGCCACAAAGAAATACATAGAAAAGAGTACCCATAAATTATCGACAATATTACGTCTGCGGACTTTTATAGAAGACCACATAGACACACACAACTGTAATTACTTTAGTCCTTATTATTGTAAGGGTATATTTTGGAACAGTGTGCTTGCTAAAAGCCAAACATAATGGACCAGGACACTGCGTAACAAAGTTTGAATCACAAACCGAGAGTTATGAATGATATTGCTAATTATATAATAATAAAACGTCATAAACGTCATAATAAAACGTCATTCTATCATAGCATCCGATCCTTAAATCATCGGTCGTGATAAACTATGCATTTAGGAAGAATTACCGGAGATTTATTGTGAAGGACGGCACGGTTGACGTGTGTCGGGCATGCCACCGTCCGGAAGAATCAATCCGACACATTATCTCCGGGTGTTCTCGTCTAGCTAACGAAGAGTATTTGCATAGACACAACCTTGTAGCCAGGATTATCCATCAGCAACTTGCTCTGAAATACAGCCTTGTAGAATCTGAAATGCCGTACTACAGGTATGTGCCCGACCCAGTTCTCGACAATGGAAATATCACATTGTACTGGGATCGATCCATCATCATTGACAGGACTATTGTTGCCAATAAGCCTAATATAATGGTGGTGGATCGAACAGAGAGGCCCGCAATGATTGTTGACATAACAGTCCCTCATGACGGGAATCTCGTGAAAGCCGAGAAAGATAAACAGATCAAGTATCTTGACTTGGCTCGCGAGGTTGTCGACATGTGGGATGTGGATTCAGCAATCAATGTGCCGATACTTGTATCAGCCAATGGCTTAACTGCCAAGAGCCTCGACCAACACCTAAAGAGGCTCACGTTGGATGGTTGGATTAAGGGCTTGATTCAGAAAGCGGTACTTCTGGACACGGCTCGCATTGTCAGGAGGTTCCTCTCTCTGAAGCCTTGACCGCCGGTAGCTTGGACCCTGTTCCCGATACCGGTGGGCTACCATTTTTTTTTATTTTTTTAAATGTTTCTATATATTTTTTATATCCTAATATTTAAAAATAAAATTATAATGTGTAAATAGTGAAATAATAATAATAGCCTCCCAAACCCATAGCCCAATATTTTTTGTTCCCATGTTCTGCAATAGTCTTGCATCAACCGGGGGTTGCCCTTGGGTGCACCTTCATAGAGCAAACAGGGATAATCGTCGGTTGGTGCCTCATTCCATTAAAATTGTCCAAGGGGCCTCTGCGAGTTGGCTTGGGCCCCTCGTACGCCTTCCAAAGGTCCGGGACCCCATGGTCCCGAGATATGTAAGGACATAAAAATAATAATATTATTTACTTGCAAGAAATACATTTTTACAAGAAAGATCTTATAGTCTAAAGTCAATGCTTCATAGGTTTGAAAAAATCGTCTGCGGAACAACGTAAATAACTCAATGGACAACGGTGTAACGTCAAAATGAAACCCATTACGACCAATTATCATTTTATGTGTGTTACGCAATTGGCTCGCTGAAGTAGTTAACCAAAATACCATTATGTACTACTAATAGTTCACTCCTCCTTATTTGGAATTGTTTGTGTTTCGAAAAATAGAACTTGTATAATAAATTAATAATATCCAGGGGGCATGCCACCGCCTCTTATACCAGTATTAAAAGAAAAAAGAGAAAAGAAAGAGAAGAAAGGTAAGAGAAAAGAGATGGAGCTATACCCTTGTATAGCTTTATGTCATTCTCACACTGATGTAATATTAAAATAATACTGGTTTAGGAGGCGGTGGTTGCCCCCTTTTTTTTTTGGGTGTGTAATCATCAAATAACTTCTCCCGCTCTGGGCGGAGCGTGTGCCAGACTTTTACTGACTAAAACCCACCCATATTCCTTCCGTTGCCTGTGTTGCCAGGGGCCTCGGTGACCCTTTAGTACCTTCCCGCGACTGAACTTGGAACATTCTGTAGTCCTGTCGAACAGTGGGTTTTTCCAACAATATTTGGATGTAGAAGAGATATCATGACTATGTGTGTGTTCATACAATATCCCTAAAAAATATTCACTCTAGTCAAGCAACCGTGAAACAATGCAGCGCAATATTGAAATAGAAATTACGCTTTGTTAATCACTGAGTGCGCGTGATTAAATCAATCAATTAATTTCTAATTATAGAAGCATGACAAGACAAGCTTAGTGGTGTGACGACAAGTAGCGACATATACGGCATAAAGTGACCACTTATTAAAATACAAGCCGTGTGTTCGATGGGAATCCTCATCAACTAAATTGATAAACTTTCATCGCTAGTTTTATTTCCTATATAACCCCTATAGGGGATGCATTTCACGGGAAAGTCTGAAAGGGTTACCGATGCCGCTGGCAACACAGGCAACAGAAGTAGGGTGGTTTTAGTCAGTAAGAGTCTGACACGCCCTCCCGCTCCGCCCAGAGTGGGTGAAGTTTTTTGATAATTTCCCACCCAAAAAAAATAAAAAACGGGGATGAATTTTATAATCCGGCCGATGAGAGAATGCGTTCCGGACACCTGCCAGCTGTGTACTAAAGGAAACGTGTTTTACGAATTTAAACTTTATTAGTTCCTAATTATGTCGAAGTGAAAGATGTCAGGAACACATTCTCTCGGAGGCCCGAATATAGTAGTTAAGGAACTCTTTCAGTGCAACATTTCGTGCTTCTAGATCAAGCGTTTTAGGCTGCGCAATGGTGCCAATTCCCTTGTTCACGAACTAAACTAAATTTAAGTTCAGTGCATCTTTTTCTTTCTATTTCATTAAGAAAAGGACAGAAGATAAATTTTAGTTTAGTTCTGTCAAATTAATTAGCGCTTGACGTAATTTTAGTAGGCAAGTTTTTAATCACGTCTAAACTTGTATGGAGTAGTGACAGGCGCTTCTGTCCTTTTCTTAATGAAATAGAAAGAAAAAGATGCACTGAACTTAAATTTAGTTTTAGTTTGTGAACAAGGGAATCGGCACCAATGTCTGTCAGTGAGTGAACTTAAGATTTTTATTAAAAAGAAGATGCACTTCGTTACTTAGCTTTTCACTGCAAAGCATCATCGTTCGCAAATTACGTTTTGAGTTTTTCGAAATAAATAGGTAGTTACCTACTATTACAAACTTTTATAAGCCTACGGTCTCTTTAAAACGTCAGACGCTAACGACGGTTAGTCAACCGGCGGAAGTCGGTCGTCCGTCGTGACGTCACCGCACGCTGTCGGCAGTGTCTTACGTTTTAAAGAGACCCTAACCTCACGAACATAGCATTCGGCCGTCGTCGGTGGAAGACGGCTAGACGACGTCTATCTGATCACACGCCGACTACAACCGACGACGAGTAGCCGTCGAATGCTATGTTCGTAAACACACGGGCGCGGTCCGGTTGCCCGTCGTGACGTCACCGCACGATGTCGGTAGCGTCTGACGTTTTAAAGAGACCCTAGTTAGGGCTAGGGTCTCGACGACGGTCACAGTCGGTGTGTGGTCAGATAGACCGCAGCTTTAAAGGCTTATTCAGATATAAGCGATATCGGTCGCACTCGGTAGGTGATATCGCCTGATAGAGAGGCGGCGCGGCGCGGCGAGGCAGCGACGCGCAAACGCATCACTCCCCCACTCCCCGCGACTCGAATCGCATACGCACGCAACGCTATTAGTTTGGATGGACGAGTTCGTTTGAGATTGTGGTGAACTCATAGTTACTGTGAAGTCGTGTTTACTAATGGGCGGTACAAAACTAACTAAAACCAATATCGTTACCGAGAGTGACAGCGATATCGCGTACCGATTCGGTATCACTACCGAGCACGGCAGCGACATCACTTATATCTAAATAGGCCTAAAATGTCAAAACAAGAACTAGGTACCTACTCAGTCATATTTCTACCAAGAAAATGAACATAAAAAAAATGTTGAGTCATGTTCCTACTTACAAATCAAAAACCACTTTCTAAGTTTATCGTAAATTCGTTTACATTGTATAGTTAATATTACTTTAATATTTGAAACTTGCTTTGATACCAGAGTACATGAGAAACACTATAATAACGATGAGAATAACCTATACAGCTGTTACGACTACAGTAATTCAACGAAATCGACATAATGAAAGTATACAATTTATAATTGTCTACTAACTTTAGATTTACGTCTGAAGTCCGGCGGCATGAATTACCTTTGTAATTACGTTACTGTAATCGTATTGTCCGACTGTCCGCGACTGTGTCCGAGATTTCTCTTAAATGAGAGTAAACATGACAATTACTGTCAATCACGTTATAATGCCGACATAGTTCCGAAATACCGTAGTAGACGCTTACAGTCCGGCCGTCGATAGAATGCGTTCCTAACACCTGTTAGGTGGACAATTTCAAACTCTATGGATCAAATTCGCAAAACGCATATTCGTTAGCATGAAACTGACAGATGTCAATAACGCATTCTCTCAACGGCCGGACTGTAAGTTTATTCCGATTTGAAATAAAACGAACGCAAACATAAAAAGAGCGTTAAACTAAAAACTTTTTGGTATCAAAATCGATTATCTTTTTAATTCGATTAAATATTCTGTATTCAAATGAAGGCGGTTCCTATCAATATGTTAAATGATCCCATTGTTTCTTTAATAATAAGATTGAAGGTGTGAGAACATCGATATCAAAACAATGTCGGCAGAACAATTATGAATGTAACTTTACAGTTATTAGCAAACAGTGGGTGCACAGAACTGCACTTCAATCTACGCTTTACGTAATTGTAGACGATAGCATATGTGCATTCATTAGTGTTAGTCGTGCTGTCACAGTGTAGGTAACAATTTTGTCCATAAAGGCTCCTACATACTGGCGCGACTAGTCGCGCGACGCGTCGCGACACAAATGCACCGCTTGTAGCGCTACACGCGGTGTCTTTGTGTCGCGTCGCGTCGCGCGACAAGTCGCGCCAGTATGTAGGAGCCTTAAAGAGGTTCAATGCCTTTTAAAGTAGCAGCTTTGAAAGTATGATTGATAAAATACCTTTGCTCACAATTCATCGCCTTGAACAACTGTGTCTGTGTAGTCTGTGGTATTTATTTCAGTGTTTAAATATTCTTTATTTTCTAGGGGTGGCACTACAATGTCTTGGTCGACACGGCGAAGCGCTGGCAGCATTCAGCTCTGGGTTGGGAGTGGAGCCATCTTCGAGGCAGCTGCTAGCTGCTCTGGTGGAAGCCTCCTTGAAGTCACCGCTCCGGACAACCCTAGAGCCTACATTTAGACAGTTAGAAGCTATGAAATTGGACCAATCACCATTTGTATTAATATCGGTAAGTCTTTGTGACTAGGCATTCAAAAATAGAACACAGAAGATCGCAGGAAAGACCTGGATGAGACTCGCACAGACCAGGGAAGCATGGCATAAAAGAGAGGAAGTCTATACTCAGCAGTGGGTGGATGTGAAAGTGAGTTTGTTCATTTGTTTCGCTTTCACGCTAAAACGGCTGAACGGATTTGGATGAAATTTGGCACACGGGTAGACCATGACCTGGATTAGGATATAGAATAAATTTTTGAATTTTTATCCCGTTAATACATTCCCGTGGGATAATTACCGACATGCACCCTGGCGAAAAAACTAGTAGTTTATAGATACACATCACCGGAACAAGAACGGTAGAAATCTGATTTTGGGATTCCGAGTTCATACATACTACTCGTATCTCCATCCGTACGTATGAGAGTCAAAACCTACTTATTGCTTACACCACCGAGGCATGGAGAAGTTCCGCATTAATAAAAAGAATGGCCACCCGTTCACCTGGTTTGGATCCGGTGATTCACTCCCTTAGTTCATTACCTTTAAGCAAGTCTTGGTTGCTTCGGAACTGAAATACATAACTATTAAATAATCAAATAACTAACCAAATACACGTTTCCAAGTCGGGAGCCCTTCTGAATAAATACCCCGAATGCAATTTCATTCGTTATCGCGATGGCATTATGTTAATAATGTTGTAAGAATAGTGTTGAGCCTGCAAATGGTACACGAATCTTCGTGTTGTACCCTCGCTTTCGTTTTAGGTATACCAATTATATGTTTGATGGTTTCAGTTGAATTATGGGCCATTTTAAGCGCTGTAGCAGATGTGAGTGACGATATTGGATAAAGTAAAAATTATTAAAAAAACAAAAAAAAACGCGACTGCAAAAACACATAAAATATGTTCACATAAAATATGTTTTTGCAGTCGGTTTTTTTTTTGTTTTTTAAATAATTTGTTTTATTTCAAGCTTTTTAGTGTAATAATATACAGGGTGGGTTTTTGAGACGAGGCAGTAAGGGCAGCTACATTAACCGTTGTAGCTACAGGAAAACAGTCTTAGGAGACTGTCCTTAACTTTTTGAGACATTTAGATCTGCATTCACAGATTTTGAATTTGCCATTTCTGACTGTTCTAGTACTCAAACCTCTGTTGGTCTAATAGAGTTTTTTTGATCCCTGTAAGAAACAGGATCGATTGGCATCAAAACAAGTTTTTGTGAAAACTGCCCATTTTCTTGCTGACTGTACGATTTTTTCAAAATCTGTGAATGCAGATCTAAATTTCTCAAAAGTTAAGGACGGTTTTTTAAGACCGTTTTCTTGTAGTTACAACGGTTAAGGTAGCTGCCTCTACTGCCCCGTCTCAAAAATCCAGCCCGTATATACGAGTACATATATGAAATTGACTCATTACTAGCTTTTATTTGATAACAATATTGTTGTAATTTATTTTAAAAAACCTTCCCCTCCCTTTTTGTGTATTTGCGGCTGCAATATACAAATTTTAGATAGCCTATGTCACTCCCACAATTAAGAGGAATCTAACGACACCTCTTATATTAAAATCCATCAAGTCGTTTAGGCTACAGAGCGTGCCAAAGAAATAGGCGTACACACATACATACATACATACATACATACATACATACATACATACATACATACATTCATACTCTCGAAAAACATTACCCTCCTTCTGGGGCAGTCGAGTAAAAAATGAGTATATAAGGGGAAGTTTGATAGTGGCGCCAGTGACAGGAAAGTTGAAAGGAAATCGTTTGGCTTCCTAAAGGCATGTGATGAGGATGGAGGAAATGGGTGACTACAAGAGTGTTGAATATAAATGATGGTGAGAAGTGGTGATGGAAGAGTGATCAATAAAAATATGTATGGTTTGTGTGAGGAATGAAAAAAGAAGAATGAAAGAGTATGAAAGAGAAGGGAGTGAATGATAGCGTGACGATTGACAGGTGAACGGAAGAAGAAAACGCGTTGCGTCGACCACAAGTAATATGGAACAAGGGCAGAAAGATGACGATTTTGTCATTGGTCATTATTTATTATGATTCCTCTGCCTGATTTGTTCAGTCTTTAGGATGTCTAATTTCAATAGTAACTTGTTCAAGTTCTCATTTTGAATTTATACCATTTTCTAATCTACGTGAACCCACATAATGTGGGGTTTTCCCTACAACATTAGAAGTTAACGACCAAATGAAATGCTATCATTGTTATCATGTGCTAAAGACACATTGATTCCCACGCCTGGGGCAATCGCGTTTCACTTAGGGGTTTGACAACATAGCTCGCGTTCCTGTATTATAATGGAGCTATAAAATATTTAATCCAAGACTGTAAACCTTCGTGGAGGCGATCGGCGGCAGAGA
Source organism: Atethmia centrago (assembly GCA_905333075.3). Taxonomy (NCBI): domain Eukaryota; kingdom Metazoa; phylum Arthropoda; class Insecta; order Lepidoptera; family Noctuidae; genus Atethmia; species Atethmia centrago. The sequence goes on from HG995387.1 coordinate 11,564,536, forward strand.
CCTCTCGCGTCCAGCCCTGGTTCAGGCCATGGTACGGAGCGAGAGGGCATGGGCAGCCGTCACCTCCTTCTGCGAAGCAGTAATGCTCGCGAAGGAGGAAGCGGGACGGTTGAGGGAAAGGTAAGTTTCGCGCCCTCTCGCCCCTAGCCGCCGCAGGAGACGCCCAGGGCGTCGGGAATCCCGGGCGGATTTCCGGCCACCGTAGGCGCGGGCTTGCGGACGGTGAGCAATGGGTAGCTCACCGTCCGGTAAGGACCAGGCCCGGGTCGACGGCGCGTTGTATTCCACGCGCGCCTCAAAGAGATGTCGTCAGCACATATAGTAGGGGTCCACTAGGGCCGATGCCTGCCGGAGTCGCGGGAAGGTACTTATGGGTCACCGAGGTCCCCGCAACACAGGCAACAGGAAGGAATACGGGTGGGTTTTAGTCAGTAAGAGTCTGACACACCCTCCCGCTCCGCCCAGAGCGGGAGAAGTTATTTGATGAAATCCCACCCAAAAAAAAAAAAAAAGACTGTAAACCTATAGTTTAATCGCACTTGACCGAAGATGGCAGAAGACTTGAACTAGTACTAATAGCGTTGATCTGTCAGAGCTGACGAAAATTGTGAAAAGGTATGAAAGGTTATAGAATCATCCCGGAAACTTTTTTTTTTGGGTGGGAAATTATCAAATAACTTCTCCCGCTCTGGGCGGAGCGGGAGGGTGTGTCGGACTCTTACTGACTAAAACCCACCCGTGTTCCTTCCGTTCTTGTTGCCAGGGGCCTCGGTCTATCCCACGACCCCGGCAGGCATCGGCCCTAGTGGACCCTTACACTTGTACTGACGACATATCTTTGAGGCGCGCGTAGAACACATCGCGACCCGGGCCTGGTCCTTATCGGACGGTGAGCTACCCATTGCTCACCGTCCACAAGCCCGCGCTTACAGTGGCCGGAAATCCGCCCGGGATTCCCGACGCCCAGGGCGTCTCCTGCGGCGACTAGGAGCGAGAGGGCACGAAATTTGCCTTTCCCTCAACCGTCCCGCCTCCTCCTTCGCGTTACTGCTTCCCAGAAGGAGACTACGGTTTCCCATGCCCTCTTGCTCCGTACCATGGCCTGGACCAGGGCCGGACGCGAGAGATCTCCGCCGCCGATCGCCTCCACGAATCAAGGAAGCTTAGAATTCCAATTAGTTGTGCGGATCTCGCAAACCTCACACCTTGCACTGAAATTATATGAAACATCGATTAGTTGACACCTACAATGTGGGCAGTTTGGCTCAACCGATATTATGTTTCTCAGGAAGGCTATATTTGGAAAAGAAATTGTTACTATTCTAAGTTATCAGAACCCTAATAATTAAGTAACTGTTTACTTTTATTTTATTTATTTTTATATCGTTCTTTCTAAGAGCTAGCAGATCTGTTTTGTAACACGTGGATAACGTTGTGACTAGTTGATTTGTTAGCTCTATTATTATGTTCTAACCTATGTTTACTTATTATTACACTGCTGCTAATTGTCCCTAAATAAATAAATAAACATTGCGACAAGATCGTAGCAGGTGACGTTTTGTAGTCTCCACCTACCCCCGTGGGAAGACGGCGTGGGTTTATGTATGTATTTATTACGACCGGAATTGTCATGACGGTCAATTTCCTGCACTTACTAAGCATGCAGAAGACTGCAAGAGTCATGGAGAAAAATGGGATGACCCTATTCCAAATTTTTCAAAGGCTGATGACCTATACCCACACAAAACATCATGAACACTGTATTAATATCATGTAACAATATCTCACTAAAGTTTAAATCCTGTATAATTAAATGTCACGCTTGAAAGTCCAAGCTGCACTCGACCTGGGAATCGTAAAATTGAAAGGATTATACGTGTAAACATGGCCAATGTTGTACGATTAGTGTGCAAAGCTGAGAATTACTTAGGGTTATAGCGACTAACAGCCCGCTCATACAGGTTGCGCAGACGCAAATGCTTCGTTTTGTATGTAAACGAACAACATTGACGCGTCAAAATGTCGCAAATTGTAAGGTACAAAGACTATAGGGCACTACTCCCTCCCACGTCCCTACTTGGCAAAAGCCTTTTTCATTCAGAGAAGGAACAAGAACACTGTATTTTGGCGATTTGATACCGTTTGCGGTCCAACTTTATGCACCAATAATAATAATAAACTAAATTGTTTATTATTATTATTTGTCTAGTTGATGTAACTGGTGACCGAAAAGCTGGCGGCTTTCTCGCGCAACGCATCAGCATTGCAATTCAGCGAGGAAATGCCGCCAGCATCCTCGGTACAATGCCCCGAGGGCCTTTTTTAAGCTTAACTTAGTTTTAATTTAATTTACTTAATGTTAATTAATCATCTTGTAATTTGATTACTTCATAACTTAAATAAATTGTTTATTGATCCAATATCCTCACTTTACACACAACAGCATTTTTTTTTTAAAGTAGGTAATTGCTACTAGATCTACGAATAAAGAGGATTTATAGTCATTGTCTAGGAATGACTGTAATCCTGCAAATATATTTTTAGTTTTTTTTTGTGTTTTTCTAAATGTATGTTCCAGCATCACGCAAATACTACCAGATCGATTTTGCTCAAATATATATATGCATAGATATTCCCTATAAATCTGGTCAGTCTTTAGGTTATAAATTATTACGCTATTTTCTATAGAGATTGAGCAATACTGCATTATGTTTGTATTCTTCTATAGTTTACAGCAAATTGAAAAAAGGCGAGCCAAATAGGTTAGATTATCGCAGACAGTTACAGATTTAACCATGCTAACCAGCTTAGCTGTTAGACGATTGCTTTGCAAACCTAAATTCGATTCCCCACAGTTGGTATTTTTGTGCTTCTTTTTGTACATTTTCTTATATATATGACAGTTCGTAGAACGTACTCAGAAGAACAAAGTTTTAGCCTCTTTTGACATCAATGAATGAATGAATGAATGAATGATATATTTATTTGCAAGAATATAGTTAGTTGACACAAGTTCTTAGGATCTATGGGTTTCACTGTATTCGGCATTCCAGCCGTGCAAATATTTAGATAATATATGGTTATAATAATAATAAATGTCTTTGGTTAGGTGACTGCTAATGAGAAATCTCGTGTGTTTACAATCTACTGTTACATTATTTTAGTGATAGCCGTTCGTCAGGAACAATCTGATAGAACGCATCAGTGTATCAGTGTTGTGTCATTAGGTAGTATATGCAGGAACGCAGGCGTTCATTAATTAACTAAAAAACTTCACAATCAATGGGAACTGCTTGAAGGCTGTGAGTGTCGACCTCAGGACGAGCTTCTCACACGGACAACTGTACGTCGTTTGCTCCCATCAGTCCTGTCCTGACTCTGTGTACATTTTGGCTGCTGAGACCAAAACTACAAACGTAGTATACAGGGAAGATTTACAAAAATGAGGTTGTTATTTTAGTATATTGTGGTGTCTTACGACTTCCACGCGAACGAAGTCACGGGCAATATATAAATGGCTTGTGTACAAAATTGTTGTATGTTTTAAGCTGTAGTTCTTCATCAGTCGGTTAATAAAGTCAGTTGTGCCCAAGATTAAAAAAAAAAAAAAAATTAACTAAAAAAGTTAATATAAAATTTAAACAATATTGTACTTCTTTCCGAAATCCACGACACGTATGTTAGCAACTTCCAAAAGTACCTACAGCTTTGATTCGATGATTGTTGTGTTGATGTTATTGTAGCCTGTAATTGCATTAAAAAGTTTTGTCAGATATTTCAAATATTGCCAACAGTGTCATTTCCCGTTATTTCATATCTATAAACTTCTTCTTCTTCTTCTTTACATTAAAGTGAGCTTTTCTCTGTACGTAAAGTGACGTGAGTATCTAATACAGAACATAATATATGATCCTATGCGATGATACACCCTTTCATGGATTGTAAAACCAATAATTTGCCCAAAAAAGACAATTTAAACAGCTTTTAAAACAGTCAGGATATTGCGAAGTACCTATGTTAAGAAAGCTTTCAGTTAGTGGGAAGTCTGTACCTGTTGGGCTTTAATGGCAGAATAACTCTTCCTTATTTTCTAACCAGTGAGGTACAGTTACTTATTTACAAAGTTAGTATCCATATTTAAACAAGAATTGTGAAAAAATCATAAAACGTTGTCTCCTCTCCATGAATACAGTGTCTCGATAGCATAAACTCCAAGCAATACTCGCCGCTGCTCTCGAAGTCTCGATCCCAAAATAATGCGATCCATTAACGTACCTCCGGAAATATGTTCACTGTCAGGCCTTCTCTCAGCTCTGACGGAGACATGGGGACAGACTCGCGATTTACATAAAAACACTGACCTATAGAGGACGTTTCCATTTCTTACATTTATATCTTCTGAAGATCTTAGTAGGTTTATATTAAATTATTATTAAAATAGGTAACATCATAAATATTCTAAAATATTTCTTAAAGCATTTCACAAGCCACACGTAGCACGTTTTAAGCAGTCATTATCCTTTCCTAAAGTCGCAAGAACAAAGTCACATACTAAATATTTACGTCGGTCGTGAATGAGACTGAAACATTAACGAGATTCACAAGTCTCTACACAAAAACAAGTACACCCTAAGTGACATATTAAAATAAAAACACATTACGCAAATACAATCGTATCATTATACAAATAATGGTTCATTTAGGTCTCGTCGATGTTGGCAATATTAAGCACCCCATACACAGCGAGCGGACTATTTGCATACATTCCGCTGGCGTGCAGTCGGGCGACATCTGAACATTTTTCGGCGCATTTAACTCTCAGACAATGGGGCTGAGTGATCAAAGGCCCATAAATACGCGACCGACCCCCGTGAATTTACATACAATCTGCGCGACAGTTGATCGGCAGCCCAGACGTGAATGGCCGAAATGGCGTCGCACTACCACAAAATGGCCGCCGCTCCGCGCATACATTGTACCGAATTGAACTGAAAACCCGTAAATCGAAGCGATTTAAACACTGAGATGATGAAACTGAACGTCGACACTGCTCTCCTGCGCATTTAAGTGTCTAACACTTTTATAATGTTGCCATAAAACGATGAACATTATTAGGTAGCTTACGTAGTTACTGCTAAAGCGGAGTCAAAATGTCATATAATCAAGAAATCTAGCTAATGCCTGTACTACATAAAACTGGATCTTGACGACTCGAGCCTGCATTTTCTAAATACAAAACATATAGATACACAAAATACTGCCGATATCTTTGGAATAGTTTCTGATCCAAATAACCGCTCCCTGGGTGTTCCTTAAATATGATATTATGGCTTATACTGAGATAAGTTCAAATCATTCGGCTAAATGTTTCTGCAGCCATCGTAACGGCAAGCTTAATGGGTTCTTAAAAATTCGTCGCGCTTTTTGTACCCGCCAATGATACTCAAATTCGCATTTTTGTACATACATTAGTTTATTATTATGTCGGGCTTAAAAAGTAAATGACATCAAAGGCGAGATCAAGAGTACCGATATTAGTCGGAGTGGTCACTGGATGATTCAGAAGCTGCACAGAATGGTCATTATGAGTTGAAAACACAACGGAAGCTTTGCCTTGCTAAACGCTATCTAAGATTTTGAGTGGCCTTTTACAAAACATATTTATGCTAAGACCACATTCCGTCACGGCGTCCATTTATTGTTGTGTAACAAGTCACTATGCATTACAACACAGTATCGACATTTCGTAAAAACAAATGACATTGCCATTAGCTTAAAAAAAACCTCGCCTGAGAGCATTATCCAAACACTTCCTTCATATACCTATTTATCGGTGTTTCTCCAAATTACAGTGAACATGTATCGTCTATAATATGCTTTTCAGTAGCACTGAAGTTAATGGATCCATTTCACATCGGTGTCACTTAAAAGCAGCTCCATGCTTTTCTGTATTCCTGTTTTAAAAGAAATGGATTTAAACAATCGACAACAATGCCTGCGAAATAAGAATATTAGGAACGATCTTTTGCCATTGTGAAGAGCAATCTATATTACTTCATTAAACATCACAAATCAAAGTGAAATAATCCCAGTCTCAGTCAGGGATACTTATCTTTTTTACCACATATACAGGCTCAAATTAAATTAGCGAAAATCCGCAGACGTGATGGGTATATATAACTAAACATGATAAAACAAAAAAGAAATTAATTTAATGAGTTTTTTTTTGGGGTCTATAGTCACTAGAAATATCATCTTAAAAAAATGTTTTTTGTGTAATATTCACAACAACAATCTGTGACTCCCGCATTCCCCTTAAACTTATGGAGAAGATATATAAAACAATCGTAAGACCTGGGCCTCAAGTCTGCTATTACAATAGTGTCAGAATGGTCTGTTCCGATCCTCATTAATGACGCCATTATATTAGTAGATTACCAAACTTGTCAAAATCAACAATTATGAATTCAAAGATAGACCATTCTGACACTATTGTAATAGCAGACTTGAGGCCCTGCTGGCTTGTACTCGTATGGATCAGAATGTTGAGCCACAAAAGGGATGAATGAAAGGCAATTGCATGCAGCTGAGATGAGAATGCTAAGAGCGATGTGTGGTGTGACGAATGTATAAAAAAAGAAATGAGTACATAAGAGGAAGTCTGAAAGTGGCACTGGTGACTAAAACGTTGTGCGGAAATCGGTTGTCATGGTATGGGCATGTGATGCGGAGGAATGAGGAAAGGTCGTGAGGAAAGTCTTGAGTATGAATGTCGATGGCTATAAGAGTAGAGGAAGACCAAAGAAACGATGGATGGACTGTGTGAACGATGATATGGCTAGAAAGGGGGTGACTACCGAGATGACAACTAATAGAGAAGTATGGAAGAAAGCGACATGTTGCGCCGACCCCAAATAAATTGGGATAAGGGCAGGAGAATGATGATGATTCACAGCAGACGTGATAGTTATCGATATAAAATAAAATAAAAGTGATTTTCTCAACTCTTCTCAACAATACTTCCAGTACCTAGACTAGCAGCGGTTGTTGACCCAAAAAAAAAAATCATCAAATCTTTTTATTTTTTTATTTTTTCTTGTTTAGAAATCGATAACCATCACGTCTGCAGTTTTGCTAGCTAATATAATTTGACCCTGTAGTATTGTGGCAAATCAAATCATATATCAACTCGGGGTGCGACGGGAATTTGCACTGGTGTCGTAAATAGTGAAAGTGCTCCGAGGCATAGAGCACAACCCGAGAGTGCTACAGCGGTTGCACTTGAACATACCCGACCGTTATGTGTGGAGGCGACGGCCTCCGCCACTGCTGGTCGTTCCATCAGCTAGGACCAACTTGCTGGCCAAAACCCCTCTGACTCGAGCAATTCGCACCATCAATTATATTCAGGTCGAAATTGATATATTTACGTGTCACTGGGGTAAATTCGCAAAACTACTATTGTTTACAATATGCTATAAACAATGATCTTTATGATCTTCACATGTATTCCTATTCTGTGCTATATTTTTTTTTTGTGTGGCTTGGCTATCACATTAGGTTAAGACCTGTAATGATAGTTTTAAGGCATTTAAATAAATAAATAAATAAAAAAATAAATATTTTTTTATCCGTATACAGGTGGTCGGTCAAGAACTGTTGGCAGCAGGACAGTACCAGGCTGCAGTCACCGTATTAGAAGCAGCGCTAAGGATCGGATCCTGCTCTCTCAAGCTACGGTAAGTCACCTCAAAACGACTCGAAACAGACGACGACGAACTAAAACTGAAACGACGGCAGAGTCGCAAGAATTTATTTATTTATTTATATATACTTTATTGTACACCAGAAAATGCATAACAAAAATTAAATCATACCCTACAAAATATACAATGGGCGGCCTTATCGCTTAATTTACTGTCGTTTCAGCGTTTATTTTTGGATAGAGGATTCTTGCAGACAGAAGTTGTTTTTGTTATTGCGAAATTAGAATGTAAGAATATCAGTCTTTTAAAGACTTTCTGCCACTGCTGATCTGCTCACGCACTGCGCACTTTATACCAGCACTGCCATTACATACTCGGTTATAAAACCGCTCAAAAGCTTTAAACCATTTTATTGTATACGCAATAAAACAAAAGATAAATGTGACTTTTTAAGTCTCAAAAATTAATGTACGCGAGTAAATCTTGTGTTAAGTCGATGATAAATGATGTACCACAAAAACACACATCGAACCACGATATATGGATAAGGTAACTTAAATGCATATCTTTAGAATCTTTTGTTCAATTTGTTCAGTTTATAAACAGGACTTGATAATGTTACGCAAAATGCTTGAAGTACAACCATACAAGGTGATCTTGCATAAAAAACCACGCATCAACATCCAGTCAGAACCACTATAATCTGAGGAACAGGGAAAGTTGTATTTAGCCTAGCACTTGAACATAGCGTTGCCAATCAACATAATTATCTAAACTAGTTAAGTTGTACCCATTAACATTTTTACGAGTAAGTTAAGCGCCTTATTCGGAGATATATGTCTATTCTGGGGCTGCGAGACGATGCAATGCCTATTACGATTCGCGTCCGACAAACACTTTCAATTTCACGCCAATATTAGGAGAAGACTAGCTCGGTCTGCAGATAAGCATAGGTTCCGCTGCTTGCAATGAAACTGTTGTAGTTTATTGCTAAGCTGATAATTTGCGTGTACTACTTAAATAGATTATGTTTGACTTAGTAATTCTGTGTAGATATGAGACAGGAACATCAGATAGGAGATTAGAAGAAAAAACAACAACCTCTCTGGATACGTGTTCTGCTGATGACGTATCTTATGATGTTCACGTTGAGAGCTACTAGATTAAGAGTATCGGGAACGTAATTTACTCTAGCACCAAATTCTCTTTTGGCAAAAGAGGCGTCATCAATCTTGCAAACCACCCAGGTGTAGGTAGTCCAAACAGACGAGCCCGTAATATTCCGCATACTGTACCATTAATTTCGTTATAATAAAATGGAAATGCACCGTTTCATGCAGCAGCAGTGCTCGCTGCAAGTAACTGTAATAAAACAAACGATTAAATAAAACAAATCTAACATATTTACATAAATATAATAGAATGCCGGACATGTCTAGTAATCTCAACATAAGAAGACCGCTCCCAAGAATTTTCTAGATTAATACAGATAACGCGACTGCACTCACGATTATAAACACCAGTGCTTAGTTATCTCCCAGTTATCCTCAGAATAAATTCTTTGAATCTCAATTTGTAAATGCTTCCACAGACGAACCGTGGTTTGCAGTCATCGTTGATTATAACGTGCAGTGAAATGCAAATTATATGCGATTTGCCGATGTTTATGAACTGTTAAACTGTAACCATCTCAAGTTACTGGCGACAGTAGAAAGAAAACTATTGCTTGCGCTTTGCATGAACATAATCGGCGATTATTGTTTTATTGATTAAGACGCTGACAACACCTAAACCGCGGTCACTGTCAGATTGCATAGAAAAGAAAGAGAAGCGCGATGGCACAACGCTTGTAATTTATTGAAAAATATGAAGCAATTATCTATTTACTCAAAATTGAGTTGAGTAATCGAAAATAAAAAACAACCAAGTTCTGCGTTCAAATAAGACGTTCTTGTTATTAGTTAAATACGTAACGTATGTTGATATTTAATGCAGATATTTTGGATTAGAACTCAAGGTAAGAGGTTAGTTTAACGTTAGTTTGTATCGAGATCTTTTATTAAAACGTTGTTTTGGTAACAACCAAGTTCTGGGAAATATGTTCAAAATTAACATATATATTTTTTTCGCTACCACAAACTATACAGATTTGGCTTTTTGTTTCTTAAGCGAAGCCTATTTTGGTCAATTGGGTCTTGTCAGCGCCTTAATATTCAAACGATAATATTGTACTAGAGATACGTGTATAAAATGTCGTAAAATGAAATATTTACAAGATTTAGACAAATTGCTGATCATGCAGGCAATTAAAAGAAACTACGAGTAATTAACGCTTTCGCAAAAGTTGTAAAAGTTATGGAATCTTTACTACAGAACTCAGGGCTAGCAATAAGACATTGGGAACAAGATGTTATCATTTGATATTGCTAAGCATCCGTGCGAAGAAATTGCGAGTTAATTACACCAATCAGAGGTTTTTAACGCATCGTCTCACAGCTGGTTAGATGCAGATGCGGATCGTCTACACCGCACTAAAAAGAAATTAATCCAGTTATTTTCGTATAAAAGTTTCGATCGTAATCCCTTAACAACAATTTCGCACCATTAACACCACTGAACTTAATAAGAAGACAAATGACCGAGCGAATCTCTTCTCTTCGTTCATTACTCGTAACGTTATTATTTTTAATCACAACCACTACATATAACGAGTTGACAGTGGTATAATTTATATATACTTAAAGGGAACGGTTATCTTTGGCGGAATTTCGACGTTTTGATTTATAATGTTCGAGTGTCGAGGAAATAAAGACGTCGTAAATTTTGAGCGGAATATACGATGTTGCGTTTTAATAACAGCCCTCTAATTAATGAAATGCAATAGTCCCTATATGTGCAGTTACATTCGTACGACTTGCATTTGTTAGCGTTCCGTGGGCAGCACTTAATTTTTCATTTTATGTCTTCTGTAAAATTCTTTTGAGTTTTATAATTTAAAGAGTTGTAAGGCGAAGTTTTTTTTGCAAATGACAAAAACAAAAAACTCAATTCTCCGAAAATAAAAGCAGCAGTTGTGTATTCCCTTAGTTTACCGATCCCAATTTGCAGTGGGTGGAACACCATTTTTATATCGCGCAAGTGCAGGCAGATTTCAGAATCAGGCGCTTACTGAGAATTGAGTTTTTTTCTTACAAAAAAATCCAGTTACGCCTTTACAATAAGGACCCTAAAATCAATTAGGGATCGAACCAAATCGATGCTTGTTACCATTTAGCCAATGGAGCGATAACTTAAGCTAAATGCAACCAATGTTCTCATTTAATGCGGTTAGTAATTGGCGGAATATTGCCAATCAATCTCAACGCATTACTGTAAGTACACGGCTGGTAGAACTGACCATAAATAATTACGAGCAGGAGCAACGCACGCACAAAAAGTATATAGGTACTTTAATTTAATATTCATAAATGCAACTCACAGGATGTTTGCACACGTTCCGCTGCTTATCCTGCGAAAAAAGGGGCGTAATGTTGCGCATACACATACTTATAATATAATGAAGATACCTAATGCTTTAAGTATGCATGTTACACTTCACTAATTACTAAACAGAATTCACTGAACATCGAATTTCGTCAGATCAAGTTACAAAAAAAAAACTCCAAAGCGTTGACTGGTCTCACATTCTATTTAGTAAAGAACGAACCTATAAGTTTTGGCCATCGAAGTGTCGTTAAACCCCAAACTTATATTGAAATGGAAGCTAACGAAGTGTCGATGCACGCAGCAGATCAGTGGGAATGTATTCAGTAGATGCACCCTCGGAACGGGGCCCGTGTTTATGGCGCTATTAAAATCACCGTTAATGACCTCCTACCATGGTCTCGGATATTTTGCCTTATGAGAAATACCATCGCTTAATAAATATCTATATCCAGCACAGCCACTAAACCTGTAGTGAAAGACCGTGTTTGAGTTAAGTCTATAGTTGTGTACGGTGTTCATGTCGTGTCCAAGGAATTTCCATTGAATTACTTCGACAAATATAATGGAGAAAACAATAATATACTTTCTGTTATATTTTAACATGAAACTTAATAATTTCTTGATTATAACTTCTGTTGTGGGCTACTAAACACAGACATACATTAATAATTAGCTGTGTAAGCGTTTATTGGCATTTCAGCCAACATTATGTAAGAGACATTACAATAAGGCACGTTTGTGAGTATTAAGGGATTTTATAACACAAGATCATCACTACAATAAATAAATAAAAACTTTTACGATAACTTCTGTGTATAAATTCCTGTATAACGAACTAAAAATTGGAGCGAGACGTAATTATAACACCTACGGAGTACGTGCGGTGCGCCCAAGCCACCTAATTCCTCAGTTAAATTTATTTAAACACGCTTCGAGCCGAAGACATTGATTGAATAAGCTCCATCTCTATACACTTGGAAGACATTAAGTAACTCTTCCCGTCCCAAAATTGTCAACTTAAGCGTTGGATCGGTCCGGGCGTTGAAACCCACACCTCGGCGCGATCTTATCTCTGCGTTGATGGATCGAAGCTGGATCGATACGGGACTATTCTGTTCGCCTCACGATAAAATTCCACTCGATATAAATAAGGATTGTTATACGCGATCCTTATCGAGATGATCTCTGTTGACAGATGATGAGATTAAATGGGATAATACTTTAGAAAAGGCGAAATAATGAATACATTGACCACTTTTATATTTATAAATTAACATAAATAATTTTTCTATACGACCTCCCGGGTGCATCGGTCGAGAATAATTACCTTGACTTCCATATAAATGAGTTTTACATTATTTGCTGTCCGATATTATTAATATCTGATGCTTTTACAACTATATAACAGAAATGTTTTAAATACTTACGTTTCAAATCATGAATCTTATTTCCAGGACTAACCGATAACTTATTTATGTTCAATCTCGCAAAATGTTAGTACTTAGTGTATTACGTCTTGACATAAACCGTCCGCCAGTACAAGAGCACGTAATCTTAGTTCCTAGAACCAACTAAAATACTTAAGAGCGCCGCCATCGGCTGAACATAGCTCAAAGATAATGGTATTACGGGAAGCGAGTGATTCGATCAGCGGATACGTCCCGATCGATTAACAGAATACGTCAACACAGGATCGAGAGATCGATGCAAGTGGAGGTGTAAAAGTGTGATGTCAAATTACATCGCGCTGTGTGATTCATTACCTTCACCACAAATTAGAATATTTATCTCAGATTATTTTAATCGGTTTCACACGAACTATTTAAGAACGAGCAGGCTTGAAAAACCGGACGTGTGAACATTTGGTCCCGATGCTTGTACCTCATGGCTAATTAAGTCGTCGGGTTTTACGTGTTGTGCGCAAAATGCGGCTATTATTATAATTGTTATGTACTTAGGTCGAAGTGCTTAGGGTGAGAAAGAGGTTTTGAATGTTTGTGCTTGTAAACGTGGCCAGGGCGATGGGTGATCATTACGCCTAATAAAACTCTAGAGGCGGTAACTTGTTAATGTTAACGAGAGGTAGAGTCCGACTCGTTCATAAAATATTACTGAAATTAGAGTTAATGGCGTCGACTTCCGAGGCGTCCTCTAAATTAGAGTCATCTGCATTTACTGCACTAAAATATTGGTTTTCAATTCATGAAAACCAGTCGTTGCTTTCTAAAGTGAACCTGTGTTATTGAAAAGGCACGTTCTGATTTCTCTTTAAGTAGAATATTATAAACATTCATGTCTTGCCTAGTTTGCAGGCTATGCTCATTCTGGTAAACAAAACATCGTACTACATATTAAAAATGATAGCATTAACAGAAAATCATTCCCTTTGTACGGAAAATGGTTAGTTGTAAGAACCTTCTTTTGTGCGAAGTGTGAATAAATCTAAGTTCATCAGGAAGCTAATCTTCTTCAAGACCTAAAATTCTAACTCATGTTCATTAATTCATAAACACTCGCTTACTCTCTCTCTTATGGGCCCTATCAGAATACCAGCGCTGCGACACTTATTTTTTTAAGTACCGCAGTATTATGCTGAGATAGGAGCCTTTTGGCCTCGTACAGGACTTTTTGTTTAATTTTAATTTAACTTTACTTTTTTATTTCTTATTATGTTTCTATGAGTGTTTTTAGTTTAATTTGTGATCTCCTGCGCGAATCCCAATAAATACTTTTTCTTTCTTTCTTTCTCTTGACCCAAAGGCAAAACCTAATTAATCATTGCAATGACTTAATTTTTTCTCTCTAAAGTTAGGCTTCGCAATTCTAACCTATTCCTGTGTACCAAATTGAATAAGAATGTTTGCAATTATGCTCACGCCAGCTTACCTAATTCGCGAGTCTGAAAATATCTAATTTTCTCATGGGTAGAGCATGCGCTAACGTTACCCCCACATTCACAAACAAACTTAAAATAAAGCCTAGATACTGCATACCTCTTAAACAGTAACTTGAATATATTCCTGTCAGCACTGAACCATAACATCCACACCAGCAAACAATAATTCCAGGTGAGATGTTTCAGCCTAGGCAGAATGAAGTGTTCCTTCAGACGAGGTCGTTCACTAGCCATTTAAGCCAATAGAGTGCCTATAAAATTATTTAATAGTCTCTAAACACTCCTATGATTCTAGTAAATATAACATCATTTTACTTCGCATGTAGCTACTTAGTTATATTTATATAAGACTACCGCCGATTATTTTGCAATTTATCCCAAATGGAGATGTACTAACATTAAATATTCCCTGTATATACCCTCATCGATTTGCGATCGTTTAGTGGTTTTCAGAATCTGTAATTGTTCGATAAAGCCATACTTAATTAATGTTTTTATTTATTACTGGGAACTAGATTACTTTGGTTGATATTACCTCACGGCTCTTTATTGTGGGATTTCAACTGAATATCAGAGTGTTCTTCGCCTATCTGAGTTGGTAATGGGATGAACCATGATGATTTATTTTGATTTTATTTGTTGTAAATTATTTCTACTTCTTCTGCCTACCCGGTCCCAAGTTAATTGGGGTCGGTGCAGAATGTTTTCTTCCATTTACCTAAGGCAACACCTCATCACAACACTTTTCACTCCATATCATCACTCACATAATTCATCTTTTTTTAGGGATCCGTACCTCAAAAGGAAAAAACGAAACCCTTATATGATCACTTTGATGTCCGTCTATTTCTGTCCGTCTGTCAGTCAAGACTATTTATCTCGAGAACGCGTGGAGGCATCGAGTTGAAATTAAAACCATATACTCAGGTCTTCGGTCCCTTGAAGCTGTAAAAAAATCAAACTACTAAGTTAATGTAAATAAACAGATACGGTTGTTGATGCCGCAAAAAACGTACATTTCGACACTCTCAAGGGAATCATAGGGTACTTTCCGTTGACCGAGAACTATAAAATTTGGCAAGTAATATCGTCTTATACTGCAAGTATTGGGAAAAATCTGAAACTATACATTTGTAATTAAATTATAGAAAATATAGTCTTTATTTAATATCTACAAATTTGTACGGAACCCTAATTGTCCGGTTTTTTTAGAGCCTCTCCCTCCATCCATCAATGTTTATATTCATCACTCTATTTTCAACTTTTCTCTCATTAGCGCCACTTTCAGGCTTCAAATCATGTTCAGTACCTACTGAATGAATTATGTTTTATTGTTCTTTATCTATTGTCGAAAGCGGTTCGTGTTAAAAAATGGGCATTTATCAGCGGACTTCAATGTTTCTTTGACTTTTGACTTCCCATGTGAAACGTTGTTGGTTGTCCCAAGTTACTAGTTTTACGACCACTCTAGGTATGGCTAAAGTACTGTGGAAACTAGTTGCATTGTGTTATTAGGTGGCAGGAAGTATGACCCATGTGTTAGTATTTACGTGTAAATTGCGTTAACTTCTGCAGGTCTTAGTTTGGTTTAAGCGTGACAACTTCAAACTAAGCACATTACCTTAACACTCTAAATTTCGGAAGTCGGTGGCAAAAAACTAAAAGACTGATCGAAAGACACCAAATTCCAAAAAAAATACACTACAAAGTGAAAAATAACTTTAGTTTTCCTAAATTAAAGTTATTTTGCACTTTGTATTTTTTTGTGAGCCATATTTAGACACTTACCAGAGTGATAGGAGCGATCTATAGCTATTTTCAAGATTCTAACCTACCTTATTCTTCTACAGGGGCTCAGTGTTCAGCGCGCTATCCTCAGCCCATTGGGCGCTCAGTCAACTGGATGCTGCCATCAACTACATGCAGCAAGACCTGGCAGTGGCCAAGTCTCTTGGGGACACAGCAGGGGAGTGCCGTGCGCATGGCAACCTGGGTGCCGCGTACTTCAGCCAGGGGTCCTACAAAGATGCCCTGACGGCGCATCGATATCAGCTCGTGCTGGCAATGAAATGCAAAGTGAGTACCATACAATATGCATCCAGCATGATGTAGCAGTAGCCAAGTCTTTTGACTATACTGCAGGCGAATGCCGGGCGCACGGCAACCTTGGTGCCGCGTATTTTAGCCAGGGGTCCAACAAAGATGCATTGATGGCATCGATATCAGCTAGTGCTGGCTATGAAGTACAAAGTGTGTACGTTAGCTATCTATACATATGTAGAATGATGTAGCAGAAGACAAGGCCTTGTCTTCTGCTACATGGTTGACACTGCTGGTGGGCTGTCATCGCTACCTTGTGTTGTAAAAAAACACAACAGCCAAGTATTTTCCTGATAATTTTGTGAGTCTGCTCTGCTCCTGGACGGTTAACGGTTTAGGCCTTTTATTATTGCCAAGTCTTTGTTCCACTGGCGAGCAATTTTGAAATGTCTATTATAAACGATTAAAATATAACCAATACACCGACTTGTTCCATTTGCGTCTGCAAATAAATCAAGCGCGCTTGTGTTTGTGAATACAACTTTTTAGGATACTGCGTGGCTGATCTTGGCCCACAAATTATGTCATTACATAAGAATAGGCCTGCTACTCTAAAGACAATACATAAAACAACGTTGTGTTCAAGCGCAGTCAGCCTCCCCAAACTCTGGCAAATATAGTTATACAAATCGCTCAATATGAACTGTAGAGGGCGCCCTGTGTTCCCAAGCGCGCTCCAATATACGCGCAGCGGGCACAATGGAATATTTACATAAAGAATGGTAGTAAACCGTTTGATTTCTCCTTTTACAAATGAAATAACAAATGTTCTCGACTTCTCAGTCGCAATAATAACTTGTGCGGTTTACGCGGGCCGTAGTTGTAAAAAAGTTAATTTAATTTTTACTATGGCAGTCCGCTCTCGGCTGATGATGGTTTATTATTTATAGTTTTGTTCCTTTGTTAGCGCTCTGTAGATCTTTTCTTAAATTAACGTGTTTATTCAGAGGAACGGTCCCGAATTCAGTCTTTGTCTACCCTAAATAGGCAGTGAGGAACATTCAAAACTCTTGGTCCGGTATGTTTATAAAACTTGAATTGTATTAATTCGGTCGTCCATCATGATTTATTACTGCTATCGAAATGAATATGTATGAATGTGCTATTGAATTAGTATTCTGCTGCTATCCTTTTATGTCTATTAATTTCTTTGACTTGCACTATATCTTAATAGACCGGCCCCACATATTCTATTCTCAAACATCGCATAAAATATAAAAAGTATAAAGTGATATGTCACGGCAAACCGGCTAATACTCTTATAAATCGCGTACAGATTACTACTGAGAGTGAGCGCACACTCGCGCAAGCGCAGCTTATCCGAGACTTTGCGGGAATCACTTTCGTTGACCACAGTTCGAGAACTGGCAACCGTATTACACTTTAAAAGAAACCCTACAAATAGTAAAGTTCCCTTTTTATTGATGTCTTTGATGGTCGCCGCGAGCCGCACACGACGTGATGCTAATTTGCAGTAAATACCCTGACGTGAGCCGACGACAAGGCCGCGGCTCGATGTGCAGAATGACACTTATCTTCCACTACGATTAATTCAATGTTCTCGGAACTTTATTGTGCCCTTAAATTGCAGTTGAGTCTGGAGTCGGATAGTTGATGCTCAAATGAATTCGATTGTCTAAAGAGCTCGTGTAGGCGCTCGATCTCAATTTTTACTTTCTGGTCTTGTTCTAATACTTTGTGTATGGGATTGTTGATAACTTATAAATGGAGAAATTGTATGTTTCGTTGATACGGATGGGTACTGCCAGAAAATAGAAAAATCATACTGGATTTACTTCCCAGTTCAAACAAAGAATCCACAATGGCGCCGATTCCCTTGTTCACAAACTAAACTAAATTTAGGTCAGTGCATCTTTTTCTTTCTATTTCATTAAGAAAAGGACAGAAGATAAATTTTAGTTTAGTCCTGTCAAATTAATCAGCGCCTGTCACTACTCCATACAAGTTTAGACGTGATTAAAAACTTGCCTACTAAAATTACGTCAATTTACGTCAAGCGCTGATTAATTTGACAGGACTAAACTAAATTTGATCTTCTGTCCTTTTCTTAATGAAATAGAAAGAAAAGGATGCACTGAACTTAAATTTAGTTTAGTTTGTGAACAAGGGAATCGGCACCATTATCCAGTTCTTCAAAGACAGTACTGAATTCATATACATAAATAGAATGCGTATAGTAGGTATGTAGTTGGCAGTTCAAGCTTAAAAAACTTTGTAGGTACCTACTTAGTTAAGATTTGTTCAGTTGTGAAACCGCAATTTTTTTTAGTATGACCTTATATGTAGTAGGTACCTATACTAGATTTAATACAACAAGTTTGCTTTCTTTAAAAATATTTACTCAACCTGTATTGTCATTTTCAAGTACTGACGTAAGTTTTACTACAATTTGACTTTGCTGAGTAAGTTAAGCAACTTATTATTTTACTGCAAAAATATACTTTCAAGACGATCGTAAAGCAAAATCAAAAAGTGGCTTTTCACTTCGAAGCCGCGGCGACAAAACTTTATAGTTCTCAGTTTCACACATTGATTTTGCGCAAAAACTCCATATACTTACTATAATTACCCAAGGTTCCATACATTACGTAAAATATCCTCCGTAGAGGTGTGTTAGTTCTCTTATTCTCATTCTAAAAGCGAGCAATCATTGCGTCCACTTGTGAAACAATCTGACGAACAAATAGTCGTAAAAAATTATTTACTTTGCGCGTTCTGCTCGAATGGTACACAACAAAAACTCGCAAGTCGATTTAAAATAACCGCGAAATGCTGGCAACACAGGAATTCACTCGCGAGTAATCCGAGAATGGGCGAATAATAATTAAATGACAAAGTGAAGTGGATGCAACTTCGCTGCGATCACAATCAAAAGAATTATCGTGTGAGCATGCTTTAAATGATTACGGGGAGTTTACCTACGGACAGCGGTCTGTAATACGCAACAGTCAATTTTATTTTATTTATGACCTGGGATTGGTAAAGCTTGTATCTACTGTTCATCCACAGTGATTAAATAATACTAGTGTAGTGGTCACCCACTGGTCGAAATTCAACCATAATTCATTTAAATTTTAAGTTTGAACGCTATTAAGGAAAACCCTCTACTTACAATCTATGTAGTACTTACTAACTCCATGAGTACACTAATTACACGCTATTATAAAGTACTTACTTATTCCATGCTCAAGCTCACGTCACTTCTGTCACCTATCTATCTTCAAGTCATGAGGGTCTGGTACTATGTGTGTGTGTCAAACGCATGGTAGTGTGTGTAATGTTTTTTTTATTAGTTTATTTTTTAATGCATAATGGCGCCGATTCCCTTGTTCACAAACTAAATTAAATTTAAGTTCAGTGCATCTTTTTCTTTCTATTTCATTAAGAAAAGGACAGAAGATACATTTTAGTTCAGTCCTGTCAAATTAATCAGCGCTTGACGTAAATTGACGTAATTTTAGTAGGCAAGTTTTTAATCACGTTTAAACTTGTATCGAGTAGTGACAGGCGCTGATTAATTTGACAGGACTAAACTAAAATTTATCTTCTGTCCTTTTCTTAATGAAATAGAAGAAAAAAGATGCACTAAACTTAATTTAGTTTAGTTTGTGAACAAGGGAATCGGCACCATTATTTGAAAATATTAGCTTTCTGCACATCCTCCTTAATATAAACTTTAGCTGTGCCAAATTTCATACTCCTTCGTCAGCGTAATTTTGCGTAAACATGGGTACAAAGTTTTTGCTTCACGTATTAATATAATAATTACAACTTGATTTGTGAGCTACCTTTATCTAAGTTTAGTCAACACTTTGTGTAAATTGTTACTTCATTGGACTAATTGCCCGTCTTAATCATGAATTCCTTAGAAAGAGCCGATTACAAAAGACGGATATCACTGGACAGTCCGGCTTGACCAGCATTATCGAACTAGTCCGTACATATCTATCAGCCGCGTCAATTATTGAGAAGTACAATTGACAACAGCGGTAACTTGCAGAGTACTTACATCACTACGACTAGTATAAGATACATTTTTTACCACACATGTTTCGTTCCACACAACACTGCAAGAGACCTTCGTATAAGGGTTACATTTCTCGAGACAGAACCCAAGAAAAAAAAAAAACATTAAGAATATCTTTTAAAAACTATTAGGCCCGTTTAAAATAGACTTGCTCAGGTTTTATTTCACATAGATTACAGGCGGCTTACACACGATGTTTCGCAGTGCTATACGTACATATACCGCGAATAATTTGACAGTAACATGTGGGGTGGACTAGCCGGCTTCATTAGCGGATGCCGTGGATAACCCGTCGCAGGCAGGTGCTATCTTGCGGCTACGCGTTCCAATTGCTCGGTCAAACGTTTAACGTTTTTAATTAATTGTTATTAAAGGCTGATTGTTCATTTGTGACTGTGATGAGCAGAGAGTTGGGTATTCAGAAAATGCGGCGGGAGATAGTGAGTCTGAGCACGTAGAAAATGGCATCATATTTGGAAATCTTAAAACAAATGATTCATGTGTGCTTAGTCAGTGCCAACCGAAACACGAAAACTAGGGTTATTATTTAAACTAAAAACTTTAACTGACCTCAATTCACAAGTCCAAAAAACATAGAGAGCGCTGCTATAAAAGCTCTATTACAAGTATTTACAAGTACTGTGAATGAACACTAAAAGATAATAAATTTTACACATTTTAAATTATTTTTCTTTTGTTTGTTTGCATACAGAATCAGGGACACAAGTAAAACAACCGCACAATTCTAATGCATCTTGTAAAAGTCGCTGAATCCACTGGACACAGAATTTATATGCGATGACTTGG
The DNA here is from genome assembly GCA_905333075.3 of Atethmia centrago. Taxonomy (NCBI): domain Eukaryota; kingdom Metazoa; phylum Arthropoda; class Insecta; order Lepidoptera; family Noctuidae; genus Atethmia; species Atethmia centrago. Next base: position 11,585,579 of record HG995387.1, read on the forward strand.
CAATGTATCACTGCTGCAATCTTTACAACCATTATTGCTTCGAACGAAACTAACGTGTAGCTTTTAACTGATATAAATAAATGGAGATTCTTTGCATGTTTTCATAAGAATTTATTGGAATAAAATCGTATTAAAAGTTTTAATACGGTCCATAAGAAATAAACGTTGATTAATAATCTGTCTTTTGTAATGATGCTTTCCTTTTAGTGCGTAATCGATGCCGTATTTAAAACGAAATATGAACAAAACGTCATCCTTTACTGATATATTAGACACTTGTGATTGCGTGCACTTATCGGTGGACACGATTCCTCTGTGCTCGACTGTACCGTTTGCAAATTCTCATAAAAAAGCAAAAAAGTCAACAAATACTTAAATACGTATCGAGCTGAACGTAATGACTAAAAACTTCATTTACAATAATCATCGTATATTGAAGAGCAGGTATTTATTAATATACATCGCTGTATGAATATTCATGAAGAGCAAAATTCTTTAACGCCGATGGTCATCACGAATTTTAAAATTGTGTTTATCGATGTTAAAATGATAATTTTACATAATGCGCTAGTTTTCATGTTGAATCCTTGTGTATAGATGAACTTTGCCATTAAAGGTGATAAGAAATAAGAGCAGTGTCAGTCTAAATAGCTGCGAATTATCATCCTAGATCCAAGTTTCTTTACAGACATCATTCTTTTATTACTGTGGGTAGTGTGCATAAACGAAAAAGATGTATAGGATTTGAAAATGGATTTGCTTCTTCAAATGCTTTTCTAACTTCATTGTTTGACTACCTAGATTTTTCTGAAGCTTCAGTTAATAGTAAATAGTTCATGCAAGTCACATAGCGGATGTCTCAAAAATCGTGTGTGTAGAAATGTAAACTGCAGTTTTATCGTAGAATTGTGTTTATATTAACGGTAAATTGGTCCTTAGTTCTTATTTAATTAAACATTACCCAATGCATATGCATGGTTCGCATAGAACTGTTTTTCCCTCACCTACAAACAGCGGGGTAATTGCGTAATACTCTATTAGTAGCATTGAGTTTCATTTTGACAGTTCAACAACATACATTGCGTAATTTACGTTGTTGAGCAGACAGATTTTTCGAACTTATGAAGCAATGGATTAGCAAAATCATTCAGATTGTTGCACGCAATTAGGGTGCTGAGTATATTGTATTTGCGACCCTGCACATTTTTCTATTTACAGCACCCGATTTTTTTACAACAAATCGACTCGATTCCATATTTGCCACAGTATAATGCATATGTTTTACCATGGTAATGGTTTGTTCCGTGTGGTGTCGGACGTAAAGAATAGCACCATCCCATTTCTTCCCATGGGTGTCGTAAAAGGCGACTAAGGGACTTACTAGAGAATGGGCAGCAGCGTTCTCTATGCATTTTAACACCATACTGCGATCGCCAACCCGCCAAGCGTGGCGATTATGGCAAACCCCCCCAATATTGGGGGAGGCCTGTGTCCAGCAGTGGACGTCTGTCGGCTGGAATGATGATGATGATGATGATGATGAATGGTTTGTAATTGGTACAGGCGTCAAACATAAGCAATTTGAAATTCAGTAAATCCTTATGTTCGGATTCGATGCCAACAAACATTCGTCACTCTTTTACCCCTTGTTTTTTTTAAGTGAAAACTTCTTTAGGCGAGCTGAGTGATTTTTGGTTGGGGAAAAACTTATGGGTTTGCTTCACCGACATGGTAACCGCGACATGCTAATGTGACGTGTTAAGGCTCCTACATACTGGCGCGACTTGTCGCGCGACGCGTCGCGATACAAAAGCACCGCTTGTAGCGCTACACGCGGTGTCTTTGTGTCGCGTCGCGTCGCGCGACAAGTCGCGCCAGTATGTAGGAGCCTTTACGCCAGACTGGCGACGCACAGCGGCCAGTGTACATGTATACCTAAGTTACAAAAGTTAGTGTTATTCCAAAGTTTTAAGTCTTCACTTCTGTCTGCAGTCCCCATTACTGCGTATTTTTAAGTTTTATCGAGTAATAGGGAGTAATAGTGGGGCTTGTGGCTAAATAATAACAGCCGTTCGGGTCAATCGATCAGGTTAAGCTACCCTTACCGCGGTTGGTCCGTGGATGGGTCTTTAATTCTTTACATACCATAACCCCTCCGTGCCTCGGAAAGCACGTTAGCCGTTGGTCCCGGCTGCCATTCGAGGATCTTTGACAGTCGTTACGGATCGTCAGAAGCCCAAAAATTCTGAAACCAGTCTTACCAAGGGGTATCGTGTTACCCAGTAACTGGGTTGTGGAGGTCAGATAGGCAGTCGCTCCATGTAAAATACTGGTATTCAGCTGCATCCGGTTAGACTGGAAGCTGACCTCGACGTAGTTGGAAAGGCCAGGCATGTGATGATCGAGTAATAGGGATCGGTTCGATAAAAATCATAACCCCCTCCTTTTGGCTTTACCGTAGTCGGGAAATAATGAAATATGTTTCAAGCGCTGTTCGAAAGCAAAAGTACTTAACAATAATTGCAATAAAACATACGCTGACAAGTTGCTAGACCCTCTACGGTCTCATATCACTACAGCCCTTTATCAAATGCTGACTGTTACAAATTGTACAGGATAAGCCGGTGATACGCCGTCCTTTCTCCTTAATTAATGAAACACGACATGTTTCTTTTATCTCAGAAAAATGTATAGAAATCTAGGGTTAGCGTGCTTTTGCTAAAAACTTTTTACTTGACGATTTAAAGGCTCCGGTCGTCATGAAAATAAATAAACCAGTAAACAGAGATTTTACTTGATCGGCCAAAAAGACGTCGGCTGTCCAAAATAAGTACTCGTATTAAAAAAAAACTTCAAGCTCCATTTATTTCAAATAAACCAATTACAGGCACTATTGAATTGTCAAGGGGTCGGTCAGTGATAAAGATGAAGCTAGTTGCCCATTCCAAAGCGTAGTAGGTACCTATGGAGAAGAACGGGCAAGAAACTCCACGGACACTCTTTTAAATCAACATATTATGGTTACAAAATATTGTTCACACCAAGTTAACAAGTTAAAGGAATTAAAAGTTAAAAAAGATACATTCATTTTTGACTAAGTTTTCTCCGTTCTTTTCATGTTGTTTTCGCAAACTGTATAATTCTTTGGTAGGTATTTCTAAGCCTGCGCTATCCCACTCATGGGTTTGCCCAAGAGTGGGGTGGGGCCTCCCTCCACTCCTTCCATTTTAGTAGGTATTACAAAATTATTATCTGTTGTAGGATCCAATCAGAAAATATGGCCATCCTTTCAACACACCTCCAACAAACACATTTCCTTTCCCATATCATCGCGGATTGTTTTACACATTATCTTCAATCTCCATCCAAGCTTACTAGAAATAAGTTATTACAAACTTATAAAATACATGAATAGCTTCGTGGCGTTAGTTTTATTCATAGTCATTTTATGCAAATATCACATCACATAACGTGAGCAAATTAAGTGTCATATAGTTACCTACTCAATTCCATTTATAATTATTTAATACTATGTTAATAACTAAGGTCTTCATTAAAATAGGCGTCCCGTAATTTATCTTCAGTCTCAAGAATCCCATAATTCTCTCGTCCTAATGAAAATTAGATTTGTAACTCCTGTAATGAGGCAGAAAATTTACATAATGAATATTAATATAAATTATGCTGTGCCATAGTCTTCGGGTTTGGCGGTGTCTTGGGATAAATTATTGATTATATGATAAGGTAAACAAACTTTCAAATCAGGTTTAGTCCATAAGGTGCTTAATATAGAGACTCAGCAAAGGCTCTTGGTCCGCAAGTCTTCACTAATACGGACCATAGGACCAAGAAAAGAAATTACAGATTGTAGATGTAAATACAAAAATATGCACCTGTATGTTTTGTTCAAACATATTATAAGCAAAATAATAGAGTCATAAATCACAGAGATATAAAGTGCGATACCTCTGCCGATTTATACGCATCATAGTTCACAGAGGAATGTTTATTGTACGTACGAATAATCCAAAGAAACAAGGCACACAAAAGAACATAATAAAGCCTGATAAACGTACGTCTCATTCGAGTATTATTTATAAAGGCCTTTAGACTCGACATTGACACAGACAGCCAGAGTGACACAGTGTCTGCACACATGAATAGTGTGCGTAGCAACAAGGAACACGGCGTCTCGTTACTCGCCCTGTAGGAAAACGTCCAAACGAGATGGAGTCAGTATGTAAATCACCGCTTTATCGTATCATGTTGCACATACTTAATTAGCTAGATTGTTGCGGGGCGTCCCACTTTATTCGCTAGTGTTGGTCGCCGTCGATGCACGCCAACGATAATACTGTATCTAGCAATAATTTAACATCGTGTAGAAGTTTATTGCGAGATATCAAGGCGGTATTCCTGGAGCTAAGTAAGATTTGCTTATATTTACTCTATAAAGTCAGCAGTTTGTCTGTTTTTCCTATTACGGTAATTCCTGTTTGTATATGATTATTATAAGCTAAAATAGAAATGGCATTTTGCAATCAATGTAGGTAAATATTCTCGATCTAGGTGTGAGCGAACATAATTTTAATTTTTTCCAATAGGTTACAATTTATATCGATACCGGACGTAGTACATCACTACTCAAAAACAAAGCTCCTATTGGCGGTCTTCGTCTGTCGTCGGATTTTTTTTTCTTCACTTCCTCAGAGAAAAGGATGCGGTGCATTCTACAGGTCCTTTATTTGCTCTTTATCTTTTTATTCTTATTTGTTTTGTACGCGCATGCCTCGCTTTATTATAAATTAAGTATACTAAATACTCTTGGCAGTGATACGCGTCAAAAATATCGATTAGATAAGTACGCCTTTGGCAAAAGCACTAAGGTTTTTTGTGCACATCATTAATGCTCTACATATTGTATTCAAATAAATGGACTCTGATGTTGATTTTGTTATTCAGAAACAAACAAGCAACCTGTGCAACTTATTTTAAGCTCTTTTAATATTCATGACCCCGAACTTGACATGAACATAATTTCTGAGTCATTGCGTGTAAATTAAGAAGAAACCATGTCCGTAGAGATGTAGATATGGCTCTGCAATATAGTGTGTGCACTGCATTGATAACATCAAGCTGCATCAAGCTTCACGCGACGCTACATTACGCTCGTTACATAATTACTGCTAAACCACAAACATAAGTCGTTCATATGACGAGGAATGTCGGCGCATTTGCATTCGCGTGTCCCTGCCTACATTACATGTGAAAAATGAAACATAAAACCCGAACCTATAAAATTTGTACCCATTGAATTGGAACTATCACAAATATATGTTATATCCTCTTAAACTAATAAAGCTGGACAGTCGGACGAACGCGGACGCATTCAATGTCCTCGCGAAATTTACGATATCGTACGGCGAACATTCGCTGTATGGGACCATAAAAAGTTATTGTAAGTGCTAGTGCTTATACAAAAAGACTAGGGAAGCGTATTGAAATGACGATCAAGACGTTACGTCGGTATGAACGTAATGAATCCTCGGTAAGTGTCAGTAATGGGCCTTAAGTAATGGCTTTTTGTAATGTTACGTCTCTGGAGCCAATTGTGATCAAAAGATAATTAATAAAGGGTATCGAGTGCTCATGGATTATGAAACTTATGTTCACTTGAATAAGTTAGTGATGTGTATTAGTTTAAGGGTAGTCTTTATCGTACGCATTAAACCTAGGCCCTAAAATCTCTCAATTGATGCATTGGTTTAATACCCGGCTAGATTCGTAAGTAGGTTATTAACTCTTAAGAATCTATGGTGGCCTATCGACTTGGCAGCTTGAATGACTGCAGGCGACAGACATAACCTGGCATCAGCATGACACATATCACTTATTTGGATGAAACAGGAAAATAGCTTTCTGATAGGTGTAAATATTAGACCGGTACAACCTTAATTGGAAAGCAGCTCCGTAAGACCTCATTCAATAAAACATGTTACTTTTCCCAGGACACGCAGGCAGCAGCAGCTGCATTAACCTCCTTAGGGCATGTCTACACGGCTATTGGGGACTACCCTAACGCGCTAGCCAGTCACAAGCAATGCGTGCAGCTAGTGAAACAAATGGGGGACCGGTTGCAGGAAGCAAGGGAGATTGGAAACGTTGGGGCAGTCTACCTGGCTATGGGGGAGTTCGACTCTGCTGTGGACTGTCATACGCAGCATTTGAGGCTAGCCAGGAGACTGGGGGATCAGGTGAGAGCTAATTTTAGAATCTGTTGACCTGGAAACGGGTTTTTGGCACATGGTAATAGAAAAGTATCCGCCATTGCAGAATTATTTGAACATACTCTATGAATTAGCTCATGATTTAGAAATGAGTTATTACCTTATAACTCTGCAATATGCAATTGCATCATACAATTAGAAGTCCCGAAAGTACATGCGCGTACCTAGATGATGTTTTAACTAAACAATAAAACAAGAACAATCTGTTATCTTTCAAGGTTGAAGAAGCAAGAGCTTACTCCAACTTGGGATCATCCTACCACTACAGACGAAACTTTTCACAAGCTATCGCTTACCATGAGAATGTATTGAGGATAGCACAGAACCTTGGTGACAGAGCTATTGAAGCCAGAGCGTATGCTGGTTTGGGACACGCAGCTAGGTAAGTCTCTCTTTAACTAGCAACCTATTTACCTGATTTAACCTACTTCTTTAGGAGAAAGATGATGTGAACATAGACAACAATACTGCTAATACCTACTCCTATAGAATCTCAATACCTATGGTAGTATTCAGAAGCTTGCTTTTGAATACATCTTGTCTCTTCCGACAAGTCTATAACATACTTCTCTGTACTGTACGGTACCTTATGCAATTTTAACGTCCTTCTAAACACTGTATTGTTGTTGAGCTATGCGAATTGTTGCGTCTCACAACCATTTTACGCGAAAACTAAAGATCTGTCGTATGTGGTGGCAATAAAAAATTACACTTGAATTTCACAGGTGTGCCGGCGATTACGCGCAAGCTAAGAAATGGCACGAGAGACAGTTGGACGTCGCTCTAGCGGCACGGGACAAGGTACCCATGCTTTTTATAGATGAAACTGTTTGTATGCATACACACGATCCTATTCACGATAGTATTCTTTTGTTTATGTAAATATATTACAAGGGCAGGGTCCTAGGCAGTTAGTATGCGGTTGACAATTTTATGTTCCATGGTATATCTTATGGACATCAAATTGGCCAATGCTCTTGGATGTCTGTTCTTCTATTGTTTTTCATCTATTGTCATATTATTTCTTCTCGTAGTTTTAGAAATTATTTCCTTATGTGTAGGTGGGGGAAGGTCGAGCATGTTCAAACCTTGGCATCGTGTACCAACTGTTGGGGGAACATGACGCCGCACTCAAACTGCATCAAGCACATCTGTCTATTGCTAGACAGTTACAGGTAATTTGAAACACTTTTACCATTTAAAATGCAATTTATGCCAAAACAAATGCGAATGTCTGCACAACGGGAAAAGGTCACTTTCACATTGCACCTTAGTATCTGAGAGTATTCATAATTTTTGTCGCTCTTCCAACTTTGTCACAACCAAATCTTATTTAAGTTCGATCATAATTATTATTCGTGTGGGTACGCACTTTTTTATCTCTATTTGCATAAACACCTAGGTACATTATGTTATTAGTTTTCATGGAAAAAATGTAACTTAACGTGAAGATAAGAATCTATCGGAGGCATGTCATCCGAGTTTCTCTGAAAGACTGCTGCTAGATCAAGCATAAAATCATACTATTGGATGTGAATCCATATATGTGATAATGACTGTTAATAACTGGTTTCATACCATTAACTTAAGGATCTCTACTGATCTCATTATAATAATAACTACCTTCTGCCCGTGACTTCACTCGTCGTTCACTCTTCGTGGCATTTTGTCGGCATGGGTTTTTAACTATACCATAACACATATCATATGGCACTTCCTGAGAAATTGGATCAGCACTTCCTGAGATTACCTCTTACAAACAATTTTACGTCTTTACAATATTAGTTCAGATTGGAACGACAGATGGATGAAAAGACATTTATTAGTTTATTAAGTACAGAAAAATGATGGACAAATCCAAAGAAACATCTTAAATCCATGCCATCTTACAGGATAAAGCAGGAATGGGAAGAGCCTACGGTAACATAGGCAATGCATACTCAGCAGCGGGGTTTTACGAGCAAGCTATCAAGTACCACAAGCAAGAACTGACGATATCTAAAGAGGTTCATGACAGGAGTTCTGAAGCCTCCACGCATGGGAACCTGGCTGTGGCGTACCAGGCTTTAGGAGCACATGATATGGCGCTGTTTCATTATAGAGCTCATTTAGGTAAAGTTTGTATAATAATTCGTTGAACCTACAGCAGTCTTATCAAAATATTAGGGATCGATAATAATCTTGAAGACCCACGATTCACAAAATTAACACTCCCAATCTGTACCATTCAAGTTCTGATTTGTCATGCATATCAGGCACTGATTTTAACTAAACGTTGTACAAGTATTATACTTATACTTGTACAACGTTTAACTTAATGCGACAGATACCTGCAAATCTCGCTAGGATCGATACAACAATCGATCCTGTCGAGATTTGGAGCTCTCTTTAAAAATTTCATCCTGGTCTGCAGGATCTAGCCTGAGAAACTTTTTTCTAAGATATTTTTAATGGTTACCTTATAAATGTCTTAGAAAAAAGTTTGTTCACACAAAGTTCCTTAAGATAATTTGGAGATATTAATACACTCTAACTACTATATCTATTTATTTCAGGCATAGCCCGCGAACTAAAAGATGCAGCTGGTGAAGCTTGCGCCCTACTTAACCTAGGAAACTGTCTCTCCTCTCGAGGCGAGTTCGCTCAAGCAGTGCCGTACTATGAGCAACATCTGATGTTATCCCAAGAACTCGGAGATGTTACTGCTGAAGCTAAAGCTTGCCATTTTCTGGGATATGCTCATTACTGTCTTGGGAACTATAGGGAAGCTGTTAGGTTAGTAATCTTTTTATTAGACTAATAATTTTAAGATTCATTTTAGCATTACCTATAATCAAAAAAAAAATCTTTAAAAAATCGACAGACTGACAAAAAAGATAGTACAAAGCGAAAACTGTCAGTCGAGGACTGCACGTCAGAAGTGAAAAGTTCTTAGCTTCACAAACTTGTAAACATCTGTATTATATATGTATCTGAGGGTGACGGGCACGCGATTTCAGTGCTTTTCCCCCATCCCAAAAGTGCCCAACGTGCCTGAAGTTTTCACTTCAAAATTACTTTAATCGGTCAAGGACAGCTAATGAGACACAATAGATTTTCTATTGTTTGACACCGAATCGGTGACGCGCCGGGCTTCAAAGTTAATTTCGGAAGTCGGTGTCAAAAACGAAAACACAAAACCAAAGACAACGACTTCCGAAATTAAAGTAATCTTTCAGTTTGTAGTGCTTTTTTTGGAAGTCAACCTACGTCCAAAAAAAACACTACATAGTGATTTTTTTTTGGTTATAGTTTTTTTATTATCCACTTTTTAGTTGTGTCTTCCGCACACAAATTCGTATAAACAGAAAACTTCCCGTCTATGTTGTATAAAACTTTATAACATCATCAACATACACAAAGTGGAATTAAATACTTATTATTATTATAATATGGGACCACCGCGTGGGCTTCGTCTACCAAAAATAATCAAGTAAATCGGCCCAGTAATCGTGTTTAAAGATAGATGCTACTGACTCGATGCTCTACCATCCAGCTTTCCCGTAAAATATTCTCCGCAGTTAACAAAGAACAAGCTAGAGTGGACACTTATACGCTTAGCTATTATGATGACAAAATCAATGCTTTTTTTGTGAGATAATGTATTTACAGGAGTTGATTGTACACTTTAAGAGATTGATATTCCAACTTCTTAAAGATTAATAAGCGTTGCGTACTAATTTACTCACTGTATTCCAGATACTACGACCAAGACTTATCCCTGGCCAAAGACTTACAAGACAAAATGAATATGGGGCGAGCGTACTGCAACTTAGGACTTGCCCACTTAGCCCTAGGCAACCTAGAAACTGCCCTGGAATGCCAGAAGTATTTCCTGGCGATAGCCCACATGACCCAGCATTTACAAGGCAAATTTAGAGCGCTGGGAAATATTGGAGATGTTCTGATTAAGATGGGAGATGTCGAGGAGGCTGTCAAGATGTATCAGAGGCAACTTGGATTTGCGAGACAGGTATAAATATGATTCAATACTCTTCAAAAGTAAGCTGATGAAAGAATCTCAATTACTGTTGGTAACTATCCATCTTTTTGTCTTTTCAGGCACGTGACCGATCATTGGAAGCAGCTGCATGTGGTGCCCTTGGTCTTGCCAGAAGACTTCAAAGAAGACTTGATGCTGCGTTAGGACATCATACTCAAGTAAGCAGTTCTTTACAAACTACATACCTAGATCTTGATACAAGTGAAATTAAGGTTATAACGTTATTTGTATAAAAATGGTAAAATGGAAAGGACAGAAAATAAATATTAGTTTAGTCCTGTCAAATTAATCAGCGCCTGTCACTACTCCATACAAGTTTAGACGTGATTAAAACTTACCTACTAAAATTACGTCAATTTACGTCAAGCGCTGATTAATTTGACAGGACTAAACTAAAATTTATCTTCTGTCCTTTTCTTAATAAAATGGAAAGAAAAAGATGCACTGAACTTAAATTTAGTTTAGGTTGTGAACAAGGGAATCGGCACCATTATGTTACTAACACTGGATTATTTATTTCGAAAATTACATTATATTATCACTCGTATTTACCAGGAATTACCAAAGTCAATGCAGAAATGCTGTAGAGGTTCTTTTCAACTTAATTCTCAATTGTTTTAGGAACTGACACTACGCCAAGAGGCAGGCGACGCGGCTGGCGAGGCAAGAGCTCACTCACACCTCGGAGCAGTCCACATGGCGCTAGGACATTACTCGCACGCGGCCAGGTGCTACAGGGTAAGACAAAATTAAAACAATTCTTCTTCCCCAAACCGAAAATATATTTTTCGATTTGTTTAACCGAGCCAATAATAGCCCAATATATTTTTTAACCCTCTCTAACGGGTATCAATGCAGTTATTAAGAACCAGAGGAGAGGATTACGATGTGTAACTCATTGAATGCACTATATACTATACAATGTTTATACTACTATACAATGTTTCCCCGAAAGAGTTGGGCAGAAGTGTACCTGTAGTACACCCACATTTCGCCAGTTATGTTTAAGTCCCATGTAATAGGGGGTGAGCCTATTGCCATCAACCGGGCATAAATCCAGACTCCGGGCCGCTACTAAGAAATTCCAGATAGAAAAACTCAAACCAGGACCTCATGCTCAGCAGTAGCGCTTGCAAACACTAGACCAACGAGGCAGTCAAAATAATTTAAACTACGTAAATTACAGTCACACTTCCGCTGTACACTCAAAACATATCAAAATGGACAAAGTACCTACTACGCTTTTTTTTTTGTGTGGGAAATCATCAAATATCTTCTCCCGCTCTGGGCGGAGCGGGAGGGTGTGTCAGACTCTTACTGACTAAAACCCACCCGTATTCCTTCCGTTGCCTGTGTTGCCAGGGGCCTCGGTGACCCTTTAGTACCTTTCCGCGACCCCGGCAGACCTACTACGCTAGACCGCACATTACAAGTGCGCGCACGCAACATTACAAGTGTATCCTTCACGCACACGTATAAGGATACGTGTGCGTACATTTGTAATGTGAACACAATTTTCTCCCACAATCAGTATAACTAATTTAATAAAAAAACAATGTTTTATACATAATAGTAAAAAATCAGTGTATGTAATATAATTATAACATAATATTCTAATTGGTGTGCGTCGTGGTGTGCGTTAAGTCCGGGACATGTTGTATAGAAACTTAGGGATCTTAAAGGGAACAAATATATTCAGGCAGGTCTACATTACAGTTAGAATTAAATTTTCCCTGATTGTAATTAATCTAAATCATAATTGTACTTTACTTTATACTTGAATAAATTTTATTTTATTTTATTTTTTACCGATCGTCATCCTGATATATTATTTAAGTAGTCACTCGGATGTCTAAAAATAAAGACGTTGATACATATGGGGCTACAATTTTGTGGTTCTGCAAAGTACTGCAGAACAGTTCGTGAAACTTTTCAACAATTTTTAGGAACAATTGGAAAGAGCGCAGGAACTTCAAGACTGCGCGTTAGAAGCCCAAGCTTACGGCAACTTGGGCATCGCCAAACTTAACATGGGACATTATGAAGACGCCATAGGATATTTGGAACAGGTCTGTAAAAGTTTTAAACGTAATTTTAACAAATCGAAACAAACATCCTATATGTTAATTTATTTACACAAAAAGCTTGAAAAAGAAAAATATATAAAGGCAGAAAAACACAAAAGTGGCTACAGCTTATTGCACCAGACCTGAACAATAGATAATATTAAAATAACAATGGACGTCTTAGTGAAAGAAGTTGAAGTCAAATAGTTTTGAATACGCACGATTTTGGCACACACACATCACATCACATCAGGGGGGCAACCATCACCTCAGCAGTATTATTATAATATTACTTCACAGTGGGAAGTGATGGAGACAGGACTTATAGCTCCATCTCTTTCTCACGCTGAAGTAATATTGAAATAATACTGGTATAAGAGGTGATGGTTGGCCCCCAAAGCATGCCCTAAAAAGTTTTCTTTGGCGTTATTTTCGCGCTTTGTTCCTGATTGATCTCTCGAAACCATATTTTATCTATATTTAACTGTATTATATTGTATTTGTATTTAATTATTTAATGTGACTGAGTGTGCATAAAAAAAATTGATAATGAGTCTGTGAAACTCGAAATAAAATTATTATTATTTGATGCTGTTACCATGTCATCGTCCATTTTCTGTGAATATTCATTGATGTCTTAACTTTATCTTATTTACCTCTCCAGCAACTAGCCATTCTAGAACGTGTAAACACACCAACATGTCAACTAGACAAAGCAAGAGCATTAGGTTCACTTGGTGACTGTTACGACGCGCTGGGCGATCCTGATGAAGCCGCCAAGTATCATGAACAACACCTGGCTGCTGCACTGAAGCTGGATAATAAACGAGAGCAGGAGAGAGCGTATCGAGGATTGGGACTTAGTCACAAGTACGTATGCCGACGGAATGAATAGCTGTCTAAATTATTTTAATCTCTCTTGCCCATCCAAAACTTTTATGGATACGACTCTACCAATGTTACTTTGATGATGAAATTTTGATGCAATTTTTTTTCTTCAACAAAATTTGTATAATATCTTAATTACTACGAAGTACTGACCAGCCCAATGAACTGCAAAAGTTTTGGGGAATCCAGTTCCAATCATACTGCTGGTTACTTTGTCATTCTCAAGTTGTCTTCCTCGAGTTTGAATCCTAATTCCTCTTTCCAGGTCAGTCGGCAACTTGCAGCAAGCTCTAGTATGTCTAGAAAAGCGTTTAGTAGTGTCACATGAACTAGGCGCTCCAGAAGCGAAGGCACAAGCATATGGGGAACTAGGAGCTTTGCATATAGCCCTGAACAACTTGGAACAGGCTGTGTTATGTCTGGATCATCAGAAGAATATTGCTAAGTAAGTATTTAGAATCCAGCAGTAAGTATTTTTGAAACATTGGCCATTTTTTAAGAGTCTACAATACCTCAAATTGCGTCGTATGATTCTCCGTTATATCGTAAATACTGCAGCATTAAATAAGAAATAAACATATGGTAAATAAATGTTTGACGAAAACTCGATTCCATAAAATTTTCTCGACGGTAAAAAAATTACAAAGTTACCTCCAAACCAAACAATAAACCGATAGTATTAAAAAAAATACTTTAAATTAGATCACGAAACTTTGCAAAATAAGTGAACTAAATATAAACCAGATACTTTGTTTTTTTTTATTACGGTTCATTGTTTTTATTTTTCTTCTTAAAAATAAATGGCCTAAACTGCCACCCAGCACCCAGCTCAGTCTCGTTTGGCGAGCGAGATAAAGAGTCAGGTGACGCTGAGGTATTATGGACTCTTAACGGTGCAAGCGTACATCTGGATTCAGCTAAGTTCGTTTTAATTGCTCAATTACTTAATTACTAAGTTCATTATACGAATTGAGCAATCGAAATGAACTTAGCAACATGCTGAATCCAGATATACGCAATTTGCTTAATCCCGATAACGCTATACTCACATAAATTAATAATGTTAAGCTGTTATGATTTTTTGGTTTAACTTGGCATCATGCAACTCAAAAACTTAGGTAAAGTGTTTTTAAGCATCGCAGGTTTTTGAGAAGGACTCATTATTCAGTGTTGATAGATGACCCTTTATCTCGTTTTCGATTCCTGCATTGCTATTCTGTAACCTTCATAGTGTGAAAACTTAAGTGAAGTGAACGTGGAGTGAACTGTCAGTGTCATCCCACCTGATACTAGGGATGGACCAAGGATTACACTTACAATCATAATCAAGATTTTAATCACATTTTTATGCTAATTCTATTGATCATAATCAGTTAACTGATAAACGCAATCCCATGACCCAATCGCGATGTGTTTTAACTGATTAAATAAATGCAATCCCGTGACCCAACCGTGATGTGTTTTGAAGAAGCGATAGTCGACTAAAGACTGTGCGACGTTATTCAGCGTTGTTATTAATCCAAATCTATTCAATAAGAAGAGATAACCGAGTGTGTCAAGTGCTCGAGTGCTAAAAGTGTGTCTGGCTGACGGACCATATAGTTTATGGGGATAGTTTGTGAGGGGTCACAAACTATGTGGAAACCTAACTAAACGATGTGTGTGTCTGTGTCACCATCATCATTCTCCGGCCCTTATCTTAATTTATTTGTGGTCGGCGCAACATGTCGCTTTCTTCCATACTTCTCTATTAGTCGTCATCTCGGCAGACAGCCCCTTTCTAGCCATATCATTTTTCACACAGTCCATCCATCGTTTCTTTGGTCTTCCTCTACTCTTATAGCCATCGACATTCATACTCAAGACTTTCCTTACGACATATTCCTCATTCCTCCGCATCACATGCCCATACCATGACAACCGATTTCTGCAACAACTTTTCAGTCACCGGTGCCACTTTCAACGTGCGGACTATTTAATAAGTACCTTTCTAATATTATATTTTTAGGTAGGTAAATTTATACCTACGCGTGGCCAATAATAAAATAATACACTTGAGAGAAATAAAATCGCACACCCCTTGTAATTTGGTTTACTACTGATTGTTTTCTAAAATCTAAAAATATTGAGTAAAAATCATTAGACAAAATTAAAGTATACAAGCTTAGCTTTACAAAAACATAAAATTAAAATCATTGACCTTCACGTAACTTACAAAAACCTACCGTACACCGAATTCCCCAAATTCACGCGTTTGCGTTGTCACTACTTGCACCCTTAGCTGCAGGTATAAAATGGTATGTTTATTGGAATTTTTAACCCCCTGACCGCTCACCATGTTCGGCAAGCCTATCCCTTGGGAGAAGCGAGCCAAATACCTAGGCGTGACCCTTGACCACCATCTCTCGTTCTCAGAGCACATTAAGCAGGTGCGTTCGCGTGCCGCTTTCGCTCTCGGTAGACTACACTCCGTCCTAAATGCGCGCAGCAAATTGTCCCTTAAGGGCAAATTGCGTATTTACACAGCGTGCATCCGTCCCATCATGACATATGCCTGTGCAGTCTTCGCACATGCTAGGCCCCACCACATCCACAGGATGCAGTCCCTCCAAAACCGTTTTCTCCGAAAGGCAACGGGAGCCCCCTGGTTCGTCCGAAACGAGATCCTCCATCTCGATCTTAAAATCCCTACCATCAAGCAGTTCATGAAGCGCATCACGAAGCGCTTCTTCGACTCCGCCGCTGCCCACCGCAACCCTCTGGTTGTGCAGGCCGCCAGTTATAGGCCCTCCACCATTAGCTCTATTCGCCGTCTAAGGCATACTCTCATCGACCCCGATGACCCCATTACCCTCCTCCAGGAAAGCAATAGGGCATCGAGTACAGTGCACAAAACACACTGACCTACGTTCCAACCTCGCCGTCGAGGTCCCTCGCGTAAACCCCGACGTATTTGTCCCCCCCGACCCTTGCTTGACGAAGTGCCAGCCCGCGCCGCAGCTGAGCCTTTAGTTTTAAATTCCCCGATTAATAATAATAACCAGATCCAGCCTGTCCCACATTGCTGTCCTCCCCCCAGCGACGCCCTAAGCCGAGGTCCGTACGCCACAGGGGGTGCCCTTAGCGTGCAGTCGCTTAGTGTTATAAGAAATTCGCCCCTGGCTGGAGGCTTTGAGTTCGCTTAAGGCAGCCACAGGAAAGTCCGGTTAAGTAGTCACGACCTCTTAAGGTCAACTACGAGATGCCATTCAATTCACAAAAAAAAAAAAGAATTTTTAACCAGTTGCATACCGAAGGTCAACGTGATAACATCTATATACGGATTTACTGGAAAAATATGGATACTACGCCCGCAGAAGCCGCTCAAGTTATTGCCTTGCTCGAAGCAAGCCATAACCAAAGTGAAGTTGCTCGACGGCTAAATTTGAGCCGCTACTCTGTTAGTCGTGTATACCAGAGGTTCCAAGAGACCGGTGGCTACATTCGGCGACCAGGATCTGGCCGGCGACGCACAACATCAGAGCGTGATGACCGCTTTCTTGTGACAAGCTCTTTGAGAAATCGGCAACTGAACGCGGTTCAACTGGGACAACAGCTTCGAGAAGTTCGCAATGTCAGTATAAGTCGGTGGACAGTTCGAAGAAGACTAGGTGAAGCAGGAATGACTTCACATCACTCAATTGACCACAGCTCACCGACAAGCCCGGCTACAATTTGCTAGGGAACATTTAAATTGGACGTATGACTAATGGCGGGCTGTTATGTTCTCTGATGAGTGCAGAATGACTTTACATGGTCATGATGGACGCTCTAGGGTCTACAGAAGGTCATCAGAGCGATTTTCACAATGCTGCATAAGCGAACGTGTGGCTTTTGGAGGTGGACCGTGTATGTTTTGGGGTGGCATAATGTTGGACACTAAAACTGACATTGTATTCATCACTACGGCGAATACCGGCCCGAGATCGAGAAGTTTGACGGCTGCACGATACGTCGAAGAAGTGCTCGAAGAACATGTGAGGCCGCTTGCGTGGCTTATGGGAGAAGTTTTTCTCTTAATGCACGACAACGGTGATGATTTCCCAACCAAATAAAAAAAGAAAAGGACCGCATGTCGCTAGAACAGTTTGCGACTACATGGAAGACGTTGGAATCACCGCGATGGAGTGGCCAACTCGTAGTCCTGATCTCAATCCGATTAAGCATGTCTGGGATGAGCTAAAAAGAAGAGTTCGAACAAGAAGCCCTGCTCCTACGCGCCTCCAAGAGCTTCAACTTGCCATTGAAGAGTAGTGGAACGCCATACCACAAGATTTCATGGTGAAATTAATACGGTCCATGAAAAACCGATTAAGAGCTGTAATCAAGGCTAGGGGCGGGAATACCCTGCCGGGGTCGCGGGAAGGCACCGAGGCCCCCGCAACACAGGCAACAGGAAGGAATACGGGTGGATTTTAGTCAGTAAGAGTCTGACATACCCTCCCGCTCCGCCCAGAGCGGGAGAAGTTATTTGATGATTTCCCACCCTGAAAAAAAAAAAAAAGGGGAGGGAATACACCTTATTAAAAAACAATTTGATCAAGCATTTTGAGTTTTATTTTTATTCTTTCTTAAGCGAAATTGGGTAATTTTATCCGTATGTTGGGTTTTGTGCCCTAAAACCCCCTATGGGTATTTTTTTACACTGTATTTGATATCATTAGAAAGGTACTGAAGTAAACATTCAAATAGTGTAAGTTTTGTTTTAATATGTATTCACATGTGTTCATAAAAAAAAACTGCTTTAACAACAAAAAGTCAACGTGTGCGATTTTATTGCTCTCAAGTGTATTCATAAAATCACCGTCATCAATACTTTAACAAAATTCAACAGTTCAACTGACACTCGAGCAGCGCGCGCACCGGCCGGTGGGCGGCTAGGCTCACTTCAGCCAGCCCAAGTGAAGTGATGTTGCTATGGCAACGAGAATCGAGTGAAGTGATAAGATCACGACACACGCGCGTCGCGCTTACCGACTCACTTCACCTAGCCGATTCACTTCGGCGCGGGTGGTTACTATGGTTACGAGAATCGGGTGAAGTGATAAGATCACACAAAATACGACAAACAAAACGAGCGACAAACAAAAATTTAGTTTTACCACCTTTACATCAAAATCCAAAATGGCGGCTACAAACATTTTTCATCATGGGAGTCGTTTTCAAGGTTTTCGGGAGTGTTACAGCCGATACTGAGGTCAAATCTAAAAAGCAAGATGGCGGCTGCGGAAATGTTCAGATTTTTCATCATGGGTGTCATTTTCATGGTTTTCGGGGGTGTTAAAGCCGTTAGTGTAGTCAAAATTAAAAGCAAGATGGCAGCTGCGAAAATGTTCAGATTTTTCATTATGGGTGTCGTGTTCATAGTTTTCGGGGGTGTTAAAGCCGATAGTGAGGTCAAATCTAGCAAAATGGTGGCAGCTAAAATATTCAGATTTTTCATCTTGGTATCGTTTTCATGGTTTTCGGGGGTGTTAAATCCGATAGTGAGGTTAAAATTAAAAAGCAAGATGGCGGCTGCAAAAATGTTCAGATTTTTCATCATGTTTCATCGTTTTCGTGGTTTTCGGGGGTGTTAAAGCCGATAGTGAGGTCAAATCTAAAAAGCAAGATGGCGGCTGCGAAAATTACCAAACCTTTTGTAATAAAAAAAACCAAATTGAGTTTCTGACTGAATTTCCGTTTTGCTATTTTATTTTAAAAAGACCCTAAATAGTAACGTTTCAACACTTAAATACTAGTTTTGAAATAATATCAAATGATCAATAGAATTACAATTAAAATATTATTAAAATCTCGATTATGATTATAAATGTAATGCTTGGTCACTCCCTAGCATCAGTGGGATGACACTGACAGTTCACTCCACCCGAGTTTTCACGGTGAGATTTTTACAGAATCGACATGCTGGGCTTGTATATGTCACCGTATAATTATGAACTTCATTAGTTAATAATCTATCGGTATTATTTCCGTTACATTATAAACTGCGGAAAAATGTTAAACTGCAACAAATCAATAACAATTTCACGCATTTTTTTTTTCGATAGTTTTATAACTTATCCGTGGGAAACCGACATATTGTGAACTGGTATCAAACTTGCTTGTGACGTATCGTACCTTGCGCCAATACTAAAAAGCCTGCCTAGGTGCGAGCAACTTGGAAGTAGCACTCGCTCCGCTCGCTCGGCTCGCGCGCTTTTGGTCACAGTTCTAACCTAACCTAACCCATTTCACCCAGTTTACAATTTTTTGACAGTTTATAATCTAACGGAAATAATATCGATGCATTATAAACTAACGGTTCTCGACATATACACATTCATTAACATTGCTTTCTGTCCACAGGGAGCTAAACAATCAGATAATGGAAGCTGAAGCCTGTCATTCATTGGGCGTGGCGCAGCACGCACTGGGCGACCACGCCGCTTCCGTAAGACATCACCGTGCTGAGCTGGAGTTAGCACACCGACTGGGCCTCACGCACTTACAAGTAATATGTCGAAAAGTGAAGTATATCGGAAGATATTCCATTGTTTAAAAAGTGTTAACTGAGAAATCTGCATTAGGCTATTTCGGTACATTGATGGAAATGCAACTCTCCAACACTGAGTTAGATTTTCGACAATCGATGGAAATAGACCACTGCAATTGCACGCCACTGGGCTCGATTCTGGGTCAATATTACCTAGTTGTCATCCATAAAACTTCTCTGTTATATCTATATAGCTTTTTGTATATCAAAATCAAATTATTTTTTTTTGGGGTCAACGACCGCTGGTAGGGTTCTTACTTGAAGTATGAGTTGAGAAAATCTGTTTTCTTTTGTTTTATTGTGTTTAGGTATCAATGCCAATCACTTCTATGAAGATTACAAAAAAAAAACGGTTTTTGAAACTGATATTTCATTTGACTACAATAACTGCAGTCGACGACCCCAAATCTGATGATTTTTATCATCAAATTTATTTATTTTTTGTTTTATCGTGTTGAGATTTCGATACTCATCACGTCAATATACAGGTTGAAATTGAAAACTTGCGACAAACTGAAATGGGACATTGTATACATCATTATTAACAACTTTTACTAAGGGACCAAAGCTGTAATCCCAAAAAAAAAAACTGCTTTTCCTACATTTTGATGAGGTATTGCGAACATAAATGTAGGGGACAGCAGTTTTTTTTTTGGGATTGTAGCTTTGGTCCCTTAGTAAAAGTTGTTCATAATGATGAGTACAATCTTCCATTTCGATTTGTCGCATGTTTTCAATGTCACCCTGTATGTATGTAGTTAGTTAGTTATTTAATTTAGTAACTAGTGTATAAAGATACTGGTATAATAATTGACTATTCTTCATAGAATATTAATGACGATTTATTTATTTACTACAGGCGCGTGCGTGCGGTGGGTTGGGTGCTGCGCATGCGTCGATGGGCGCACACGCTGAAGCGGCCAGATGGCACGAGTCACGACTGCGACATGCTACTGCAGCAGGTAAATTACAACTATACTTTTAACTTCTACGTAATTTTGTTTTATTTTTTGCGGCTATCGCTGAAATTCAGCGCTGAGGCTCTATCTCGCATAGGGTCGCAGCATTATGCTGAGCGTTGGCCGGTTTGCGTGCATGTGACGCATATTTTCCCCAAATTGTTTTTTTTTTGTATTTGTGTTCCTTCTTTGCGTCATGTTTACCGCAAATAAACGTATTTTCTTTCTTATTTCTTTTCTTTCTATTAGTTAAGATTTTTTTTTTCTGTTAATTTTATATACGTATTTAATAGAAGTGTGTAGGTGTATATGCTCTTTTGAGAAATAAAATTCTTTAAACCGAAATTCATGTAGTGGGATCCTGACCATTTTTATTGCAGTTTTGTCTAGCTTAGAACAGGGATGTAAAATGGATTCCGTGCTTCCGTTTGATGAAGGTTGACAGATAAGTCTAACTCCAGCCGATTAATAGGGATGATGCATTGGTAAAAAGAAATTCTATTTAGTCCAACAGTCAGATACTTGATAAAAAAATATTAGAAACATATTTTTTGCTTTATCATAATATTAATAAAAAATGACTAAGGTAAAACGTATTAAAGGTTGAGAGTGGGGGCTCGCTACGCAATTTAGTATAAAAACTAGCTAGGCGTGATGTCGGCCCCCCTGACCCTTATTCGACGAAGAGCCAGCCCGTGCCGTAGCTGAGCCCGTAGTTTTAAATTCCCCGAATAATAATAATTATCCAGTTCTGACCCAGCCTGTCCCACCTTGCTGTCCCCCAGCAACGCCCTATGCTGAATTACGTACCCCACAGAGAGCGCCCTTAGCGTGCAGTCGCTTAGTAATGTAAGAAATTCGCCCCTTGCTGGAAGCTTAGCCACAGGATAGTCCGGTTAATTAGTCACGACCTCTCACGGTCAACTACGAGATGCCATACATTAAAAAGTCATACCGCATTTTAACCCAATGTATCGCCGTATTCTTTTGATTACGTAAAAAAAGAAAAAATACTTGTATAATATTTTTTAATAAACTATCTGACGAACAAAATATAATTTAAATCATTATTCCTATTATCAGTAGAATGGCCTAGTGTGTAGTAGATTTCTCGTGACCTAGAAATGAATTTCCGATAACTTATTTATATTTAATTTTTGTTTACAGGGGATACGCGAGGACGTGCACAAGCACTGGCAGATTTAGGAAGGGCACATCTAGCCATGGGTGCCTGTGGCAGTGCTGTGTCGTATCTAAGACAAGCTCTAGCTGCAACTGAAGGACTGGCTGATGCTGATGAAGAGGTAAGACATCTTTGGATACTTGGTATTTTGGCTTAAATCTTAGGCTTCCTGTACAAAACGCCGGAGCCGCACCGGCGCCGGACCGCATGTTTGTGTATACGAATAATTATCGCGCATGTGCCACATCGGTGCTGCGTAGTTTTTACACTTATTCTCAAATATTCAGAAAACTTTTCTTGATAATTTGTTAATTCTTGAAATAGGTAAGTGAAATTCACCTTTCTTTACTATCTGCGTTTATAAACTATAAAAGTAACACTTTCACTTTTTTTTTTCTATATAAGTAACACTTTGTTTTTTCTTGGTTAAAGTTAACATCTTAAGATATACCTAAAAATATTTAAATGAAAAGCAGAGTCTTTAGAGATTCGTTGGCAATGGTTTACTGAACTGTGATTGTTGCTTTAATATTTCACTCAATCATCAATGCGGTGTACACGCGGTTCCAGTGCGGCTCCATCATACACATGAAGCCATAGGGTTCAAACACTTCCGTTTAGAGAACTACAGTTTCATTGTAATTGTTTTTTTTTTTTGTAAATTACTATCTCAACACACTCCAAAGGCTGTCTCAACAAAAAGTCATTCTTTAAGAAGTTGAAACCATTAAAATAAGCAAAATTCCTAAATTTCACTGTAAATGAAATTCTTTAATGTGATTAATAATTTTTAATTTTGTTTAATTGTATGATCCAATGTTGATTGAAATATATGAATAATAAGAATTAAAGATATAAGTAAGCAATTTCGTTACTGACTCCATTAATCTTACCACTATCATGAACTCTGTTGCTTAGGCTCGCGTTCGCCACCGCCTCGGCTTCGCTCTGTGGGCGTCAGGAGAACTAGAAGAGGCAAAGGAACAGCTACAAGCAGCCCTCACTTTACTAGAGTCTAGCAACGACAAGCATCGGGACAGAAAGATCTCTGCTCTGTACACATCTACGCAACATGCGCTGCAGAGAGTCTTAGTTGGTAAGTGGTAGAGATTATATATTATTATAAACTGCTCGAGCTATGTTCACGCTTACTCATGTCACGTTCCGGCACGAGATAAAACCCCTCCGTATCGAAAAGTCCTAAACGCAAATGGTCCTATTAGCAAAATGACCCTTAATCAAAACGACCCTTTAGCAAAATGTCCTATTAGCAAATCTTCCTATGAGCAGCTTGTCCTTATTGTTATAAGGACAAACTGCTGAACGTCTTATGAGCAAATGGGACGACAATCTTGTTGTATCAAGCTACATGTCCACCATCACAATGCCAAAATTGCAGTTCTATCTTACTATATACGTAGTATGAATATATATGCCAGTCTTGTTATTGTATTATTTATTTAATACTTTATGCCCACAAATGTAAAAGGAATGAAAATGTAAATGTAAAAGAGATGTCAGCACAAGTGTAGGGGGCCACTAGGGCCGATGTCTGCCGGGGTCGCGGGAAGGTACTAAAGAGTCACCGAGTCACTTAGGAGGGAAGGAATACGGTTTTAGTCAGTAAGAGTGACACACCCTCCCGCTCCGCCCAGAGCGGGAGAAGTTATTTGATGATTTCACACCCAAAAAAAAAAGCCCAAAATGTACAGAGGTGGTCTTAATGCCATAGGTATTTTCTACCAGTCAACTTTTGGGTGTTATAATGAATATGAAGATGTGTCTTGGTGTGGTGTGATGTAATGTGTGTGGGGTGTGTGTGTGTGTGAATATAATGTGTTTGCGGATGAATGGAGTAAAATTATGCATATATGTTTGGTGTTCTGTGAGAGAAAGTATGTAAGTGGGTTCACTGTTCCATGTTAGTTTTAAATTAAATTATATACAACATAATTATTGTCAACGTAATAATGGAATCTATATTAATTAATGTAATTGGTGTTGTAATAAAATAATAAAAAAATAATATTCACTTCCTCTAGTTCAAACAGCCACTAAAGTGTTGAAATACTTTCAGAATTGGGACGTCACCCCGAAGCTTTGGTGGTGGCCGAGAGAGGACGGTGCCGCTCTTTAGACGCTGTCACTGAGAAACCATCAGGAACATTGAATCAAGCCAATCTTGAACTTCATGCTCAACAGAGGTAAGTCCTTCTCAGGACTGAAATTAACTTTTTTTTTATGGCATCTCGTAGTTGACCATGAGAGGTCGTTACTACTTAATCGGTGAATCCTGTAGCTGCCTTAGCGAACTCACTGAACTTAACTCTGACGTTATCCGAATTTATTTGCCGTCAGCTCAATTTGTCTTTTCCTTCAGATCGTCTATTGTCTAAGGACGCTTGCACCACAGATCGTTAAGTACGTTTACCGCTAAATGTATTTAAAACACCGCTCGTTTCCATCATTTATTTGAAGATGACAGCGACATAACATAGGATGTTTTCGATATTCATTTTTTATTAAATATAATTTATTAAGGAATTTCTCAGTAACAGCATAGAGTATGGATTTGTACCCAGTTGATGGCAATAGACTCACCACTTATTACATGGGACTTTAACATAACTGGCGAAATGTGGCTGTACTATAGGTACACCTCTGCCTAACCCATCAGGGAATACCGGCAAACGCTAAACGCATTTAGTGGTTGGTCTGCAAGACAAGTGGGCGTTAATATTTACTTTCTTCTTAACATCCATTCATCTTTTCTTTGGTCTGCCTTTTTTCTTCTACTTTTTGACGTGATAACGTCTTATAAATCGATGAACGCCGGCTGCACGCACGAAAAAGCATGAGTCATTGTCACGATCTGCCTGAGCCGAGCGTGTAAGCGAGAGCGTGGAACTAGCGATAGAGAGGCACGATCGGCCTAAGCGTTCGACTTGTGATGCATCTCTCTCTCACGTAAAATTATCGTCCGTAAACCGACTTTACAGACAATATTTTTTTTATCACCAGACGTTTAGTCTTCGACGTGTTTTATAGTAATGAAAATGAGGAAAAACGACACTAAGCCCACATTCGCACCGGCGCTTTTCTTTACGCGAAGTGTGTCAGCATGCTCTGGATTTTTAACTCTCGGCGTTGAACCGAGCGTTGAGAATACAACAGTGTATCCTTAGCGCGTTGAAAAAGTGCACAGTTGGATTGCAAGTCACGCTAAAGTCGAATCATTAATTCACTGGATTAATCTGACATGTGCTAGCTGTAACTTTGTGTAATAATATGGTTATATTTATTGTATTCTAGACTTTTACACTTTTTATTATACATTTATTTTACTCTTATACAAGGTGTTGTTTTGGATCTGCAAAACATTTTAGGGGGTAATTATGTTAGTGATTCTCGACCCGAATCAACAATAAAATGGGCAGGTATTTTTTTTTTTAATTTTATTCTTATTTACGGAAATCGGTATGTGTGAACTCCCCTTTTTAAAACGCGAAAAAAAAAAAAAAAAAAAAAAAAAAAAAAAAAAAAAAATAAAAATCTAAAATAAAAAGTATTATTGATTATTGACTTGGTATCGTATTGTTATATTTACTAGTTTCATAACAACTTCCTGAAATGTTTTGCAGGTTCAAAACTGCATCTCATATAAATCAATAAAACGAAACGATCACCATTACAATAAATATGTCCATTTTATTACACAACGTGAAAGCTAGCACATGTCATATATTACTCCAGTAAATTAATAATTCGACTTTAGCGGCGTGAGTTGAAAATCCAGTGCGCAGCAGGAAACGTCTCGTTAAAAAGAGCGCCCGCGCGAATTTAAGCTAACATTGTAATATTTTTACCTAGAAGTGCGGAAGAAGCTGGCAAAGAGCGCTCAGAACCCTGGAGTCCATCGAGCGTAGAACAAGTCCTGGAAGTCGTGAACAAACAAAAAACGCCTGTACTGTACTACAGTCTTGCAGCCGGCAGACTGTATGCATGGCTGTTGCAACCACATAAAGGTAAAAAAAAATAGAGCTTACAGTAGTAGCATATTATGTGTAACATCTGACATCTGATCTTGGTAATAAGCAACTGAGCAGCGACAGAAATTAACCTCAGAATTATATTAATATTCGAATAATATTCATTACTAGTGATCGCCCACTGGTCGGAATTCGACCCCCTTCTACTTACAATCTATATAAGTAATAATTCTATGCTATTATAAAGTATTTACTAATTCTAAAGTAACTGCCTCGTTGGTCTAGTGGTCGCAAGCGCTACTGCTGAGCATGAGGTCCTGGGTTCGATTCCCGGGTCGGGCAAATTGTTGTTGGGTTTTCTATCTAGAATTTCGCAGCAGCAGCCCGGAATCTGGATTTGTGCCCGGTTGATGGCAATAGGGTCGCCCCCTATTACATGGGACTTAAACATAAATGGCGAAATGTGGGTGTACTACAGGTACACCTCTGCCCAACCCTTCATGAAACAAGGCGTGATGTTATGTTACTAATTTTATTTTATGCTCAAGCTGTCACTTCCTGTCTACACACTACCAAATAAAATAAAAAGTGAAAACAGATTTGTATGGAATTATGGTCCAAATAACTGCTGGAACATCTGGTTAGATGGAACTTATTCGGAGATGGTGAATCAGGCGAATAAGGCGATGACTCCTCGTCTAATACCATGTATTTACAAAATATTTTTCTGTTTCAAGGTATACTGAGATTCCACCAAGTGTCTCTCCTGGAAGAAGCTGAAGACAGTGACAACAGCTTGCCTGATATCAGTCCAGATGACCTTCAACCGAGCAATGGTAAGAAATAATTTTCTCCAACCATTCGCTTAGGCATAATGTTTGTACAGTTAACAACGAAAGTCGATTACGACTTACATTATTATCATCTAAATTATCATATAAGTAACAAAACTATTTGAAAAGCACTGTTTTTCAGTCATTTATTTCAGATTAAGTTAGTTTTATTGATTTTCATCTGCGCAAAAAAAAAATATAAATATACAAAATTATATTTATACAATTTTTTGTTAAACAATCCTACCTTCCTATCTAATATTATATTGTGAATTGTTTGTTTGTTACGCTTTCACGCTTAAACGGCTGAACGGATTTGGATGAAATGTAGCTCATAGGTATATCATGACCTACATTACATAAACATTAGGACATAAGATACTTTTTATCCCGGTATTCCCACGGGATCAAGAATTATGTGGGTGAAACCGTGGGGCGCAGCTAGTTACTTATAAGAAACTGAAGTGGTAATCGACTTGTTCATTTATTGAGTCAGCATAGTGAAAATTGGAAGGTTTCTCTGAACAACACCCTTATAATATTGCCTGTTTCTCTATAGTGAGTGGTCTGGGCAAGTTGGAACATTGCATCGGCGAGTGGTCTACTTGGCTGAAGGCGAACGCTGACCGACGAGGAGAGGCCGAGGATCAGTGGGACCCTGATGATAGACCGAACACGGGACTGGCTAGAATGGTACTGTGATACTTTGTCTAACGCTGGACTGTCCAAAGATATATTTTTTTTCCTAGTATACAGGGTGGCAGGGACATCGCCGCGCAAACTGTAACCCTGAATCAGCACATGATTCTAGCGTAGAAAGTATTCGTCGGTTATCAAAAAAACTGTCATACATTTTGACAGCGTAGGTATTGCGAATCCAGTTGTTCCCACGAGATCGACACTTACTCGAGGGAAACGGCGGGGTGCAGATAGTAAATAAATAAATACACATTTTATTTTATAGCTCTCTCGAATTATTTTTTGGAATTCTGTTAATGTTTTATAATTGTTCAATGTTTATCATTACTTAATCAAATTTTACTCACAGGTAACCCGCAACCATCTGTTGAACTCGTCGAACTACTCGCTGAGCTCTCTGTTCAGCGTGGGCTCAGTCGGAGGATCCGTCGCCGGATCCGTGGCTAGTCTACAGGGATCTGCCAGGTACCTTCACTATACATTGCTGGTGATAGCCGCATACTCAGAAGGCGCCTGTTCAAGGGATTTCAGGGGGTTGGAGGACTTGAAAAAGAACTGAATAATTGAATTAATGAAATAGAATACTATTCTATTCATTCAATTGTTGAGTTATTGTTGCATGCCCTACGTCTGTTAAACGATTCAGGTGCAAAATGAGATTAAGTATCCCAACATTGGAAAATTTTATTAATAGAGAGAGCCCTGGCACCCATAACACAAGTTAGTCTTAGCTTGGGTGCCACAGGTAATAATCAGTGATTTATACAATTTAAAAAAAACAATATTGTGATACGAAATTTACGTTTTACGCAAAGGCGATAGGTTACTACAGTCGCCAGCACGTCAAATTACCACAAACTGTCAAATTTTGTCATTCGATTTTGAACTTAAGTATCAACATTTTAAGGTTTAAAGTCATTTTGAGAAATCTGACAGGTAACCTAACCTAACCTAACCTATCGCCTTTGTGTAAATTGTAACTTTGGAAATAAAGTTTATTATTTTCTATTCTATTCTATTGGTAAAAAAATATGCTGATTTTATATCCTTGCATGACGTAATTTGTTCTCTTCCTAGGTCTAGCGTCCACATTCCCCGTAAGAAGCAGCCGTCGTGGCAGGGCCCGCCGTGCCTCAGCGCTCTGTATCAGATGCTGCTGGCACCTTTCGAAGATCTGCTGCCTGCATCCTGCAATAATAACCATGGTGAGGATATATCATTTTTTTTATGTGTAACATCTTTCCTCTCGCTTTCTGTGGGAGTATTTCGAGAAAAGGGACGGAAGTGTGTAACAGGAAGTCACAGCTTGAGCATGGAATAAGTAAATACTTTTTAATAGCATGGAATCAGTGTACTCATGGAATTAGTAAGTACTTTATAGATTGTGTCGTGTTTCGTTCGAGCAGTGGGCGACCACTAGTAATGAATAATTTTTCGAATTAATATCTCAGTATTTAGCTTTTTTAAATTCTGAGGTTAATTTTTGTCAGTTGCTGCTCAGTTCTTTATTACCAAGGTGAGATGTTAGATGGGACGTCATACGCTCGCTCGTTTATTTATTTCTTCAATTTTATTGGTTTACGAATCGGGCAATTGTATACTAGTTAAACATAAAGAAGCAAATCACACAGCATGCCCTAAAATATTGAACACAGCATGCACAATGGTGCCTGCCGGGGTCGCGTGGAAGTTCGAAAGGGTTACCGACACCCCTGGCAACACAGGCAATGGAAGGAACAAGGGTGGGTTTTAGTCAGTAAGCTGACACTCCCTCCCGCTCCGCCCAGAGCGGGAGAAGTTATTTGATAATTTTCCACCCAAAAAAAAAAGCATGCACAATGTATGAGTGGTATAATTCACTCATACATATGTATGTATGTATGGGTGAAATATACCACTCATACATAAGAAGGTAGGCCTTCTTCTGAACCTACCTCTAATGAGTAATGTACGTGTAAACAAAAAACGTCAAGATGGTTGCTAACAAATTACTTGTTCCACATGGCCTACCTGATTACAAGTGTGTGCCAACCATAGACACTACGTTAAAATATCTCATGTTTATAATTTTACCAGCAACATAACTTTCAAACGCTGTTATTCCGTTTAGCACAAGCTTAGCGTTAACGTTTAGCGTCAGATATAAGTGTTGTAGAAGTTCACCAAACCAGCCCTTTCGCAAGTAACTGTATTAGGTACTTTCAGGTATTTTGACTAGAATTACGAATCATTATGAATCAATTGCTCATAAGTGCTTTCTCCCCACAGCATCCCACGGTCGTCGCGGCTGCGGCGGTCGCCGAGAATTAATCGTAGTAGTAGAAGGCGCGCTATACGCGTGTCCTTGGGGAGCCCTGCGCAGTGCCACGAGCCCTGGCACTCCGGCCATGACAGTGGCCGGTGATGGCGAGCCACTGTGTGAACGGTACGCAATGCTGGCCGCGCCGGCGTTGAGGCCACTGAGACACCATCGGCATATGAGAGCGAGACCGCATCACGATCATGGTAAGTCATTTCGTTAAAGCATTGGTTATGCTATTATCATTGAGTGATGGACTCTAAACTCAAGCCGGTTTTCCCGGGTCGAGCTCGAATGTAGCTCGATATATTAACGACGAATGAATATTATCGCATTCGAGCACAGCATAATATTGCACTATTTGCATTGCACCATTATACAAGGTCAAAATTAGCTAGTTAGCGAAACTCCGCAGACAATGATGATGGGTACAGTCAACTGTGGCATCTTAACTTTCCGAGAGAAACTTTACCCATGAGTCACCATCAAATCAAATCAAATCATTTATTTGCATAACACAGGTTCAGAGGATGTTATAAAAGTTCATAAGGTACTACACCGTATTATAACCATGCAAGGTGTGCAAATTTAATATATTAGGAACATTATGACACAATTATTCTTAATCAGTTTTCTTATAAAATTAAATTGTCATTTAAAATATACATAAATAGTCAATTCCGATACACATTAAATTAAATCTGAACTAATAAGTTTCCCATACCATATTTCTACGTCTAACCTTTTTTTGTCACGTAATTGTCTATAATAGCTTTTAGATGCAGTCTTATAATAGCTTGGATTCGATTTTACAAAAATATTTAATTCGTATATATACTAGGAAGGTAATGTTAGAATTTTTAAATTTGTAAAGTATTGTTGACAGCTTGTAGTACTATCTAGATGGCACATTGCTCTGATGCATTTCTTTTGGGCTTTGAATACAAATTCCTTGTCTACCGAGTTGCCCCAGAATATTATACCATATCTTAATATAGGTGCAACAATTCCGTGATATGCCGTTAAGACGGCTTCTTTGTTGACAATTTTGGACAATTTGTAGAGAGCGAATGAGGATTTATTATTTTTTTTACAGAGATTATCTACATGTGTTTTCCATGACAAATTGTAATCTATATCAATTCCCAGAAATTTGGTATTTGTTACAGAAAGTACTCTCTGTCCATCGTAATTAACATTAATATTTTTAGGTTGAGTTCTTTGGCGAAAGTGCATTATTTTTGTTTTGTCCATATTTATTTTAAGATTATTGTTTATTAACCATTTAATTATTGTACTTAATGTTTCATTGATTTCATCTTCATAGTCATTTGGTTTATCACATTTTATTATTACTGTGCTATCGTCTGCAAACAGTACCATTGATTGCTAGACGTGTCAAGTGGAGATCATTAATGTATGCTAGGAAGAATAAGGGACCCAAAACAGTACCTTGTGGAACTCCAAATTCTACAGTTCTAGCATGGGATCTATATTTGATCTCATTTTGTGTTCTCTGGCATATTCGTGTAATTTCTGTAACTTGTTTTCTGTTAGAAATATATGAAGAAATGAGGTCAAGCGCTTTACCTCTTATGCCGTACATGTTTAATTTTTGGAGCAATACTTTGTGGTCAACACAGTCAAAAGCTTTGCTCATGTCCATGAAGATAGCACATATTGGATTTTTTTTGTCAATATCAGTCAAAACAGTTTTGATTAGGTCATAAATAGCAATGTTAATAGATTTGCCCTTACGAAATCCTTTTTGTTCGTCAACCAAAATATTATATTTTTCTAAAAATTTATAAAGTCGACTACTTATAATTTTTTCAAATAGTTTTGAGAAGATGGGGATCAAAGCTATCGGTCTATAATTTCCCATATGTTGCTTGTCATCTTTTTTGTGGAGTGGAATAACAACAGATGTTTTAAGTTTTCCTGGGAAACATCCAGTAGAAATGCATAGATTCATTATGTGGCTTAAATGACTAGAAACAGATTGTGAAACATGTTTTATAACTTTGGTGCAAATACCGTCATAACCTACGCTTAGCTACGCTCGCATCTGCCCAGCCTTTTCCCAACTACGTTGGGGTCGGCTTCCAGTCTAAGCGGATAGAGCTGAATACCAGTATTTTACCAGGAGCGTCAGCCTATCTGACCTCCTCAACCCAGTTACTGGTTATACCCCTTGGTAAGACTGGTTGTCAGACTTTCGGGCTTCTGACGACCCGTAACGACTGTCAAAGATATACGAATGACAGCCGGGACCAACGGCTTAACGTGCTTTCCGAGACACGGAAGGGTCTTGGTATGTAAAGATGGTCACCCATCCACAGACCAACCGCGGTAAGCGTAGCTTAACCTGATCGATTGACTTTACCCATGAGTACTGTACTTAAGTATATCTCGATTCCAAAAAATCTGTTGCCGCCATTTAATATCAAAGCGATACAAAAGTAGGAAAACCTAGTATTTGTAACAGATTTTTACCAATCCAGAGATATTTAAGTATAGTACTCATGGGTAAAGTTGCTCATGGAAAGTATAGATGTTACAGTTGACGTATTGATAACTAAACATAAAAAAATTACTAAATTGAGATGTTTTTTTTAAGCTCATCAACCGCCTGTAATGATAAATATCAGTTAAAAATCTGTTTTTCCGGGTATCGCTAACTAAACGCAATAAAATAAAAAAATAACATTTTCTCAACTCATACTTCCAGTCACAACACTCAGTGGTCGTTGACCCCAAAAAATATCAACAAATCTTTAGATATCGATCCCATCACATCGGCGGAGTTTCGCCAGCTAATTTACTTTGACCCTGTATTGGTCCCTCTGTCATCGACCAAGTGTATACAAAAACTGCGTTTCAAGAAACATCTTAACTATTTTTTTTTGTACTAGATTGATTGTAGGTATAATTCTATAAGTCTTTGACCAGTGCGTGTTGCCAGTGATGACCTATGGCACTAAAACGTGGTCGCTTACAATGGGCATTATTAAAAGGCTAAAAGTCACTCAAAGGGCAATAGAGAGGGCTATGCTTGGAGTTTCCCTACGTGATCGAATCAGAAATGAAGAGATCCGCAGGCGAACCTAGGTCACCGACATAGCCCGAAGAATTGCCAAACTTAAGTGGCAGTGGGCAGGGCACATTGCTCGCAGAACAGATGGCCGAAGGGGCCGAAAGGTTCTGGAGTGGCGACCGCGTACCGGAAGGCGGACCTAGCGTTGGAAGGCCTCTTACAAGGTGGACCGATGACCTTGTGAAGGCCGCAGGAATACGCTGGATACGGGAAGCACAAAACCAGTCGAAGTGGTGGTGCTTGGGGGAGGCCTAAGTCCAGCAGTGGACGTCTTTCGGCTGAAATGATGATGATGATGATGATAATTCTATACAAGTTATTATATTAAAATCGTTATATGTTTGTTTAACAGGAGCTTCCAACGCCAACGCTAATAACGCAGAAGCAGGCATGCGCTGCCTGGTAGTGGGAGCTCCAAGAGTCGGAGGCGCGCGGTGGGCAGCCGCGCATGCGCAACTCAAAGAGGCCGAACTTGTCGCAGATATGCTACGCGTCACACCACTTACTGACTATCAGGTAAGCAGGATTTTTCTATAAATTTAAATCTGTAGGTAAAAACACCGCTTACGAGACATGCCGGTCATAAACAATCGCTATACCGTCGAACATTCATCAAAGTGAACAATTGATGAGCAGTCAGTGAAGGTTTTGTCGCGAGAAAAGAGGTTTTTCTTACGTGTTACCTTCACTGACTGCTCATCAATTGTTCACTTTGATGAATGTCAAACAAACGAAAGAAAAACAAAATGAATGAATGTGAATGTGAATGACAAATTACTTGAATTATCAATCAAGTAAGAAGTGCGCGCACTTCTTACTTGATAATTTTAAACAGAAGAATAGAATAGAATAATCTATATATCTTTATTTCATAAATATTACAGATATAAATGTTGAAATTTGACATAAGGTGACACAATGTGCGATCTTTTACAGATAACCTTTGCATGGATTAAAGGGAGAAGGAGAGACAATACTGTAGGTAGTCAGTAGTAGTAGACCATTTACATACACAATAAACACATAAAGCATAAACTTATCTACATAAATAAATACACAATAGTAAACATGAAACAAGAGCAAAGAACTATGTAATGATGATGTTTTGAAACAAATAAAAGATTTCTTTAATATTCGGCAACCCATTTATTTCAGTATTTTGTTTTGTTTTTTTTTTTTTGTTAATAATGTAACTTTTGTCCACAGGCATCAAAGGAAGCAGTACTGTCACAGCTGACACAAGCAGAATGCATACACTTCGCCACACACATTTGCTGGAAGACACCTGCCATCGTTCTTAGTCCCGGAGAAGTGGTCAGTACATTCATACTGTTACTTTATTAAGTTTAAGAAACTTAATGAACCCTTTCGCCTATTCCGAGTGTTGGATTAATTGGTAGTGTTGGTTGCATGCGGATGCTCATTTAGCATTTAGGCAAATGAAATGTAGTTGCGAAATTCCGTGAAGTGTGAATTCATCGCTTCGTATTTCATACGTAATCACATAAAATACGCCAGTGTGCCAGCACATATCAAACGTTGTCTGCGAGTAAACGCACGCTAGGAGACGTCATAAGTCGAACGCGATATTAAACGCGCTCTTTAATTCGCATATTTAAAAAAAGCACATACTTAATTATTATCAAATATCGTCATATTAACAAATAACATTAGCAATTAGCATGCATGCATTGCATGCATGCTAATTGCTAATGCATTTATTAGCATTAATAGGGTATTTAACTATATACGAGAAAAAATCTATAAATAGATTATTGAGATAGTTTAGGCAAAAAGGAGTCGGAAAATGTTACTTTTAGTTCATAAAATAACAAAATTAATTTTAAAATTCAATTCAACCTTTTCAGTTTTTCTAATCTGTTAAAAAACACCCTGAAATAGTAGCCGCCATGTTATTACTTCATATCGCTATGTAAACTAAAGCGTGTCAACCGTCAACTGATAGTTAGATAATAGATCAGTGAATTTGTTTACATAGCCAAGTGACGTCATGACCACAGAGCAACATGGCGTCCACTGCGTCCAGCGTTTTCGTCAAACTACGCGCGAAATTTTAAAATGTAAAATTATGATGCTTTTTATGGCACTTATCGATTGAATAAAAATTATGTGATTTTTTTTTGGGCATATTGGCACTATAGAATTTAATTAAGACAGTTTTCAAAAATGGGTGTAAGACCCTATTTTATTTTATTTTATTTTATTCGGGAAACGTGTATAAAAACACTGTAGTGTTTTTATACAATAAGAAATTTAATGCCAATTACAAATTTCCACTGATAAACATTTAAATAAAAAGGAAAAAGGTAGGTACAAAATACCTATAACATTAATTAGGAAATAAATAGTACACGAACACTACATGCGTATCACGTATTGCATAGAATTCTATTGAGTATCGGGCCTAGTATTGTACCTTGAGAGACACTTCTTAACGGCACTGTTTGTTACTTTCCCTGATAGATGGTTTGTGAACTGCTACTATTATTAGCCTTTAATATCTCACTTGGGACTTCAATATAACTGGCAAAATGTTGGTGTACTACAGGTACACCTCTGTCCAACCCTTCGGGGAAACATGGCGTGATGTTATGTATGTAATATCGCAATATTGAGCAAAGACTATCCCGTCGATGCTTTGAAAGTTGCTTTTATCAAATATATTAAGAGTATTGGGCCTAGTATTGTGCCCTGAGAAACACCTCAAACTAGTTGAACTGTTAACTGCTGTAGATATTGTTTTGTTTCTATGGTAGTCATTTGATGAGTTCTTTGCAGGTGGACTCACAAGCAAAGCGATTACTGAATACTAGCAGCGGTGCTGCCGACACCTCTACGGAAAATGAAGAAGAAAGTACGTTTCTTTGTGATTTATTCAAATTGAGCTTGTATCGTCATATAAATATAAGTGCTTGAGTGTAACGCTGATGTTTTGGCACAGATTCCGAACTGCCTCCAAGTAATGAAGAGTTGCCACCAGCTTCTGAGTTCATGCTAACTGCATCAGAAATTATGAATCTAAAAATCACCGCTAGATTGGTAAGTTTGATTACTTTACTTGTTTGTTGCTTTACATTAATTAAATTATTACATTAATTACTTTTCAATTGATTGATATTTTTGATTGATTTAAATATGACCGTATTTTTACTGTCATATTGTGTTTTACGATTCAATGTGAGAATTTAAGTCTTAACTAAAACTCTTATTTAAATTAACGAAAAATTCAAAACCGTTTTTGTCTTCTCTGTTTCTTCAACCCAAAACTCACAAATTTTCATCTCGTGCACTTGATAATGTAGAAAAGTTTATATATATAAATATTTTACAGGTGGTAATATCCTGCGCACCATCAAGCGCTGCCCTCCAAGGCTCTTCAGCCGAAGAGAGCGAAGACGTGAGCCTCGCAGGAGAAGGAGTATCACGACTATGTCGAGCTTTGTTAGCAGCCGGAGCTCATGCCATACTGCTGACTTTATGGCCAGCTCCACAAGATACTGCCACCAAGATACTGTATCGATCGCTTTACTCCGCACTGCTGCAGGGAAGCCGCGTCGCTAAGTAAGTACTTATATTTAGAGGACTTTTCAAGGTCTATAGGTCGAAGACGTGAACCTCGCAGGAGTATCACGTCTATGTCAAACGTTACTAGCGGCTGGAGCTCACGTCATACTACTGACCTTATGACCAGCTCCGCAAGGTACAGCACTGCTGCAAGGAAGCCGCGTTGCCAAGTAAGTGAATTAGGCAGACAACAATTAAAATTATGCTGATATTCAGCACCTTTTGAAGATCAAAATATATACGACAGCGCCCAAACGACGAACATTCACCACTTGCTAGTTCTTGGAAGAAATGGTGCAACGAACTTACGATCTAAAAGACTTCCATCACCATAGAATTCTTCATGAAAAAATCCTCGAATTTGTATCTAACTGTGTATTACCACAAGTGTGTTTAGACTGGTTCTTGCAATGTTTATGTTTTACCCAAAACTTTTTATTACAATTTATATAGCAAAACCTCAATTCCACAGGGCCCTAGGCGACGCGATGCAGACAGTCCGTCACACGAAGCACTTCGCGCATCCGGCGCACTGGGCCGGGTTGGTCCTAGTGGGAGCTAACGTTCGCCTCAGCAACAAGGTCGCGCTCATGGGACAGGCGCTCTGCGAACTGTTGGCGGCGCCTGATAAGTGCAGGTGAGAACATAAAGATAAAACAAACGACCACTCGAAATCAGACGATGACATCATCATATCAGACTAAAGACTTCAAGAGCTGGACATACTCCCCAGACATTTCCACACTGACCTGAGCTGCCCGCATCCCATGGTTTCCTGACATGTTCACTGGACAGGTCGTCAATCCACATTGTGCATAATCAAACACTCACTCGCTAGTAAACAGAATCTCTCAAGATCCTCAGTTAACGGTTTCATTGCATCCACTCGCCAATATGTAATATAATGCATAATATGCATTTTGAATGTACAAAAAAAGCCGTTCAAACGTGTCCGACCACGCACAATGAAGGCTTCTGTAGTTGGGATGAAGAAAGAACAAACTTAACATTGTAGTTGAAAACATACATATACATTCCAACTGCCAATGTCAGTTGGTCGACTATTACTTGTTAACCTGTAAAGCCTACTTAGTTTTCCTTTTAATTTCATTATATGTACTACTGCCATGATTTTTTTCACATCCCCATAAACAAACATTTAGGTGGCAGGGGGGGGGGGGGACACTTGACTAACAATTTGCACTTTAAAATCCCTGTATCGAAAAATGGTTTCCGAACAATCTGCAATATTTTTGGACGGCCTATCCAACGATGCCACACACCATCGGAGCGACGAGAAAAAATATCATCCCCACTTTACGGGCAAAAATCTTGAAAAAAAAATTGTTGGGTAGTTATTTTACCACTTTGTCGGCGTGTATGACCCATGCCAAATGACAGCTTTCTCGTACTAAAGAGTCTTTGAACTAAGCCGTGGACAGACAGACGGATATGGCGAAACTATAAGGGTTCCTTTTTGACTACGGAACCCTAAAAATTGTTACATCGTACGCATTTGTCTAGAGCACACTACTGACCCCTTTACCTTCCTTTGATGAACCTTACCGGACCTCAAATAATAACCGATGTTTTATCAGGGACGCACTGCGAGTATGTTTACACCTCGTCGAGAAATCCCTACAGAGGATAGTAAGAGGACAGAAGAACGCTATGTATACCACACAGAAGAGTATTGAGAACAAGGCTGGCAGTATCAACGGCTGGCGGGAACTACTCATGAGCGTTGGATTTAGGTAAGAAACTAAGCACATTTCACTTGGCTATTTAGAACAAATCTGGTTCAGACAGGTCTATTCTCTAAACTTCAGTTTGAAATTCAAACAGTATCGAAGTGTGAATACGCGATCGTTTACTTCGAAAACAAATGCGTTATGCCGCGTTGACACAATCAAAGTACGCTCGCATAAAGTAGATTTGACAGAGCAGCTTTTGAAAAGTTGAACGCAGTCCTCGTCCACTTTGATTGAACGCCGTTATCCAAGTGCGCTCTGATCAGTGTTGACACGATTATAAAATGTCCAAGTAGTCGTCAAATCTACTTTGTCCAAACGTACTTTGATTGTGTCAACGCGGACTTTGCTTGTGATACTTTCTGATAGCGCGCGGTCTTCAGTGAGGTTCGGAATTGTAACAGGAGAACAAATCCAGGCTTATGAAATGTTTTAAATTCCTATAACAAAATGGCTTATAGTACATGTCTCTTTTCTCAGGTTTGAGCCAGCAGCGAATGGTATTCCATCGAGTGTATTCTTCCCACAAAGTGATCCAGAAGAAAGACTAACCCAATGCTCTGCTAGTTTGCAAGCACTACTTGGTAAGTTTCATCCATCACAATGTGCAAATATGTCACATCTTATAAGCAATTTTAACTTTTGTGGCAAAAATAAAAATTCCAATAACTGTTCAGTTCGCACACTGAACTTTGACTTTAAAGAATCACACTCATCTTTTAAAACTCCAAAGTTTTCAGCAAATAAATTATTCTTATTCTTATGCTCCAGCACTAAATGATTTGCCTCTTCTAACGCCCATTTTTTGTTTCAGGTCTAACATCAACCACACTACAAGCTCTATCGAAGCTGATATCTAACGGTGACGTGGCGGACGATATCATCGGCGTGATTCGCTCCGTCATCTCACAGTTCTCTGTGAAAAACTCTGACACAGACACCATTGAAGTCGCCGTTAACGTCAGGTTAGTATCTATAACTTATTGTAGGGTCCTTGACTTGACCTACGGAAGAATTAAGAAGACGCAGAGGACAGATTATTTCACATTCGACAAATACAACATACTTTATCTTTCGCTTGAGCTACCGTTACCCTGAATCTTAAATCTTAACGATTTGGTTTTCCTTTTAAATAATAACCAGTGTATACCGGACTTAAATCATCAGTAATATTAAGTGGACCAGTTGATCACTTTGAAGTCTTACTTATGATTCCAGCAAGACATAATACAACAAAACAGCACATAACACTCACACACTCTTTCCACTTCGTCATATTATATTTATTATTTTATTCTACATTAGAAATTCAAAATTATATATATTTTAGTGATATACATTTTAGAAGTATGTATCTATATAATTATTCTCATATTGTATGTTTATATTTAAATTAGTGAATATATATTTTTATGTTTTCTCTTCTACTCTTACACACAGTGTCTACATATCTTTATCTACTTTCCTATCGCAGGTATACTGGAAGAGATTTCCTTAGAAATAAGCATCACCTTTGTACGTATTTTTCTGTTCCTTTATTCTTGATTGTGTATATGTGTGTACATAAACTGTTAAATAAATAAATACTTTTTCATCTCTCTATAAGCAACATCAACAACATACCTACATAAAGAGGTCTCTGATTGACTTTGTATTTATCAGGTTATGGCGCGTCAACGGTTGCCACGAACTCCTAGCATCTCTTGGCTTTGACCTGGCTGAGGTGGGCCAAGACGAAGTAACACTACGCACTGGCAAAGCGGCCAACAGGAGACACATACAGTTTGTGCTACAGGCACTACTCGCGCTATTTGGTAAATATTTAAATTTTCTTCAAATGCTTAGGCAGGTATATGTTTGCTTCCATATGAAAGAAAAACTGTAACTATAATTGCACAGAGCGCGAGGTCAGATCCTATTAGATTTTTATCACCAGTATTCTGTTAAACTCCACTATATGGTGGCATATGGGTAACATACAAAGATGTCGCGCATCGTTACGTTTTGAGTACTACGTCGATAAAAGAAAATGAACAGACCCGCTCTGCATTGTTATCTGAGATGACTAAAAACCACAAAAGATATACTGACCAGAAAATTCCTTCACAGACACGCAAGAAGCCCCACGAAGTCTCAGTTTGGAGTCCAGTTCCAGCGTGGAATCGCTAGCGTCTATTGATGACGGTGACTTGGAACCGCACTCTGATGGAGAGCCACCGCCCAGACAACATCGACGTAAGTTTACTTCGCACATACTAGACGTACTGATAAGTACATTCTCATCATATATTCTGTGACATCCAATTACGTATTTTGTACCACCCATTGAACAAAAATACGTTAAAATGAAATGTGAGTGCGTTTCATTTTAACGTATTTCGCAAAATTATATCCATCGTTGTTAAAAAGTGGTGTGAAGTATTTCATCCCCTATTTTCTTTCACAGAAGAGAGTGTCTCATCGGTGCCTCCACCACCCTTACCCCTTGGCTCCTGCGGCGGTGCCTTCACTATGTACGTCCGAGGTTCCAGCTCCTCTACAGAAGTAGGGCGCGGCGAACCGGACGGCCGCACCGCCCCACCCCCCGCGCCCCCTCCGCCCAGGTACAGGGGGGAGAGCGACGCTGCCTTCACCCCCTCCCCTCCCGCAGCCCCGCCCGCGCCTACTTCCGCGCCTCCCCGCGACGTGTCTTTAGCACTCGCACACCAAACTAAAATAAGAACTCTATACACAAGAAGACCACCATCTGATGATTCTGATTGGGAAAGCTCGGGACACGACACGGTCTTACGAAGAAGACCAGATCACGCCCACGCGAGATACCTCGATGCTTTCTATGACCTTGCTTCAGCACAACCAAGGAGATCTGAAGAAGAAAAGACTGAACAACCAATGGCTCAGCCGTCGACGTCTAAACGGACGCCTAGACCGAAAATGGGTACAAGCAGCCGTGATCCCATGGCTCAAGTCAGACATATGAGTGGAGAACTAACCCCGACTATTTCCGAAGTTTATCATGAAAGGAATATAGGACTTGGTCTTGCACCACCGCTAGCAGAGTTGCTGCTAGCTGAAGAATCAAAGACTGAAATGAGAGCTGCTAGCTCCAGCGAAAATCTACTTCTACAGAACTTGGAGAAACTTGGCCTCTTGGGCGATGCATGTGAAAACGAAGAACGCTGGTGTGGCACCAATTCTTCCCGACCTTGGCTGTCGGCACCGCCTCTAGAAACAGACGTGCAAGGTTCTGACTTAACCACAGCAGAAATAATAGAAAGACAGACGAAATTCAAGAAAGATATAGAACCAAAGAGAAAGGAAGAGAATGCTTACGAACTGAAACCTAAAGAAGAAACTCCAGGACCGAGTGGTATTGAGAAACGATCCGTGTCCCCGTTCTCTGAGATGTCACGACGAGACGAAGGCGATGGGAGAAGCATAGCAGACTCTCACTCATCATACAAGGCTTTAGTGCTAAGTCCCAGAGCGCCCTACCTCCCGGAAGAGGGCGAGGCGGGCGCGGGCGAGGCCGGCAGGACGCAGGCGCGCCGACGTGCCGCGCGCGCGCCACTCCTACACAACGCTAGACTTTCCACCGAATAAATGATTAAGATTTGTACATTTATACAACTTAGTATATTTCTGAATGTGTTAATTTATTTCTACTGTAAGCTTGGCTATGATGTGACTTATTCTTAATAGTGCTTTAAAATATTATGTGAACTGTCAATATTACAGCGTATTCTCTCTTACACATATCGTTATCGTTAGTTTTAAATATTTAGTTATTTATTTCTTTTAATTGTAATATTTCAAGTTAACTATGAAAACTGTAAATCTTACCTTAGTATATGAATAACTCTATTGTTCTATGACTCGACGATTACTTGCCATTGCTTAAAGATTTTAGATGTAAGTATTTTGTAAAAAGTGAACATAAATAAATAGTCATAAAATTAGTATTTGTTTCATTTACCAGATTCACAAAGTCTAATTTTATTTTCTTTTACCAGGGGGGTAACCATCACGTCTTGTAGCAGTATTATTTCAATATTACTTCAGCGTGAGAAAGTGATGGAGCTATGAGCCTTGTATAGCTCCATCACTTTCCCACTGTAAAGTAATATTATAATAATACTGCTATAAGAGGTGATGGTTACCCCCCTGAAAAGAAATACTTATCGCAAAAACGATCATCATTATAACAAATTGATCTCTTGTCGTGTCTGGGAGTCTACTAAGTTTCGACGGACGTTACGGGCAGTTCCTACTCCGTATCACTTACGGATATATGATTAATCTGAGGCCCGAACTAAGAATGAATGCCAACACGATTTGACAGTTGTCTTGTTTTGATTTGTCAGTTGTCTACCTACCCACTATATGTAATTTGAGTGTTATGTCCTAAAAGTTGAATTTGGTACTTATTTTGACGAATTAACTACTTTGGGATGGGCCTGTATCTTCGTTGACGGACTTAGAGAGTAGACCCCCTGATTTCTGCCCTATCGGAGTTCTGACTATAAGGAAATAGGACAACACACAAAACCATAATTTAATGATAAGAAATTAAATGCATATAAACAAAAAAAAACACGGCACCAGTATAAAAAAAAAGTAAAACATATTTTAAGTATAGAAATAAACTGACTATAGAATACATAGATTTAGTATTTTATATCTATGACAGAATAAAATACAATACTTTTATTATCAGACAAAGCTAATAGATGTTGAAGTCCTCCGAGAAGATTCCAGCACCTGTGCCACTACCTGTATTGGATCCATCTGTGAAGATGCGCAGCTCTGCGGGGTACAACCCCTCGCATCGGTCATCCTCGTGAAGTTGGATTTTGTATTTTTTATCAAAGATGAATTGTTTGGGTACCTGATCATTTATTGCTTTCGTAATGGGGAACTCTTTATTGAGTCCCTCAAGCAGCGCGGTGTGTAGTGTGTCTCTCTTGCCCCAGAGATTCAGTGAATTTAAGCGTACTGCCGCCATCGTCGCTTCCTGCTGTATGAACAGGTGGAGCGGTGGCAATCCCAGCATGGCTTCGACTGCTGCAGTCGGAGTTGTCCTCATGCAGCCCGTGGTCGCCATGCAGGCAAATCTTTGCATTCGTTGTAGTTTATTGGAGGCTGTGACTAGCTTGGTGCGGGGCCACCAGACCACGGCCCCGTAGGTAATCATGTGGCGGATTACGGATAGGCCCCACTTCTTACCTATCATTTTCTTGCACTGCCAAAAGGTGATGCAAGCCCTGTTTAGTTTGTTGTCTAAGTGACTACTCCAGTTTAACTTACTGTCTAGAATAACCCCGAGGTAATTGACTTCGTCGGCTAACTGAAGTTCTGTATCGAACAGTGTTGGTAGGCGGAAAGGGCCTAATACTCGTTTATGGGTAAACATAACTAGTTCAGTTTTGGTGGGGTTCACCGAAAGGTCGAATTCCCTGCACCATCTTTCTACGATACGTAGTGCCTGCTGAGTGAGGTTGCAGATTGTTCCCGTTACTTTCCCCGAAACAAGGATTGCAAGGTCGTCTGCATAACCTATTGTGTAATAGTGGTTCGCGTTGAGTTTGGTTATAAGGTCGTTAATCACCAGATTCCATAGAAGGGGGGACAGCACTCCTCCCTGGGGGCAGCCTCTGGCTATCATGGCCAGCTGTCGCTCATCCTCAAGGCGAACCACTCGTTTGCTTAACATGTTAGTAATCCAGTCCGTTAGTACCTGTTCTACTCCATGTCTGGAGAGGGCGCTGCTGATGCTGGAAAAGTTGGTTTTGTCGAAGGCTCCTTCGATGTCTATAAAGGTGCCCAGGCAGGTGCCTTTCTGATGAATCGCTTCCTCTATCTGGCCAACCACTAGATGAAGAGCGGATTCGGTCGACTTACCCGAGCTGTATGCATGTTGGTTACCGTGTAGCGGTATGGTTTTTAGAGCGCCATCCCTCAACTCCCTATCACACAGCCTTTCCAGAGTCTTTAGTAGAACGGAGGTCAGGCTGATTGGTCGATGGGATTTGGCGTTTGTGTAATCCCCCTTGCCTGTCTTAGGGATGAATATGACTTTCACTTCCCTCCATACTTTGGGAACGTATCTAAAGGCCAGGCACGCTCTCATTAATGGCACCAGTCTTATTGCGACAGAGGTTCCACCCCATTGTAGTAAGGCGGGGAACACTCCATCGGGACCAGCTGCCTTATAAGGATGGAAGCTCCGGATGGCCCATTGGAGTTTCTCC
Organism: Atethmia centrago; assembly: GCA_905333075.3. Taxonomy (NCBI): domain Eukaryota; kingdom Metazoa; phylum Arthropoda; class Insecta; order Lepidoptera; family Noctuidae; genus Atethmia; species Atethmia centrago. Next base: position 11,630,082 of record HG995387.1, read on the forward strand.
AACGTGATCACCCTGCGTGCGTAATGCCAATCGTTGTCTGATGGCGTTTGAATTACATCTTGCCAGTCGATTACCTGCGTGAAGACGCATCCAGGGAAGTGAGTCTCGATAAGGACGCGTCTCGTTTCTTCTGGCGAGGAAGTGAGTGTGTTGTCAGGTTTGCGGAGGGTAGTGGGTCCAGGAGATTTCTGTTGCGCCAGTACCTTCCTTACCCTGTTAGCTTGCTGGCATGATTCAATGCTACCACAGAATTTGCGCCATCCCGCGGTACTCCTGAATCTAATACATTTTTTGTAACTGGATTTGGCTGCGTAGTAATTATCCCAGTCCTCATCCGCACATGTGTTCATGGCTTTGTTCAGAGCTGCCCTTACCTTGCCGCGCTTGCGCTCTAGGTCAGCGCCCCAGTCTCTGGGCAGGCAGTTAGGTAGCTATCTATCATTGTTTTGGTAAGATAGCTCACTTGTACAATCAATCTGTGTCGTGTCCGCAAACGTCGCCGGATCGCTTGTTGTCGCAAACTTGTATTCAAGGTTGCGTGTGTAGGTGGCACGATCCGTGTTTCGCGGATTGCGCCGTGATGGTGTTGGAGAAACACAGACCTGGATGTCGAAGCGGATCCACCTGTGATCAGAGCAGGAGGCATCGTTGGAGACCTGCCACCCAGCAGTGATTTCCGCCGCGCCCTCTGTTGCCAGAGTGAGAGAGTGAGATGCTTCGCCTGGTTACGAATGTTGGTTCGGAGCCGGTGTTTAGTAGTGATAGGTTAGTCGAAAACAAGTATTCAACCAAGGTCTTACCCCTCTCGTTTTGCGTGTCCATACCCCACAGTTGATGGTGAGCATTGGCCCCTACCACGACCTCAAACCCACATCCCTCGCAATGGCTCACGAGGCGGGCGAGGTCGTGCGGAGGCGGCGCCTCCGCCTCGGGCATGTAGGCCGAGGCGAAAACGATCGTCATCTCCGTGTTGTCGTCACGCTGTATTAGCAGCTTAGCTGCAGAGACATCTCTGCAACAGAAGTCAGTTAAAAGATGTGTTTTAAGGTTACCTGTGACATAGATGCGCGCTCTAGGGTGATCGTGATCTGTGGTTACCAGGAGCTTACCGCCAAGATTGGAAAGTCCTTGTATGCGGCCCGCCCTAATCCACGGCTCTTGGATCAAGGCAATGGCCGTGTGTTGCGCCTCCAGCCACTTGCGAAGCTGAGCCGTCGCGGTCTGACTGTGGTGGAGGTTTGCCTGCAGGACTTTACAAGTTGACGAAAGGGACGCCATCGCTGGTCGATCCCTCTTCGTCCCCCCCCCCAAGTTTAAGCCCGGCAAACAAGTCGCCTTCGTCGAAGCCGTCCCCTCCCGGGCCCGAAGCCGGTGACAAGAGCATGTCATCCAGGTCCTCACCCGGTGGAGGGACGGCGCCCTCGGAGGCGGCGGCACAGTCGGCCGACCCTGCTGCAGCAGGTTCAGCCGCGGATGCTTCCGGGTTGTTTGGCGGGGGAGTTGTCTCCCTTGCTGGTGTCTGGAGCAGCTGCGTCGGCGCCTCGCAGATGGTCCTAGTAGTAGGGTCCCATCCCGGAGGGACATCGATGAACCTGCCGTTCCGACCCTGGAACTTCACGTACACTGTCCCCAGTCCAATTGAGAGACGGCGTCCGGCCTCCATCAGGATCGGGATTTGGTCCACAGGGACACCAACTACCACAAACCATGCTGCGGCCTGTTTGTCGGCATGCAAAAGTACCCACCTCTTTATGTCGACCCAGGGGTTTTGGTAGCTGAGAGCGCGCCCAATATTGGTCGGCTCTCCGAAGACTCCCTGCTCGTCTGGAATCACGACGCCACATCGTGCTCGCTTCAGGATCTCCGATTGGCTCTTGACAACTAGCGGGATGCTAGTTGGGAGAGACAGGTCGGAGACTGTCTTCCTTAGCCAGGCTAAGGTGTGGTCGTTACCGCACCACAGTTTCAGGACACCTCCGGCGAACAGCGGCTTGGCGTTGAAGGTCGGTCCTGGAGTGTCTTGCTTAGGGAAGCAGGCCTCGAGAATGATCTGCTTCTGGATAACAGCGAGTACCTGGTCCGATACGTCCTTGCTGAGGATTTCCGTGCGGTCGCAGGTGATCGCGACGTCTAGGGTCGAGCTGGCAGCTTGGGCGTAGCTTCGCTGGTCGACCCGTTTGGATTGGTCAAGACGCGGCCGCTTATGCTCCCCCCGAGGTGTCAATGTCTCGTTGAGAGCTCGCTTGGCCGCGGCCTGATCTTTCCAATCGGGTCGCTGTTTGCTTTTATTGCCAGCAGCCGGGATACTGGTTGGCGGTTGACTTGGCGCTGGACGGCTTGTGCCGGCCTCTGCCTATGACCTCTTACCAGCGGAGAAACTTAGTTGGCCGCTCGTCGTTTTGACCATACTAGCGGCTGTGGCCTGTTTATTGCTCCCGGGAGCCCTTACCTGGCCTCCAGCGGGCTTGGCGTCGCTCCTTCCTCGTCACTCCGTCCCTCTGCTTGCCTTTAACTGCAGCAGTTGATGGACCTGAAGGATCAGTGCAAGGGCGGCGGGCTTGTTGAGTGCATTTACCCTTGCCCTTGCGTTTCTGCACTTGCCAGGCATGCGAAAACGCATCCTCTGTGCAGCTGGTCGTCTCCGTTTGACAGGTGACGGCCGTCTGGTGGGAGGAGGCTAGAGGAGCCTCAGGAGGAGGAGGGTGTTTGGCTGGACCCCTGGTGCCGGTGTTACCCAGCACCGGGATCGTCACCTTGGTATGGGAAGGGTCGGTACTGGTCTCAATCAGCGCCGACGTCCTTTGTTTGTTTTGGGACTTTTTTGTTTTGGTCTTAGCTGTGGTTCTCGCCACAGCCAGACCTACGCCCGCCCTGGTACCCGCAGCGTTAGCCGCAAGGCCACCAGGGGCGAGAGAAGTGCTAGCACCTCCCTTCGGAGTCTCATTGGCTTTCGCCTCCACTCCGGTGTCTGTTTTTTTAACTGGCCTATTTTGATCCATGTTAAAATTGGTTTTGGATCCATCTCTCTGGCTCCCACCCTCCATGGAGTCCGCACCTGGGAACGGCACACTATGAAAAAGCGCGAACGTTAGGACTACCACAGAGATATAGGGGCGCAAGGCTGGCTTACAGTGCGACATCGGGTGCTCGATCGGGTTGGCGTAGGGGGTCAAAAGGCCCACCCCCAAACGAACTGATCAACCCTCACTTACACCGTCAGCATGACCTTTACCTACCGCTTCAGCCGTCCGAGGACGACCTCAGCGGACCTCACGCACCTCGCCTGTGGCCCTCTGACGGGACACTATGACCATTTCCCTACCCCTGGCTATTGGGTAGGGCCACCGTTTCGCTTGAAATTCGGAGTGTTGCCTTACGGGCACATTACAGCCAGAGCCGCTCGGCTCAACCCCCCAGGACTCCTTCATCCCCGCTCACGGCGCTCAACTGCGCAGGTCCTAGCGCAGGTGACTAATTTCTCCTACTCGCCATCAGCCGGTTTTAGTGACAGTCGAGCCCGCAACCACCCAATCACAAAGGGGTCACGGTTAGGAGTGGAAATTGGACAGTTGGAGGAGTGGAAACAAGGATGTGGATAAGATGGGGTAAGGATTATTCGATTTGGGGCAGGAGAGTGAAAGACGGGAGAGAATGGGCTTAGGGGAATTAGGGAGAGGAAGTGATGACGCCTGGTGGTTTTTGTTATGTCTATTTCTTAAGGAACTAGACCAAGAAACGGGGTGGCAACCTCGGGAAGGTGCATCCGCCAGACTTGCCTTGAGGATCTACACGACTGTAGCGCTCTCCCTCAAGACCCCGCCACCCTACCACCTCTGAAGGAAGCGGCAGGATAGGCCTGTATCTATACTACCAAGCAAAGCATGTCGTTGTGCAACCGCAAAAGCATAAATCCAGACCCCCCCCCAATGCAACCCTTACGTATATATGATTTTGTTAGAATTGCATAACATTCATAATAGGTACTATGTTAGACTATTAGGATGTCTAGGGGGGGCGGATGTATGAAATTATGTATCTATGAAAAGACCAATTGTGATTTTATTATTTATATTATCTTACCAATACTCTCAACGTTTACCCCAAAACGGGTTCATAATGTGCGAGCTAGCAATATTACGCGGGTCGGAAGTGAGGCGGGCGCGGGACGCTTGTCTTGATTTTGTACACAGCGTTCGGCTTGCAAAAACAGTTGATCGCGGATTCTAGCTCTTTCTATATTCTAAGGTGCAAACCTTCTGGTCAGCATGTTACAAGGGACAGTCAGCAACCTACGTTTCTTTTCAATATCAATATCTGTTTGAATTTAAGGGTAATTACAAATTAGATACAATTAGTTAATACAAATGTTGTTGTTATTGTATTTTTATACCTATTATGTTTTTTTTTGTTTGTTTTGTATAGTAGAGTATAAATCTATCTTTATGTCTATAGTGTAAGTGTTTTGTATTGTTTATTAAAGTAAAAGTAGTTTATAAATTTTGTAGGTGTATAATTATAGGTTTTATACCTACCCATTGTACGCTAGATATTCGTATGCCGCTTTTAGCGGCAGATGTGTCCTGAGCATAACTTTAATAACCAACTTGTACCTACCATATCCGACGAATAAATGTCTTTGTCTATCACAGCACAGTTATCTTTAAGGTCTTCAGTGCCCCGTAGCTCAGATACCTAAACTTGTCCAGTTTTCGCAGGGATTCTCCACATTAGTTCGCTCTTTGGACGTTATATCTGAGTCCATGATTCATGGCATGACATTCGCATATACCGATCAGCCGCCTCAGAGCTCCGATCGATAGACTCTACAACACCATATCGTCAGCATAACTTATATTATTAATGCACACCCCGTCAATGTGACGTCCGACTGTTGCTGCTGAGCTCTTTTTTTTTATATACTAACTTTATTGCAGTGATCCCTCGGGAGAACTTTACTGCTTCACCGGGTTTCGGTGAGGCCAGAACGGCCTCTCACCTAGCTAAAATATATTTAAAAGGTAGCACAGCTAAGGGCGTCCCATAGTGGGACTAGAAACCAGGTTTGCTCAGTAATCGGTAGCGACCGATTACTGAGCAAGCGGGGACTTGTCACATCTCAGATATTATTATTAGAGACTTGTTGTGGTTAACTTGCACCGCGCGGGCGGACGAGTTCAAGGGACGGGGGAGTCTGCTGAGCTCTTTTGTGACCTTGAGAGGTGTGTGACTGCTCAACCGGACTTTCCTGTGGCTGCCTTAAGCGGACTCAAAGCCTGCAGCCAGGAGCGAATAACTTACATTAGTAAGCGACTGCACGCTAAGGGCACCCCCTGTGGGGTACGGACCTCGGCTTAGGGCGTCGCTGGGGGGAGGACAGCAAGGTGGGACAGGCTGGATCTGTTCAAACTCAAACTCAAACTCAAAGCATTTATTTCAAATAAACCAATTACAGGCACTTTTGAATTGTCAAGGGTTCGGTCAGTCAGTCAGAAAGATGAAGCTAGTTGCCCATTCCAAAGCGTAGTAGGTACCTATGGAGAAGAACGGGCAAGAAACTCCACGGACACTCTTTTAAATCAACGTATTATGGTTACAAAATATTGTTTACATCATTCATTTTGAAATTATACATATGAGAACGATGCAAAAGCGGCCGTAATAAAAAAATTACAACAAAAAAAAAAGCAATTCAAAAATTAAAATTAAAATAAGCCGTGGCAGCTAAGAGATGACCAGTCTCTACTGACGGCGCCCGTTCACGAACATGACGCGTGGATCAGCACCATTCAGCTCAACCATTTCGAAGGGAGCTAAATGAGCCAACACACGCGCCACCATCAGCGAGACATTAGAGTGAGCACGACATACTCCCAACCGCCAGGGCACATTCAAGTCAATGAAAGACGTATCCAGTAAATGGCAGCTTTATAGTACATAGTACTCACATAACAATGTGCAGCTATACAATACCTAGAGAGTGAATTTATACAATGCAAAGAGAGTTTTTAAAATCTTCAGCAGCTCCAACACAATAGTGTTGTAGGGCGCAAAAACTAATTGATCAGGTATTGACAATAGTCAATACCTGATCAATTACTTTTTGCGCCCTTGTGGAGCAGGACCAGCGTTGAGCCAAGCATTTTTATCAGCAATGTAATCCCCCAATTTATAATATGCTTGGCTGCATAGTGTGCGTTTTATACTAGATTTAAATTTTGTTTCATTCAGTTGAAGTATGTGGGGAGGTATTTTATTGTAACATTTTAAACAGTACCCCATGAAAGATGAGTCTACTTTAGCCAGCCTGAAACCTGGTTGAACTAATTGGTCCCTATTTCTAGTGATATAATTGTATCTTTTACCTCTTTTACTAAAAAGATGTAGATATTTCCTTACGTACATGATGTTTTCATAGATATATTGACAAGGTACCGTCATGATGTTAATTTCTTTAAACAGTTCCCTTAGAGAGTCGCACCTGCGGAGGCCATATATGGCTCTGATGGCTCTTTTCTGCAGGATAAAAATAGACTCGATGTCTGCAGCCCGTCCCCATAGTAAAATACCGTACGACATAATACTATGAAAGTAACTAAAATACGAGTATACTAGCCGTGCGGTATCTACATCAGTAAATTAACGGATTTTTCTCACAGCATATGCTGCTGAACTTAGCCGCCCTGCAAGGGAAGTTAAATGAGGCCCCCATTGAAGCCTTGAGTCGAGCGTTATCCCCAGGAAAACAGTTTTATCGACGAATTCTAATTTCTCTTGATTCAATACTATCTCACAAATACTACTTTTGACATTTGGTAAAGAAAATCTTATGCACTTAGTTTTTTTCCCATTTAATACTAAATTATTAGCAGTGAACCAATTTTGGACCTGCAATAGGGCATTATTTACGTCGTCAAAATTCTATGCACGTCTATTAATTTTAAAAATTAAGGAAGTATCGTCAGCAAATAACACCATTTGTGGTTGGGTTTTTAACAAGTGGGGTAGATCATTAATATATAGGTACTAAAAAGAGGAAAGGACCCAATATCGAGCCTTGTGGTACACCCATTTCTACTTTTAAGCCGAGTGAATTGACACCATTTATTTGAACTTAAGATTTTACTAAACGGAGTGCAAGGTCTCCAAGTCCGTAATGCTTAAGTTTCAAGAGTAATGATCAGAATTATTATTATTCGGGGAATTTAAAACTACAGGCTCAGCTGCGGCGCGGGCTGGCGCTTCGTCGAGCAAAGGTCGGGGGGGAGCTGCTGAGCTCAAGGATCAGCTAGTTTATATATAGGTTGAAGAGCCGGGGTGAGCTGTGCCCCCCAGCCTCACCCCGCACTCTAATCGATACACGTCCGAGTGCGAACCAGCCCACTTCACGCCATTACTTTGACTACACCACCCGGACCTCACCCGGTTTGACAACAGGCGGTCTATTCTGTAAAAATCTCGCCGTGAAAACGTAGGTGAATGAGATTGAAGTGAGCTGTCAATAGCGTCAATCCCGTAGAATGACAGAGCACTTCAATATCGCTTCACCTAAGTTTTCATGGTGAGATTTATACAGAATAGAGCGATAGTCTCAATATTTAAGTACTGCTACTTAAATATTGAGACTATCTCAAGTGGTACAGTAGTTTCACATTCTAGTTTACGCCACAAAGCATCGTAATATGCGAGATCGAATACCCTTGACAAATCCAGAAAACAGGCAAAAATAGGATAGGATAGGAAATATCAGTCGGTGTAGTACTAATCAGTCTGCTTGAGGCACAAGATTGCATTCTCAGTTGACAGCACAGGCCTGAAACCAAACTGGGCATCATGTAATTCGAGGCCAGTTGTTTATCAAGCAGATTGTCCAAAACTTGATATGACGACACACACGCTCACACCCCGGACTCGACTTCAGATTCAACATATTTGTTGATTTTCAAAATGATCCGAACTTCATTTCAGTGTGATGTTTAGCTGAAATATCCATTTTTATCTGCAGTTGGTTATCTTCAGGTACAAACATCTTAGAGGCTGACACATTTTAAATCAAACTAGCCTTTGCCCCCGGCTTTACCCGCGTGGACCTTGGAAAATATTCCACGGGAACGTACTGCCGGGATTTAAAGTACCCTATGTGTTAATCCAGGTTATAAACTATCTGTGTGCCAAACATCCAAAACCGTTCAGCTGTTTTGCATCAATCCAGAACATACATCCAGACAAACGAAAAAACAAAAGCGTTTTGCCTATTACAAAGAACTTCGCACATGCCCGTACGTAACGGTGGTGCGTTACGGGCATGTGCGACGTTCTTTGTGACGTCATTAATGCTACGGCTACATTGTCGAGATACAGCAAACTACAATTCGTGCGCTCTGTTTCTTCTTCTCTTTTCTTCTGCTTCAGCGAGACGTCGAGCGGTGTGCGAGAAAGAACGTGCGAAGTGCAGTTCACCTTATCGCGACAATGTGGCCCCAACTTATGCAGTAACGGGTAGAAAGTGCGCGATGGGGAGAGCAGGAGAGTTTGGACGTGATGTATAGATACCGACCATACAAAGTGCGGTGTGCGTCTCAAGGTTGCACCAAATGGGAGTCCAGCTCAGCGTGTGTCAGGCAAATATTCCTGACACTGATATTAGGTATGCTGGATCCCTGCAGTGACATACGGACGGTGAGAAGAACGAAGTAATTACGCGAATGACTGGTGTTGTGAAGTGTAATGCTGCGGCCACATTGTCGCGATAAGACGAACTACACTTCACTACTACACGCAAACCGCTCGATGACTCGCAGTGAACAGAGCGCACGCGAAGTGTTGTTCGCTTTATCGCGACAATGTAGCCTTAAATTATGTATTCTGCAGTCAAGTTTTGCATTGGGAAACTTTCTTGTCTGATGATGTATTGATTGTGAATTAGATTACTTGGTCATAATGAGAGAATGTTTGCACACACACACGATAATAATTATCTTGGACATTTCTAGGTCACCTGTGTACTTGTGTAGTCTCCAGGCCGTTGAGATTGACCGTCGTGTTCGAAAACGGTCTGGAGGACATTATTACAACCTTCCTTTTGGTAGTCTACACCAAAAGGCTATTAGCCAAGTCTATAAACAGACTTAACAATGAGTCCACACCCACGAAGTACCAGCAGGGTGCAGTGGACCAACAAATTTATGTGCCGTATAAACTCAGTACTTGTAAACAGTTAACTGTTTAGATATTAGTTCAACAGTCGGAGTGAAATAATTAACGCAGCCGGTACGCAAGTACGCTGAAATTGTCTCACTATGCAAATGGCGATACATACACAAACACAATGTCTTAATGACGGAATGTCGGTGTGGCCTAACACTACATTCATTAGCTGGTCAGTTAATTCTTTCGGACATTAATTTACCTTTTAATTAATGCAAAATGCGTTTTTATTCCAACGCAAAATGGGTTGTTAAAATCAAAATATTTTATTTTACATAAACCTACATGGGCACTTAAGAAACGTCAGAAGCTAGGTGCACGGTTCCAATTGGTCGTTTCCTATGGAGAAGAGCCGCCAAGAAACTACAGTTACGCTTTTTAAAATAATTGGCTTTTACAATGTTTTCAAATTAGTGTTAATAGGTATGGGAGGACAGTGTAGGCCTGTCTACACCAGTACCAGGTACTTAACAAAATAGAAAATGGTCAAAAATGTACAGTGTAAAAGTAGGTGTTCGACGATATTTTCTTCATTTCATAAAATGGGAAGAACGCTTTGCTTTTAGAAGGCAAAATATCCAGAGGATGTAGTCAACAGCGATGGTCAAACCAGACAGGGGTTACTGGAAGTGCCGGTGAACGTGGCATCCCATCAAATCATATACCTACCACAGCAATTAATGTAGATTCAGTTATTCCGTTTATCCACCCTAAAACAGACACCCTAGGGTGGATACTCGGCAACGCATGTTCATCTATCCAGCCCAAATGGGGCCGATGCCTGCCGGGGTCGCGGGAAGGTACTAAAGAGTCACCGAGGCCCCTGGCAACACAGGCAACGGAAGGAATACGGGTAGGTTTTAGTCAGTAAGAGTCTGACAGACCCTCCCGCTCCGTCCAGAGCGGGAGAAGTTATTTGATAATTTCCCACCAAAAAAAAAAAAGCCCAAATGGGGTGGATAGTCGGAATTTACTTTTGATTGTTCTTCCGACTTCTGACTTTTTGTTTTTCTTTCTTTTGATTGTTCCCCAAGTACAGTCATCATCAACAATACAACAGTAAAATATACCTACTCATACACTTTTTAATACTTTTTTAATAACCATAAAAATCATATTACTTAATGCATTTAAACACTAATTTCATTATTGAGCAGACGTATTGGCGTATCCTGGATAAATTCGACTTTAATGTACATTTTCAATCGTTTATTTCTTTCTATGTATGTATTTTTATAGGTATGCTAATGTCTACTAAGTATCTTCGGCCAGTTTCTATCATGTTTCTCTAAATGACTGTACACAGCTGTGGGAGAAACTCGGAAGAAAAATTAATATACGAATTCCGTTTATCCACCCCGTCTGGGGTGGATAAATGAACACGCGTTTCCGAGAGGTCCACCCTAGTGTGGCTGTTTTAGGGTAGATAAACGGAATAACCCAGTAGATTCACTCATAAAGAGGTGACGACTTACGATCCTGAACTATCTGTTTTGGGGAGGAGGAAGAATGCTAAAGGCCTCCGGTATACCCTGCGTAATCAGCCTCTCTACCTATTTTGAGTGAATAATGTTTTTACCAAGAGATGTTGGTATTTTGGTTTAGAGAAAATAGATTACGCCTATTGTAAAAAAAATAAGGCTGCTGTTGACCTGGATATCGCCTGGTGGAAACTGGATGAGGCCTATGAAGACTCAGAAGATGCTTATCACTCTTGCTTTGAAGGCTGAAGGGTTATAGGTAGTACGGAACACAGACAATGTGAACGAAACAACAAAAAACGTAATTAAAAAAAAAAAAATACACGCTTTTAAAACACACCAAAAATGATAAAATAATTAAATTGACTTGTATTAGTTACGATATAATTATCTACTAATTGCAGTTTGTCACTTCCTTTATATATCCAATGATTAATTCAAAAAGTGTGGAGCGCTTTGTTTAAATGAATGATTAAAAGTACACCTAACCAAAAAGCGCTCCACGCTTTTTAAATTAATCATTCGATATAAGGCTCATGCAGACGCGACGAGATAGAAGATATAGAGATAGAACAATTTCCGTGAAGTTATCATAGAAATTGTTACATCAGAGTCGCGTCGCGCCTTTCTGCGGCAGCCTATAAAAGAAGTGACAAGCTGCATAAGCACTTACACCGTAACTAATACAATTCAAACTAAATACTAACTAAATTCAAGCCAATTTAATGATTTTATCATTTTTAATGCGTGATAAAAGCGTTTTTTCTTAGTTCAATTAAACTACATATTTTTATTTTTTACTTTTTAGTCGTGTATATTTTTCGTTTTTTTTTAAAGTCTAAAGTCTACAAAACTATACTAGTAGCCACAGAAGAGTTCCACTGTCCACCTCCTGGCTCCATCATTGGATCAGCTCCAAGATACCAAATTATAGTATTGTCATCCAGTCTACATGTACATACAAAGTTTCATTTCGAAACGACAATTAGAAGTTGGTGAAAATACGTTGAAAGATTCCGTTACATAGAGACAGGTCAAGCTAAAAAAAAAGAATGCTCGATTGATCTTATTAAAAAACAACTCTTAGGTGGCTACATTACAATTTTCTGGTCTCTCCACGCAGTCGACCCTATCCTAACGCACTAAGAAGGCGGTACTCAACGCTTTCTATCGTAAGACTAACCGTGTTCTATTTTTACTGCCCAAGCCCAGAATAGTAAATAGTCGTGCTAAGGCTATTACTGAACAACTATTAAGACTTGTTTGCAACTTAATATCAATCAAAGTTAATAAACCTACCCGATTGTGTCCAATACGGTCAATAAGCCAACACAATTCGTAATTAGAAGGAACTACTATACACTTTTATACCTGTACAATTCGCGTACACGACGAGATTTCTCATTGGAAAGAAAAAATTACGAACTTCCATTAAAACTTTCATCTCCAACTTGACTCCTGTAGGGGATGAATATTCTTAAATCATGCATTTTAAAAACCGGGCAAGTGTATGTCGGACCACGCACAATGAAGGCTTTTGCGTAGTTAGGAAGTTGGGATGAATTTATCCCAAAAACAAGCTTACCTTTGTAGTTGAAAAACATGTTCTCCCATACATACGTCACGGTCAATTCTACAACTGCAAATGTAAGTTGGTCGACTATTACTTTTAATTTTGATATACAGAGTGACATTGAAAACATGCGACAAATCGAAATGGGAGATTGTACTCATCATTATGAACAACTTTTACTAAGGGACCAAAGCTACAATCCCAAAAAAAAAAACTGCTGTCCCCTACATTTATGTTCGCAATACCTCATCAAAATGTAGGAAAAGCAGATTTTTTTTTTGGGATTACAGCTTTGGTCCCTTATTAAAAGTTGTTAATAATGATGTATACAATGTCCCATTTCAGTTTGTCGCAAGTTTTCAATTTCAACCTGTATATATATATACGACTGCCATGATTTTTTTTCACATATACATATCTGACTGGGAGACACTTGACTCTAACAAAAAATTAGCACTTTAAAGCTTAATATTACGCAAAAGAACCGAAGAATGGTTTTGACAGACCCTCAATATTTTTGAACGGCCTATCCAACGAAATCCCACACCATGGGTTAGACGAGAAAAATAAATAGATCCCCACCTTACGTGCAAGGGATGTAAGTACTTTATTTCAAGATTTTATTTAACCACTTTGTCGGCGTGATTATTATGTATACTCATGCCAAATTACAGCTCTCTAGTACACACGGCTATACTTTTCCAGTATAAGCTGCTTTTCCAGTATAAGCTATACTTTTCCAGTATAAGCTGATCTCGCATTGTATAGGATTTCCGTACATTGCGAGATCAGCGTAAACTGGAAATGTATAGCTTGATGTGTAGCCGTGTGTACTAAGAGCCTCTGAGCTAAGCCCCCGACAGACGGACGGACATGGAGAAACTATAGGGATTCCTTGTTGACGACGGAACCCTAAAAAAAGGATCTCTTGTGCATAATTGCATGCTTCTAGACCCAGAGGCTTCGAATGTGCGTTGGATAGACATGTATTATAAATCAAAAAATATAAATTGTTTATGTATCTTAGTCTCGCGTTCTACACGAAAAAGGTGTGGTGCTGGTTAGTGTAACTTCTACTCTGCATTTCATCATATGAAATTACGAACACATGAACAATTTTTTTCCTGTTACTTATAGAAGTTACAGGTTACTTATGGAGATAACAAGTTATACAAGTATTATAGTGTTACAGGTTACTTACATAAGTTACTTATGGAAGGTATTGTGGTCTTCATGCAGCCGTTCCCACCAGGTGGCTGCTATCAAGCACATTATCAGCTTGAAATTAGAGCTAAGCTCCCAAGTAAACTCAAACGACCATCATAAAGATCACTACGGAATTCCGTTCAGCTACATTGCGTTACCAATTAACATTTAGATATCCTTAGGAACCCGTTGTTTGTGAGTGTAACAACCGGAACCGGAAAATAAAGCAAAAGTGCGAACGGCACGCAAATGGAGAAACGAATTCGAAAAAAAGTTACGCTATCGACCTTGACACAGCCCTGAGTGGCGCAAGCGCATTTTATTATGATTACGTATGGGGTTCTTTTTATTGTTCGCCAGTCGTAATATTTGGTACACTTGTACCCACCGCAGCTGGTTGGCATCCGGGTACGGTAGACCTGTATGTACCTATGAGCAATTAAGGCGATGTTGATTTAATTTTAATTATTGGGTCCAAGGCAAATTAAATTTATAACAGTCGTAGTAACTTTCTGATTTACGAGCTAAATATTATCTTCTGATGACTGAACTTCGTGTTCACCAGATAAGCCTGTTTTCAGGTCATCGGCCTGTATTTGACACCACTTAAGTAAAATAAAGGTAAAATTGATCAGCTCTATTGACCAAGAACCTTGTTAGTTCCGCAAGCTTTGTCTGTTCACCAGCTCTAATCGTTTTCTGGAGTCACGTTTTGGGATTTTTTCAAAAGAAAGCCTAGATAGATCAACGTTCATGTCAACCGGAGCTAGGTGTTTAACCAAATAACATTAATCTATGGTAGATTAACCTTAGGAATGATTTCTTGAACATCATGTTTCTGCCGCTGCCTCAACCATTTTCTCCAGTCGGCGCACTTATATAGATCTTCATCAACCGTCATCCCAGTGTTGTTTTCATTCTTTGCCATATTTATTTATTTAATTAATACTTTAAAGCTTAATACCGGACAGACAGAGGCGGACTTAATACCGTAAGCATTTTCTACCGGTCAACCTTTGGGTGATGCAGAGACAAACAGTGGTAGGTGCAATAGCGAAAACTGTGGAGTAAATATTTATTTAAATATAAGGATATACATACCTATTAAAAACTTTAATTATAATATACATACCTAATTATACATAAATATAAGACCTAATAAATACACGAATATACTAAAACACATAAAACAAACAATGGGAAGCATTACCATTGTGATGATACTGCCAGCTTCTTACGAATATGCTCGCGAACTTTGACTTTAAAGGATAATCGGTTGGTTCCTGGGGGAGCGCATTCCACACAGAGATAGACTGAAAGAAGATGGAAGAGTGAATGAAGTCAGTGCGGTGCCATAGCGTCTTTCATTAAATACAGTGCGAACGAGTAAGGACTTTAATATTATTTGTAAAGTTCTCGTTTGACCCATTTACCACCAAAACCTATTCTGGACGCACTCAGTTGAACACCGACTTTTTAAACTGCATAGTGCTTATTATACCTTGTGTATATATACATGTATTCTTTTCTATCGTGCTTGTTAGTGATCCTATGATTTCTACTAGTTTCTCTGTTTTTAGCCGTGAAAGCATGTAATATACAATTGTATTGTTATCCATCTGTTATAGCTGTTGGTTCTTCTATAAATAAATAAACAAACCTGTATAAACATTTGGACATGCAGCAAAAATTTTAGATTTTTATTTAAATGTCCTTAACAGGTTTCCAATTAAAAGTGCCAACGCCCACTCGGCCACAATGCACAATGCTATCGACTGTTTCATTGACCGAATCAATGTTCACTCAATAATCAAATACACCAGAGTATTTCTTTTGTCATTGCCAAGCCGCTAGTCGTGATCAAACCAAACCAATACGGTCCCAAATAGGATTAGACGCAGTAAATCTATGTAATTATCATATTATTGTGTGTTGTGAATGGTAGATAAGTTGCAAGCCGCTACTAAGTGGTGCTCAATAGAATATATAGAGGATTATAATAAATGAAATGTGTACTGATGTGTTATCAGTGACTCTTGCATTTTTATCGAGCAGATATCGATCAGGGATTAGGAGACAAACAGCTGTTGTGTTTGACCCTGTAATAAATTTTGCTAATACTTGAGAAATAGAGCAATATTCTGTGATGATGACTGGAGCCCTATAGCTAGTTAAGTTAATACATAATCAGTCTATAATGTTCCCACTGCTGGGACACAGGCCTCCTCTCTGTGAGACGGAGTGGGCGGTAATCCACCACGAGGGCCCAGTGCGGGTTGGTAGATGTCACATGTCTTCGAATTTTTGGTTCTAGGACATGCCGGTTTCCTCACGATGTTTTCCTTCACCGTTTTGAGAGCAGTGGTGATGAAATAATTTACACAAAGTAAAGCGCCCGCCTGGGTTTGAACCTACGACCTACAACTCGTAAGTCGCGGACGATATATGGGCCACCACTGCTTTCAAGGCAGGTTAAGGCAATACAACTTGTTAAAAGAATATGTTGGTGTTTCTATTAATAAAACAACCTATGAAAATGAATATTCAAAATATCAAAAAACCCGTCTGCGTAAAATGAGAACTTTAAAACCGGCCAAGTGCGTGGTTCGACACGTACAATGAAGGGTTCCGTATTTAGAAAGTTGGGATAAAAGTATACCAAAAACCAACTTAACATTGCAGTTGAAAAACATGTTCTCCCATACATCGATATATGCCACGGTCAGTTCTCCAACTGCAAATTTAAGTTGGTCGACTTTAACTCGTTAACTTGTAAAGCCTAAAAAAGATTGTTTTTCAAGATTTTGTTTTAGCATTTTGTCGACGAGATTAATATGTATGCCAAATTATGGATTTCACTAGAAAGCTACTACTACTAGCTCAGAGACGTTTAGTACTAACTAAACGTCTCTGAGCTACAGTGGAGACAGACAGACAGACAGACGGATATGGCGAAACTAAAAGGGTTCCTTGTTTACTTTGGAACGATGAAAAAATTGAAAAGATGGAAACAAGATACTTACCTACCTTTTTTATTTTACAATTTTATTAATTATTATTTTTCACGTTTATAAGACCTACTATACGATTATATAAAAACTTTATCACAGCTTTTTTCTAAGTTTTGAAAATTTAAGTAAGAATGGTTGCTACCCTACTTTAAACTGCTATAGACCCTAAATGAATGACCATTTAGGGTGTATAGCAAAATGAAAAATGATTGGGGAAACCTAAACATGATTTTCAAAGACGCATTTGATTATAGGGTCACTTGGCATAGTTTGTCGACTCATTTTTTCTTTTTGAAAATATGGCATCTGGTTGTTGCTGGCATATTGAATTTTGATTACTGTCATGTCTTTAATGACATGCACAAGATTAAGACAAATCGATTGACGTAAGAATCATCCAAATCGACTCACGCGTTTGGTCGCTAGAGTGCCACAAAGGAACAAACATACATAGATCATAGGCTAATAAACACACTACCCTCGTTTGCGAGAAAGAGAGAGTAAACTTCTTTCAAATAAATGTTTTTTCTTCCTTTCTTTCAGGAAATTTGTCAACACAGGAACCCTCTTTCTCACTCATTTTGAATGCAACCTCAGATAGTTACATACATATGTATAGTAGACTTTCCTAAAAAGAACTGTAGGCATTACTTTCTTGCAAACTTACAAAATTCAAACGTGAAACAGCCTTCAAAATTAGGTAATACTAACATGTACAAAAATTACAAAACTGTAATTTTACCGGAAACGTAGGCACTCGCGACAAGTATTAATTTATTACAAATATAAATAAAAATAAATCTATTCGTAGTGTGAAACAAAATAATTAGCATATAATATGAAGTCAGGCGGCCCACTTTCCGCCAGTGTGCCGCGTTGCACACTAACGCTAACTTCCAAATAGTTACATTCGACACGATTATTGTCTTTATAACCATTGTATTCAAATTGTCTCATGTATTTCCTAGTTGGGAAGCGTAAGATACTGGTTATTATTTTTATGTGATACCTTTATAGTATATTTCTAAGAGGTTCCACCTTAGGTGCCGCCTCTAATAGTCGCGAGAACCTCGCTTAATATTCATGACTTCACTCTGACTATAGACGAGTACTTGGGTACTTTCAAATTCTTCACGATTCAAGGGATTTCCATGTTTTATCTCACCTAAGTAATAATAAACGATCATGAGCTCCAACAAACGGTCAAACGGCCGCAGTGACGACTGTCATAAAAATTGTGTCATTGAGGCTTGACTTTACGGTGTCAAAAAACGCTCTCTAGGAAAACATACCAACACACTTACAGTAGTAATTGACTTTAATTTTGACAGTTTTATATAGCATTTATGTATACAGGGTGACATTGAAAACATGCGACAAATCGAAATGGGAGATTGTACTCATCATTATGAACAACTTTTACTAAGGGACCAAAGCTACAATCCCAAAAAAAAAACTGCTGTCCACATTTATGTTCGAATACCTCATCAAAATGTAGGAAAAGCAGATTTTTTTTTTTGGGATTACAGCTTTGGTCCCTTAGTAAAAGTTGTTAATAATGATGTATACAATGTCCCATTTCAGTTTGTCGCAAGTTTTCAATTTCAACCTGTATACATTGTTGATATGACCAAATTTGCTAACTTATGAAGCAATGGATTAGCAATATCCTTCAAAATCATTCAGATTGTGATCCAATAGTGTGTGCAAGTTATCGAGAAGTTTCACTTCATTGCACGCAAAACAAATGGGTTGCCAAAACTATAAAAAAAATATATACTTATATGAGTGGAATATATCCACCATATATCTCAAATACAAAAGCGATACCGAACTATTAACCTTTTACTTTAATGATAAGGTATCGAAAAATGACAAGGACCAAGGAACCCGCTGAATGTCTCCAGAATGACGTAAATCTTCGCATTACTCACCTTCGTACCTCACCTTTATATTCACGAGATCATAAAGTTAGATTAAATGCATATTTAAAGATATTAACGCGATCATTTACAAGAATCGATCGTATCTTAACGAAAATATGCGAGCGACGTCGAAATGAGTTGGCCATGGCTATATTTTCAAATAAAATTACGGCTTTATCAAAAACCATTGCCCATTGCCAAGTGTGCAGTTTACTGCCGAAATTAATACTTAAGTTGGTTGCTCTTAGATTGCTATCTTTGAACCTGACACAGACCTTTAACATGAGGAAACAACTGACATTGGAGACTTCAAACATGGATTTAGATTGTCTAGCTATATTTTGGGTCATGCATGCTATACATATAAAGCCTATTTTCGAACATGTGACAAGAAAAGTGTAAGAAGCTAGAGGAAGAGATAAAAACAAAAAAAAGATGGCTCATAGATGGAATATGTGAAAGATGATAAGGCTAGGAAGGAAGTGAATTCTGATATAAAAGTTAGTAGAGATGTAGATGATGTATATGGTCTGGCGCAGCACGTTTATCTTCCATAGGTAGTATGGAAGACAAACTTGCTGCGCCAGACCCAAATAAATTGTGATGACGGCAGCATTATCTATCTGATGATGACGTAGGCATACCTACGTCGTAGATTTAGGTATGTAGTACATCAGCAAAGTTGCCAGATGACCCGATTTTTATCCCAAAATTAAATGCCCGAGCGGGACAGGCTCAGTCCCGCTCCGCTTTTCGGGTATTACTCGACGATGCGTTTGTTATTAGACTAGTAAAGCAACATAATTTTAATTCAAATATATTTTCTAAGGCTATCTATTATCATTGTAAACTTTATTTGAAACTGAAATAAAAGGATAAGTTGTAAAAAATAAAATAAAACATGACTGATTATTTACCTTTTTTCATTATGACCCACCCGCTTTCGAAAGAATCTCGCTTTTTTCACTCAAAAGGTTTCAAAATCCCACTTTGCCCGAAAAAAAATCTGGCAACGCTGTACTACATACGAGTAAGCAAGTAGGTAAGTAATGATTACGGTAATACACACTTCGCTTGTTGATTCTACACACACACAAACTTGGATTTGCAAACTCTTTCATTCCTCCATTTTTCCAGCGTCCTGCACCCATTGCGTTACACAGATTGAATCACAATCTGAATCATTTTGAAGTATACTGCTAATCCATTGCTTCATATGTTCGAAATAAAAATCTGCTCAACCACGTAAATAGCGCAATGTATGTTGTTGAACTGTCAAAATGAAACCCTTTGATACTGAAAGTGTGTTACGCTATTGCCCCTCTGGATCGCATACAATAATTTTAATAAGTACACAAAATGGTGCCCATTCCCTTGTTCACAAACTAAACTAAATTTAAGTTCAGTGCATCTTTTTCTTTCTATTTCATTAAGAAAAGGACAGAAGATACATTTTAGTTTAGTCCTGTCAAATTAATCAGCGTCTGTCACTACTCCATACAGGTTTAGACGTGATTAAAAACTTGCCCACTAAAATTACGTCAATTTACGTCAAGCGCTGATTAATTTGGACTAAACTAAAATGTATATTCTGTCCTTTTCTTAATGAAATAGAAAGAAAAAGATGCACTGAACTTAAAATTTAGTTTAGTTTGTGAACAAGGGAATCGGCGCCAATGAGTAATTAGAGATTTTAAATATCGTAAAGATTTGTACACGTCCAGTTTTCACAGTATTACCGCATTGAGAGAACGTCGAACATTGCACTTCAAGCTGTCAAACTTCCCTTGTACGGAATACAATAAAATTGATCGAATCATGCGTACGTGCGAAGCATCCTCGTTATTTATAAAACGATGAAATATCACTTATACGGCTCAAGCGACGGTAATACCATATTACATTGTTTTAAATTACATTTATTAAGAAAATTATTAATGATCCGCAATGGACCTCTTTGAATAATCGACGAAACCTTGTAAAAAGCCGGATCCCTACGTAATTAATAAAACGTAAATAATATAATTTTGACAATAACCCTCGAAATGGTGAGCCCATATATGGAAATAAATGCTCCATACAACCAGACTTATTATTATTATGTTCAAGAAATGAGAACTTTATTTATTAATATGTGTTCGTCGGACATCACTAATTTGGTACCCGCCTTAATTTACGGAAATAATAAATCTTGTAATTAAAAATCTAAAATAATTACGACTCTATAATTTTGGGCGCCAGCGTGAGCTTATTTATTGAAATCATTCGAACTACCGTTACAGTGGTGTTGTCAGTATAAACGAAACGCCGTGGGGCGTAAGTAGCACGAAATAATTGAACATAATGGTTTAATTAAAAATGCGACCTCGCCCAATCTAAGTCGCTATTATTCGTAGGTAAGTAAGTATTCACCGGCCGTCATGTCTTCCGTTACACCACTTTAGTAAGTGGTCAATAAAAACAGTAACCTTCGGTAGGTTGAAACCACACACGTATCGAAATAATGTAGGGACCGTATCCATGTTCTTACGCTCTTGGTGCCATAAGTTTGGAGGTCTGCCGGATAATCCCGACATGGAAGTACCCACTCGTAAAATTCGAATGGTGTGCGATACCAATTTTGGTGTTATATTGTTTTTCTGCATTCTTGTGTACAGGTGTAAGTTTGAATAATAAAATGTACGTTATAACGCCAGCTACTTCTTCCAAATAAGAGTAAAATTAAATTATAAAAAATTATAAAAATAATATATTTAAGTTGTAGGTTGAGTATCACGTAATTGATCCAAATGAGACCCAAATATTGTTTATGTACACTTATTTTTATTTCAAAGGAACACTTTCTTGGTAACAAAGAGTTTTCTGCTTTTGACCCGAAAATGTTCCAAAATATGGTAGCAATACATTTCATCTTCATAAATCACTAAGCACTGTCAATTAGAAAACCAACAAGACGTATCGTATTATTTTAATAACTCATTATGTCTGCCCCGTATAATTAATAAACAATATTTATCATGTGTATTGAATATTGATTGATAACGTAAAACAAAATAAATTACTTTTGGTAACCCATAACGTAGGCTTTTGATGGTTTAACAACGACTTAAGGCGCTGACAAGACCCAATTGACCAAAATACGCTACTCTTAAGAAAAAAAAATTGCCAAATCTGTATAGTTTGTGGTAGCGGAAAAATATATGTTAATTTTGAACATATTTCCCAGAACTTGGTTGTTACCAAAACACGTTTTGAAAAAAAATCTCGATACAAACTAACATTAAACTAACCTCTTACCTTGAGTTCTAATCCAAAATATCTGCATTAAATATCAACATACGTTTCGTATTTAATTAATAACATGAACGTCTTATTTGAATGCAGAACTTGGTTGTTTTTTATTTTCGATTACTCAACTCAATTTTGAGTAAATAGAGAATTGCTTCATAAGTTGCAATAAATTACAAGCGTTGTGTCATCGCGCGTCTCTTTCTTTTCTATGCAATCTGAGAGTGACCGCGGTTTCGGTGTTGTCAGCGTCTTAATAATAGGTCCTATCAATTGAAAGAATATATTAAGTATTTCGTTCACACCTGCTGTATTTATCATTGACTACTTCTTATTTATGTCAGATTGTTAGTCGATTGTCTAATTTATAAATTGAATGTCTGTTTTATTGACTTTCTGCCTCGCCTAGTAACGAACCTTATATTAAAACGTCTAGGATAATGATGACATTTTAAACGAAGTAATCATTATTTACAAATAGGAACTAAAGTAACGTCGTAGTTGCAGAAATAGAAAAATTATTATAATTAATTACAAAATACAACATTCGTTTTTCCGTAACAGATTAAGTTTTCAATAAATATTTAAGTTTAAGCTATAAATCATGAGCCGTGTCACTCTGGCATGCATAACTTAATATTTTAACTCGGCTAATAGGTGCAGAGGCGAACAAAAAATGCACGACTCAGATAAGAATGCGCGAAATACATTTAAAGCATTCCTTTTAAGTGTAAAAGTTATTTGGAAATGAAAATAAACATTACAACTTCCTTATCACTGAATCACCATACTGGGATTGTAATAGCTGATGTTGTTTTATACACCCACCAAGAATAATTGATAGTTGTGTCGATCTATATAAAATAGAACTCTTTATTATGTACACCATAGACAAAATCTCTATACAAAATCAAACTGGTTGCTATTTTAATTGGACAATTTGTTATTTGATACAAATAATAAACCTGAATGATTGTGATAACTTTAACTCACACACTGACCTATTACTTTATTCATTATTTTTAGGAAAATGTAAACTTTTACAATGTTTGTAAATATGTGAGCATCATGTACCTATCACATAATTAATTTATCTGTCATTGCTTCATTTTTAATTCTTAAACTGCCCCAGGAGGGTAATGTTTTTCGAGAGTATGTATGTATGTATGTCTATTTCTTTGGCACGGTCTGAAGCCTAAACGGCTTGATGGATTTTAACATATGAGGCGTCGTTAGATTCATCTTAATTGTGAGAATGACATAGGCTATATAATATTTATATATTGCATCTGCAAATACAAAAAAAAAGCAGGTAAAAGGTTTTTTTTAATAAATTACTACAAAATTGGTATCAAATAAAAGCTAGTAATGAGTAATTTCAAATATATATGTATATTAAAAACTAAAAAGCTTGAAATAAAATAAATTATTTAAAAAAAAACAAAAAACCCGACTGCAAAAACGCATAACTGAAAAGGGAAAAACAAGCACATCTATAAGATTTTAGTCTTGCAGGCGGGGACAAACGAATAACCTGAAATATGGTTTAACTGTTGATGGTCCCCCCCCCCCCCCCCGCCTGCGATACCAAAATTCTATAAATTATAATGCTAGTTTTTCCCTTTTCAATTATGCGTTTTTGCAGTCCGGTTTTTTGTTTTTTTAATGATTTGTTTTTTACCTATGTAGTAGTTTTATTCTAGGTGCATCGTCTTCACATATAATTATATAATGTCCCTATACAAAATATTGTAAAACATTTTAAAAGAGTAACGGTGGAGTTTCATGCCCATTCTTCTCCATACGAAACTACCTTTTGGAAGGGGCAACTAGAATCAATTTTATATTTTTTTGTTATTTTGACGTTCAAAAGTGCCTTTCTTGTGCCTATTTGAAATAAATAATTTGACTTTGACTTTGACATACAAATTACAGATACAAATGTGCGGTCTGATCACTAAAAGCGATATTTTAAAGACTTCTTGCTCTTGTTGGTGTGTACCATCTGTCGCTTCTCTCGCTCTCTCGCTTTCTGAGGGAGTAAAAAGGGTCGGAAAGTGTGTAACAGAAAGTGTCAGCTTGAGCATAAAACAGGTTAGTACTTTTTTGAAAATAATGTACTCGTGGAATTTAGTAAGTACTAAATAGATTGTAAGTAGAGTGGGTCAAATTTCGACCAGTGGGCGACCACTAGTAATGAAAAATAAATTATTCGAATAAATATTACATAGGCGACTACTGTAAGGCTATTACCTACTCCTTGTGGTGAACAGATGTTCATATGTTTTCTAAATCAGTTGGGAATCAGTCCTTATCTCGTTTTAGCACGAACTGCATCTACTCTTGTTAAAAATATTAAACAGTCAGCAACTTAGTCGCGCAGCTAACTGCTGAAAATACGCCAGACATCGTGAAAGCTCTTTTAACAGATCTTTCGCAACAACGATGCTGCTGCCTATTATCGGTCTGGAAATTTAACGTAGAACACTAGACCGATAATCAGTTTACTTAGCAAATTGGTAGCCTAATAAAACTGCCATCTTTGGTTTTAAATTATGGATTTATTCAGAGCGACATGGCGCCATCATTGCGAAGTAGCGAGTTTATGACTGCTTACCTGCTTAGTACCTAACTTTTGAGCAGGATATAGGAAGTAATGTTCATTGTTGCACTTTATTAATAACCAGATTAATGATAGTGTTAAGCAACTAATCCAATAACCATCACCATAATATTTATGTTTAATTAACTCTATTGCAATAATATAATTCAAAAACTGATTTACGTATCTATTCTATTTGTAGACAGCAAATATGAATGACCAGACTTTTTCAATATAAAAACAGTCCTTTTAACGTTAAAACTTGTAAAGTTCGTGGAGTTACTTTCTTCTGATATGAAATTTCCTGCGACTTGCTTGACTCGATGAAATCCATTTAGCCAGCAACAAGATTATAACTTGTGTTTATTTGCAGCCAGACAAGATAATAAAAAAAAAATAATTAATAAATTACACAAAACTGAAAACCAATATCTTCAGCGAAGTTGGGGGACTGTTCCAAGGAACCGTTTGCAATGAAAATATTGGTTTTTAGTTTTACACTTTTGGGCATATTTAGCTTGGTTTTAATTTTTTAGTTCAGTTTTTGTAATTCACTTTTTTTAATGTTTTTTAATTTAATATTTTTTTATTTCATACCTTTTAGTGATAAAACGTTATTTTTGCAAACGCACAAGTGCCACGAAAGATAATATTTATTTTTAAGGAATTCGTTATCACGCAAATACATATTAACGCGAAACTATTTTTTTTTTGGTTTTTTAATTGTGATTGATCTCTGAGGCGATTTAGATCTTGCCTGTTATATATTTTTGTTATGTGCTAAGCAAGCTCTATAGTCTGTTCTTTTAATCTCGTTGACTAAATTGACAGGTGCAAATGTCAAACTCCATATTGAAAAACCAAACAACCATAATTTGAAATGTCAAATTAGTCTCGGGGATTAAAAAACGAACTTTAGACGATAATAGTATACGTATACTATTATCGTAACTTTAGACGATAATAGTATACGTATACTATTGCATAAACATACAATACATATACGTAAAGTTCGTTTTTTGTAATTTTTTATAAAAAAAGAAACGTTTATTTTCATGAACCATGGCTCCTCCATTATATTTTTTTTAAGTTTCACCAACCTATGTTATACGGGATAACGCAACGCTCCCAACGATACCACATACATTGATATCGGTTATGCCGTTTAGAAGTTATGGTGGAATAAAGAAACTCACAAACATACATAAACCCTGAAAACATAACACTCCTTTTGTTGGGCAGTCGTGTAAAAAGACCGTACTTTTCATAAAGTTCATATACTAAACCAATAAAAAAAACTGGTGTGATCATACACTGGCTCATCAATTCTCCTGCGTAGCGTAGTGACATCATCGCTACGAATCTTCGTAGCGATGAGCGGAGCGTACGGAGCGGCGTAGCTTTGATGGTTATCCAAATATTTTTGAGGACATGTTATAAGTAGAGGGCTGAATTGACTGTTCCGGTAGGAAGTAAGTATAATATAATCTGTAAGTCTTCTATGTAACTACTTAAATACTAAAGTAAATCCATTAAAGTTATGTGTGTGTTAGACACAGTACTGTTTTAGTTGTTTATGTATTTATAAACCATGTATTTTTAGCTTACAAAGACGAGATTAAGACTTTTTTTTTTTTTTGAGGTTGGGAAATCATCAAATAACTTCTCCCGCTCTGGGCGGAGCGGGAGGGTGTGTCAGACTCTTACTGACTAAAACCCACGAGTATTCCTTCCTGTTGCCTGTGTTGCGGGGGCCTCGGTGACCCATAAGTACCTTCCCGCGACCCCGGCAGGCATCGGCCCTAGTGGACCCCTACTTTGTGCTGACGACATCTCTTTGAGGCGCGCGTGGAATACGACGCGCCGTCGACCCGGGCCTGGTCCTTACCGGACGGTGAGCTACCCATTGCTCACCGTCCGCAAGCCCGCGCCTACGGTGGCTGGAAATCCGCCCGAGATTCCCGACGCCCAGGGCGTCTCCTGCGGTGGCTAGGGGCGAGAGGGCGCGAAACGTGCCTTTCCCTCAACCGTCCCGCCTCCTCCTTCGCGAGCATTACTGCTTCGCAGAAGGAGGTGACGGCTGCCCATGCCCTCTCGCTCCGTACCATGGCCTGAACCAGGGCCGGACGCGAGAGGTCTCTGCCGCCGATCGCCTCCACGAGGACACGGCGGTGCTCTGCCCAAGCCGGGCAGACCTCCACCGTATGCTCCACCGTGTCCTCCGGGCGATCCACACAGTGGTGACACCCGGACGTTTCCTCCCGCCTTATCCGACACAGGAACCTCCCGAAGCTGCCGTACCCGGTGAGGACCTGCGTCAGGCGGAGATTAAGACCCTTAACCTAAGTATACATATCATAACAATTGTGTTAGTTAATAAAACTTAAAACTATTTTAGTATCACTTAGTTGCACTAAGTCTTTGTGCGTTCCGGTGGCACTTGTCCGCGAAAGCGGCGAAATACCACATCCTGTGGCCAAAAACATTTTTCCATCACCTGATGCAGATACGAGTATCATGTTGGTATGCGCACGAAACGCCTTAAAGTTGACGTTGACTCCAGCAGCTGCACTCTTTTTTTGGGTGGAAAATTATCAAATAACGTCTCCCGCTCTGGGCGGAGCGGGAGGGTGTGCCAGACTCTAACTGACTAAAACCCACCCATATTCCTTCCGTTGCCTGTGTTGCCAGGGGCCTCGGTAACCCTTTCGAACTTCCACGCGACCCCGGCAGAGCAGGGCGTGTACTTCAGCCTTTGGCGCACGTACTTCACGACCGACGTACGCTGGCCTCTTATTGTATTGAAACTCCGTACTGCGCTAGGCCAGCTCAAGCTCAAAGTGTTACCACTGAGGTGCGCCCTACTGTACTGGTTATTATTGTTTCGTCACCCGATTCAGTGTCTGCCTGACCCACTGGTTTATTTTTTAATTAAAGCTCGGTTCATACTTGTAACGCCTTTCTGCTCGTCTTATCTGACAAGGTGAACTAGTACCCTTAGAATTCGATAATATTAAACTTGCTCCACTTTTTTATGGTCTGTTTTAAAAACTTGAATTTATTTTCGTTGATCTCCAAATATGGATCGTGATATTTTTGCTCAATAGTCATGTCCTATATATACATTGGTTATTGGTACTAACACTAGATAATAAACATAACATCACGCCTTGTTTCCCCGAAAGGTCATGCAGAGGTGTACCTGTAGTACACCCACATTTCACCAGTTATATTTTTAAGTCCCATGTAATAGGGGGCGAGCCTATTGCCATCAACTGGGCACAAATCCTGACTCCAGGCAGCTACTGAGAAATTCCAGATAGAAAAACCCAATAATAAACTTTGCCCGACCCGGGAATCGAACCCAGGACTTCATGCTCAGCAGTAGCACTTGCGACCACTAGACCAACGAGGCACTAGATAATAAGTTATTATGTTACTAACACTCTACGGATTCTTTGTTCCGAATTAAAAATCATTTATTATTATTATAGGTAATTTATGTTCGGCACGTATAATCACGTTTTAATTATTGTCATTTTCAGAATATTGGCTGCTGGCCATAATCAGATAACTTAAAAAGTTACAAATTAACGTTTTAAATTAAGATCATAATTATTCTTCTATGAAAGAAACGAGATGATGCTATCATCGTAAACCTAGCCAATTCTCGCAATAGGCGCCCATCAAACTAGCTCATGGCACAGAGAATAATCTTCTTAGTATACTCAAATTCTGTTCAACATAACAATAATTAATGAGCTAACATTAGTCAAGCATTCGACCTACTACCACTGTTACGCATAAATCTTCCTCTCAGCACTTGCACAACTGACCATAAATCATAGAATGTTTATAAAAGTGATCAGTCCCCTATAATTTAATGGAACTCCTTGAATTTGAGAACCAGTACTTATGTCTGAGTACTTTAGAAATGTCCATTGTGACCAATCAAAACTGACCTTTAGAATAAATTTGCATCTGTACCCACTATATGTACATATTTGTGGCTATTTACTTAGGCGTGTCTAATGCTAAAGTATGAATTTAATTAGGTTAATGTATTTTTAAGAAATAAAAGCTTCCGGTGGACTTCGCTTGTACTAAAATGACCAATACATTAGATACAATTCAATATCATTTTGAATTTGTATGTAGTTACATATATTTTGCCAAAACTGGGCCGAAACGAGGTCTAGAACATGATGGTCAACTTCATTTTTAGGGTTCCGTACTTCAAAAGGAAAAACAGAACCCATTCCGTTCGGTTTTTCCTTTTGAGGTACGGAACCCTATAAAGGATCACTCGTGTATCTGGCTGCGTCTGTATGTCTGTCCGCCCGTCTGCCACAGCCGATTTGCTCTGACTCTACTATTGTATAGATTTCTGTGACCTAAACTGTGTAACGTAAATAAATGAATTTCGAATATAATGGTCACGTTTGAATGGCAAATTAGAAAATTATAAAAAAAAGTTTTGCATACTTTACCGTGTGACATATCAAATGAAAGGTCTTGTTGTGAGGGTCTCACATAGATTTTTTATAATTTTATTTTATATTCAATAAATAGTTTTCAAGTTATTTACGAAAATAGATGAATTATCCCCTTATCTCCGAAACTACTAAGCCTATTTTTTATTTAAATATACAGAAAATAGTTCTTTACTTATATATTACAGGAAAACCTACAAAAGTTTATGGTGTTAAAATAACATGGTAAATCTCTCAATATTGTGCGTACATTTGCAGTTGGAACCTATGGGAGAACAAGATTTTCAAATTCAAAACAAACAAACTTAACAAAACAAACAAACAAGAACAAACTTAACAAAGTTTGTTCTTGGTAGAACGTTGTAGTTGTAAAACCAATAAAATTTGAGACAACAAAGATAATTTGTACCAACAAATTATCTTGGGAGGAAAAACATGGTAGATAACATACTCATTGTACGGAGCCCCCACCACGCGAGTTCAATTCGCACTTGTCCGGTTTTTTTATACATGAGTTTATCACCATGCAAATATTTTAAGTACCTACGTAGGTATATAATTAAGCCACACCTTAAAAAATACATAATTTTAAAAGGAAATAAAAAGGAACAGATTTTTAATCAATTTCCTGTGACCTACGACCATATTTGTCTATTGCAATAAAAAACAATGTGCGGGCAAACGGAGTGCCTTTCACACTTAACTCTTTTAGAAGGCGATTGACATTCCTTAACTCTTTGCTGGTTACCAAGTTCAAGTGGTGACGCGGCAGCCTGTCACACCGTGGCTTAACTACGAACAGTTGAATAAAACAAAATATTATTGTTTATCTTTTGTTTTGTTCTAGCTGTTCCTAGGCTTTATAGCCTCGTTTACACGATGCAAGTTTGAACATTGAAGCAGCAAATGACTTGTATCGTCTTGTCTTGGAGGGGCTTGTAGCTAAGTAATAACAGCCGCACGGGTCGATCGATCAGGTTAAGCTACGCTTGCCGCGGTTGGTCCGTGGATGGGTGACCATCTTTACATACCAAGACCCCTCCGTGCCTCGGAAAGCACGTTAAGCCGTTGGTCCCGGCTGTCATTTGTAGATCTCTGACAGTCGTTACGGGTCGTTAGAAGCTCGAAAGTCTGACAACCAGTCTTACCAAGGGGTATCGTGTTGCCCAGTAACTGGGTTGTAGAGGTCAGATAGGCAGTCGCTTCATGTAAAATACTGGTATTCAGCTGTATCCGGTAAAACTGGAAGCCGACCCCAACATGGTTGGGAAAAGGCTAGGCAGATCATGAAATGACCGTCTAAACACTGTTTAGATGAAGTAACTTTTATTGTTGCTTTAACTAGAGGCTCGTGCAGACAGGGGGACGCGACTCATGTGGGACAATTTCTATGAAAACTTCACGGAAATTGTTTTACCTGTGTCGCGTCGCGCCTGTCTGCACGAGCCTTTGTGGTATGCCTCAGGGAATAAAATTGTACAGTATAAATCAGGCTTGATACCGAAGGGTATCGCAAAAACACCTATGAGTTGATGTTTATTTGTTTATTATTCGTAGTTGCACACAGTTGAAAATTACAGGATATTCATAATGAAAACTATGTTTTTCTGGGACCTGGGGGGCAACCATCACCTCTTATAGCAATATTATTTCAACACTACTTCAGCGTGAGAAAGAGATGGAGCTATTCTTGTACAGCTCCATCACTTTCCCACTGTGAAGTAATATTATAATAATACTACTATAAGAGGTGATGGTTGCCCCCTGAATCGCATCACAGTACAATTAAATGCTGATTATGTATGTATGTATGTATAAAAACAAACAGATGTGGTTTTTATACATACATACATAATCAGCATTTAATGTTCCCACTGCTGGGACTCAGGCTTCCTCTCCGTGAGAGGGAGTAGTCTGTAATCCAACACGCGGGCCCAGTGCGGGTTGGTAGATGTCACATGTCTTCGAATTTTTGGTTCTAGAACATCGGTCAACTCACAAGGTTTTCCTTCCCCGTTTTGAGAGCAGTGGTGATGAAATAAGTTACACAAAGTAAAGCGCCAGTCAGGGTACGAAGCTAGGACCTATAACCACACAGCCACTACTGCTCCTGGTTTCAATACATCCTGTGCGACAAACAAAGAGTTTCGTGTAACTGCTACGAGATGTAGGTCATCACCATCATTCTCCTGCCCTTATTCCAATTTATTTGTGGTCTGACCAACATTTCTTTTGCTTCCATGCTTCGCCATTAGTTGTCATCCCAGCAGTCACCCCCTTTCTATGTCATCTTTCACACAGTCCATCCATCCTTTTCTTTGGTCTTCCCCTACTCGTATAGCCATCCATATTCATACTCAAAACTTTCCTGACATATTATAGGTAAGTAAGTATTCTGAAAAAGCTTTGTGTGTAACAATGACACATTTAGTTACAAATCGATTCCTAATTTATCCACTCAAATAAATTAAAAATTTCTCTTCTGCCAGTTTTTGAACGAGCATTTATTTAGAAAGTGGCCAACGGACGTGCTTCATTCATCTGAAAATGAAACTTAAATAGCTATTCCTACTCACTGAAATATTCAAGCAATCATTGCAGGCATTTGTTACCAACTTCAAAAAGGAGGTTATTATTAAATGCACTTATACGCATATTCAATGTCAGCTCGGTAACAAATAATTTACTGTACTGTAATCATGTGTTTCTTTTTTTTCCTAGTATTAGGACATGTTTAATAAATTGATTTTGTTCGATTTCCTAGCTAGCAGTTGCTCGCTACTTTGTTCGTAGATTCTGTGGTATGAGACGAGGAATTTTAATGAAGGTGCAGTTACCTGGTTATAAATTATAGGAGCAGCACTTATTATGACTAGGTGGGAGTTGGTTCATGATGATCAGTGATCGGAATAGGTGGAGCTAATATACCTAAAGTTCGAAAAAGGTCTCCACTGTTTGTCTCTGTTCTTTGAACTTTGGGTATATAGCTCTAACTATACCGATCACAGATGATGATTGTTAGCGCTCTATATAGACAAAGCTAGATGCATAATTAGAACAGATTTATGAAAAATCGATTGGATAACATCGATGTTAGAAACTGATCGGCACGCGGCATGTCAAAGTCAAATACTTATTTAAAAAAAACGTTTTTCTCGATTTACCTATGACAACTCTATTTTATACTCAGCCGTAAAGTGACGAACATACAGCCGCACAAACATGGGTAGATATATTTTAAAAAGAACCAGAACGAATTTCTAGCTTTCTATTTATTACCAAATAATTTCACACCACGTCTTAGTCTTAAATTGGCTATGAACTGAAAGAAAGAAAGAAAAATAAATTTATTTGTCACAGAAACACTAATATTTAGCTTAGCTTAGCAATGTTCTTTATACCATTAAAAATAAGACCATTAATATCGAAGAAATCGCTTCTTAAATGTCGCGTGATACACCATTGCTGCATAAGAACTTATGTATCCGGAGTCTGGCGTTCAACCAATAATTATGAAGTAATTAAACATAACAACTATAAAATTGATCACGTCTACGGAACCCGCTGTAAGGAATCCTGCTGGCCATGCAAGGCAGATGTACCTGCTGCTCATACCAGTATTATATAGCATGCAGTAAGCACACTAAGAAACGTATTCGTATTTCTTTTTCGTCGTATCGGGGGCACGACAGTGAATAAAATTTTGTTGGGCCAAAACTTCGCCACTACCACTGCGTCGTCAGTGGCAGCGTACAGGTCGTTAATGGCTGCGTGTTTTGGGGCACAGAGGGTAGGGCATAAGAGGTGGGACATATTTTGCGCCACAGCTCGGCAAGGGCGGACCCAGCCTTCGAGTCAGGGGGTCATATAGTCGAGGTACAGTCAGGACAGGCTCCAATCTGTGGTGGACTAAGCCTGTCGGGGGCCCGGGTTGGCAAAACAAAATGAGGTCCCACATTCTTCTCTGCTCTTCGGTTTATACCGAATCGGTACCTATATTTCTATTAACGTTTTTCAAGCGAGTTGAAGTCGCGTGGTGATTTTTTATCCCAAGATGATTTATCCCAAAAACAAACTTAACATTGTAGTTGAAAAACGTGTTCCATAAATGCCAACTGCAAAAGTAAGTTTGTATGCACAATATTGAGAGATTTACCATGTTACGAGTATGTACCATCATATACTTCTTATAGTTTTTCCTGTAATCTTTAAGTAAAGAACTATTTTCAGTATCTTTTACAAAATGTTAGGCTCTGTTTCAATGTTTCGGAGTTAGGGGAGGGGGAGGTATGGGCAATTTTCATATATTTTCTTAAATAACTTGAAAACTATAATTTGGTTTTTTGTTTTTGTATTATGTAGTGTACAATAAAGTCTGTAATAAATAAATAGAGTACACAGTAAGTAAAATGCGTGGCAGAATGGTAGCCATTTTTACTTATGTACTTTGTAGACTATTTGACCTCATTATACATACGCCTATTCCCCGGCACGAGTTCACGATACAGCAATAACAGATCACTCCATCTTCGAGACATTTACATAAATAGAATATACATTTATGCACTTCTTCTGAAAAGCGACCGTTGATCGTTTGGAATGCAGTTTGTTCTCGTTCTCGTCTAAATCTAAATAGCATAAACTTAATGAAAACTGTACTTGATTTTTTAAACGAAATAATAGATAAGGTACAGGGACGATTAAGTTATAATTATGCATATTATTGTTTTGAAAAATTTATATTCAATACAATTTTTTAATTAATTAAAATACTAAGCTCCTGCCGAATAAAATATGTATTTACATAACCAAATTACAAGATGATGATTAACATTAACTAAATTAAATTAAACTCAAACTCAAAGCATTTACTTCAATTAAGGGCGCGTTTGCAAATCAGACAAAATTGTGGTGTTTTTCGGTACATATTGTGACAAATTAAACCAAATCAAATACAACTAATCACCACCACATATAAATTGATTCTTCATTTTCAAATAATAGTAACCATTTTGTTGAAAATTATAGATTTTTATAATGTAAAAACGATTTTCTGTTCCCATTTTTCACAAAATTAACGATACCGGGTTGAGTTTCAGTACAGTTTTTGTTTTATTATCAACATATTTTAAGGTTTCTAAAATACTAGAAGTAGGCAGATATATTCAATTCCAAAAACTAGTACAAAAAAATATCAAAATGTCACACATAGTCGCAGAAAAAATTTAAAACTGAGCTTATTTTTTCACATGTTTTGCTATTACGGATGAATCTTAATCGGTGTTATTAGGGGTTATTTTATTTTTGTTCCTGTCTTGCTATATTGCGCAAACGTTTCGAATGCAACCTCAGTCCGCGCTTGGCCGTCGTCGTGAGTGGACACTGTATCGCCTGTTAGCCGCGCCCCGTGTTGAAAAAGATCGCTGTACAAAGTATCCGATAAACCAATTAATTACGAGATAGATACTTGATACGATGTTTTTATATTTACAGGTTTTCATAAAAATATTCTTTTTCGCTAAAAGTAAAGAGGATTTATAAATACCTATTCGTATCCAACTTGATGGAGTGACCTGATGGTGTACTTCGGTGTCTGCTACTGGAACTCGTCGACCAGTAGAACTAGGGGTACCGAGTTTGGGCTCGTTTTGATAGTAATGATGAGACCTTACCTACAGACTTGATGGAGTGACCTGAAGGTGTACTTCGGTGACTGCTACTGGAACTAGTTGACGAGTAGGACTAGGTGTGCCGAGTCTGAGCTCGTTTTGATAGTTATGATGAGACCTTACCTACGGACTTGATGGAGTGACCTGAAGGTGTACTTCATTTACTGCTACTGGAACTCGTCGACGAATGGATCTAGGTGTGCCGAGATTGGGCTCGTTTTGATAGTTATGATGAGACCTTACCTCCGGACTTGATTTTGTGACCTGGAGGTGTACTTCGGTGACTGCTATTGGAAGTCGTCGACCAGTAGAACTAGGGGTGCCGAGTTTGGGCTCGTTTTTGTAGTTATGATGAGACCTTACCTACGGACTTGATGGAGTGACCTGAAGGTGTACTTTGGTGACCGCTACTGGAAATCGTCAACGAATAGAACTAGGTGTGCCTAGCTTGGGCTCCTTTTGATAGTCATGATGAGACCTTACCTACGGACTGCTAGCACAAACCTAAACAATTATTCTACAATGGTTTTGCTATTAGGTAATAGTACTGGTATTACCAGAAAGGACATAGTGGATGGTGTGGACACCTTATTAAAGTTAAATGTAGGAAAGCTGATGTTGTGTGCTTTTCCTTACTCTGATACTTTATCAGATAATGATAATAATTATATTTATCAGTTGAATAATACTATTCACAGGCTGACATGTTGTCATAGTGACAAATTATTGTATTTTGACACTGGTTTTAAGTTAACTCAGAGAACTTTATCTCTGTCTTGGGAATGTAGACATATGCTTGCTATGTTGATAGCATATAATATTAACGTGGTTATAGCTAATATAACCAATTGTAGCATTAGGGACGAGTCTGTTTTGTCTAGTTATACTAACAACATAGTGATTAATTTAGAATCATCATGTTGTACGAAGGAGGATCCACCTATAATTCCAACATCCGTGGAGGCCACTACCAGTCAGAAAAAGTACTCTCTTCCTGGTAGAACTCATACATGCATTCTAGACTCTTCAGTTATAGTTGTGGAGGTCACTCCGGATAACATTTTAAACTAGTTAGTAAGACAACAGAAGCTACCCCTTCAAATAATCTATTATTATTTGAGAACAATAAAAAGGTACCTTCTGGCAAAATTACTCATAATTTAAAAAAATCAACATACTTTAAAATTGTTTAATCAAAATATCCAAGGTTGCTCTTCCAAATTACTGGAAATAGAATTGTTTCTGGAAAATACCAAGTTTGATGTCATTTGTTTAACAGAACATTGGCTAAATGATTATCAAGTAATTTCAATTAACTATGAAAATTATTGTGTAGTTAGCCATTTCAGCCGAAAACGAATGATACATGGCGGGTCATTAATACTTGTTAAAAATTCTATTAAATCGAAAGAACGAAAAGACATCGTCGGACTGTCTGTTGAACACACCATCGAATTGTCCTGTGTTAAGCTTGATAAGCATGTTATAGTATGCGTATACAGACCTCCAAGTTACCAGAATCTATCAATGTTTGATTCTGTAATGGAAGATGTGCTAAAGAAACTTAGTGCTTGTAGTAAGTCAATAATCATGTGGTGATTTTAATATTAATTTAATAGAAAATAACTCAAATACTGTTAGATTGTTAACCCTTTTTAGGTCATTTGATTTGTCAAATGTTTTTAATGAACCAACCCGAGTGACCGCTTCTTCTGCCTGATAATATATAATAATCTTAATAATCTTCTGTATAGATAATATTTTTTGTAATTGATTGATTGATGATTACTTACACAAATAAATTGTAAATAAATTGCCATCTGATCACAGTGGACAAAAAATAACATTTTGTTCCTATATACCTTTGCAAAAAATTCAAATAAGGTTTAGGCCAATTACATGTAAAAATTTAGAAAAATTAAATAATTCTTTGGCCAGTCAACTATGTGTTCAGAGTTTTAATAATATATGTGACCCAAATGAGTTCTACGCCGCGTTCTTTTTACTATTAAAAAAGCAATTTAATGACACTTTTCCACTAAAGACTTTTTTCTTTTTTTGAGGGTTGGAAATCATCAAATAACTTCTCCCGCTCTGGGCGGAGCGGGAGGGTGTGTCAGACTCTTACTGACTAAAACCCACCCGTATTCCTTCCTGTTGCCTGTGTTGCGGGGTCCTCGGTGACCCATAAGTACCTTCCCGCGACCCCGGCAGGCATCGGCCCTAGTGGACCCCTACTTTTGTGCTGACGACATCTCTTTGAGGCGCGCGTGGAATACGACGCGCCGTCGACCCGGGCCTGGTCCTTACCGGACGGTGAGCTACCCATTGCTCACCATCCGCAAGCCCGCGCCTACGGTGGCTGGAAATCCGCCCGAGATTCCCGACGCCCAGGGCGTCTCCTGCGGCGGCTAGGGGCGAGAGGGCGCGAAACGTGC
The DNA here is from genome assembly GCA_905333075.3 of Atethmia centrago. Taxonomy (NCBI): domain Eukaryota; kingdom Metazoa; phylum Arthropoda; class Insecta; order Lepidoptera; family Noctuidae; genus Atethmia; species Atethmia centrago. Next base: position 11,666,972 of record HG995387.1, read on the forward strand.
CTTTCCCTCAACCGTCCCGCCTCCTCCTTCGCGAGCATTACTGCTTCGCAGAAGGAGGTGACGGCTGCCCATGCCCTCTCGCTCCGTACCATGGCCTGAACCAGGGCCGGACGCGAGAGGTCTCTGCCGCCGATCGCCTCCACGAGGACATGGCGGTGCTCTTCCCAAGCCGGGCAGACCTCCACCGTATGCTCCACCGTGTCCTCCGGGCGATCCACACAGTGGTGACACCCGGACGTTTCCTCCCGCCTTATCCGACACAGGAACCTCCCGAAGCTGCCGTGTCCGGTGAGGACCTGCGTCAGGCGGAAGGTGAGGACGCCGTGGCGCCTCTCCAGCCACTCCTCAAAGAGGGGACTTATCACCGCAATCGTGGCGTGCCCAGCACTGGGTTGGGACAACCGTACTTTCCATGACGCCATGAGATCCCGCCGGAACTCCGTCCGCTGTGCCGCGATTTCTCGCGGCAGCGGACTAACGCCCCGGCGTTTCGCCTCCTCGCGCCACTCCCATACGTGCGCGAGGACTTTTGCCTCCAGATCCCATGGTGGCAATCCGGCAAGGAAGCTCGCTGCCTGCTGCCTCACAGGAGACCGTGCGGTATCCCCGGACCATCCGGATGGCCATGACCCTTTGGGCCGTGCTCAACCGCCGGGCTGGCCGCAGCGCCAGAGAGCGCGCCCATACAGGAGCCCCGTAGAGGGCCATGGACCGCATGGACCCCCTAGATTGGGCAGGAGCCGCTTCAATGCAGCGCCCGCCCGGTCCAGTTTGGGAGCCAAACGTCGGAAATGCTCCACGAAGTTCCACCGGCTGTCGAGGACGAGTCCCAGGTACTTCATCGTCGACTCGACGCCGATAGAAACCCCACCTACCGTTATTTGGGACCCCAACGGTGGCGCGTTCCGAGGGCCATGAAAACACATGGCCTCGGACTTGTGCAGGGCCACCTCGAGTCCCAATTGCCGGATCCTTTCGACGATTGTCGCAACCCCGCGTGCCGCTAATTCGGCCGCCGCCTGGTGCGACCTCCCCTGCGCCAGGACCAACGTGTCGTCAGCGTAGCACACCACGCTGACGCCGCTAGGGAGGTCGGCGCGCAGCACCCAGTCGTATCCGATGTCCCACAGATGCGGCCCCAGGACCGATCCCTGTGGGACACCGCACGACATCTCTTGCCGGTTCCACACTCCCTGGTGACCGGGGTAGATGACGGCCCTGTCCGTCAAATAGGCCTCGACCACACGACAGAGGTAGGTCGGCATCCGGTGATACCGGAGTGCCTCCCTGATGCAACTCCAGGGCAGGGTATTGAAGGCATTGGCGATGTCTAGGGACACCGCCAAGACGACCCCACCCTGGGCAACAGCATTCCCCGTCGTCAGGGCTCGCATACGCATGATGGCGTCCACCATAGAGCGCCCTCTGCGGAAACCAAACTGGCTCTCCGCCAAATCCGGCCCCACCCGCACCAGCTGGCCGACGAGGCGGTCTGCAATGACTCTTTCAAAGAGCTTGCCCACCTCGTCGAGCAGCACGATGGGCCGATAAGCGGACGGAGAGTCCGCAGGGCGCCCTGCCTTCTTTATGAGGACCAGTTTTCCCGTCTTCCAACGAAGCGGGAACTGGCCCCTCTCCAAACATGCGCTTAGGAGCCCCCTAAGTCGAGGTCTGAGAGCCTCCAAGGCCAGGACCCAGGCCTTCCCAGGTAAGCCGTCGGGTCCTGGGGCGGTATTTTTGGCATTAAGCCTGCGTACCGCCGCTCTCATTTCTACCTCGGTCACCCCCGGAGCATCGTCGTTGTCGTCTTCGTTGGCGGTGTGGTCCGCATCGGGCACCGCAGTAGGCGGAGCCATAGGCGGGAGGTGTGTTCCCCTCGTGAAGGGAACAGAGCGCTCACCACGTCCTCCACAAGCTGGGGCCGGAGACTCTGCGTCAGCGGGGGAGCCCATGGGCGGAGTTTATCCCGCACCACTTTGTACGGGCGTCCCCACGGGTCCCTGTCCAGAGTCCCCAGCGACTCCTCGCGGGCCAACCCCCTGGCCCGCAGGATCTCCGCTTGGAGGGCGGTCTTCGCCGCTCTGCACCCCTCGTACAGCTCCGCCTGAACAGCTTCCGTATCCGGAGGTTTGATACGGAGCCTGCGGTGCCTGGTGTACCGGCGTCGCGCAGCCACGCAGGCAGTGCGCAGAGCCGTCAGCTCCTGCGACCACCAGTACACCTGGCGCGAGGCACGTCCAGGCTGGACCCGACATGGCCTGCCGGAACCACTCCGCCTCGTCGTTGATGTCGGCAGGCCTGTCCGGTGGTGACACCCAGGCCTGCACGATCGAGGCTTCCAAGAGGAGCTCCCGGTCCAGCTGCTTCAGCGCCCACCGCGGACCACTCGGGGCCCGTCGGACCGGCGCGTCTGAGGTCTGGGCGGAGACGTCGAACCGGATATACCGGTGATCGGAATAGGTCTCCACCCCCTCCATGACGCGCCAGTCAGCTACACGCGGCGACAGAGCGGGGCTGGCGAACGAGATGTCCACCACGGATTCACCCCGCATCCGCACACACGTGGGGACAGAACCCCGGCTTAGGACGACCAGGCCTGTCTCCAGAGCCCAGTCCTCCACCATCCTGCCCCGTGTGTTCGTTAACCGGGAACCCCAGGCCAAATTCTTGGCATTGAAGTCCCCGAGGACGAACACGGGGAGGGACCCAAACCCGACGACGACGTCTCTCAACTCCGCAAGGGAGTTGTGGAACTCGGCAAGAGTTCGGTTCGGAGAGAGGTAGACCCCTACCACGACAATATCAACGAACCGTGCTGCTACGCAGCCCCGTCCTCTCTTGACGGCCTCGAGGGACGGGGTACCGGCGGCGGCCGACGAAATTAGGGTCACTGAGCCGCTCAGGTCCTCCACCCAGTCATCCCTGGGCGGGACAAAGTACGGCTCAGCGACCACGGCGATGTTAATCGACCACTGCGCCATGCTCTGGAGCAACAGATCCTGAGCGGCGGCGCAGTGGTTGATGTTCGCCTGGAGGAGGCGTAATGGGGCCATTAATGGCACTCCATGTCAGCCCCCTCTTGGGCCTCCTTCCCAGCCCCCTGAGAGGGGCCTGCCGCAGCGGCCATGGTGGTGACGGCGACGACGGCGGTGTTAGAGGCGGCAGTGGCGGTGGCAGTGGTGGCGGCTGTGGCGGTGACAGCGGTGGCGAAGGGCTTGCCTCTGGCCCTGGCTTTGGCTTTGGCGGGTGGGGTGCAGGCCTTGCTCCCCATCCGGTGGTCGGCGGGTTGCCAGCCGCCGCACATACGGCACAGTGCGGCGTGGCGTTGCAGGAGCCGGCCTTGTGCCCGGGCTGACCACAGCGGTAGCAGAGACCGCTGCGGTCCACCTCCGAGGTGCAATTGGCTTGCACGTGGTCGCCCACCTGGCAACGGAAGCACCTCAGAGATCTGGGCTCCAGCAGTTTGACCTGTGCGGACACCCAGCCCACCAATAGCCTTTGGCCCTCTCTGGCAATATTTTTGGCCGCCGACACGGGGCAGCTCACCGTAACGGTTTGCAGCCCCGCGGAGTCAGGATGGATGGTGCCCACCCTCACCTGTTCGGCAGAGCACCCCCCAGTCCTAACTACTGCGGCGACCACCTTGTCCTCCGTCACGGAGTCGTCCAGGCCCATGATGCGCATGCTAGCGCACTTGGTGGGCCTGGACACTCGGACCTCGTCCGCATTTAGGGACGCCCTAAGCCTTTCGGCCAAAGCGTCAGCGGCCGGGCCACTGGCCGCGCCGGGGACCTCCACCATTCGGGCTCCAGTCGCCGTTATCTTCATTTTCAGGCCGGTGGCAGCGCCGAGCTCCTCGAGGCGCACCACCTCACCCACCTTCGCCATAACGGTCCTGTAGGACGCGCCCTTCTTTTCCGCACCCGGCTGTAGTGTGATTACTACAGCTGCGGAATTCGGGGCGCGGAGCCTAGCCGCGGCGGTTCGCTCCTTGCGCCGCTGCCGCCTCTCCCTCTTTCTGGCCGCCCTTTTTGACTTCCGCCTTCCTCTTCTCCCCGGCTACTTGCCATTCGGCATCGGCCGGAAGAGATTTAGGAGGCGGGGGCGGCCGTCTCGCCACCGGAGCCCTCGCCACCAGGGCTGGGGCCCTCGCCGCCGGGGCCGGAGTCCTCGCCTCTGGGGCTGGAGCCTTCGTGGCCCGCGCATTCGCCCCGCCCTTTGGCTGCCCCGACGACCCCGGTTTGGCCGTGGCAGCTGTGGCGGCAGAATACGACGGGGCTTTGCGCTGGCCCGAGGCCGGCTGGCTCGCCGCTAACGGGGGGCGCAGGACTATGGCCTCTAGAGCGGAGAAACGACTCCGCAAGGAAGCCATCTCCTGCCGCACCAGGGTCAAAACCCGGTCTTCAGCAGGCACGGGCCGCCCCTGCCCATGCTGCTGCCCCCCCTTCGGCTCCACTTGGGAGTCGGCTCTTCTGAGCCCAGCCAGGTCCGCTCAGAGCTCCTCATTCTCCTTTTTGAGAAGCTCCATGGCGGTTGTCAGGCGGGTGACCTCCGCCCGCATCTCCGACATGCCGTCTGAAGGAGGCCCTAGATGAAGGGCCTCCGCTGCCGCCACAATCGAGGCCGCGGCCGCGGATATGGCCTGGTCCTTAGAGGACTTGAGCCTCTTCACGGCCACCCCCTTGATCAGGGCTAGCACCACCTCTGCGAATCCGGCCACACGCTCCGAATTGGGGCCGCCAACGGCGTCCGCCCCACCACCAGGAGCCTCTGAGCCCTGCACTGCCTTTGCGAGCCTCTCGGCTCGCTGGGCCTTCTCGGCTGGGCAGGCTCGGCTCGGCTCGCCGACCTCCCTGGTGGAGGGCCCTCTATCCACCCCTTTTCCTCCTCGGGCCCCACCCCGCCGGCTGCAGTGGATTTTTTTCCTCCGACCGACAACCTCGTCGGAGGACGACCCCGAGTTGGGGCGCTTCGAGGTTCGTCTGAACTCTCGGCTCCTTCTGTCCACCTGTTTGCGCTCCGAGCTCCGACCTGAGCTCTTTGCGCTAGATGTGGCGTCGGACTCCGACCCCGCATCACTCTCCTCCACTTGAGTTTTGGTTTTTTTTGTTTTCTGTTCCATATTTGATCCCACGAGTGTGGGGGATGTAAAAAGTACACCTAGGTTCACCCCCTGTCCCTAGGCAAGTGTACATTTATAACCCAACCAGGGGGTCCACTGGTACCCTGGCTGGGGGTGCGCTAACGACTGATGCGCCACCTACAACTCGGAAGTTGCAGATGACACTACTCCTCAGCCATTCATATCCTCGCCGCGCACCAAAACTTGATATTAGAGGAATTTTTATAGAGGTTATCTTCCTCGAGATCCAGGCGATCAAGCCAATATCCTCGTCCCGTTCCAAGCCACAAAACATGACTGTGGTCTCTTTACGGATTACGATTTCGACGGTTGCAGACAGAAGAATCATTCTCCCGCTGCTTGCTTGCTGGCAGGGTAAGTGCACAGCAAGCACCGCCACTCTTCGCCCACTCGACCTGCCCTCTGTAAGCAGAGAGGGGAGTGGACGACCAACGATCGAGCATGAAGCTCCCCGCCACGCAGAAATTCGCCACGGTCAATACCCTCTCCGAAACATGGAGAGACTATTGGCCGTGCCCAGGATGCACCGGCCCGACGACTGCTCCGGCCCGACGATTCCACTAAAGACTAAAAGTATTTACACAAAGTTCTTATTTAGTGATTGGGCGACTCCAGGTATTCGTAAAAGCAGGGAAAAACTTTTTGAACTTTATGGCCTAAAGCAACATATGAAAAACAAAAGCTTTAATGAGTATGTTGCAAAATATTCTAAAACTTTTAAAAGTATGTGCAAAATTGCTAAAGCTCTTTATATTAGCAATAAAATAAAATCTTCTGATGATAAAATAAAAACTACCTGGCAAATAATAAATAATGAAACAGGTAGGCAAAAACCGCGAAATACTGAATTTAATTTAGAGACTGCACATGGGCCCATCACTTCAGATGTAGAGATAGCTCAAGAATTTGAAAACTTTTTTGCTAATATTCCCATTAAAACTACTGAAACTTTAAATTCCTCACCCGCGCTTTCTGCTGCCTTACTTAAAAAAAATGTAAAGGCATGCCCTTTAGAGTTTAGGTTTCAGCATACAAACCCCCAGGCTGTTATAAAAGTTTTTAAAGATCTTAAAATTAAATCAACAGAAGATCTCTGGGGAATGTCTGTAATAGTCTGTGGATCTATCATCGAAACCATTGCGCCCTATTTAGCTTTCATATTTAACACCAGTGTGGACCAAGGAGTCTTTCCAGATCTCATGAAAGACAGTAAAGTAGTTCCTTTGTTCAAATCCGGTGATAGTAAAGAACCCAACAATTATAGGCCTGTGTCAGCTCTGCCAGTTCTCAGTAAGGTGTTTGAAAAGTTGATGCTCAATCAAATGTTACGCCACTTTAATAAAAATTCCATCTTTTATGAAGAACAGTACGGTTTCACCAAAGGGCGTTGTACGACTGACGCCGGTGTCACCCTAATAAAGAACATTTTTAACACCTGGGAAGAAGCACAGGATGCCATTGGTATCTTTTGCGACCTCTCTAAGGCATTCGATTGCGTAAACCATGAGACACTTCTGCTGAAACTAGAGCACTATGGACTTAGAAATACAGCTCTTGATTTACTAAGATCATACCTAAAAGATAGAAAGGTTAAAGTTCAAGTAAACGGCGTAAACTCATTGGGGTCTGAAATGGCAATGGGCGTTCCTCAAGGTTCGATATTGGGTCCATTCCTCTTTTTAGTTTACATTAATGATTTACCCCAATTACTTCAAAATCAACCGAAGATGGTGTTATTTGCAGATGACACATCATTGAGCTTTAAAATAGACCGACGATCACAAAATCATGGTGACGTGAATAACTCTATTCTTCAGGTCCATGATTGGTTTACGGTAAATAATTTGGTACTAAATGAAAAAAAAACCAAATCCATGCGGCTAAGCTCGGCCGCTTATGCTGTTAGAAAGATAAGACAGTTGACAGATGTAGAAACCGCGCGTTTGGTCTATTTTAGCTACTTCCACAGCATTATGTCGTACGGCATTTTATTGTGGGGTCGGGCTGCTGACATTGATTCCATCTTTATTTTGCAAAAGCGAGCTGTCAGAGCCATTTATAATCTACGTCGCCGTGAATCTCTTAGGGAACAATTTAAAAAGATTAATATTATGACAGTACCTTGCCAATTCATTTATGAAAATATTATGTATGTAAGAAAAAATCGACATCTTTTTAATAAAATAAGTGATAGACATAATTTTAATACTAGAAATAAAGATAAAATAGATCAACCATTTTTCAGATTATCTAAAGTACATACATCTTTTATGGGGTACTGTGTCAAATGTTACAACAATATACCTTGTGAAATATTGCAATTAAATAAAAGAAAATTTAAAACTCATGTTAAAAGTACACTTTGTAAACAAGCATATTACAAATTAGAGGATTATATCCAAGATAAGAATGCTTGGAAACATGCTGGTCCAGCTCCATAGGACAATCTAGAGTCTAGACAACATCAAACTGGTTGCCATTTTAATTGTACAATTTATTATTTGATACAAATAATAAATCAATGTTGAATTTTAATTCTGTGATTACTTTAACTCAAACACTGACTTTAATTATTATTTTTAGGAAAACGTATACTTTTACAATGTTTGTAAATATGTGAGCATCATGTACCTATCACATAATTCATTTATCTGTCATTGCTTTATTTTTCATTCTTTTTTTACCTATTTTGGTATAGTAATTTTATTCTAGGTGCATCGTCTTCACATATAATTTTAAAATGTACATATACAAAATTTTGTAAAACATTTTAAAAGAGTAACGGTGGAGTTTCTTGCCCATTCTTCTCCATACGAATCTACCTTTTGGAAGGGGCAACTAGAATCAATTCAATTTTTTTTTTTTGTTAATTTTGATGTTCAAAAGTGCCTTTTATATGCCTATTTGAAATAAATAATTTGACTTTGACTTTGGACATACGTACGATTATAACGAATTAAGGAAAAAGAAAACTCAAAGTATCAAAATTAGTTCAATTGACTACTATTCCCGCAGCTTACCGTGCGTACACTTGTGTGTGTGACCCGTGTCAATGTAGTTGTTGGATTCTATACCTATAAATTTTGCAAATGCGTCCTTAAACCATTTACAGGCACTTTTGAATTGTCAAGGAGTCGGTCAGTTAGAAATATGAATCTAGTTGCCCATTCCAAAGCGTAGTAGGTACCTATGGAAAAGAACGGGCAAGAAACTCCATGGACACTCTTTTAAATTATATTGATACATAAAGATTAGTACATAAATAAAATAATTACAAATAAGCCGAGGAAGCTAAGAGGTGACCAGTCCCAACTGACGGCGCCCGTTCACGAGCATGACGCATGGATCAGCACCAAAAACTAAGTTAAGCCTAAAAAAGACCCTGGGGGAATCGTACCGAGGATGCTGGCGGCATTTCCTCACTGAATTGCAATGCTGATGCGATGCGCGAGAAAGCCGCCAGCTTGTCGGTCACCAGTTACATCAGCTAGACGTTTCGCGATTTCCGCAAATAACTTATGCGCACTGGGACCCTACGGACCGAGGGTCTCGACGCCAAAGGGCACAAAGTTGTACTCTCTATCAAGGAAGAGTCTGCGTAGCAGGTAAGCAGGTATTGATATAGTTCCGGAATTTGTTTTTACTTCTGTCAGCATGGCATCCCTATTTACTGAATTAAAAGCATTTTTGACGTCAATTTTGACTACAATTTCGCAATCATCATACGAAAGGTAGGTTCTTAGGGCATGGATGGCTGCCTCACACCCACTTTTCGTGCCAAATCCTAATAGGTATAGGTTCGAAAACAGACTGTAATTTAGATTTGATATGTCTTACCGCAATTTTGGATGCCAAACGTCTTAAAGTTGACCCCACAGCACTAACTGGGTCTCACCTGAGTACCTGCTTTCGTCATTAAAAATATCTATCGAAACAAACTCGCATTCTGCAGTCTTCAAAAACTCACTTTAAGCATCATACCTAGTAGGCATTACGCAAAATAATGCAATTGCAATTAAATGCAACGCTTATAGTTTTCGTTAAGTATTAATTAACACGATCAATCGCTATAAATATACACATTAAGCTCAAATGTTGCAAATTTCGTTTCAAAATTGGATCAGTTTTGCCTATTTTTTGCGAAACATCTCTCAAGTACAGTTTTTAAACAACCTAGACTTAGAATCGAGCAATATTATGTATATATATATTTGAAAAAAATGTTCTCATTATTTTTTTAAACATAATTTTTTTAACATCATTATCAGTAGTAGTATTGAAATACTGAAATAGAAGTTAATGCTGGTATGCTTTATTAAAATAATTATAATTATAATTATGTTTAATAAATTCTTAGTGTAATTTCTTAATAAATTACCCAATGCTGAAGCATTAGGTAACTCTGCGTCAGCGATCTACATAAGCCGAACCTAGCCTCCAAGTTCCAAATTAACATATCTTATTTACTTATTTCCCAGCCTTGTACTAAACTCTAAATTAAACTCAACATCATTTGACATAATGCTGCAACAGATATTGTAAGGCTGCAGAAAATGTATAAAGTAATACATTATATCCAAGAATTTGGTGCGGCCGAGGTCAGAGATAGACAGATAGCAACATAAAATACACCAATACGTTCTACGGCAATTTTAACGTTAGGCACAAGATTTAATTATTATATTTATGTCAGAAGGCACCCATTCTCGTACAAATAGGTTTTGTTGAAGAAATACATGGAGTAGTGAAAAAATGGAGTGACAATGCGGGAGTTGAGGGACGTTACAAAAAAGAAAGACGACATCCACACCGATGCTACTGGCCTATACAGGTTGAAATTGAAAACTTGCGACAAACTGAAATGGGACATTGTATACATCATTATTAACAACTTTTACTAAGGGACCAAAGCTGTAATCCCAAAAAAAATCTGCTTTTCCTACATTTTGATGAGGTATTGCGAACATAAATGTAGGGGAGAGCAGTTTTTTTTTTTGGGATTGTAGCTTTGGTCCCTTAGTAAAAGTTGTTCATAATGATGAGTACAATCTCCCATTTCGATTTGTCGCATGTTTTCAATGTCACCCTGTATACTATCTAAATAGATCCCCTTAATTTTGCCATAACAAACATCGCTGATCACATCCAGTCACTACTCGGTTTTTCTTTGCTAGGTTAAATGCTAACACTGTTGACGTGGCTGAGTTCTGGTCAAAACTTATATATATTTAAGTGTAATCATCGATACAAAGAAAAAGAAGAAATTGTCTCAGTTCTGCCAATAAGAAAAGCAACTCAAAATCGATTCATGCGAAAAGCCACGGGCAGCCCCTGGTATGTACACAATGATCAATTACATGTCGATTTAAAATTGCCAACCATCAGGCAATTTCTTAAAAAAACAAGCAAACGCTTTTTCGATTCTGCTACCACGCACACTCATCCACTAGTGGCAGCAGCTGCCAGTTACACTCCCTCACGCATTTCACGCACACGACGCCCAAAACATGCATTAACCGACAAAGATGACGACATCACTCTCTACCAAGAGAGTATTAAGTAAGCTCACATCAACAAAAACACACCACACCACTGACCGTCCTCGACGGCGAGTACCTCCGCGAGCTAGACTAAAAAGATACTCCCCCCGTCCCTTGAACCCGCCCGCCCGCGCGGAGAAAGTTAATTCAAATAATATCCCCAATAATAATATAACACAGATACGACAAGTCCCCGCCTGCTCAGTAATCGGTAGCGCCCTAAGCCTAGGTTCGAGTCCCACTATGGGACGCTCTTAGCTGTGCTACCTAAACTCTAATATAACTAGGTGAGAGGCCCTTCTGGCCCCACCGAAGCCCGGTAAAGTAGTCGAGGACCCCGAGGGACCACTGCGTAAAAGCAGAAATGCAACGAAGTCAACACGCTCTACTCGTCCAACAACAGTTGCTTTTTTCCTCACATTATGACTGATGAAAACCAGATGGAGAAATATGCGTGCTTTGTGCACTAACTATTCTGCGGAGAGCACCGAGTCCCCGCGTGTACAGAGGCGGTGGCCGTTGTCCTTGTCGTTGTATGACGCTGCGCCGGCGCACCCGCCCGGTGGCTGCAGGGCGCCGGGGGGGAGCCAGAGAGAATCGGACAGACTGCTTGCTTGTCTCTAGGCGCATATGTCACCGATACAATTACTGTGCAAGTAAAACTTTCCATGTGTTTATCGGATACTGTAGTAATAGGGTTGATAGATAATAGTATAATACAATACCAGCATATTATTGCCCCACTCCAGGGCAAAAGCCTTTTCTTACAGAGAAGGCACGGGCATTGATCACCGCGCTTGCCCAAGACGGGATGGCGATTTCAGACAAATTTTAACCATACATAAGACACGACGAGACGATTTCTACGCAATTATGCGTAAAAAAGTTGCGTCAGTGGAGCGACGAGTACGGAGGAGTCCGAATAGCGTCCTAAGGATGATTGGCGAGAGAACCGATACTGTTTTGCTCAGTAAGTTCACATGTGTTGCGAGACCGATGAGCCTACTGTGCATGGGTGTTTTTAATGTTTGTAGTGTTATATTTATTTACTAACATTAGTTATAAGCACATTACTAACCTTGCCTTGCCTATGGACTTTTTTGTCTGAAATAAAATATATATTTTTTTGATAGCTCCAGGGGGCCAACCCTAGACTTATGTATAGTAAAAATAAAAACTTCAGCGTGAGAAAAAGATGGAGCCATAAGTCCTGTACAGATCCAACACTTTCCCACTGTAAAGTAATGTTATAATGATACTGCTTTATGAGGTGATGGTTTGGCCCCCAGATCCTCACGATGTTTTCCTTCACCGATTTTTAGTTTCTCTTGGAAATAACTATTTCCAAGATAAACTCGGAAAGTAGTGAATCAATAGAAATGTATTTTTTTCTGATTAATGCAGCTTTTTTTGAGTAATCTCATGCATACCGCCTACTGAAATGGTTTATCAAAGGGCTGAAAGAAACAATAAACAATATCAAACGATAGCAACAGAGTTACGATATATCTTTGAATTATAATTCGACCTCAAAATTGCTCTTGATATTTATGAAATATGAACGAAAACTGCAGCGGTATATAGTTAAGGCTGCCATACCTATATACACTTTCGATTCAGGCCATTAGGCAACCCTACAGCGAGTTGACCTGGCGCCCTTGGTACCGGTCACGTGCCACTCGAGCTTGGCGAAAGATTATTAGATTGGCTTTTACCCGATAAGGCATAAGATAGGTATATTATTTGTGAGCTTAGAGTATGAATAAAGACAAGTAATGTAGTTGTGAGTGTGGAGATATGTATTTCAGTAGATAATATCGGTCTCTCTGGGAAAGGTGGAATAGGTGTGACAATTTTATTTGAACTACTATATGATGCTATGCTGTTGAACATTAACTAGCTAGCAACTTCTAGTTTTTATTTCTCAATAACAGTTAACTTTCTAGACTTGCTCTTACTTTCTTAGGCTAACTCTAGCTCTCCAGCAACTGACAGTTTAAGTCGATAGATAGATTTAATTCCAATTTATAAGATAACTTACCTAATAACTTTACTAATATTATAAATGCAAAAGTGAGTTTGTTTGTTTGTTTTACTTTCACGCTAAAACGGCTGAACTGATTTGGATGAAATTTGGCATATCGGTAGACCATGACCTGGATTAGGACATAAGATACTTTTATCTCGATATTCCCACGCTATCGAGACTTACGCGGGTGAAACCGCGGGGACCAGCTAGTATTTACATATATAATTTAAAGCGAACAGATTTAAAATAGTAATAATAATGTGTACACGTAAATAAAAAACCAGCCAAGTTCGAGTCGGACTCGCCCACGAAGGGTTCCGTACCGCATTAAGATAGCAAAAAAACGCCGAAAAAAAACACACCCCCTTTGATTAGTAACTTTATTCTATTTTCATTGTTTTAAAGGTAATAGAACCACACAATATGTGAAAATTCAACGGTCTATTTATTACGGTTCATGAGGTACAGCCCGCTAAAAGACAGACGGACGGACGGACAGCGGAGGCTTGATAATAGGGTTCCTGAGATACAGCCCGCTAACAGACAGACGGACGGACGGACAGCGGAGGCTTGGTTTTAGGGTTCCGTTTGGCATAGGGCATCAATAAATTCATCTGCATCGCTGTCAACAGGAAAAGTGATGATTGCCCGACTCTCTACAGTTTGTCTTATCCATACTCTCTCAATCCCACATTCCACACCTTATTGTTTAATGAGCAGAAACATGGAACAATCGCTCTGATGACTGAGGTCTTCACGTTAGGTCACGATCGCGTTGTGAATAATATCAATAATATCGGTACAGGGCTAGCCACATTTCACAGCTGTCTTTATCTCGGTGTAAGTACGTAATGAGTATCCTGTCAATTTGTGAAACACTTGTTAAATGTCATCAACATCTCAATTGACGGGGAGATTTATAGGCTGTTCAACGTAAATACATAGCCGGAAATTGTTCGTCAATTTTCTCTTGATAAAACCCACAACTGAGCGTGTGCTTCCTGATGAAATGATGTGAGGAATGGTTATGATTAACATGAAGCTTGACAGATAGAAGAAAGAAAGAAAGAAAGAAAAGAAAAAGTATTTATTGGGACTCGCACAGGAGATCACAAATTAAACTAAAAAACACTCATAGAATCATAAAAAGAAATAAAAAAAAACAAAGTAAAGTAAAATGAAAATAAAACAAAAAGTCCTGTACGAGGCCAAAAGGCTCCTATCTCAGCATAATGCTGCAGTACTAGCAGTAGTGTAGATAAGTTGATTGTTCCGGTTTGATGTGACTGTTCATGTTGGAAATTAATGCCTTTGTTAACGACTATTCTTTTCAGGAGCGAGTCTACAGGGTCAGCAGGCTTTGCACGAGAACCGTAGAGAAGTGTTTTGTCGACGGAAGAGTAGACAAAATTACGTTACTGCGTTTTCTACCGAGAAATGTAGACACGCGATTTCTATTCTACCTATAGTAGAAATAGAAAGCGTCACGCTAAGCATGCATGAAGAAATAGGTCGCTTTTGGTACTGTATTGAAATTTAAACCAGAAAAGTTCCATCGTCACTTGACTCTAATCCAAAGCAACTGCTCTAAAAATATTTGCACCTCCGCTCCAAAACATGAAATATGACCCTCAAGACATGTCAACTTACTGTCAAAACGATACCGTGAACCGGCGACCCGACACTCTCTTATAAATATTGATTAACAAACGTTTTGGTAACGTTTCAATAACGCCCGACAAGACTAATGTGCGGTGTTTAGTTAAAACGTAATAATCATAAATTCGGCGCACGAGACATTCCAGCTTCAGCATTAAGATTCAGTAATAATGTGATCTGTCACGGCCTGTGATGGTGACGCATTAGCCGACCGCTAGTCGGTGTAAAGCTGAGCACTCACGGATAAGAAACCACTAGACCTAGGCGTTTTATCAGAAGACACAAGAAAAATAATATTTTATTTAAACAGCTTCATTTAAGGCCAATATCAATTTAGTGCATTAAAAAATCTTGACTAGCATAATCACCCTATAATGTTCCCACTGCTGGGACACAGGCCTCCTCTCTGTGAGAAAGTAGTGGGCCGCAATCCATCACGCAGGCCCAGAGCGGGTTGGTGGATGTCACATGTCTTCGAATTTTTGGTTTTCGGACATGCCGGTTGCCTCACGATGTTTTCCTTCACCGTTTTGAGAGCAGTAGTGATGAATTAAATTACACAAAGTAAAGCGCCTCCTTGTGTTCGAACCCACGACCTGCAACTCGTAAGTCGGGGCCGATACAACTGGGCCACCACCGCTCTTAAAAAATCTTGACTAATTAAGCACAATTAATTAACTAGATAATAGTTGCGCACGCGATTGCCTAGGGTCCATCGCATTTAAGTTAAATCAGTCCCTGGTCACACAGAATCATATTTTGCAAGAAACTTATTAATGAGTCCATAATATCCGTGCAAAAATCAAGTACAATTACGTTGAAAACCATCACAATTGATAAATGGTAGGACAGGTAAGATTCTCCATACTTCATTACAATTAAGGAATTTCCAAAGGCCAGGCCGCCAGGTCACCTTATTAATCCGTAAAAGATTGATTTCCCATAAAGATCAGCAGAAATATTACATTCAAACATAGGTTTACAAATAAAGATATTACAATAGAACCAAAATAATTACAACATCATAACTGTAATGGTCGTGCAATAACTCAAAAGATTTCTTATGGTGAGATAAACTAGCTTGTCACAATATTTTTAATTTCGTACTTAGCAGTAGAATTCAATTCATATCATAGTAGAATGTAGCTGTTAAGTACCATAGGAAGCAATTTCTTATTGCTTCAAGCAATAAGAAATATATTTACAAAATCTTTCTTTTACTGTTATTTCACTTTAACGACTTGTAAACCCTAGGTCGAGTGTTCCTCTATCGATGCCAATCGCACGCACTTCACGCAGTTACGTAAAGAATACGTAACTCCTACGATTTTGCATCGTGTGCACCACTCTTAAGGTTAGCAATAATAAGATACGGATCACGAACCTGCGCGAGAGTTGATACACATTACGTTCTTGACATATCCCTGACATTTACCTATATTCATATGGTTCGTATCAATTGTTATATTTAATAGAATTATGTGATTTGTGTGTGGTACAGTACTTCCTGTCTATAGAAGGCTAGTCAATATTAAATGATTTAATATTTAACTGTTTTGCTAGCTTGTTTCGGTTTTTCCGAGTAGTCTCGGACTCAAATGGAGCCCTTATTCATGATTTCATCGGATGACGAGGTCGAAGTCGCGTTAAACAAACAATAATAAAGTCTGACGAGATTGGGTTTTTGAAGTTAATCATTTCTCTTCGTTGGTTCCAACCGCTTGTGGGGTAAGGAAGTACTTATTCAATTACTTATATTAATGCTAAAGCCTTTATAACTTATATTTGAGGATTATTTTGTTTATTAATATACATTTAAAACTTTCCACATCTTGGAAGAGACCATCCCAAATATGGATGAAACGAATCAACGTTTTTGGTTTATTAAAAACGATCGAACCATGAACGTAAACGCAGAATCGAAGAAAAATAATGTGTAAGTAAATAGCTAGTAATAAAACAACAGAACAGATATTACCTACCTGTTCTGTGAATAAAACGGACCAGATTCCATGAAATTGAAAGACAATTATGAGCAAAAAAAAGTAAGTACAAATATGTCACTTTTGAGCGGAAGCGTGAACTATGCAAGTGGAAAATGCAGACAAGGTTGGTTACGACTACAAGTATTATCGACACAAACATATTTGTACCAATTGCATTGCTCTCCAAAGCTGACAGTAAAAATATACCGCTGAAGTAAACCTAGACATGTATGTTTCCTATAGAGTTGAGTTTAAACTATCGTCGTTATCGTCATGGTATGGAAGTTTTATAGTAAAAGTTATGGGTTAGTAACCGGAGCAGATTTTGTACTTTTTCGAAGAATGAGGAAACAGTAGCTACAAATCATCAAGGTAATTAATTATATTATCACTACGTCTGTCATTGCAAGTTCGATTCTTAGAACACTACTTCACTACGTGATTTGAATAATAGAATCGACTGAAATAGATATTCCATAGTAAATAAATGACTGATTGATTAATTCGCATAAGTACCTACAATGATTCGACCTACCTATTCTATTCGTAAATGCTAAAAATATGTCAAAGTAAATTAGGTTCCCATTTGACGAAGTCCTGTTAGTTATTGCAATTTAAACCTTATGTGTAACGTCATAACGGCTACAAAACAGGACTTCGTGAAAAAGTTAAACTATACCTACTGTCTAATTTTTTGTAAAAAACTGCAATTATAAAAAATAAATAACTAAAAAACACGCCTGCCTGCCTTGTCTGAATGACTGGAAAGGTTAATTTTTTAGTTAAATAACTAAAAAATTAAAAACCAGCTAAATGGAAAAGTGGAAAACTGAAAATCAATATCTTCAGCGAAGTCGGGGGACCTGTAAAGAACTTCCAATGTACCGTCCCCCGACTGCAATGAAAAGATTGGTTTTTAGTTTTCCACTTTTGGGCATATTTTGCTTGTTTTTCAGAGGAGAATTCCTTTTTTTTCTGATGTCTTATAAGACATCCTTGAAAAAGTCTTCTCTATAATCTACTCCAATATGACTATTAGATAATTTGCCAATTTTAAAGTAAAACAAACTCAACACCCCTTTTAATAGATTGAAAAAGACTTATTGATTGATACTAGATCTTGTTGAGATTAAAATCAATATATCCGCGTAGAGAGAAAGGCTGTTCGTATATTGTTTAACGTCATGTCTGAAAACGAATTACATGACTGACTGATTGCATTTTCTCTGTCTGTACAATCGAGCCGTAAGCTGGCGTGAAATATGTATAACGACGCAGGTTTTACTCAGTCTTACTTTTAATTATAAACCTTTATTGCACCGAAAAGTACTTCAATAAGGTCTTACACCCATTTTTGAAAAGTGTCTTAATTAAATTCTATAGTGCTAATATGCCAAAAAAATCACAATATTTTTATTCAATCGATAAGTGCCATAAAAATGCATTTAAATTATACATTTTCAAATTTCGCGCGTAGTTTGACGAAAACGCTAGACGTAGTGGACGCCATGTTGCTCTGTGGTCATGACGTCACTTGGCTAGTATACAAATGCGCTGATCTATTATCTAACTATCAGTTGACAGTTGACACGTTTTAGTTTACTTAGCGGTATGACGTAATAACATGGCGGCTACTATTTCATGGTGTTTTTTTAACAGATTAGAAAAACTGAAAACGTTGAATTGAATTTTAAAATTTATTTTGTTTTTTTATGAACTAAAAGTAACATTTTCCGACTCCTTTTTGCCTAAACTATCTCAATAATCTATTTATAGATTTTTTCTCGTATATAGTAAAATACCCTATTGCATTTGCTGCAGTAAGTAGGTACTTAATAAGTCCCTCACCATTTTGAAATCAAAACTTTTGTTATATATTATTATTTAGATTATTTTTTTCCTTTATTACATACATATACATACAAAACACATTTTTAAATATTTTTGTAAAATATATAAAAAAAAAATATTTAAAAATATAAAACATAGTGGTCCATCGGCATCACGAACAGGATTCAAGCTGCCGGTGGTCAGGACTCTAGAGAGAGGAACCTCATCTATTTACATAATCAGCCTATAATGTTCCCACTGCTGGGACACAGGCCTCCTCTCTGTGAGAGGGAGTGGACCGTAATCCACCACGCGGGCCCAGTGCAGGTTGGTAGATGTCACATATCTTCGAATTTATGGTTCTAGGACATGCCGGTTTCCTCACGATGTTTTCCTTCACAGTTTTGAGAGTAGTGGTGATAATATATATTATTATTAAAAAATATTGTCAATTTATTAAAAACCAGGTGTATATTTTCATACAAAAATACCAAATATTCGACTTAAGTTTTGGCTGTTCCAAAATTTTTCTTACATGCAAACTTGACCATTACAAACATAACAAAAAAAAACCGCCAAATCGGTCGAGCCGTTCTCAATTGATCATCTTTCATACATGTACCAATTGATTTTATTTAAACATATGTTTCCGCTACTTTTTAACCGACTTCATAAAAAGGAGGAGGTTCTCAATTAGGTTGAAAGTTTTTTTTTTTTAAGGTTTGTTCCTCAGAACTCCGTCATGTTTAAACCGATTTGGAAAATTATTATTTTATTTGAAAGGATATTCTTCCAGATTGGTCCCATTTTTATCAAAATCCAGTTCTGATGATGGGATCCATAAGGAATTGAGACAACTCCTCAAATATTATAGGCATACATCTAATAAAAACTATTTTACAAAAAAAAAAACAAACGACTAGAAAAATATATTAGTATATTTTTCTAGTAATTTGTTTTTTTTTTTTTGTAAAAAAGTTAATTTAATTTCCTGAATTTTGGAAGACGGTGTCTTTGGTTCTGTATTTTCGTTTTTTTGCCACCGACTTCCAAAAGGTTATTTTTCACTTTTTAGTGTATTTTTTATATACGTGTGGATGTGTGTTCATAATAACGTAACATGCATTGTATATTTCTTCTTTTGCTAAATTTTCTTCTTTTATTTTTAAGTCAGTTGTTTTTTTTTATGTAAAAAAGTTTTTTACGCATTTTTTTAATGAAATTAGTTAAGAACCTACTCTACTTAGATATCACTGTTTTTCGATTGGTTTAACTTTAATAAAATGCTTGTTTAGTGACATCTTCGGGGACACGACCAACTTATATGAGATTTAAATGCTAGAACTGTTTGGCTTCCATTTTCAGTAATAGAATCGCTTTGGGAAATCCAATGGAAAGCAAACGCAATGAAACGCGTGCGGCGCCTATAAAAAAGCTTGTCTGAAAGTTGTCTCAACAAAGTCTGCTATTACATTACATCACGCTTGTGTTCCCCGAAGGGTTCGACAGAGGTGTACCTATACATATATAATAATAATAATAATAATCTTTATTACATAAAAAGTGGTTTCAAATTGTGTGAGGTCCCTGACACTAGTGTTAGGTGGTTAACCTGTGTTACAAGTGCCAGTGCCCTCTCCCGGGAGAAAATACTATTGAATACTTATGCAATAAGATTAACAAAGAAATAAAAAATAAAAATATAGTAGATAACACCCACATTTCGCCAGTTATGTTTAAGTCCCATGTAATAGAGGAAGCATATTGCCATCAACCGGCCACAAATCCAGACTCCGGGCTACTACTGAGAAGTTCCAGATGGAAAAACCCAATAACACTTTGCCCGATCTGGGAATCGAACCCAGGACCTCATGCTCAGCAGTAGCGCTTGTGACCACTAGACTAACGAGGCAACGAGGCTGCTATTAAAATAGTGATAAGTAAAAACACCACCAAATATCACCTCGTAGGCGTCGGTGTCGACCTCGCTGCTCATTACCAAAGCATCACTCAATACTGGGCGTCGTTACATCAGTTACATGCTACATAAACAGCTGTTATTTAGTGGTGAAACAATTAGGGTTGATTCATACTAGCGCAGAGTCGAACCGCAGCGAAGCGACGACGTCAATCTAAAAGATAATATAGCAAAATCAAAGTAACGCGCACGCATCAATCAGCGCTGGTCGCTTGCAGACGCGCGTATTGCGTATTGCGCGCGAATCGCTCAGTAGGCATATATGCATGACGTTGTAGAGATAAGAGTGAACTTCCTATTATCTTTTGGATTGACGCTTCATTGCGTCTTGAGTCTTGCGCTAGTATGAACCGACCCTTAATCATTCCCGACTAATTGTGCTTTTCGCTACACTAGCCAGCCCTGCAACATACTTGCTTACATGACAGCTAGTTCGCACTAATTACCAACTATTTTTTTAATACAATGTTAAATATTGGTCTTTACAAAATGGTTTCAGAACTCGGGAGGATGTCGGTCTAAGAAGAAATTTGCTGAACGGACGGAAATCATTGACTGACTGAGATAAGTACATTCATTTCTCGAATTGAGACTACCTTTAATACCTAATCCCTTCGTGTTTTTGTAAATCGGTTAAAATTCAAAGTAGTCATACGTACGTAAATTGTTCATTGTGTAACATTCAAAAAACAAATTGCCTTGTTCTTTGACGTGTAACATCTTTCCTCTCGCTTTCAGACACGAAGTGATAGCTTGAGCATGGAATAAGTAAATACTTTATAATAGCATGGAATTAGTGTACTCATGGAATTAGTAAGTACTATATAGATTGTGTCGTGTTACGACCAGTGGGCAAGCACTAGTAATTAATAATTATTTGAATAAATATTTCAGTATTTGGCTTTTTAATTCTGAGGTGAAATTCTGTCGCTGCTCCGTTGTTTATTAACAAGGTGAGATGTCAGATGTTACACATCTTATGCGACAACTGTAAGGCTCGCTCGTTTTTTGAGCAACAATAAATATGTGGAGATAGTTAATCTTGTATGTCCATTACGACGACGACGTCGTGCTCAACTAAAGTGGTGCCCCCACTTTAGTTGAGTGAAGCTCGAATGGAAAAACGTGCCTTTTTTATAAACTACCCGAATCAAAATTAATCTACATTACATATGATAAAATCGTAGCGAAGTCAAAGTCGTAAGTCGTTACTTTAAATATTTTTGAAAAAAGGCAATGCATTGCGAGGTCTGGGAAGGATTATAATGCCCCAAATATGGTTTTTGGAGTTTTTGTCTGTTTGTCTGTTTCATCATCACGCAAATACTACCGGATAGATTCTGTTCAACTTTTGCATAGATATTCCCTATAAGTCTGGTCAGTCTGTAGGGTATAAATTATCACACTATTTGCTATGGAGGATGGGCAGACAAGGGTATATAATCCGCCTGCAGAGATGGCAAATCCTGAACTTGGACCAGAGAAGTGGAAATTTAAAGTTTAAAAAACAATCTTACACGAAGACTCCATCATGATTATGGCTAGAACGCCGATTGCAGATAAAAGGAGAAATCCAAAAAAAATAGGGGACGAATAATATTGCATATTGTTTGTATTCTTCTAGGTATTTATTTTTTATTATAACCATAGATGAAAGTAGATGAGTGGAGGCCTAAATTTCATGTGTACGTTCTACGAACTAACATATAACAGGAACATTTAACAAAAGGAAAAAAAAAACAATCACAAAAATATCAATAGCAGTGGAGATTCGAACTTACAGTTTTGGAAAGTATTCATCGAACTTAAGCTACATGGCGCTTTATGGAGCTATGTTACTTGCTTTGTTGAAAGTTGACTAAATCGCCATTCTTATAAATGCCATGGTTGACTATTTTAATCAATTTAACGGTTTTTCCTCATCTTTTAAAAAAATGCGGTAAACTATACCTATATTTGGTTAGGTGACTGTCAATGAGAGATCTCGTGTGTTTACAATCTTCTGTTTCATTTTATATTTTAGTGATAGCCGTTGCCGGGGTCGCAGGTAGATACTAAAGGGCTACCGAGGCCCCTGGCAACACAGGCAATGGAAGGAATACGGGTGAGTTTAAGTCAGTAAGAGTCTGACACACCCTCCCGCTCCGCCCAGAGCGGAAGAAGTTATTTGATGATTTCCCACCCAAAAAAAAAAGCCGTTTATCAGAATGCATCAGTCATTGTATCAGTGTTGTGCCATTAGGTAGTACCTATATGCAGGAACGCAGGCGTTCATTAATTCACTAAAAACGAAAAACTTCACAAGCAATGGGAAATTACTACTGAAGGCTGCGAGTGTCGACCCCAGGACGAGCTGCTTCTCACACGGACAACTGACGGCGCTTGCTCCGGCGTCACCAGTCCTGACTCTGTATATTTTGGCTGCAGAGACCAAAACTACAAACGTACACCATACTACGTTTGTAGTTTACAAAATATATACTAAAATAACAGTCAGTTTTATAAAATTTGTGGCTGTTATTTTAGTATATTGTGGTCTTAAAACTTCCACGCGAACGAAGTCGCGGGCAGGAGGCGGGCAGGAAATAAAATTAAAACAAGTCGACCAATTTAAACGCTGATTAAGTGAAATTAATTTCGGCAAACGAAATTGAAAGTTAACTAAATATAATAAAGTAAGACGTAATTCGCGGGTAGTCTGCTACGAGAACAGTGTAGCATCGTCGTAGCACAGCGGGGCGATGCGCGTGCGTCGGTCGCTGAGCGCATTACTGTCTCATAAAGCGCTTACTTGATGACAAGCCTTGAGCTGCCCAAACGACAAATAGAGATGAGTTTAATAGCTTCAACATTATTAATTTTTATATCGATGTTTTCATTGAAGACGTGTTTTCATTTATTGTTTACTCACTTATTTCCTGCGGGGTCGCTTGAGTGCTACGTTTTTCTCTCTAACTAAATAATTGAAAGTGAGATGTTGAAGATCTATGTACCTCCTGTTTTACTTTATTTTAATGTAACGTACTTAGCAATCCTGCCATTTTTTTACGTTATTCGTTGATTTTGATTCCTAAACTTTATCATTATGTATTTTTATTCTTACATCGATGCCCATTGATTAGCTAGATAACCCTCCTATCACACCACATTAAGCTCTTGCTTACCTTTTTCTTATTTACTTTTATTTGTACAACTAAATCGGCAATTAGTTGTTGTCACGTCCAATGTTATCAAGAGTTACATTGTTTTCCTCCTTTTCAGTGTATTACCAACGACTAAACCATGAAGCCGTGTCAGCCCACACGTGCATGCCACTTTGTAGCATACAGAAATCCTTTCTTCATTTATAAAATAAATAGCTGTGCCCCGCGGTTTCACCCGCAGAATTCTCGATTCCGTTGTAATATCGTGATCAAATATCATATCATTAATTTGCGAGAAGCTTGACATGATTCAAATAGAGTAGTTTTTGGTTAAGATGAATTATAAGTTTTAAAGCAGCGGTAAGAATGCGATGAAGTATAAAGTCACACCTCTCTAGCTCATTTATAGTGTACATCTCATATACACCAACGGCAGAGGCAACTGCAGTCAACTCAAAATTACTGATTTTTTTGTTATGTCACGCTTCTTGCCAATGAGCGATGTGTCCTTACTCAGGTGGTCTACCGATGTGCCAAATTTCATCCAAATCTGCTCAGCCGTTTTAGCGTAAAAGCGTAACGAACAAACAAACTCTCTTTGGCATTACAATATTAGTTAGAATACTGATTTCTTTGTCAACAGTAATTCTGAAGGTACGAGGATTCCATGAATCTATGTAGGTATTATAGGTAAGAAACTATGAAAATGTAAAAAGAAAACTGTTGGTTGTGACGTCAATTCTATAATGCGATATTACATACCACGTACTGTCTATATCAGGATGCATACCTATATATATACATCCATACCTATTTAGCACATCTAAACGTGTGTTGGGGACAAACGAAATTGTATCCCTCGCATTCGTCAGCTGACCTTCACGGCACCGCAGCGCTCCATATTCTGAAAACTATTATCTTACGTAAACGCTACACTTAGTGCATAAACGAATACAAGACAAAGTAGATGAAATGAGTTAAATGTTTTTTTTTTTATTTTTAGGGTTCCGTACCTCAAAAGGAATAAGGAACCCATATTGTCCGTCTGTCTATCCGTCTGTCTGTCAAGACCCTTTATCTCGGGAACGCATGGAGGTATCAAGTTGAAATTAAAACAATATACTCAAGTTACAGTCCCTTGAAGCTGTGAAAAAATCAAACTTCTAAGTTATCGCAAAAAAAGTTACGGCCATTTATGCCGCAAAATACGTATACTTCGGCACTCTCAAGGGAATCAAAATTTATACGAGTATGGTACTTTCAAAACTATCAAATTTGGTGGAATAAGTTATATCGTCTTATACTACAAGTACAGGGAAAAATCTGAAAACTATACTTTTTTAATTAATTGATCAAGGACAGCTAATGAGACACAATTGATTTTCTATTATTTGACTCTGAACCGTTGTCGCGCGGGGCTTAACAGGTTAATCATAAAAAATATAGTCTTTATTTAAAGTACCATTCTTTTTCAGTCACCACTTACAAGTCTGGTTATTAAGTAAAAAAACAACTTTGAGCAGGTTACCTAACTAATTTAATATAACAATAACTAACTAATTTAGTACAACAATAATATAAGTAATTATAAGATTTGGAAACTGAATTTCGGGAAAAGCTCGGAAAAAACTGCGGGACTCGATTCCTGAACTATTTATAATATGTACCTACAAATTTGTACGGAACCCTCGGTGGGCGAGTCCGACTCGCACTTGTCCAGTTTTTTTCATTAAATAGAACTTCCAGTAATTGCAATGCGTCTTATCATACCCTAAATACATATTGCTTCAGATTATATTCGGGTCATAAGACTTATCATCACTTGAATTTAATGGAAAATGCCTAAATCAAGTCTATTCAACCTCAGAGATGAATGTTAGGTTAATCTTGGTTTAGATACAGAAAAACAAGAAATGTTGTTTATTTTGGTTAAATTTAACGCCAAGGGTAGCTTCCCTTCCTCGTGGAGGCGATCGGCGGTGGAGATCTCTCGCGTCCGGCCCTGGTTCAGGCCATGGTACGGAGCAAGAGAGCATGAGCAGCCGTCACCTCCTTCTGCGAAGCAGTAATTCTCGCGAAGGAGGAGGTGGGACGGTTGAGGGAAAGGCAAATTTCGCGCCCTCTCGCCCCTAGCAGCCGCAGGAGACGCCCTGGGCGTCGGGAATCCCGGACGGATTTCCGGCCACCGTAGGCGCGGGCTTGCGGATGGTGAGCAATTGGTAGCTCACCGTCCGGTAAGGACCAGACCCGGGTCGACGGCGCGTTGTATTCCACGCGCGCCTCAAAGAGATGTCCTCAGCACAAGTGTAGGGGTCGCGGGAAGGTACTAAAGGGTTACCGAGGCAACACAGGCAACGGAAGGAATACGGGTGGGTTTTAGTCAGTAAGAGTCTGACACACCCTCCCGCTCCGCCCAGAGCGGGAGAAGTAATTAGATGATTTCCCACCCAAAAAAAAAATATGCAAAAGGTGCAGTGGTGGTTGTTAGACTGGTAGCTGATGACGATGATGACATATAGATGGCATCATCGTCATCAGCTACCAGTCTAACCGGGTGCAGCTGAATACCAGTACTTTACCTAGATGGAGCGACTGCTTATCTGACCTTCGCAGCCCAGTTACTGGGTAACACGATACCCCTTAATATAATAAGACTGGTTGTCAGATCTTCGGGCATCTCTGACAACAGAACAAGTCGTGCATACAAAGAGACAAAGTTTTTGGAAGACATGTTGTGTTTACACTCTTGAAAGTTATTATGATAATAAAACTCCTCGTATTGTACATTACTTTTATTTTCATTCTTTTTGTGAATAAGCTATTACCGACCACTGTGGTTTCGCTGTGATTACTGTTATGGCAATACAAGCATTTAATTTAACAAACCCACGCATTATTCCATTTTCTTAATACGTCTTGATAACCGAGGTTTTTTATGGCTTTATTAAAAATACTGGTGAGAATAACTACCGGGAAACAATATTAGCCGCCTTAATCAATATTGTAATGGGTTTTATGCGGAAGAAGCATAAAGAAATGGTAGGTACCTATTTCAATCCAATTTAGCCCCAATGTAAGAAAGTTTAGAAACTATTTTGGATTACGAGCAGGGTATTTCCATATAACACCACATACCTATCATGAAATGGTTATAGGTACAGGTACCTACATAGATAATTAAATAGTACCCACGTAGGTCCCCATGGGGTCCCCCCGTCAATTAAGATTTGTTGGCACAAGTCATCATCATCATCATTCCAGCCGACAGACGTCCACTGCTGGACACAGGCCTCCCCCAATATTGGGGAGGTTTGCCATAATCGCCACGCTTGGCAGGCGGGTTGGCGATCGCAGTATGGTGTTAAAATGCATAGAGAACGCTGCTGCCCATTCTCTAGTAAGTCCCTTAGTCGCCTTTTACGACACCCATGGGAAGAAATGGGATGGTGCTATTCTTTACGTCCGACACCACACGGACACACAAGTAAGCATAAGTAATGTCGATGTTTCGAGGCATGTGAAGTCAACTGACCTAGAATACTATTTGTCCTTTACAAAAAAAACTCTAGGTAAGTATACATATATACCATAAAAAGCACCTGGACCTCATATCCTTTTAGGGCGCAGATATATGATTTTAGTGACTTTTAAATCTGTTATTACGTCTTCATATGATACAAGTAAGTTATGCAAAAAATGTATGTTAAACTAGAACACGTACACATGAATTCTATGTGTTATTTTTTAAGTATTGTAGTAAAATACTTTATGAAATAAATTCAAGAAGTAATGCCTACCCAAAGCATAAAAATCGGACTAGCGCGAGTTGGACTCGCCCACCGAGGGTTCCATAAAAATTTGTAGGTACCTACATATGATAAATAGTAATAATAGTAGTAATAGTTCAGGAATCGAGTCCCGTAGTTTTTTCGAGCTTTTCCCAAAATTCAGTTTCCAAAACCTATAATTACTTATATTGTTGTTATACAACTATTCATACCTAAATTAGTTAGGTAACCTATTCAAAGTCGTTTTTTACTTAAACATTTTTAATCCATATTCGTAAGTGGTGACTGAAAAAAGAATGGTACTTTTAATAAAGACTATATTTTTTATGATTTAATAACAAATGGTTTATTTTCAGATTTTTCTCTATACTTGTAGTATAAGACGATATTACTTGCCAAATTTCATAGTTCTAGGTCAACGGAAAGTACCCTATAAATTTTGATTCCCCTGAGAGTGTCGAAATATAAGTTTTTTGCAGCATAAACGGCCGTACCTCTTTCATGTTAACTTAGAAGTTTGATTTTTTCACAGCTTCAAGGGACTATAGATTTGAGTATAAGGTTTTAATTTCAACTCGATATCTCCACGCGTTCCTGAGATAAAGAATCTTGACAGACAGACGGACAGACAGACAACAAACTGATCCCTAAAAACGATGTTACTTCAAACTACTTAAAATATTGTCATGTTTTTTTTTTTGTATGAACAAACTATTTTATTACCTTTAATTATATCTGTGATTTTTTTCAATTATTCATATTTTCGTAACTAAAAATAAATATTCCCTATAAAACCGAGTGGCGGCTCGGCATGAGCCGGCCGCGCATTTGTATTGCCAAGGTCAACGGCGATTACTCGGCCCTTAAATGGAGAGCAAATAAACACGAAACAGCTAAACAGGATAGAGACATACTAAGACAAAACTACTTCATTTGCAATTCAACTATACAAAACAAAAACTAACAACTACATAATGTATAGATTAAAAATCATTAGCACAAAAAACTAGTGTTTCTAATCAGCGGACAATCTAGGCGTGTAGGCTGGCAACACCGAGGCATTTGTTGCATAATTAGTGCAGTTATTACACAGGCAACACAGGTCGATTCGCTTTCTGCGCCGGCGCTGTATATTTTGATAACGGGACCAGTTTTAAGGGAGGAAAAAGAGTTACATAATCACGTTCTCACCATGATGTTATTATTATAGACTCGTCCCATAATACAGGGGACTTGACCATTACTGCAAAATTGGGCCTCTGTCTACCCATTAGGGAAAAAAGGCGTCAGCATTGTTGAAAATACGACACACCAATGGATTTCCCTAAAGAAAGGATCGTGACTACATGTCTAATATTGGTAACTAAGTAAAACGATGGAAACGAACACAATCTGTTACAATTTGCTTACTTACAAGGAAGACAAAGGCGAGTGCTAGATTATTACGCGCATACGCACCACATTCTAACCCTCTCAGTTCAAAGGAAAATTGCAAACATCATAGGTTGAATGGTCCCCACAAATGCAGTTTTAATAACTACTGCATACTGGCAATCAGCTGATGACTGCTGCATGCAGGCGGTTCTTCTGAAGTTTTGAACCAGTAGAAAAAAATCCAAAAGGCACAAAACTCAAAGCTCTATCAAAAACATTCTTACAAAAAGGGAACACCTTTCTTGTTCTAAATTCTCTAAATTAACACTTTTTGGAAAATCAATAATATGACAAGAAAATTCGTCTACATAAACTAACTTTGGAAGATAGATGATAGATATCTGGTGACTGGCTGAAAATTCTTTGCCGGAAGTCACGATTCAAGAATACTATCCCATTTTATTCTACAAAAACTCACAAATAATATCATAACATCATCATAAACCTATTTTTTCATAGATTCTAGACATAAACTAATCTCATTTGCATAACTCTATAACTTTATAATTTTCTAGCAAAAGTGTCAATGCGTCGATAACAGCACGATTAGTTTATCGTAACGGCACATAAGAAACGTTAACATTATCACTACATCAATAACACAGAATGACAAACAAATCTAATAAAATGCAAAAACACATGTTCTGCTAATCACGACAAATAGCTGGACAGACGGAATTTATAAGTCTTAATCACACCGTTATAATGAAAAACGCGTTAAACGTAGCAGGTAAGAATGCAATTCCTTCCAATAAACCTTTGATACAGCCTTTTCATAAACACCGTAGATTTGTAACGAAAAATAACAACGAAAGAAGAAATTGACACTAAAACACTTAAACATTTACAAAGCGATATGAGCGAAACCATCCAAAGGAACACTGCTGAACAAAGCACTAAGTCAAGAAGTGAGCCATGATGGTCCAAGATCACACACTAAATCATAAGCAGCCGAATCCACCGGCGATTGCCATTGAAATGTGTATAATATTCGCCTATTATCAATGGCATGTCCCAATACTTTCACGCGCGGCGCGGCTCGGCCCGCGGTTCGCGCGCACCCCCTCTGCGCACGCGCCGAGATATAAAAGCACGCTCCCGCCCTCATTTAGTACAGACGCAAGTTGCACTCCAACATAGCGAATCCTGGAAGACACTAGTCTTTCATCAGCGCTATAAATTAATCTAGATCACAAAAAATATCTATTTCTAACTCTTTCTCTTTCACTTCTGTGTTAACTACAAAACAAAATGAAATCCATGGTGAGTACTTTTTTCTGTCGGCAACATTTCCATTAACTGACAATCAATCAGTAACACAGTCATATGGTGTGACAGCGACAAGTTCATACAAACCCATTGTTCGGCATGATAACATCATCAAAGGAGTTATCAGTATCGATTCAATTACGTTGCATAGATCACTTATGCAAATGATACGGTTCCGTTCGATTGATTAAGTGTGCGCCAGTGGGGCTTACAATAACTTAATTTATTGGTGTTACATCTGATATCAGGACCAGTCGCCGCACTTTGTCATTTTCGTGAGCGCCTTGCCCAACATCCGAGTTGTCGGGCGAGTCGGGATATCTGACCTCTATACCGAACAACTAATTCTAACAACCAAAGATGATGGAACAAGAAATTCGTGTTCTCAAGAAATTAACCTAATTCAATAATAGTACTAATACATTATAACTAGCACGAAAAAATTCTCAAGAATTTAAAGACGGAAAAAGTGTTGAAAAAAAGAAGTCTAGCAAAGTAGTGTTTACAGACCCAACGAACCATTAACTTGTTAATTTCAAAATTCATCTAGTAATTGTAGTCAAATAGCACATATTAAAGCATGTGAGCAAGTGGGCCTGTGTCGAAAATAATGCAATGCACTGACTGCAGGTCAGTGTCAGATCGCATGCGGATTTAATTTCGCGGTCTATTTCTTACACACCTGGTTTTACTTACAATGATTTTATAGTTTTAAATCTTCGTTAATCACATGCAAATTATCTACCAACTACTTTTTAAATGCTTCTAGAAAACTTGATCGATTACATTTTCTTATTGGCATCTGTAATTATGTCTTTCTGTAATTCTTTGTCTACAAGAATAAAGAATAAAGAAGAAAAGAAGATAGACAAGTATGTCTATCTTCTTTTCTTCTTTATTCTTACTTTCTTTGTCTTCTCTCCTAATTTCGTTGGCCCTGCGTTGCAAAGCCTTTGCAATTTACTTTTACTATAAAATATGAATTTATTTCAGTGCCATACTAGTTGAAACATTTTATTCGTTTCCTCGTCGTCGTAACTGCATATAAAAATATCGTTTAATTTTAATTGGACACGTAAAAGCATTTCCTCCACGCTATCTTGGGTTAACTACAATAGTTCGCTTATTGTCCATTAGCATTTTATTAAAATTCTAATATTTGTTACAAGTTTTTCGAAATTTTTGGCCCAATTTCCCTAATGGTCGTCTACGGTAGAGTGCGTTGCCTAAACCGCTTATTGCGTTTACGTAAACGTGTGAGATCACGTGTCATAGTAAAGTTTGTGAACTTGCGTAGTATCGGTAAGTGTATATTTTAGCAACGCAATGCGGTTAAGGTTCCGTACCGTCGCCCAAAGTGAATCAGAGCACAAATCACACCGCGCGGCTCCTGCCCGTGTCAATGTCACTCACTTGACCAATTGTACATACTAGATCTTTTATTCTACTACATGGCTGGCAGTCCTTAGCCTAGATAACCCTAAGTGTAAAGGTACTTGAACTAATTAAAACTGACGGTAATGAAATTCATAGACTCAACAATGTAGAACTTAGGCAAGTCTAGTTTACAGTGATAACCGCCATTCGATTCGAAACGTAAACTTATAAACTGAAGAACTAAATGACACATGAGTATCTACAAACTTAATAAATTGTTACCTAACAAACACTATACAATATTTGAATTGAAAAATATGTTACTACTCAGACCCATTCAATGCTGTAAAGTCAATTACGCGTAGGCATTTTAAATATTGCAAGTCATATCATCCATTTAACTGCCCGAAAAATGTTCAAGGACTTTATTATTACTCAGGCATAACTTTGTTTCTATTCGTGTCATATAAACCTGCATAGTGCTTTGCAAATTCAGCAGTTAACTTCAACTATAAACCAAGTATCATCCAATTCTGTTTAGCCTTTTCAGTTTGACGTAGCCAAAAATATCCAAAGTGCCCCATTCTTAAAAAGCAATGCGTAAAAAGAACAGGCTTTTATCTCATCTATTAAAAAAAGCAAGGCGAGAGTTAACTGAGGGCCGAGTTTCATAATTTATGCTCCATTTATGCCCACAATGTCAACTAGTTCAGCTCCACCTCCTCATTCACCTTGTTTAGCGTTATTCGCACTTTTTTATGCTCTAGTGATAGTTTAGGTTTCCGCCCTTGCTTCTCTGAGCGTACAACCTATGCGTCTATGATCTGTTCTGATATTGTCTGACCAAAGGTTTGTAGCCTTAACTCAAATTTTTATGAAGTTTTTCCATTTTCAGAAAAAAATTATTTGAATGGGAAATGTCACCCACTAGAAAATATTTGTTAATTAATCAGATGCAGGTATTTTCTATTATTGTATTAAAATAGATAAGCCACATCTACTTACATCGTCTATAGATCCATCTACATACTTTGAACTTATTCAAGTCTAAAAAATCCTAAATGAGAGTTCCATATCTCTGTCCATTTATTTCAATCTGCTTTGATAAATCGTCCTTTCCGTCTTAGAAACCACTAGCTTAATAATCTCAGCTTTTCGATTCGGTCTCCCCCACAACTGAGCTAATGCAGTCAGGTCTATAATCCCACGACTCGCTCTAGGACCACCCACCGACTTTACGTAACATTTCATTATGTCCGTCGATCAATTCTGATTTCATCTTGACGTCATCTATTATGATATCTGGAATTGCATCTTAAACATGAACTATGGATGGGAACATCGGCTGTCAGGGGCGCACGTCATGTTTGCTTGTGAACATTTCCTTAAGACTTGACTAATTATGGAAAATTTGTGAATTTATCTTCGGACAAAGGCTCATTGGTGAATTCGTAATCGAACTTTGCAATCATTTCAAATTGATTTGTTTTCAATTGACACCTAACACAATGGAGCAGTGTATGTTCCTTTGATACAATAGATACTACTGCTTCTTAGAGAAGGTTTTAAGGGTGTCCAAGCGTGACGGCTATTTAGCATGTCCATAGTGGTTCGTTTAATTGTCGGTAGGCGCGCCTGTGAGCACAGTGTCGCTTGCCTCGCCGCTCACCGCTGCTTTTTGTCGGCATTCCTTCGCGAACCAATTTAGAAGGGCAAGCCCACGCAACGCCCCACGGTTATATTACCTAGCGATATCCTAATTATGTTATAGAACTCCCACTCGTTTCTGGGTCTATAAAACTGCCTGCCCAACTGTCCAACGGTGCGTTCCCATTAACGCACCCTTAAACAATCGGACAAGTGACAAAAATAAGTGGTTATGTTTCGTCTTCCCTTGAATATTTACGCTTCACGCCTGTACGTTTTTGGCAGCTTAATTCTGAAATGAGTAGATAGTTTTCTTGTCGACTACAAAGTCCGCCCTATACAAATCACAAACGAAACTTGCATCAGCATCGTCAAGGAAACAACTTTTCCGAACGTATCTTTAGCAGCCAATCATGTGTCACTTAATCATACCACTTTTATGTAAAAAAATGATTTTAAATCTAAACTAAACCACAAAGCAAAGACTTACAAAGAAATACCAATAGGTTTTTTACACATCATTAAGACGTAGCGTTTTATCAAGTTATATTTTTAACACATTCCTTGTTTCATTCTCAGAATAGTTCATAAAAAGAAAGATCAACTAAATAATTTTCTTAAGAATTATTTTCAAGTTTTTCTTCATCACAGCTAAAACTATCAAAAGCTGTGTAGTCAGGTGGATACCGCAGACTTTTAAAAGCTTTCCCGTCCAAAATAGTACATCTAAAATAATCCATTTATAATCCACACGTTCACGAGTCGACTCTAATATCAATTACCACTCACCACACTATACCAAGGAGGTGTCACATGTCTATTTAATATATGATTTAGAGCCCAATTAACTACTCAACACAGACTGTTCAGTATAATTCACAGCATGCCTAATATACTTGCAAATATTAAATCATAATCAATCTAAATTAGGAATATTGAAGCGGTTAGACATTTCTACTGAAGGAACTACTGAAAAACACCGATATAAAAAAAACAGATAATAAATTGCTAAATCCTGAAAATTGACAGTCTAAAATGCTTGCGAAAATTAACTGCAGATGCCTCTGCAAAGTCGCCGAACATTTAATTGTTATTAACATGAGTCACCCATCTTATGGTTGCTCTCATATCCTTCACAAAATTCCGCTCTAGTAAGCTAGTCACACTAAACTGACCAAACACACATCTAGAACAAGTTCGGTACCTATAAATTAAATCGTCACATAACATTTAAAAGGGCAAATAATATGCATGTTATGGTAAAAAAATGCTACAGTCCGGGTGACAACCGAGGGTAACCAGTTGCTGAATGTGACGGCTCTGGGCAGGTCCGGAAGGCTTGCTTCCTGCTCCTCGACCTTCGACTGGCCTTCAGACCTTGACGTTCACTCAATGTACTCACTTTTATTTGGAATGGATCAAGAGCGAAAGCCTAGGCGACAATGTTGACATATGAGCGCGAGCGGCGATACGCGCGGACGGAAGCTTCCATCGCCTTCCGCGCACAGTTCCGCAGAATTTCTTTTGAAATTTCGATGATTCCGATACACGTGCTCGATTGACATTGAAATCTATAATCAGTAATTCAACAAAAATTTGATTCATTCAGTTCTTTTGTAACTTAAATCTAAAATCAATGAAGCAAAAAATATATATCGCGAGAAATGCCAACAACTTGACGGTTAATTAACAAAATCTACTTGCAGTACTTGTGGCTGGGTTATTTATAAGCCTCCGTATACCTACTACTGCAACAACAAGTCGTTGACACGGAACAATAAACATTTTTTGTTTAACTCTAAACTTCCTAAAGCCACAAAGGTACAAAAGTATGTCGTTACGGAAAGATAAATATGAATTGCGGCACGATCCGTGTGTTTTCAAGGGCAGTACATTTTCTCCAGACGTTGCAATCCAAAGAGATTTTTATATGATTAGAATTTACCTTAAAGCAATCGTGACATCACAGAAACGTTTTGAAACCTAAGTTTTGTCGTACTTTTACAAAATTTTGGACCGATAACACACCTGACACAGTTCTCTTGAATTTGTTACGTAAAAGCTCTGAAGCATCAAGAAATACTTCGATATTTCATTGCGCTGCTATAAATTCGTGTTCTTGTTAATACCTTTATTGGTTTCCAACGTGATATCCATCGTAAACATAGGTACCATGATATGCATTGAATTGCATCCTTGTGACCCGTCTGGTCGGCGGTCAGCCGGTCACAGACTGTTCGGCCCACGACCGACCGCAAGCCCTGACATCGTTACGTGAACTAATCCCAGCGCCCGCGCCCGCCGCCGCAAATTCCTCACTCACGCACTCATCTCGTTCAATCTACATCAATTTGAATACGCTTCAAAGCACAATTAGACTAAAGTAATTAATTAAATTTGCATAGCGACACGGTAACACTACAATGTCACGCTGAGTCAACGTGACTCTGATTTACTGACGCCGCATTTTTTGTCCCTGCATCAGCCTTTATATGAGAATTAATATTGTTATTCGATATCTGTACAATTAATGCACCATGGTCACGATTGTTCAATTTTAAGCTGCTTGCTTACCAGATTTATAAAGTCATTATCCAACTAAACCTTCCTACAACCTATTTAAGTTCGACCTACGATCTGACAACTAACACCTAGGAACTTGGACAGAACAGTATTATTTTCAGAGTATAATAATAAGCTCCGTGTACGCGGACAGGTTTAACAAACGTTTAACAAATTGAAT
This sequence comes from Atethmia centrago, assembly GCA_905333075.3. NCBI lineage: Eukaryota > Metazoa > Arthropoda > Insecta > Lepidoptera > Noctuidae > Atethmia > Atethmia centrago. The sequence continues at coordinate 11,702,537 of HG995387.1, forward strand.
AGTGCCAGTGTTCAACATACCTTAACGGCCAGAACTTGAGTTAGACTGTAACTTAGAACGTACAGTAACACAAAGCCTAACTTAGACACCGGAAATAAAATAATGCCCAAACATACAGTTAATAATATTACGAACAAAGAACATGTTTATAATATAAAGACATGTAGTAATTGTAAAATAGACACAAATCGTTGCAAATAGAACCGTAAATTAGAACCATAAACGGTACATAAAACATTGGTGTTTGAATTTATTAACATAAAATATTTAGTTTCGTTTAATTGGTCATAATGTGATAATAAAAGCTGTTCGGCAGTTATATGATGAAAATAAAACTATTAAAATGAGCGGTAGTTTATAAACAAATCTGGATCAAAGTGTTGACGGTGTAACTGATCCCACAACGAATGCATTTCTACAAGACGACGCGCCTTCCCGGATTTTCTTTCCATATTCAGTCACTTTCTGCATTAAGGTCTCGGTAATCGATGGCCAATGAATTGGAACTCGATCGCACGTAATGACATTCCTCATCCATGTTGTCACTTCTCGTTAAACTTGCTCCGGAGCATTGCCATAATTTTTAAATGACCTTCATTCACGCCGACCGCGATAATAAAGTGAGAACATAAACTGCATGTAATGTGTGGGCTTTAAGAGACATTATTGTGAATTCATTGTCAATAAATTATTATGACTCAAAGTATTACTTTTGAACAAAAGAAAACAATGTATGTGAAACAAAAGAAGATTGGGTTTAAATGCAAAAGATGATCACAAAACAAGGATGTTTATGAGAATTTTAATTAATTGAACTTTAATCGAAGTCAACATTTTCATTCATTTCCCACTTTATTTTCGATTATGTATCTTCTCTTTCAAGCAATAGACAAATTGATTGATTTTCCATGACTGCCTCCTAATCTATCCTACAATATTTGTGTCCTATTGTGTCTTTAATCTACAAAGTGTCCCACTTTAGAAATACACTTGCCTTATTTTGTAACGTGTCCCGTAGCAATTGTTTCACCAGTCTCGTAAGCCTGGAATCAACACCGGCAGTTATCACTATGACAGTTGAGAGCTAGGCAGTGCCCGCCTACCGAGCCAAGCCTTCGCACGACTCTGCCCATGTCGCATTCAAATTTTAGCATTGTTTGTTTATGTGCTAGCTTTATCATTCATGTATTCCTATTGATAATAGAGTTTATATTTTGTTAGTGGAATATTTAGTATGCCTTAACTCGTGGTAGTGTTCTGTTTTTGAACTGTTTTGAAGACTACCAAAATACTGACTTTCAAGCCTTTAACGTTGCTAAGTAGTTATACGCAATACATGAAATAATATATTCAGACTAATACAAATGACGCCTCCAAAATAGGCAGCAGATCTGTATCGCGTTTCTAATCTTTGACGCGCATCGAAACTTAAGAACAGACATTATGACCTAAGACTGAGACAGGAATGGCAGTAAATCTGAGACAATCTCTGTTCTAAATGTCGGTCAATGCTTTGCATGCTGTACTTGTGATTGTACCGGTCATAATGTCAAGTAAACGTTGTGTAGCCAACCAACACCTGACCAGAACGGGGGCGACTTATCATCGGCAACTCGAATTATATAAATATTGTATCAACTAGTCCGAGGTATAATGAGAGGGCAGGGAGCAAGCAGCGCGGCATGCAATTAGATTCGGTGTTCAGCGGCCATAACTCTGAATATTATCGCGTTAATAAAGGATATAGTAGGCAATAGGCTCAGCACACGCCGCAATAACTTCAGATCAGTTAGACTCGGGCACAATTCCTGATAACGATCCATTGTGAACGAAATCGCTTGTCCGCTACTAAACTAATTGTGCCATATCTTCCCACTTATCACATAACTCTTTGTCCACAGATCGTTGTTGCTTGCTTGGCGTTGGCGTGCGGCGCTCACGCGTCCGGCTGGGCTGGCCCGCCCGCAAACATCGCGCTGTCGCAGGACGGACGCAACATCCTCGACACCCCCGAGGTAGCGCAGGCACGCGCCGCCCACCTCGCTGCGCTGTCGCAGGCTAACCAGAACAACCCCAACCCCCAGGACGATGGCTCATACGACCCCAGATGGGACAACGAAGAGTACTGGCAGGGCGCTGAACAGAACAAGTGGAATGCTGCCCCCTCCGGACAATGGAACGGTGCTCAGTCTGGACAGTGGAACGGTGCTCCCGCTCACAACCAGTGGAACGCTGCTCCCGCTGCACCCGCCTGGAACGCCGCTGGCCACGCCCCCGCCCCCGTTGCTGAGACCCCTGAAGTAGCCCAGGCTCGTGCTGCCCACCTCGCTGCCCTCAGCGCCGCGAAGGCCGCACCCGCTCAACAGCAATGGAACGCCCCCGCTCAACAGCAATGGAACTCTGCCCCCGCTCACCAGCAGTGGAATGCTCCCGCCCACAACCAGTGGGACTCTTCCTCCCAGTGGAACGGCGCTCCTTCATGGCAATCCGGCAATGCCCAGCACCAGCCCGCCAACATCAGGCTAGCCAACGACGGATCCGGCATCCTGGAAACCCCCGAGGTGGCCGCCGCCCGCGCCGCCCACCTGGCAGCGCACGCGCAAGTGGCGCATGCCGCGCCCGCGCACCCTCAGCAGCACTGGTGAACTGATGACTCCCTCCACTCTGGATTCCTGGACTATGAGCTAGCGAGTGACGTGCGGGTGTGATCGTGCATCGTGCGCTAGTTTACCGTTGAGGTGTCTCTCTTGTTTTTCCTCCGATCTCTTCTTCCTTTAGGAACTATACAAAGTGCAAGTGCGTCAGCCTTTCTTTCCTTGTGGCTTTTTGTTACTTTTATAAGAAATTTCTATTGAACGAACTTTTTGTACATAATAAATAATTTGTATGTATGCGTTATAAACGAATTATATAGAACCGAAAATATTGTGTAGTTTAACTGATAATAATCGATACCTAACTGTTGTACGTAACATTCGCTGGCAAGGCTAGCGGGTGGCATACCGATCTAGTAAATGACGTTCGTAACCCACAATGAAGAATTGCAAATAACGTCAAGTGATGTTTACATCAACTAAGTAAGTGGTGGTTGCATATTCATCAACAAAAGCCGCTTACCCTGTGGCCTGAAAAAAGCTTCGTTACTCGAACAAAGTCAAGATCGATCATAATGAAGTGACACATAACCTGAATAATAAAGCATCCATTGACATAGTGACACCATAATTATAAGAAGATATCACTGACATTGAGCTACAAGTCTCGAACACAATCTTCACCATGTTCATTCATGAAGATAAGGGCCTAAAATGTCATTATATCTATATATATAAATTAGAATTACATTCACATCATCATTCATCGTTCTCTTCCCCTTATCTCAATTTATTTAGGGTCAGCGCAACATGTCTTTTTCTTCCGTACTTCTCTATCAGTCGTCATCTCGATAGTCACTCCGTTACAAGTCATATCATCTTTCACACAGTCCATTCATCGTTTCTTTGGTCTTCTTTCCCCTACTCGTATAGCCATCCATGCATACTCAAAAAATTTCTGGCGACATTTCCCTCATTCCTCCGCACCACATGCTCATACCGTGACAACATTTTTCCACGCAACTTTTCAGTCACCGGTGTCACTTTCAGACTTAAAAACACATTGACATTTGAAGATAAAACCGATCCAATTTACGTATGAATCAGCCGCTTATCCCTCTATGCTCACTATATGCTGAGGAAAATCGATGTCTGTGACACTTATACCTAAGTGCAGGGTCGAGTTGTTGCATGGATACTCCAAGTAAATTAATCTATTAATATTAATATGGCGTTAAGAATTCTAATACTAAGCACACTGTACCTACGGTTCAAAAACGACAGAAAATCTCCTTCCAGAAAAATCAATCTATCTTCTGATATCGGAAATTAGGTACCTACTTACTGTATTAAAATGTAGGTTTTTGCATTACAGATGTATATGGTCTCATACATATAATTGTCTATAATGCTAAAACCTACATTTTCGGAGGGCTGACCCATATTAATAGAGTCATAATACAATAAGCTCCTTTTTTCAGAATCCTTCATAAAGTAAAGCAGTCAACATTTACACAACCATCTACAACAAAATTAAACAAACATGCACGTAGTTCAGCTATTAAATTTAAAATACACAGAAATAAAAGTTTCATACTAAGGTTAGCAGTCTCGTACCTAACCATAACGTGACACGGTATGACGAAACCGCATAGATCTCTAAATAGATAATGTAACGGTTGAAGTAATTCTCTATGTTTAAATTATAAAAACGCAATAGTAATTAACGAAGCAAAACAAACAGTTAATAATGTCAAACTAACGATAACTAGTGGACAACACAGTATAAATAATAAAATACCCAAATAAAAACAAAAAGCTCTTGTTGATTCCACGAAACATTAAATAGCTAAAGTATCCATTTTGAATTTAATCAAACAAAAACCCACTAATTGTAACGCTATCAAAGGTAGGTAGTTCTCGATATAAATCTAATTTAAAGTAAATTACACGGTACAATATAAAGGTTCTGTGAGTAACTTACGATACAGCTAAGACATAATTACGGACACAAGACAGGACGACAAATAACTGGAAAATGTATAATTTTGCCATCGAAAACTAGCGATGGAGGCGGTGCAAGGTCGATCTATCAAATGATAGACGCAATCATACGATTAAACCACAAACATTTGCTTTGGAAAATTAGGTTACCAGCACCAATTGGATGCTCGCTGAAGAGCTTTTATTACAATTCTCGTGGACAGTTTCGCATTATCTACAACACACTGTTGGAGGACGCAGCAGACATATTAAAGGAACGTACTTTACGTATCATGATGGTCTACCCTAACAGGGAATTCGGAATGCGTCCTCGAAATGAACATAAGGACATGTTTCGAAAGGTAAGCAATTTAATAAATATTGCATTCTATTTGTTATTTCCAATTGTTAACGTGATAAAATCGCTGAAAGAGGAAGTTACATAATAGCATATCGTAATAATACAATTCATCTGACAGCAAAATTATTGGGCTCAAGGTAAAGAACCACCGCCTTGGTATGTGTGGGACACGAAAATACCGATCAACAGGAGTCGAAGCGAAGTGAGTCAACTTTTAATAGTTATACTTAAATGTTACAATAAATCAAAGATTTGTGATAATTATTTTATCACAAATCTCTCTGCAATCATAGTTTATTTGAATCAATTTTTGCTAGTGAACTACTCCTGTTAAGCCCCGCGCGACACCAATTCGGAGTCAAACAATAGAAAATCAATTGTGTCTCATTAGCTGTCCTTGACCAATTACATGTGCAGGAAAGACCACCAATGTCAAAAGCTCCACATCAAACAGGGGAAGAGGTCAATAGTTTCGGCAACGATGTGAGAACTTATCTGCTAACGTCCACCCTACATGGGCTTCGATACATCGGAGAACGGAAGTTGACTTGGTTTGAAAGGTACGACATTTTCATATTAGCCGTAAATGCTCACATAGATTTGAACAGATCGCTCATTATCATGTTGTCTTTATTTATTTATTTATATTTATTTATGGTCAGACATACACATGTACAGTACAGATGTACGTAGGACACCCCTGTACCTACATCACGAAGAATGTATTGGAGATGTATATAATGATGAATATTTTTATTCTAAAGTTAATTGTATGGTTAAAACCGATTTTGTTTGTAAAATTCGTTACTACAGTTCGACAAATGAGTGCGCTTTCATCTCTCCCTGTACAGCATTATGCTTTGGCATAAAATGGCTTCAGAGGTGGCCTCTTTCAAATAAACAATTACAATTTCAGATTCTTCTGGCTAACAGCATTCGGCTGTTCATTGGTCAGCGCAGGGTTCTTCATATTAAACATCTACGCGAAATGGCGCTCCTCTCCGATGATAGTGAGCATCAACCCAGAGAACATGCCGCTGAGCAACCTGCCCTTCCCCGCCCTCACGATCTGTAACGTCAACCAGGCCAAGAAGTCCGTCGCCGAAAGATATTCGGAGTACGGGTAACTGATTCTGTAGATCTTTAAATGCACTTTTCGTCTGCTTATGTGAACTACAACAAGATTAGCTTATTATATTTTTGCCACAACTACAATAAAATAAAATTGCATAAATATAGGTATATACTCGTATAGGTAATAGAATACAATTTAAGCAACAAATGACTTGCATCGTCTAAGCACTGTTGAGACAGTTTAATTATTATAGTTATTTCAACATTGGTGTGCCACACGCAATTAAATCGCACCCTGTAAATCAGGCTTTATATACTTAATATGAACTCTTTAATATTTTATTTCCATCGTCTTTCTTTCTTCATCGGCAGTCTTTTCTGTTTTTGTTCTCGCTTATAGATACTACATAGGTTCATAAGCACATGAAGTGTCATTACAAGGGTGTCTAATAATCTCTATTAACAAGTCTAAGATTTATGAGATCCGGTGATTCTGCGAAGCTTTTCTTTACCAGTTTGACGTCAATCAATCTCTGTATCTTGCGTATAGACACTGTCTATAGAATGATACTTTATTTGAACTCTTTAATATTTTATTTCCGTCGTCTTTCTTTCTTCCTCGGCAGTCTTTTCTGTTTTTTTTTCTCGCTTATAGATACTGCATAGGTTCATAAGCACATGTAGTGTCACTACAAGGGTTTCTATAGAAAAATAGTTTATTTGAACTCTTTAATATTTTATTCCCATCTTCTTTCTTTCTTCCGCGGCAGTCTTTTCTGGTTTTGATCTCGCTTATAGATACTACATAGGTTCATAAGCATATTTAGTGTCATTACAAGGGTGTCTATAGAATGATACTTTATTTGAACTACACTATATACTATTGACCTATGTAGTATCATAGGTTAATAATATATAGTGTCACTACAATGGTGTATATAGAAAGATATACAGCATGTTAAGAATGCTCCACGGCATTATCATAATGGGCTGGTATTAATATGCGTAGGTAGACTGTATTACTGTTGCTGTATTCCATGCAACGCTACAATAACCAATGTTCTCTTGACCGCATATAGAATACGTACCTAGTCAATATATTGGAACTTCGCAGGACCGTAGCCAGCAATTCACTTCGGAGGGGTTAACGTTGCCAACTTTTTTTTAGAATAAATAAATAATTTCTGATTTCTAAGAGGGTAAAGAGTAGGTACAGATATTATAAAAAAGATTAAGAGTATTATTTATTGTGATTCTTTTTTCATTAATTTTGTGATCCGATAGACCTTCTAATTCAATTTCAATAAAACCCTGTTTCTCCCTTTCCGCCACTTTGCAATCATGACCAAAACCAGGGACGTCCATTTAGGGCCACTTTAAGATATTGGGGCGGCTATGGAGAATATAGGATGCAAGAGCGAACGATGTAAGAGAATGTAGAATGTAAACCAAGCAAGCTCGAAAATTTTACTACCCCGCTTCGAATACCTATGTTAGGTTTCCTTCGACCGTTCATACAGAAATAGAAATAACTTTATCGACTTATGCAGAAAGGTTTGAGAATGAAGATAATGTAGGGTGCAAGTGCGAGCGAAGCCTACTAAAATGGCAGGGATTCTTTCACTTCAAATTTAGAGTCAATAAAAATAGACTATTGCTTTTGTAGATTATAAATTACGCCTACGCGAAACAGAGTACAATTCTCTATATTAGAGGACGGAATCCCCTTAGGGTGGGGGGTCCAGCTTTGGACAAGAGACAATTAGGAACAATTTAATTAGATATTATAATTTTACAAAGGGAACATACATACAAATTGAATTAAAAGGCAACCGACGTGAATGATCATCAGAAATAAAACGCGTGACAACGATCTCTTGATTGAGATTGTGGTTTCTCACATTTCCGGGGGGTTTGAACCCCTGCATACGGCCTTGGAACTTGGTAGTCAATGATCACAACTATGTCTGCAACTGAAAATATCATATCATACCTGGAATTTAAATAATTGGCTAAATTCACTATCTAGCTCATCCACCCATAACACTGTTGGCTTCGTTGATATAATACTACAAACTTTAATTACCTTGCCTCAGTGAGAAATCATGCGTTCAAAGCATTTCACTCTTGCATTGACCAAACCGCCAGTAACATAAAGAGTGTTCAGCCTGAAATTCATCACTTGGGTCTGTCTGATCACGAAACAGCACAAACAGTTACTGTAAAAACAAATATAAACAAAAGGATAACTTGTTGGTCAGAATTGAAACGTGACTACTGTGTAGAAAACCTCGATAAATTTCGCGAGTGTATGTCTGCTCTTTCGTTTTCGGAAACACTTAACTCGGACACTCTAACTGAAGCCTTTAATATATTTTATGAAACTTTTACATTATAATACAATCTGTTTTCCGGTGACTAAGGTTAAAGTTAATAATAAACCAGTTATACAAAACTGGATAACAAAAGGCATTAAAAAATCTAGCAAAATAAACCGTCAGCTCTATCTAAAATTTAAAACAACTAACTAACTAAAAAAAGCATTATGAGAAATCCTACAAACTTTATAATCATATGTTTAGGCGATGTGCACAGCGAGCGCAAAAACTTATAAATACAAGACGTATACAAAGGCATAAAAATAAATGAAAAGCTACATGGAATGCAATCTCATCAACAATAACTGGTAATAATTTGTATAAAAATGACATTGACGAAATAAATTTTAATAATGTGACATATAATAATCCATCAGACATTTGCAATATATTTAATAACTAATTTATTAATTTGACATCTATTCTTCCTTCAAATTCTAATAATTATAATAATTCCAATAATTCTAATAATTCGCGTAATTCTAATAATTCCGATAATTTTATGTATAAATCTAACTCTAATAAAAAAACAAAACTTTAAATACTATATTCTTGAATCCTGTAGATGCAATGGAAGTGTATACAATAATTATGTCCCTGAATAATAGCAAAACTAGTGGATATGACGGCATGGCCACAAAGGTCTTAAACGCTTGTTCTAGTTGGATATGTCATCCACTAGCACATGTAATAAACTTATCTTTTTTGGAAGGTGTTTTTCCTGACCAGCTTAAGATGTCTGTTGTGAAACCACTATTTAAAAATGGAAATAAGTCAGACCCTAAGACCCTAATAATTATCGGCCTATCACGATAGAACCCATTATATCACAAATTTTTGAGAAGGCAATGTTTATTAGGTTAAATAATTTTCTCTGTATACATGACATACTATGCAGAGAACAGTTTGGTTTCCGTAAAGATAGTTCAACTGCTCTTGTAATATTTAACCTTATTAAACTTGTAACAGAAAGTATTAACAATGGCAATCCTGCGGTGTCCCTGTTTTTAGACATGAGTAAGGCCTTCGATTTTGTTAACCATTATAAGCTATTAAACAAATTAGACTTTTACGGTATTAGAGGAAAAGCATATGAATGGACATCTTGTTATCTAGGAAACAGGCAACAGTGTACCGAGATATCCATAGTTGTAAATAAAAGTGACAGAATATATTCCAAAGAGAAATTCAAATCCATAGCGGTAATCAAAAAGTGTGGCGTGCCTCAGGGTAGCATTCTCGGTCCTTTACTTTTGTTACTTTATATAAACGATCTTCCAGAGGCCACTTTGCAGAAATGTATACTTCTTGCAGATGATACTACAGTTGTCATAAAATGTCGGGATAAAAGCGACTACCAATCAGCTACGGAAAACACCCTAAAAGATGTAATAAGTTGGATTCAAAATAATAACTTAAATATAAATGTTAGCAAGACAAAATTAATTGAATTTAACTCCTATAATATCAAACCATTTCTTTGGATATTCTGTATAATGTTGAAAAGATACAGCAACTGGATCCATTAAAATTTTTAGGAATTCATGTAGACAAAAACCTGAATTGGAAAAGCCATGTGGAGCATATAGGTCATAAACTTGATAGGTTTGTGTTTGCTTTAAAAAAGCTGAGACAAAACGTGTCTGTAGAAGCTGCTCTTGCAGCTTACCATGGTTACGTTTCATCTGTTCTAAGCTATGGACTAATCATGTGGGGTAACTCGACCGATACTGACAGAGTTTTCAAGCTCCAAAAACGCTGCATCCGGGTAATAAACAGGGCATGGTTCTTAGATAGTTGTAAGCCACTCTTTCAAAAGATGAAAATTCTTCCACTGCCCTGTAGTATATCAGAGATATCTGCACTTTTACAAAGACCCACATGCATTATTTTAAGCAACATACCGAGGTTATACCACGACAGAAAAGGGCTATGTTTCGCAACCTCTTATATCATCCAGCTGGACATAAAGATATTTATAAGAAAAATGTGTTCAATATGTGTATATTATAATATCATTATATTATATATATATTATTATATTATTATATTATAATATTATTATTATATTATATTATTATATTATATTATATTATATTATTTATAATATCATAACAAACAAATTTAAATTGTTGCAGGGTAATCTTTTTAAAACACAATTATCAGAGTGGTTACAAAAAAAGTGTTTCTACAGTATTAAGGAATTTTTAGAACATAAAAATATTTGTTCAGAGTATTAATTAATGAATCTATTATAAATTAATTAATGACATCTGTATGTAATAATAATGTGTGATAATAATGTAATGATAATGTAATAATAATGTAATAATAGTGTACTAATAATAATATAATCTACATAATAATTATGAATTTATGACATTAAAACATAAATAATTTGCACGCTTGCTTGCAGGCAGAATACAAACTTTAAGACTGTAAGATATTCCCTTGTAAACTATGTTTTCTTGCAAATAAACAATTTGAATTTGTATTACAAAACAATTTGATTCCAATAAGTACCAATTCCAATAAGTTTCCAATAGGTTTTTGAACAGCCTAAAAATAAAATGCAATATACGCGATTCTCACACGACGCCGTGCATCAACGCGGCAAGCAGTGAAACGGATCTCACGTCGCATTCGCTTGTATTTAATCTGTTGAAGCCTTACACACGGACGAACGGCGAAAATGGGTTTCGATGTCACGGTGGTTTTTCACTCACCGCCTCTCCACTTCGGTGAGCAAAAAACCTTTTTTCAGAGTCTGTTAGACTCCGGGTAAGTAGCTACGTAATTTTTGTCATCCAATGATTTTTAATGTTTTAGTGTAAAATGGCATCGAATAACGAAATTATTGGGCGCTCTGGTTGGAATGGTAAGTGAAGAAGCTTTACCGAAGGGACACTGCAGTGATGTGGAAATCGATATAGGAGATAATTTCGTCTCCTATGTCAATTTCGACAACGAGAACTCGAAGAGTCGCTTCCTGAGGCTGCAGGAAGTAGTACTGAAAAAGCAGAAAAGTTGGAAAACTGCAAATACTGCTCCTATGTGCAAATCCTGCTATAAGTAATCCTAAAAAAAGAAACACAAAACTCAATACTAGTGTTTCCAATGCAAAAAATATTTATTTATCTATTTACTTGGGGCGCTGACATATGACATGTCATATTTTATAATTTTAAATAAAATAATTAAACAACATTGCAAGCCTTTTTTTTGCGACAATAATTGCCTTATATTATAATATATATTATATAATATATATTATAAACATATTATAATATATATTATATTATATAATATATATATATATTTTCATTATAATTTTGATCAACATACGGACTAATTAATATAAGATAGTTACATTTTTTTAATTAATATTTTTTAACTCCCATTTATCAAGAATATTGGTATTTTTTGCTTTTTTCCAAGTTGATGAAGACGTTTATGTTTATTTAATGAATAGTGTTGATTTTTTATTGTTTTTGTAATGTTAATAAAAATAAAAAAACTACAAAAATACCATCTCTTATGTCAGTTTATCTCACTCAGGCATAGTTTTTTTTGTAGACCATTGTATCTTTGTAGTTACAGATACACCAGGTAGGTAGATACGTGGCTTAAATAAAGGGTAGGAAGTTAAGGGTTAATGCTTCATAATAATAAAGAAGTGTTAACGAGCGTTAAGAGTCGGGTAATGGCGGCTATACATATTCGTTGCGGTCACGCTGTGCCGCCGTTCGGTTTCATAAGGAATATTTATTTTTAGTAACGAAAATATGAAAATTAGAAAAAAAACACATATAGAATTATAGATAATAAATAAAATAAATAAAAATAAAAAACGTTTATTTCGACCAAAAAAAGGATCATAGGCACAAAAAAAAATACAAACTAAAAACAAAAAAAAAAACAATTATAAATATGTTTAAGGCAAATTAAGATTTATCTTATCTTATCTTATCTTAAATACCACAGACATATTACAGACTTGGATTGCTCAGTATGTGAACCATACAGCAATGGTTCAGGTACTGGCAACCGAACCTCTGCGCGAATGCTCTCAGGATGCCGCTGGAGCTAGCCCGAACCCTGCGCACCAGGGACGCCCAACGTTTTCGCATAGTAGAATAGAAACAGTCTACATGCGATAATAAAATAAAAAAAAACATGAACATTTTATCTTGAGTAGTTCGAAAGTAATATCATTTTTTATGCTTTGTGTAGACATTACTTCCTGCTTTTTTTTCATAAAGTATTTTACTACAATACTTAAATATTCACATATAGAATTGATGTGTATGCGTTCTAGTTTAACATACATTTTTTGCATAACTTTCTTCTATTATATGAAGGCATAATAACAGATTGAAAAGTCACTAAAACCATATATTTGCGCCGTTATATACGACCGTCATTGCGGCCGTCCGGCGATAGGAAAAAACATCAAAATAACCTATATAGGGTGGACTGACGTCACAACATAATCTCAGTTTACGCAAGCAAATTTTCCTTTAGGTTAAAAATTTCGTACCAATTGTTAGATCCAAACCTACAAAGCAATCGACTATGTACATTTATTAAGTAACTAGTTGACCCGGCAGACATCCTGTCCAAACAAAAATCCCATGGACTTCCAGTTTTTTCCTGATTTTGCAAAAAAAAAAAAAATCCCCAAAAATCGCATTCGGACTAACAAACATTTTGAAACAAAACAAAAAAATGCCAAATAGGTTCAGCCGTTTTCAAGTGATCCGCCTACCCATTTTTATTATTAGCTAGCGAAACTCCACAGACTTGATGGGTATCGATATCTGATAAAAGAAAAACTGACTAGGACTGCTTCGTTGGTCTAGTGGTCGCAAGCCCTACTGCTGAGCATGAGGTCCTGGGTTCAATTCCTGGGTCGGGCAAAAGTGTTATGGAATTTTCCACCTGGAATTTCTCAGTAGCAGCCCGGAGTCTGGATTTGTGCCCGGTTTATGGCAATAGGCCCCCCTATTCATCATTTCAGGCGAAAGACGTCCACTGCTGGACATAGGCCTCCCCAAGCACCGCCACTTCGACCGGTTTTGTGCTTCCCGCATCCAGCGGATTCCTGCGGCCTTCACAAGGTCATCGGTCCACCTTGTAGGAGGCCTTCCAACGCTACGTCTTCCGGTACGCGGTCGCCATTCCAGAACCTTTCAGCCCCATCAGCCATCTGTTCTGCGAGCAATGTGCCCACTGCCACTTAAGTTTGGGGCAGCGTTCGGAAAGCTACGCAATATCTTCTCGTCCCACACACCACAGTGTCTCAAGACGAAAGTCTTTGACCAGTGCGTGTTGCCAGTGATGACCTATGGCACTGAAACGTGGTCGCTTACAATGGGTCTTATCAAAAAGCTAAAAGTCACTCAAAGCGCCCCCTATTACATGGGACTTAAACATAACCGGCGAAATGTGGGTGTACTACAGGTACACCTCTGCCCAACCCTTTGGGGAAACATGGCGTGATGTTATGTTTTTATGTTATAAAAGAAAAATAAACTGACATAAACACTGTTTTTTTAAACTAAAGTGACAGCACTACCGGCGGTTGATGGCCCCAAAAAAAATCATCATTTTTTAATTATGTTTAGGTATCGATACCATTGGGAAATCATCAAATAACTTCTCCCGTTCTGGGCAGAGCGGGAGGGTGTGTCGGACTCTTACTGACTAAAACCCACCCGTATTCCTTCCTGTTGCCTGTGTTGATCACGTCTGCGAGTACAGTATAGATAAGACGCATACCTACTTACCTTTTTGTAACAATGTTATTTTACGTCACAGAGACCCAGTTGACAAAAAGCTGCTGCAGAGTTTGTGCAGCTCAAGGGATGACTCCGAGTTATTTGAGGATGACATCGCGGGCAGCGCTGATTGGGATCACACCAGATCATTTCTGATTAACGTTAGTTCATTTTTATCACTCGCACCTTTTTTTTTATTTTGGTTGGAAAAATCAAATAACTTCCTCCCCTTTCCGCTGCTGGTGTGTCAGACTCTTACTGACTAAAACCCACCCGTGTTCCCTCCGTTGCCCATGTTGCCAGGGGCCTCGGTAACCCATTCGTATTTTCCCGTGACCCCGGCAGGCATCGGCCCTAGTGGACCCCTACACTTGCGCTGACATTTCTTTGAGGCGCGCGTGGAACACAACGCGCCGTGTCCTTATCGGACGGCGAGCTACTCATTGCTCACCGGCCGCAAGCCCGCGCCTACGGTGGCCGGAAATCCGCCTGTGATTCCCGACGCCCAGGGCGTCTGCGACGGCTAGGGGCGAGAGGGCGTGAAATTTGCCTTTCCCTCAACCGTCACCTCCTTCGCGAGCATTACTGCTTCGCAGAAGGAGGTGACGGCTGTCCATACCCCCTCACTCCGTACCATGGCCTGGACCAGGGTCAGATGCGAGAGATCTCTGCCGCCGATCGCCTCCACGAGGACACGGCGGTGCACTGCCCAAGCTGTGCAGATCTCCACCGTATGCTCCACCGTGTCCATCAGTCGCCCCTTAGCTGCATTTCTATAATCATATAAGTACCTGAACCTACAGAGGATGTTCGATTGAACATCTACACCACCTCTCTTTACCATTCGTTACTATTTAAGGCTCGCACAGACAGGCGCGGCGCGACACGTAGCACAATTATTTTGTATGAAAACTTAATGAAAAATGTCGCACTGCCTGTCGCGCCCGCCATAACGCTCCAGTCTGCACGAGCCTTTGTGTAATTAAATGATTTAAAACAGAATCTTTTCCTTGGTACAGATTGTAATTTGTCAAACAAAATGGCTATTATACTCAGTCAACCCTGTACCTTGTTTGGTTAAATGTTAGGCTTAGCATTTCCCAACCTTGTTGAGATCGACCACAAGTTATAACAAAACCTAACAAGTTTAAGGTAATACGGCACCAAAATCATGCCTAGTTCGCTTCATACCGGTATTCTTCCTCAGGTGACACAACCGTGTAGCGAAATGCTCGCGAAGTGCATCTGGGACTCCTCAGATGTGAACTGCGAGGACCTGTTCAACGCACAGCTGACTGACGAGGGTCTCTGCTGCACCTTCAACGTGGTGCACCGAAATAACATGTTCAGGAACCCGTAAGCAAAGAACAGTTCTTGATTAATTTGTCTCCAATAGTTATGTGGATCTTTTAGCGAGGTTTTTAACACTAGAAGTAATGTTTTTTGGGACAGACGATCATTGAATGACCTGAACCTCACGTTTCCATCACCAGCAGTGGATTGGACACCTGAGGATGGCTACCCACACGACGCTCCGTCTGACGGGTTCCCTTGGAGACCTAAAGGTAAGAAGAGAGTCTTAAGCGTTTAAATATACGTTCCTAATATTGGTTAATTAAGGATTTATTCTTGCTTTCTTGCTTGAAGGAGTTGGCACACAACACGGTCTCTCCCTGGTACTGGATGCTAATATCGCGGAATACTATTGCGCTTCCACCAAAAGTGCTGGCTTCAAGGTTTAGTATTACTCGCTTTAAAACCGATTTTAGTAACGTTAATAATATGACATATCGAACTTAGGGTGGTCGCACATCTGACGGAACATGCGTCGGGCATAACTATGGTTAAATTAAAATTTACGCTCGACGCACTAACGCACCTTCGGTTGAATGTGTAACATTGACTGTTGATTATTATCTTACTTGTCCTTTCTGACGTTACGCGTTGCATCTTGCGTCAGATGTGCGACCACCCTTAGAAAGATACTGCCGGCGGCGGCGTAGGACAACAGATACACAGACGACGCTCTACATAGCCGAACATTTTATAACTTGACGTGCCATATTCACGGCCGGCACCCTAATTGCGTACCACACTTTCAATAACAATCTGAATGTTTGAAAGATATTGCTAATCCATAGCTTCATATGTTCGAAAAAATTGTCTACTCGACAACGTAAATAACGCAATGTATGTTGTTGAACTGTCAAAATTAAAGTCATCGGTACTGTAAGGGTGTTACTCTATTACCCCGCGAGTACCTTTAATAAGAAACTAAGCAACACGCATCATTTACAGAAACTGCATGTTTTATTAATGTATACTTTATTTTTTTCTTAACAAACTAGACTGGTATACAATATTTTTACTCTCTGAAACGTACTGGCTGATTTAAAAAATATAAACTTTTCGATTGTGTTTTGTTTTCATTAAAATAAAAGCTAATTATTTTTTCCCGATTTCATGTTGTTTTCGTTGCTTGATAAATTTGGTATTTATCTCACTTTTATCATTTTAAGATATACAGTTTTCGAAAAAAATTAGTGGTGAGTAATTTTTTATGTCATGGAGCGACGCCGTTTGACTGCTGATGAAATGCAGAGAGCTATAGGAATGCTACAAGCAGGAAGGAATCAGACCTAGGCATTATCTCTCTATAGTATCTCGTCATTTTGGTGTCAATAGGTGCGTGATTTGTCGTCTTTGGCAACGTTACTTTAATACAGGGATCCTGCTGAGCAGCACCCAGGACGTGGAAGGAGTACAACTGCTCGACATGACCGATACTTACACCTAACTGCAAGACGTCAGCCGATGTTAACCGCCCGGGAGATAGGATTAAAGCTACAATTCTCAAGCGGTGTTGTTGTTAGCCACCAAACCGTGAGAAATAGGCCGCCGGAATACGGCCTACGAGCACGACGTCCAATTAGGTACCCTCCTATACGCCATGGGAATCGCGCCCGTCGAAACGAATGGTCTAGGGAACACTTGACATGCACTCAGGAGCAATAGGATAAAATTGTATTTTTCGATGACTCCCGGTTTGGATTATACGAGAAGGGTAAGAGTCTATCGTCGTCTCAGAAATGCTGAACGGCTGAGATGCGTCCAGGAAGTGCACCCTTACAGTAGTGGCTCTACAGTGATGGTAAGAGCGGGCATTACGAAGAACAGACGAACTAAGCTCGTTTTTGTAGACGGCAATATGAAAGCTGAAACCTACATTAAAAATGTACTCGGGCCATATGCTCACCCATTTGCACAAAGTCTTTGCTCAGATTTCACGCTGATGCATGACAATGCGCGTTCGCACACAGCTTGGAGAACCAGAGAGTACTTGGCAATGAAAAACATCCGGGTATTGCCGTGGTATGCACAATCACCAGACCTCAATCCCATCGAGCACGCATGGGATATGCTCCAGAGACATGTTCTAGAGAACCTGGACGGAGTGTCGACAACTCAACAACTGAAAGACTTGTTAAAATTCCATTGGGAGCGATTGCCGCAGGATCAGATAAACAATCTTATAAATTCAATGAAAAATCGTTGCCGACAAGTTTTACACAACAAAGGCGGTCACACTTTGTATTGAATTAAGTACCAAATAATTAAAAAAATGTCGTATTTAATTTTGTAAAACATGATAAGTTTAATTTCGTTTTAACTTTATTTTATACTACGTTTGTTACTGTACACATAATATTGTTAATTATTGTGATAAAATGAACAATTGAATGAAGGATTTTGTTGCTTTAGTCACTAGTGCATAAACAAATGCCTAGTTATTATTTATAAAAGAAATATAAATATATTACAATAGTAAAAATCGTTCAAAAGTTCAAAACCGTAGGTACATGTTTCTTAGATTTTTTTGATGTATGTATTTTCGTCAGGCATTTTTTTTTTAGATCCTTCTCCACAATCCGGTGGAGACGCCAAAGATCAGGAACCTGGGTGCAATATATGGACCGGGGATAGAGGCGCGGATTGCAATTTGGCCCAGAATACTAGATGCGCAAACGTCACTGCGGTCTATTGACATAAAGAAGAGGCTCTGCTTGTTCTCCAGCGAAAAGGAATTAGTATTTTTCAGGTACGTAGGTATCTGCTATATGTAGGTATAGGGTAACTGCTATAGTAATTGGCCACGGTATAGTAACTGGCCACTCATAACAAAAACAAGGTAATTTGAACTAAAACGAAAATACAATAGATACAGGAATATTTTTTGTCCTTTTCATTCTTGGGCTTGCTTGCATTACCTTGATTCTACCTCTTTTGTTATGAGTGGCCAGTTACTATAGCGTGGCCAATTACTATTGCAGTTACCCTACCTTTGAATTAATGACCTACTTTAAAATTAGTGAACCCCAAAATGTATGGGCTTAAAATCTTTGACCTAAAAAAAGGAAAACTACTTTTCTTTTGTCAAAATTATGCTGTGTAGATAAGTGCATTGAGATTTATTAAATATCTTTTGTCAGAAATTAACGTGGTTCGGTACCTATTGATTAGATCATAGCAATAGTATGGCCAATAAATAAACCGCTACGTTATGGTTTAATGACATCACCCTTATGCAACTAATTCAATAATCGTGTACGTCAGTGTTTCCCAGACATTGTTCGGCCATGGCCCTGTAATTTTCAAACTGCACCTTCGTGACCCACTCAATATTTTTAACCCCCCTCGCTGGTTACATGTATGTATGATACTAGAATTATTCCGACCGCTGACAGAATAATATTTCCACCAGAGCAGAATCAAACATTTTCTTATAATTAATGAGTAGTTTGATATAAACAGATGATACAGAAGTTAGAAGAAATTTATATAATTACAAAATAAATTATGTTAACAAACTGTCAAATTTCTGCTATTTTTTCTATCATAATTAAGTGGTAGACATTCGCGAGTTACGGTGCGTCGATCGATGGTATTATTTTAAAATAAGGCCGGAATGCTGCGACCCGGTATTTTATTTCGATGGCCCGGCACCGGGTCGCGACCCACCAGATGGGAAACGCTGTTGTACGTGATCGATTACAATGAAGTTTTTTTTGTTTCCACAGAACATACACGTTGAAGAACTGCGAAATGGAGTGTGAAGCGCAAGCGATGTTGGACGTATGCAAATGTGTCTATTATTACATGCCCAGTAAGTACCTACTCATAATTTATACCTACATATAATAAAAAAGTAACGAAGAATTTTGTCCGTTTGTCTGGATGAACTAATAAAAATGTGTATTATGTAAGACAGTAGGTAGAGGTAGCGGGCACTCGTGCACAGGGCCGGTCGTTGAGGTGGTTCTTGGGAGAGGCCTAATAATCTGAGCTGAAATAAATAATATATGATGATTTATTTTTAACACGTTAGAAGTTATGGCTCCTACATACTGGCGCGATTTGTCGCGCAACGCGTCGCGACACAAAGGCACCGCTTGTAGCGCTACACGCGGTGTCTTTGTGTCGTGTCGCGTCGCGCGACAAGTCGCGCCAGTATGTAGGAGCCTTTAAAGTGAAATGTTTTACAGAAAACAAATCGACACGAATTTGTGGGAAAGCAGACGCAAAATGTTATACAAACATGAGTAGAATCATGCCCGAAGGTTGGTGTTTTTTCATTCTCTAAGTACTACTTTCTTTACCTTTCTGATCTCGTATCTTTCTGCCTGTGAATACCTAAAAATGTACCTACAAAGTTTCTAGTTATGACGAGCAAAGAAAAATACCTAACCAAAGATGCAAGGGCCATCAACAAGGTCGGTAAGCACTACTGGTGGGTGGTAAATTGGCTCCAAGGATCTTTATAGGTCCAAATTAAGAAATTCTTCCCAAATAGCAATTTTATTACTAGATCGGACATGTGGCCTACATGCCCGATGAGATTACCCAATGGCAAAAATGACGAACTTCATTAAAAAAATTCACCCCTATATAACCCCATATCAGGATGATGAATTTTCAAAAACCCTTAGTGCTGACGTTCGTTATAAAACAAAATCTTGTGCAATATTTTGTGCTACTGAAACACAACATTTTTTTTAGGCCATACGTTATCACGTTATCAGTCAGAGAATGTATGAATTTAAGATTTTTATTAAGTGGATGAATTGACTATTAGATATTCATATTTCCAATATGGTCCAGGTCGCGACGCTACCTGTGAGGAATGTCTGCCCGCATGTACGGAGATCGCCTACCAGGAGCGGATGAGTGATGCGCCGCTCAAAGAAATGCTTGTCCAGCATCTCGCCAAGACCCTCGGCAACAGGACTCCTGGATACTTCACGTAATGAAATCCTTAGCAATCAAAACTTACCTTACTAACCGTTTACTAACCAAAATTACTGACTGTCATAAAATTATTTGCAGAGCCTTTGTAGAGGTCGATAAAAGCATTAAGAATTATTGGACAGGAAGTTAGTTATCGCGGGTCTCAAACCATGCGTACCTACCTATGCAAAAACCGTCACTTTTCAGAAGTGACATAAAACTTTATAACGTTTCTTGTGATTGAGTTAATTTGTGTTTTTGCATGTGGCCATATATTTACGCTTCAGTTTATATGGGATGCTTAATTTAATGTATTTCCTCTATAATACTAGTTTTGGTCCTAACGTCTATTTGGCATGTCGGTAATGCGGGAAAACTCCGTCAAAATTCCCCCACAAAAATGCTTGTAATTTATGGACGTAAAACCTTTTTCCTTAAATTATTTATAATTGTACTGGCAATTATTTGAACCCAGTTTGTGATTTAAAATATTTCAATTTATGAATGAGAAACCAGAAAAAAACATCGTGCTATTTCCGTGATTTAAAAAATGTATAGGTACGCCTCTCTGGCCTATAATTAATATTGGGGTGCAAGAAAGGAGCCTCCCCACTTTTTTTTATTTATTTTTTTTAGGGTGGGAAATCATCAAATAACTTCTCCCGCTCTGGGCGGAGCGGGAGGGTGTGTCAGACTCTTACTGACTAAAACCCACCCGTATTCCTTCCTGTTGCCTGTGTTGCGGGGGCCTCTGTGACCCATAAGTACCTTCCCGCGACCCCAGCAGGCATCGGCCCTAGTGGACCCCTACATTTGTGCTGACATCTCTTTGAGGCGCGCGTGAAATACAACGTGCCGTCGACCCGGGCCTGGTCCTTACCGGACGGTGAGCTACCCATTGCTCACCGTCCGCAAGCCCGCGCCTACGGTGGCCGGAAATCCGCCCGGGAACCCCGACGCCCAGGGCGTCTCCTGCGGCGGCTAGGAGCGAGAGGGCGCGAAACATGCCTTTTCCTCAACCGTCCCGCCTCCTCCTTCGCGAGCATGACTGCTTTGCAGAAGGAGGTGACGGCCGCCCATGACCTCTCGCTCCGTACCATGGCCTGACCCAGGGCCGGACGCGAGAGATCTCTGCCGCCGATCGCCTCCACGAGGACACAGCGGTGCTCTGCCCAAGCCGGGCAGACCTCCACCGTATGCTCCACCGTGTCCTCCGGGCGATCCACACAGTGGTGACACCCGGGCGTTTCCTCCCGCCTTATCCGACACAGGAACCTCCCGAAGCTGCCGTGTCCGGTGAGGACCTGCGTCAGGCGGAAGGTGAGGACGCCGTGGCGCCTCACTAGCCAGTCCTCAAAGAGGGGACTTATCGCCGCAATCGTGGCGTGCCCAAGCCTCCCCACTTAAGTCTAGAAACACTGGTGATTACTGGGATATCTTCATTAAACTTTTAAGCAATATAATAGACATCGTAGCCCCCTATCTAGCTGCTACTTTTAATAAATGTGTTGATTTAGGCACTTTCCCTGACCTCATGAAAAGTGGTAAAGTCATATCTTTATTTAAATAAGGTAATAAAAATGACGTTGGCAGTTTCAGACCTATTTATTTCTATCTTACCTGCATTTAGCAAAATATTTGAAAAGTCAAGCAGTTAAGACATTTTAATTTAAACAGCCATAACGAACAATAAGGCTTTACAAAAGGTCGTTCGACTACAAATGCGGCTGTTGCACTACTGAAACACATATTTAACGCATGGGAGAACTCGAAAAATGCTATTGGAGTTTTCTGTGATCTCTCTAATTGCGTGCACCATGGCACGCTTTTACGTAAACTAGTCATTACGGTGTCCAAAAAGAACCTCTCAAAGTAAATTCTTATTTAAATAATTGGTTATAATGTATATAATGTTAATGGTGTGAAATCTTCCGGGTTACCAGTTCAGTTGTTTAGTTTTACTGTTTCAATACCTACTAATGTACCTATTATGTTTATTTTATTACATAGAAATTGAAATGTGTATTGATGTAAGGCGGAGAACAGTGATTCCTGTAACACAGGTTCGCCTAGCACGGGAGTCAGGGGCTTCACATGTACGGTTGTAACATTTTTATGTCAATAAAGTTTATTATTATTATTAGTTAGGTGTACCTCAAAGCTCAATACTGGGTCCATTCTTATGCTTAGTGTATATTCATGACTTACCATTCTATTTAAAAGGTATCTGTGACGTTGTACTGTTTGCAGACCTCTCTTTTTTTAAAGTAGACAGGAATAGATTTGGCGACGTAAACAGTGCTCTCTCAATGGTTACGGATTGGTTTACGACAAATAACTTAGTTCTCATGCCAAGAAATCGAAATGTATTAAGTTCGCCTTACCGAATGTTAGAAACCTAAGTCCCAACATCATCTTAGATAAAGGGGTGCTTGAAACTGTAGACTCGGCAGTTTTTCTTGGTATAACAGTACCTAGATGCCATACTTCAGTGGGACCCACCTAATATCAAGCCTAGCGGGAAGGCTCAGTTCGACCGCCTACGCCGTCAGGAAAGTAAGATACTGGCGCCGATTCCCTTGTTCACAAACTAACCTAAATTTATGTTCAGTGCATCTTTTTCTTTCTATTTCATTAAGAAAAGGACAGAAGATAAATTATAGTTTAGTCCTATCAAATTAATCACTGCTTGACGTAATTTGACGTAATTTTAGTAGGCAAGCTTTTAATCACGTCTAAACTTGTATGGAGTAGTGACAGGCGCTGATGAATTTGACAGGACTAAACTAAAATTTACCTTCTGCCCTCTTCTTAATGAAATAGAAAGAAAGAGATGCACTGAACTTAAATTTAGTTTAGTTTGTGAACAAGGGAATCGGCACCATTGTTTTGTGTATTGCGCAGACGTTGATACAGCGCGATTAGTCTATTTTAGTTATTTTCATAGCGTTACGTCCTACGGTATTCTGCTGTGGGGCAAAGCCGCTGAGATTCAAAATATATTTGTTCTTCAAAAACGAGCTCTTCGAGCAATTTACCAGCTTGGTGCCAGAGTTTCTCTGAGAGATTTTTTTAAAGATATTGGTATCTCACGGTGGCATCACAATTCATCTTCACCAACATCTTATAGTATCATCGAGTAGTGGTGGCCCAGTGGTAACGCGGCCGCGACTTACGAGTTGTAGATCGTAGGTTCGAACCCAGACAGGCGCTTTACTTTGTGTAAATTATTTCATCACCACTGCTCGCATAACGGTGAAGGAAAACATCGTGAGGAAACCGGCATGTCCTGGAACCAAAAATTCGAAGACATGTGACATCTACCAACCTGCACTGGGCCCGCGTGGTGGATTACGGCCCACTCCCTCTCACAGAGAGGAGGCCTGTGTCCCAGCAGTGGGAACATTATAGGCTGATTATGTAACATCTTATATTAAGTAAAATATACACCTATACGCTAAAACAGTGATATTCACAATATTAACACCAGAAATAAGGACATATTTCGTGCTCCATTTCACAGACTTCATAAGGTTCAAAACTCATTTGTTGGACTTGGTATAACTTTTTAGAACGTGCTTTCTCTTCTTTGCTAGATTTGCTTTTTAATGCGTTTAAAGCGAAAGTAAAAACCAACCTTTGTTCAAAGGCATACCTACTATTGTATCAATGACTACTTAAACGATAAGAATAGTTTGTCGCTGTGATTAACTCAAGACGACGTTTATGTTCTTTCTCCAGAATTAGCTTACCTACCTACTGGTGCCGATTCCCTTGTTCACAAACTAAACTAAAATTAATTTCAGTGCGCCTTTTTCTTTCTATTTCATTAAGAAAAGAACAGAAAATATATTTAAATTAATCAGCGCCTGTCACTACTCCATACAAGTTTAGACGTGATTACAACTTGCCTACTAAAATTACGTCAATTTACGTCAAGCGCTGATTAATTTGACAGGACTGCACTAAAATTTATCTTCTGTCCTTTTCTTAATGAAATAGAAATAAAAAGATGCACTGAACTTAAATTTAGTTTAGTTTGTGAACAAGGGAACCACCACCACCAGGGGGCACCACTGACAGGTTATATGAGTTCATATAATTGTTTATTTTATTTGACTGTATCAGCCTAGCTTTTTCCCAACTATGTTGGGGTCGGCTTCCAGTATAACCGGATGCAGCTGAATACCTGTATTTTACATGGAGCGACTGTCTATCTGACTTCCACAACCCAGTTACTGGGTAACACGATACCCCTTGGTAAGACTGGTTGTCTGACTCTCGGGCTTCTGACTACCCATAACGACTGTCACAGATCTACAAATAACGGTCGAGACCAACGGCTTAACGTGCTTTCCGAGGCACGGAGGGGTCTTGGTTAGAGATGGTCACCCATCCACGGCCAACCGCGACAAGCGTAGCTTAACCTGATCGATCAACCCGTGCGGCTGTTATTACTTAGCCACAACCAAATATACCTAATCTATAGGAAAAGAGCAGAAAGTCGACCATAAAGAACGGCCACGAAGTGCTGCCGTCTATGAAACTTGGCTAGACGCCATAATCCTACTGCACTTATCTACCCGTTGCCGTGACCTAGGCGTAGGTAGGTAGCGACAAAAGATCGATTAACACTGCTACTTTTATACATCATCTAAATTTACACAAAATAGTTTGAAACATTGTATTTGAGAATATTAAATTCTTTTAATTTTACTTTTGTTCCGATTTTAATTAAATATATCGCTCAATAATTAAGATATAACAACGAAAGTGTTCATCGACTTTTATCGTGTAGGTATTTAAGCAAGTCTTCTTCTGCCTTAAATCAATTTTTTCTCAACAGGGAAAACATGCTTCTCGTACATTTTTACTTTGAAGAGAACACATTCATGAGATTTACCAAAGGAGAAATATTTGGTCTGACTGAATTCCTATGTAAGTATAAGTAGGTATTGTACCTACATATCTTTAAACTGGGACCGCTCAGGACTGGCCACTAGTGTTCAATGAGCAGCTACATCTAGTAGCCAGTGACGGCCAGCTGCAAGTCGCAAGCACTGCTTTAATTTGCGGCCTTAGAATTAATTCTTTCTTTTTCTATGCTATAACATCATCATTCTGTTGCCCTTATCCCAATTCATTCAGGTCGGCGCAACATGTCTTCTTCCATACTTCTCCAATTGTCGTCATTTCGGTAGTCACCCCCGTTTTTTAGCCATATCATCTTCAAAAACCCGTCCACCGTTTCTTTGGTCTTCCCCTACGCTTATAGCCATCCACATACATACTTAAAGCTTTCCTCACGAAACTATTCCACTGCGATAGAATGGGGTCCTTCGCATCACATGCCCACACTACAACAACCGATTTCCACATATTTCTTCTTCCTAATACCGATGATTCCATTTTGTATGTTTTAAATAAGCTTCGACCAGAATTCGGCCACTTCGACAGCGTTGCCTCGCAAATGTCTTCCTTAGTTGTTAGTGCACAGAGAGCACGGCAAAAGGTGGGGCATACAGACTTATACCTATGCTATAACGTAAGTATATTGTTATTACAGCAAACACAGGCGGGCTACTGGGTCTGTGCATGGGCTTTAGTATGATGAGTGCAGTGGAGCTTCTGTACTACCTTACACTACGCGCATTGTGCATGGCGCGCAAACGACCAAACAACAAACCATTCGTTAAATAAACGCACTGTTCAAACAACACGTTGTTTTAGTCCCTCCCTGTCTGCAAGCCACTGATTACTGCCCAATCATTTGGTCACAATTGATGGATATCATTTAAATTAGAAATTAGGACAATAGAGGCAACCTTGCAAAAAGTTATGGAAGGCAAAGCAATCAATCTGCCTAGCCTTTTCCCAAAAACACATTATTTTTGGTCCCTTCCTGTCTGCAAGCCACTGATTACTGCCCAATCATTTGGTCACAGTTGATGGATATCATTTAAATTAGAAATTAGGACAATAGAGGCAACCTTGCAAAAAGTTATGGAAGGCAAAGCAATCAATCTGCCTAGCCTTTTCCCAACAATGCGTTGTTTTTGTCCCTCCCTGTCTGCAAGCCATTGATTACTGCCCAATCATTTGGTTACAATTGATGGATATCATTTAAATTAGAAATTAGGACAATAGACGCAACCTTGCAAAAAGTTATGGAAGGCAAAGCAATCAATCTGCCTAGCCTTTTCCCAACAATACGTTGTTTTTGTCTCTCCCTGTCTGCAAGCCCCTGATTACTGCCCAATCATTTGGTCACAATTGATGGATATCATTTAAATTAGAAATTAGGACAATAGAGGCAACCTTGCAAAAAGTTATGGAAGGCAAAGCAATTAATCTGCCTAGCCTTTTCCCAACAATACGTTGTTTTTGTCTCTCCCTGTCTGCAAGCCACTGATTACTGCCCAATCATTTGGTCACAATTGATGGATATCATTTAAATTAGAAATTAGGACAATAGAGGCAACCTTGCAAAAAGTTATGGAAGGCAAAGCAATCAATCTGCCTAGCCTTTTCCCAACAATACGTTGTTTTTGTCCTTCCCTGTCTGCAAGCCACTCATTACTGCCCAATCATTTGGTCACAATTGATGGATATCATTTAAATTAGAAATTAGGACAATAGAGGCACCTTGCAAAAAGTTATGGAAGGCAAAGCAATCAATCTGCCTAGCCTTTTCCCAACAACACGTTGTTTTTGTCCCTCCCTGTTGTTAGTGCACAGAGAGCACGGCAAAAGGTGGGGCATACAGACTTATACCTATGCTATATCGTAAGTATATTGTTATTACAGCAAACACAGGCGGGCTACTGGGTCTGTGCATGGGCTTCAGTATGATGAGTGCAGTGGAGCTTCTGTACTACCTTACACTACGCGCATTGTGCATGGCGCGCAAACGACCAAACAACAAACCATTCGTTAAATAAACGCACTGTTCAAACAACACGTTGTTTTAGTCCCTCCCTGTCTGCAAGCCACTGATTACTGCCCAATCATTTGGTCACAACTGATGGATATCATTTAAATTAGAAATTAGGACAATAGAGGCAACCTTGCAAAAAATTATGGAAGGCAAAGCAATCAATCTGCCTAGCCTTTTCCCAACTATGTTGGGGTTGGCTTCCAGTCTTACCGGATGGAGCTGAATGGGCAATGTTAGGAACTTGTTCCAATAAACTCGACTCAGTTCGCCATGATAACGGCTGCAAAAACCTCCCCTAAATGGCATCTACGCTTAGTCGCAAGTTTGAGTCACAGTATAATAAAATAAGCAGTATTATGACTGCAGTGTCAGCTCGCTTACATTGCTCTTGTAGCATTAGATTAGATTCTTAATTCTTAGCCTTTTGTAATAAGTCGAGAAAGACACCTACTCCTATGAATACTCTGTATGAATACCCAAATTTGACGTGCAAAAGTTTCGAGCACGCTTCGCTCGCTCTTGTATCTTAACTGCTTTGTTAAAAAAAAAACTATAGGTGAGCTGAGTCCGTGAACAGCGTTATGTGTAAGTCAAGATGCATTTCAACCAATCAAAAAAATATATTTACAGACCTGCACGATTTCCCAAACCATATTTTTTGTGTATTTTTGGGGCCAAGGGGCGCCGTCTTCAGATCTCGCTCCATCCTATAACTCGCCTCGAACCAGAACTGGTTTATCATTTACGTCGGTTGCCTTTTAATTAAATTTGTATGTAAAATTATAATGTAATTTTAGATATGAGAGTAGATACAATTATTTGAAAGCATATAATGCTTTCAAATAATTTTACTACTCATCGAATTATAAATTTCTAAACAAATTTATATTGACATACTTACCTTCGAAACCGAAATTTAAAAATAGAATCATACTTAAGTATGATTATATTTTTTAAAAATGTTTAATATGTTATGGTATGTATTCTAACTAATTAATGTTAAAAAAACATTTTTTTTATGTACTCATTATTATTACCCCCGAAAGGAGATTTTACCTACTGGTCGCCCATTTTCGTTTGTGATATTTACATAATTACGAAAATAAAAACCTATCAGTATCCAGAAAGCGACACAATGCTAAAACAAAAGGAAAGGACCAAACTGCTAAGAAACAAACATTTAAATAAAAAAGTTTTTAATAATAAACTTACAGCTAGCAATTACAGTAACTCAGTCTATAGCAAGACATTCAAACTCATTACATTTATTTACAATGAGACATTTATTGACCATCCTATCATACATACCTTTGATAGCAACAAACAATGCAGATTTTATGTAATAACTAGACATCGGATTATATGCAAAAAAAAAACACTAAAAAGACGAAATAATATTTCGTCTTTTTTAGTGTTTAATAATAAATAGTATTTTGTGCATATTATGCAAAAAATACTATTTATTATTCGTTTATTTTCCCTAACAATATATTTATATAATATATAAATATATGGAATTATATAATATATAAATATAATATATTGTTAGGGTTGGGGATCTACTATCGTTTGGCAGGAGTTGGGGGGTAAAAGGGGCTAAAGTTGGTAGGGGTTGGGTCTCCGATTATAACGCTACCACTTTTATTAAAAGGTAATGCATATTTTTCGAGAAATTAATAAAAAATGTTTCTAACCTCAAATCAGATAAGAAGCGAAAACGAAACGTTAAAATGGGCGATTGACAACCAAATCTGTCCCAGTATCTGTAGTTAGTATCCAGTATCAGTATTTGTAGTCAGTCCTCGGTATAAAATGTCGGGCGAAATCGATAACACGGAACGTAAACAAAAAAACAGGTAAGTATCATTTGCGTCATGTGTCACTGTCATTCGTTTTCGATCATTCCGTTTCTCCTCGAGTTGCGTGAATTTTTCTGTTTGTACTCCCACTTATCGTATGTGTGTACAAAAGGCAATGTCACTACTGTTACTAGGAGAACTTAGGATGCAAGAGCGAGCGAAGCGAGCTTGGGACTTGGGGCACCCCGACTCGGGCAGGTTAGGTTCGAAGGGATGGCGGGGTCTGAGTTCACTCGCTCCGCTCGCTCACTAGACCCCGCCATCCCCTTCGAGGTTATTTTTTTTTTTAACCCTACTACGCCTTTTAAGCTACTTTAAGTGTTTTGAGGTTAGGTTACAATAATTTGTTTTTGTCAAGAACGGTGCATTACCTTTTCATGGGAGTGGTGCCAGAGGGCAGGGGGCGCATCCCCCCCCAATCTCCCCTGCGAAGCTGGGGTCATACTACGGCTTTTTAAGCGACAAGAGTTTTGAAGTTAGGTTACAATAATTTGTTTTTTCTCAAGAACGGTGCGTTACCTTTCATGGGAGTGGTGCCAGGGGGCAAGGGGCACCACCACCCAACCTCCCCCCCCCCCCCCCACTCCCACCCCCCTTCTCCTGCCAAACGATACTACATTTTTACCTATTGTTATATAATACATAAATATATTGTGACATAATTATAACATACAAATATTTAATTGTATATTGTCACAAGACAATATACAATTATATATATTTCATGAATTAACCGCGCATTACGCGGAAAAATCATGAACACGCCTAAAACATTTAAAGACTATAAACACTATTAATAAAAAACCAGCCAAGTGCGTGTCCAAGACCAAGACCACGCACAATGAAGGGTTCTGTAGTTGGGATGACTTTATCCCAAGAACAAACTTAACATAGTAGTTGACAAACTTAACTGTAGTTGAAATCATGTTCCCCTATACATTCTAACTGCAAATGTTAGTTTGTACGCACAATATTGAGTTACCATGTTATTTTAAGACCATAGACTTCTTATAAGACTTTCTGTAATCTATAAGTATAGAACTATTATCTGTATTTTTTTACAAAATTTTAGGCTCAGCAGTTTAGGAGATAAGGGAGAGGGAACCGGGTACCGGGAACCGGCTTGTTGTGAGGGTCTCAAATAAATATTTTTTTAATAAATAGTTTTAAAGTTAATTAACAAAATAGATGAATATTGGCCTTTCCTTATCGCCGAAACTACTGAGCCTAAAATAAAAAAGATCAGATAATAGTTAATACATATCATCCGATATCTAGTAATAACCCTACCTTAGGGCAGCGCCCGTCGGAAAAAAAACGATTAAAATAGAATTACATTCACTTCAAATATTGGTTAATTCGCACGAATTATCTCGCCTAGAACGAGCGAATCGACACTTTTAAATAATATTATTTTTTCTTTAGTCGATTTGCACGAAGTTAATTTGTGATGTGAGCGAATAGAGAACTCCAGAAATTAATATTAAGCAATTCGCACATATTGTACTTTAGGGGTCAAAAACATATAAATGCTGCACACACGATTTTAAAAATAATAAGTACGAAAAACATGAAATGTAAAAAGAAAGATAATTAGAAAAATTATTAGAAAATTATTTTAAATATTAATAAGTTTTTTTTTTCTAAGTAGGTAAAATTTATATTTTTCTTACTAGATAATAGGAGAAAATCCAACTAATTTTATTTCCTTGTTTATTATTTTTTTATTTATTTACCAATTATTACATTTTATACAAGTACACTCATGTATCTTGTTTTTTACTGAGAAAAAGGTTAGGCAGATTGATTTTTTAGCATATTAAAATTGTAATCTATGACTCTGAGCGAGATGTACAATTTAGACGTCTATCTAAATAGATAGACGTATAGATTGAAATTTAAATATCATTGTAAGATAAATATCTTAAAATGATATTAATCGTTATAATTTTCTTTCTATTTCAATATATTTTACTCTTATCAATTCTGTGTGCTGGTGTAGTTTTTCTTAACTTTATTATTGCGTAAAATACAATATATGCTAATTGCCTAATAGGTATTTCCAGAGTTGTCAATTCGCCCACAAATAAATTCTTCAAAAAACTTTGTGGGAATCGCCTACAGAAAATAAAACATTATTTAAAAGTGTCGATTCGCCCGTTTCATCGGAGTTAATTCGTGCGAATCAACCTATAAGCCTTCAAAAGACGCAATTAATGAGTACAAACAATTAAATTGTATGTGAGCAGGGGTTTTAAATATGACACGTTTTAGAAAGAGACTGTCACACAATTATGATTGACAGAGTCGACACACTACAAAGCCAAACTCGACTCTATTGTCATATCAACACCCACATACTGTGTGTAAAGCTGGGCACAAGACCGATATAATCGTTAATTATCGAAGTTACTAATTAGAGTGGCAGATTAACTTTAAAAATTGTCAACACTCTCATTAACTTTCCAAAAGTCCGTTAATCGTTAATTAAGTACACCTACCGAAAGGTCACCGAGCGGACCGCGCCAAAAAACACGTTCTGATCTGACCAGTACATTCTGGCTGGTATAGCGGGCAGGCGCGAGCTAGGCACTGAGACAGATGAAACCTGTCTTATGTCAGATAGCCATGAATGATAATTTTGATTTGATTTTGACCTCTAAATAATTATTATTACAAACTAATGACAACATTCTTTTATAAATTGTTCATGTCCTGCCTAAACTTCCATAACCCATACCAACATTTTTTTATAAGTAAATCACTAATGCAACAACTTATAAAATGCTATTTCTATTATGAGTTAACGATCAAGGTTCCATTAAATATTCCGAAATGTAATGCTTTAATGTTTAACAAAGTTAACTTAGAATTAGCAATTAACAAAGTTAACTATTTGGTTTATGGTGCCCAGCGATGACTGTATGTTAGTTGCTTCATGTAAAATACTGGTATTCAGCTGCATACAGTTATACTAAAGGCCGACCCCAACATAGTTCGGGAAAGGTTATGGAGATTATATATGATGGTGATGCTGAATGTATGTGAACGTTTTCGTGATATGTCTACGACTGTTGTCGTGGCGCGCCTTGCTGGGGCGGCGCGGGGGGTGCGGGCGGCGCGGGCGCGTCTGGCGGCTGCAGCGTGCGTGTGCGCCGCCGCGTGTAATGTTGCCACAATAAAATAGCTTGATCATCCATGAACTTGCAAACCTAAAAAACAATGTTTAGAGATTGTTCATTGTATTATTATTTCTGGTATACTATTTGATCAGGAAATATGGAGTCTGGGGGTTTTTAAGGGCAGAAAAATAACACTGTCAAAAAATATACAACAGAGAAGTGCAGTAATGGTAGGTATTTATCCAACATGCTAGCAGAGGGAAACAATCTAGGCTACCACACAATAATTTACAAAGACAATAATTTCAATCAACACTCAGAAAACCTATGAATTTTATCTTATCAGCTCAAATTACTTATTGACTTCAGGTTATGTTAGAAAGTAGGTCAAATTCTGTAATGGATGGTGAATTGTCAACGTCTATACAAAATTTATCTGAAACATCATTATACCTGTGCTGATACACATTCTCTTCTGAATGCCTCATGCTGCAGCAGTTCTAAGAAGTGTAGGCACATCGGGTACTTGAGGTAGCGAGCATACTCTGGTTCCCGCCAATATTGTAGGTAGCGAATATAGTTGATGAACATGGCTTCTTTCAAATAACCACGCTGTGCCAGGACTGAAATCATTGTTTCCAAGTAACAATTATAATAATATTAGTAAATAATGCTTGGTTTGTATTATCTAAGCATACTTACAATGTATATAGTTAGGATTTGCCAAACACTGTACGAATTCTAGTTCAACTTGAAATCTTATTCTGTTTTGTTCCTCTGTTTCTGGCATTACTGAAATGTTAACAATTTTATTGTCTTGTTAATATAGAATTACATAAACACGGATGTCATTATAACGATGTAGGGTTTGTGAGCCCTAAAATATAAAGTTAATGTGCAGAAATAGTAATAACAACTCAAAATTTACCTTTTCCAGCCATCATCTTGGAAGCTTTCACAGGTTATTAAATTTTGACCCATAGAAATTGAAATTTATTATATCGAAGTTATGTGAATGCTATCACTTTTGTAATGATTTTATTTGTATTATTTTCACTGTATTTCACACTCTTCTCAACTTGAAACTTGACAGGTTGTTTGGTAGTGGTTGTCAATGTCATTCTTGTCAAATCTTTTTTTTTTTTTATTCTTTGGCTTCGCACGGTTTGTGCATTTAGCCAATGTCACGTTTAGTTTCATATAAAGTTAGGGAAACAACATTATTATAAATATTTTAACGGGATTTAGGATAGGACGGATAACAAGACAAGTATGATGCACTTTAATAGCCACAATAGAAATTTCCTCGCTATGAGGAAGTAATGTAATGGTGGAGAAAGGGATAGAATTCTTGACAAGTACAGCTACTCCACCATACCCATCAGATCTATCCTCTCTAATGGTTAAATAACCATTAATTTTAAAACTATGATTAGATTTGAGCCCAGTCTCTGCTAAAGCAAAGGCAAATGGTTCATATTTATATCATCACTATTTTTGTTTACTATACTGCGGCAGTTCCACTAGATTATTTTGGATGTGTTGTCCATTATGAACGGATTGAGAAACATTGAAAGATGGGGCAACGTTGGACGTTGAATTGTTGAACTGAGACAAAAGATTATGTAATGCAGAAAGAAAATCGTTTATGGAAAAACTTGCTTCAATTTGTCCATTATTGTGATTAGCAAAAGCACAACCATTTGATGATTGTTGAAATCACCGCGGTCAACATTTTGAACATGAACAATAAATTATTTTAACAAAAATGTTGTTTTATTGATCTGTTCGAAATAACAGTTTTCATACTCAATTTGCTTTGTACACATCCTAATTCCAAGAGCTAATGAGATATCTGCGTAAGTAGTACCTCAAAAGCAAGCTCTCAAGCATGTTTTTAAAAAGGTTTGAACGACTGAGGCAATTTTTTTTTATTTTTTTATTATGCTGTTTGCATTTTCTTGATTTTTAAAAGTTTCTTAAACTTAAATATGGCGTGGAATGTTTCTCTGATGACACAGATACTTGGAATTTATTTTGTTTGAGTAATCACACATTACATAAATAAAAAATAAATTAACATAATAACATAACAGCTTTTACTGGACATTATTAACAATTAATTGAAAAAAAATGGGTTTTATTGTTAAAAACCTTAGAGTTTAAAAAAAAAATACAAGGAACAGACTTCGTCTAAGACAAGTTTAGCTTAATACGTTCTAAATGGTCTAAGATATCACCCCCTTCAGGCTTTGCACCCATCTACCAAACACCCTGTATATTGTCCTAATGTACATCAATTAAAATCATAAATTAAGTTTAGCTATAAGGTATCAGTAGTATAATACATTCACTGAATACTAGGTGGTACGAAGTTCGCCGGGTCAGCTAATTTTTATATAATAAATAGATTATCACCGAACAATGTCCTAAATGCCTTGTAGTCAATTAACGCTAAAAGACTTTCTGTCATTCTTTTTTTATCATCCCGCAACTCCCGCCCCCAACCCGCCCTTTTTCTCTTCTACGTCACGTCATCTGTCTGTGTCATTCATCCATGTCGTTATCGTCTCGCGTAAATACCCACGTAAAAGGGTATTCCTAATATTCAGATTACAATCCACAAAGAATAATCCATTTTCATTTGTTTGGCGTACATATTTGAGTAAAGAAGTGCTTTTGTCAGCAATATTCTCATAAAACAAACAGGAAACAACTACGAAAATGTCTGGTCAAGGAACTACGTACGTTAATCCCAATAAACTGTTCGAGGAAGACGACGATGTAGATGATGAAACCTTCGTCAACAGTTTCAGGACAAGAATCCCACCACCACAACCAAGTAAGCCAGCACCATCCGCGTATGGAAGTCACATAGCAGCGATGGAACAACAAAGACAAGCTATGTTAGAAAGACAAAGAGAAATCGAACAGCGAACCTTGGATTCATCCTCACGCAGCATAGGCCTGTTGCGTGAGTCTGAGCAGATCGGCATCGCCACCGCGGAAGAACTCAGTAGACAGCGAGAGCAACTCCAAAATACGAACAAACGTCTCGACGAAATAAATACCAACTTAAACTACAGTCAAAAGCATTTGAATGGTATCAAATCTGTATTCTATGGCCTCAAGAACTACATCTCTGGTAAATCCGACCAGACTCCTAGAAGCCAGCCCTCCCCGAGCATGCAGAGTGCAGGCCCAAGCAGCAGGCTAGATGACACGATAGACAATCTATCTCAAGTCAACAGTGATGACCGCTTCAGATCACATCCTGCCACACGTCTGCGTGAATTAGATGCACAGGTACAGGCGGCACCCATATCTGATAGTCAGCGTGTCAACCAGGTGCTGGATGCTAACTTAGATGAAATGCTGCATTCCATTTCAAGACTAAAAGGCCTTGGAATTGCTCTTGGTGAAGAAATAGTACAGCAAACTGACCTCATTGAGGACATACAGGATAAGGTAGAAGTTGCTGATATCAAGATGGGCAAGCAGAACAAAATGATGAATAAAATACTGGGTAAATAGTCTCCATTCCTATAATAATCAAGAGTTGTAAAGTTGAACTGAATACACCACTCAAGCTGTTAGTCAAAGAAAGTTACATGTACTTGTCATGTGAAGGGGGTGTTAAATGTAATATTATTAGTATTAGCATAGCCCCAAATTTTATACTCTAAACTGAATCTTTATAATCTGTTGTACACCATGCAATGGGCTTTGTATAACAAATCCAGTCATCAGTACTAGGTCCTATATATTCATATGGAATACTGGATGTGGGTATGTATGTTCTCAACCATAGTGCTATTCAAAAATGTAAGAGAATGTAACATGCCTCAAAAATTGCAGTTGACTAGTTATTAACAATGTTATACAGCTTCCGAGCAGAGCAAATCATCTGAATTATTTAATGTTATTTGTTTACATTTTAATATGCACTGTTATAGTTATTGAGTAGGAAAATATGTGAGCACTATAAATATTTTTGTACTATGTTCGAAGTAGATGTGCAGTGCAATTATATTATGTAGCTTTTGTTTATAACCAAATACCCTATGCTGTTGCTTCATTAAAATTGTTGTATCTTAATTATAATGTACAACTAAATTATTATAAATTAAATTATAATTTAATATTTCCTGATAGATTGCCAAATGAAGTTACAGTTGTGTAATAATTTGTTATAAGCACCAATATCATTATGTATAATAGTTTTTATAGAGTTCTATTACTTTCTAGGGTTGGGTTTATTTTTAGTGATGTGAATTTA
Source organism: Atethmia centrago (assembly GCA_905333075.3). Taxonomy (NCBI): domain Eukaryota; kingdom Metazoa; phylum Arthropoda; class Insecta; order Lepidoptera; family Noctuidae; genus Atethmia; species Atethmia centrago. Next base: position 11,739,189 of record HG995387.1, read on the forward strand.
TAATATGTATGAGTTTCAATTCTACTTCATTTAAAAATAAACAATGACTGTTATCAGTCTGACTCACATTGAAGCCTTATCTACCAATTAATTCATACATTTTATCAAGTAACCTAGAGAATGTGTAACACAAATTCATAATAAAAAAAAAATGTTGAATGTATGAAATGTTGATAATTATGTATGTATGAAAGTATAATAAAAATGTTCTTACAAATATTCCATATTATTCTTTTTCTTATTTCATTTAAATTGGATTATTGATCTTGTGTAGATTAATATGACAATAATCCAATTTAAATGAAAGGTTAACAACAATTCCACCCTTACTGGTAATATGCACCCCTTATTTTTATTGACTACTAGCTGACCTGTCAGATGTTGTCCTGTCCAATTTTCAATATTTATTATTTATACCAAAATGCAAAAAAAGGATGTCCAGTTTTTCCCGAATTTGAAAACTTTTCCAATTTTTCTTCCCATGAAAACCTAATTTGGACTATTACACACATTTTAAAACATAAAATGGCCAAATCAATCTAGCAATTCTCAAGTGATACATATGCTTACCAACAAACATTTCATATTCATTTATATTGATAAAAATATGGATGCAACTGTGATATAAGTAACAACCAATTATTGTAAATTAGCTAAAACTAACTGCTGTCCTTTTCAGTTTCAGTTGGTTGACAAAAAAATGATTTTCTTAGTAAATGTACAAGTACATACCACCCACCTAGATCTAGATATTATTACAACTAGATCACCTAGACAATAAGATAATTCAATTGTCTTATTTAATGATGTTTTTAAGTTCTAGTTTGTTATTTCAATGAAAACAACATTGTATTCTTACATCATTTTTAATCCAAATGAATAATGGTGGGACAGAAACTATACATAGGAAACCAAAATGCTGCTTTTTATCACAAGGAATACAATCATAGTATTATATTCATAAACCTAATAAGCTTGGTCTACAGTTTCTAAAATCATATCATTGGCATCAACATCATGAGTTTTCATGTGTTTTTGTAATACCCTCTTGGTTCTCAGTTTTTTACAACAAAAATTACATGACACCTTGTTGTTACCATGAGATTCTATGTGTATCTTCAAACCAGTTGCAGTTGCAAAGCCTTTAAAACAGATATCACACTTGTGAGGTCTCTCTGTTGTGTGTGCATGTGCAATGTGCACTACTAAGGAATGTTTGGTTGGAAAACTTCTAGCACAACCTTGGTGTGAACATGAGAAGGGTCTGGGCTTCTGCTGACCTGTGTGAACCAGCATGTGAGCTCTCAAGTATGATGCCCTTGTGTATGTCTTTGGACAACTAGAACATGCAAATTTCTCTCCATTGTGAGTCTTAACATGCATGTTTAAGGTTGATCTTGCTGTGAACCTTTTCCCACAAGTCACACACACAAACAGCATACGATTGCTGGAATGTGCCACACGAAAGTGCTCCTTGAGTGACTGCCTAGATTTGTAAGTCTTATGACAAAAACCACATTTGAACTGTGCAATATCTCTATGTGATATTGAATGCTGCTTCAATCCATTAGAAGTGTGGAAATTCTTTCCACATTTTGCGCAGAGGTACTTCCGTGTATCAGTATGCTTCGCCATGTGGTAACGCAGACCATAAAGCCTAGTGAATGACTTCATACACACGGTGCAAGCATACCGCTTCTCTCCCTCTATACGCTGTGGCTGCTCACCAGAAGTTATTTCAGTAACAGGTGGAAGTGGTGTCAATTTGTTATCTGATAAGGTACTTTCAAAGTCTAACGTTGAATGATTACTGAACAGTGGCACCTCATACTCATGGTCTTGATAAACAACATTGATATCAATAGAATCCATATCAGTCCTCTGCAAATTAGTAGGAGATTGTATCATAAGTATTTGCGATAACATAGAATTAGCCTTCAAACAATTCAATTTAAAGTTATAAGCGACTAAAGCTGTAGATACACATGAAGAACATATTCCTTGAGGCCAGTTCTCTTCGTCATTGTTCTCTAAACAATTAAGGAAGACCAAAATATCAATTAATTTAACCTTAATCATCTCGTGTTCTATCAAGTCTTGTATGTTCATAAACATCGTGGAATCTGTTTCTAGTAGACAAGTGCGACATATGTTTTTCGTCAAGGGAAGAATTAGCCCTGAAAACTCCATTGCTTACTTCGATAATTTCGTTTACAGAATGTTTAATTGATTTAGAAGACATCACATGAATCGCCCAAGGCTCGACTTCCACAAGTTTTTGACAACATGACAACTGATGACAACAAAATGAATGACAGTATTGACACTCCCTATAGAATTACTTTACTCTTTGATTGACACTGTTGAAGTTTGTTGGCAGGTTAGGGTTGACAAGGCAATTAACGAAAAATATTATGATTTTGGCAACACAGAAAGTGCAATATAGACCTATGGTCTGTTCCAAAAGTATTTGATGAAAATGTAAACAAATGGATCAGAAAACGTATCTGTGGATGTCAATTTGTAGTGTCACTTATTAATTGAGTGCAGTTACGGCCGCCAAAACTTACATGCTCTGTGGCCGCCAAGAGAATGCATTTGGCTAAAAGGTCCCAGCAACCAAGCCATCAAAATATAAGAAAAAAAACAGCCAAGTGCGAGTCGGACTCGCGCACGAAGGGTTCCGTACCATTATCTATACAACAGACATGATTTTATTGCCGTTTTCAGAGCATGTAAGTTTTGGCGGCCGTAACTGCACTCAATTAATAAGTGACAACAAATTGACATCCACAGATACGTTTTCTGATCCATTTGTTTACATTTTCATCAAATACTTTGATTTTTTTTTATATTTAAGGGGGCTCCCTTGAGCCCCCTTAAATATTATAACGCGAGAAAACTCAACCCTAACAAACTAAATAAATTAAATAAACTCTTTCGCAATGACTTACCACCGCCTAGAAGAGTACGGCTCTTTATCTCACTCGCTCCTAGCGCCAAACCAATTGAGGGGATAACTGATTAGCCAAGATAGTACCCATTGGTAAGGAGGCGGATGTTGGACATCACGTCGTCTGGCTACAACCCCGGAAAAATGCGCCACTAATGGTTTTCCCGCGAAGGTATAAAGGCTCACTATACTCGCGAGCCGAAAGACTCACCGACCCTGATGACCTCATTACCCTCCCCCAGGGAAGCAGTAGGGCCTTGAGTACAGTGCACAAAACAAAGAGACCGACCTTCCGACCTCACCGCCGAGGTCCCTCGCGAATACCCCGACGTAATTGTCCCCCCCGAACCTTGCTCGACGAAGTGCCAACCCGCGCCGTAGCTGAGCCTGTATTTTTAAACTCCGCAGATAATAATAATTATCCAGTTTGTCCCACCTTGCTGTCCTCCCCCCAGTGACGCCCTAAGCCGAGGTTCGTACCCCACAGGGGATGGCCCTTAGCGTGCAGTCGCTTAGTAATGTAAGGAATTCGCCCCTGGCTGGAAGCTTTAAGTCCGCTTAGGGCAGCCACAGGATAGCCCGGTTAAGTAGTCACGACCTCTCAAGGTCAACTACGAGATACCATACATAAAAAAATTAAAAAAAAACGGCCCGAAACGGTCAAGTTCCGATCACCGACGAGAAAGGACGTCATACTGTATTTACGAACAACCTCCGCGACTCTCGCGATGTTGCACGTTTGTGTCGTAAATAGTTAAGTCATTTATAATAAACGAAAGATGTGTGATAGTGTGTTTTTCGCCTTTAAAATATTTATTTTATTCTGTTTTTTAGTATTTGTTGTTATAGCGGCAACAGAAATACATCATCTGTGAAAATTTCAACTGTCTAACGATCACAGTTCATGAGATACAGCCTGGTGACAGACGGACAGACAGATGGACAGCGGAGTCTTAGTAATAGGGCCCCGTTTTATCCTTCGGGTACGGAACCCAAAAAAAGGAAAATGTGTTCTGACTGACACCTGTCAGTTTAATTTTTACGAATTTAAACCCTCGAAAGTTAGGAGTAAGTGTTCTGTGCTCGAAAGCATCGGGCATTTGACCGGGTTTTTATGTTTCCTATGGGGTAAACTTGAAAAAGCTCATTTTCCACCTGTAATAATTAACATCTTTAAATTTTGGTATAGAAACCAGGTAAACAATGTGCGATGGGCAGGGCTCTTGTCTGATCCGTATGGGTTTGAGTGCGGGGTGAGACCGGGGGCTTTGAGCTCACCAACGCTCTTAAACTTATATCTCGACGGTTTGCATAGCAGGCTCAGCAGCATCAAGATCGATTGTCATATAGATGGAGTCTGCGTTAATAATATCAGCCACGCAGATGATATGGTGCTGCTGAGTGCGTCAGTCTGTGGCCTCAGAAAGCTTGTGGTCATTTGTGGGGAGTAAGCCAATTCCCATGGCTTAATTTACAATTATAAAAAAAGTGAATTCATGGTCTTTGGCGCCACCAGTTTACCTTCATGGTGTGCCATTAGAGAAAGCACAAGTTTAAATATCTTGGCCACATACTTACCCCTGATCTCAGGGACGATGACGACATTGCACGGGCGCGTAGGGCCTTGTCGGTTAGAGCGAACATGCTGGCTCACAGGTTTGCTCGTTGTTCCGTAAGCGTTAAGATTACTCTTTTCAGTAGTAGTTTTTCTCTTTTCGTACTGCACTACGTTTTACACGAGCAGCCTGTGGGCTAGACATAGTTAAAAATCGTACAGTGGGCACACTCCGCATGCAATAAAACAACGCGTTCAGGGTGCTGTTGGGGCTACCCTGCTACTGCAGCGCATCAGGGATGTTCGCGGATGCACATGTGGATTGTTTTTTTGCCACAATGCGTAAGCGCTGTGCGTCCCTGGTGCGTGGAGTGTGGGCGGCAACAACTGTATCCTGTCTCTAATTTCGAGCAGGCTGGACTGTCCGTACGTGAATCGCTGCTACGCCATGGAATGGTGCAGCCAATTGTGGACCGATTTTAAAAATTATTTCTTTGTTTGAAAGTTTATGCTCCCGAGGTGGTCCCATTGTCACCAAATTATAAAGGCTCACCGCGATTTAGGTATTTTTTATAGTAACTTGTGCATTTGCTCTCGGAAAGCACTATTTGATGATGAAGACCACAGATGGCCACCGGAACTACTTAATAAGATGTATTTACGATTAGGTACTTTAATATGGTTGCTAAGCCATTTATGCTCTTCACAATGCATATGGTGAATGGCAGTGAGAGTGGGGTGAGGCCCTTGTCCACCGCGACCACATCTCGATGCATCTCCACGTCGGCTTCTAGGAAATATTCCATGAGACTGCATAGCTTGCAATTGTGGAGGGTCTTAGCGTTTAAAAAGCCTCGACCTCCACACTTTCACGGGATATACAGTCTCATTACCGATGATCGTGGGTGATGCATTCGATAAAATCAATTTTGAGAACGCCAAAAAATTGTCAAGAAACAGTCAGAAATAGTCACCAAGATTAAAAAAATAGTCGCGTTATGATTCCGAAGTTATAGCTATAAGTTAGTGAGGATTGTGGGGTGAACGTTTCCACACAATCCTCACCTCAGTGCAACCAAATGGCTGGGGGTATCGACTTGGTTTCAATTCCAAAAAATAATCAGAAAATAGCCGTAACGCTATGCCAAATCTCGAAAATAGTCATTAAGGGATTCCAGAGATATAAAGGTATCTTGGTGAGGATTACGTGGTGAGCCTTTCTTGCCACAATCCTCACCTGATTATCGCGGAACTCTTACGAATTTGAATTTGGTGCAAAAAATAGTCAAGAAATAGTCATCTCCTACCCTACTAGGCCTATACTGCCCTGAGGGGGACACCGGAATGGATTTTCTAACCTCAGAAACGACCGTTTCTTTAATTCGGGTAGTTAAGGAGACTCTTTTTAATTCTACCATCTGTTTTTGTCACTGAGATATGATTCAATTAATTTGTATACGTTACCTCTTACACCAGATGCATAAAATTGATTAAAGAGCATTTTATAGCTGACTCGGTCAAATGCTTTTGACATGTCCTTGTAAAGCGCTATAGCTGGCGACCCTAGTGTCCATATTAAAAGGACTGTGTAAAAAGTTATAAATATTGCTATATTTTTCCTAAAACCATGTTAACATGGGGTAAATATGTTATTACTTTCGAATACATGTTATGAATCGAGTGTTTTCCTCACAACGCATTTATGACGTCACCGAGTTTTGCTACACCTCGTTTTTATGTTCATAAAGATCAAAATATTTTTCTTTTGCATTACGAAAATATACGCCAAATCAGCAAATACATGCACTTGACGTGAGATTGCGTCCTTTATTAAAAATGATAGAGATACTACCGCAGGGTCAAGGTCATGTTTGAAACCAAAATTGACATGTCGATAATTTCCTATACGAATCAGTATTTTTTTTTTTTAATAAATATATAAGTACTTAATTCAAATGTTATACTAGGCCACTCAGAAAGTATAATCTATTTTGAAAATATGATTATTTGTAAGTAAACATAGGTACGTTCCAATTTCAAAATTTCCCTCCATATTGTTAGCGAGCTAATTTCAATTATCGTGTCTCACATTAAAAAATGGATGTGCACCGGGAACATTTTCGCGCTATGATTTTTTTACGATTTCAAGTGTCACCTGAAACCGGAGGAATCGTACGATAGACTTCAAATGGCATCCATGGATAACTATATACTAGTCAGAGAGAAGGCCCTTCTAAGGCAACCGCGTATCGTTGGTGTAACGAATTCAAGTGCGGTCGACTAACTTTGGGGGATGAAGAAAGAAGTGGTCCACCTTTGACAGCTGTTACGGAAGAAAACGTGTTAGCAGTGAAATATTTAATCCGTGACAATAGGCGAGTTACGTATCAACAGATTCAGCACATACTGCAGATTGGATCGGGAAGCCTTCACGAAATTCTACACGTGTATCTTAGCGTGAGGAGGATAGTTTCACGCTGGGTGCCGCATAACCTCACCGATGCTCAGAAGCAGGCCCAGGTGGAATGGTGCCGTGATATTACATAATCAGCCAATAATGTTCCCACTGCTGGGACACAGGCCTCCTCTCTGTGAGAGGGAGTGGGCCGTAATCCACCACGCGGGCCCAGTACGGTTTGGTAGACGTCACATGTCTTCGAATTTTTGGTTCTCGGACGTGCCGGTTTCCTCACGATGTTTTCCTTCACCGTTTTTAGAGCAGTGGTGATAAAATAATTTACACAAAGTAAAGCGCCTGTCCGGGTTCAAACCTACGACCTACAACTCGTAAGTCGCGGCCATTACCACTGGGCCACCACTGCTCGGTGCCGTGATATGATAAACAAATTTGAAGCAGGCTCATCTCGTATCTACGACAACATTACAGGTGATGAGTCTTGGATATCTAAATACGATCCAGAAACGAAGCGCCAGTCGACGGTGTGGATGTTTCGAATTGAGTCAACGCCTACTAAAGTGAAGCGATCTAGAAGCGGGGAAGATTTTGATCGCGAGCTTCTTCAATTTGCTACTTCGTGTCAATTCCTTTACGGAACCAAAGAAGCATCAACGCTGAATGGTATACTACCAAATACTTGAGACAGAAGTTTTCTCTGTTGTGAGCAACAAGCGACCAAACTCAGGACTCCGTGGGCTACTGCTCCACCACGACAACGCACCTTCGCACACCGCGCTCAAAACGAGGGACTTCTTTTTTTTTTTTTGAAATGGCTCATTGCAAGGGTCCGCGTGGACCTTTATCTGCTTCATCGGGCTTCGGTGGGGCCAGCAGGGCCTCTCACCTAGCAAAAAAAAAATGGAAGTTGGGTAAGCTAAGGGCGTCCCATAGTGGGACTCGAACCTAGGCTTAGAGCGCTACCGATTTTGAGCAAGTGGGGTCTTGTCATATCTGAGAGTTATTATTATTAGGGATATTTAGTTTACTTGCACCGCGCGGGCGGGCGGGTTCAAGAGACGGGGGGAGTATTATTTTACTCTACTTCGCGGAGGTACTCACCGTCGAGTACGGGATGTCTGTGAAGGTGTGTTCTACGGTGTGAAGTTAATGTAGAATGAGGATAGGTCTGAATATTCGGACACTTGGCCCTTAGGCCAGATAGGCAATCTGGCTGCGATGAGCTTGGCGTGCAATTCATTGCTTCGGGCAATGATGTTGGGATCGAAGAAACGCGCTAGCACGTCAAATGTGCAAGGGCTGTAGGGGCCGGTGGAGGCGCGAATGATGGCGCGGGCGCTCTGGGGGTATTGATAACTGGCTTGGGGGCCTGTTTTATTGGCGGCGCGGGGGCTCTAAGGGGTTTTGTTTGCTGGTTTGCAAACATACCCATTGGGGGTGGTATAGGGTAGGTCATCGACTGAGGAATGGCTATTGGGGCTGCCTGAGTGGGCTTAAGAGCTGGGAACGCTTGCACGTGGTTCAGGCGGTTCCACGGCGATGGACGCTGCGGTCTTAGATCATCGGGGAGTGCGCTACCCGGTGGGAATTTGGATAGTTCGCGGGGTGTCCGGACTAGCCGCAAAGGACGTAGCTTGGGGGCTCGGTGCACGCGGCCAAGTCCTTGGGACGTGTACAGTCAGCTGTTGCGTGGTCGCCTAGGCACTTTACGCACCTGGCTCGCGCGAAGCAGTTTCGCTGTGCATGCCCGTAGAGTTGGAAGTTGTGACACTGCCCGGGTAATCTGTTTGGGTACGGTTTTTCAACCCGAAACCCGGTTAGTTTACATACTGACTTGATGTTGACAATATCCTGACCGGCCTTTGTATTTTCTAGTGCGACTAGAATCATGTCGTATGGGGCTCCGTTTCGACCGCGGTGCATGCGGTGAACTTCGATGATGGGGTATTTCTGGGCTCGGAGGTCCGCAGCAATTTCATCGATTTTAAGTTCTTTAGGGATGCGTTTAATGACAACCCTAAATTGACGGTCCTCCCCGAGGGCGTAGGTGTGGAATGCCACCTTACGCTCCTTGAGTAATTTGGTCAGCGAACGAAAGTCCGCTGAGGTAGGTACTTGGACCTTGATTCCCTCTGCCGTAGGGCGGGCGTGGGTGTAACTAACACGTTCGTCGGCGCAGGCCTTGGACACTGTGGTCCATAGGGCTTTGTCGTGAATGTATAGTGTTGGTGGAACGGGGGCCTTGGGGGCCACGACGGGGGTCGGTTTTGGTCCTGAATTGGAGGAGATAGGGCGGCTGCTTGGCAAGGGGGCCGCAGCGGGGGTAGCTGGGGCGAGGGCCAGCTTTTTGGCCTTTCGGGCGGCGGCGTTGCGCTTCATTTTACCTTCGACTACAGTGTAGTCGTCGGATGAGGAGTTCGCGGCATCGGGGATGGATGGGCCGGGACGGTGAGTTCGTCTTCGGTTACATCGGAGTCATCGTGGCTCATTTCAATGTCACCAATTGTTGGTGACGGGGCCGGGGAGCGAGAGCGCACGTCGGCACAACGGGGGCTGCCTGGGTCAGCTGAGCTGGAGGGGCTGGCCGGGCTATCAGGAATGGCGGGTGTCGCCAATTTATTTGAAATTGCGGCTATTCGGGCCGCGTATTTTTTATAAATTAGGGGCTCGTTGCGAAATATTTCCATGAGGATTTTTAGCATTACGGATTGGTCTTCCATGTTTCGCTTTCAACACGGTTGGTGGGTGCTATACTAGCGAGTGTAATGATTGTCTAGCCCCAGACTGAGGGCCTGGGGTGTGAGGGTTGAACAACCCTCCCTGTCTTGATTTGGTAACCCTAAGGGCTATGGATCGGGTGGCACTTGGTCGAGTATAAAACCCCCTACTCACACGTCTATTCAATCCCTGAGTAGCAGCAGTAGTCCGGAAAATACACAATCACTGATTATTAACACGTAAGGTCTCTGCTTACAAAGTCAGTATTTTCACTTCTTTGTTTCGCTGGAACACTAAACAATGTCACTGATCAATGTCTACGAACAAATATATCACTGTATTGTATTAATTACGCACACAAGTAATTTAGTTACGCGGGCGCGAACCGGTTTCGCGCCTTTTCTAACGGGCACGCTTCGATGTGTGGACTAGTGATGGATTAATTAGCATTAGCATTCATCACATTTAGCATTTAACAAATTAAATGTAGTTGCGAAATTCTGTGAAATTAAAAAATTACGAAAATTTATTTCAATTTTCGTAATTTTTTAATTTAATGACTATCATACGTCAGACTCGTCAGAGCGTCGGCGCACGCAGCGGTAGCGTGCGCTCTCCGTCGCACCCACGGGAAGTCGGGAATACTAAATATATCGGTTTCACGTGACAGTGACTTTGTTCGCTGCGAACTTACGAATAATGGGTTAAGCAATTGTTATCTTATTATCTTTGATTTGTGCGTACTTAAGGTTGTACGAGTATATTGAATGAATGCTTGTGCTTGTTTAATGCATTTAAATTATGGATGGTGCGAAGAATGAAGTTTAGAAATTATTACCTTATTGTCTTTGATTTGCTCGTACTTAGAGTCGTGTATTGGTTGAATGAATGCGTGGTTTTTTAATAATATATTTGCGTGGACGCGCGTGGCGCGTATCGTTTTGTGTTCGTTCAGTACGTTTTGGCAAGTGATAATGAGATTTTGGTTTACGTATTCGTTATACAGTACTTACATTATTTCGTTTTGTGCATAATTGTACTTATATAGATAATAGCGTGAACTCAATACCTACCTGTAAATAATAGGAGGTAGTAAGAAGTAGTGTGTAGTGAGAAGTGGCATGTATAAAAGTGTTAATAATAATTTTAAGTTTAGTATATAAATATTTTAGTGTAAATAAACTGTTGAACGGACTTGAACGTGACAATGTCACACCGAACTAATCTTATATGGGATTATTTTTGTAATATTGTTAGTGAAAATAAAATTGCTAACTGTAATCAGTGCTCTAAAAACCTTTCTTACCGAACATCAATCAACAATTTAAAAACCCATCTAAAACTTAAACACAGTGGCCATTACAATAACTTTTTAGTCGAATGTGAACCGACTCGGTCCCGTTCGGTACAGGTGCGTCAGGTGCAGAATGCTGATAATTATGTGATCAATCTTAACACATTACATAAGCAAGTGTACTAGCACAAATAAAACGTTATCGGCGAGTAAACTAAACGCACGCTAGGAGACGTCATAAGGCGAATGCGCTTTTTAATTCGCATAATTTAGCAAAATTCACATACTTCATTATTATCAATTATCGTCATATTAGCAAATAGCATAGCAATAGCAATTATCATGCTAAGACTTACGAATTGCCATTTTAATGAAATTTATTCGATATCGCATTAATTGCCATTACTAGTGTGGACACTAAGCTAACCGACGTCGACGAAAGCGCGGGAAGGGCGATGGTTCCTGGCGACGCTCTGCAGTCCTGGTTGGAGTGGTTCTTCTTCGTTGGCTGGTGGCTAGCTTTGGTTTCCGATGTCTTGATTTAGGTTCCGATATGGTTATATCTTAGTCGTGATATTTTGGTAAGTATTGGCGGGTGTACGTGCTACTGAAACGGAGTTCAGACGCAGTATGATTTGAACGAGGGACTTCTTTTTTTTTTTTTTTATGTCATCACGTAGTTGACCTTGAGAGGTCGTGACTACTTAACCGGACTTTCCTGTGGCTGCCTTAAGCGAACTCAAAGCCTCCAGCCAGGGGCGAATTACTTATAATACTAAGCGACTGCACGCTAAGGGCACCCCCTGTGGGGTACGGACCTCGGCTTAGGGCGTCGCTGGGGGGAGGACAGCAAGGTGGGACAGGCTGGATCTGATCAGTATTATTATTATTAATCAGGGAATTTAAAACTACAGGCTCAGCTGCGGCGCCAGCTGGCGCTTTGTCGAGCAAGGGTCGGGGGGGACAATTACGTCGGGGTTTACGCGAGGGACCTCGGCGGCGAAGTCGGAACGTAGGTCGGTGTGTTTTGTGCACTGTACTCGTGGCCCTACTGCTTTCCTGGAGGAGGGTAATGGGGTCATCGGGGTCGGTGAGAGTATGCCTTGGACGGCGAATAGAGCTAATGGTGGAGGGCCTATAACTGGCGGCCTGCACAACCAGAGGGTTGCGGTGGGTGGCGGCGGAGTCGAAGAAGCGCTTCGTGATGCGCTTCATGAGCTGCTTGATGGTGGGGATTTTATGATCGAGATGGAGGATACGAGGGACTTCCTGGACATAATACAATTTATACTTATGAATAGGTACTGGGAATTTGTATCGTAGTGTTATTTATAAATAACTTATACTGTTACATCCTGTAGGGACAGAGAACAACGAATATTAAGGTTACCTTACAACTATGATCCCTTTGTTAACATTTTAGATTTAATAAACATTTGTTCCATATGAATTGTTTCATTGTTATCTTAAATGTATATCTCTGTTCTTAGTATTTACAAAGGAAGCTTTTCGAAAAATGAGTAGGTACGTGCGACCGTTGATTATTTTGGTAATAATGCACAAGTTGTGCTTAATTACATTTAGTTTGATTAATTAATGGATCCGTAACCTTCTACAAGCAGACGAGGCAGTCTTGATTAGGGGCTTACACATCGCGATACGAGAGAGACCCCCTGTGTAGTAGTGAGTCGTGTATTTGACAAAGTAACGAAATAAACTTTACGAAGAACGAGTCGGTGTTTGTGATGAACTTCCGACCCGTCAGTGTAATTATTGACTTGTAATCGTGATGACTGATGACCCAGTGATTAAGACCAATGTGACTTTTTAATTCATTGTACTATCTAAGTTTATCTCTCCACTAGCCTCTATACAAAAGTTCATGCATCTGAACCAGTTTTCGGATCACTTTTTCCAGTCCGCCGCAGACACCTCGTTTACAACCTGCTCGAACGCTGACAGCGCATCTTCCGGTGACGAAAATTGTATCCCTTTGAGCAGATTTTTTATTTTCGGGAATATTAGCTCTGAATCTTAGCCCTAAATCCTCTAAGCACGCTGCTGGAGGATTCAGGTCTAGGCTATCGGTTGAGGAGATCTCACCTCCTCTACATGAATGACTTGAAAATCTTTGCCCCCAACAAATTGTCACTGATGGAGCTACTGAAGGTAACTGAAACTTTCAGTGGCGCCATCAGAATGGAGTTTGGTGTGGACAAATGTGCAGTCATGCGTGTGAAGTGAGGGGAGATAATGGAATCCGAAGGAATTCAACTTTCGGATTCCATACACCTTAGATCCCTCTCCTCACCCGAAAGCTATAAGTATTTGGGTATGTCGGAAGTATTAGGCATCGATGTTACTGACATGAAGCAATCGTTGAAGGAGCGCTTTTTTGGCCGCCTGCAGAAGGTATTTATTAGGGCTCCTGTACACGATGCCGCAGCCGCACCGACACCGCGCCGCCACCGCACGGTGGATCGAAAATCGGCTGTAGAAGACATAGGATCTCGATTTCTTAAATGTTATTTTTTTTGCTGGAAATGACTTCTGCTGATCATTACTGTTCTACAAAATGTCATATGAAGTAATTGCGTGCACAAATGGAAGAGTTATAATTTTTATAAGAAAAAAATGTATGGAGCTGACATGAAAAATGAGGATATCTCTGGAATCGCAAGGTTGGCCGTTATATCCTTGCACACTGTTATAGTACTATTTATTTGTGAATTTTTGACATACTTAATATCGCGGCATCACTTGCGATTTTATTTTTTAAATCTTCAAAATTAAAAAAAAAAGGATATGATACATTTTAATGCTTAAATATGGCTATACCAAGTGTAATTTACAATATTTTTTATGCTTAGACCAAAACATTCTAAGAAATCACAAAGTCGTATTACCTACTTATTTGAAATGACATGGTAATTATGAATTACGTAATACGTAATCTTGTCTAATGCCTCAAGTCCACATTAGCTAATGATTAATAAAACTTAATACCTATATACCTAGTTAAAAGGATACGTACCAAAATAATTTGGGGTACTCGCTAATTTAGCAATTAGGTACCTAGTGCAGGATTAACTTAATGAAAGTAATTAGATAAATGTGATACCATCATTAGTCAATAACAATAAATAGTCAAACATTGGATTCACAACTTCAGTTCATTTAGAGCATTTCTAATACTAACATCTATCCTACCGTGTCTTTTTACTCAGTGATCGTGAATAATGGAAAGCATTATTACAAATTTGGATTTGTGTTTGTTATTCTGAGCAATCAGGATGCTTCGTCTTTCAATCATGAAATATTGTTCAACACACTTGTTATTCGACTGGGCTCTAGCCTTTCAGATGAAGACAGTGTTACCGTGAAAGAATTTTGTCGAAGATTTACACGGGCAGTTCAAAAGAGATGGTTACGATCCCACAGGAAAAGTGAAGTTTTTAGACGTGATTACAGTAATTGGCTTGAGGCAAATATTGACTGGCCAAACTGCGTGCAAACCAATTTGCTCATTCAAGAATCAACAAGTGAAAATATTTCTACTGAACCTGTACCTGAACCTGTACCATCAACTTCAACAATGAAATCAACTTCAACGATGACAAAAAGATCTCAAAAGCCGTTTAAAGATCTAAGTAACAAGCAGAAGAAGAGACGATCTGATGAGCATATAGGCGATGGCCCTAATGAAGTAGCTTATTCAGCTGCAGCACTTTTGGAAGGAGATGGTCGTGAGGATTTTGTATCTGTTATTGAACATATGCTCCAAAATCCAGAAGCAGCAGCAAAAATCAAGGAAATGTTGAACAAACCAGCTTCTTCAACAATATTTTCACCAGAAAAAGCACTGGGTTTGCTACTTTCATTAAAACTATCGAAATGGCAATATATCACATTAAGGGAAACGACTATTCGAGAAGGTTCAAAGGAGATATATCCGTCTTACTATAAAGTGCAAAAAGCTAAGCTACAGTGCTACCCTCAGAAGACATTTGTGACTGTAACGGATTCATCTGCTAAGATTGCACTACAAGCGTTACTAGATTTAACAGTGAACAGAATTTTTGAAACTATTCGTAGTCCTGATGCGATACAAGATAAACAATTGATATTAATATCAAAGTGGGGATTTGACGGTGCATCTAACCAAAGTAGATATAAGCAAAACATAGAGAGTGGTCAAGATGATTCCAGCATATTTATGACCTCTTTGGTTCCATTAAAGTTGACAGCTGACGGTGATACCGTATGGGTGAATCCAAAACCCTGCTCACCTAGGTATTGCCGTCCAATCCAGTTTAGTTTTGTGAAAGAAACCAAAGACGTTGTCATAAATGAAAAAACTGCAATGGATAACGAAATTGAAGCTCTCGTTCCCTCAAAATGTCAAGGACATGAAATTAGTCACAAATTAATGATGACGATGATTGACGGCAAAATTTGTACATATCTGTCTGAAGCTAAGTCAAATGCGGCCTGCTACCTGTGTTTGACTAAGCCTACAGAAATGAATAAGTTAGATGTCATTGCGTCAAAAACCATTTCTTCTGGTGTGTATGAGTTCGGATTATCATCACTTCATGCCCGCATTAATGTGATGGAATGTCTTCTACACATAGCGTATCGTCTCGACTTCAAAATGTGGTCTGCAAGAGGAGAAGGTCATCAAGTTATTGCATTCACGAAAAAAACTCATTCAAGATCGATTCAAAGATGATCTCAACCTTTTGATTGACATCGTTAAGCAAGGATCAGGCACAACTAACGACGGGAACACAGCAAGGCGGTTTTTTGAATTTCCTGATAAAACTACAGCGATCACTGGATTAGATAAAGACCTAATACGCAGATTTGCTGTGATTCTGCAAGCTATCACATCTGGAGAGATTGTAGACATGCCGAAATTTAAAGAATACGCTAGAACAACCGCTGAAAAATACGTGGAACTGTACGATTGGTACTACATGTCATCAACCGTCCACAAATTGTTGATTCACGGAGGGGACATAATTGCAGAAAATGCTATTGTACCAATTGGAAGTCTTTCGGAAGAAGCTTCAGAGGCCCGAAACAAAGACTTTAGGAGGTTCAGAGAAAACCATTCGAGGAAAAAGAGTAGACAAGCATCAAACAAGGATATCCTCAATATGCTTATCGTCTCTTCTGATCCTCTAATTTCTTCCACAAGACCAAAATTAAATGCCCACAAGAGGCTGACATACTTTAAGGAAACAGTAGAACTACTGAAACTTCAGGATCAGGAAGCTCCGACAGAGTTCTTAGAAGTTATATCTATTGTAGACCCTGATTCTGAAGTGGATTCTGATTGTGACGAAGTATAAAATAAGTTAACTTTTATTGTTTATGTTAGGTTAGGTTAAGTTAATATTTTTTTTTAATAATTTGCTTTTATTTTTAATCATACAATAGTTTACCATTTATTGTTATTGACTAATGATCACGTTTATCTAATTACCCTCATTATGGTACGTATCCTTTTAACAGGTATATAGGTATTAAGTTTTATTAATCATTAGCTAATGTGGACTTGAGGCATTAGACAAGATTACATATTATGTAATTCATAATTACCATGTCATTTCAAATAAGTAGGTAATACGACTTTGTGATTTCTTAGAATGTTTTGGTCTAAGCATAAAAAATATTGTAAATTACACTTGGTATAGCCATATTTAAGCATTAAAATGTATCATATAGGGATGGCGATCTGAGATCGATTAATCGAAGAATCGATTTCTTGGACCAAACAAATCGATTTTTTAAATCGATTTCTAGTACGAAATCGATCCGGTGAATCGATATTTCACCCTAGAAAATTAAGATTCGATTTTTCTGTTTTGATAAGAACCTGAACCGTAAATTATTTACAATTAGTTGAATTTGTTGTTCACTTAATTACTCAAAAACTCGCTAGATGACTGTGTACATAGTTTCCTTCGTCACTCGTAAATAGGCAAAAGAAATAAATAAAAAAATAAGTTTGTATTACAAACGTATTTTTTAACATTAATAAAGAAATTAAAAACTCGAAAAGCAAATCCAAATAAGATCGATTTCTGGAAAATCGATTTTTGAAACCACGATTTTTTTATGTATCGATTCATCAGATTTCGATTCGAATCGATTTAAGAATCGATATTTTTCGGAAAGAATCGCCATCCCTAGTATCATATACTTTTTTTTTTTTTAATTTTGAAGAATAAAAAAAAAAATCGCAAGTGATGCCGCGATATTAAGTACCTATGTCAAAAATTCACAAATAAATAGTACTATAACAGTGTGCAAGGCTATAACGGCCAACCTTGCGATTCCAGAGATATCCTCATTTTTCATGTCAGCTCCACACATTTTTTTCTTATAAAAATTATAACTCTTCCATTTGTGCACACAATTACTTCATATTACATTTTATAGAACAGTAATGATCAGCAGAAGTCATTTCCAGCAACGCGTAGCACTCGCATGGATATGCACAACTTAACGAATAAAAAGAAGTTAGTGTTGGCTTACTACATGTACAGAAAATGGCAAAATGAACGTCGTAACGTACGAACGTAAGTCCATTAGAAAGTTGTGGGTACATCCTATTTTAATGCAACGGGAGCAATATGCTGAATTTCACACACTTTGCGAAGAGCACAGATTAATAATATGTAGCAAGCTAAGAAGAAGAGGAGAAGAGCTACGAAAAGATGAGGGCAAGTTTTGTGATTATCTGCGGATGAATTATAAGACATTCGACAAATTATTAGATTTATTAAAAAATAAATTGCAACACAAAGATACAAATATGCGAGCAAGTCTATCTCCAACAGAAAGATTGGTGGTCACATTGATGTAAGTTATCATTTTTTTAATTTCTTTGATTAAATGAAGAAAAATCAAAATCATTTAGGATTGAATTTGCCTGACTTGCAATGCTCTGTAAAGAATCCTCTTCAATACTATAAGTAGATGCCTTTTTTTTTTTTTTTTGGGTGGGAAATCATCAAATAACTTCTCCCGCTCTGGGCGGAGCGGGAGGGTGTGTCAGACTCTTACTGACTAAAACCCACCCGTATTCCTTCTTGTTGCCTGTGTTGCGGGGGCCTCGGTGACCCATAAGTACCTTCCCTGAGATTGATTCCTTGAAATTGGTCCAGCAGCATTACTATAACCATAGTTAGCCGGAGAAGCTATTGATGCACGTGTGCGTGAATGATGTGATGCACTATAATTATTTTTATATTGAATGTTTCTTATAATATCAAATCCGTTCAGTACTTTTTGCGTGAAAGAGTAACAAATATCCATCCATCCATCCATCCATCCTTACAAACTTTCGCATTTATAATATTAGTAGGACTAATAAGTCCCAAACTTATCTGGCCCTGTGGCTAAAAGAGGAACTAACAAAATCACTATGAAAATTGACAAGTTCTATAATTTTTTGTTTACCGACAGCGCCACAGTCACCGGGTTAGTTGGGCTTGCTGCACTGTATGTCATTTTGTATCTGTATCTCAGTCTTTTTGACGTGTGTGGTGCGTCGTGGTCAGACTGGAGTTTCTCCAGTTTTATCAACATTATACGATATTTTCATGATTTGGACACCATTATTCGTTGTTGAGAACAAAACAATCTGTAGGACATTTTGTAGAAGGTAAGTGGAATCCGATAATGGGCTTAATTTGTTATGTGGAAGTTCTAACCTCAACCGTCCGGATAACACCTTTGATGTTCCATATTTCTGATGAATATTAGGAGTTTATTTTAATTTATAATGTGCTCTTTTGTGTAAATGTGAATCTGTAGTAATCAATACTTGTTGTTTTGTAGGTGAATTTATAGAACAACGCAATCATGAGTCGTTTCTTTGCGACTGGTACCGACTCCGAGTCGGAGAGCTCGAGTGAGGACGAGCCAGTAGTACGCGCCCCCGCGCCCGTCTACACGGTGAGTTTCTGTACAATTATACATATTATACATCAAAGACAATTAAGCAGCTATGAATAAAAGTTTACAAATAATTAACAATGTGTTAACCTTACAAAAATTCTTACAAGTACTTATCAATGTTTAAATTTGGATGTTGCTATAATTTGTATTAACACCTACAACTTCTTTCTTTCTTGGCTTGTGTAGCTGAAGTAAAAAAGCTGATAGAATATTGGCCGCCTGAGGCTCATATATATTCAACATTATTTCTGTATTTAAAATAGTTGAAAATAGATTTTCACATACAAAGCAAAATCTAATATCTGGAAAAACATGTCTATTTTGCAATTTTAAATTAAAACATAAGCATGTATATAGAAAACATGAACTGAAAACAAACAAACCTTACAGACATAATAATAGAATTGATTTACTCAGTAATGTTAGCATTTTCATAATTATGTTTAAATTTTTCATCATTCTATATAATTATATCATAAGAAAGATGAGTCAAGCTATTGTCCAGTTCTTTCATAGTTATGTTTTCATTTTTCATCATTCTTTTTTATCTCTATTTATTATTGCTCTATTGTACAAGCCTGTTTTGTAAAAATAAAACAAAGGTTTCAACTTCTAACAAGAGGAATTTTTAAAACCTGCTTTAAACATTTCCTTGTTTGATAAATTAAAAGCATGTCTTTACTGTCTATATAAAAAATGCAATTAAAGCATTTCAACAATAAGTTGGAAGAAAAAAAAAAAAACCGAAAAATTCCTCTTATCAAGTCAGAATCTTCCTTGAGGAAATGAATAATTGATTTATTGATTTGGTCTATTGCCATAAGACTAACTGTAATGATTCAAAGAGCATGAAGCTGTGCAGATAGACCCTGAAGATCATAATATATATTATGAGTAGAGTACGAGTAATACATGAGATAACTTCACCACCCTTTCATTACTTCAACTATGAGTATAGAACTAGTGAAGTATGAATTATAAATTCTGTAGATGTTCATATTTATTTTTATTTAAATAATGTTTTTCAATTATACATTTAACCTAATTAATTAATTGATTGCCTCCTCGTGTAACAAGGTATGGACAAAAATAATCTAAATTAAACAAATTTTATTCTACTTATTCTCTAATAAATCCTTTCTTTTTTCCCACAGTTCAGTGATGATGAGGAGGAAACAAAGCGCGTTGTGCGCTCTATGAAGGAAAAGCGGTACGAAGAATTGGAAGCCATTATCCATTCTCTGCGTAACCACAAGAAGATCAAAGACTTTGCCTCAGCTCTTGCTTCGTTTGAGGAGCTCCAAAGAGCCTACACTCGCGCTGCACCGGTTGTACTAAAAGAAGAAAATGGAGTTGCTCCAAGATTCTTCATTAGGGCTCTGGCAGAGTTGGATGACTGGGTCGTCGGAGCATGGAATGACCGTGACAGCAGGAAGGCACTGTCAAAAGGCAACAGCAAGGCACTCACATCATTGAGGCAGAAACTGAGAAAGTATGCTAAAGACTTTGATGCTGAGATGTCCAAGTTCCGTGAGGATCCTGATCTTCCTGATGATGATGATGAACGTAAAGGTAATTAGTTTATCCATTTTATTAGATTTTATTAAACTTATATTTTTTATTTGTTTGTAGACGACTGTAAGTTGACAAGAACATACCACCAAGTAGCATTCACTTATTGTGTTTCTGTTCAGACACATCATCCTCGGATGATTCTGATGATGAAGAGAAACCTAAAGAGAAGCCGCGCGCCCGCCGGTCCCCGGAGCCGCCGCGCCGCCCCCCTCCTCAAGACGACGAGTCCTCCGACTCCATGGATTGGGGATCCAGCTCCTCAGACTCCAGCTCGAGTTCTGATGATGAGAACCGTGGAGCCACCACCATCCGAGAGAGGTTCTTGAAGAGAAACACTGAAAGAGATGAGGATGAAGACAGGGACAGGCGCAAGGCTAAGCGGCGTGAGGACAGACGAGACGCCAGGATTGGGAAGGTCGGCAAGAAGGACCAGGCCGATGATGGTGGCGAGTGGGAGACCGTCAGAAAGGGAGCCGCTACTTCTGATAAGCCTAAGATGTTCGCTAAGGTAAGAAATTTTCGGTTTGCTATCAGTATAACTCCAACATTTTCACATTAATTGGTGTCTAATAACTATTATTACTTCTTTTAGGACAGCGACATTGACGCGGCTCTGGTAGTAAAAAAACTAGGTGAGATTAGCGCAGCTCGTGGCCGCAAGCGTACCGATCGTCGCGCTCAACTCGAGCTCCTGCACGAGTTACGTACTGTCGCCGCCGCACATAACCTAGGAGACGCTCTCCAACTCAAACTGCGCGCTGCCACCGTCGCTGCTCTCTTCGACTACAACCCCAAAGTATCCGACGCCATGAAGCCCGAATACTGGTCCAAACTCGTCGAAAATGTAGACCACATGGTCACTTTACTCTTAGCTCATGAAGACATGCAATTGAGCGAAACTATTACTGAAGACAATGAGCAGCTTGTTACAGCACCTTTCCTCGTTCGCGGTTGCCTGTTGACCGCCCTGGAGCGACTCGACGATGAGTTCACTAAGCTGCTCAAGGAGTGCGATCCTCATTCTAATGAATATGTTGAGAGATTGAAGGACGAAGTTCGCGTTTCTACTCTGATTGACCGCGTGTGCCAAGTGGTCGAACGCGATGGCACCCCACAAGAAATATGCCGTGCTTACCTACGTAAAATTGATCATCTGTACTACAAGTTTGATCCTCGCGCAGTGCGCAAGGACCTTCCTCCTGGTGAGGAAACTACCATCAAGAAGATGGAGAAATTCTGCAAGTTCATTTACGGTCACGACGAGTCTGACCGACTTAGAACTCGTGCCATCCTCTCTCACATCTACCATCATGCTCTCCACGACAACTGGTTTCAGGCTCGTGACTTGCTGCTGATGTCTCATTTGCAAGAAACAGTCCAACACTCTGATCCGAGCACTCAGATTCTGTACAATCGTACCATGGCTAACTTGGGTCTGTGCGCTTTCCGTCGCGGGAACGTCAAGGAAGCTCACGGTTGTCTAGCTGAGTTGATGATGACTGGTAAACCTAAAGAGTTGCTGGCACAAGGACTGCTGCCTCAGCGTCAGCACGAGCGTTCTAAGGAACAGGAGAAGATCGAGAAGCAGCGTCAGATGCCGTTCCACATGCACATCAACTTGGAGTTGCTTGAGTGTGTGTATTTGGTGTCAGCGATGCTGATTGAGATCCCGTACATGGCGGCTCACGAGTTTGATGCTCGTCGTCGCATGATCAGTAAGACTTTCTACCAGAACTTGCGCGCGAGTGAGCGCCAGGCGCTGGTGGGGCCGCCCGAGTCCATGCGGGAGCACGCGGTGGCGGCGGCGCGGGCCATGCGCCGCGGAGACTGGCGCGCTTGCCTCAACTTCATTGTTAATGAAAAGATGAATGCCAAGGTATGTAACTACTTAATAATCAACTATACATGTTATAAATTAAAGTCGCTTTCCGTGTCTCTATGTGACGTGACTGCATTGTTTTCCTAAACTACGCAATGTATTCTTATGTGGTTTTCACCATCATTTAGAGAATTTATTCCAGGTTTGTTTATAAACTTTCATATTATAAAGAAATCTCGATGGTTTGTCAAGTTGTAAAAACCTTGCGAAGCAGAGGCACCCGGCTCTGCTTAGTAGTCCATTCCAAGGTTGCCTGGAAGTGATGGTAGACAGCGATGAGGCCGCCCATTGTATGTTTTGTAGTGTTACATATATTTTTGTTATGTATTTTCTGGTGTACAATGAAGTATATATAAATATAAATAAATAATAGCAAGTTGTGTGCAATGTTAATCTAAATATTCCATTGCAGGTATGGGACCTGATGGTGGGAGCCGACAACGTCCGCGCTATGCTCGGCCGTCTGATCCGCGAAGAATCACTCCGCACTTACTTATTCACTTACGCTCACGTATACGCTTCTCTCTCTCTCCGTTCTCTCGCGGACATGTTTGAGCTTCCCCGCCAACGCGTTCACTCACTTGTCTCCAAAATGATCATCAATGAAGAACTACTGGCTTCACTTGATGACCCCAGCGAATGCGCCATCCTACATCGTTCGGAGCCTACCAGGATGCAGGCTTTGGCTTTGCAGCTTGCTGATAAGGTAAATATAATTAAACGTGTAATTTGATCTATCGCAGTTTCATTCCGGGACATAAGTTCAAAGACTCCGCGGTTTACAAGCTGATTGGTCGTATAGATCAAGCTGATGATTTTAGAATATTATACAACAGTTTTCTCCAACAACTGCTCGATGGTTACTTCCTTGTCGTTAGAGATTCGGTAAAATCGGCAGTACTCTCATTCCTCAACTTTTATTTGAGAATTATATCAAATTTGAGTTCATCACATACCTCGGTATTACATGTTATCTATAATTATTCACAGGTCGGCAACCTAGTGGACTCGAACGAGCGTATCTTCGAGAAGCAAGGCTCGTTCTTCCAGCGTGGAGGCGCGGGACGAGGCGGGGAGGGGCGGGGGCAGCGCGAGCGGCCGCGTGAGGGCTGGAACCGGCGCACGCGCAACCGACGCCGTGACGACGAGCGTGGGGACGACTAGCATTACCACCGGATGTAAAGAAGACCAGTCGAATTGTTTATGTATAAAATATACAGTGTTACATTCTATCATGTATCCATCGCAAAATACGTCTATGAATTTTAGCGCTCGGCGGAAAAATCTGAAGATCTACAACTGCCAATAGGGTGTTGATGTTCCTAAGATATTTCTGCCGAGTTCCAGACGAAAAATAAACAAAGTCTACTGGTCCTCATTATAATCTGTCACAAACATCCAATTGGAACTTCATTCGTATGCTGTTTTATAAGTTTATAGTATTTGGAACAACATGTTGTTCTGTCAAATATATGTATCTAAAACTATGTAAATGGAGAGAAGAGGTTGTTATCTTTCATTTTTATGTAGATTAATTGCGATCAATAGTTTTGATTAGAACAGCGATATAGAACATTTAAAGCAAATCGTTTAATGCTGACGGAACCCTAAAGTATCGGAAAATTATAATCTCCAGTTGCACCTGTTACAATGTTATAGACTCCCCATAATCCAGTCGCCTTAATATAGAGAGTATCTCAAATAACAAGCATTTTCTTTTTGATAGTCTGTATACTTTGCCTGCTAAGATCCCTCATGTCACCCACATATTTGCCTGAACAATAAAAGATCTACGTGGACGTAGTGCTCATTTAGTAACGACATATCAATGAGCTGCTACATCCAATTATTAGCGCCCTGGGCGGAGTGGTAAGGTACGGAGTCTTGACTATGGTCGAAGTTTGTATGGGTATACTGTATAAATTATAAAGCTTTGTCCATCCTAGCAAGCAGATCAAATAATAATCCACACTTACAGTAATCGTATCGTCTATGATTTACACTAGATAGTCTAGCGCGTTTTGATTGTATATATAGGTAATCTGCTGCATTCTAAGGCTGTACTTGGCATAATAAGGCTACCTGAAGACGCCATAAAAAACCTCAGAACTAATTGTCAGCATGAAGACTCGATTTCTGTAACCAAAAACACGACTGCGAGTCGGCCGTTTATTTCATAACTGTCTAGTTCTGAACCCAGTTCGAATCCCGGTTCAGGTAATAAGTTTGGTTTTGGTGATGCATGATAGATCTATTTCGCATATTCGTATATTCCCATGTTCAATTCCAAAAATCATGTCTGCGTACCTCCATCTAATGGGATGATAGCAAACAAATCCACATCTCAACACCTTTTTTGATTTGACAATAGAGGGCGTTGTCTTTAACTTTCTGAATTACGTTTTGTTTCATTTTGTCACCAAGCAAGATAAACATTTTTTTCTTCATAAATATGGTAAAGGTAAAGTCAATATTAGTAAGGTTTTTAAAATGCATTATTAATTCATTTACAACTTGTGAAAACAAACACTTTTTAAATAATATATTTTCTTTTTAATTTTACGTTGCAACTTCAAGTTGATAGTTCATCAATGCGTTAACATAACGTAGCGAAATTTTGTTGGTACTGTTCGTCGCATTTTGCAGATAATTTTTCAGCATTCTGCGGACAAATCCTACTATTATTTGTTTGTGCCGTTTAATTATGGTGTTAGTGTGGAACTGTACATAAAACAAAAACTTGAGTTTTTCAAGAATCACTGTAAGAAATCTTAGGTTGGGACTTTGACAGATTCTAGTACAATGGCTGCAACGAGGAGACTACAGAAGGTGAGACATCATTTTTTGTGACTTATCTGATTTTTCATCATTGATTTTAATTATTATGACACGGTAGATACCATCAGTAATCATATAAATGCTTAACTAGTTTACGTACTAAATTATTCGTTTACAGAGAAGAAAATAAAATTAAATGTTGAGTTAAAATTAGGAAACACCGCAAACGCCGATTTTATTATTTATGTAATTAGCGAAATCGTTGACCTACTAATATAATAAATATGTACAAACTGTTCCGTCGTGATTCACAGTTCTAATAGTTAAAAATACCAGTCATCCTATGGATAAATCACAAAGGAATTAGAATTGGTATGGTCTCTTTTAAGAACAATAGGATTTAAGTTTTTAGAACTTTTACATACAATCCAGTCAGTTAATTTATCGTTTTAAGGGTTGATGGATAACTCAACTTAATTTGATATGCAAAATTTTACAGAAATCCTTCCAAATCCAGTGCTTCAAAACCTTTGTATTAAAACAATATTTTGAAATTTTAATTTTTTATCTCTTCCAGGAACTGAATGATATCAGGCAATCAGGCCTAAAGTCCTTTAGGGACATACAAGTGGATGAATCTAATATTCTTACATGGCAAGGATTAATTGTTCCTGTAAGTATGATATAATGTTTAAGGTTTATAATCTGTACCTATAATTACATTCTAATAAGTGACCTCTAAGGGCTAATTTAATATTGGAGAAACAATATTGGCTGATTTCTAACACTATAAAGTGTATAAGCAAAAATATATAGTAATCACAATAACTGGCTAAAAACCTTGACTTACCATCGTAGGCTTATGACTCATACTCGTTTTTAACACAAAATGCAAATCTTTATAGCAATCAGAATGGTTGTGTATGTTAATAGATTAAAGATATTTTATACAATCATCTTGCTATGTTATCAAATTCTGATAGTGGTCAGTGTTATAAATGGTTAATCCCTATTTATCTAATACAGGGATTCCCAAAGTGGTTGATATCGACCCCTTGGGGTCGAAATCGGTTTCCCAGGGGTCGACATAAACGAAAACTGATTTTGGGGGTTGACGAGGTCTAAAAATCGACCCCTATTAATTAAACAAGTTCATATTTGAAACTTTCAAGATACCTACTGTATAAGTTGTGTTACGAGTACCAACTTGTTATAAGAATGACTAATATTTTAGAAGGAAGTATCATTGTTGTACTTTTATAAAACTCAACAAGTCGATAAGCGTGCACAAGTTTGTACAAGATGAAAAAAATCGGCTATCGGGGTCTGAGGTATCAGTTAATTTTGGAAAAGGGGTCTCTTGCCCAAAATAGTTTGGGAATCCCTGATCTAATACATTCATTGATAATTCAAGCATTATTATTGATGACAAACAACATGACATCCTGTCATGGCTTGTTTCCTTGGGTCATCTGAAAATTCATGTTGGTTTTATACTGACATAAATTTGTGTCATAATTATGGACCCCTTTAGAGTTGATCTGGATCAACCCTGGGAAAATCCTTTTTTAGGTATGTTATTTCAATAAACCCTTGCCCTATAGCTACATAAAATTAGAACAACCAGGCACTAGTTAATTAATACTTTTGAATTTTCAGGACAATCCTCCTTACAACAAGGGTGCTTTCCGCATTGAGATTAACTTTCCAGCAGAATATCCATTCAAACCGCCTAAGATTAGTTTCAAAACAAAGATTTACCATCCAAATATTGATGAGAAAGGCCAGGTGTGCCTGCCAATCATCAGTGCTGAGAACTGGAAGCCTGCTACCAAGACTGACCAAGGTATGCAACCAACATTTGGAAAATGGTATTTCATTGATTATTCAACTGCTTGCATGTAGTGAGAGCACCTGATTGTTATTAATTTTCCATATTTCAGTTATTCAAGCTCTAGTGGCTCTTGTCAATGACCCCGAGCCAGAGCACCCCCTGCGTGCGGAACTCGCTGAAGAGTTCCTTAAAGACAGGAAGAAGTTCTCAAAGAATGCAGAAGAATTCACTAAAAAACACAGTGAAAAGCGGCCCACAGACTAAAGTAGCTAATTGAATCATTGTTGTTTAGCTTGGATGTGCAGCACTGGAGCTAAACTGCCGTTTTTGTAGCAATGTGTGAATAAGTTATTAAGAATGCATTTATTTTTCCAAGGCAGTATTTGTAAGACCTTCTGAAGCATGCACTGCAAGAATGCACTGCTGGTTTATACATTCAGATCCAATTCCATTGCTGTAGATTCAATCTATATTTGCATTTGATTTTACACTGGTACTAGCTTTTGAATCACCTTGCTTGCAATACATACATAAGCACTTTATAAAGAATTAGGTAAATAGAAATCGGAAAATGTTAAAGGCTTAAGTGCATTATAGATTTGGTATTAAGTTGGGTAATATTTTTATTTTAAACAATTAGCTTTTGAAATCACAGAAATCCCCAAAAATTATATAGTCTTGCGGAGGAATTTATTATTTGCTTATGTTGTTCGTGAAGACAGGTAGCTTTTATCTATGTAATGTATGTAAACTAATGCTATGTAAATAAATGAAAGACCTGTGTTAACAGACCCCAAGCTACAAGAACCTTTAGAACAAATTGTCTATAAATTCAGTTGTAATACATTATAGTGTGCGTTTTTTTTTAAACCGTATGTTAACGTTGCGGTATGTGTCGTGTAATTACTATCAACTGCCCAAATAGACAAAGTAATTGATCGGAACTTGTGATTAGGCTGCATCAACATAAGATTAATCATCTGAACACGAGACTATACTTATTTAATTTCAGTTATGTCAATGTTACTTGGTAACTTACTGTGTGCTGTACAGTTCAGTGTGAACTTTAAAAATATATTTTTTTCGAATTAATCTATTGTTTTATTTTACTTTTGACAGTTTCTCACATAACAGGAAGTAAAAAAATACTACAACTATGTTCCGCCAGCAGCTTCGTCCGCGGCTTGAGGTCTTTGTAATTTATAGCCAATGTTAAACAGTATTACATCATTCTACTGGTGAAAGAATTTTTAAAACCGGTCCACTAGTTGTTAGGGTTTTTTATTTTTTGGGCGGGAAATCAATTTCTCCCGCTCTGGGAGCGGGAGGGTGTGTCAGACTCTTACTGACTAAAACCCACCCGTATTCCTTCCTGTTGCCTGTGTTGCCAGGGGCCTCGGTAACCCTTTAGTACCTTCCCGCGACCCCGGCAGGCATCGGCCCTAGTGGACCCCTACACTTGTGCTGACGACATCTCTTTGAGGCGCGCGTGGAATACAACGCGCCGTCGACCGGGGCCTGGTCCTTACCGGACGGTGAGGTACCCATTGCTCACCGTCGGCAAGCCCGCGTCCACGGTGGCCGGAAATCCGCCCGGGATTCCGGACGCCCAGGGCGTCTCCTGCGGCGGCTAGAGGCTAGAGGGCGCGAAACTTGCCTTTCCCTCAACCGTGCCACCTCCTCCTTCGCGAGCATTACTGCTTCGCAGAAGGAGGTGACGGCCGCCCATGCCCTCTCGCTCCGTACCATGGCCTGAACCAAGGCCGGACGCGAGAGGTCTCTATCGCCGATCGCCTCAACGAGGACACGGCGGTGCTCTGCCTAAGCCGGGCAGACCCCCACCGTATGCTCCACCGTGTCCTCCGGGCGATCCACACAGTGGTGACACCCGGGCGTTTCTTCCGACACAGGAACCTCCCGAAGCTACCATGTCCGGTGAAGACCTGCGTCAGGCGGAAGGTGAGGACGCCGTGGCGCCTCTCTAGTCACTCCTCAAAGAGGGGACTTATCGCCGCAATTGTGGCGTGCCCAGCACTGGGTTGCGACAAATGGGAGTGGCGCGAGGGGTCGACAAACTTAAATTTGCAGTTGCAGAATTGACCGTGCCATATATCGATGTATGGGAGAACAGGTTTTTCAACTACAATGTTAAGTTTGTTTTTGAATAAATTCGTCCCAAGTAATCACAACTACGGAACCCTTCCATTGTGCGTGATCCGACACGCATTTGGCCGGGTTTTTTGAGTTTATTCATTACAAAAAAATATACAAATCTTTTCGGTACATAATATTACTAGCTGCGCCCCGCGGTTTTACCCGAATAAGTCTCGATCCGGTAGGAATATCGGGATAAAAAGTAACTTATGTCCTAACCCAGGTCATGGTCTACCCA
Organism: Atethmia centrago; assembly: GCA_905333075.3. Classification (NCBI taxonomy): domain Eukaryota; kingdom Metazoa; phylum Arthropoda; class Insecta; order Lepidoptera; family Noctuidae; genus Atethmia; species Atethmia centrago. The sequence goes on from HG995387.1 coordinate 11,768,557, forward strand.
TATGCCAAATTTCATCAATATCCGTTCACCCGTAACAAACAAATATACGAAAAATCGAATCTTTTCTCTATAAATTATAAAATAAATTAATTAGTCTAAATAAGAGTGTAGATTGTTGGGGGAACAAAATATTTAATTAAATTTTATTTAATCTACAAAGGCATACACATCATCAACAACATTCTTTTTCTTGTTTACTTCGTTTTGCTGTTCATTCTGAACCTTTCTGTTATCAATATTTACTTCTAAAGGTGTTTTCTCTGGGTGTACACATTTCAATTCAGTCTTTATTCTTTTTGCTCCTGGTTCTGCAGTATATTTTCCTAAGTACTTTACCAAATTACCTGAAAGAACAGTCATTTTCAATTATCTTTTTATTAAAATTGTATTATACAAAATCCATAAAAGTTTACGAAACATGTGTGTTCTGATTAACTCATCAAACCAAGTGCTGCATCAAACAAAATCTCACCATCTATTTTATTGATACATCCTTCTATGTAAGAACTTCTATTGTTGTCTTTGGCGAATGTAGGCTCCACAGCTGCACTAAAGTCAGGACCATAGTCTGGCCAGTGACCATGTTCTGGTATTTGCTCATCCAGATCCACTCCAGCCACTAGAGCTGTTAGAGATGCCCATAATCGTGCTGTATTTGCATGTTTATATCCACCTGGAAGAACAGATGTTATTTTTTAGAATAATACAGTTCCTATATTTTCACTTGAATGGTTTGTCGGCAGACATAATTATATCAGGTTTCCGAAAGCTGCAAAACACCAATGTTTGTTGCAGACCCTCTGTATCAAAAAGTTCTAAAAGCAAAAAATATGTGGCTTGGCCATCTCGCTACATTCACATGGGCGTAAGGTGAAAAATTTATTCACTGTTAACAATAGTTCTTGTAGTAACGAAACGGCCAAACCATATATTTTGACTAAGATGTAGAGTTGGTGAATTTAGGGCTTGTAGAGTGAGGGCGTGTAGAGTTAGAAACTTGGCTCTACAAGAGATTTGACAACTTTTTGACAGTGCGAGCCATTTAGTCTCGTCTTGGCAATATTTTACATGCAAATGTTTTTGATGGAATTTCACTTCTTTTTGTAAGTTGAAGTATAGGTCGATGAAATTTAATTTACATAACATCACGCCTGTAATCCCCGAGGGGTTAGGCAGAGGTGTACCTATAGTATACCCACATTTCGCCATTTATGTTTAAGTCCCATGTAATAGGGGGCAAACCTATTGCCATCAACCCGGCACAAATCCAGACTCCGGGCTGCTACTGAGAAATTGCTAATGGAAAAACCCAATAACACTGCCCGACCTGGGAAACGAACCCAGGACCTCATGCTCAGCAGTAGCGCTTGCGACCACTAGACCAACGAGGCACTAACGGGTAACGAGGAATTTATTTTACTATTATTTATAAAGGCTCCTACATACTGGCGCGACTTGTCGCGCGACGCGACGCGACACAAAGACACCGCCTGTAGCGCTACAGGCGGTGTCTTTGTGTCGCGTCGCGTCGCGCGACAAGTCGCGCCAGTATGTAGGAGCCTTAACAAGGAGTCTCTATATCAACTATCATCATAACTATTTCAAGGGGTTGGGGGTAAAAGTTCCAAGTATTAGAATTTTTTTAAATGTTTGTGTACTAATACTAGCTCACATACCATGTTTCAGCTTTCCAGGACTTCAGGAAGTACCCTTAGAATTTTGATGATCATCAGTAAGTGGGTCAGCGACGAAATTTGAGTTTTTCAAATATCAATAAAAGCTGTGCAATTGAAATTTTAATAAGTCCACTATTGACATCGTACCCCGAGAATTTTGTTTATCTAGTATAATCCAAACCCAAGAAAAGGTAGGTAGACCCATTGCGCTTCGTTTGGCTCATCTTGGCGGGGGCACTACCGTGCCTCCAGATAGATCGAATCAGGGGGTAGCCTGATGGTTAATAATACTGCTATAAGAGGTGATCCTCTTAAAGCAGTATTATTTTAATATTACTTTACAGTGGGAAAGTGATGGAGCTATACAGGACTTATAGCTCCATCTCTTTCTCACGCTGAAGTAATATTGAAATAATACTGCTATAAGAGGTGATGGTTACCCCCAGTGCGTATTTGTAAAAGTATGGTGCCTAACAGGCGAATCAAGAATCTACTCTTTTTGAAATTGATAAAAAAAAATTAAGACTGCTTTTTTTGACATTTTAATGGTCATACCGATAAAAACCTCAAAACAGTGATTTTTAAGCATTACTGTACTTTACAAATAAGACGTTTTGCTAGTAGGACAAATTGCACGTAGTACGATTTGCTAATAGGACATTTTGTTAGTGTCGTTTTGCTAATAGGACCTTTTGCCTTTAGGACTTTTTTGATATGGAGGGGTTGCAGTCTAGTCTTAATCAAATACCTAGCGGTAGATATTTTATTAGGGTGAATAAAAAATCTAGTCAGATTAAGATTATCAAATTGCAACCTACCTCCACCTAACAATAAGGTAGGTTTTCGCTTGTCGAGCACGCGCTGCACACATCTGCAGTAGCTGCGCGTAGTCAGGTTCGCGCCGCCATTAGGATCTCGGGCACACGCATCTGCGCCGCACTGCGTCACGATGACGTCAGGCTTGAAGTGATTGTAAACTGAGTTGAACACTCTGGAACATTATTAAATTTGGACTTGTACACTCATTTTAGTTATTTGTAAGTAAGATGACTAATACTTTCAATGTTATTGATGAGCAAGTTATTGACTGTTAAGTCAGGAATATTAATGGCGATTGTGAATAATTGTAAGACATACTAACTTTCCAAAAACATACTCCATTGTATCATCAGAATAAGCTGCATGGAGTGGAAAGTTACAAGCATATCCTGTGCCACCCTGGGCCCCAATGTCATCTATTCCTCCAGTGCCAGGGTAAAACCCTGGCTCAAACTTGTGGAAAGACAGAGTAAAGACCGATTTACTTAGGCTATAAGCATTTTGCACTCCATTCCCTGAAAAGTTTGGCCAGGAGTTATTAATATAGCATGTGATTTATTTTAAACAGGAAAAATTATTAAAAATATATTTGTTAGGTTCCTACCATGATGTACATCCAAATCAATATACAATACTTTTGGAAACTTTTTCCTCAACTTTTCAATAGCTATGACGATATCATTAACATAGCAGAAGCCTTCAGCTCCAAACCTGCAAAATATAATTTTGTAAATAGATTAAAATATTTTTTTATTTTTTATTACTAATCAACTAGCCATAGATCTGTGTACTACTGTCACAACCACCTCCAGCTTGTATGAGAAGATAGCTGGACAGACTTTTGCAGAATTTAGATTTTGTTTTCGAAGAAGAGCGAAGTGCCGAGCACTTCGCTCTTCTTCTCTAATCTAATCAACTAGCCATAGATCTGTATACTACTGTCACAACCATCTCCAGCTTGTGAGAGAAGATAGCTGGACAGACTTTTGATTTTGTTTTCGAAGAAGAGCGAAGTGCTCGTCTTCAAGAGTGGTAAGCGTGGTCCTTGCATGTTCCACCTATTATGCTTAATGGTGCGGCTCTGCGGGAGGTGGCAGCATCAAGTATCTGGGCGACGTTGTAACAGCCATGTTGCAGGATGACGCAGACATAGAGAGGGAGCGCAGAGCTTTGGCAGTCAGGGGGAATATGGTCGCACGCAGGTTTGCTCGCTGCTCGAGGGCAGTGAAAATTACTCTTTTCAAGGCGTACTGCCAATCGTTATACTCGAGCAGTCTGTGAGTAGCCTATATTCGCCGGGCTGCTAGTGCTCTGCGTGTCCAATACAACAACGACTTCAGAATGCTGATGCGGCCGCCTCGCTATTGTAGTGCGTCCGGAATGTTTGCGGAGGCGCGAATGGACGGCTTTCATGCGGTTATACGGAAGAACGTAACCTCTTTGTTGCAGCGCGTGCGAGGCAGTAGCAACAGTATCCTGCAGATGGTTGTATCTCGTGCGGATAGCCCTATCCAGAACAAATGTATGCATATTGTGATGGGTGTTGACTAACATAGTGCATAAGATTCTACTAACTTAATAAGTACCTATAATCATTATTTATGTCTCTGTATTTTTTCATTGTATTTTTATCTTTTTGTAATTTTAATTTTATGGACCAATTTTTATCTGAAATAAAATTATTAATAATTTTGCCCCATCACCAATCAGGACTGCAACTTCTAGTCGTCTAGAAGAAGGTAAACATTATTTTTATTTATGTTATGGTACCTGTGTGCATGGTGCCAGCCCCCGCACCAGTTGATGGCAACATCAGTCATGCCGAGCAACAGACATCGGGCTGCCGTTATGGAACCACCAGCTATAGTAGACACCAGCTCAAACATATTAGATACAGGAGGGCAGTCATATCCTACAACAATTTTAGGACAATGAACATGACATGACATATCTTTGCTTTATTGGTGTAAAAAATCTTATCTACATCTATTTATATATAAATATAAATAAAAGGAAAACTTGACTGACTGACATATCAATGCACAGCCGAAACTACTGGGACTAGGAATGTAAAATTTTGTACATGGGTTGCTTTTATAATATAGGGAAGCACTAAGAAGGGGTCTTTGAAAATTCGGCCTTTAAGGGGGTGAACAGGGGGATTTCGTTTGTATGAAAAATCTTATTCCTTGAGTTAGTAAACTTGAAACTTGGCACAAATACTTATTTAAGTATATTATAAAGTATGTTATTTTTTGTTTTTGTAAACTACCCCCTACTACTAAAGGAGGATTGGGGGGTATCAAAGTTTGTATGGTTGAATTTTAACGCGGGGTCCGATTAACTCAAAACGCAGTATAACTTCAAGTTTTACTTTAAAAGCGTTTACGCCGTACGGAATTTCATACAAATTTTTAAGACCTTATTTTTCGAAATTACATGATAGAGCCGATTTTAATGAAACTTCACACACATAGGCCCAAAAAGTTAGTAGAAAACATTTTCGAAAAATAGTGTTACAGTTAAATTAGAGCGATTTTAAATTTTCCATACAAACGGAAATTTCCAATTATCTCTTTTTTACATAGACATTTCGAAAATGTTTTCTACTAACTTATTAGACCTATGTATCCTGCTTATGTGTGTTCATAAAAATCGGTTCAGTCATTTCGAAAAATAAGGACTTGAAAATTTGTATGAAATGCCGTACGGCCGTTTGCGCCGTACGGCATTTCATACAAATTAATACGTTTAACATAAGATCAAAAATAAGGAATAACGAAAACCTACCTCTAACGGGGGAAAGTCAATTTTACAGGTGAGTATTTTACTGCGTGGCTTGATTAACTCAAAAATTGGTATAAATAATCTTTTGAGTCACATTAAGGAAAAATACCAAACAAATTTTCAAAATTGCCACGCCTGTGGCTGGTGAAAAGAGGGCATACAATTTATAAGAAAAATCTTATTCATTTGGCTAATAAACTTTAAACTTGGTACAAATACTTGCCAAAATAAGTACCCAACCCCTCACAGAGGATTTAGAGGGTGTCAAAGTTAGTAAGGATTTATTTAACGCGCTGTCGGATTAACTCGAAACTGGGTTTTAATAATAAAACAAAAAGTAAAAAAAATTGAACTAAAAAATTAAAAACAAGCTAAATGATTTAGAACTGAATACCAATCTTTTCAGCGAAGTTGGGGACCTGTTAGTGATAAAACGATTTTTTTTATAAGCGTTTATATGGGATATTAAATAGTACCTACTGTTATATTTATTTTGTTATGTTATTACTATTAGTGAAGGAATGCATACTGAATGCTACTATGAAAAAAAAACCCTTTTTTTTTCATGAACCATTGGCTCCCCCATTATATTGCTTAAATTTTCACCAGCCTATGTTACCCGGGATAACGCAACGCTTCTAACAAGACCACATACATTGATATTGGTTAAGCCGTTTAGAAGTTATGGTGGAATAAAGAAACTCACAAACATACATGAACCCTGAAAACATAACACTCCTTTTTTCCACTTATTTATCTAAATCATTGTTCAAGATCACATAACATCATGCAATGTTTCCACGAAGGGTTGGCATAGGTGTACCTGTAGTACACGCACATTGCACCAATTATGTTTAAGTCCCATGTCATAGAGGGCGAGCCTATTGCCAACAACGGGGCACGAATCCAGACTCCAGGCTATTACTGAGAAATTCCAGATAGAAAAATCCAATAACATTTTACCCAACCCGGGAATCAAACCCAGGACCACATGCTCAGCAGTAGCGCTTGCAACCACTAGACCAACGAGGCAGTTATTCAAGATCATATACATTAATTTTCAAAAACAATCTTCCTACTGGGTGTTGAAATGTTTTAAAGGAAAGTACGACATCCACACGGACGAAGTCGTCTGGCGACTTTGTCCATTTGGAATTCTAGTTTGAGAATAATGATACTTTTCTATTAATTACTACTAAAATTATTATCACAAAGGTTAAATACAAGTGTCATCTCAATATGGTTTTGTGGGATGTGATGACTGATATCCTCATCATCCACAGCCCAATTTCACACACTGCTGGGTGTAGGTCTCTCTTTGATTGTACCAATCTCCACGTTCTTGTGCCAGCCATACAGGTTTTACTCCAGCAACATATATTTAGAAGAAAAAAAAAACTATATTTTTGTTTGCCATACCAATGCCACACTCCTCATCTTGAGCATTAGTCATATAATCTTCATCGACTTCAGTAAATAACTTCAAATGATCGAGATACAACTCTGAATGAAACTCTTTCATATCTTTGTAAGTTGCTGGAGCTGATCTCACAATTGTTAATCGCTTCAAGATATCGTAAGCCTCTATCAAATCATGTATCATGCTAGCCTAGAAAAAAGAAACATTATTTTGTTTACAAAAATTCACAAATTTATTTGTTTAATAATTTAAACTTTATTTAGTAATGGGTACCTACCCTTCCAATAACTGCTGGCAATCGATCGCATTCCTCGACTAATTTTTCATCCCAAACGTAGCATGGTTTTTTATTACTCATTTTACTTTACTTCTTACATAAAGTAAATTCAAGTTTTGGAATGTTTTGCCTCATCAGCCGACGCCACACCGGACCAAGGAACATATTTACTCTAGGGAGAACCGGACGCGATCGCGCAATTAATGTCCTAACCTAACTCTATCTCTATCTATGCGGTCGCGAAGGGCGCCAAACGCGAAGAACTTTCGTGCCACACAGTGTTGCCAGACGCCGAAGGCGTGTCCTCGTACAGATATGGTCTGAAATCTCGTATTTTGTCAACACAACCTCGTACATACCATTTATTTAATAAATTGCTTAAAATCTATTGATTTTCTTGTCAACTATCTCATAACCAAGCACTCTACAAAGCAGTTTCGTCAAAAAGTGTCCAGGTGGTCGCAGGTGGCAGGTCATACAACCGGAATTTTGCATTGGATACTGTATGTAGTATCCGATTTATACCTACTATAGTGGACGTGGAGTAGAGTGGAATTAACATAGACATATTTTCTACGTTAACTTAACATCTTAAAGAAACAATACAAGTAAACTGAATGAAATGAAACCTTTCGTACGTACACACCATTCATTCATTTCGTATAGTCAGAGGCGCGTTCCAAAATATGACTTGTATCAACGAATCTCGTACAAAATCGTACGAGGATGGATGTAAGCTCGTACCTCGTACCAGGACCACTAAATCTCGTACATGTACGAGAAACCTCGTATGGATGGCAACACTGGTGCCACAAGTAAACAAGTTATTTATGTACTTTCGTGTTTTCGTGCCAATTCTTGGGTTGACATTTGACATTGACGGCTGCAACTGTAAAAGTGTCATTGACTTTTGGACCGTACATGGCCTCCGTTGATCACAGACCCACGAAAACCGTAAAATTCTTTAAATGCGCTAAGTATATGGCATAATAAAATTGAATACTACTCGATCAAATTGACCTACTGACTACTCCATGGAATCTGAATATAGTACAATTAATAAGTCTCTAATTAATTAATAAAAATAACAAAATGATATCATAGCTTAACTAAAACTAAGCGGGGCCTGAATGTGCATATTGTTAAGGTGCACAGATCACCAAATGCACTCATGTCCGACCCAGTCTCAACAGCTACGTCTACATTTCTACAACACCAGCTACATCCACTTTTGACTAGACATGGGTAGTTCGCGAACGATTGAAGGAAATGAAGTACTTCATTTCACAAAATAAACTTATCTTTCCTTCAGTAGTCATTCAAATGTGTCTCTCCTTCATTTAGTTCAGTCCTTCTTTTGGCTCGCACCAACTCAGCATTCATTTATTTCATTTCGTTCGCATGCATGACTCGTACGTGTTCGTGTCACTTCGCCGGCCGGTCGGCTAAAGTCGGGCTGACGAGCGACGACGCGACGACGGCGCCTATACTATGTGTGTGTCGCTTGTCTAGCTTACACACTCATGACTATGTTTTACGCCAACCTAGACAAAAAGGAATCTAACTATCAGTAAAAAAAAACAGAAAATATACTACATAATAATAATATAATTACTTATGTAGTTTTGCTTACTTCTGAAACTGTTAATTTTAAATTAATATTTTTTTCGTTTTTTTTTAAGTCTGTTTCATATTTCGTGGTTGACAGTCCTAATTCCTTCCGTATTATTATAGTACTCTGTGCCTAATAAAGTATGAAGGAAAATCGAGATACGTATAAAAGTGAACTAAGTGAAGTGCTTCATTACACGAGCTCGTTGTCTCATTGATTCGTTCTGATATGCTGAACTAAATGAAGTACTGAACTAAATGAGTGGACTACTTCATTGAGTCAAAAGATATACTTCATTCATTTCTTTTCACTGACACATTTTGCGCATGTCTACTTTTGACCCGTTTTGGAAAACCCTTACAAAATTCAAAAACTCTTATTCTTATTCCTGTTTTGAAGCGAGTTCTAGTTGGCAGGTAAAATGCATCTGGTTGCATTTAATCTTTTACCTGTTGTAGAAACAGCGAAAATGTGTACGAAATCTGTATGCTTCAAATTTTTACTTCAAATCTGCATAAAATCTGTATGGTCAAAACTCAGAACAAATAAAAACCGAGATATAGCGCTGCGAACAATACACCTATGCCAAAATTACACCTCGCTCTGTGCATACACGCTCGCACGAACACATTTTCACACCATTTCAACCAAACTACACCTCACTAAGTGCACACATGTTTACGAAACCGTCGGCGTCACCTCATGTCACTATTACAGCGCCATGTCTTGGTTTTTTATTTGGTCTGAGGAATTACCATTAAAAGTTTGTACGATAATTATTTAGGAGAAATGCATCATGAGAGCGCAGTATCTTGGACAGCATGCAAAGATCTTTAAAAATAATTGAAACTTGTAATACCGCCAAATAAAAGGTGTTTGTTAAAAAAAAAAAAAAAAACAAAAACAATAGATGTAGACGTTTATTTAATCTGTCTACGCATTTTTATGCATTCTACTGACATTTATTTTGCTACATTCCGTTTTAAGTCATAATGGTAATTTAATCAATAGAATGAGAAAATTCTGTAAAAATCTAGTGCTAATCTCCTACATCGAAATTCTGTTTAGATACAGAGAAATCTGTTTGTATGGCAATGCTGCTTTATGGATTGGTACTATAAAGCAGCGTTGCCATACAAACAAAGAGTAAAGATTTCAATGAAACGATCGTACTCTATCAAAGACAAATGATGCCTTTCAAATGCTAAAAAATGTTACTGGTCTATGGTTACAAATTTTAAATTCATTGGCTAAAATTTATTTGGATAGCCAATCAGAAGAAAGCAGCTTATGAAAAACAAGCGTCCATTTTCTACAGAACTCATAGCAATTAGTCTTGACATTTTCGAAGAAGTTGTATGAATTACTAATATTTTTTACTGAAATTTACGTTGTAGTAGATATTATCCTACGTTTTACCGTTTATAATTGGATAAACTGTTAGAAAATGAAAAATACGTGACATGAGATAGACAAATCACATGATAAGCTCTTGCGATCCTAATATGACAAGGTCTGTTACAAAATATAGGTAACTCGAGCCAGTCTGGTTTTGTTTGTGTCTAGTTTAACCACTTCTTCGATGGTGTTTTGTGATTTTATAACAGCGATTATCAAGTTCAAGTGGAAATGGTTCGAGGTTAGTATGGTATATTTACTTAGCTATACATAAAATTGTCATGATGTCCATGATATGTTTGAGGCATCCTTTGTTCGCGGTACCCTCTTCTATAATTCCGTCTTCTAATGCACCTGTTTACTATCACATTTCCTCTCAAAAATATGCATGAGATAGTCTGTTTAAACCTTCTGATTAAATATAAATTTTTGACGTGTTTCAATATTTATGCGTCTTTGAATCTCCTTCACTGATGGTAAGTTCTGGATGCTAACCTAAATATTTCTGAAAAATATGTCTGTAACTAAACTAACCTAACCAACATGACGGGACAGTAAATAATATCTTATTCATCTGTTTATATTTTCTGATATTAATGAATAGTAACATCAGTGTTTTCATTAAACAACTTTTTTGAGTAGTTGATTTCTAATTTTCTATTAATTTTCAAATTAAAATGTTCGTAAAATAGGCCATGTGATCAGGCAAATTACCAGGGACTGTTTACTAAAACTATAAATTGGTTAAAAAAAAACTGAATGTAAGTACTAAAATTATAAAAATTATTAATTAAAATGTTTGAGGACTGTAATTCCTATATTTTCTAGACTAAATTATTTGATGAGTTGGCAAAGATAAGGCACGGCGAGATCATGGGTGGCATGTGCCACCCATGATCTCGGCATCATGTCGAAACTCTTAATATACATATTTCTAGATAGGAACTAGTCTGTCTGTGGTACCCTTCTATGTATTTTTTCCATTAATTATTTAATTTAATTAGCCTAGTCACAATTCCCATTGGACTTTGAACCTTCTGCTTGCACTGAGTTTATGTGAATTCACTCTTTTTGTACACTATTTTAGTACTAAGGCATGAACACTTTCAATAATATGATAATACATTTTAGGGTGCATTCATTAACTTATTTGAGTTATATATTTATTAAATGAATTAATTTTTATCTACATTAATTGATTAGTATGTATTTACGGGTCCCAAGAAAATTATATTTAATAAAACATATGTGATTTTGTTCTTGTTAGAATTGTTGTTATGGAGCTAATGCATTTAAAATATGAAATAGCAACCCCCCCGCTTCGCATGGGTGCAATTTACATGTAAAGACACATGGTATTCTGTTCACAATGTTGTGTACAAGTTCCGAGCAGTAACCTAAAAAAAAGTACTGGGCTTGCATGAATTCAAGATAGTATTTCATTAGTATTATTAAGTACTTTAAAAAAAAAATTAGTATATAGCCTATATCCATCTGGAATAAAAAAACCTTTCAAATTTTTTTTAATAGGAGCTGTTGTTCTGGAGGTCCACAAATACACAAACTCAAAAAATTCGCTTTATCTCTATAATATTTGTGTAGATATAAATAAACCATTTAAAATTTAATAACATTTAAAAAAAATATTAAGCTACAAATAGGTAATTATGATAAAATTCTGATTCCAAAACGTATGTTGTCCATTTGTAAAATGGGTAAATTATCAGTGCTCTGAATAATATTATTAATTCTGGTTTGTAATCTCAGTCGTATATTTTAATTAAACCCTAAAGAATATGAAAACACACAAACTAAAAACATTATCCACACTTAGTGCATACTTAATAAAATCTTACATTAATTCTGCATGAAAAGTAATCAAAACAAATAAAATGTTGATTAATCTTCAGATATTAAATAACTCTTAAATACAATTTTCTATAATAATTTTTTTTTTATGGATCCAATGTAAAAAATTAAACTAAGTCTCTTTGTAGTAAAAACTTGTAATATAAAAATTTAATTAGTTGATGGTATGGTTTCCAGCCAGTAGCTTGATGGCAGCACAGGAGGGTGTGAAGACCCCCCACCGCATTGAATTATGCGAGGAGAAGCCTGTCAGACCTACGCGCAACTATAGAAAGCGCAGGTAACTGAGGCAGTTATTTATTTAATATGTATAATTTTCCCCCATTCATAATTTTATTACCAAGTCTATAATGATATTCAGTTGCATCTGATCATGACAACTAACCCCAACCAACTCAAATAATAATATGGGATGAACTGGGATGACGTTCTTTAAAAGTTGAATTGCATCATACTAAACATTGCTTTCATGAAAATACTTTATTCTATGAAATTCATACATTATCTTTATTCATATTTGAATGTACAGCTTCATTTTATGGGACCCTATTATCTGTGGTTATGATCAAATCTAAATAGGTCACACTATCTACAGCAACATTTGTTTATAGGATTATAGCAGCAGTACAGCCAAAGACTGAGAATGCAGAACTAACTTCTGAACCTCCTTTGAAAAAGATTGAATTGAGGTCTAAGCCATTGAAGACTAGCAACGGGATAACAAATAACAATATGACGAACGGACATACGTTGAGGTCTAGAGCGGCCCGCTCTGCCGCTCGCGCAGCTGAGAGTCACAAGCTCACCGAATACTTCAAAGAAGAGCTCAAAAGTCCCAAAATCGAGCCACCACCTTCACCGCCACCTATCGAAAAAACGATTAACAAATTAGATAAAGTAGTGAATGGGGACACAAATCACAAACTAACAGAATACTTTCCTGTAAGACGTAGTGTTAGGAAGACTTCAAAATGTGTGATGGCGGAGAAGATGCGAGACTTGGAGCGGGCTATAAGAGAGCAGAGGGAAGATGGACTACAAGTAAGTTATTTGTTTACAATATAATTAGTCGAAAAACACGTCGTCGATATCACCAAACCCCAGCTAGGTTTTAGCGGGAACCCCCGAACCCGGAAACAAAGGCAGACAGAGATAAGCCACGGTTTTTATGTTAATTAATCAATTGATTACAAAATCGTATTCATATGTGACACACTCACATATCACTTCAACCATAGTTTTTGAGTGCTCTACTAAAGTACTAAGTACTTGTAGAGACAAGTAATTTAATGGTTACGGATTCACTTCCGTAACTAAGCGAAGTGCATGAGATAGCGACGTTTTTCCCCTCGCTAGACGAACTGAAGCAAATTACATTAATATGCCAATTAAATAAATTATATGTAAACACTGTACCTACTTCTGTAGAATCACGTTGAAATATTCGTCAATGCTTACCTTTCATTGCCGAATCAGCATTCGTACATTAATTATTAGTAATCACTTCCTGTGATGTAATTATTAGTGATGATTTGTTCATGTTGTCTTTCTCGTGAACTGTTTAGCACTTCTAAACAGTTCCCGAAAAATAATTTTGGTTTCAATTATCTGAACGAATGTATGTACCTACTATTACATTGCCTATTATCTGTAATTGCTTGTAGCAGACAAGTTAATGCATCATTGGTAGCTGTAAATCTAAAATTAAAAATAACGCGTCATTAACGATAGGTGATGTCTGTTTATGCTGGTAGTTATTTTTTCTTCATAGATCTTTCTATTTTCGAACTACATCTAGCGAGTACTTTTGAATACAGTTATCAATATAGTCTTATCTTAACAGCTTCATAAATTCGGGAAACAAAAATATCGAATCAAAATTTACACAATATTCTATGAGCACTTTCCTCGCTGAGCCGAGAGTTGAAAATCCTACATCGCGCTTTTATTTAGGCATTCATTTAAGTGTCGCCTAGTGTTACTAAAAACGGACATTAACCTATTAGCACGTCCGAATCATTAGCTGAACGCGGAAGCTACGCTTACTAAGCACCAGTGTTATCAATTTAGTGGGATTTCCACTGAACCTGGTAATTTGGATACCCCTACTGGCGGACAAAAATTTGCTTTTAATGGTTGGTGGTTTTGTCTAGTGATTGGTCTGATTCAATTTGTAGAAAACAATACAATCAATTACTAAAACTTTGACTCGAGAACTTATTATAATAACACGATAACGGCATCTTTTATTGTTTGTCTAAAACCACAATTTTTTTTTTCAAATGCCGTAATCATTGCGGATTCGAACGCTGATTTGGAAAAACTGTTCAGCATGACGAATATAGTGAAGTCAAACAGAGGTCGCGCCCGACTATAAATCTAAAAACAACGTTATTTAAAAAAAAAAAACCCACGGGAACAGACTTCCGGGATAAAAAAATTCAGCCACTAAGCCAGTTTTGTGTATTTAATAAATATCCAAACATCTTCACTAACCTTTTCACAAATTATTTTAGTATAAGTAGTAGGATAATGGCGCCGATTCCCTTGTTCACAAATTAAACTAAATTTAAGTTCAGTGCATCTTTTTCTTTCTATTTCATTAAGAAAAGGACAGAAGATAAATTTTAGTTTAGTCCTGTCAAATTAATCAGCGCCTGTCACTACTCCATACAAGTTTAGACGTGATTAAAAACTTGTCTACTAAAATTACGTCAATTTACGTCAAGCGCTGATTAATTTGACAGGACTAAACTAAAATTTATCTTCTGTCCTTTTCTTAATGAAATAGAAAGAAAAAGATGCACTGAACTTAAATTTAGTTTAGTTTTTGAACAAGGGAATCGGCACCAATGTTAAAAAATTGCTATGATTATGTTATGTTTTAGTTTAGTTCTCAAATCTTCAAGTGGACCTCCAGAACGGCGTCCAAACGTCGGTAATAGGAATAAAAATAAATAATTGCGACTAATCTAGTTCATTTCTGGTGGTTTGAAAAACCGCCGCTAGTGGATTCGGGAAAAAAAGTTGGCAACTTAGCACTAAGACTGATAACTTCCTTCGTCAGACAAGTGCAGGTTACAGAAAAGATAAGCTGACTTATCAGTGTAATGCCAAGGCCGCCCGTTAAAACTATCTTCTGACTAACCAGTTATTGTTTACAGATTAACGTTACGACGAGAATATTCTATTAGTTACTCAAGATAACAGATTTCGTAATCGTTTTATGTAAGATTAAGTAAGAAATTGCACTGCATTGCAAAAATATTGCATCTAGCTCGTCTTCGCTAGCTTTCAACGAATTTGTTTTAAGTTCATGTTTCTGGTTGACTGACGACCCCTTGTACAGTCACCAGCACGTCATGTTATCACAAACTCAAATTTTCTCATGCCATTTTGAAATTTACCATCATTCAACATCATCATTTTGAGGTTTAAAATCATACAGACATACATAACATACATAATCAGCCTATAATGTTCCCACTGCTGGGACACAGGCCTCCTCTCTCTGCGAGGCAGTGGGCCGTAATCCACCACGCGGGCCCAGTGCGGGTTGATAGATGTCACATTATGTCTTCAAATTTTTGGTTCTAGGACATGCCGGTTTCACCGTTTTGAGAGCAGTGGTGGGTTCGCACCTACGACATACAACTCGTAAGTTGCGGCCCTTACCACTGGGCCACTAGTGCTCGTTTAAAATCATATTATGGAGAAATTTGACAGTTGTCGACTGTACTAAACTTGGCTTTACATTGCGAAAACCGTCGCCGGTCTCCGTCGGTCACGCTTGTAATTCCCGAAGGGCAGCGTAGTGCTCATTATCATTAATTATTACTTTACACAGACATTAGGCCCTACTGTTATGAATTGTAACACTAACATTGAAATTGAGCGCGGACACTTGTGATCGATATCCCATTTTTAGATCACTAAAATAATGTTGTGACTATTGTCAAATGACCCAGAATAAAATTGTTTGGTCGATCGGTGCAAGGGTTACCATTTCAAAATATGAGTCCTGACGAAAAGCCAGACGTTTGGAAAAAGTCCGGACATTTTACTTTTAAATCTTTCTTTTTAGGGTTCCGTACCTCAAAAGGAAAATACGGAAACCTTATAGGATCACTCGTGTGTCTGTCTGACTGTCACAGCCCATTTGCTCGGAATCTACTGGAGCGATTAAGTTGAAATTTGGTACACAAACACATGAATTACTGTGTTC
This sequence comes from Atethmia centrago, assembly GCA_905333075.3. Lineage (NCBI taxonomy): Eukaryota > Metazoa > Arthropoda > Insecta > Lepidoptera > Noctuidae > Atethmia > Atethmia centrago. The sequence goes on from HG995387.1 coordinate 11,784,640, forward strand.
TTTTGTAATTTTATAATATTTAGTTTTAAAGTTATTAAAGAAAATAGATTAAAATTGACCAGTCCCCTTATCTCCGAAACTGCTGACCCTAAAATTTTGATAAAATACCGAGAGTAGTTCTATACTTATACATAGATTCTATACTTACATGTCATTTTAATACCATAGACTTATAGGTTGTACAGGACAACCCATAAGTCTATAGTATTAAAATGACATGGTAAATCACTCAATATTGTGCCTACAAACTTACATTTGCAGTTGAATGTTTTTCAACTAATTTTCAGTTTGTTCTTGGGATAAATTCATCCCAACTATGGACGTCATTGTGCGTGGCTGGTTTTTTTCGGTACTTATTTATCTTTTCTATTTTTCTAATAAATCCCTTATGTCGATAAGTCTGGACAAGTCCGAACGGGAGGGGCCAAAAAGCCGGACATATCTGGACGAGTCCGGACGGATGGAAAACAATTTATTCTTCAAACAGCTAATATTGCAGAATTAAATTTTAATATTTTTAGTTTTAGATTAAAATACTAGTCCTTTTCATAAACCAAAAAACTAATCTTGCTTATCAATTATTATAATTTCTAAATTGCTTCAGGTGGCATATTTCGACGGAAAGGGGCGAGGGGTGATAGCGACCCGTCCGTTTGGTCGCGGACAGTTCGTGGTGGAGTACTCTGGGGAACTGGTGGGCGTGGCGGAGGCACGGGAGAGAGAGTACATGTACGCACAGGACCCAGAGGCCGGCTGCTATATGTACTACTTCAGACACGGAGATCAGCAGTATTGGTGAGTTTGATAAATAGTAGCGCAGGGTTAATACAACTGGATTCCTACCGGCTTCCTTTCAGAGGTTCGGAACTGTAAGTCTACGGGCGAATCTATTTTATACCCTCTGCCCTGGGGCGGGCGGACGGGTTTGTCAGACTCTTACTGACTAAAAACCTGCTATGTGGAGGGCGACGGACTCGGGGACATCCGTCGCCCCCCACATAGCAGGCCCGCCATTGCGGGCCATCTCAGGGTCTCGGGGGAATGAGGTGTAAAACTCCCCCCGCGACTTCCAATAGAGGCGCCGCCATCTCGGGCCCTGCTATGTGGGGGGCGACGGATGTCCCCGATTCCGTCGCCCCTGGATCCATTTAGGGGACTGGAAGAGCGCGGGCGTCGTCCACCCTCCGCCGACGCCCTGTGCACGTGCTGCGGGCAGGGTGAGTGGAAGACATCTCCCGCTCCCTTTCAGCAGCCTCCTTCTGCGACATGACTGTTTCTAAATCTATAAAGATCACTTGCAAAAATTACATATCTATAATTTGTCCTTAGTATCGACGCGACAGCAGAATCCGGCCGCCTAGGTCGTCTTGTGAACCACTCTCGCAACGGTAACCTGTCAACAAAGGCGGTGTGGGTTGACGGACCACGGCTTGTGTTGTTAGCCGCACATGACATCGCTCCGGGAGACGAGCTCACCTATGACTACGGCGACCGCTCCAAAGAGTCGTTGCAGCATCATCCCTGGCTTGCGCTTTGACCTGGGTGAGCTTATAGTTTTTATTATAGGGTAATGGTCGCGGAAAACGAGGTGTATTATACAGGGATGATTTTTAATCACCATACCATTTACGACGGTACTATTCAGATTTATTACTACTATTCAGAGACTCCCGATTTTTTACAGTAAAATATTTTCCCGAACGCGTTATCAATTCGGCGTCGTTAATAATTCCAAAGTTGACTACTCTGCTTGCTGCGTATACCATGCTGAATGAAAGAATGGGGTGAAGTGCGGGTGCAACTGCGGATGTGTGTCCGCGGGTGGTATCCACAAACATAGATTTTTTTTAGACAATGTTGTGGTGCCATATCTCATTATTTTAGTACTAAAAGAAAAAACAAATTGTTTATTATGTTCAACTAAGATCTCTTATCATTTAAATTTGGATGGTGATTAAAAAATCTTCCTGTATCATTAAGATTAGGTCCCCAGTGTATGGTAGGGTCAGCTCTAAAAAAAAAGAACTACTAGTTTGGGCAAAATTCCTCAAGACTAATCCAGTTTTTCTTCTCCTCTGGCTAGTGCTACCGGACCTAGGTTTTAGCCATTTGGCAATAGTTGATTTTCTGCCAGCTATCTGTTTACAACGAAGTCAACATGGTTCATGCTCAGATATTTTCAATCGGCTTTAATGCGAGAGTCGAGAAAATTTCTGGATATAAATTGTGTTTATAGGCCTCTTCCAAATGTAGTCACAATATAATCATTCGTTTTCGGTGTTCAATATACTCTAGCTGACTGTGCTACCTTCCGATTTACGATTTGCAGTCAATTTGTCTGACCCCTTTCGATGATTAAGCAATCTGCAAGATATTAAAATACTGACTGCAATTTAGCCCATAAAAACTGATAGCATATTTTATTCTTCTCGGACTGCCTATGCTTTATGAATTGATACTATGTGTGTGTTTGTCACCACATGTCTGAGGCGACCCATGCTAGATGTTTTATGAAAAAGGGAGCAAGGTATGCCAAAGTGCCAAAGTTTAAGGGTCGGTGTTGTACCAAGGGCATGGTATGGAAATGGTTTTTTACTCACAAAGCAAAATTAACCTTATTGGCACGGCTTTTTTTTTATTTGGATGGGAAATCTTCAAATAACTTCTCCCGCTCCGGGCAGAGCGGGAGGGTGTGTCAGACTCTTTCTGACTAAAACCCACCCGTATTCCTTCCTTTGCCAGGGGCCTCGGTGATCCATTAGTACTTTCCCGCAACCCCGGCAGGCATCGGCCCTAGTGGACCCCTACATTTGTGCAGACGACATCTCTTTGAGGCGCGCGTGGAATACAACGCGCCGTATCCTTATCGGACGGCGAGCTACCCATTGCTCACCGGCCGCAAGCCCGCGCTTACGGTGGCCGGAAATCCGCCTGTGATTCCCGACGCCCAGGGCGTCTCCTGCGACGGCTAGGGGCGAGAGGGCGCGAAATTTGTCTTTCCCTCAACCGTCCCGCCTCCTCCTTCGCGAGCATTACTGCTTCGCAGAAGGAGGTGATGGCTGCCCATGCCCTCTCGCTCCGTACCATCGCGTCTCGCGTCCGGCCTGAACCAGGCCGGACGCGAGAGATCTCTGCTGCCGATCGCCTCCACGAGGACACGGCGGTGCTCTGCCCAAGCCGGGCAGACCTCCACCGTATGCTCCACCGTGTCCTCTGGGCGACCCACACAGTGGTGACACCCGGGCGTTTCCTCCCGCTTTATCCGACACAGGAACCTCCCTAAGCTGCTGTGTCCGGTGAGGACCTGCGTCAGGCGGAAGGAGAGGACGCGGTAGCGCCTCTCTAGCCACTCCTCAAAGAGGGGACTTATCGCCGCAATCGTGGCGTGCCCAGCACTGGGTTGCGACAACCGTACTCCATGTCGCCATGAGATCCCGCCGGAGCTCCGTCCGCTGTGCCGCGATTTCTCGCGGCAGCAGAGTTACGCCCCGGCGTTTTGCCTCCTCGCGCCACTCCCATACGTGCGCGAGGACTTTTGCCTCCATATCCCATGGCGGCAATCCGGCAAGGAGGCTCGCTGCCTCACAGGAGACCGTGCAGTATCCCCGGACCATCCGGATGGCCATGACCCTTTGGGCCGCGCTCAACCGGCGGGCTGGCCGCAGCGCCAGAGAGTGCGCCCATACAGGAGCCCCGTAGAGGGCCATGGACCGCACGACCCCCGCGTAGAGCCTCCGGCAGGAGGCGTTTGGACCCCCTAGATTGGGCAGGAGTCGCTTGAATGCAGCGCCTGCCCGCTCCAGTTTGGGAGCCAAACGTCGGAAATGCTCCACGAAGTTCCACCGGCTGTCGAGGACGAGTCCCAGGTACTTCATCGTCGACTCGACGCCGATGAAAACCCCTCCTACCGTTATTTGGGACCCCAACGGTGGCGCGTTCCGAGAACCATGAAAACACATGGCCTCGGACTTGTGCAGGGCCACTTCGAGTCCCAATTGCTGGATCCTTTCGACGATTATCGCAACCCCGCGTGCCGCTACTTCGGCCGCCGCCTGGTGCGACCTCCCCTGCGCCAGGACCAACGTGTCGTCAGCGTAGCTATTGGCACGACTTGAGATATTTTTTGTAAATGCCAAGGTATGGCGCAGATTAAACTTCAAGGCGATTGCTAGGTTTTTTTTTGGTTTCGTTAGTAAAAATTACCTTCACATACCATAGATAAGCGCCGGCCCTTAAAATAAGAAGAAAATACAAAAATATTGCCATGATAAAATGTTAAAACTTCAAATTGCGTCTTTTCCAGGTACCTTCAACAAAAATCTCATTGGACTACTAAGAATTATTTATTAATTTAGTCTTAGTTACTATGAAGTTTGTTTGTTATAAAGTTTTATGTTAATTGGACATTCATGCGTCTAGTAGTAGACAAGTGGCCTAACACTTTCGGATAATGACGGAGTGGTCGGTTCACGATTAATAAACTGCCTTAAACCATGTTATGTGGTTATGTGAATTAGATACGAAAATAAAGACAACAATGTAAGGAGGTCACGTCAAAGCAGTTGTAATTATGTCTAAGTTCGAATAATGAAGTTGGCATTAGCCGGGTAAATAATTGGACATTTTCAAGATGACTGAAAATAATACAAAGATTTGTATAAAATACGAAATGAACTGACTAAAATGTAATTAAAAGCAATATTTTTTGCTTAAAAGGTCGAGGATGTAAAAGACAAAAGATATTTACTCCAAACCAACTGTTTTGACGATCTCTACTGGTCCCAACAGATGTTAGAAGGTTTGTAAGGGCGTTGAGTTTCTAGTTATCTTTTTGTAATAGAAAATAGTATTGAAGTGTGTATCAGTATTTCATGATTGTTTTGTGACGGGAATAATCTCAGGTCCATAGACAACAAATGTTTACTGCTTAGTTTTTATTTGTGGGTTAAACATATGGAACAGATATTAGTTATATAATAATTGACAACTATTTGGTTTCCCAAAATAAAAATTATGGTGACTTAGAAGGTGATTTCGATGTTGAGATGAAACGAGGAATTTAAGAACAATGTTCAGTGGACGTAAACTTGTGGATATTGAGGCTTAATAAAGAGGCCAACTTAACAGACGTTACTAAATTATGTATTGTTCTCTAGTAGGCATGCGTTTTACACCACTGAATATTAATGATCTTTCAACTAGGTATCTTAAAAACGGATATATTGTCAAACCCAATTGTTCGAATTTTATAAGAGCTATTTTGGGTAGTCTTTAAAGCGCCAGCTTCACCGGTGAGAAAAACGCGGCGAGTCTCGCCGTGCCATCAAATTCAATAGAAACTATGAATAATCTCTACACGGCGATCATTTGAAGGCACAGCGTGACTATCGCCGCGATTCACCCGTCCGTGGAGATGGCTCCTTAGTCCATTGAAAAGATATTAAGTAGATAGTTCAGTTGTTAGTTGAATGTTGCAGTGTGCCTCAAGTACTTGATAAGTGTACTTGTTAACCGAGAGCAACGATAGACGGGGCTACGTCACGATTATAATTGAAAGGACTTCGGCTTGAAGAGAATGACGAGCTCTTAGCAGTTAGGGTAAGGAAACAGCAGTCTGGAAACATCTGAAAAATAAACAAATTTTCCAGCCAGCTGGTTGACCGTGACCTGATTATCAATTTACGTAAATAATTTCTAGGAAATTCATATGGCTTTGGTAATGTCAGTTCCTAGAATCGATCTCCTCCAAGCCACGTCGAATTACCTAAAATAATACATTATGAAAGATGCCTATATGGTACAAAATTGACCAAGACATGACGACATGACGCTGGTTGTAGAGTGTTCCAATATCAAAGACTTGCTACCAGCCACGATATGACGATGCAAACTCGGTCACGACACAAACTCGAATAGTTTTAGTATTTACACTCCCGGACACCTGAATCGAGCCACCATGCATATTTTTGTTTAAAGGTCTGGTATGTTTTTAAATAATGGTAGCACAAAAACAAAGTGGTTTTGAAGCCAGGCTCACTACCTATAATTTCCGTTCGTCATTGTTCCAAATTTGAAATCAGAATATGTACCAAAAAAAGACAGTTTAATTGCAATAAGTCGCCTTTTCGCGTTTCTCAGAGGCAAAACTAGCATGGAATTTTTGAAGAAAACAATGGTTTGCATAGATAAAACGTTTATTTAGTAATTTGTGTTACCTCCAAGAGCATTTACGACCGTCATGCCCAACCGCATGACGATGGGCAATGAACATACGTGGATATGAAAGAAATTGATTTTAACTTTTATTTTAGTAGTGTTTTTAGTCACTTACCTTGATTTGTAAAACACAAATTCTTATGCATTTTTTATTTTTAAATTTGACCCTTTCACAGTTCAATTTCGTGTCGGGTATGACTTACCGGGTTTTGATATTTAACTACACAATTAATGCCACTGTGATGTGACGTGCTGTGGAATGTTCTCCCATGCTTCCAAGATGGCAGTTTTCAGCTCCTGCGAAGTTTTTGGCTCATCCCATTTTGCATTCATATCAGGGCTTCTCGCTGGCCATTCCATTAATTACCAAAGTAATTACTAAGATACTAAAGTCCTGCAGGTATTCTGAACAATTCTTGCAATGTGCCCCTTTCATTATCCCGCAAAAATTAAATCCTGGCCCACAAACTCAGCATATGGGATCACATGAGCCTCTATGTATTGACGAATGTATCGATCGCTATTTAATTGTGGCAACCGTGGTCCAACCACAAGGCCAGTTTTTCCTTCGCTAGAAATTCCGCCCCCAGACTGTCCATGACCTACCGCCATAACTCACCTTCTCTTCAATGCAACATTGCTGAAAACGTTCTCCCTGTCTTCGGTAGACTTTCCTACGTCTATCATTGCCATATGCATCAGCATAGTCTTGGTCTTGAAGCTGTTCTTGGATCTGTACTGAGGTCAGATGACGATTACGGAAGCTGGTGGTAAAGATAAACAGATCTTGTCGTGCTGTAGAGACCCGGTTTCATGGTCTTCCTTGACAGCGCACGAAGCTGCCAGTCTCCCTGGTATATATGTATGCAAAATTTTTTGAACGGCAGACTTACAGGAAGTTATGCACTTACGTTACGCTGACTAAGCCCAGACTGAAGAAGTGCCACAGCTTGCGCGGCTACTTTAGGTGCGGTATCCATAATTTCGTCAGAAAAGATTAAAACGTAAGGTAAAACTATTTCGATATTATTTTTATGCAAAACAATTAACGAAATAACTATTGACTCATAGAGGCTCTAATCGAAGCTTGTTGCTTCTTTAAGAGCTGATATTCCGATTTTCTTCTCTTTTTAAAATTAGGAACAATGCTGACACCAAAATGATGGCCAGTATGTTAGCTTCAAAACTACATAAAAACTTTTTGTTCAGACTTATCATTATTTTGATGTTTTAGGTCAATAAACTTAAATTGCACGGTTGCTCGATTTAGAAGTTCGGGAGTGTATAATTAGTTTTATGATAAGTAAATGTTTTTCAGAAAGACGGTGAGGTTGTAAGAGTTGCTCATGGTGTGTTGATGATATATTGTTTAAAATTTTGAGTCCTAACTTTGTCCAAATATTACATTGCTTCATGTTATTTAAATTCTTCATAATTTTTTTTTATATTATATTTGAATTTCATGCCGTATTCATTCGTAAAGCGATGCTGCGATTGCCCACCGAACTGAGAAATTAGGCTTCCATCCATTGTGACATCACAGAACACCATTATAGCAATAATACATTATTTAAATATAGAATATTAGGCGCCGTTGACTTTATATGCGACGAAGACGAACACTCCAAGCATCATAGAGAACAATTATTTTTTAATATTAGATTTTTCAGAACTGTATCGGTTTCGGTAATAAGTGATCGTAGAATAAATGCACCAAACAATACATAGAAATAATTTTAAAAACCGATCGTTGGGTATGATAACTATTACCAGTAGTTAACTGTAATTCACTCATGAATAAGGTATAACGAAGAAGAGTGGCGTATTTAGTTACATCAGATGATACGCTTATTTAGTTCGTAAGTCCAAATAATAAGTGACACGAATAATATATGCCAAAATATATTGGTGGACATAAATTAGGTATAGAGCGGCATGTCACGAGCCCGCGTGGTGTTTTCTTGCTGACGGAGCGGTCGGTAGAGAGCTCTCAATTTTTTATACCAACTGAATCCGCTTCCGCTGTCACACACACATTAACACGTATACAATGATAGATACGTTTACCACAAACAAAGGCCCCGCGCGCTCGTGAGCTGCAAGATCTATACGAGTATGTAATGATAAAAAAGTGTGAAAATATTTTTACTATTGGAGCAATGGGAAAATCGTACAGTTTTACCTAATATCTACTCGCGAGACTCTTATAAGCGTATGTGTGATAGAGACTGTCCTCGATTGTAAGTAAATACGAGAGATGGAGGTGTTCTCTCTTTGAAGTGAAACATGCGCCTGCGCCTGTGCGTGACGCATTTTTGATACATGTCAGAAGTAGTACGGAATTTTGTAATACTAATAAATTTTGTATCGTAGTGTATAAATATAATTGTAAGCTATGCAGCTGGTGGGTAGCAGTGGTCACCAAAAGAGTAATATTAAATTATTATTGCTAATGATAATATAGTCGATAGTAAGCCGGTCCTTGTATCTTTGTAATTCAGCTTGGGTTATTGATTTAATTAAGCCTTTCGAATTCTGAAATTGTATGTATACTATGAAATTATCAAAAATGTATGTGTATAGAAAAATAATATTAATCGGCTGGCGAACCTTAGAACCTTGTATGAATAATGTTATTGTACCGATCGTGCACTTCATTTTTCTACTTAACCTAGGCTAAATGTAGCTGGATCGAATCTTAAGTGAAACGCGTATTTTCACACGTGAACAATAATAGTCAAAATACTGCTTGACGCATTACCACAACATCACGCCTTGTTTCCCCGAAGGGTTACCACCACATTTCGCCAGTTATGTTTAACCTTTTGACCGCCACAGTCATGTATAGATGTCAACTGCCATCTGAAGCCTTAACAAAAGATCCAGCAACATTAGTATTTCTTTGTAGTTCCTACTCCCTCTAACTATTTACTAAATAATGTGTGACTTCGTAAACTACCTTACTATTTCTATTGTTGTGTACGTCGCTTCTACAAAACTTAATATTTTATTATTGTCTATGGTTAAATTAGTGACACTTATGTAAAACTCGTTAGTTGCATACCTCCCTAATCAAACTTCTTTACAAATACTAGGTTAAGTAAATCATTAAATTAATTGAATAGATTAATATATTTATATTTGAATGCATTTTGTTTCATCAAAATGATGATTTGCGCCGCGATTTTAATCAGTTTCCTCTACAGATTTTTGTATTTCGTTGTTTACATGTTACGGAGACAACTGTGATATACGAAAAGCTGTCATCTTAGCTAAAGAAAATCAGGATAAAGGATTAGTTTGATATTAGTTAATTAATAAACTTGTAAATATTCGGTGACTAGCGTTCAAAGAATCTGTCGATTAAACTAGATTTATCATGATATTATAATTATAAATTTGATTAGAAATCGTTTTTATTTGTGCCGAATCCAAATATTTTAGCGATTATAGTTCCATTCAAAATGTATTAGTGGATTATTTTTTCGAAATATTTGAAGCGAAGCAAGCTAATATGAATTGATCTCGATCTTACACCCAACCAGAAAGACACGTGAAACAAAAAACGAGTGATTGTGATAATAGTAACAAGACAGACCAGACATTTAATAGAGCGTATGGACCCATTTAACACTTTCTATGCCAAGCACCCAGCATATGGGTCGAAAAATAATTCGTTCGTGTGCCCACAACTCGCATCCGAGTCGTCGCTATATGTAGCTAAAGATGACTTCTGTTCATGCCCACGACTGACGGGTTGTTATAGATTTGCAATAAACATTATATGGCATGCCAATTTGTATGTATTCTATGTACTTAGCGGTGAAAGTGTTAAGAGTCTACTAACGTTTTACCGTATGTCCTACTCTCAACCTTTTCTTGCATTATCATAATAATAACATCTAACATCGCTACTCATGTGAGTGCTGGAAAGGAAAAGGCTGAGATTAAATTTTCTGGTTTATGGTCATATTCAGATATTCGAGTCATTGAGATAATAAAACTGAAAAATGCGGTCGAGAACTTTGCTGAGCTAAAAATATGCACATTTTTTATGAATAAATTAACTTCCACAATAAGTGTCTCATGCACCAACGCCTGCGATGGCAAATTATTGTTTGTTTAGCGCTTATATTGTTGATGAATAACTTAGTATAATTCCTAGGTTGATATGCGATTATTTATAATTGAAAATAATTGTAAATCATTGAAGTTATTATTAGACATTCTCCACTGCTTATGTAACTGCTGTCTAGTTGAGTACATAATATAGATGTTATCTTGCAAAATGTGCTTTATACGTAACTACGTTCTAAAGTGCTAACTTCGCTGTAAGGTGCGTTTTCGCAAGAAGTAATAAATTAATCGTTTTTAAAACCCAAGTTGCAGTTGTGCAGTGGAACGTCAATTTAAATTTCAAGTTAGATTTTATTCTCTTCATATTACACAATGATGTCTATAATATACGCAGATAGTGACCGAATTAAGTTTTTCAATACAAAGAATATATTTTTATATATCCAATGTTACTTTTCCGGGACAGTTTTTAAGAAGCACATTTTATATTCCTTGTGAAATATGAAGCGATGGGATTGAAAAGGATTGGAACTATGATTATTATAACAGTATTGTTAACGGCTATTTTTCCTAAGTAGCGGTGTTATGAGACTTAATAATTTATTTTAGAATGCGGGCCGCCACACTGCCCTAATAATAATCAGTAGCGATTGAGAATTGGGTGAAATATAAAAAAATGAACTTTGAACTGTGTTTGAATTATTTATTACACTGATAAAAACGCTAAATAACCTCATTAATTATTACTAGAAATGCCTTGCCATCGTTTCTTAAATAGGCACAACTTTATTAGGAAAACATACATTAAAGATTATCAGTCTATGAGTTAAATAATAATTCATATAAATAAACAAACTACTGCATACTGACTGATATTAAGCGACGGAGACGTTATGGTGCATCTTCAGATAGTAGAGCTGCGCTTGCGACTCCAGTTCTTGGAGAGACTTCACTACTGGCGCCATCTGCGTCACGTGATCCTGAAAATGACGGAAAGAGGGTGTAGTTATCAATTCACTGCCCGGGCAGAGTCCGCGAATTTCTTGTTCTACCGTCCGACCCCGTAGAATCGCATGGCCCGCCCGCGCTATTACGTCGCTTCGCGTTCTCTTTGCTCGGCTCCTAAGGGTCGTAACGTGATGTTAAATAACCTGTAACCATTCTCAAGAATTGGGCTATCAATTACAAATATATTTTTTCAAACCCGACTGGTAGTTCCAGATATTAGCGCGTTCAAACAAACTCTAGATCTTTATTATAATTGACTCATCATCTGCCTGCCTTTTCCCAACTAAGTTGGGGTCGGCTTCCAGTCTAACCGGATGCAGCTGAATACCAGTAATTTACATGGAGCGACTGCCTATCTGACCTCCACAACCCATTTACTGGGTAACACGATACCCCTTGGCGGACTTTCGGGCTTCTGACGACCCGTAACAACTGTCAAAGATCTACAAATTACAGCCGGGACCAACGGCTTAACGTGCTTTCCGAGGCACGGAGGGGTCTTGGTATGTAAAGATGGTCACCCATCCACGGACCAACCGCGGCAAGCGTAGCTTAACCTTATCGATCGACCCGTGCGGCTGTTTTTTTTATTTTTTATTACTTGGACACAAGCCCCATCTATCTATCTATCTTTATTATAATTAACTACTAACTATAATAGTTAGACATTGGTGCCGATTCCCTTGTTCACAAACTAAACATCATCTGCATCTTTTTCTTTGTATTTCATTAAGAAGAGGACAGAAGATAAATTTTAGTTTAGTCCTGTCAAATTAATCAGCACCTGTCAACTAGTCTCCGTACAAGTTTAGACGTGATTAAAACTTGCCTACTAAAATTACGTCAATTTACGTCAAGCGCTGATTAATTTGACAGGACTAAACTAACATTTTTCTTCTGTCCTTTTCTTAATGAAATAGAAAGAAAAAGATGCACTGAACTTAAATTTAGTTTAGTTTGTGAACAAGGGAATCGGCACCATTATAGCCTCGCGGGCTTTTTTTGTGGGTAATGATGAGTACTATAAACATGTAGTATATTATTTTAAGTATTAACAATAGTTTTCACAGCGCACGCCAATTAAACTTTTATAGGCAGGTTTTTGATACCTTGGGTTACAATTGTTGTAATTTTAGTAGGAATCTCTAATTTTTTAAAAATAAAATAGCCCATGTGAAGAATTAAAAAAATCAGTTAAGTCGTTTTTGAGTTTATCCATTACAAACAAACAAAATACCAAATCTTTTCTCTTCATATTAGTATAGACTAGAGAATACTCGCTATTATTCCGTATTCGGCATTTCTCAACATTTTTTTGTTATCCGTCGAATAGCGTACTCAAAGCCCCCCATTCATAGATTTAATCTTGATGGTAAGTTCAAGAGACTACTACAAGTGTGTATTATTATTTGTGAATAAATAAACTATTTTTATATTCCTTTTTTATGTCGAGTAATAATGGCGAATATTCGACTATTCGCCATAGGGAATGGCGATTAATCGGTATTCGACTATTGGCTATAACAACTATTCGCGGCATCTCTATTATAGATATTCATCAAAGCCAATGTGGTAAGTTCAATTTTTATATTCCTTTTTTATGTCGAGTAATAATGGCAAGTATTCGACTATTCGCCATAGGGAATGGCGATTAATCTGTATTCGACTATTGGCTATAACAACTATTCGCGGCATCTCTAGTATAGACTTCGCCATAGGGAATGGCGATTAATCGGTATTCGACTATTGGCTATAACAACTATTCGCGGCATCTCTAGTATAGATATTCATCAAAGCCAATGTGGTAAGTTCAATTTTTATATTCCTTTTTTATGTCGAGTAATAATGGCAAGTATTCGACTATTCGCCATAGGGAATGGCGATTAATCTGTATTCGACTATTGGCTATAACAACTATTGGCGGCATCTCTAGTATAGACTAGTATACATAGATATTCATCTAAGCCAATGTCTTTACAGAAGAGACTTTCTAAAAATACGCGCCGTCTCCAGAAGTATCGCTTTCTACAAGTAGTCTAATAACAAAAGACTATTTAGATGTGGGTCATGGGTGATGGAAATGATTAATTTGCATAACAACATCACGCCTCTATTCCCGGAAGGGTTAGGCAGAGATTGCCTACAGTACACCCACATTTCGCCAGTTACTAATTTATAAGGTGCGGTTATGACTGCCGTTTGACGATTGTGTCCAAATATGTAATCCTACCTGATACCCAGAACCGGCCGACTTCTTCTTCTGCCCGTACACGACTTTCCCATCAAACTCGTTGGCGGGCACGACCATGTCATTGCCAACCTGCTGGATCGTTATGGTTAAGTGGTCTTCGATGTCAGCCAGGTACTGCAAAGAAGTGAATGCATTGAATAGCTATATTTAATAAGCCTATCATATTAGAGACCTCAACTGTCTTCTGCATTGCGGCAAAAGTTACGAGCGCGATGTAAACCATTTTTATTGAATTTGTCCTTGTTGGGTTCTCGAATTTTGTGAACTTTTAGGCACTTGCCAATAAGAAACAAATTCGCTATCGTTGACTGGATCATCGTTTAATATCAGAGGGACAATTATATTTCTTTAAGACCGTTCGCATTCTAATCTGTCTCACCCCGCGTCGATTGTCGCGTTCGTAAGTCACTTTTTGTTTGGTGAAAATTAACCCGTGGTCGTGCCGACAGAGGGCGCTTTCAGGTTTTCCAAACAAAAGTGTTACGATGGCGGCGACGGTTGCGTATTCGCGCGATGAGATTTAAAATAGATTTCCGATTTTGAATGTTTTAAATTACGGGAATTGGGTATCTTAATACTTGCACGAAAGGCATGTCAAACGCATGTCTTTACGGCAAAAAAAATCAGTAAGAACAAAAAAATAACTTATCGGTAATAGTGTATACCTGTGGCTCGTTGTACCAGGTGCAGCAGCCCCTGGGGTGGTCGTCCGTGAGGTTCGTGTTCCAACAGTTGCGCCCGCGCGACGAACACCACTCGCCGTGGTACCACACCTGCAAACGTACGAGGTAAACGCGAACACTTCGCTCATAACTTGCTAAAAATCAAAGTCGAAGCATGGGGTTTTATTTACAGATATTTTTAAATTATCCAGGGGCAGTTAACCGAGTTTGGGGGATCCGATAAGGTGGGCTACCTAATCGAATCCTATATTGATCAGCATACTACATCCTGCAATCCTGATACTGCCCTGTAAATTGCAAAAAACTTGCAAACAACAGGTAAGAAAGTCGAGCAACCCGCTATCAAGTAAGAAATTCGTCTCAAAAGGAAAAAAAGAATATATTTTATTGGGACACGCACAGAAAATTTAAACAATAAAGAGGAACATTAAAAAGCCTAAAACTAAAAAAAAAATAAAGCCCGTTTGAGGCCAGAAAGGCCTATCGCAGTTCTACAAACCATACAAAACAAAGAGTTGTGTCTCTAAGTTGTAAGGTATATTTAATTTTGTAGGGACGCCATAGCGACCGTGTGTACGTCTATCACTAGATATATCTAGATAGATAGATAGAGTATTATCTTACATACTAATGTAAGATAATACTTTAATGTAAGGCGCACAAGAGAGGTGGCCACTCGTATGCGATCACTCCAGTGTGTGGATGTGCCAACTAGTTAGAGTGAATACAAGTGATTTTAGTAACCTATTGTTTTACTGAGTTACTACTCCTCAAGTGGTGACCCCGGCAAGAAAAACTGAACCTTCCGCGTGAGTCTAATACCGTAAAAAACAATAATTATGGCAACGACAACTGTTCCGGTAGCTGAGTTGACCGCGATCTCTTTTACCTCAAAAATTCCGGATTTTTAGACAGATCAACCGAGGGTCTGGTTTGTTAGAGTCGAAGCAACGTTGGCACCACAAAAACTATCAGATGAAGTTAGATTTGACTTAGTTGTTTCAAAGTTGACCAAAGATGTGGTAACGGATATTTTGATGGAGCCGCCAGCAGTAAAGAAATACGACGAGCTGAAGACTCGCTTATTAACAGTACACAAAGAGTCCAAAAATAGACAGTTACAAAAGCTAATAAGTGAAATGGAACTGGGGGACCAGAAGCCGTCGCAGATTCTGCGACGTATGCGGGAACTGGCCAAAGACAAAATACCTAGATTGATTTTTTATGATTTTTTTACCTTTTCCGGGACTGTGGAGACGAGACTGATAGCAAGACCCATGCGTTCCGCCCGGCCGACACGACCGATGCGATGCACGTAGTTTGACTTCTCGTCCGGCAGAGTCACGTTGATCACTAAGGGAAATACTTCAAGTTTAACGCTAAATGGTGATTTATTTGAAGATTTTATAAATGTGAAGTAAAAAGTTTGAAGAAATTAGTTTCTAAAACCCTTATCAATACTCTGATCAGTAAATCGACTGCCAAGTCGTGATCGGTCGAAGTGTTACCAATTTAAAAAAACGAAGAGGTTTAACATAAATAACTGACTTAATTTTACTCTATGTCACAGATAATATAACACTACCCAGATATTAATTAGGTACCAGGCCCATTTTTTACCATAAAAATCCTATAAAATAACGACAATGCCCCTAGCGGCAACATCGGTACAGGTAGTACTTGACTGGCTGCTCTTGAACTTTCCAAGTTAGCCTTACTTTCTGCCGGCTTGCAGTCATCGTGCAGACAGACGCTGGTGAACTCGCTACCGTAGGATTTAAGGTAGCGTGCCATGTTGTGACAGACTAGCTTGGTTATAAAAATACTTTAAAAAATCCACTTACTAAACGGCAATCCAGAGATATCAATGCCCCTAGCGGCCACATCGGTACAGATGAGGTACTTGACCTGGCTGCTCTTGAACTTCTCCAAGTTAGCCTTACGTTCTGCCGGTTTACGGTCACCGTGCAGACAGACGCAGGTGAACTCGCTACCGCAGGATTTGAGGTAACGTTCCATGTTGTCGCAGTCTAGCTTAGTGCGGCAGAAGATTATGGCCCTGTAGTAATGGTAAAATTTAGAAGGTGACGATATTATTGTTTGCATTTTATTTAGAGAGTGGACATATCGGATCGCCCGGAGGACACGGTGGAGCATACGGTGGAGGTCTGCCCGGCTTGGGCAGAGCACCGCCGTGTCCTCGGTCCTCGTGGAGGCGATGGGTGGCGGAGATCTCTCGCGTCCGGCCCTGGTTCAGGCCATGGTACGGAGCGAGAGGGCATGGGGAGCCGTCACCAACAGTGCGTGCGAAGCAGTAATGCTCGCGAAGGAGGAGGCGGGACGGTTGAGGGAAAGGCAAATTTCGCGCCCTCTCGCCCCTAGCCGCCGCAGGAGAGGCTTGCAGACGGTGAGCAATGGGTAGCTCACCGTCCGGTAAGTACCAGGCCAGGGTCGACAGCTTTGTATTCCACGCGCGCCTCAAAGAGATGTCGTCAGCACAAATGTAGGGGTCCACTAGGACCGATGCCTGCCGGGGTCGCGAGAAGGTACTAAAGGGTCACCGAGGCCCCCGGCAACACAAGTAACAGGAAGGAATACGGGGGGATTTTAGTCAGTAAGAGTCTGACACACCCTCCCGCTCAAAAAAAAGACCATATACCTTTTTTTTTGGGTGGGAAATTATCAAATAACTTCTCCCGCTCTGGGTGGAGCGGGAGGGGTGTCAGACTCTGCGGTTGCCTGTGTTGCCAGAGGACAGGGTATCCCTTTCGGACTTTCCCGCGACTCTGGCAGGATAGACCATAGACCTATGACATAGACTACTACACTTACTACCTCGTAATTACTCAAAGGCAAACCCCGACCGGTTCCGTTCGCATCCTATGCACTTCTATATTTTCTTCCCCTTTAGATTCTCGTCTCAAAAGAACTTCGCGAAGCAATAATAGTTCGACTCGCATAGAATAGAGAAACGTTCAAAGACAACCAAAGGGTTACATTCTTACAATTGCTTTCTTTTTTTTGAAGTTTAATATACGAAGACCTTTTTTTAAATACTTTTTCTATGTTTTCTGCAACAACTGAGAACAACTTACCTGTCCATCTTATTTTCCTTGATGGCGCGCACGCAGTACTCTCCTTTGAGTAACTTGACGGCTTCCGACAACGTCTCCGGGGTAGTGTTGCCGCTACGAATGTTGTCCTTTGAGTGAACGCCGTCCGTCTGTACATGCCTGGTAATGTGCAAGAAGAATGTTGGTTACTATTAGTGTGATATTTCGAACGACGCGTCGACGTGAGAGCGTTTTTAAGCGTATGTAAGTTATAAAAACTTACAACATCATCATCATCATCATCATCTGCCTGCCTTTTCTCAACTTCGTTGGGGTCGGCTTCCAGTCTAACCAGATGCAGCTGAATACCAGTATTTTAAATGGAGCGACTGCCTATCTGACCTCCACAACCCAGTTGCTAGGTAAAACGATACCCCTTGGTAAGACTGGTTGTCAGACTTACGGGCTTCTGACGACCCGTAACGACTGTCAAAGATACACGAATGACGGCCGGGACCAACGGCTTAACGTGCTTTCCGAGGCACGGAAGGGTCTTGGTATGCAAAGATGGTCACCCATCTTCGGACCAACCGCGGCAAGCGTAGCTTAACCAGATCGATTGACCCGTGCGGCTGTTATTATTTAGCCACAAGCCCAAGTTATAAAAACTTACATACGCCTAAAAATACTTTGACGTACACCTATGACCGGCTGATTCGTTTGCAGACTACGGTATGGTTAATTAATTTTTTTGTTTCAACTTGCACAAAGTTGATATTTTTTGTGGTATTGAATTCAGCGCTTTGTCATGTGTGCGCCGGCCCTAAGTTGTCACTGGCAGTCACATGGTCGACGGAACTCAAGATTGCGCCAGTTCGAATATTTGGTCCCGAGTCCTAGTAAGACTGCTCGGGACCTACCCAATTCTCCTCACAAACGATGATGCTCTGTTGTTTGGCGATGTCTTTTCTAGAAACTTACTTGCGCAGAGTCTCCCACTGGCGATCCTTCTGTGGGTCTACGTTGACAACCACGTGGTGCACTGTCTCTGGTACCGAGTCCTCTCCCTTCAGGTCCACCCATGTCGGGAAATGCATTAATTTCTCCTGATAAAGAAATGAAGCAAAATATTTAATCTCTCCTGTAGAGGATTGTCGTGTAGCTCGAACATCATAGGGCTTCCGCTTTCGCAAGTAGAATGAAGGAAAGACGCAAAAGAGTTAATATATTTTTGGAAGAATTGACGGTTTTCCTTCGATGTAAGTCTTTCATTCAGAGCGGTAGTGGGCCCAGCGGTAACGGCCGCGACTTACGAGTTGTAGGTCGTAGGTCAGAACTTTTCTTTGTGTAAATTATTTCATCACCACTGCTCTCTAAACGGTGAAGGAAAACATCGTGAGGAAACCGGCATGTCCTAGAACCAAACATTCGAAGACATGTGACATCTACCAGCCCGCACTGGGCCCGCGTGGTGGTTTACGGCCCACTCCCTCTCACAGAGAGGAGGCCCGTGTCCCAGCAGTGGGAACATTATAGGCTGATTACGTAAGTCTTTCTTTGAGATTCTTCTAGTCATCCTGTGGACCAGTCTCAAAATTCGAACTACTTTTTATAATTATTTTCAACTTTTTTTTCTTCTAAAATATACTTTAAAAAGAGGACTGTATGGGTTCAGAAGTCTCAACAATAAACTCACAGCCATTTTCTTAACTTCGAAAGCGTGTAACGTGGCGGAACAGACGACCATCTGCAGCCGGCGTCCATCGGACGTGATCTTTGGTATCTGTCGGTGAAGGCGTTCGATCAGTTCACCGTAACCTGCCTTCAGCAGACCGTCCGCCTCGTCCAGTACGAAGAAACGACAGTGGGTGAGGGCTAGGTAACCTGTACAACAAAATGGGACATTGGTTGATGTGGCTTCATGAACAAGGATCGAAAAGAAAATATTTCACAACCACAAAAATGTTTCCTGTTTCCTCCCTGCGCTGAGAATGCACTTTATCAAACGATAAAATCCAAATTCATGAGAAACGGCGTGGCCGCTAACTTAACACCAGGCGCGAGTGCTAATTTCGCCATACTAAATTATGCATCATGGATGACAGTTGAGATAGTAAATTACTAAGTTGTTATATGAATAACTTCGTAATGCAACAACTTCAATTAACAGGTTGCTAGTGGAGCTGATTGGTCATGCCCTATATTGTATTTTTCTCTCTTTGTAGCCACGAAGTTAACATATATCGCCACCTGAGTTGAAAAAAGTCCTAGCTGTCTCATAAAATGGCTGTCATTCAAACTTACCTCCTTGAATCAGATCCTCCAGCCGCCCAGGGGTGCCCACAACGATGTCGATGCCGGCATTCAGCGAATTGATCTGATCCTTAACATTTATGCCTCCTACTACCAGCAGCTCGCGAATCTTTGGGTTTTCCAGATGCTTCTTGAACTTTGTTATCTGATTGCAAGTTTGTTCTGCTAATTCTCTTGAGGGCTGTGTAGAAAGATAAGTTTATTATTTCTGATTTCTTGAATGGTTGCAATCATGTATTTCCTTGATGTTTAGAACTCAGGGTGCATATTTCCGGGGTCGCGGGAAGGTACCAAAGGGTTACCGAGGCCCAATGGCAACACAGGCAACGGAAGGATGGGTTTTAGTCAGTAAGAGTCTGACACACCCTCCCGCTCCGCCCAGACCGGGAGAAGTTATTTGATGATTTCCCACGCAAAAAAAAAGGGTGCATATTTGAAATAATGCAATACTACACTACACTTCGAGGTATATAGACTCTTTGATTTATACTAGAACTAACTGCGCCTCGCGATTTCACCCGCATAAGTCTCGATCCCGTGGGAAAATCGGGATAAAAAGTATGCTATGTCCTAATTCTGGTCATGGTCTACCCCCCATCTGCCAAATTTAATCCAAATCCGTTCAGCCGTTTTAGCGTGAAAGCGTAACAAACAAACTCACTTTCACATTTATAATATTATTAAGAATAGCGACTCGCCCTTGATTCACACGGTTTTTACGACTTGACAAAACATCGAGATTTGTTTATCATATTATGTACTATCGCGGACATCTGCGGTTTATCTAACAAAATACTTTGAACTACGCAACGTGCGTAAGAGCGGTCAAGTCCCGTCCACAAATAGTTTTGGCGAATCACAGGGAATTCCCAAAACAATCGTTTTACATACACGTCTGCACCCGCCACTAGACAGCTTATCCTTTTGTTCTATTATTCAAAAAAAGTAAAGCTGTTTCGATAACAACAACCTTATTTAAAAAATAAGCACGTGTTTTAAATGTAGATGGCCATGTATTTATTCTGACTAAGCTCTCGTAAGCCCAGTTATTAATCCAGCAGTTTTACACTTTTACCTCTTCTTTTTATTTAGTTGAATATATGTATATTACAGTTTATCGTCCATACTACAACTCAAAATATAAATCACAATTTAGATATACTTATTTGCGAAATTAACATAATTAGATATGTAGTTATTAAATGCCTAAGAAACACTTAATAAATATTTTGTACAACTAACAATTTATTTCATTTTTCTTTAATTTTATTAGAGAACCTCACCCTACAATCAGTAATGCACTTAATTGATTAAATAAAAATACCGGATGGCTTCAAATTATTCAAATTAAAGTAATTATTTAATCATAATATATCTGATATAATAACAAAGAAATGTGAATAGATTATAATAATTTGTTGTACTTCAAATTATTAAAATAATTATTTAATCATAATTATCTGATATAAAACAAAGAAATGTTAATAGCTTGCAATTATTTCTCTTCACAAATAAACTGTCGCCATTTACTGCAAAAATCACTTACTGTACATGCGATTCCAATATATTCTCGCTGGCATATTGACTCTCATAGCATTATCAAAAATAAAAAGGAATTTAAATGAATGAAAAATGCCTTACCGAGAATTCAACTCACCCGCACAATACAACTATGTTGCTTACAGTAGAAACACAGGTATTTGTGTGTTGATTCACGGGAAAAGTCCGTGATCGTTTAATACTAATGTATTATAACGTAGTCACATAGACAAGACACAAAATGCTGTTTTATTTTATAATAATTATATGTATGTATACCGGATGACATTTTTTACCGTCTCGAGAATATTAAGGTGTGTTGTGTAAGAGGAACAGAAGCCATACCAGAGAATATTTGCTTAGTACCATTGAGATTGACAAGGTTCGGAATTTCCTAAAAAAATCATGAAAACTATCCATCCTACGGCCCGTGCGTAAAACTAATAATAGCCAAAATAGGAGATAGTAAACGAAGCGGCGCGCGGCGTAGGCTGCGATCGCGCATGAATGAAAGTAAACGTGCGAGCGAAACGCACACAGTGTTGCGGTTGCCGTTTCCAAACAGGTTTATTTAAATTTTGCAAAACAGACCAACTCACCACGGATAAATAATCTTTGTCTCTAAAAGGTACCTACCTAAAAACCGCTACCGCTACCTGAAGTGTTTACAGCGGTCTTTAGGTAGGTACCTTTCAGAGACAATGATTATTTATCCATGTTGAGTTGGCCTGATCTGTTTTGCAACATTTAAACAAACCTGTTTATGTAGTATTCTTACACAATCACTGACTAAATGGAATGATTAGTAATACATTAATTTGTAGGTATTTCGAAGGTTTTTTCTTACAATAGGTATTCGTTAGATTATCATTAGCTACTAACTTATTATTTCATATAAATTTACATAAAGTGAGGTTATGAAATATTAGGCGAAGTCGATTTTAAATTAGGTAATTGGTGTTTATTATGCAAGTAATCAAATCATTCAATGTATTAATGGATTTGTAAAAGGGAGTGCCATTACCCATCACTGTGCCATCACTAACTAAACCGTCCAAGGTCGAGATGACCCATTTGTTACCCGACTACGGCGCAGCAAAAAGGAGGGTTATTTAAATGATTAGTAACCGCTGATACGTCCGTAATATGAGGGAAGTGCTGGGAATTTGAGGAGCAGGGATACCGTTCCTTCGCAGCGACTGAAGATGTTCTTCTTCTGCGTACATTCGCCTCACACTGGCTGTTTTCACCAGACAGGATATAAAATCGCACCATTGCGAGGTACTCTACATTAGAATATTCGTACATGTTTACATACGATAACTATCACCGGGCGGACCATCGGTGCATACGCGGAAACAAACAGCGCGACGTCACGCTGCCGTGACTAATCGTAGACTGAAGCGCGGGACGCGGGCGGGCGGGGATGTGCGAGCGAGCGGCTCGTGCGCCTGATATCAAAGAAGCCGACGGCAAGTGCGGCGAGTACCTATCGGCTGCAAAAGAACGGATCTACGAATTCATTGATAAATTCTGCACATTTAGTAGGGTGCGTATGATTTGAATTTCGATATTTTTTCATCGATTTATAATTTTTTTTTTTTTCGTTTTTATTGTTTTAGTATGAAAAGTTTACTTCAAATGGGTAGTATTTAATGATATATCAATTTCTTTACAGGTTGAAGAAAAAAAAAAACAAAAAAATTGTCTATGCCATAGGCTTCTACTCCGTTCACCTACTATACCCTGTTTTTCGAGACGGTAAAAAAAGTCAGCCGGTATGTAGTTAAACGAACTTCAGAATAAATTCAGGAGGCGAATATCTGCCACGCGATTTCCAAACCAATTTGTTCGCCTAGAATTCTATACAACCCCAGAGTTAGTTGTCATCAGTTTGGTGGACCCAATAACGAAAGTTCTATCTTTTGTCTTTTCCATCTTTGTTTATTCTCTCACTCACCTCAATAATAATAGATCGCGGCGCGTTATTTGCAGGTTTAGCATCCACGACGCTGTCTGAAGACACCACATTCTGCTTCATATTGTCCTTTGGTGCTGTGGTGATGCCTATGTACTCTGCCGGTGGTGGGTACTACATAAAGATAAGCTACAATTTTACTATGTTATTGTTCTCATGAATAGAATTATTGTCAATGTAGGCAGAAAATTGTAGATAAAATTTCTAAGAAGCCTAGCTGAGGCCATGTAATTTTAAGGTTCATACAATTTTGCTTTTATATTTATTTATTGGAGTCTTTGTAGAGTTGAATATAATTCACTTTACAGTTAGGTACATAAACAGTCATATTCTAATGGGCAGTGAAACCAATAAGCTTCCTTTTCAAACAATAGAAGGAAAAGTAGCTTAAAATTATGTTTTATAGAGATAGGTTGCAAGAATAATCAAAAAATGTAACATTTCAAACTGATTCCTATGGTTACTAAGAATGTATACCTTAAATGGCATCTTGCCAAAATTAAAGCTCATTTCAGCATTTTTGAGTACAACAGCAGGGAAGTAGCAGTCTGCGCGCCTTTCCGGAGCGAGGGTATAGGCCACTCCGAGGTTTTCTCCATTCTTAGTGTAGCTGATCTCGCCATTGTTCAGGTTTAGTAGGCAACCTGAAATAATTCACAGTAATAACCAAATTACCAATGTTTTAAGGAAATGGTTTATAAGTGTGTACTTTATGTAATGCTAAACAATTTATCTTCTTTATGTTAAAGATCAGTACAAACAACATACCTATGACATCATTCTTTCCATATGCAGAACCATAGTCATCAAAGTTCTTGGCATTGGACTTCTTGCCTGTGCCTCCAAACCCAAAACCCAGACGGTCTGTACCCAGATCCAGTCTTGCCTAAAAAATAATTACAAGTTATTTTGTACATTTACTCATAGTACATACTTATACTATATCCTGAGATACCTGTATTACCCACAGCCAGGTTATGTTTATAAATATTTTAAAACATGATGCAAAGATAATAAATAAATCTTGATTTATTTGAATAATTTCAGGGTTCATTGATTTCATAGTTATGAGATGTTCTGCGTTTTTTAAATTTTAGGTAAGGTATTTCTACTTACGGCCTGTGTAGACCAGCCCACACGGCATAAGCCTTCATCGGTGACAGTGGCTTCATAGTAATAAGCCCCCTTGCTGTGCACGCCCTTAGTGGCCCTGCAGCCATGCCAGCCCTTCTGGTCGCGCGACTGGCATCGCAGCCCGTCCGGCGTCACCGCCAGTGCATCCGTGCGATCAAAGAACGACATCGTCAATTCTGTCGATATCGTTTGTATTATCTTACTCGTCTTCCCTTCCTGTATATCTTTCAAAGTCTCCCACACTATTTGCAGGATCGGCAAACAGAAGGCACCAGTCTTCCCGCTGCCTGTTTCAGCAGCCATAAGCACGTCTCCACCACCCAAGATGAGCGGTATTGCCTCAGCCTGGACATCTGTTGGTAGATTCCAGTCCATCTCCTCAATGGCCTTCCCCAGCTCGGGGAGGACACCAAACTCTTCAAACGCAGTCATTTGTTGTACTTATCTAGTATTCCTACGTATAAAGTATGTAATTTTACAGCAGATTTTATGAGGCCGAACCACAAGAAAGTTCGGCAATATTTGGCATTTACTGACAGACTCACTCACAAACTGACGGCTGCTGCCGACTCTCTGCAGTCTGACTGACAGTCTTGACATATCGCAGTATTCTGCAATATTTTACAAATCTTCATGTTGCTCTGCATTCTCACATCAAGCGTTGGAGATAAGCCGAATTACATTAAACATTAAAATTATTAATACTTCTCTAGTTACATTTGTATATAAGACATTTCTTATGAAAAAGTTCTTATGGAACCAGGGAACAAATCTAACTTATGGAATTAGTAACTGCTTATTAAATAGCATGGAATTGATGTACACATGGAATTTGTAAATACTACATAGATTGTAAGTAGGTAGTGGGGATCGAATTTCAACGCGAGGGCGACCACATAATTAATAATTATTCGAATAAATATTTCAATACTTAGCTTTTTTAAATTCTGAGTTAATTTCTGTCGCTGTTCCGTTGCATCGCGGCTCGCTCATTTTTTTTTTATAACTGCATAATGAGGTCCAACCTAATGTTTTTCTGTTTATTTATCTCCCTTATAACTATCATTACAGGTTTCATTACCCAATGCGATAGTACGATCTCATAAAATGCAGTTATTATTAAAAATATTTACAATTATTAAGAAATTACCTTTTCTATCTATTGCACTGATGCCCTCTAGCGGGAGCCGTAACAGAACGAAATGTCAGCTAATGCTAAATAAAATTATTTGTGTGTAATGCTGAATAAAATTATCTGTGTGCCAGTGTAATGTCACTGTCAAATTTTCACAAACGAAAAATAACCTAATTTTTCTAGGCACACAATGTTATTTTCTTAACGAATTGATAAAATGGAGCTAGAACTACTCCAAGACTCGGGAAAAAAAAATCCAGCAAAGCTATCTTCTACAGGAAAAGTATTAATTTATGTTACCGGAGGCCTAGCTGTTGGAGTCAGTATAATTTGTATACCGTTCACCGTACCAGCGCTGAGGAAAGTTTGTTTGCCTTACGTTCCTGCCACCACAGAACAACTCCTTGGAGTTAGCAAAGCTTTAGCTGGTCGCAGTGGTAAACTATTAGATGTGGGTTCGGGCGATGGAAGGATTGTGTTTACCGCAGCCAAGTTAGGTTTTCAAGCAGATGGAGTAGAGTTAAACCCCTGGCTAGTCTACTATTCTCGAATCGCTGCGTTACTGAAACCGGAATACCGAGGCAGCAAATTCTTTCGGCGTGACTTATGGAAGTTTGACCTAAAGCCGTACAACAACATAGTGATATTTGGTGTTGGACAGATGATGAAGGACTTTGAAAATAAGTTATTAACAGAGACAAACAAAGACACAGTGGTAGTGGCATGCCGGTTCCCATTGCCAAATATGACTCCTGTAGAAACAATTGGGAGTGGTGTGGACACTGTTTGGAAATATGTTGTAAAAAGATAGATGAGAATGAAAAACTTAGATATTTTTATATAGATTAGCTTAGTTATTAAATTAATATACATTGTTGACTGTACAAAAAATATTTTTTCTAAAAGCGGCCACTTCTTTTCCTGCCTGTGTACTTGGTATCAGCCTTTGTGTCCTTGCCTTGTTTCCTTCTTCTTTCCTTTTTTTCCAGAATCCAAGCTCTTGTGTTTTTAAGTGGTTTGCCTCTACTATTTCTTGTTGCTTCTCTTTTAGCATACTTGACTTGAAGATTGTTGTCCATTTCATCAGTACCTAGAAAACAGGAAATTCACATACTAAAGGTGTCTAAAATATTCACAAAAAATAAATGGGATTAAAAAAATAATGATCATTTAAGTGAGTAGACACTCACTGGGTATAAGCTTTCTTTCATTACCATCAGTATACTTGGTGTTGAGTGTCATACATAAGAATATGTCCAACTGCATCTATTATAAATTATAATTATATTTAACAAATACCTAATGCTTGAGGTAGTGGCGCAGATCCTCCAGTCATCAGAACTAAGAAGAATTTCTTAGCTTTGGCAGAATTAGGAAAGTCTACAACTACACCTCCGTAGAAGCCAGCCTTCATGGCTTGTGAGGTGACCAGATCCATTTGACTCTCATTCTCTGGGTAGAACTGGAATACTGCTCTGGCTGATCTTGACTGAAATCAAATAATATGTCAATCATTGAATAATAAAAAAACAGGATAGCTTATTTGAAATCATGAAAATAGAACCTACTTAATATAAAAAGAGGGTTTATTTTTTCAGATCTAAGGATCAAGCTACTTCATTAATTTATTCTGGTTCATAAAACAAAGGTACAGTTTATCAATAAAGATTCACATACCAAAGAAGCATACAAGGAACTAAAGAACTGATGAAGCCTTTTGACAGGGTGATGAGATTTCTTATCAGCATTGAACAGCCACTGCAAGGCTGATACTGAGACCGCTCCATCAAAACACCCTGCTCTGAATGGCACTCCTTCGCCCATGTCTGATAGTACTAGGTCACCTTCTGTTTCTCTTTCTTTGGCTACATCTGAAACGTAAGTTATTGTTAGTCACAGGCAGTGGGCCACAAGCCAGAAGTTTTAAGTGAGTTTATTCAATTTCACTGCTGCTTAACATGTTAAAAAATTTAAGGGTTGCTAAGATGCATAATGCAATTATTTTGAAACTTACTTTATTGTGATGATAAAGATGAACAATTTTTGTAATTAAAAGATTTACGTACCAAGCATAGAGGGTGATATATCCATGCCAATCCACATGTGTCCATTTTCCTCTAGAACTGTGCCAGATAGGCCCGAGCCGCATCCTATATCCAGGAGAAGACAGGGAGTATCCTCAGATAACAGCAGTAACTCGAGGCATCTTTCTGTCATCTGTGCTTGGATATCCATAATACGTGAACTGAAAAAATAGAATATCCAATGTAGTCACGTCATGACCGAATTTGTGATTGCCGGAAGTTATTAGTAGGGTAAACTTACTTCTGAGTGTATTTTCGGGCTTCATCTTCATTGTAGAACTAAAAATAACAAAACATTGGTGATTATTCAGGTAAACAAATGGATTGTACACTCAGTTTAATGTTTATAATAAAATAATGCTTACAACTTCAGGTGGCGCTTGGTGTTCTGGTCTCTTTGACATTGTTACAAATTGATTACGAAGACCCAATATTAAATTATTTTAAATAAAAACAAAGCGACACGAGACCTAACCTTAACAACTATAGCTGACGTTTCGCAGACTTGACGTTTCTTTTTGACAATTATTTTCTGAATGTTGGATAAACGTTATGTCCACAGACTATTAGCAGCGTTCATTTAATAATCATCATTTCAGCCGAGAGACGTCTACTGCTGCATAGGCCTTCCAAACCGTAGCCACATCGACCGGTCCTATGCTTTTCGCATTCAGCGGATTCCCACGGCCTTCATGAGCTCGTATTGAACTTAAAAATGTATCATCACAACGATGGAAAGTTACTAAGCCCCGCGCGACGCCGATTTGGAGTCAAACAATAGAAAATAAATCGCGGCTCATTAGCCGTCCTTGACCAAAATCGACTACATCTATATTTAATATACGCAAATGTCAATGTCAGCACTCAGCTGTTATATCAATATCCGTACCGTTAATGTCAAAATAACGCGGGAGAAGATAGATTTAATAGATTATTAACATTTACTGTTTTTGTCTCTCTAATTTAAACGATTTCTTTGATAGTACATTAAATTTATTATGCTTACAATATGCCTAGAGCGTTAAGTTTGAAAAAGGTACAACACCTAAAATCTGCTAAACTCGTAAGTTATCTTTATTTTCTTATTTTAATGTTTAACTTGTCTCAACAGGTTGGTCCTACAAAGAATCAAAAATCAGTAACAGATTTCTTTAAAAATGCTACTAACAGTGCCAGTCAGAAACCTCGTGCTACTGCTAAACCCCAAACACAAGCTAAAAGTCCAGAAAAGAGTTTCAAAAGAAAGGCATCATCACCAATCTCCATAAATGAAGACGTAAACAAACCGGCAATAAAAGGTAATGTAAATCTTGGCTCGACTTCTAATACACCAAAAAAGATCAAGACTGAAAATGGTATCATAAGTTCCTCACCCCCTAAAACCAGTCCTATGAAGAAGTCACCTAACAAGGAAAATGTATTTCACACAAAAATCTCTCCAAAGAAGAATTTATTGGCAGATTTTGAGGGACCCAATAAACATGGTGTAAATGTAGATGGTGTTATTGAGAAGAAAAAAGAGGGACATCTCACATCTTTGCCTGATATTGAGAATAAAGTACAAAATCATGTATCAACAGATAAGGTAAATGACTTAAAAAAGGAATCATGTGTATTTGAAAATGGAAAGCCAGAAGATTGTAGACAAAAAGTGGTTACTCCCAAAAAATCTCCATGTAAAAATAATGTAAATGGTAACAGCTTACATAGAAGAACACCTAAGAAAAGTCCTCTGACAGGTATGTAGGTAGTTTTAGAAATCCTATTTATTATGTTATAGGTTTTATTATTATTTATTAAAAAAACAGAACTGGCACCATGTGGGAATAGACTTTAAGCAGTTCTGCCTACCCCTTTAAAGAATGCAGGCATGTACCAGCGCTGAGGTAAGTTTGTTTGCCTTAGGTTCTTGCCACCACAGAACAACTCCTTGGAGTTAGCAAAGCTTTGGCTGTTTGCAGTGGTAAACTATTAGATTCGGGTTCAGGTGATGAAAGGATTGTGTTTACCACAGCCATGTTAGGTTTTCAAGCAGATGGAGTAGAGTTAACTTTTTATATTTTTTAGAGTTCTTCTGCTCACCAGACAATAAGTTGACAACTCCAGAGAAAACCCTCAAAGAAGTGATTTCTCCTTCTAAAACTGATTCAACCCTAAAACTACTGGATTTCAGCACAGAGGATGTATGTGATAACTTTGAGGATGACTGGGATGTTGATGATATTGAAGAGGTATGATATGACAATGCAATGCAATTTAGGTTGTTTGATGGTGTATACATATATTGAGGCTAGTTACATACACAGCTATACACTATACACCTCTGCCTAGACCCATATTTTGCTGGTCAACTCTGTTCTCATCATATGAAATAAGTCACCGTTTTTTGGAGACTTCTGTTTTATAATGACCCTATAAATAAAGTGAGATTTAAAAATTAACAACAAAAACTTGCTAAAATGGTGATGAATTCTGAGCTGTCTCTCATACCACCAGCTAAAAATGGTTTTTGGTCTTCCTTGTAGCTTGCCATAATATTTACAAGTATTTGCCTGACACCTGGTGTCGCTGTTAAACATTAAGGACACAAAACCTGTCTAAAAAAGACTGCATGAATGTATGTTTACTGATAATGACTCATACAATGTCATAATATTATGTACTAGTGAATGCATATTCTTACAGAACAAAATTGTCCTTGAAATTAGTCTGATGGTAAAATAATTGAAGTGTTTTTGTGATTCTATTTTTAGCACAAATAAAAAATCAATTGGCTTTTATCTCTTCTCTTTATTGTAACACATTTGCTTCCTTACTTTGTTGAAGATTATCAGTAAGAACTTACAGGAACATTCTGATCAGTTTTGATCAGTCTTTAAAAAATGGGTTACTTTATATACAATAATAATAATACATTATTTATTGCGAGTAACCATGTGACTCATACAGTGTTAGTGACAATTTCAATGCAAATGTAAAAAAGAAAATTAATTTATAAACATATTAATTTTTTCCCAGGATGGTATTGAAGATCTTGATCTGAGCACAATGCAGCGCTGTGAGATAATTAGTGCTAAGAACATGACAACTAGAACAGAACTTCGACTGAAGAACAGTGATGGCATGAAGGCAACATGCTTTGTTGAAGGAATATGGTGAGACTTAGAATTTTGGTACAGAATGGTAATATGCCTCTTACTATTGTAATAATGACCAAAAAACAAATACAGTTCATGGAATCAGAAGAACATTCATATCTAATTGCCTTATCAATGTATACAAAGTATTGTACTTACAATTATTATTAAAAGTCACCTAACCATTGATTTTATAGCTTATTTTTCTCCATTGTAGATAATTTTGTAATGGGAAATTCTCTAGATCATGCTTTTCTTTTAACAATCTTTATAAATGAATTAAAGTACTCTCAAATAAAAATATTTCAGGCTCGACACCCCCCTACTTATTGGCGACATAGTCAGCATACTTGCGTCACGAGACTCTTCAGGTCACTACAGTGTGACCAACACATCCGGACTGCTAGTGCTGCGCCCAGATCACTTGGTGTCCAGCACTAGTGTTGTAGCTGGCGTGTTCTGTAAGCGTAAGGCTGTGTTGCAGGAAAGGTGGAGAGGGATAGACTCAGCTAATATGGCTGTAAGTGGAGCATTTTTTCTAATAAAATAAGTCTCAGGTTTTGCTGAAAACAGCTGTGCATAAAAAAAAGAGCTTTTACAAAAATAATCATTGCAATTGCAAAAAAAAGCAATGCTGGTAATTATTACTTAATAAATATCATAATCATTATCTAAAAGATATCCGATACTGGACATGGGACTCACCCAAGCTTTGCAAAAACAACTGATACTACACATCTCGCAGCAATATAACTAACTTTAGAATCTATCTTTCAGATGACTATAGGAATATTAATCCACGAGTTGGTGCAAAAGGCACTGACTCAAAAAATCTCATCAATAGAACAACTGCGCTCAGTCACTGACAGTATTATAAAGGAGTCCATGGAAAGACTGTATGACACTGGGCTGAGTGAGGAGGAGGCGCGGACTAATATCTACAAATATGTACCGCCACTCGCCGACTTTATGAACACTTATGTCGCAGATAAACCGCCTACAGTCGCAGTAAGTAAAATATTTTTGTATGTTATTTTATTATCTTTATTTTTGCTGGAAGAAAATGTTTTGCATTCATGGTGGAAAATATTTCTGTCCACATTCACTTTTCTCAAGAGCGTGCAAGACAAGACATGTATATTTACAAAAATATAAAAAACTTAATTTATAGTAGTGGTGTTTTGGCGGACTTAATGCCACAAGGCATTCTCTACCAGTCAACCTTTGGGCTTCCTTCATCCTTTCTGGGAAAAGGTATTGGAACTTGTCCTATAAAATAATTGTATGTCTTCACGAATAAATCGTTGTCAACAACCTGGACTTCTCCTTGTGCCGGAAACGGTGACGATATCCCCTACAAACTGGCGCCCAACAATAGACAACATTGTGATAGGCATAAAAAAAGCCATTTTGTGTTCGTAATTCATATAAAAGAAAATATATAATCCTGTAATAGACCTTTTATTATGTATTTTCAGAATGTCAAAATAGACAAAGACAACTGGTCAGGACACATTGATAAAATATTAGATATTGAAGAGAATTTATGCTGCCCTAAACTGGGGCTAAAGGGTAAAATTGACGCCACTGTACAAGTCACAATTCACGAGAGAAATGGTAAGAAAGAACATCTGAATACAGTACTTATCTGTTACTATGCCATAATTATGGAGTTTTTTTTGTTATATAATTATGACTGCTTTTTTCAAATATTCATATTTTCGTTACTAAAAATATATATTCCCTTTGAAACCGAACGAGAGTATAGAGTAATCATGGTTTTGCAGGTCGTCAAAAGGCAGTAGTTCCTCTAGAACTGAAGAGTGGCAAGGCGTCCATGTCAGCTGAACACCGCGGTCAACTAGTGCTGTACGGCATGATGCTTAACGTGCAGAACTGTGAGGACCCCACCCAGGCCGCACAGCGCGGTCTACTGCTATACTTGAAGTAAGTAATCACGCTATATCGTCCCCATAGAACGATAATTCACTAAGTCCAGAAGTGGTCAAAATGGTTTTAAATGTCAGAAAACTCAACATATATTTCTGCAAATTTCTGTCTAACTATAATTTCAATAAGTTATATAGTTTTCGTTTTAGATTGTGCGAAAACACATCATGTTGACAAGTTGAAGCTTAAAGTTGGGGAACAAATACCTAACTTACTTAATTATTTTATGATTACCTAAAATCAGCAAGACACAATACTTAAGTAAATTTTATATTATATATATATATATAATATAAAATTTACTTAAGTATTGTTACTGTAAATATAACTATTTTAATATATATATTAAAATAGTTATATTTTAATGATTTTCTTATCCACAATTATGTCTACTAGGAGCGATAAATAAAAAATAAATAAAAAGTAAAAATGCCTTTTATTTCATGCATAAAATAAGATTAACAATTATAGATTGATTCAATTTCATAAATATTATTGTTTAGTTTTCATTTTCATAATTGCAATCAAAAATGTATTATTTAACTTGACAATATCAATATAATGTACGATAGAGCGATAAATTACTTATTCATTATTTTTAGAATATTATGTTGCTCTCAGAAAGAAGTTACAATATAACTAAATCAATTCTATCTAATTAGTTTAAAGATGGGTGAAATATCCCTAACTCAGATCGAAAAATCACTAACTTCAAAACTAAATGATTCAATGGTAAAAATTAATTACTTTCATTTTTCTTAATTATCTTTAAAACAAATGATTTTCTTTTAATATTTTATATTAAAACATAAGCTTGAATCAAATAACAATGAGGTAAAATCATAAATTCAGAAATATGTAATGTCAAATGAAAGTTACGTTTTTAATTCTTTTTTTTTCCTCTCTTATCTCATTTTGGTCATTTTCGACTTAATGACTTTTCGCTCTACGGGGACAATATGCCTAAGGGTTAAAGGATAAAAACAATCAAATCCTGCAACCCACTTTTCGTGGTCCAATTGAACCCAACGAAACAACGATGCAACGATTGTCCTATACGAACCCAATTGGGAAGATGTTACTCCTACCTCGTCAATACTTCAGCAGGGTGTGGATGTGGCCCTGTGTCGCAAACTATGTTTCACCTTCTATCCTGCCCACTGTGACCCAAAACTGCAGCCGAAGTGATCGTTTTGGGCCAACAAAATTTGATTTGGGCCAAAAAGATTTGTCAGCGACACGAAGAAGAAGATAAAAAAATCCCGTATTACGTCGGTGGACGGTAGTGCGCGGAGACAAGGCCGCCCATTGTATATTATGTAGTGTTTGATTTATTTTTTTGTTATGTATTTTTGTGGTGTACGATAAAGTATATATTATTATAAATAATAAATAAATAAATAATGACGCGAGGCGGATGCTATAGTTAATCATGCCAGTCATTCAGGCCGTCGAAGTAACTGAAGTGAACTGGAACTTTTGTACAGTCAGCGTCAAAAATATCAGCACGAACCGACTGTTCAAAATGATCTCAAACTTCATGTCGATTTGATAAAATTCTTTTCAGAATGACAGTTGTCGTGTAATTTATTCATTTTGAAACAGTTCTTGTGTCGTTGATTTAATATTTAATTTTCATAGTTGTTTAGATCATTTTGAACAATCTGTTCGTCCCGATATTATTGACGCTGACTGTACTGTAATTACGACCAGTAGTGGTAGCCTATTCAATAAGAAGATATTCCACTAAAGTGGAATTATTATTTCACTGGAGTAATCTGACATGTGCTAGCTGTCACTTTGTGTAATAAAATCATCATATTTATTGTAATGGTGAACGTTTAGGTTAATCGATTTATATAGGTGTAAAATAAATGTATAATAATAAGTGTAAAAGTCTAGAATACAATAAATATGACCATTTTATTATACAAAGTTGTCACTTTGTATAATAAAATGGTCATATTTATTGCAGCTGTCGCTAGCACATGTCAGATTACTCCAGTTAATAATCATTCTACTTTAGGTCTGTATTATTATAATTATCTTCATTGGTGCAGGGATCGCGTCGAGTTACGTGAGGTGAGCTGTGGCTACCCGGAGCGCCGCGACTTAGTGATGCTACGTAATCAACTTGTGCAGTACCTTAGCACTTCGCCGCAGGATATTGACCCAGGTATCTTATTATTTTCTATCTATGCTATCTATGTTCTTATTTATTATACCAGCAAAATATAGTAAAAGTTGTATGTCTATGTGTGTACGTATATATAATAAGATACCAAGTATCTCAAGACCTTAAATATGAGATTATTCAAAAATAAATTGCATGCAAAACTATGAGTATACAACCATTCGGTTGTGTAGTCATAGTTTTTATAGTGTCAGAAGAAAATTTGTATGCATATCACTGTTTGGCAAAAGCATGTTATACAATATTTTTTGTATTTTACCATCTTTTATACCATAAGAAGAGGTCACGTTTCACATCAGTTGGTGGTTGGTATAAACAGAAAGAAAAAGAAAGAACTGACGGAATCCTAACTAATATTATAAATGCGAAAGTGATTTTTTTACGCTTTCACGCTAAAACGGCTGAACGGATTTGAATGAAATTCGGCACATGGGTAAACCATGACTTGACATAGGATACTTTTAAACCCGGAAGTACGTTCTCGTGGGAAAATTTCCTATCTCCACGCGGGTGAAACTGCGGGCAAAAGCTAGTAAATAAATAAAGTGCATATGAAATATAGGCAATTTTTAAATAACCAAATGTGAAAATGAATAACGTCGCAATCGCTACTGCTGAGCATAAGGTGCTGGGTTAAATTCCCGGGTCGGGAGAAAGTGTTATTGGTTTTTCCATCTGGAATTTCTTAGTAGCAACTCGGAGTCTGGATTTGTGCCCAGGTGATGGCAATAGGCTCGCCCCCTATTACATGGGACTTAGACATAACTGGCGAAATGTGGGTGTACTACAGGTACCTACATGTTTGCCTAACCCTTCGGGGAATACATGCGTAATGTTATGTATGTATGTATGTGTATGAATAACTTACTTCATCAATATCAGAATACCACAAAACATTACGATTATAATTAATAATTTACAAATTTGTAAATCTAGAGCGTATACCAAAAACTCTAAGCCACGGAAAAACATTACAAGTACTTATTTAAATAATAAAATTATAATTATGTCGTATCTCTATGTATTTTACGGTAAATAAATAAATTGTAGTTACAATTCTACAATTTTGCGTAAAACAAAAAAAAAAAAGTAATAAAAATGTGTTTTTCCGGAAAACAACTCAGGGTATGACAAATTTATTCCTTTATATTTTTATGCCATTCATATCTTTAGTTCTAGTGGCATGATAGTATCGGTGAAGAAGAGAATATAGTAATTAGGCAACCTAGGAGGTACAGAAAACGCATAACTTTAATATAATTATAATAAATATACCGGATTTCACTTTTATTGAAAGATTCAGAGTAAGTAAATCTGGAGGGAAATAATATTTACTATTGGTGAACTCAAATATCTCAAGCATGCGAAACACATGATTGAAGATTTTTCAAAAATCGACTCCTTTCGGGGTTAAAAGGGAGGTGTTCCTCCCTGTTTATATGCATATTTTATTTTTACAATGACCAATAAATTAAATAATAAGTGTATGAATTAATCAATAAAATAATAGTAAGTAAAAGGATCTTAATCATTAATTTTCCAATAAAACTACCGGTTAAAAGGGATGGAGGGGGTGTTAAATTTTGTAGGAGGAAATACCAAATCCACGCGGACTAAGTCGCGGACAAAGTGCTAGTAATTAATAAATTGTACGATTTGTAGACTTGTATTTTTAAAATTACAATTATGTAGGGCGTCGTGACATAGCCGCAATGCATTGTATTAGGCTTTTAAAAATATTTGTATATTGTTATTTGTATCTCATACATATTTGTAGTTCTGTGTTACGTCATTTTTTCTACGATGTAACAATTTTCAGAATTGTACACTTGTAATGTTTTGTCATATATATACGG
Source organism: Atethmia centrago (assembly GCA_905333075.3). Taxonomy (NCBI): domain Eukaryota; kingdom Metazoa; phylum Arthropoda; class Insecta; order Lepidoptera; family Noctuidae; genus Atethmia; species Atethmia centrago. Next base: position 11,821,248 of record HG995387.1, read on the forward strand.
CCCTGGACGTGGATCTCAAAATTGTCGATTACCAGGGACCTTCAATTTTGATCTTTATACGGTAAGCAATACGGGATAAAGTCTCTTGTGACCGCCCGTAACACCACGCAACGCGGGAAACCACTTTTCGATATCCTGTATTTCGTTTGTTCAGAGAATCTGGTGGACATCGAGGATGCGTCTGTAATGTTACAACAGAAGCTGCCTGAACCCGTGGATCATCACAATGCCTGCGTTAAGTGTCCCTACCTCACTCTGTGCTCGCTGCATCTATGGTAAGAACATAATATTGATATGCTAAAAACATTAAACCGTCGCGGGACGCTTGGCAGACGTGAAACATGGACATTGCATACGCTGTAGGTATAGCTCAGCGCGGTGGGAGAGAGGGGGGATCGCCAAGCCGAGTGGGGAGAGAGTCGCAGGGTTACGAGCGCGTGGCGTCACGCCAACAGCCGGTCTGACCCGCCACATTAGGGCCTGTGCACACCACGTTTTTTAAACGCGCCGTCGGTCCGCGTTTTGAAACGCGCGTCGACTGCGCGCTTTTATCCTACAGAAGGTCTAAAGGCTGCGTCTGACTCGCGTGCGTATCGCGTCTGTATCGCTACAAACGCGCGTCAACGGCGCGTTTAAAAAACGTGGTGTGCACAGGCCCTTAGATGCGGGAAGGTACTTATGGGTCACCGAGGCCCCCGCAACACAGGCAACAGGAAGGAATACGGGTGGGTTTTAGTCAGTAAGAGTCTGACACACCCTCCCGCTTCGCCCAGAGCGGGAGAAGTTATTTGATGATTTCCCACCCTCCAAAAAAAAAAGGCCCTTAGATGTTTCACATATAAAAATCAGTTAGCTATTGAACATTGTATTCGAGGCAAAAATAAGTATATTTGTAGTCGAGGAATTAAAAGATTCAACCACATTTTTGAACAAAAAAAACAGTTTAAGATGAGACTTATATTTTACTAATTCGTCGAACGGCAAACACTGCAAATAAATAAACAAATAAATATGTTTAGAATTCGATTCAGCGCAGGTCAAGCGCAAAGGGGAGGTTTTAATGGCATTGAATTGAAAATTGTGTAATCAGTGTTTTAAAGTTTTAACGCGCGCCAGTTTGATGTCTACATCGGTCTTCGTACAACTTTGTATTTTATCATACTAAACTTGTCTTATGGAGTTTTTTTCGAAAATAATTTGGTTTTCGAACTTTTTGTAATTCTAGGCACACAAACGGTCCAAGCGTGTCTGAATCCCATCCTCTATCTAAACTACGCACGGAAGCGATGGGTCACCTTTCACCAAAACATATACAGTACTTCCTGCATTGGACGGCGTTGCTCAAAATGGAAGAGAGAGCACAGATGGTGTCGTCTCCCTTACACGCGCTGTGGACCGATAGCATTGAAAAGAGGTGAGAACATGTATTAAATGGTGATAAGAAACTCTTAAATACAGAGGGTTACTTGCAATTAAAGGATTATTGATTTCACAATACTTTTTACCTTGCCTTAGATATAAGTAGTACTGATGGTGAAATGCTGCGTTTGACTTCGAATTTGAAATCGTGCCCAATATTGGTAACATAAAAATACATGTTTGGTACATTTCAGAGAAAAACGCGGAACATGTGCAGCTAACTTAAAATTAACAGCGGTAACATATTTGGAGGACAGATACTTACACATCTTTCATCGAAAAATTGAGAGCAAAGGTACTTAGTATTATTATTACCGAATTTTTAGATAAAGTCGAATTATTAATTCTCTGAAGTAATCTGACATGTGCTAGCTGTCACTTGGTGTAATAAAATCGTCATATTTAATATATTATACAATTTTACACTTATTATTAGAGATCGGATATTCGGATACATATTCACCTAAAGTTGAGATGTTGGCTAATATGGAATGCGCTTTTGTTTCGCAAAATCCCGCGGCTCTGGGAATACAAATTTAGGTTTCTGATTATAGAATCGAATGTATATTAACTTACTTTCAAATGTTAGCGTATATGGAATGCACTTTTGTATCGATCGTAAAAATCCCGCCCGCCATTCCCGAATCGACAAATTTTGTTTTTTTCTGACTACATGTAATTGGATGCATATGTACCTACCTAATATTATGATGTAAAGTAGGTAGAAACATTAATTTTAAATAAACATGCAATCCAATAATCCCGGGTTTTTTTTTAATAAATGTTTTTATAGAAGTCGCATCCCTACTATACCTACACCGGACTAGTTATGTATTCCCGTTGTTCGTGGCCTCTTAAAAAAAAAGATTTTTAAGAAGCCGCTTCCATACTTTCGTAGCAAAAATTAACTTTAGGTTAATATGCATCCGAATATCCGATCTCTGCTTATTATACATTGATTTTACACTTATATAAATCGATTAAATTAACGATCACCATTACAATAAATAAGACCATTTTATTACACCAAGTGACAGCTAGCACATGGCAGATTACTTCAGTAAATTAATAATGATTTTAGTGAGTTACTTTCTAGTTTAAACCTAAGTTTCGGACTCCAACGGAGCTGTTAATTAACCCGCCAACTCTCAGCAGGTTAAAAGTATTGTTTAAAAAACTATTATATACTTAACTTAAGTTGTGTTCATAATATTTTTTTAGGTAATAACAGCGATGCGAATGTAACTAAAGGTCCACAAGAAGGTGAATTTTCAATAGTCAGCATAGAGAATCGACCGTGGATCGCAGCAGGAGTTGTGACTGTTGCTAATTCTAAAGAGATACACATATTTCTAGAGAGGTAAGATGATTTTCTACGTTGTTCTCACGTGTTTAATTTCAAAATGAATGATGTAACCAATATTTTAAATCAATACGAGTATTTTAATTTAAAAGAGTGTCCGTGGAGTTTCTTACCCATTCTTCTCCAAAGGAACCTACTAGCCTTTGGAATGGGCAACTAGTTTCATCTTTATGACTGAGCGACCCCTTGACAATTCAAAAGTGCCTGTATTTGGTTTATTTTAAATAAATGCTTTGAGTTTTATTCTTTTAAATAAACACTTCCAAGGGAAATGTGATAAATTTACTTCTATCTATTCGAATTGTATATTTTCGAAGCTTACTTTAAATTATTATAACTCGAAATAAAAACCACCAAACATAGAATTCCTTTTAATAAATTATTAGTATTATTTCAGAAACTGAGTGTGTTTTTAGGGTCCCAACCTTCCCGATCACTAATCACTTTTTGTTCGGCTTTCACAGAAGTTTTGTTTAACACTATTTGATGTCAGGTACAAAAAAATGATTACATTTATCTTCTTAAACATTTTCTAATATTCTTCCAGGGATGTGGGTAGTCGTTTGAACAAAGACACCGTTTATCACATCGACACATACGAGTCTTATGCGACCACTGTACAGAACCTGACCAACTTGGGAGTGCTAATGGAGAACAGAGACAGATCCGAGAGACTTCGGAAGTAAGTGCCCCAACCGAACGAATGGATCCAAATCTTTTAGGATTGTCTATTAGTATGCAAATGCAAGTGCGTCCGAGTTCTCGAATGCAACTTGATTTAAGTCTCATGCTTTTGGACTAACTTGTATTCTAGGCAAAAAGGCTTTAAAGAAAGTCTTGAAATATAGTTTGAGAATTCGGAAGGGAGGTGTGCAACATACTTGTTAAGGTATGAATCGGCACGATTCGGTATAGCCGTGCGGCAGAAAATATATATTCGATGTTGCTGACCGGCTGTGCCGAATCATGCCGACCCGAACTATTGTGTAGCATAGTTTCAAAAAGGCAGCGAGCATTTGTCGCAAACATTTTTAACACAAAGTCGTTTTCTAGGTTAATAATAGACAAAGAATCCCCTCAATTTGAAGCCAAGTTACCTCGCGACGTGGGCCGGCTCGGTACCCGTCTAATGAAATCCCTCAACATACAACAACAGCGCGCCGTGCTCAAGTCTCTGGCGGCTAGGGACTACGCGCTCATGTGTGGACTGCCGGGCACTGGTAAATATACAAAGTCAAATTTTATTTATATATTCACAAACTGATTCTTATATCTATGTATATGTACATAGATATAAGAATCAGTTTGTGTTTTTCAATTACAAATTATTCCACAATCGTTTTACAGCTTTGCTTTGTAACTTGCGAATTCATATCTAATGATTATAAAAAACCTCCCAACTGCGAGGCGGACGAAGGATTCCGTACCACCGTACAATATTTATTCCCCATACAAGAAACGAAAAACCGACCAGCTGCGAGTTGGACTCGCGCACGAAGGGTTCCGTACCATTATCTATAAAAACCAAAAAAAAAATCATGTCTGTTGTATGGGAGCCCCCTTAAATATTTATTTTATTCTGTTTTTTTTAGTATTTGTTGTTATAGCGGCAACAGAAATACATCATCTGTGAAACTGTAACTACACGGTTCATGACATACAGCTTGATGACAGACGGACAGCGGAGTCTTAGTAATAGGGTCCCGTTTTACCCTTTGGGTACAGAACCCTAAAAATTATGTCACCCTTTAATTTTAAACTTGATTTTATTTATTACTAGCTTTTGCCTGCGGCTTCGCCCGAGGGGATGTCGGAAAATATCCCACGGGATCGTACTACCGAAATTAAAAGGAAAAGAAACGATCGCATAGGTACCTCAAAGCCGGCGAAAATGTCAATGATTCCTAGCGCTGCGCCGCCGTCCACCATAATTATTTCGTTACTCGTCATTTTAAATCTGCGATATCTTTAAATAAGTAACATAAGGTTAAAATAATTTCGGAAATAACATATGCTATCGCGGACTTTTTTGTCGAACTTTTTAAGATGTACAATCTTGTAGAACATAATTTTTATGTATCTGGTACAGTTTACGCTGCGCTCGGCAGTAAAGCTCCCAGTCGGCATGACATCTTCAACAATAATCGTTATATTTCAGCCAATTTACACAAAACTTTAATGAATTATACACTTAAACCTGGACCATCTTATTACAAAACGAGTTCTATCTTTGATCCAAGCTTAAACCTTCGAGCCAGTTTTTGTATTTCGAACTTTTGTTTTGACCATAGTAAAATTCTTTATACGAAATTGATCACTTAGGCCCGGTTTAAAAATCTGTTTTTGTATTAAGAACTTTGTCTTTGTTGAAATAAAGTTCTAAATTCAAAAATGGCTCGATGGTTTAAACCTGGTTCTAAAGACAAACCTTGGTTTGTAATAAGGCCCGGAAGGTTTAAGTGTATAATTCATTAAAGTTGATGAATCACTCCCTCCATTGATAAAAACCGTTTGAGAATCCGTTCAATAGTTTTTGAGTTTTCGCGTTCAGACAGACATACGCTGAGGAGGGACTTTATTTTATAATATGTAAGGATTTGTGAAAAGACTCGGTCTGTGAAAATTTCAAGTGTCTACCTATTACGGTTCAAAAGATACAGCCCTGTGACAGACGGACAGACGGACGGACAGCAGAGCCTTAGTAAAAGGATACGGATTCCTAATAAAACCAACGCATAGTATCAAATAACAACCAACGCTACTACCAAAAAAAAATTGCGTAAATATGAAGTTATTGTTAATACGGTATTGACACGTGGCACATTTTTGCAGGTAAAACGCAAACGATAAGCGTGCTCATTCAGATGCTGGTCGGCTTAAAGCAACGCGTCCTCGTCACTGCGCACACGCATTCCGCCGTCGACACAGTTCTTAGCAGGTAGGCAAATGTCTCTACTTGTCACCTACTTTAATAATTGACATAAAGGTTGTTCTTGATAACTTTTGATGATATTGAAATTTCTTATTTGATTAATTCACTTGTATTTTCCCATCGGCTTCCATTGTAGCTTACCGTACGTGTTGGGTAACTGTAAGTAGGTACAGTAAGCAACTGCTTCATAAATTATATTATATTATTATTATATAATATACCTGTATAATATTATAGATGTGAAAGTTTGTATGTTTCGATGTTAGTTACTCAATCACGCAAAAACAGCTGAACGGATTTGGATGAAATTTGGCACACAGGTAGTTTTGTATAAACTGGATTAACACATGATAGACTTTAATCCCGGTAATACGTTCCCGTGGGATAATTTCCGATACCACGCGGGAGAAGCCGCTGGCATAAACTAGTAAACAATAATTATACATTTACTACCTATTGAAGAAGCTGTAGCCGGTGTATACCGGTGTCGCCCTCAGGTGTCGGAAAACCGACTCCTGGGGGCGACACCAGTATCATAACCGAAGGTGCCTTAATTTTTTGAGGTTCTACAGCTTCAGATGATGGCTACAGCTTCTTCAATAGGTAGTAAACATAACATCACGCCTTGTTTCCCCGAAGAGGTGTACCTGTATAGTACACCCACACTTCTCCAGTTATGTTTAAGTCCCATGTAATAGGGGGCGAGCCTATTGCCATCAACCGGGCACAAATCCAGACTCCGGGCTGCTCAAAAAACCCAATAACACTTTGCCCGACCCGGGAATCGAACCCAGAACCTCATGCTCAGCAGTAGCGTTTGCCAACAATAGTCCAATGAGGCTCAGGTCAGGTTAGGTAGTAAGTGTATAATTATTATTCTCTAGTTTATGCCAGCGGCTTCTCCCGCGTGGTATCGGAAATTATCCAACGGGAAAGTATTACCGGTATAAAAGTCTATTATATGTGTTACTCCAGGTTATACAAAACTACCTATGCGCCAAATTTCATACAAATCTGTAATCCGTATCATAAATAATATGTATCGTATCGTATATGCCCTTTATTTTAAGCATACTATTTTATATGCTTTATTTCAAGCATGCTTTTTTATATGTACTACTTGTTACGACCAAACGGGCGGGCGCGAATAAAACCAGCGCGGAGTTGTCAGAGCGGGCTATTACATCGCGTTTATGAATTTATTACGGAACAGTAAAAAAAAACAACGAACTTTCCTATTCCAGGCTTAGGATTGTCTATAATTGATTAAGTGTTATTAAGAAATAAAGTAGGTATGTCAGTATTTAAAACAATTATAGGCGTATTTAAAAGTTCACTGTTCCTTCTGAACGTTTTCGTCCGTTAAATACCTACACACAAAACAACAACACGATACCTCACTCAGTCAATCGTCCTTAAAAACTAATTGTGTAATTAGTTTTTATTTACATAATCAATATTGCGTATCCTATCACTGTTTATTTACACTAAAAACGCACGAAGCAAAACAACATTGTTTATAATATTACGTTACGTACGTGAGCCGCCTGATAACGCACGCGGTACCTAAAAAGATTACACACGCGACCGAAAGCAAACGCTAGCATGCGACGACTAGCACCCGGCGGCCGGCACCCGCCGCTTTGCTATGCCTGGTTGCTTATTAGGTACTACATGCGCTTGCGATGTGCGACGATTTGCGATGTAAAGCAAATAGCAACAAGTGCGAGACACGATAGCATTTGCTTTATGTTATGTATGATAAGCAAGATGCTTTATTATGCTATATGCTTTATTAACCACCACTAGGCCTGAGACATGGAAATTAAGTCAAAAGCATGCCTCATACGTTTTATTCGACGATCATAGTTACGTTACTTCGTCAGGTTACCAGAGTCGTTGCGTATATTGCGCCTGGGCGCTTCGGCGCGCGTTGCTCCTGCGTTGCAGAAGCGAAGCGAACAAACACTGACCAAGGACTGCGACACGCCTGAGAAACTCGCTGCACTCTATGACTCTATGGTAACTATAATTTATAATGTTTATCAGTTTAACGCTGGTAAAGCGGGCAGTCTAGGGAAGCTATGCCATCCTTAGATAGCAGGCGTCTTCTACGCCTGGTGACGGGCCACCATCACGGCTAACTAAACAAATACTTCCACACAATATGCATAATGGACAGTCCTCTGTGCAGGGCTTGCATGGAGGCTGAAAAAGCTGTTGCGCATGTGTTCTTTGATTGCACAGGCGTCACCTAGATCAGAACAGAAACCCTCCGGGCACCCAGATCCTTCACAGATGTCCTAAACAGGGGAGGGGAGGGAGGTCGGCTGGTTGGAATAACTACCGACGGCTGCCATGGCCCACGCACAATGGTCCACATGAAGGACTAAGTGCGGAAATCAAAACCCTATATCTAACTAACGCTGATAAAAAACCAGGGTAATAATAGTAATAATGCCAGATTGAAGATTACTTAGCATAATCAGCCTATAATGTTCCCACTGCTGGGACAGATCTCCTCTCTGTGAGAGGGAGTGGGTCGTAATCCACCACGCGTGTCCAGTGCGGGTTGGTAGATGTCACATGTCTTCGCATTTTTGGTTCTAGGACATGCCGGTTTCCTCACGATGTTTTCCTTCACCGTTATGAGAGCAGTGGTGATGACATAATTTACACAAAGTAAAGCGCCTGTCAGGGTTCGAACCTACGACCTACAACTCGTAAGTCGCAGCCGTTACCACTGGCCTGCCACTGCTCTGGCTGAAGATTACTTACTAACTTTTTACTCCAAAGTGTATGACTGCCTTGTGTCAATGCAATTACTTTCACAATGCAAGTACGAGTTAAAAATAATTTTTAGGTACTTCATGAAATATTTCTGATTAAGACGCTGACAACACCTAAACCGCGGTCACTGTCAGATTTTATAGGAAAGAAAGAGAAGCGCGATGACACAACGCTTGTAATTTAATGCAAAATATGAAGCTATTATCTATTTACTCAAAATTGAGTTGAGTAATCGAAAGTAAAAAACAACCAAGTTCTGCATTCAAATAAGACGTTCTTGTTATTAATTAAATACGTAACGTATGTTGATATTAAATGCAGATATTTTGGATTAGAACTCAAGTTAAGAGGTTAGTTTAATGTTAGTTTTTATCGAGATTTTTTTTTCAAAACGTGTTTTGGTAACAACCAAGTTCTGGGAAATATGTTCAAAATTAACATATATTTTTTCCGCTACCACAAACTATACAGATTTGGCAATTTTTTTTCTTAAAAGAAGCCTATTTTGGTCAATTGGGTCTTGTCAGCGCCTTAAGACACAAGTTATATTTGCAGGACGTCGTAGGAGTGACATGTTTGGGAGCCACGCACGCAATGCTTTCCCGAACTACTTTCGATCTCTGCATAGTCGATGAAGCTACACAGGTAAAACTTAACTTTTCTTCAATTAAATTGCATTAATATCAGAAAACATGTTGCTGTTCGATCATTTATGTTTAATCAATAGAGATGGGTAGCACACTCATTTAAAATAGGGATCTTGCGAGGCGTTCTTTTTACAAATTTTACTAGCACACTGTGCTACGACGAATAAGGCGAGGCTGCTGTGGCTTGTGGGTATCTTCGTGCTGTCAGTGTCGCGGGACTCGCCGCGCAGGTGGCGAGTGTGACAGTGACGTAGTGACGACAACGCGACACGACACACGTACGCAGTAGAGTAGGCACACGCGGTGGCTAATCGATTGAGACGCTGACAACAGCTAAACCGCGGTCACTGTCAGACTGCATAGAAAAGAAAGAGAAGCGCGATGACACAAAGCGTATAAATGGCTTATATTGCAGGTGTTACAGAGCACTGTGCTGCGTCCGCTATTCGCGGCGAAGAGGTTCGTTTTAGTGGGAGACCCCGAACAGTTGCCGCCCGTGGTCAGGAGTCGAGCAGCAAGGTAAACTCTTGTTGAATTTTTATTCTACATCCATAAACATGGAGAGATGTGTTAATGATTATAATTCTGTAAATACATATCTGTTATAGTCGCGAATCATATTTTGATTACGATACAACCTGACATTGACCTGCAAATTGCAAAAACGTAAGAAAACTTAAATTTCGTGGGCTACAGCTGCGGATTCACCTTAATTTAGGTGGAGTCTGTTGCGCCACTTCTTTCCAGCTAAAACACTAGGAAGTGGTGAAGGGGCCTTTTGTCTTGTATGTTATTTTTGACGTTGAAAAAGTACTGATTATCAGCCTAATTTGAATAAATGATTTAGATTTTGTCTGCCTCGTTGGTTGTCAAGCGCGAGTGCTAAAGCTCTTGTGTTTGGTTCAACCTCAGACAATGTCTGGGTTTTTTTGTAAGCAAATTATTGTTGGAAGCAGCTCAGAGTTTGGCTTGCGGTTAATGTCAGTAAGCTGACGTAGGTGACTTACATCATAACCTCAAAATGTGTGTCTACCCTACATTTCTACATGCATACTGCAAATATGTGTTATTTTCTATTTTGGCAGCTTTTTATTGTCATCGTGTCTTTGCCAAGCTTTGAAAGCTCTGTAGGAATCTTGATACATATTATTCGCATAAAAAATGCAAAAAGAATAAGCAAATTACACTCTTCGTTTGTAGTCTGAAATTACGACATTAACCTATTTGGATTGGTACGTGACGATGGGAAGAGACCAGATGGACGTTGTTGCCTTGGAAGCTGGGTAGGCCTCTGGTGTGAGACGCAACTTGTGTCGACACCCTCGCGCCATCTCGTGTTCCAAGCACGGCCGGCTGTGCTGGCGCCGCTGCTGCAGCTGCTGAGACCCTCAAGCGGCGCAAATACTGTAACCTTATAGGAAACTAAAGTTTTGAGCCGTTTGGGGGCAAAACGCTCGGGTCATGGGGCCCGAGTGCGCGTTTCCTTTTAAGGAAATTTCTCGCCGATTGATCGACACTTCACGTGACCAGAGGGCTGGCTCGTTCTTTGGCCAAAGAATTAGCATTGCCATTCGACGTGGCAATGCTGCCAGTCTTCTGGGCACGTTTCCGGATGACAGCGATGCGGAAAAATACTTTGACGCCTAAGTGTCCTTTTGTTTTTTGTATTCATTTGTATATTTAGTTAGTAATCTAATTTAGTACCTACCTAGTGTAAATAGTTAGTAGCATTAATATTGTAAAACATTATTTAAAATGGAAGCAAGGTTAATGTCATAAAAAATTGTATTTAACACTTTTTATTCAACTCAACTCAAAGCATTTATTTCAAATATACCAATTAATTACAGGCATTTACTAAAAAAACAACATATTACAGGCACTTTTGTCAAGGGGTCCCTCAGTCATAAAGATGAAGCTAGTTGCCCATTCCAAAGCGTAGTAGGTTCCTATGTAGAAGAACGGGCAAGAAACTCCATGGACACTCTTTTTTACATTATTCGTCTTGAAATTATACATGTGCGAACAATGTAGAAAGATGTGCACGTTAAAAGCGTGAAAAACAATTAAAAAGTTAAAATTAATTAAAATGAGCCGTGGCAGCTAAGAGATGACCAGTCCATACTGACGGCGCCTGTTCACGAACATGACGCATGGATTAGCACCATTCAGCTCAACCATTTTGAAGGGAACTTAATGATCCAACATACACGCTACCACCAGCAAGACATTTGAGTAAGCATGACACATTCTCAGCCGCCAGGCACATTCAAATCAACGAAAGACGTACCCAGTAAATGGTAGCTTTTTAGCAGGTACACACATGTGCTATTCTCATTCCAGACGCCTAGGCATGGAAGAAAGTTTATTCCACCGACTGATGTGCGAACAAGCTACGTCAACTCTACAGCTGCAGTATCGTATGAACCAAGCTCTGGCCGACGTCGCCAACCAGGTGGCTTACAACGATCAGCTCAAGTGTGCCGACCAGAACATCGCGCGAGCTAGGTTGGATATAGATGTACTGGTTAGTAAACATCATTTTTATACTTTCAGGTTTTGTTTTATAATATTTAGTGATATTCGTTGTATTTTTGCCGTCCTAATTAGTTTGTCTCAACTGAAAAGTTCAATTCATCTTTAAGGCTCCCGCAGGCAGGCGCGACGCGACACTAGAGGACAATTTATATGAAAACTTCATGGAGTGTCGCGCCCGCGATATCGCGCCAGTCTGCACTAGCCTTTATGGAGATATCTATACTAATATTATAAAGAAGTAAAATTTGTTTGTTTGTAAGTTTGTATGTGCGGGGTAATCTCTGGAATTACCAGTCGTATTTGAAAAATTTTGCATTTGATAGCCCAATTCTCGAGGAAGGCTATTGGCTACTTAACATCACGCTGGGACACTTACGAGTCGAGCAAAAATAAAAAAGTCAAAAAGAACGCTAAGGTCGGGGGAACAAGAAATTTCACGCGAACTTTTATAAAATCAGATGAATAAATAGATCTTATCATAACTAGCACGCGTGTATGAACGTTGACCAATAATAAGAAGTATGTATTATGCGTATTTATCTTTATTAACTATTCAAATTGATATTTTTTTTTGCTTGAATAAGGGTAATACGTGAGGTGGCATATAACAAAACTTCTATAAACCAAACCCTTCTTTAACAGGTGTACAAATATCTACTATAATTTAAATATGTATTACGTTACCACCATGTAAAATAAAGCATTCCACTATTTGATCATGTAAAAGCATATTTTACGCAGTTAGCGAACCCGAACCAATCGTACCCATACCCTTCACAGCTGCGCCGGTGGCTACAGGAGTTCACACACAAGCGGATAGTTGGTGGTCCTCGGCACCGGGGTGCAGGCAGTCCAAGGAGGCTATGCCATCCTTAGATAGTAAGCTAACGAGGCGCTTATTACGCCTGGACAGGACCGGCCTGCGCCTGGTGACGGGGACCATCACGGGACATTGCTCGCTAAACAAACATTTCCACACAAAAGGCATAACGGACAGTCCTCTGTGCAAGGCTTGCATGGAGGCAGAGGAAACCGTTGCACATGTGCTCTTTGAATGCACAGGCGTCACCTAGATCAGAACAGAAACCCTCCGGGCACCCAGATCCTTCACAGACGTTCTAGACAGACCAGGAGACGTGATCAACTTCTGGAGGGAGGTGGACTGGTTGGAATAACCACCGACGGCCGCCATGGCCCACGTGAAGGACTAAGTGTGGAAACCAAACCTTCTGACATAGAACATAGAGCATGTTTTACACTGCAGCATAATGATATGGCCATTGTTTTTCTGCGGTAATGACAGCCTGATTCCGCACAAAACATCCTTATTTCAAATAATTTTGTTCCTTTCAGAAAATACCTCACCTATCAGACTCACCATGGTTATCAACGGCATGTAGTCCCGAACCACAGCACGCAGCATTGTTCTTAGACGTGGAAACTGTTGAGGAGGGGCTCGAAGTTACCAACAATAAGAACTCTTGCGCAAACCCCATCGAAGCGTGCGTCGTTATCGCTTTGGTGGACGCTTTGAAACAGGTTGGTAAAGATTTACTGTGGCGGGAATGGGGTCTACAGACTGGACTTTCCGTACTCAGTTGTGCAGTGAAAACAGACCGAAAGGTACGAGAGAGACAAAGCAAATGTGTGGCCAGGAGTTGTCTCTTTCTAGAATTCTGATTGCTCCAATGATGTTTTGACTTCAATGTGTATTATTTTCATGCTTGTAAAATAACAGTATAATGGTTGATATTTAATCGACTTATTTATTAATAATTAATCAATTAAATAAAGCTGTATAGACTTAGTTCGCCTTAAAAGAGAAAAAAAAACTACTATTCAAATAAAAAAAATAACAATTTCTCTAAAAATGAAAGATTTATTTTAATCTTTCAGTCTCGAACCGCTTAGGTTCGAAAATAAAAAAATAAAAACAGTAAAGTCTTCAAATAATAATCAGTAACATTTAGAAATAACTACTTTTTCTATTACCAGTCACTGTCATTTTCAATGTTTTTCCTATTAATTAAAATTGGAACACCAGGCCTATTTTTTTTATTCGCTGGCTTCCTCACCGTCCACCTGGCGCGGTCCTCACCGGACACGGCTGCTTCCGGAGGTTCCTGTTCCGGATAAGGCGGGGGGAACCGCCCGGGTTTCACCATTGTGTGGATTGCACGGAGGACACGGTGGAGGTCTGCCGGTCTGTACGGAGGAGACGTCCTGGGCGTCGGGAATCCCAGGCAGATTCCCGGCCATCGTAGGCGCGGGCGCGGACAGTGAGCAATGGGTAGCTCACCGTCCGATAAGGACCAGGCCCGGGTCGACGGCGCAACGTGTTCCACGCGCGCCTTAAAGAGAGTTAGCACAACTGCAACTGTAGGGGTCCGCTAGGGCCGATGACTGCAAGTCCGCAAGGGCCGAAGCCTCCGGCAACTCAAATACCGTGGCCTCTGGTAACACAGGCAACGGAAGGCACACGGGTGGGTTTTAGTCAGCACGAGTCTGACACACGCTCCCGCTCCACCCAGAGCGGGAGAAGTTATTTGATAATTTCCCACCCAAAAAAAGGCATTTTTTATTACAGGTTTGCAGAAAAGTGGTATTGGCCGCACTGTCGCTTTGTCTCTTTCTAGAGAGATCACTTTTGTGAGGCTAACGCTCAGTCCATTCTCTATGGTCTTAAAGTAAAGTAAAGTAAAGTTTCTTTATTTGCATAGAATGTAGGTAATGAAATAAGGTATTAAAAAACAATACAACAAAACTACAACAACACACAACAATACACTTTTACGATCTACCTTAGATTAGGCATGCAAACATTAATGAATGAAGTAAACGATATGCAATCAAAGAAATTGTGTCAAAATACAAAATTACGAATTACAGTACAAAACGGGTAGGTACAATTAAATAAGTTGGTATGTCGTTACATTGCATAAAAATATTAAAATTATCTTAAATTAGAAATTTACATTAGGATAAATTTAAGTCATTGTAATTTAGAAAATCGTTAAATGAGTAGTAACATTTTTCAATCACTATTACTGTTAACTTCTTTTTAAAATCTTGACTAACAGATGCTTTTTCGTTATCTTTCCTAATTGGACACTGTGCTGTCACTGTGTTTTTAATGCTGGAATCGGACGTAGAAAATGGAGGGACATTTTAATTAATAAATTGATTCTCGCCACGGTGTCCTTGGATAGCACGTGTGTTTAGAATTTTTAGCTGTTTCTTGATTGATTGTTGATACTCTTATTGACTTGTTTCTTTTTAAGTGTGTTGTTCTTGTGTTTGTTACGGTTTGTATTGTGATTGTCTTGTTTGAAGTCTCGTTTCATCCAAGATGGATGAGAATAAACCCCCTGACCCTGATCCCCCAGATATTCCAGGTTCCTTAACTCTGTTTTCTCCGAATCCTCTAGCTGTATTTGCGGATGTTGTCTGCAGCGTTACAGAGATGGATGTTACACAATCCCAACAGAGCTCACGCAAACGTCCGAGTGATGAAGAAACCTTGACACCTTCCCTTCCGAGTAAGCAACAAAAAAGCCAAATCGGACGTATTAAATACTCCGTTTTGGATAAGGCCCCTTACGTTGTCCACGTTTCTCGTATAGAGACTCAACCAAATGCTGGTACCACCCTACATCCTGTTAATTTTGGTAAGTTCCTTATGAACAACAACATTGCGAACATTGTTCGTGGTGGTGTTAACAGAGTTGGTAGAAACCGTGTGTCTGTAGAGTTTGCCTCCCCTCAGGATGCTAACTCCTTCTTAGTAAACAGTTTGTTATCCAAATACAGTTATACTGCATCAATCCCTACATTTAATATCACACGTATGGGCGTTGTTACCGGTGTTCCCTCAGATATTACGGAAGAAGAAGCTATTACATACTTAACTGTGCCTTCAGGCTGCGGGAAAATACTGAAAGTCCGCCGTATTAATAGAAAAATTCAAAGAGACGGGATTAATGAGTGGAAACCCACTGAAACATGTGTTCTGACTTTTGACGGACAAGTTCTACCAAATAGGATCTACTGCTGTTACACATCCCTCCCTGTTGAGCAGTACATATACCCGACAATTCAATGCCGCAAGTGTTGCAGATTTGGACATGTGGCTAACGTTTGCAGGTCAACACCACGCTGCAGTAAATGTGGCCACGATCACCCTGGTGATGGTTGCAACATTTCTGAGGGCGAGGCCTTCTGTGTGCTTTGCTCGGGTAATCATTTCGCTAACAGCAAGTCATGCCCCGAGCATGGTAGACAGAAAGCCATTAAAACTGTAATGGCTGAAAAATGCATTCCTTATGTTGAGGCTAGCAAAATTATTCCTACAGCTTCCCGTAACTATGCCAATGTCACCAAGACTCCAATCTCTCAGTCATATCGCAAAACTGTGACACTTAAACCCAGGACCCATACCCCCCTTTCCCCATCTTATGACAAAGCTGCTCATCAGCAGATAGTTAGTTCTCCTCAACCTTCACAGCATAATGGCTGCGCTCTTAAGTACAACAATGTCCCTTCAAATAATACCGGTTCTATTATCGAACTCCTTATAAAACTTTTACCTACTGTTATTTCTTCTTCTTCTTCCAATTCCCAAACACCGTCCAACGTTGCCGATCAACTTATTTCTTTACTTCTTCAAATTAAAAATGGCGTCTCGCCAAGTATTCCTTCAGTGGAATGTGAGGAGCGTGTGGCATAAAAAGCACGACCTCATATCCCTTTTAAATAAATACAAGCCACTGGCTTGTTCCATAGCTGAGACTTGGCTCACCCCAAGTCTTAGCTTTCGTATGCCACACTTTAACATTCTCAGATGTGACAGATCTGATGGCTATGGAGGATCGGCTCTCCTAGTCAACAATCGGGTCCCTCTTTTGCCCTTCCCTTTACCTTCGCTCACAGGTGACATGAGTATTGTAGCGGGACGTGTGGAAGGTATTACAGTGTTCTCAATATACATTGCTCACCCTCATCATGATTTTTTTGCTGTTTTAAAAAACCTATTTTCTAATATACATGGACCAATTTTGGTCATGGGTGATTTCAACTGCCACCATTACAGGTGGGGGTCAGAACGCTGTGATGCCTTTGGTGCAGCTTTGGTTGAGATCTTGGATGACTTGGATCTCTGCATTCTCAATAATGGTTGCCCAACACGTAGATCTCCTCCCGGTCAACAAAAAAGTTGTGTTGATTTAACATTTTGTTCGGTTGAGTTGGCAGCTTCGACCCATTGGGAATGTACGTCCTTGTCGCATGGTAGTGACCATTACCCTATTGTCATATCTTTGGTTAATAAGACATATTTAGAGAAAACTTCCCCTCCACTTCTGAAATATAACTTGTCTAAACCAGATTGGGCAAAATTTCGATCATTACTGGAGGATAAAATTGATGCTCTTCCAAATTTAAATTCATGTTTATCAGATCCTTCTGGTCACTACCATGCCAAAGGCTGTTATGAGGGATTTGTTACAGCCATCACCTCCAGCGCGGATTCCTGCTTTCCGCTGAAAAACAGTGCTCGTGATAAAATTCCTTCCCCTCCATGGTGGGATCCAGAGTGCACTTCTGCAATCAGGGATAGAGATGAGGCCGAGGAGTGCTACAATGCAAATATGAGCACCGAAAATTTATTAACATATTTACGACTTAATGCCAGAACTAAACGTCACCTTCGCAAGAAGAAACGTACTGGTTGGGTTAAGTTCTGTACCTCCCTATCTCCCTCTACTCCAGTCTCGGTGGTCTGGAAAAGCATCAACAGGTTTAGACGCGGGTGCTCCTCATCAGTCTCTTCACCAATCACCAGGGAAACAGCTGACCTTTTTTTTGACAAAATTGCTCCGCCATACGTTCCTCTTTCTTCTGAATGTTCCAATATCCCCTTGCAAAATTTTTCGGAGGATCCTTCTGATGTGCCATTTACTTTGGAAGAACTGAGTGTGGTACTCAGACATGTCCGGGACTCAGCCCCTGGTATTGACGGTGTACCATATTCTTTTATAGTTAATTCTGGAGACAAAGCTAAATTCTACTTCCTTGAAATCATTAATTTTTGTTACAGCCATGGTTGGGTTCCAGATCAGTGGAAGTTACAGATAATTATTCCTCTATTGAAGCCAGGCAAACATGTAGATGATCCGAATGGCTTTAGACCAATTGCTTTGTCCTCTGTCTTAGTCAAACTAATGGAACACTTGATTAAAAATCGTCTTGAATGGATAGTCGAATCGAGAGATTTACTGCCGAATTTTCAATTTGGTTTCAGGAAGGGGCTCGGCACCATGGATAGTGTTGGTGTTTTAATTGCGGATATTCGCTTAGCGTTTTCCAGAAACGAATCCGTTGTAGCCGCTTTCCTAGATATCTCCTCTGCATACGACAACGTTCTTCTTCCCGTACTCAGGCAGAAACTGCATCAGCTGAGTCTCCCGGTTAAGATGATCGAAAGCACCTGTGGACTTCTTTTGTCTCGCTCCTTGGTTCTGAGGGTCCAGGGCGAGGATTTCGATGAAAGGCAGACTTGGAAGGGTCTCCCACAAGGCTCCGTTCTGAGCCCCCTTCTTTATAATTTATATACAGTGGACATTGGCACCTGCCTAAATAATAACTGTCACATCCTCCAGTATGCCGATGACTTAGTCTTGTATGTGACAGATTTATCCATCGTAGACGCTGCGTCATCTCTATGCCTCTCTCTGGACTCTTTGAATCAGTGGCTTTTAAGCCACGGTTTGTCGTTATCCGCATCAAAAAGTTCGGCAGTAATTTTCTCTCGCAAAAGACTGATCCCGCATATCTCAATAGACATTTTGGGTCATAATATCCCGTTAGTTAATAAAGTAAAATTTTTAGGCGTCTTTCTAGATTCAAAATTAAATGGCAAACAACATGTAAATTTATTGATTAAAAAATGTGAAAAAGTTATTTCAATTTTAAAAGCTCTCGCGGGTGTTTGGTGGGGTGCCCACCCGTATACAATGAAATTGGTATATAATGCTTTAATTCGTAGTGTTTTAGACTATGGTACGTTCCATCTAGTTCCATGCAACAAGGGTGCTTTGGCTGGCCTGGATAGAGTTCAGTCAAAATGCCTTCGGATCATCTCTGGTTGTATGAAGTCTTCTCCCATTAACGCGTTGCAGGTTGAGTGTGCTGAACCTCCCTTGTCCCTAAGACGGCAGTATCTGGCCTCACGTTTTGTGGCTAGGCTGATATCTAGATCTTCTCATCCTCTTGTAGCAAAACTGACCGAGCTAGATGCCATTTGTAGAAGCTCAAATTTCTGGAAAAACAAAGAAATACCCTTAATTTTAAAAGCATTTCGTCAATTTCAAAATTTAGTTTGTCCAATAGAACAGTTTCCCAGATTACCACTTTTTAACTTCTCCTATGAAGTATTATGTTTCACTCCAAAAATTTCCTTTGACATTGGTATTTCCAAAAAGTCCCCTTCAGCAAATTCGGCTTTCAATGCGGTGGTGGGAGAACGATGGATTGGCTTTCAACGGTTTTTTACAGATGCTTCAAAATTTAATGACCTCAGTAGCACTGGTGCTGCAGTTTACTACCAAAGCTCCAGTATTATTTTGCAATTTAAATGTCCTAAAGAGTCTTCTGTGTTCACGGGCGAGTGTGTGGCTTTATTGGAAGCTTGTCTTTTTATAGAGTCTCACCACAATATTGACAAAGCCGTAATCTTCACAGATTCTCTTAGCTGTTTGCAAGCTCTAGTACAGAACCCCTTCAAAAGTAAATTGCACAGCTCCCTAGTTTTAAAAATTAAAAAATCCCTATTATCTTGTACTAGCAATCAAAAAGAGGTTCAGTTAGTTTGGATACCTGGTCATTGTGGCATTAAGGGCAATGAGTGCGCTGATGCTCTGGCCAAAGATGCTTGCTCATCAGCAGTAGCTGATCTCACCCACAATACTCATCAGGGGTATGACTTGCTAAGCCTTCCACAAGTTAATCTCCAATCTTCATGGCAGGAACAGTGGAATAACTCTGGTAGAATAAAGGGCAGGTTTTATTATGCAGTTCAACCAACCATAAAGTCAAAACCTTGGTTCTACGGCTACAAAAAAGTTTCCAAAACTGTTATATCCGTCCTTTGTCGTATTCGCCTGGGGTTTTGTTGTACCCCTGTGTTCTTGGAAAAAATCCGGGTTAGGGACTCCTCCCTCTGCGAGTGCGGGTTGGAGGAGGGCACTCTGGATCACATCTTCTTTGAATGCTCAAACAACGTTCCACCTCTAGATCTCTATAGCCGTCTTCCTAAATTTAAAATCCCTCTTCCGACTAACTTTCCCGCTTTGTTAACACATTCCTCTCCTGAACTGCTCGTGGCGCTGATGACTTTCATCCGCCACAATAACATAAAACTGTAAATTATGTGTGTGTGGTATGCGTACATTTTATGTTTTAACAATTATAATATGTATTTATTTTATATATTTTTTTTTTTTTTTTGTTTGTTTCAGTCCCGTACTAACCCAACAAGATCTACATTGTGTTCAACTGTATCAATCAAAGAATTTTACTTGTCTTCAGTTATTGTTTTTTTTTTTTTTTTTTTATTTTACTTCATGCACACTTGTTTTTCCAATGCACTCTAGACATTGGCAGAATAGTCGACATCGGCTTTGCTTGCCATTTAATAAAAATAGAATAGAATAGAATTAATAAATTGACACATTTTACAATTGCTTGAAAAAAAGCGAATGGTAAACAAAAAGTACGATAGACGGTGAATTCGACTTAGGCCATTTTCTCAACTAAAGTCTGTTTTTTTATCTCGGACGACTAAATTGACACATGAAAATGTCAAACTCCAAATTGAAAAACGAACAACAATTATTTGAAATTAAAAACGAACTATAATAACGGCCAGTAAATTCATTCATGAAATAATTTAAGGCTCTGACAAGACCCAATTGACAAAAATAGGCTACTCTTACGAAAAAAAATTGCCAAATCTGTACAGTTTGTGGTAGCGGAAAAAATATATGTTAATTTTGAACATATTTCCTAGAACTTGGTTGTTACCAAAACACGTTTTGAAAAAAAAATCTCGATACAAACTAACGTTAAACTAACCTCTTACCTTGAGTTCTAATCCAAAATATCTGCATTAAATATCAACATACGTTACGAATTTAATTAATATCAAGAACGTCTTATTTGAATGCAGAACTTGGTTGTTTTATATTTTCGATTACTCAACTCAATTTTGAGTAAATAGATAATTGCTTTATATTTTGCAATAAATTACAAGCTTTGTGTCATTGCGCTTCTCTTTCTTTTCTTTGCAATCTGACAGTGACCGCGGCTTAGGTGTTGTCAGCGTCTTAATGACTAATAGGTAATACGGGCTGGTGTCCACAACTCCACGTCAATCCTTTCTCATCAGCGTTTAATGACTAAATAAATTTATTATTTTATTTTACAAACAGGGCAACGTCAAATCATCGGACATAGGCGTCATAGCCCCGTACCGTGACCAAGTGTCACTTCTGCGCCGCTCTCTCTCCCACCTCGCAGTAGATGTCAGCACTGTGGACCAGTTCCAAGGAAGGGACAAGTCTGTCATCATATACTCCTGTACTAGATGCCCCGACAAAAATGACGACAAGAAAGTTAAGGTTAGTAAATAAACTGTTCTTAATTTATTGGAACAAGTGATATAAATGAGTGTGATAATAATAATAATATAATTTATTTCTGAGTTTAGGGTACATTACAATGTCAAGTTCTATAAGTACAATTTCCATATTTGATGCTTCCATATACAATAATTTGTGGAGAAATTATGTGGCCCATTACGAAAGTGAGCGACTAGGAGTTGTCTTAGACAGCATCATTCCAAAGCTCCATTATGCGTGCGTACCGTCTCCGTTAAAGTAGTTGTAGTATACAACAGAATATTCATGTTATTGGCGGCCAGTACTGTCTCATAGTCCGATGTATATCCCTTCTGAGAACAGTTAATGCCAGATTTATTTTATTTATATTATAATGATTATTTTTTTGTTACAGGAAGGCGAAGTACTAAACGATCAGCGACGTTTAGCCGTAAGTGTGACTCGAGCGAAACACAAACTCCTTATAGTCGGCAACTCTGTCGCTTTGCGTCGGTACGCGCCGCTTCAGAACCTCATACAAGCATGCACTGCTGTCCAACTAGACAAGAATGTTGTTAACAAATTACGTAATAGGTATAAAATGTATGTATCGTGATGGTGAACTTTATTATTGTAATGTAATTGTGCTTTAGTAATTATTGAAAATTAGAATTATGAGCCTGAATTTATAGCTATTGAATATTGTTTTATGTTAGTTTGATTCATTATAAAATTATGTTTAATTTATGAATTGTTTTTTTTTTCTGGTATGCTTTTGTACCCGAGTTCGTTTGCTGTTTCAAACTCAACTCAAACTCAAACCATTTATTTCAATTAAACCATTTACAGGAACTTTTGAATTGTCAAGGAGTCGGTCAGTTAGAAATATGAGGCTAGTTGCCCATTGCAAAGCGTAGTAGGTACCTATGGAGACGAACGGGCAAGAAACTCCATGGACACTCTTTTAAATTAAATTGATACATAAAGATTAGTACAAAAATAATGTTGAAATTATAACCAAATGTGAGGACGATGTATAAAATAAAAAACGCGTCCATAGTAGCAATAGAAACAAACAATTTCTAAATAAAATAATTACAAATAAGCCGAGGAAGCTAAGAGGTGACCAGTCCCAACTAACGGCGCCCGTTCACGAGCATGACGCATGGATCAGCACCATTCAGCTCAACCATTATGAAGGGAGCTAAATGATCCAACACACCACCATCAGCGAGACATTTGAGTGAGCATGACATACTCTCAGCCGCCAGGGCCCATTCAAGTCAATTACATAACCGGTAAATGGTAGCTCTATTATACATAGTACTAACACCTGTGCAATGCAATTATACAATACAGATTGAATTTATACAATGCAAAGATAGTCTTACAATGTTCAGCTGCTCCAACAGTATTTTCAAATGTTAATTATTCAATTGGTTGTGGTTGTGGAGCAGGACCAGCATTGAGCCAAGCATTTTTATCAGCGATGTAATCACCCAACTTATAATATGCCTGCATAGTGTGCGTTTGATACAAGATTTGAATTTCATCTCATTCAGTTGAAGTATATGGGGTGGAATTTTATTGTAACATTTTAAACAGTACCCCATGAAAGATGAGTCTACTTTAGCCAGTCTGAAACCTGGCTGAGATAATAGGTCCCTATTTCTAGTACTATAATTATGTCTTTCAGGTCTTTTACTAAAAAGGTGTAATTTTTTTCTTACGTACATGATGTTTTCGTAGATATATTGACAAGGTACCGTCATGATGTTAATGTCCTTAAACCGGTCCCTTAGAGAATCGCGCCTGCGGAGATTATAAATGGCTCTGAAAGCTCTTTTCTGCAGAATAAAAATTGACTCGGTGTCTGCAGCCCGTCCTCAAAGTAAAATACCGTAAGACATGATACTATGAAAGTAACTAAAATAGACTAGCCTCGCGGTATCTACATCAATAAATTGACGGATTTTTCTGACAGCATATGCCGCTGAACTTAGTCGTCCTGCAAGAGATGTTAAATGAGGACCCCATTGTAGCCTTGAGTCGAGCGTGATCCCCAGGAAAACAGTTTATCGACGAATTCTAGTTTCTCTTTTTTTTCTTGATTCAATACTATCTCATAATCACCACTTTTGACATTACATTATTTTGGTAAAGAAAATCGAATGCGCTTAGTTTTTTTCCCATTAAATACTGAATTATTGGCAGTGAACCAATTCTGAACCTGCAATAGGGCGTTATTTACGTCGTCAACATTAGTAGCACGTCTATCTACCTTAAAAATTTAAGAAGTATCATAAGCAAATAACACCATTTGTGGTTGATTATTTAATAAATGGAGTAGATCGTTAATATACACTAAAAAGAGGACAGGACCCAATATCGAGCCTTGTGGAAAACTCATATTTACTTTTAAACCGAGTGAATTGATACCATTAATTTGTACTTGCTGTTGTCTATCATTTAAATAAGATTTTAATAAACTGAGCGCATGTTTTCCAAGTCCGTAATGCTCAAGTTTCAAGACTAAGGTTTCGTGGTCGACCAATCAAATGCCTTGGAGAGGTCACAAAATATTCCTATGGCGTCTTGCGCGTCTTCCCATGCGTTAAAAATGTGTCTTAGTAAGATTACACCGGCGTCGGTCGTACACCGTCCTTTAGTGAAATCCTTCACGATCAACACTATAGACTGTTGATCGTGACGGATTTTATTCGAGTTAAAATGATTGAGCATTTGATTAAGCGTTACCTTTTTAAACACCTTGCTGAAAACCGGCAACATGGATACGGGTCTATAATTATTGGTGTCTTTATTGTTTGATTCGATGACTAGAGTTGCTCACTATTTGATGTTATTATTCGACTAAAAATAATAATACAATGAACGCATTTGTTTTTGCCGTGTGGTTGCCTACCTGCTGATCTGTCAATGTTAAACAGCTGACGTTTATATACTTTGTATACAGTTTATTTATAAACTAGTTTGTGATTGATTGTGGTCGGTGTTGGGCTGTTGGACCTGTTGTTATTATTATTATAGTGTTTTTATAACTAAATCACTTATCAGTGTGATGTAATAAGGTCTATTGGTTCATTCACCAGCGTATCAGTTAAAATATTTCAGCCAGTGGCGTTAAAAGGTAAACAGTTTTTTTTATTTACTTTTAAGTATTTTTTTATTTCACCACCAAACTCACTGGTTCTCACTGGTTGCATGCTTGCGATAAAGATAATTCTTTATTCGAAAATTGATTAATTGATTGTAATGTTTTTAGCTTGATTTTTTGGTAAACAACTTACATAATGGATGTATTCAAAATAATTATTTCTATATCTCATATAGGTTTTCAAGATGGTGAAAGCAGTAGCAGTGATCACCATAAGTGACACATGTTTTAAAGACAACACAAAAGACACGTCAGGACCAGCACTCGCTGACTTTGTCAGAGAACTATTCCCTGAAGCTAACCTGCACACAATCATTATCCCTGATGAAAAAGAAATCATTGAAAGGGAGCTCAAATACTTCTGTGAAACTAACCTAGATCTAGTTTTGACCACAGGAGGGACAGGATTGACTCCTAGAGATGTTACTCCTGAAGCCACAAGAGCGGTTATACAGAGAGAAGTGCCGGGTATCACTATAGCAGTGACGCTCGCAAGCTTGAAGAAGACACCAATGGCCCAACTTTCCCGTGCTGTAGCTGGGATCAGAGACAAAACACTAATTGTCAACTTCCCTGGCAGCAAAAAAGCAGTCATAGAATGTTTTGAAATAGTAAAACCCATTCTACCTCATGCAATATCCTTGATACACAATGACGTGGCCGAAGTAAGCTACATTCACGATAACATGCAGTTCAACCACACATGTATGCACAGCAGTAATGTGGACATTACTAAAGTGGCCTTAAGACCGAGGGAGTCTCCGTTTCCCATGATAGAGATGTCTGATGCTTGGAAGGCAGTTGATGATGTGATGGCGGAATGGAAGGAAAGGTTGGAAATAGTGACCATTGAAGAAGGGCTAGGCAGAGTCGTGGCACAAACACTGCATGCGAAGGAACCAATGCCACCATTTCCGGCGTCAGTTAAGGATGGTAAGTAATTTATCCGAGTTTATAATTTGCTTCAAAATTATATAATTATGCTACAGAATATAATAAGAATGGCCTTGGATGAAAATAAGGTACTAACTCCATTAACACATTTATTAATCCAACACAACAACTCACAATGGCAAGTTTAAATGTACTTACATATCTAATTTGTTTGCAAATTACTCTATGTTTTATGGTCTTTAATTCCTTTTATCTAATTTATGTATTTAATAACCCATTTTCAATCAATACTTACATCCTAATAATTCCTAATAGGCTGGCCTATTAGGAATTATTAGGAATTATTAAACCTGCTAGGTAGCAGAAAATTGCAAGGCATAACAATAGTGTAAAACCAAGTTTGCAGCTTTAAAATACCTGTGCTAACTGCGTGGTACTAGTATGTATCTTTTAGAAGTTATAAGCCCAAAACTGAAAAAAGTCACATTGCGAGGTCTTCCGGCCACCACGCTAACGCACAGATGTTTCGAAGCTGGAAACTTGGTTTTACACTATTGGTATCTATCCTAACAACATCCCAAAAAATCGGTACAGTGCAATTTTTTGAGATCTAGGTCGATTCGAATCGATTTAAATGATTGGCGGTTAATACATAGGTATTATCGCGGGCATACAAATCGGACCACCGCACAGTGGAACGAATGTATGGGAGCGGTTGGACGTAGACATGTCCGAAAAAAAAGAGTAAAATTATGCCAAACTAATGATGCCATCTTATTCGATTACTTAATGCCTTCATAACTTGTGGTGATGAATTTCTTCATAACTCCCATATTTCGGGAGTAATTTGAGAAAATGTGAAATTTTACTATGAAAATGAGTGTATCGAGCTCTCTCCCTCCTGATTCCGGGCTTGTTTCAAGTAGCGGTCTCTAATATCATAATGCTAATACTAAGAGCTATATTTAATACTAAGACACATAGTGCGCCAAATGTGCACTTTCTGGGATAAAGAGTGATGTTTATTTTATAACACAATTTTTTTATTTTTTGTTTATTTTGTTGATTAAAACCGTTTTTCTAAAGGTTTACCTTATTACAATAACATTTCTGAGCAGCCAATTAGAGAAGATATAAGCTAATTAGGATATATAATTAGGGACTTAAGGTTTACATATAAAACTGATGCACTAATGATTACTGATAAGAACATTGCTATTATTTAATTACTAAATGGCTCTTAATACACTAATTTAGCATGCATCATTTACTAATTATCACAATAACTAATTACCTTGCAATATTTAACAAAGGATACCTGGGATACCTGGATTTTATATAAATAGGTCACTATTAGTAACTTTAAAATCAGTGTTGATTTACACCTCGTTGTATCCAAGCTAATCTCGCAATGTATTTTCCAAATTTTAATACAAATCTTGATATTCACGTTGCTTTATGCGCACGCGCACATAAAGATTTACGCGACTTTAACTATTTGTTCAGTGTTTTAAAAGATAACAGTTGTGTTCAGTTATGTGAAAGTGCTGAAACAAGTTTAAAAGACTGGTGTCGTCGATTTTGCTACCGCATTTATGCAAAATGGACACAGTCTGGAAGAAGCACAGATAAGTTTCGGAAGAAACATGAGATTTGGCTACAGGCTGCAATTCAATGGCCGGAATTACAGAATGAAAATATGGAACCTTCTACAGAAAATATAAGTGACGTCATCGAGCCCATAATTTCTCCTGCTAAATCTGATGCTTCAACTTGTACACATCCTAGTCCTCGTAAATCTTTTGAGGACCTTAGTAACCGGCAAAAAAGAAGACGCACTGAAGATAGTCTTTCATGCAGCAGTAGCAGCGCTGAAATTATGTTTTCGGCCGAAAGGGCGCTTCAAAAGGCAGGACAAAGCGATACAGCTTATGTTATGAAATACTTGACGGAGAATCCAGAAGAGGCCTCAAAAATCAAAGCCTTCATTGAAGGTAAATCAATTCAGGTACGGGAAATATCCCCTTTGAAGGCATTGGCTCTTTATGTATCGATGAACTTATCGAAATGGCGCTATAACACTCTTCGGGATTTCAACACTCAAGAAGGAGCTCTTCAATACCCGAGTTACTACATGTTGGTTAAAGAAAAAAATAAGTGCTATCCGGCCAAAGAAGATCTCACAGTTACAGAGAGCTCTGCAAAAATCAAATTACAAGCCTTGATGGATTTAACCTCAAGAAGACTTATTAGGTCGTTAGAAACCCCTGTTGATCCCAATCAACAGCTCGTATTGACCAGCAAATGGGGTTTTGACGGATCATCTAGCCAAAGCATTTATCATCAAAGGACGAGTGAAGATGAGCAAATCGATCTTGCTAGTAATTTTATGATTAGTCTTGTACCACTGCGGCTCGTCTCAAAAGGTGTAACAATTTGGGAAAACGAGCGACCATCTTCCACTTCATTTTGCCGGCCAATATTGTTTAAGTTTATAAAGGAAACCAAAGAAAATGTGCAGAGAGAGATGGCTGAAATCGAAGCAGAGATTGAAGCCTTAACTCCATCCACCATCACTGATGGAATTAGTGTCAAACACCAACTGCTGTTGACAATGATTGATGGTAAAATTCATTCCATTATATCCAATACAGCAGCTTCAGTGTGTGACATATGCAAGGCTTGTCCTAAAGAAATGAATAATTTAGAGTTAATCAAAGATAAACACGCAAACGAGGACATGTATAAATATAGCTTAAGCACCCTTCACGCTTGGATTCGCTCAATGGAATGCTTATTACACATTTCCTACAAATTAGACATAAAATCATGGCAAGTAAGGGGTGATATAGCAAAAAGGCAAGTTGATGACAGGAAGAAAAGAGTTCAAGAGGCTGTAAGAAGAGAAACGGGCTTACTTCTCGATGTTGTGAAACAAGGCAGTGGATCCACCAACAATGGCAACTCGGCAAGGAGATTTTTTGAAAACTACACTAAATCTGCTGAACTGACCGGAATAGATGCTATGCTTTTAAGAAAAATCTGTGTGATCTTGCAGTGTATTTCATCAGGAGAGAAGATCAACGTAACTAAATTCCGAGAGTTCTGCTTTGATACTGCTAAGCTTTACGTGGAGTTATACCCATGGTATTATATGCCTTCTTCACTTCATAAAATTTTAATGCATGGGCCAGACATAGTTCAGAACATGTCAATTGTGCCCATTGGTTTTCTATCCGAAGAGGCATCTGAGGCTAGAAATAAAGATTTTAGAAAATATAGAGAGGGGCATTCTCGAAAGCATAGCAGTATCTCATGCAATGAAGATATTATGCACAATCTTTTACTGTCTTCTGATCCACTTGTTACAAGTATCCGTCCAAAAGGAAATAAGTTTGTAAAAAAATCTTCTTTTAAGGAATTTTATGAGCTTACGGATTCTGAGAAAAGTGATATCGAATTTGTTAACATAAATGATTTAGCGGACATCGATTCTGAATTTGAATTAATTGATGATGATGATGATGACGAAGATAATTAAATGATGTTATTGTTTTAAAATGTGTAACTTAGTAAATTAGAGCTTACATCTTAATTATTTATTGTACTTTTAATGAAACTAGGTAATTTATTATCAACTTACTTAAAAGTCATACTCTCATCAGTTCTTGTGAATATTTTTGTTAATATATATTTCTGTATATATATAATATATTTATAGACCTCTTAATAAGTCTGTCTGCGGTTTAAAGTAAATACAAATGGGGAAAAAACGTTTTTTTTTTTAAATTTTCATTTCCTTTTATCCCAGAAAGTGCACATTTGGCGCACTATGTGTCTTAGTATTAAATATAGCTCTTAGTAATAGCATTACGATATTAGAGACCGCTACTTGAAACAAGCCCGGAATCAGGAGGGAGAGAGCTCGATACACTCATTTTCATAGTAAAATTTCACATTTTCTCAAATTACTCCCGAAATATGGGAGTTATGAAGAAATTCATCACCACAATTTATGAAGGCATTAAGTAATCGAATAAGATGGCATCATTAGTTTGGCATAATTTTACTCTTATTTTTCGGACATGTCTACGTCCAACCGCTCCCATACATTCGTTCCACTGTGCACCGCGGCACACACTGGTCCCGAATGATAAAAAAGTGGACATTAAGAAATTTTTGACAGAAGGTCAACGGATTCGGCTGATTTTTTTTTTGTAGACAGCTGATGCAATTACAAATCACTTTTATAGATTGAGTTTTTGCCAAATAAGCCGTATTTTCAGAGAAAAAAAATATTCAAATATTTTTTGTATGAAAGAAATCCTAATTTTGTCTTTATCTTCCAAGATTCAAACGTATTCAAAATAAAACTTAGCGCAGCTTGTAGAAGTGCTAATTGCTCACCACTTTGTCATAGACACTCTTCTGCGATTTTGTGCTCCTTTTGAGTTACAGGCACTTTAAATATTTTTTGTATGAAAAAATCCTAATTTTCTCTTTATCTTCCAAGATTCAAACGTATTCAAAATAAAACTTAGCGCAGCTTGTAGAAGAGCTAATTGCTCACCACTTTGTCATAGACACTCTTCTGCGATTTTGTGCTCCTTTTGAGTTACATGCACTTTAAATATTTTTTGTATGAAAAAATCCTAATTTTGTCTTTATCTTCCAAGATTCAAACGTATTCAAAATAAAACTTAAAGCAGCTTGTAGAGATGCTAATTGCTCACTACTTTGTCATAGACACTCTTCTGCGATTTTGTGCTCCTTTTGAGTTACAGGCACTTTAAATATTTTTTGTATAAAAAAATTCTAATTTTGTCTTTATCTTCCAAGATTCAAACGTATTCAAAATAAAACTTAGCGCAGCTTGTAGAGTAACTCTTACAAATATATGAAATTATCAGTATCAAATAAACAAACAAGGAAATCTCAAAACGTGTTCAGACATGTTTATGTACAGGTAAGTTATTGTGTGACTCGTATGTAAAATTTTTTTTGTATAGAGTCATTGCTTAATTACCCTATAAGTGACGATTTCGGCTCTATTTGGTCATCTAGTCGAACGCGTCGAAAACGCTGAATGATGAATAGGTATATAAATTGCAATTAAAAATTCCCTTTGTAGTTTTGCGGTATTTATGTAGGAGCACATCTTAGTATGTTTTATTTTCTCGTGACTCATCCAAATTGCAAGAATATTTGGCTCATTATCTAACTACCCCATTAAGTAATGAGGTAGTTAGGTAATGAGCCATTATCTAACTACCCCATTAAGTAACGGGATAGTTGGGTAATGAGTCATATATCAATAGTATAAGGGCAAGCGGAACCCGTTTTTGTTCATTACGCGTCTTGTGCTCGTAAAAACAACACAATTTTTTATCAACTATCACCACATTGTAACTTTTATTTATTTGCCTGTAACATTTTTGTATCAAAATGACTACATTTGTGACTAATTTAGACATTTTTTCTTTTTTGAGTAATAGTGGGTGCCTTAAAAATAGTGATTTACTGTGTCAAACCATTATAAATTGTTTGTATTTTGACGGTCCTAAGCCCGTTAAAGTACGAAGGAAAAGTTTTAATTGCAATTTATACCTTTTTATCATTCAGCGTTTCCGACGCATTCACTAGCGTTAGATGACCAAATATAGCCCAAATTGTAAGTAATCGGCTAATTAAGCAATGACTCATTACCAAAAAATGGTTATAATCTGAATATGAGTCACACAATAAATTACCTGTACCTGAACATGTCTGTACACGTTTTGAGATATCCAAGTTGTTTATTTGATATATTTAAAATAAGACTTTTTTTAATAGAAAGACATTTATAAGAGTTACTTATTAATGAAGAAAATGTTATTACATCTTAGTCTATCTTTAACAAGATTATTTCTAATCCGCCTGAATTAATTTTTTAACTCTGAAAATACGGCTTATTTAACAAAAAATACATCTTTAAAAGTTACTTGTAATTGTATCAGCTGTCTACAAAAAACTAGTAAAGCTCATCCGACAACGAAAAATTTAAAGTGCCTGTAACTGAAAAGGAGCACAAAATCGCAATTGAGTGTCTATGGCAAAGTGATGAACAATTAACCCCTCTACAAGCTGCGCTAAGTTTTATTTTGAATACGTTTGAATCTTGGAAGATAAAGACAAAATTAGGATTTTTTCATACAAAAAATATTTAAAGTGCATGTAACTCAAAAGGAGCACAAAATCGCAGTTGAGTGTCTATGACAAAGTAGTGAGAAATTAGCCCCTCTACAAGCTGCGCTAAGTTTTATTTTGAATACGTTTGAATCTTGGAAGATAAAGACAAAATTAGGATTTCTTTCATACAAAAAATATTTGAATATTTTTTTTCTCTGAAAATACGGC
Organism: Atethmia centrago; assembly: GCA_905333075.3. Lineage (NCBI taxonomy): Eukaryota > Metazoa > Arthropoda > Insecta > Lepidoptera > Noctuidae > Atethmia > Atethmia centrago. The sequence continues at coordinate 11,853,055 of HG995387.1, forward strand.
TTTTTTGGCAAAAACTCAATGTACAAAAGTGATTTGTAATTGCATCAGCTGTCTACAAAAAAAAAATAAGCTGAATCGGTTGACCTTTTGTCAAAAATTTCTTAATGTCCCCTTTTTTATCATTTGGGACCAGTGTGCGGCACCGTAAAGACTATTCCTGCTTGCAGCGCTCGGCCGCTTTAGTAACGCTTACCTACGTTCATCGTATTTATTTAAACAAAATAAATATTTTTTTATTGGTCGACGCCTCGGCGCGGCGGTAAATAGATGTGGACATCGTGATTTTGTTTTGTAAGTAGGTGTCCAAATCGAACCCGCGATAGTACAGTCAGCGTCAATAATATCGGGACGAACAGACTGTACAAAATGATCTAAACAACTATGAAAATTAAATATTAACTCAATGACACAAGAACCGTTTCAAAATGAAGAAAGTACACGACAACTGTCATTCTGACAAGAAATTTGTCAAATCGAGATAAAGTTTAATTTGTTGAGATAATTTTGAACAGTCGGTTCGTCCCGATACTTTTGACGCTGACTGTACCTACTTACTACTTTGTAACAGAAGATGAATGTACCTACATTTATTTTTATACCTAAAATTTATATAATAGATACATATATTTATAAACGCTTGTACGAGTTCAATCGCAGGTATATGATTATTTTTGTAATAATATCATTGTTGTTCATTGTATAATAGGTACTGCAAGAACTATTTAATTCATTAATAGGCTGCAGGCATTGTTTTTGAATTTTATAGTTGTGTTGCTTTACGTGTAGATATAACATTGCTATGAAAGACATTAATTTTAAAGGAATGGATGAAAAAACCGTCAAGTGCGTGCCGGACCACGCACAATGAAGGGTTCCGTAGTTGGCAAGGTGGGATGAATTTATCCCAAAAACAAACTTAACATTGTAGTTGCAAAACATGCTCTCCCATACATCGATATAATATGCCACAATCAATTCTCCAATTGCAAATTTAAGTTGGTCGCTAATTAACTGTGATAGTTTTCCTTTTTAATTTAGCTTTGGGGGCGACGACGACGACGACACTTGATTAACAAAAATGAGCACTTAATGCTTAAATAATATTACGCAAGCGGATCCTTGAATCGAAAAGTGGTGTTCACAAATCCGCAATATGTTTAAACGCTATATCCACGCCTTTCTAACGATATCCCACACCATGGGGTAGACGACAAAAAAAATATCACATTACGTGCAAGGGAGGAACCCACAAAAAAAAAAATAGCACTTTGTCGTCGTGATTAATAAATTACAACTTTATATAGTGCTAAGCGTCACTGAGCTACAGCGGGGACAAACAGACAGACAGACGGACATGGCGAAACTATAAGGGTTCCTTGTTTACTATGGTACCCTAAAAAGCTGCTCAAATGTTAGGGCATCGGGTTGACGAGCTAGAGGGCGTGAGTTCACTATTGAAGAGAGCCACACGGGAACCTTCTGCTATAAGCATCTCTCGCTTGTTAACGCGAATAAATTCATCATAACTAACAGACGATGCAGCAAAACATTGAACTGTAGGGACCTCAAAAGGAAAACACGGAACCCGTTTCGCTGTCCGTCTGTTTGTCAAGACTCTTTTCTCAGGAACGCGTAAAGGTATCAAGTAGAAATTGATATCTATGATACTTAGATCTATGGTCCTTTGGAGCAGTCAAAAAATCGAGCTTCTAAGCCAACGCAATCAAAAATACCATTTATGCCGCATAGTTTAAAATCGCCAATAAATCAAACCCTATAGGGTACTTCGTGTTGACCTAGAATCATGATTTGGCAAGAAGCAAGGTCTCACAGGCCTCATAGCACAAGCAAAGTGAAAACTTCGAAAATCGTTGATTTGTAGTTATATCACATCAAAAAAACAAATTTAAGCAAAAATAACTTTGTTTTCATACTTAGTTGTTTCGAGAAATACTATAAAATAAAAACTTGTTTTTGCGGCCGGTAAAATTAATACTGTGCATGCCTAAATATCCATCCTGGCTACGGAACCCTTCACTGTGCGTGAACCGACACGCACATGGCCGGTTTAAAAAAAAAAATTGTTAATCTATTCTTTCCCGGTCCAATTTCATTCAGGTCTTTTATTAAAACATTCGAAAACTGAACGTAAAATTACAGATCAAACTGTGGATGTTATATTCCAGTAAGTAGGTACCTACCTCCCTAATTATATAGTCATTGAACCAATTTGTTCCGCTAGTTTTAACATAATAATGTAGTTACTACGTAGCTACTAGGTACATGAAAAATGTTTCGTGAAATTATTTGACCCTGAAGCTATAATGAATATGCATTTTCTTTGCTACACGGTAATTTTTTATGTTATCACACCTGGTTTCGGAAATGATAATACTATGTAAATATGCAGGTGATAAGAGTTGTCATGATGAACTGATAGTATTTTAAGTTCATTATTAATTAGTGCTGTTAAACTTGTTTACTGTTTTTAATATGATATCCGTTGAAAAAAATATCAAATCACGAAAAGTAGGCTAGCTATGAACATGATAAATATTCTGAGATAAGACTTGGCTTGGAATAGTCTAAGGGTTTAGGTACTTTTAGCTGCTGTGCGCTTTTGACTTCTTCTGAGCTCGTGTGGAAGTCGTAACTTACGACACAGGCGTTTATTAATTCACTAAAAACGAAAAACTTCAAGCAAAGGGACATTGCTACTGAAGGCTACGGGTGTCGACCTCAGGCGAGCTGCTTCTCACACGGACAACAGTACGTCGCTTGCTCCCGCGTTAGCAGTCCAGACTCTCTTTATATTTTGGCTGCTAAGACCAGACGTAGTCTACAGGAAAGTTTTAAAAAATATGTGTTTATTAAATTTTGTACATTTTGGTCTTACGACTCGTAACATTTTGGTCTTACGACTCGTAAGACCAAAATGTACAAAATTTCGGGAGCAAGCGACGTACTGTTGTCCCTGTGAGAAGCAGCTCGCCTGAGGTCGACACCTGTAGCCTTCAGTAGCAATGTCCCTTTGCTTGAAGTTTTTCGTTTTTAGTGAATTAATAAACGCCTGAGTTCCTGCATATATGTAGTACCAAATGGCACAACACTGATACACTGACTATTGCATTCTTACAGATTATTCCTGCGTGACGAACAGCTAACACTCCGTCATTGTAATTTATTTTTATTAAAACGATAGATAATATAAGAGGCGTAATGTTTTCTGTGTTTGTCCTACGTTCTACGAACACGTTCACATAATAATATTACTCGTACAAAGTGTAAAAAAAAGAAGCACAAAATACATCAACTGTTGAGATCGAATTAGGATTGCAAAGCAGGCTTCGAACCGCTAAGGTTATTTGCTTTGTTGAACTTTGACTAAAATAACCTAATGTAATCTAATGTTTGACGTATAAAAGTGTTTGTAAAAACATACTTACAGAAATAAAATAATCTATCATTTATCATAACCGTTCTTACATATTTCGTGATTGACTGCTTAGCTTCTTATGGGTATGATAATCATTTAGGTTCAATTCGTAGGTAACTATCTGCTATAATCGTTCCCTATTCAGCCCAGTCAATCGATTTTTTTTTTTGCGTATTCTGACTTTTCTAATACTCAAACCTCAGTTGGTCCGATAGTTTTATGTTCCTTTTATGAAAGAGGATCGAATCAGAAATGAAGAGATCCGCAGGCGAATAAAGGTTACCGACATAGCCCGAAGAATTGCCAAACTTAAGTGGCAGTGGGCAGGGCACATTGCTCGCAGAACAGATGGCTGATGGGGCCGAAAGGTTCTGGAGTGGCGACCGCGTACCGGAAGACGTAGCGTTGGAAGGCCTTCTAAAAGTTGGACTGATGACCTTGTGAAGGCCGCAGGAATCCGCTGGATGCGGGATGCACAAAACCGGTCGAAATGACGGTGCTTGGGGGAGGCCTATGTCCAGCAGTGGACGTCTTTCGGCTGAAATGATGATGATGATGATGATGATGATGATATTATGCTTGATTCTGGTTACAATGGTGCTCTTTAGTCTCCATATCATTTGCATCTTCCTTCCCTACTAGGTTCTGTGACGAACGTCCGTGTCGTTTGATGCTCCTTATGTAACCTATGCTTAACTTCATAGTTCATGTTGTTTTAGCCATCCATACCATATTATAAATGCGCAAGTAACTCTGTCAGTTACCTTTTCACACCTAAACCACTGAGCCGATCGTTAGATATGGTAAAATTTGACAAAACTTTTGTTGTTGAAACATTATTTTCACTTTTGTTATCTTGTTGATTGTGTTTCACGAACTGTGTCCAAAAAAACGTTATTCTCTTTCTTTATTTTTTTTTGTACAAATAGATAGCCTAAAATCTGGAGAAGGACATAGACATTTATTACTTTTCACCCTGGATATTTGTATTAAAAATGATGAAGTACAAAATACACGCAGACGTAGCTTAGTCGCGCGCGGGTAACGGCTGGTCATTAATTAATATCTCGTCCTTAGGTTACGCCTGCCTAAGCATAGATGGTGTGGGCGTACGCCGCGTGCGCACGGCGGTGACGGCTGGTGATGCACCTACCGCGCCGCTGTGCTCCGGGCAGTGCGCAAGAATCAACACCGGGGCAGCTCTGCCTGCGGGAGCCGACTGCGTTGTTCAGGTACCAGTGTTATTCCACAGGTCGGAATAGGTAGTGATATTTACCTAAACTTCGAGGAAGGAAGTAACAGAGTGGATAATACCTCCTCTAAAATCCCGGAGAAATTATAATGACGTTTTAATCCCGGGTGAAATGAAGTCAAATAAATAATTCGTGATTATATAATATAATCACGAATTATTTATTTGACTTCATTTATAGTGAAAAATCATATAACATTTTTAGGGTTCCGTACTAAAACTATTAAATTAAAGTGTTTTGTTTTTAAGTAGGGAAAATAAAATTAAGTTGACTGGTTTATTCAAAACCCGTGCTTCAAATACATACCTACATACATTTTATTGTACAAATATTTGGTTATTCGTGCCCAGGCCCTGAAGAATTGAGTGGAAGGATTTTGATTAATATATTTTTCATCCCCCATCTCAGAAAGAGTATTTTTGTTCTTCGATATCTGAGTGCAAAAGCCGTTTTTATCCGCTAGAGGAAAGTATTGAATTTAGAACATCGTGTGCACTAAGTTTGTGAATTCAAAACATCATTAAACCTATTTGCTTCTCCCTCCATGGTGCCGAATTTATCAAACAACCTTTTTTAATTTGTTAAAAACTCAGACTGGGAACCTTCTTGGTGTCCTTTTTTTTAATTTGCTTTGCACCCGCCATTTTCTTTTCACGTCATATTGTTAAAAACTTAGGTTAAAAACAAGAAACTTGAAAACAAGTGAAAAACCTAAAATGAGTGGTTCTAGCGACGTGGAAGTTTATTTGACGCCAACAGAATTGACTGAAACTGTTGTGTGATAATGCGCAAATGAGCGTTCTCCCTCAACAATCACGCGAAAAGTATTTGAAACAGTACGATATGTTTAACACGTGGCAACTAGCTAAAGGAGCCAAAACTTTCTCAGAAAACGTTTTGCTGAATTATCCGAGACCAAGAAATCAAGCACTCTATGGAATACGTATTCAATGCTAAAAGCAACAATAAAGATTAAAAAAGACATACATATCGACACCTATCCTAAATTAGTGGCATTTTAAAAAAGAGCCTCATCTGGTCACAGTACAGCATCTGAAATTGAAAATTTTCTTAACGAAGTAGGTACCTGATTCCGTATATTTGGCGACAAAAGTATGTCAGTTACACATTCAGTAGCTACTAAGTAAATACTTCTCGCGTGATTGTTGAGGGAGAAAGCTCAATTGCGCATTAACAGTTTCAGTCAATTCTGTTGGCGTCAAATAAACTTCCTCGTCGCTAGAACCACTCATTTTAGGTTTTTCATTTGTTTTTAACCTAATGTTTTAACAATATGACGTGAAAAGAAAATGGCGCGAGCAAAGCAAGTTAAAAAAAAGTAAGTACACCAAGAAGGTTCCGAGTCTGAGTTTTTAACAAATTAAAAAAGGTTGTATGATAAATTAGGCACCATGGATGGAGAGGTTTAATCATGTTTTGAATTAACAAATTTAGTGCACACGATGTTCTAAATACAATTTAGTTTATCCTCTAGTGGATAAAAACGGCTTTTGAACTCGGATATCGAAGAGCAAAAATACTGTTTCCGAGATGGGGGGATGAAAATAACTATTTATTTATGCTTGCTACTTCTAGGCTATCGTACAAACGCAAGCGCGTAGTCCTTACCAACAATATTTCTAATTAGTACCTATGCAAGTGTGAATGACGTCACACAATTCACAATCGCGGTGCTAATAATTGACTGACGGCATGTAGGTACATTATTTAAATATCGCACCTAATCAGCATCCCGAACAATATATTGAAGAATTTACGTTATTTCTGAAATACTTAGTGTCTTATTAAGGTGCTTCTAAACGGGCTATACTTTCACGGAAATAAGTGGCTGTAATATTGTGGCTGGCAATATTTCCAGCAATATCAGTATCAGCCATACTATGCAATACACGACAATATTTGATGTGATCTGGCCATTATCTATACATAATATAAATATACTAATTACTTGTACTGACTGATTCATCAACGCAGACCCGAAACTACTGGGATTAGGAACATGAAATTCTGTAGGTACACGGCAAGTAATTTAATTTAATGTTTTGTGTTTTGTAATGTTAATTACTTTGCATACGATTCGGATAGAATCAAGTTTATATAACTAAACACTAAACAGACAGGTGTGCTGCTGGGGAGTTTGTTCCACCACTTCTTCTTCCCAGCTAAAGCACTAGGAAGTGGTGAAGGGCGGGCGTTTTTTGGAGACTGTCTTATATAAGTAACTTTGACGTTCGAAAAGTGCTGATTCTCAGCCTAGTTTGAATAAATGACTTTTGATTTTGTCACCAGGCTGTATCTACTGAACCGTGATAGACAGTTGAAATTTTCACAGATGATGTATTTCTGTTGCCGCTATAACAACAAATACTAAAAAACAATAAAATAAATATTTAAGGGGGCTCCCATACAACAGACATGATTTGCCGTTTTTATAAATAATGATACGGAACTCTTCGTGCGCGAGTCCGATTCGCACCTGGCCGGTTTTTATTTTCAATTAATCAACTCAATTTTGAGTAAATAGATAATTGCTTCATATTTTGCAATAAATTACAAGCGCTGTGTCGCGTTTAGCTGTTGTCAGCGTCTTAAGGCATCTAACAAGTCACGCCTATCGAATTGAAGTAAGGCCGAAACCACACCCAACACCTTTTTTATTTTCGTTTAAAACAATTTAAGCAACTGCAACAAGTGTGGCTTCATCAGCCATTGCTACCCGATTGTGTAGAATAGAATAAAACCTGATCTTTATTATGTACACCATAAAAATTACAGATATAGCCATAGATTGCTCAGTCATAAGCTGTAATCCTTTTTTTTTTGTGATGGCCGAGCAATAGTTGCAGGCACGTATACAGAGGGGGGGATAGTTGGGATTTATCCCCCCCCGAAATCTGACTGAAAAAAAAAACGTTTTAAGCCATCTGTTTATTTATTCGCTTGCGTGTTCTTTCAATAAGTAGGTAAAATAAAAATATAGATAGATCTTGATCTGATTATGTAAGCGACGTTACTAGTAGCGCTATCTAACCTATTTAGAGAGAAACCGAGAACGAAAACAGTAATGAACGACATCTATCGTCGAGTAGAAAAACTAATAGTAGAAAGATCGTCGCGTTGAGTAGCGAAATATCGAGAAGCTTCCATAACTTTCTGCTACCAGGTAGTAGATGGCGCAATATTCCACAGTGTTCCAGAATACGAAAATGTAGTATAAATACGGCGGGGGCGGGAGTCCGGGAACCTGCATGTCAGTTTATTTCGAGAGCGATTCAAGTGAGAATTGAGAGCGACAAGCGAGAAGAAAAGTGAAATACCTCTGCAATAGTGACAGTATAGTGCAATAGACCAGTTTATTTTGATATTGGTTTCAGTTTCATAGAGAGTAGAGTAAATTCCTTCCGACTTGGTTCACCTGATACTTTGCCCGTGCCGTGAAATAAAGGAAAAAAACTTCAAAACCACTGTTTTCATTGGATTCGCCAAATCGCCAGTCCGTTACGTACGTGAGATAGTGTTGGACAATTTTGGACCTGCAGACGTCATAATTTGTTGGACCGTTCGCCCTATCCATCACAGATTACTTAAATAAAGTAAAGTAATGTGTGAAATGTGAGTGCTTCTTGATTTGTGCTTGTTTGAACGTATATAAATTGCTGCTGCTAAAATGAAGAGAATTGACAACTTTTTCAAGCCAGTGGCAAAAAAAATTGTTACTACTAGCGAGGAAAAAACTACTCCAAGCATGGCTTCTGCTGTTGATAGTAGACAACTAGAAACAACTTCGTCAAAATTTACAGAAAAAAATGTGATTTCAGCCGAACCGGCTGGAAGATGTAGAGATGAAGGAGAATGTTCAACTTCAAAAACGTGCAGTTTAGATACAATGATTATAAGTGAAACTTTTCCTGATATCGGCGTGGTTTCTAATGCCATATATAACACACAGTATCCTCCTCTTGTACTCACAGATGAACAGAAAAAAAATATTATTACACAGCCGTTTGTCCCAGATGCGTCATTTTCGTTTCCGGCTAGCAGCTTTGGAAAGAGGAAACATAGATTTCGAAGAGAATGGATGGGATCATGGGAATGGATAACATATTCGCCGAGGAGGAATGGTGTGTTCTGCAAATATTGCGTTGTCTTTTCATCAGGCACCGCTGGAAAAGGTTCCCACCAAACACTTGGAAGTTTTGTCAGCAAACCATTTGATAATTGGAAAGATGCAACAGAGAGATTTCGCGAACATTCTGCTGCTAAATATCACCAGTTTTCTAAGTTATGCGCAGAAAATTTCTTACGCGTAATGGATTCAGCAGCTATAGACGTTGCATCGCTGCTTAATGATCAAAGGCTCAAAGAAAAGGAAAGAAATAGAACAGCACTAAAACCTATAATCGAAACTATCATCTTCTGTGGAGAGCAAGAGTTGCCGCTTCGTGGAGACAAAGACAGTGGACCATTGACTTTAGAAAAGCCACTTGGTAAAGATGGAAAATTCAGGGCTCTGCTACGATACCGAGCAAGCTATGATAATATCCTGAAAGATCATATCATTACAACCCCTAAAAATGCAACGTATTTTAGCCCTATTATTCAAAATGAAATAATAGATACTTGCGGAAAGATAATTCAGAAAAAAGTTGTGACACAAATAAATAGTTCAGAGTGTTTCGCGATTCTTGGCGATGAAACTTTAGATGTGAGTGGAACTGAGCAATTGTCTTTATGTGCGAGATACGTTTATAAAGGTATTTTGAGGGAGGACTTTCTCAGTTTCATTGAAATACACGACCTAAGTGCCGAAAATATAAGTGCAGAAATTTTAAAGAAATGTCATGAGATTGGTTTGAATCTCGATAAACTAGTTGGTCAGGGGTATGACGGAGCTGCTACCATGGGAGGACACATCAGTGGTGTGCAGACGAGAATCAGAAAAGAATTTCCTAAGGCCACATACGTACATTGCTCAGCACATCGTCTGAACCTAGTTCTTTCAAAAGCTCTTTCAGTTCCCGAGGTGAGAAATTCAATAGGCGTTGTGAAGGAAGTCTGCAATTTACTTCGCAACAATGCAATGGCCGGGAAACAGTTCAAGGAAAATGTGGAAAAGCTCACACCAGAAAGTAAGAAAAAAAGACTGGTCGGCATGTGTGACACTAGATTTATAGAACGTCGCGACTCTATAAATGTATTTGGTGAGTTACTCGAACCTATTGTCATTACATTAAGAGAACTATCCTACACAAACAGAACTGTCGCCCAAACTGCCTCTACACTCATAGCTGCGATGGAAAAGAGTAGTTTCTTGATTTCTCTAAAAACCTGTGAAAGATTTTTCAGTTATACTCTCCCACTGTCAGCATATTTGCAGAACCCTACACACGACCTGGCCTCTGCTATGAAATTTTCCGATGACATTATCGGAAAACTAAAAGAGATACATGACGATGTTAACCCGGTATTCTCAGAAATATATAACGCATGCTGCAAAATAGCGGAAGATGTCTTGCAAATAGAAATTCAGCGTCCTCGAGTTACTGCCCACCAAACTGCACGAAGCAACCCTCCCAGCGATACTGCTGAAGAATACTTCAGAAGAACTATTTTTATACCGTGCTTGGACGATTTGATATCTGGCATGAATGATAGATTTGCGAATCAAAGAGAGCTGCTTTCTTCTTTAGAAATTATTCTTCCGAAAAATGTGGACGAGAGGAAAATAAGTGAATTAGAAAATATGAAAATTTATTGGGAAGAAAGTGTTGGAGAATCACTAATAAAAGCAGAGTACAGTATGTGACACCACATACTGCCAAGTGGAAAAACACAGATAAGAAACCAGTCGAAATTATGGAAATTTTAGACACGTGTGACAAAGTTTTCTTTCCTACCATTAACAGGCTAATACATATTCTGGCCACCCTTCCGGTTTCAACGGCATCTGTGGAGCGGTCATTTTCATGCCTAAAGAGAATAAAATCCTTCCTAAGGAATAGAATGGCGGGCGAGAGGCTTACTGGTCTCGCTCTATTGTCTATTCATTCCGCTTTGGCGCCAGATCCTGATATGGTACTAGACGTAATGGCTGCCAGCGGAAACAGAAAAATACTTATATAATTATAGTATAGTACAGTGAAAATTATAGTACAGTGATTACAGCGATTTTCACACAGTTCACATGGTTGTTTCAATGTTTGTCCCCCCCCGAACCAAAAGTCTGGATACGTACCTGAATAGTTGCTAATAGTACAGCTACATATAACGTGAATATAGCCCGTTTAGAAGCACCTTGACGAAACATCATTGGTTTAGACCCGGGTTGACCCGGGGAGTGGAGAGGAGCGGACCGTGAATTCTAATCTGCGGAGTGGAGATTTCGAGCACTGTGATTGGCCAATTCACGGTCCGCTCCTCTCCACTCCGCCCAGCTCCGCGGCAGTGGAAACGCACTCTAAACCATGGAGCTATTTTTGAATTACGGTTTCGATATATGTAGGTACTAGGTAGGTAGGTGCGCGATAAGTTGGGACCTGAGCGCGGTGACGTCATATTGGCGTGTTTGTACCGCCCGCAAAAAAGCGAACATAACAGCAGCCGCCCGCGGCTTCGTCTTTGTTTTTTTTAACCTAATTTATTATGTTACTCAGGGAGGATGCTGCTTTTTATCTAATCTTTTTTACACTATTTGAATAAAATAGGACACTAGGTATTTAATTATGTATCACCGAAAGTGTTGACTATGGTTTTGTAATGAATAAAAATACAATGTTTAAGTTTATAGATTTATTTTATCTATTATTTACATTATCTCATCTTCGTCACTGCTTAGTGGATTTATGCCTTCTAGAGGTTGTTCTTCGTCCTCAGTCTCACTATAATCACTTGACGAAGAGGTATCCGATAAATTTACAATTAATTGCGATTCATTCGTCTCTTGTAAGAGGTCATCATCCCAATACTTTTGTCGAAGCCTCGTTACGTGACGTAGGCCAGTACGAGACTAAAAACCCTAGTAAAAAAATAGTGATGCGAACGGTACAATACGGGCGCCATCGGGGAAGTGCAGGGGAAGCGGGCGGGGAGTCGCATTCCTAGCAGGTCCCAACTTATCGCGCACGAGTTATACTTCTTAATACAAAATTGACAACTTACTACCGTCAGTTTTGGATAAAGAACAGGGGGGTAACCATGACCTCTAATCCGCTCAGACAAGCGTCGTCTACTATGGCACCCCAGCCTCTGGTAGATGCGTCTGTCGTTACATAGTGTGATACAGGATTTATAGCAGTATTATTTCAATATTACTTAGCGTGAGAAAGAGATGGAGCTATAAGTCCTGTATAGCTTCATCACTTTCCCACTGTGAAGTAATATTATAATAATACTGCTATAAGAGGTGATGGTTACCCCCCTGTATTTTAATCACTGCTAGGTTCTTATTACAAAAACTGCACCATATTTGCGTAACACACTATAAATCACATTCTGAATGATTTTGAAAGATATTGCTAATCCATTGCTTCATATGTTCGAAAAATTTGTCTGCTCAACAACGTCAATAACGCAATGAATGTTGTTGAAAAAACCAAATGAAAACCATTGCTACTGTAAGAGTGTTACGCCATTACCCCGCTGGTTTAATGGTTTAAACCAGGGATTCCCAAAGTGGTTTAAACCATTCGACCCCTTGGGGTCGAAATCGGTCTCCCAGGGGTCGACATAAACGAAAACTGATTTTGGGGGTCGACGAGGTCTAAAAATCGACCCCTATTAATTAACACAAGTACTTATTTGAAACTTTCAAAATACTGTATAAGTTGTGTTACGTTTACCAACTTGTTATAAGAATGACTAATATTTTAGTAGGAACTTAACAAGTCGATGAGCGTCCACAAGTTCGTACAATATGAAAAAAATTGGGTATGGGGGTCTGAGGTATCAGTTCATTTTGGAAAAGGGGTCTCTTGCCCAAAATAGTTTGGGAATCCCTGGTTTAAACCATGCCAAAAGAAATACACGCAGAAGTTTCGGTTGCATTTAGAAACTGCTCTACAAATACAAGTAGTTTTGTAGTACACATTGATACAGAGCATAACAGTAGAAGTCAATTACTTACGATCATTAGTTTCGTAGTATCATCAAGTTTCGATTAATTTCACGTGTGCTACACTTCAGTTGGCGCTTGTCCTATAAAATGTAGCCAAGTGTCAGTGACCAGCGGGCTAATGGCGTAACAAACATAAAAGGGCAATTGATCGCAATGGGTTTCATTTTAACTCTGAGAAGAAGGGCCGAAACAAACTCAGAGGTCACAGTCTCTTTTAAAGTCCAGACATAATCTTGGTCAGATCATGTGAAGACCATGTAGATTGGTGTCTGAAAAGGTCTTTTGAGGAAAGAACCACACAGAATGAGTGGACCTATCCAGTCAGTGCACGCATTTGTCAGTAATCGTGCAGCTCAACTCAGAACTTAAGGAGCTCAACGATTCGACGAACAATACCAAAGAAAGGACATTTGGGTAGGCCGCTTAAATGACTCAAACTGCCAGACCAAGATTAAAACTAAATGAGAAAAAAAAATGACCTACATAGTCTCCACATTCACAATAATTGAAAACAATATAATACTTTACAAGTAAATATTAAATTCCACACAATATATTAAGCTCCACAAAGTAAATATGTCATTGTGTTTTGAATAATCATTAAATGTCAAAAGTGTATATGGATAAAATAAAAGTTTCAGTATGCAATAATTGGAGCAGCTCAATCCCAAGCCTTTTTGTCCTCAATATAATCTTTAACGATATAAAAGGCTTTCTGGCACAACTTACTTTTAATAAATGATTTGAATTTATTAAGGGTTAGATCTTGAACGTGGCTTGGAAGTTTATTATAAAAATGATACATTGACATCTGAATGAGCCACCTATTTTCTTGAGCCTTGTTGTAGGTACAACAAATTTGTGTTTGTTCCTAGTATTTATATTATGGATATCACTGATTTTTTAAACAATTTTATATTTTTATGGGCATATAAAATATTTTCAAAAATATAGTGAGAGGGCACAGTCATTATCATTACATTAATCTCCTTAAATTTCTCTCTGAGAGAGTGTCTCGGACTTAATTTATAAATTGATCGAACAGCTCTTTTCTGCAAAACAAAGATAATCTGAATGTCCGCGGCATTTCCCCACAACATAATTCCGTACGACATTACACTATGAAAATAGCTAAAGTACACTAAACGGGCTGTCTCTATATCAGTTAAATTACGAATTTTTCTAACAGCGTATGCTGCGGAGCTTAGCTTTTTTGACAATTCTATATGTGAACCCCACTGAAGCTTAGCATCCAAAGTTAAGCCCAAGAATACTGTGTTATCTTCAGGATTCAATTCTTAGCCCTTTATCAACACATTAGTTTTCACCTGCCTAACGTGAGGAAGCGTAAACTTAATGCATTTGGTTTTTTTTTTATTAAGAAGTAAATTATTAACATTGAACCAATGAACTACTTTTGAGATCTCACTATTTACATCGTCAGTAACCAGCTGCTGACGTTTAAGTTTAAACAAAAGTGAAGTGTCATCCGCAAACAACGGCAAATCATTAATATAAATAAGAAACAAGAAAGGACCAAGAATTGAGCCCTGTGGGACTCCCATTGTTACTATAGATCCGGGAGATCTTTTCCCATTAACGTCAACGCTCTGATTCCTATTACTCAAGTATGAAGTAAGAAGATCCAGAGCGGTGTTCCGTATCCCGTAGTGGAGGAGTTTCCTGATTAACGTTTCATGGAGAACGCAATCGAATGCCTTGGACAAATCACAAAAGGTGCCCAAGGCATCGCGTTTATCTTCCCATGCATTATAAATATGTCCTAAAAGTTCAACACATTACCGATCAGTAGTCGAACGACCCCTTGTAAAACCGAACTGTTTATTGTGCAATAATTTATGTTATTTACGCTGTTGAGCAGACGAATTTTTCAAACCTATGATCAATGGATTAGCAATATGGTTCAAAACTCGCGGACTGTGATTCAAACTGTGTTACGCAATTAGGGTACATAATCAGCCTATAATGTTCCCACTGCTGGGACACAGGCCGTCTCTCTGTGAGAGGGAGTAGGCCGCGGCCCTAGTGCGGGTTGGTAGATGTCACATATCTTCGAATTTTTGTTTCTAGGACATGCCGGTTTCCTCACGATGTTTTCCTTCACCATTTTGAGAGCAGTGGTGATGAAATTATTTACACAACGTAAAGCGCCTGCCTGACTTCGAACCTACGATCTACAACTCGTAAGGTCGCGGTCGCTCGTAATACTACTGTGGCTGTGGGCCATCACTGCTCTCTGCAGCAATTCTCTACGGAATTCGGGTGCAGCCTGAGAATGTAGGCACGCCTGAACTTCAAAGCCTTTTACTTTGGCCTACCTACGTAAATTCAGTTATAGTCAAAGTATGGTGGTATAGTATGGTAGGTAAAGTATAAAAACAAACCATCCATATTTCCATACTTAATAATTATAAATGCGAACAGCGAAAGTAACGTCTGTATGTTACTTTTCACGCCTAAACCCCTGAATCGATCGTTATGAAATTTGACAGATAGGTAGCCTTTTTTTTTTGGGTGGGAAATCATCAAATAACTTCTCCGCGTTAGCGGCGGAGCGGGAGGGTGTGTCAGAATCTTACTGACTAAAACCCACCCGTATTCCTTCCGTTGCCTGTGTTGCCAAACCTCGGTAACCCTTTGGTACCTTCCCGCGACCCCGGCAGGAATCGGCCCTAGCGGACGCTTGTGCTGACGACATCTCTTTGAGGCGCGCGTGGAATACAACGCGCCGTCGACCCGGGCTTGGTCCTTACCGGACGGTGAGCTACCCATTGCTCACCGTCCGCAAGCCCGCGCCTACGGTGGCCGGAAATCCGCCCGGGATTCCCAACGCCCAGGGCGTCTCCTGCGGCGGCTAGGGGCGAGAGGGCGCGAAATTTGCCTTTCCCTCAACCGTCCCGCCTCCTCCTTCGCGAGCATTACTGCTTCGCAGAAGGAGATGGCGGCTGCCCAGGCCCTCTCGCTCCGTACCATGGCCTGAACTAGGGCCGAACGCGAGAGATATCTGCCGCCGGCAGATAGGTAGCCTGGGATCTGGAGAAGGTCATAGGCTACTTTTGAAAGATGACTGATTTTATGTGGAATGGAATACCAATGGAATTATTATTATTTTTATAATTTTTTATTTTTTTTGACATATATTAAGTACATATTTTTTATGTACTTAATATAATTTAAAATTTATTGTGTATATTTAATATTGCGATTAGTACCTAATATATTAATTTGCACACCTCACTATGTTATAATATAATCTACCTTTTATACCTTTTTAACATGTATTATGCAAATAAATTATTTGATTTGATTTTCATCGTGGACCGCAGACTAAGTCTCGGGCAACAGCTAGTTTATAAAATATGTTGTAAACAGTAGGTAATTATATATATTATACATTAATTTGATCTTTGAACTGGTTAACCAATAATTAGTTTCCTAGTATAAAAAAAGTTGCAATTATAAAACGTGTATGCTTCAACCAAACCGGATAAATATTCCAGTGTGTTAGTGATTTAGATATCAATGACCTTTGCTTCGTTTATCTTATTTTAATGAGTTTAAATAGGTACTATATTATTTCAAAATGAATGCTACCGTATTTTCGATATAACGCAGGAACCTAAAGCTAAGCAATTTGAAGTATTGTAAACAAACATAGGAAAAACCAGTCATTTCGCGAATAGGCTACATATCGACCTTTGACTATAACAGGTATACAGGGTGAAATTGAATTCATGGGCATCCTCTTAAGGGGTCATTGTACTCATCATTATGAACAACTTTTACTATGGGACCGAACCTGAAGTCGCAAAAATAAAATTTGCTGTTCCCTACACTTTGACGAGTTAAGCGAACATAAATGTAGGGAACAGCAGATTTCATATTAAGAATGAACGCAAAATATGAGAATACCTAATATTATCTGCTAACTTCATTACTGTATCGCCGCCGGTGCCGTCTTAAACGCTACGACGGCGACGCCGCGAAGGCGACGTGTTTTTCGGGTACAAAAAACAATGATTACACCGTTATCCGACACAACAGTTTCCAATGCTATAAGAACTATGTTGTTTTATACCTAAGCCTCACAAACTAACACATATTCCTGTACCTAATTTAGATCTGGTCAAACTCCGATTTATAGAGTTTCAGCATTTGACTGCTGAAGTTGGTTTCTCCTCGGATTAGACATAAATTCGTTAGTCAAAGGTTTGGACTTTGACTTCTTCTCAGACCTGAGATTTCACTAGCCAAACTTAAGAGCGCCGGAGCTTCGATGTTTGACTATATCATATAAATAGCATAATCAGCCTATAATGTTCCCACTGCTGGGACACAGGCCTCCTTTCTGTGAGACGGAGTAGACTGTAATCCACCACGTGGCCCAGTGCGCGTTGGTAGATGTCATGTCTTCGAATTTTTGGTTCTAAGACATGCCGGTTTCATCATGAGGAAAACATCATCGTTTTGAGAGCAGTGGTGATGAAATAATTCACACAAAGTAAAGCGCCTGTCTGTCGGCGGTTTCTTACGAGTTGTACCCACTCGTTTCTCGCCGCCGCCGCCGTTACCACTGGGCCACCACTGCTCGCCCATATCCCATCATCATATCGACGGTTAAAAGGTAATAAGGCATAAGCGACATTTTTGTCGAAAATGAGTTATGAATGCCATCCTTCTTAATCTCTATTTTTAAGTAGGATGGCATTCATAACTCATTTTTGACCAAAATGTCGCTTATGCCTTATAACCTTTTAACCGTCGATATACATAATCAGCCTATAATGTTCCCACTGCTGGGACACAGGCCTCCGCTCAGTGAGAGGGAGTGGGCCGTAATCCACCACGCGGACCCAGTGCGGGTTGGTAGATGTCACATGTCTTCGAATTTTTGGTTCTAGGACATGCCGGTTTCCTCACGATGTTTTCCTTCACCGTTTTGAGCAGTGGCGATGAAATAATTTACACAAAGTAAAGCGCCTGTCAGGGTTCGAACCTACGACCTACAACTCGTAAGTCGCGACCGTTACCACTGGGCCACCACTGCTACTATCATCATATACCTACACAGAATACAGATTTTACTTAGCGACCATGTTCTATGCTGGCTTCAGTCAACCAAAATATGGGCTTATACGGTAGCTTAGTTTAAATGATTTTGAAACTATTATCTAAAGTAATATTATAAAGAAGTAAAACTACTGTTTGTAAAAGGTTGTCTCTGGAAGTACTTACTGATCCGAGTACAAAACATCTTTCGCTGATAGAAAGCTCAACTATTTCCGAGTTCCATAGGATATGGTTTGGCAAAATTGACTTCCACGCTGACGAAGTCGTGGGCAGAAGCTAGTATCTACCTTATATCTTCAGAACTTCGATCTGCTGGTGATAAAACCTTCAGACATTTTATTTTTCAGTGTACCTACCTCTTTCCTACACCACCTTTACTTTATTATATCAGAAAATAAGGAACTCTTTTGACTAAAATAATAATTTTTGTCACTAGGTCGAGGACACTAGACTAATATCAGCGTCTGATGACGGGATGACCGAGCTTGAAGTAGAGATCCTGAAGGCGCCCGAGCCTCAGCAAGATGTGAGGAATGTGGGCTTCGACATAGCTATGGGAACTGTGCTAGTGGATAAAGGTTGGTTCATATTCCATTAAAAAGTACCTGGTTCTTCCGGGCTCAGTGGTCGTGCACGCGCGAAGGTTCTACATAATTATGTCCCTTGTCCTAAACTAGCGACCAGACAACGGTGAATTTGACAAACAATTTTGTTAACAGGCCATATATTAGACTCCGCAAAAATCGGAATACTGGCGGGCGCCGGATATCAAAATGTTACCGTGCGAGCGCCTCCTAAGGTGGCGTTACTATCCACTGGCAACGAGCTACAGGAACCTTCAGAGGTCAAGCTCAAACCGGCACACATTCGCGATTCCAACAGGACCATGCTACGAGTACTACTCAAGTAAGAGAAATACTAATGTTTGTTACGCTTTTTTTTTTTTTATGAGGGTGGGAAATCATCAAATAACTTCTCCCGCTCTGGGCGGAGCGGGAGGGTGTGTCAGACTCTTACTGACTAAAACCCACCCGTATTCCTTCCTGTTGCCTGTGTTGCCAGGGGACTCGGTGACCCATAAGTACCTTCCCGCGACCCCGGCAGGCATCGGCCCTAGTGGACCCCTACATTTGTGCTGACATCTCTTTGAGGCGCGCATGGAATACGACGCGCCGTCGACCCGGGCCTGGTCCTTGCCGGACGGTGAGCTACCCATTGCTCACCGTCCGCAAGCCCGCGCCTACGGTGGCCGGAAATCCGCCCGGGATTCCCGACGCCTAGGGCGTCTCCTGCGGCGGCTAGGGGCGAGAGTGCGCGAAACATGCCTTTCCCTCAAACGTCCCGCCTCCTCCTTCGCGAGCATTACTGCTTCGCAGAAGGAGGTGACGGCTGCCCATGCCCTCTCGCTCCGTACCATGGCCTGGACCAGGGCCGGACGCGAGAGATCTCTGCCGCCGATCGTCTCCACGAGGACACGGCGGTACTCTGCCCAAGCCGGGAAGACCTCCACCGTATGCTCCACCGTGTCCTCCGGGCGATCCACGCAGTGGTGACACCCGGACGTTTCCTCCCGCCTTATCCGACACAGGAACCTCCCGAAACTGCCGTGTCCGGTGAGGACCTGCGTCAGGCGGAAGGTGAGGACGCCGTGGCGCCTCTCCAGCTACTCCTCAAAGAGGGGACTTATCGCCGCAATCGTGGCGTGCCCAGCGCTGGGTTGCGATAACCGTACTTTCCATGATGCCATGAGATCCCGCCGGAGCTCCGTCCGCTGTGCCGCGATTTCTCGCGGCAACGGACTTACGCCCCGGCGTTTCGCCTCCTCGCGCCATTCCCATACGTGCGCGAGGACTTTTGCCTCCAGATCCCATGGCGGCAATCCGGCAAGGAGGCTCGCTACCTCACAGGAGACCGTGCGGTATCCCCGGACCATCCGGATGGCCATGACCCTTTGGGCCGCGCTCAACCGGCGGGCTGGCCGCAGCGCCAGAGAGCGCGCCCATACAGGAGCCCCGTAGAGGGCCATGGACCGCATGACCCCCGCATAGAGCCTCCGGCAGGAGGCGTTTGGACCCCGTAGATTGGGCAGGAGCCGCTTCAATGCAGCGCCTGCCCGCTGCAGTTTGGGAGCCAAACGTCGGAAATGCTCCACGAAGTTCCACCGGCTGTCGAGGACGAGTCCCAGGTACTTCATCGTCGACTCGACGCCGATGGAAACCCCTCCTACCGTTATATGGGACCCCAACGGTAGCGCATTTCGAGGACTATGAAAACACATGGCCTCGGACTTGTGCAGGGCCACCTCGAGTCCCAATTGCCGGATCCTTTCAACGATTGTCGCAACTCTGCGTGCCGCTAATTCGGCCGCCGCCTGGTGCGACCTCCCCTGCGCCAGGACCAACGTGTCGTCAGCGTAGCACACTACGCTGACGCCGCTAGGGAGGTCGGCGCGCAGCACCCAGTCGTATCCGATGTCCCACAGATGCGGCCCCAGGACCGACCCTTGTGGGACACCGCACGACATCTCTTGCCCGTTCCACACTCCCTGGTGACCGGGGTAGATGACGGCCCTGTCCGTCAGATAGGCCTCGACCACATGACAGAGGTAGGGCGGCATCCGGTGGTACCGGAGTGCCTCCCTGATGCAACTCCTGCGCAGGGTATTAAAGGCATTGGCGATATCTAGAGACACCGCCAAGACGACCCCACCCTGGGCAACAGCATTCCCCGTCGTCAGGGCTCGCACGCCCATGATGGCGTCCACCGTAGAGCGCCCTCTGCGGAAACCAAACTGGCTCTCCGCCAAATCCGGCCCCACCCGCACCAGCTGGCCGACGAGGCGGTCTGCAATGACTCTTTCAAAGAGCTTGCCCACCTCGTCGAGCCGTTGGGCACGATGGGCCGATAGGTGGACGGAGAGTTCGCAGGGCGCCCTGCCTTCTTTATGAGGACCAGTTTCGCCGTCTTCCAGCGAAGCGGGAACTGGCCCCTCTCCATGCATACGCTTAGGAGCCCCCTAAGTCGAGGCCCGAGAGCCTCCAAGGCCAGGACCCAGGCCTTCTAGGCCGTCGGGTCCTGGGGCGGTATTTTTGGCATTAAGCCTGCGTATCGCCGCTCTCATTTCTACCTCGGTCACCTCCGGAGCATCTACGTCGTCGTCGTCGGCAGTGTGGTTCGCATCGGGCACCGCAGTAGGCGGAGCCATGGGAGATAAATTCCCCTCGCGAAGGGAACAGAGCGCTCACCACGTCCTCCACAAGCTGGGGCCGGAGACTCTGCATCAGCGGGGGAACCCATGGGCGGAGTTTATCCCGCACCACTTTGTACGGGCGTCCCCACGGCCACGCCACTCCTCGCGGGCCAACCCCCTGGCCCGCAGGATCTCCGCTTGGAGGGCGGTCTTTGCCGCTTTGTATCCCTCGTACAGCTGCGCCCGAATGGCTTCCGTATTCGGAGGTTTGATACGGAGCCTGCGGTGCCTGGTGTACCGGCGTCGCGCAGCCACGCACGCAGTGCGTAGAGCCGTCAGCTCCTGCGACCACCAGTACACCTGGCGCGAGGCACGTCCAGGCTGGACACGGGGCATTGCCACGTCACATATGTCGGACATGGCCTCCCGGAACCACTCCGCCTCGACGTTGATGTCAGCAGGCCTGTCCGGTGGTGACACCCAGGCCTGCACGAACGAGGCTTCCAGGAGGAGCTCCCGGTCCAGCTGCCTCAACGCCCATCGCGGACCACTCGGGGCCCGTCGGACCGGCGCGTTCGAGGTCTGGGCGGAGACGTCAAACCGGATATACCGGTGATCGGAATAGGTCTCCACCCCTCCATGACGCGCCAGTCAACTACACGCGACGACAGAGCGGGGCTGGCGAACGAGATGTCCACCACTGATTCACCCCGCATCCGCACACACGTGGGGACAGAACCCCGGTTTAGGACGACCAGGCCTGTCTCCAGAGCCCAGTCCTCCACTGCGGTGGTGGAAGCGGCAACGGCGGCGGCGGCAGTGGCGGCGGCTGCGGCGGTGACGGCGGTGGCGGCGGTGGCGGAGGGCTTGCCCCTGGCCTTGGCTTTGGCGGGTGGGGTGCGGCCTTGCCCCCCATCCGGTGGTCGGCCGGCTTGCCAGCCGCCGCACATACGGCACAGTGCGGCGTGGCGTTGCAGGAGCCGGCCTTGTGCCCGGGCTGACCACAGCGGTAGCAGAGACCGCTGCGGTCCACCCCCGAAGTGCAATTAGCTTGCACGTGGTCGCCCACCTGGCAACGGAAGCACCTAAGAGGTCTGGGCTCCAGCAGTTTAACCTGTGCGGACACCCAGCCCACCAATAACCTTGGCCCTCTCTGGCAATATTTTTGGCCGCCGACACGGGGCAGCTCACCGTAACGGTTTGCAGCCCCGCGGAGTCAGGATGGATGGTGCCCACCCTCACCTGCTCGGAAGAGCACCCCCCAGTCCTAACTACTGCGGCGACCACCTTGTCCTCCGTCACGGAGTCGTCCAGGCCCATGATGCGCATGCTAGCGCACTTGGTGGGCCTGGACACTCGGACCTCGTCCGCATTTAGCCTTTCGGCCAGAGCGTCAGCGGCCGGGCCACTGGCCGCACCGGTTCCTCCACCATTCGGGCCCCAGTCGCCGTAATCTTCATTTTTAGGCCGTTGGCAGCGCCGAGCTCCTCGTGGCGCACCACCTCACCCACCTTCGCCATAACAGACCTATAGGACGCGCCCTTCTTTTCCGCATCCGGCTGTAGTGTGATCACTACAGCTGCGGAATTCGGGGCGCGGAGCCTAGCCGCGGCGGTTCGCTCCTTGCGCCGCTGCCGCCTCTCCCTCTTTTTGGCCGCCCTTTTTGTCTTAGCCGCCTTCCTCTTCTCCCCGGCTACTTGCCATTCGGCATCGGCCGGAAGAGATTTAGGAGGCGGGGGCGGCCGTCTCGCTACCGGAGCCCTCGCCGCCAGGGCTGGAGCCCTCGCCGCCGGGGCCGGAGTCTTCGCCTCTGGGGCTGGAGCCTTCGCGGCCCGCGCATTCGCCCCGCCCTTTGGCTGCCCTGACGACCCCGGTTTGGCCGTGGCAGCTGTGGCGGCAGAATACGATGGGGCTTTGCGCTGGCTCGAGGCCGGCTGGCTCGCCGCCAACGGGGGGCGCAGGACTATGGCCTCTAGAGCGGAGAAACGACTCCGCAAGGAAGCCATCTCCTGCCGCACCAGGGTCAACACCCGGTCTTCAGCAGGCACGGGCCGCCCCTGCCCATGCTGCTGCCCACCCTGCGGCTCCACTTGGGAGTCGGCTCTTCTGAGCCCAGCCAGGTCCGCTCGGAGCTTCTCATTTTCCTTTTTGAGAAGCTCTATGGCGGCTCTCAAGCGGGCGACCTCCGCCCGCATCTTCGGCATGCCGTCTGAAGGAGGCCCTATTTGAAGGGCCTCCGCTGCCGCCACAATCGAGGCCGTGGCCGCGGATATGGCCTGGTCCTTAGAGGACTTGAGCCTCTTCACGGTCACACCCTTGATCAGAGCTAGCACGACCTCTGCGAACCCGGCCACACGATGACACTACTCCTCAGCCATTCATATCCTCGCCGCGCTCCAAAACTTGATATTAGAGGAATTTTTATAGAGGTTATCTTCCTCGCGATCCGGGCGACCAAGCCAAGATCCTCGTCCCGTTCCAAGCCACAAAACATGACTGTGGTCTCTTTACGGATTACGATTTCGAAGGTTGCAGGCAGAAGAATGGATTCTCCCGCTGCTAACTCGCTGGCAGGGTAAGCTCACAGCAAGCACCGCCACTCTTCGCCCACTCGACCTGCCCTCTGTAAGCTGAGAGGGGAGTGGACGACTGACGATCGAGCATGAAGCTCCCCGCCACGCAGAAATTCGCCACGGTCAATACCCTCTCCGAAACATGGAGAGACTATTGGCCGTGCCCAGGATGCACCGGCCCGACGACTGCTCTTTCCCCCGAACGTATTCGAAGGGAACCAGCAGCAATCAGGCACACGAGGAGGTTTTCTGTCACTGCTAAAACGGCTGAACGGATTTGGATAAAATTAGGCACGCAAATAGACCATGACCTAGGCTGGGTCTCAGGGACATAGGCTTCTAGGCTACTTTTATATAGTAATTTTATTCTAGGTGCATCATCGTCACATAATAAATGTACCTATACAATAGTACATTATGGTACTAGTGTGTAACATTGGTGATTACCGCTGAGGCGCCATTGAGACCCGAGCCGTAGGCGAGGGTCTTAAGAGAGCCGAGGACGGTAATCATCAATACACACGTGTATCATACGACGTTTTTTAACACACTTGTGAATAAAATAACAAAAAAAAAAACTCATTTTATTTAGTAGGTAAAAAGTTTATTTAGAGAAACAATTAGTAAATGTGCAGTTAGTAAAATTATAATTAACTGTTTTTGATGACATAGCGGTCTCATCAGATAGATTATTTGTTGAAATATTTTCATGTTCTATTGTAATTTGAGATGGCTCATTATTCGTGTAGGTAGGTGAAATCCAATTATTGGATGTACTTGGTGTTTCGTCAGTAGGAAGCGCCTCAGATTCAATTTAATTCTTTTTGTGATTTTTGCAATTTCCTTCTTGTTTTGTATGGAATCGTCTACGTATGATTCTGCTACATTGCTAGATCGCCACCCACCATGACGCTTCAAAGTCATTATATCAGCTCCTGAATTAGCTAGCAATGTAGCAGATGTTCTTCTGAAACTATGTTCAGTGTAGCTCTCAGCATCTGCTAAACCTAAAAACTTAGCGATTTCTTTAGGCATAGATCCAAATTTGTTTATACCTATAGGCTGACAGGTACATTTACCATTCTGGTAATTTAGAAAGAAACGGTCAGTTTTTGCTTTTGGTGATCGCAAATTTTCATACTTCTTAACAATTTCATAGAATGGACCGTGTATGGTGAATGACCTCGGTATTTTATTTTTCGTGATAGGTTTCTTCACTAAAAGCATCTGTTAAGTAATTATATTTGTTAATTCTTGTATCCCACAGGCACCAGTTACACCAAATATGCCTGAAAAAAATGCAACCTGAAAAAAAAGAAACAATATTTAAGTTCAACACACAACACAGGCTGAAGTCGCGTAGATATTTAAAATTAATTTAACTAAACTTAGTAGCCAGATATTGGTTATCTGGAGCATCTTTTATAAATTTTTCAATATCGTCAGACGATAAAACTTTTGATTTCTTGCTTCTAAATCCGTCGGATAGTCTCTTTAGATAAGCTGACAAATTAGTGTATGTTTTTAAGTCCACTCCATTCTTTGTTCGGACTGTACTTTTTAACATTGAGTATAAACACCACAAAGAGCTAGGTTTGTACTTAGAAGATAATTACTTAAAACATAAATCATTTTCTTCGTAACTAGTACTTGTAGACATTTTAATTAATAAATAACTATAATTTCAACAGTGAAAACGAGTTGTGAAAAATGTTTCGCTATGGCGGGAAAAATTAATCAGTTTTCCTATGCGCGCGCATTGCGATCGACCACAGACTAAAGAGATGAGTTTTTTTTTATTTTCCGCGCATAGGGTTTCCGCCTATTTTGCCAAGTAGAAAATGGGGAATTTAAAGTTTTCTTTTATTACAGAGAAAACAAAAGTTATATTAGAGTGAAAGTTTTATTTGTTAAACACGTACGACTTAAAATTATCTATTTAAATAAGAAGTTGCATGAAATGAGCAAGCAATAGGAACATTAATTTATTGGCTGTGCCTCCGCTGCCGGTACCGGTTCCTAATTTATTTGTTCTATTGAACACGATCTTTTTGAATAAAAACTTTTATAAGGACAAAGCAACTCAACCAATAAAATTTAAAAAAAATCTATAACTCACTAGTTGAGTTGCAATGAAAAAGTCATAGTTTGATTATGGGTGTCATTCTGTGCCTAATTGCGGTGACCATAGAGCCACTTTATGAGCAAGTGTGTTGAAAAATATTGTAAAACATTCTATAAGAGTAACGGTGGAGTTGATTGCTCATTATTCTCCATACGAAACTATCTTAGTTTTTCTGGTCTTATGTTAAGACAAAACGAGGGGGACTCAGCTCATATCCAATAGCAATGACCGATGGCACTACAAGAACCTCATTAGGGTCAAATATTTGCGAGATGTTTGCCTCATATTTTTCATCAGTATATACACAAAATGACAGTGTAAAATGTAACGTTAATAATTCTGATTTTTAAAGAACCTGGATATGTATAGCCTGAACATAACATCACCTGTTATAGGGCACGATTAACTACTGACAAAACTGGAGACACTGGATTGTGCTAAGGGCGCTGGACCCGACGGAGTTCCACCTGCTTTTATATTTGCTTGTGCTAAATATTTAGTTGTACCCCTCTTGATAATTTACAATGAGTATTTAAAGACAGGAATCTTTCCACATGAGTGGAAGGTTGCTAAAGTTGTTCCCATCCACAAATGTGAAAACGATACTGTGGTGAGTAACTATAGGCCAATCTCGATCTTGTCATCTTTTGCCAAAATCTTCGAGTCATTAGTGTGTCCTTACATACAAAACCACCTTAGGAAATATCTCAGTGAGAGCCAACACGGATTTGTCAAAGCAAGATCAACCTGCACCAACCTGGTTGCGTTCACTGAACTTGTTACGGAGGCCTTGGAGTCTGGCAGACAATTCGATGTAATATATACGGACTTTAGTAAGTCCTTCGACCGGGTTTCACATAAAATACTCTTGCAAAAGTTATCAGCATATGGCATCTTGCTAATGTGGCTAAAATCTTACCTCGAAGAGCGAACTTTCTTTGTTGTGGTGAATAGCTTTAAATCAAGTGCTCGAGATATTACATCTGGTGTGCCGCAGGGCTCCCATGTCGGCCCGGTGCTTTTTAATGTGTTTAATAACGATTTGCCAACGTGTTTTCAGTCCTCTGTAAGTCTCATATACGCAGACGATTTGAAGCTTGGAAGAGTGATAGAGGTCGGTTCCGATCTTCTTGATCATTTGTGTCGCAAGTAATAGCAATTTTAATACGCTCAATTTTTCATTATTTTCTCTTTATTTTATTTTTTTAATTAATAACATATGAGATGGCTGCAGCTCTCTTTGTTTTGTTATATATGTCAGAAAGACGTACCTTCTCCGTCATATACAAATGATTTAACTGCTTATTTTAAGAGTGTTCATCTAGTACGTAATAATAAGAAAATGCTGTATTTACCTCTAATTGTTTGTTACATTTAGTTCTTTATTTTCTGTTGCTTCCTGTAATTTCTGTAGTGTTTATGAACGTTGGTAAATCTAAATAAATAAATAAACTTTTGGAAGAGGCGACTAGAATCAATTCAGTTTTTTTATAAATTTTGACGTTCAAAAGCCTATTTTAAATAAATAATTTGACTTAGACATCCTGGATCGCAGACGAAGTGGCGGGTAACAGTTAGTATACTATACTATCGTCATCATCGTCGTCATTCAGCCGAAGACTCCCACTGCTGGACATATGAAAGCAATGCCACAACCACTGGCACTGTGCTTCCCGCAACCAGCGGATTCCTGCTATAGTATACTGTTTTATTATCCTACTGCGACTTGGGAGTGAGGCAAATAATGAGGAGAGTATTCATTAACACGTTAGTAGGCATATGCGATGTCAGACAATTATAAGTTCGGGTCTCCTCGCTTTGTTTTCCTTCACCGACAATCAGTGATTTCTAAGATAAGCTTATGAAGAATAGCATATAAAGAAAACAATGTTTTTAAAGTAAATATTTTAAGATCGTGAAGTTCGTATACATGATGTATCGTAATCGTTATGTCGTTATTAATCAGAGTTTATTGGTTGCATGCAACTTAAACTTCATTGCAACAACAATAATACTGATAATTTTACAATTCTACGACCATACTGCTCATTAATGATTAGAGTCCATTCATTTTTACGTAATAGATTAGGTGCCAAGTATTCGCTACGATTGACAGTTGAATATGATAATGTTCTATTTTGAGATACAACATGTGTTTCAAGATAGATCAAGAAGAAAAATAATTATTTTATTATTATAATTTTTATATATTTTAAATATATCGGGACCATGGGGTCGGACCTTTGGTAGGCGTACGAGGGGCCGAATCCAACTCGCTGAGGCCCCATAGACAGTTTTTTTTCGAATAAGGCACCAACGGACGATTATCTCTGTTTGTACTATGAATTGCACCCACGGACAACCCGGTGTTGGTGAAGGACTATGTCCCCTGTCTGATCAATGTTATGTATTACACGGATAAAATGGCAGGGGGTGACTTGCACAATCAATAATGGGGCCTCGAAAACGATCGCTAGCACATAGTGACGTAGCGACAAGGTGAGGAATGAGGTGCTTGAGGAGCGGAGGTATTTCACGGCTATCAGAACAATCCCAGAGCCCGAAAGATGGTCAAGATCCCTACTAGCATTTACTGGAATACTTCCTTCCGCCGAGCGCGTTTGCTCTTGCGAATCTCCACTCAAGCCGGCCAATAAAGGCAAGCCAAGGATGAGGAACCAGACTTCTCCCGGGAGATAGGGTCCGTGGGGTCGCTACTTCCCAACAGCTCGCCACATGCTGCCCTGTGGGTTTCTGTATCTATTGGTCTGGCTCGTTACTGTAGACCTGTTCCGGCAAAGTGAACTCTACCGGCACAGACCTAGAGTTCGGAGCGCGCAAGCCCCACCACGACGTCAACGTAGAGTTACGGCGGTGGGGTTTTATTATCATATTTATTTATTTTTAACTACCTGCAGCAGAGCATGGGATTCTGGGTTCGACTCCCAGGTTGGGCAAAGTATAATTAAGTTTTTAGACTTTAAAACTATCTACCCCTTCGAGGTGTACCAGACGTGATGTTATATTGTTATTTTCCCAGAGAGCACGGCTACGACAGCATAGACTGCGGCATAGCTCGCGACACTCCGGCAGAGATAGTTGCGGGCATAGCCGCCGCGCTCAAGTTAGCCGATGTGCTGGTGTGTTCCGGCGGCGTGTCTATGGGCGAGAAGGATCTGCTCAAACCCGTGCTGCTCAAGGTAAGACAGCATAGACAGCGCATAGCGCGCGACACTCCGAAAGAGATTGTGGCGGGCATAGCCATAAACAATTAAATAAAATGGTTCACTGATTGTGTTTCTGGGCTGCGCACGTGAGACTTTTGTCTTTTATTTATAAATGTATGCACGATACATAAGTGCAGGGGCAGCTTTCTTTCATATTACATCAACTTCAGTTGCACTTGACTGTGAATCTACCAAACTAGTATACAAGGCTGGGGACGTCAATACGACATAACGTCGCCTTAGAGTGAAAACCTCGTATATGCGAAAAAGGCAACTTTACTGGAATAATTATTAAATTCTAAGTGTTGGTAAATTGAAAACCTCATCTGTTCTTTTGCGAGAAATTCGAACTCGCCATAGATGGCGCGACAGGTGACTAAACTGTTTTTTGTGGGAACTAGGCGTGCGTTGCGAGGTTTAGCTTTCCAAAAATGTAATAAAATAAAAATGACCAAATAACATTCCCGAGGTTTTCACTCTAAGGCGACGATAAATTAAACTTCGTATATCTAATTAATGATGTTCCCATGTCCAATCTAGAGACAAAAATTAAATGAAATACAGAATATCCAAATGCCCACTATAGCTAGTCAGCTGAACCCATAGTCGGCCCATCACTACTATTTAGATCATTAGTTTTTTTATTTTTTTTCTATATTTAAAGTTAGGTATTTTTGATGGTTTCAAAATACTACTATTGTAAGTGTTTTCATTTCTTGTCGTCTCCACATTGTATAATGATTATACTTACTTACAAAAACTCACGCCTTCTTCTCATGGGGGTAAGCAGAATCTACCTACAGAACGTCACCTTACATACTCCTTTTGCTTCATTTACGTTCATACATCTGCCATACACGCACGCCGGATATAAAAGTTGTTTTAAAATTAACTCGACAAACTTTAAGGAGTGCTTTAGACCATCGAGCTGAGCAACTTAAAAAAAACAGCTGTTTTATACAGTTTATAATAGTAGGTATTAAACTTTAGTATGGAACAGCAGATTTTTTTTCGCGATTTCAAAGTTGGTCTCATAGTAAAAGTAGTTCGATGGTCTAAAGCACCTCTTGAACTTTATTGGGTTAATTTTGAAATACCCTATATGATTATTAAAGAAAAATATTATAGGACTTCAACGCCACTCTGCACTACGGGCGCGTCCGTATGAAGCCGGGCAAGCCGTGCACCTTCGCGACGTGTGAGTTCGAGGGCAAGAAAAAGTACATCTTCGCTTTACCTGGTACGACTAGCAACACCTTGACTTTCTAAAGTACAACACTTTATAAAAAATAAATAATTTAAAAAATTCAAAACACGAGTGCCCTACCAAAAATCGAACTAAAAAGTAAAAAACAAGTTGTATTAGTTAATCTGTATCTACAAAGCTAAAGGTCACTAATTTACTCGCTGACAGATAAATATAATTGCCATTGCTGTCCGGGGATGGTTCTGTGGAACACTTTTTAATCTAAGAGGTCCCCCAACTGCAATGATAAATTTATTTATCTGTTCTAATGGTACCCCATACATCTAAATCTGTTCATTCATTTAATAGTTATTTCGGCATAAAGAGACTCACATACATGAACCCTAAACACATTACACTCTTTTTTGAGCAGTCGTGTAAAAATGGAAATAAACAATTTCTTCTTATCTTTTTATGACCAATCGTCTATGTCTATCTCGATTGTCTAGAGGTCACACGTGCGAATACTCAGCATGGGATCCTGGGTTCGATTCCTAGATTGAACAAAGTGTTATTGGGTTTTTCCATTAGGAATTTATTAGTAGCAGCCGGGGGTCTGAATTTGCACCCGGTTGATGGCTATACATAGAATCGTCTCCAAAAGGGCGTTTTGAGTCCCATATAATAATGCGAAATATGGGTGTACTAAATACCCCCGCCCGCGCTGCCTAACCCCCCGGGAATATACAAGCGTTAGCATAGGTACACTCGCGGGAAAGTCCGAAAGGGTTACCGAAGCCCCGGGCAACACAGGCAACGGAAGGAACATGGGTGGGTTTTAGTCAGTAATAGTCTTTCACCCTCCCGAGAAGTTATTTGATAATTTCTCACCAAAAAAAAAAAAGCATATTATAGGTTCACACGGCGTTGAACTATACCATATTTTCACAGAACAGTTTAATAGATCATTTGTTTTTTAACCGTTTGAACAGTGGGATATTGACGTATGTTCTCAACATTTTACTTTAAAATACAGTACATGTGTTAAATATGGCCCATTTTTCACTGAAACCAGGTAACCCAGTGTCCGCCTACGTATGCGCCCTCCTCTTCGTGATCCGTGCGCTGCGCGCGGCGTGCGGCGTGCGCGGCAGCTGGGCGCGCCTGCGCGTGCGCCTGGCGCACGCCGCGCCGCTGGACGCCCGGCCCGAGTACGCGCGGGCGGCGCTGGAGCTGCACGCCGACCGGGACATGCCTTATGCGACCATGTTGGGGAGTCAGGCATGTCAACTGTGCTTAATAATAATATAAATGTTCCTGCCGGGGTCGCGGGAAGGTACTAAAGGAATACCGAGGCCCCTGGCTACACAGGCAACGGATGGAATACGGGTGGGATTTAGTCAGTAAGAGTCCGCTCGTTCCAGAGCGGGAGAATTTAATGATCTTCCACCCAAAAAAAAAGCCTATAATGTTCCCACTGCTGGGACAAAGGCCTCCTCTCTGTGAGAGGTAGTAGGCGTTAATCCACCACGCGGGCGCAGTGCGGGTTAGTAGATGTCACATGTCTTCGAATGTTTGGTTCTAGGAAATACCGGTTTCCTTACGATGTTTTCCTTCACCGTTTTGAAGGCAGTGGTGATGAAAGAATTTACACAAAGTAAAGCGCCCCTCTGGCTTCGAACCTACGATCTACAACTCGTAAGTCGCAGCCGTTACCATTGGACCACCACTGCTCTCTAATATTTTAATACCAGCCGATTATTGACCCACTGCAGGGCAAAAGCGTCTTCTCTTACAAAGAAGCCTTTTTTTTTTGGTTGGAAAATTATCAAATATCTTCTCCCGCTCTGGGCGGAGCAGCAGGGTGTGTCAGACACTTACTGACTAAAACCCACCTGTATTCCTTCCGTTGCCTGTGTTGCCAGGGGCGTCGGTAATCCTTTCAAACTTCCACGCGACCCCGGCAACCATCGGCCCTAGTGGACCCCTACACTTGTGCTGACATCTCTTTGAGGCGCGCGTGGGACAAGTTGCACCGTTGACCCGGGCCTGGTCCTTACCGGATAGTGAGCAACTCATTGCTCACCGTCCGCACGCCCGCGCCTACCGTGGCCGGATACAAAGAAGCCTTGAGCATTGATCACCACGTTTGCTCAAGGTGTATTAAACAGTTTTTATATTTCGCTGCCTAACCCTTCGGGGAAAACAGGCGTGATGTTATGTGTTTGTGGGCAGATACATTTTCAGACTTGCAGCTAGACTGCTATAGGTTGACGACGATGAGATGAAATGACTTTATCTATACTTTGATATCTGTATTGGCGATTGCTTCCCTCAAAACCTAGCCCTAATATAATTTTCACATACGAGCCTCAGAGCAGTGGTGGCCCAGTGGTAACGGCCGCGACTTACGAGTTGGAGACCGTAGGTTCGAAACCAGACAGGCGCTTTACTCTGTGTAAATTATTTCATCACCATTGCTCTCAAAACGGTGAAGGAAAACATCGTGACGAAACCAGGATGTCCTAGAACCAAAAATTCGAAGACGTGTCACATCTACCAACCCGCACTGGGCCCGCGTGGTGGATTACGGCCCACTCCCTCTGAGAGAGAGGAGGCCTTTGTCCCAGCAGTGGGAACATTGTAGGCTGATTATGCATACGAGCCTACCTGAAAAACATTCAATAATACATCTTAACTTTCCACTAATAAGGCCTATATTCGCTCAACAGTGCAGCAGTCGTTTACTAAGCGCTTGCGGTGCCAACGTGCTCCTCGAGCTGCCGGCTTCTACGCCGTCGCTACAGAGACTGCCGGCCGGCGCCGTCGTCCCCGCACTGGTTACTGGCAGACTTGACATCTACTCTTAGGAAATACCTGATAAGGCGCTACAAGGTTATTTTGACGCGTGGCCAAAATCGGAACTAACTCCTAAACTCCGCCATCTTGTTTTTTTAAATACATTTCACAAAACAATTGCACAAATGTTTACCAACAGCGCCACTCTGTTAACGTCATTCGAGCGCCAAAAGATCCTTTGTGACTTAAGCCTCTTTGCAGGCGAAACCTGCTGTCACATGTAGACGAGCGAGTAAAATACCTACAATAGAATATCCTGCACTAGTGGCCATCCATTACATTTTCTTACCCGACTGCAACGACTTCTTAAACATAATGGATACTGTTGTTTTTCTATATGTCGTACTTCCAGTTAATTGATGAACGCTGTGACGTCTTCTGTCAAGTTATGTCTCAAATCACTAAAAACATTATTACGTTGGCCATGGTTCAGGACAAATCTCATTTATTATATTTAGGCCCCAGACTAATGTTTTCGCCAAGTGTGAATCTCAAAACATGTGAATATGCTTTTTCAAGAAGCTCTAGATATAAGTGAAGATTTTCAATACTATTTTTGAAGTGTGAAATGTTGGGATTTGTAATGTAATAAGTAGTAGCAATCTGATTGCTTTTGGATGATTAGCAGAATTATAATTTTTAATTACATGCAAACATTGGGAACAGATTGTTGAGTAAAAGAATATTTCCGAATTATTTCGTAAGTACTTCGTAGTAACTGTTGGTGCTGCTGTACTTGAAATGTTACTTATCAATAAATTGTTTCAAATTAACATTTGTTTCAGTTTTACCATTTATTATAAACAGTTTTTCGTTCAACTATGGAAATATGCATATATGTAGTAGTCTGATATTTCGGGTTAGATCGTTGCTGAAAGTAAACAAATAAAACACCAAAATACAAACAATATTAATTTATTTAGTCATCAAACGCGTAACATACAACTGCACACTGACCCACACACACTTCAGATCGCGAAGAATCCACTCTCGGTCTCGCTCCCATATCTACTTTATTAATAGAACTTGAGCGCGTGTATACGTCCTAATTCCTATGTTAGCACGAATGTTATGTGAAATGACACATAAATACATGAAATTATATGTATTATAGTCCGCGCCAATCTTTTGAGCATGAGGCGTGGGCGACTGTCACGAATTCACGATCGCACAATGCAAGTGTAAGTGAATCGAGCGGTTGTTTTTTTATTTCTTACCTATCGAAAATTTCCACTCGTCACGAAGTTCATAGCGACTATAAAAGTTCGGTGCGGTCTGTATCCATTCATTCCATCATTTTAATACGACATTCGAACAAATTATGACAATGTATTATTTGTACAGGTGAATTCTCCACTTTGTGATGAATGAGACATAAAGTAAATATAGGGAGCGAGATATTTATAAAAAAAATAGGATATATTTCTCAATAAGTGTAATTTGCACTAAGTACTTATTTTACATCTTTTGTTGAACAAGAGCCTAAATTATCTTAGGAAGAAATATATCCTTTCTAAATTCGACTGTACCTACAAATTTCCTTGGTCTGCAGAAATTTACAGGTATAGCGTTCGGCACTATTACACGACACGTTGGACTTCGAAGAATCGCTTGAGGTAGTACACCTGTCCGAGCGTCATGACGAGGAGGACGGAAGCTTCGAAGATTGACCACATCACCACTCGAGAGTTCGTGCTTTCGTTGATAGCGCGATGGATGCGGTCGCGCACCTGAAAAGTAGAAAAATAATATTATGAACACAATAATTGCCAAATTAGTGCCTATCTGCCTATAGCAGTCCACTGCAGACCTCACGAATTGCACACTATTTAGATCCTCAGCCACTTCATTTAGCTGTTACGCGGCGAAGATCGTCGCTCCACCTATTCTGAAACTCTTATGGCGTCCCTACCCAACGCTCACTGATTTGCGGTTTAAAATGCATATTACTTTGCTTTCAAAACCTGGAATACATATTGGATATGTAGTAGCACAAAACCATGCTAATTACGAGCAGAGGCTACTTATTAATGTAATAAGTTCTCATGTGAATGTGAAAAGAGTTTGATTTTATTTCACATACACGGAGACTATGCTGTAAATGAGCATACTACCTACTAGCAAATAAGTATGCTTTTTATTAGCCTGTCTACATTTCAGCCTTTATATTGGGTTTCTAAATCATACCTGCATGTATTCCTGTTCATGTTTAACAGTTTTCAGTGTGGTAGCAAGCTCTTTGATCATGTCCTCCAGTTTGTTATGGTTGACCTCCTCATCTTTGGTGCCCGTTTGGCCCTGAGGAGCTACTCCTATCTCCAGGTTAAACATCACAACCTGTTGGAAAAATAATTTTGATGAGAAATCCTCCAGCAGAAAAATTTAAGATGGAACAGAATTTATTGGAAATTTTCTCTTAGATAAAATAAGTGGAACTGAGTTAAAGGATGTGTAACAGACAGCCTGTTATACATCCTTTAACAAGCTTTAACACAATATTATGTGTAATCAATTGTGTTATTGAAAAGTAAATATTGGAAAATTATCTGTAGTGTAAGACAGCCACTATTTATTTGTTCAAATAGTTCCAAGTGGCTAACTAATCAGTTTTAGAATAGTTGCAAGTTAATGAACTGAGTGTGTTTATTACATTTGCAAAATTAAATAAGTAGGATTGCATGTACACACGGCTACACATCAAGCTATACATTACCAGTCTACGCTGACCTCGCATTGTATGGAAATCCTATACAATGTGAGATCAGCCTATACTGGAAATGTATAGCTTGATGTGTAGGCGTGTGTACATATTGCACAAAATCAACCTTAATTAAAGCTTTATTGGTTTTCAAAAGCTTCATTAATCTTAGAATGTAATACTTGCCTTAGGTGTCATAGTGGACATTTTATTGCTGAAGCAGTAAGTATACCGTCCTGACGTAGGAGCAGAGAATGTGTACATTCCTGAGGACTCACGCTCTCCCTTGTAGATCACAGCACCATCAGGCCCCGTGATTGTTACGTCTATGTCTAGGAAGCCACCTTCTGCTATCTCAAATGTCAGACCTGCAAAAACGGAGAATTAAAATGAGGTTGATTTATAGAATTGTTGTACAAGAGTGACAATTGTTTGCCGATATTTAATACTATACTGGACTTCAAAAAATACTTATTGTTTGTACTGTCATTCACACTACTGATTGCAACTTAGTTATGAGATTTCCTGTTCAATTTGTTATACCTAGCAGTCACATGGTATCACCTCATTCTAAGTAGAGAATGTATGTCAGAACTGTAAATAAAGGTTATAAAATCAATTACAAGTAAAATAATATTATCAAGTTACCTGTACAGATAGGTCATTCTATTAAAGATAACTGTGATAATGCTACATACTTTTATCACCGGCATTGAACTATGTTTCTTAAATGAAAAAAAAAAACATCCCAGGGACTAGGATGAAATGTATTGTGCAGTTATTTGTGGGACACTCAATAAGCCGCACGTTGTGTACTGGCCAGGTGTATTAACGTAAGAGATGCTTACCCATTTTAGTATCTGCTTCAACATTTTCGAAAAAGCACTCCTCGGCATGGGCATCGACTGTGATGGTATAACAGTTTGCTGTGTTCAATAATGCTGCCGCTAATAAAATGGCGAAACTAAGTGATCTCCACGAACTTTTCATTTTGTTTAATTGATAGTAAATTGCCTAAAATATGTTTTTCTTTAATCAAAAGCGAACATAAGCTTGTTTTCCCTACGTGAAAGCCACGTAATTTGACAACTCACAAGATGACAATTTGATACTTATTTGACAGCTGTAATGATGCGTTCCTTTAAATAAAATTGGTTTGGTTTCGGTGCATTTTTACTGATGTCAATTTTTCATTATTTTTTTAAATTATTTTTTGTATTAATACAAAAATGAATTAAATTTCAATGTCAAGTATTTTTACCGCCATAAAACTAGTTACGAAAAATCCAATTATTAATCTAAAACGTTACCGCTACTTGTCGATAGATGTCACTGGCGTTAGTTTGAAGACTTATGTCATACCGGCTGAAAATCATAACGATAATAGTTTTCTCATATCACTTAAGAGATCCGAGCGTCAGCTGTTCCAGAATTGTGGGAATCCAAAGTACCTACAGCACGTCAAACTTGTAAAAAAAACTAATATAAAAAGTAATTTCCTACCGCGACAAAACTTCTAGCATGGTTTTTTGGATCATGTTCAATCTAATAAGAGTAGGTAGTCAGGTGCATGGAATTGTGGGGAAATGTCAGTCCCGTAAAAATTTCTTATCACACGTTCTCTAAATATTTGGCAAATGAGAGTTAGACGGAAAAAAGTTAAATTTAAAATTTAATAAACCCCCGACACTAACAAAAACATCTAAAAAGTAACAAAATAATACGTATTGGGCCCTTTCAGTTTAATATAAATATAGGTAATATTTTAAGCCAAGCGTCGTCGAGTCGGGGGACGGCTTATTTTGTTACTCAATACGTATTATTTTGTTACTTTTCAGATGTTTTTGTTAGTGTCGGCAGTTTTTTAAATTTAACTTTTATTGGTGCCGATTCCCTTGTACACTAACTAAACTAAATTGTTCAGTGCATCTTTTTCTTTCTATTTCATCAAGAAAAGGACAGAAGATAAATTTTAGTTTAATCCTGTCAAATTAATCAGCATCTGCCACTACTCCATACAAGTTTAGACGTGATTAAAAACTTGCCTACTAAAATTACGTCAATTTTCGTCAAGCGCTGATTAATTTGACAGGACTAAACTAAAATTTATCTTCTGTCCTTTTCTTAATGAAGTAGAAAGAAAAAGATGCACTGAACTTAAATTTAGTTTAGTTTGTGAACAAGGGAATCGGCACCATTACCTACTTATTAAACTTTATACATATATTACTAGTAGGTCAGCCACGCTGCCATCGATACGCATCTCGCCGAATCTGCGCCCCTGTAGGTATTTTTCCCAAAGTAGTACTTACTAGTTTACCCTCATTTATCTTTCCTTCTCCATCATCAGACCCGTATCACCATTTTTTTTTTTTTGATCATGGCATCTCGTAGTTGACCTTGAGAGGTCGTGACTACTCAACCGGACTTTCCTGTGGCTGCCTTAAGCGAACTCAAAGCCTCCAGCCAGGGGCGAATAACTTACATTACTAAGCGACTGCACGCTAAGGGCACCCCCTGTGGGGTACGGACCTCGGCTTAGGGCGTCGCTGGGGGGAGGACAGCAAGGTGGAACAGGCTGGATCTGATCAGAATTATTATTATTCGAGGAATTTAAAACTACAGGCTCAGCTGCGGCGCGGGCTGGCACTTCGTCGAGCAAGGGTCGGGGGGGATAATTACGTCGGGGTTTACGCGAGGGACCTCGGCGGCGAGGTCGAACCTAGGTCGGTGTGTTTTGTGCACTGTACTCGTGGCCCTACTGCTCTCCTAGAGGAGGGTAATGGGGTCATCGGGATCGGTAAGAGTATGCCTTGGACGGCGAATAGAGCTAATGGTTGAGGGCCTATAACTGGCGGCCTTCACAACCAGAGGGTTGCGGTGGGTGGCGGCAGAGTCGAAGAATCGCTTCGTGATGCGCTTCATGAACTGCTTGATGGTGGGGATTTTAAGATCGAGATGGAGGATCTCGTTTCGGACGAACCAGGGGGCACCCGTTGCCTTTCGGAGGAAATGGTTTTGAAGTCACTGCATCCTATGGATGTGGTGGGGCCTAGCTTGTGCAAAGACTGCACAGGCATATGTCATAATGGGACGGATGCACGTTGTGTAAATACGCAATTTATTATTTATTTAATTATAATGTTTAAATTTTTTCTTGTATGTTAGTCAATGAAAATGTTTTTTTTATTTTATAAAATCCATCTTCTCGCGTCACCAGAGGGCCTCGCGAAATTTACCTGGCCCACATCAAATTTAGATCTTGCCCCGCCACTGAAAAAGGTGGTAGTAGTTTCGAGGGTTAGGGCACAGGAGAAGTTGTATAACTCACTGGACTCAGTCATAATATCATCGTATCATAAATGAGTCATCATAGGCCAGAAGGAGCTCTACCGGTTTACAAAAGTAAGAGAAAGAAAAATGAGAGATATTTTATAATTCACATTAAATGTATGAAAGACGACGTCGGCAAGGTGCTGTCCAAAGATGACGAAATAAAAGAACGATGAAAGGTTTATTTTAAAGCTAATGAACGAGGAGAATCAATGGAATGGTGTGCTCAAAGAGGTACAGTTAAACACTTCCATACTTCTACTGGTATATTATCTGGGCCCTTCCCTTTTTCATACGTCGAACTGCCTTTCTTACTTGATCCATGCTAATTTCTCTTACCAAACCCATATTTAAAAGAAGATGGATGTATGTAGCTGACTTTATTCTTCAATAAGTTGTTGCATGAAGGAGGGATCCTACAAGAATGATGCAATAGTTCACCAGTGCCCATCTTCAAGAATGAAGATACTGTCGAGGGATAAATCTCATGGTCACATAGTATGAAGGTATGGGAGACAAGTAATAGAGAAAAGACTGCGAGAGGAGAGTGAGATTACCCAAACCAGTTTGAGTTTGAAAGAGAAAGGTTTGCTCGGGAAGTATGTGGAGTTAATTCGTGCTATATGTACAGCCAATCTTATACCTACGTCCGGTCGGTTGCTGGCAATACCGACGAGCTCAGTGTGGCTGAGGCTTTAAGCCCTTACCTCTTCCTGTTGATTATGGACATTCTGACGTCGGACATGGTGCATGCTATTTGCCGATGACATTGTTCTTGTCGGTGAATATGGACCTGAGATCCAGAGCGGATTAGAGAAATGGCAATAGAATCTGGAGAATGTTGGCTTGGAAATCAGCAGAACCAAAACTGAATATATGTTCTGCGATTTCGGCGGTCTTTCCAGTTCTGGAGCCATGGCGCGCGCGCTTCTTCCAGCCTGACAGCACAGAGTTAACACTGGATGGATGAAATGGCAGCAGGTCACGGGAACAATCTGTGACTCCCGCATTCCCCTTAAACTTAAGGGGAAGATATATAAAACAATGGTTCAACCTGCTGTCTTGTATGGATCAAAATGTTGGGCCACAAAAGGTATTAATGAAAGGCAATTGCATGCAGCTGACATGAGAATACTAAGAGGGATGTGTGGTGTGAGTGATGTGACACGAATCGATAGAATAAGAAATGAGTACATAAGAAGAAGTCTCAAAGTGGCACCGGTGACTGAAAAGTTGTGCGAAAATCGGTTCTCATGGCATGTGATGCGGAGGAATGAGGAAAATGTCTTGAGAAAAGTTTTGAGTATGAATGTCGATGGCTATAAGAGTAGAGGAAGACTAAAGAAAAGATGGATGAACTGTGGTTGAATAGATAGTAATAGAAAAGTATGGAAGAAAGGGACATGTTGCAGTGACTTCAAATAAATTGGGAAAAGGGCAGGAGACAATGGTGAATCTTCAAACGGCTAAACAGATCAGTCTACCGAAGACAGGGAGAACCTTG
Source organism: Atethmia centrago (assembly GCA_905333075.3). Classification (NCBI taxonomy): domain Eukaryota; kingdom Metazoa; phylum Arthropoda; class Insecta; order Lepidoptera; family Noctuidae; genus Atethmia; species Atethmia centrago. The sequence continues at coordinate 11,893,664 of HG995387.1, forward strand.
TCAGCAATGTTGCATTGAAGAGAAGGTGAGTTATGGCAGTGGGTTATGGACAATCTGGGACAGGATTTCCTTTTTGTGCGTGTTAATGCAATTGTTCGAGAATACCTGGATGACGTTAGTATCACAATAATGTATTGGCCAGTAAAAGCCCTGACATGAATCCAATAGAACACTTATAGGATGAGCTGAAGAGGCCTAATCGAACTAACCAGCCAGCTCCAGAAACTTTGCAGGAGCTGAAAACTGCCGTCTTGGAAGCAAGGGAGAAGATTCCACAGCACGTCATGCATGGTGGTATTAATTAATTCCATGCCGAACCGCATGACGGCCCTCGTAATATACTGAATAAACATTATCTCTTAGAAGTAAACCATTGTTTTCTTCAAAACTCCACGAAAAGTTTGCCCCTGAGAAACGCAAAAAGACGACTTAATGCAACTAGTTAAACAGTTTTGTTTTGTATTCCGAATTCAAATTTGGAACTATTTGGACTGGAAACTTACCCCAACATACTCGTAGTAGGGAAAAGGCTAGGCAGATTGATTAATTGTTTAAAAGTCCCATTACGGAATTATCACGGTTCGTGCCCATCATGCCCATTGCTAATTTCAATTAATTCATTGATAAATCAAGACTCCGAATGGCTAAAAAGTGTGGTAGGAGTCCAGAGATCCGACAAGGTAAGTTTTTCCGCATTTAGCAGTAGCTGCTTAGAAATGCAAAAATACTTACCTTGTCCAACCTGAGAATCGAACCCAAACGACCACGCACAATGAAGGGTTCCGTAGTTGGAATGAATTTATCCCAAAAACAAACTTAACATTGCAAATGTAAGTTGGTTGACTATCACGAGTACTTGTTAACTTGTACGGCTTAGCTGTGATAGTTTTCATGCTTTTGCCATTTTTGCTATTGCTATGTCTTATATCAAATATGCTACTGCCATGATTTTTTTCACATATCCAAAAACAACCATTTCGCTGGTAGGGGGGGGGGGGGGGGGGGGCACTTGATTTGAAAAGTTAGCACCTTTAAGCTTAATATTACGCAAACGGATTCCTGAATCGAAAAATGGTTTTCACAGACTCGCTTCATTTTTGAACATATCTATATAGCCTATCCAACGATGCCCTACACCAGGGATTCCCAAAGTGGCCGATATCGACCCCTTTTTTTTTGGATGGGAAATCATCAAACCCACCCGTATTCCTTCCTGTTGCCTGTGTTGCGGGGGCCTCGGTGACCCATTAGTACCTTCCCGCGAGATATCGACCCCTAGGGGTCGAAATCGGTTTCCCAGGAGTCGACATAAACAAAAACTGATGTTGGGGATCGACGCGGTCTAAAAATCGACCCCTATTAATTAACACAAGTTCTTATTTGAAACTTTAAGGATACTGTATAAGTTGTGTTACGTGTACCAACTTGTTATAAGAATCACTAATATTTTAGTAGGAAGTACGTATCATTTTTGTACTTTTAAAAAACTCAACATGTCGGTAAACGTACACAAAATTTGACTATGGGGGTCAGAGGTTCATTTTGGAAAAAGTGTCTCTTGCCCAAAATAGTTTGGGAATCCCTGCCCTACACCATGGGATAGACGAGACAAAAAAATATTATCCTCACTATATGTGTAAAACAGGTAACTACACCAAAAAAAATATTTTTCAAGATTTTATTTTACCACTTTAGCGGCGTGATTAATATGTATACACATGCCAAATTACAGCTTTCTAGAACTAAGTCTCTGAGCTAAGCCGCGGACAGACAGACAGACATACAGACGGACATGGCGAAACTACAACTACTAAAAACGACATGTATTGCATTGAAGTCATCGATGTTACAATTTTGCCCTGAACCCTAATTGCGTAACAGACTATCAATCACAATCTGAATGATTTTGAAGGATATTTTTAATTAATTGCTTCATATGGTATAAAAACTAGCCAAGTGATGAATTTATCTCAATAACAAACTTAACGTATATCGATGTATGGGAGAACATGTTTTTCAACTACAGTACGAGTAACAGTCCAGTCCAGAACCTTGAAGACATCCTCCAGGATGTCTTCAAGGTTCTGGACTGGAAAGGGCCGGGCACCAACTTCAATGGCGAGTACATCAATCACTTTCGGTTTGCCGACGATATAGTTGTCATGGCTTTTTATGACGATTAGTACTCGTACAATGCTCGATGACCTTAGTAGAGCTTCCGAAAGAGTGGGTCTTAAAATGAACAAGACAAAGGTCATGTCAAATGCCCATGTTACACCTACTCTCATGAAGATCGGAGACGCTACGCTCGAAGTTGTGAACGAGTATGCTGAAGCTTTTAAAACTCTCTTTGCATTGTATAAATTCAATCTCTTAGTATTGTATAGCTGCACAGCACATTGTTATGTGAGTACTATGTACTATAAAGCTGCCATTTACTGGATACGTCTTTCATTGACTTGAATGTGCCCTAGCGGCTGGGATTATGTCGTGCTCACTCTAATGTCTCGCTGATGGTGGCGCGTGTGTTGGATCATTTAGCTCCCTTCAAAATGGTTGAGCTGAATGGTGCTGGTCCACGCGTCATGTTCGTGAACGGGCGCCGTCAGAAGAGACTGGTCATCTCTTAGCTGCCACGGCTTATTTTAATTTTAATTTTTGAATTGCTTTTTTTTTTGTTGTAATCTTTTTATTACGGACGCTTTTTACGTTTTGCATCGTTCTCACATGTATAATTTCAAAATGAATGATGTAAACAATATTTTGTAACCATAATACGTTGATTTAAAAGAATGTCCGTGGAGTTTCTTGCCCGTTCTTCTCCATAGGTACCTACTACGCTTTGGAATGGGCAACTAGCTTCATCTTTCTAACTGACTGACCGAACCCTTGACAATTCCAAAGTGCCTGTAATTGGTTTATTTGAAATAAATGCTTTGAGTTTGAGTTTGAGTTTTATGTTTACCTAGGACAAACTGTCCAGTTAGGTAGGTCCAACTTCGAGAAAGAGGTCAATCGTCGAATCCGACTCGGCTGGGCAGCGTTCGGGAAGCTACGCAATATCTTCTTGTCCCACATACCGCAGTGTCTCAAAACGAAAGTCTTTGACCAGTGCGTGTTGCCAGTGATGACCTATGGCACTGGAACGTGCTCGCTTACAATGTGCCTTATTAAAAGGCTAAAAGTCACTCAAAGGGCAATGGAGAGGGCTATGCTTGGAGATTCCCTACATGATCGAATCAGAAATGAAGAGATCCGCAGGCGAACTAAGGTTACCGACATAGCCCGAAGAATTGCCAAACTTAGGTGGCAGTGGGCAGGGCACATTGCTCGCAGAACAGATGGCCGATGGGGCCGAAAGATTCTGGAGTGGCGACCGCGTACCGGAAGACGTAGCGTTGGAAGGCCTCCTACATGGTAGACCGATGACCTTGTGAAGCAGGAATCCGCTGGATGCGGGAAGCACAAAACCGGTCGAAGTGGTGGTGGTTGGAGGAGGCCTATGTCCAGCAGTGGGTCTTTCGGCTGAAACGAACGAAAGAACGAACCTACTACTGCCTTGATTTTTTTCACATGTCCATAAACAACCATTTAGCTGGCAGGGGGGCGGGACATTTGACTCTAATAAAAATTAGCACTTTAAAATTTAATATTACGCAAACGGATCTCTGAATCGAAGAATTGTTTTCACAGACCCGCAATATTTTTGAACGAATAGAAAACAGGATACGTGTAGGGAGGTGATACTTATTGTAAAACATTTTTTTTTCATGATTTTATTTTACCACTTTCACTACCACAGAGAGCCGGACATGGCGAAACTATAACTTATAGTTTCGCCAACAACAAGGAGCCCTTATAGTCTATAAGGGCTCCTTGTTGACTATGGAATCATAAAAAATTGTTTGCTCAAAATCGTAAACAACGCAATGAATGTTGTGCAACTGTCAAAATGAAACCCATCGCTACTGACAGTGTGTTGCGCAATAACGGCGCTGATCCGTGAGGAAAATTGTTAAAACAATTCAAAATTGAAAATGCCGAAAATCTGAAAGTTATTAAATATGGAGGCCTTGGCAGAGAGTACAACTTTGTGCCCTTTGGCGTCGAGACCCTCGGTCCGTGGGGTCTCAGTGCGTATAAGCTATTTGCGGAAATCGCGAAACGTCTAGTTGATGTAACTGGTGACCGAAAAGCTGGCGGCTTTCTCGCGCGACGCAACAGCATTGCAATTCAACGAGGAAATGCCGCCAGCATCCTCAGTACAAGGCCTCGAGGGCCTTTTTTAGGCTTAACTTAGTTTTAAATTAATTTAGTTAATGTTAATAATCATCTTGTAATTCAAAAATAAAATCAAAATCAAAAGTCATTTATTTAAACTAGGCTGAGAATCAGCACTTTTCGTCAAAGTTACATAAGACAGTCCCCAAAAACGCCCGCTCTTCAATTTGTATTCCAAGCAGCACTGTAGGTACTATTTGAACCTGTCATGGCTGTCGTAATAAGTAAAACATTTTTTTAAACTATAACAACCATTATTAGAGATGCGACGTTATAAGTACAAAAATAAATTAACATAATCCTCATCGCCCTTGCTTGTATGTAGATAAACAATTTTAGAATTGATTATAGATTGAGCCGCAGGTTGTGACATTTAAAGTTATTACGTTTTTTTAAATGCTTAAAGAAAAAACACATGATAATTTGTCATCAATTTGGATACCAGACTTGATATTATATAATACCTGTATTCAGGTAGGTAAACTTATAAACTAGTTTTTCTTGATCCATCACTTCGTTATTCATTTATTGAGAAATGACTCTTAAAGTATGCCGACTATTGCAGACTGTAGTGTAGACATGTGTGAAATGATTTAAAACACTCATGACATTAACCTACGTATAATTTTGTAAAAATATAAAAACACTGAACCTCTAAAAAAAGTAAATGTAACGGATTAAAAAAGTTAAAGATTCCTCATACTAAAGCAGATATTTCAGTGAAAATTTGGTTTCACGGACTAGATTTACAATTTGAGCGCGCGAGCTAGAACTGAAAGTTTAAAACGTAGGTACTTTGGCTATGGTTGCAACCTGCTTCGGGAATACCTACGCTTGAAAGATGGGGTTACATGTAATCCTAAAAACCCGCGGTGCTAAGCTCTAAACCGTGGTCGTGATCGTACAGGAAAAGGCTAAATAACACTGACGAGCATTAGAAATCTACAGGTTTAAATTAAATAACAATGAATATTGATACTAATAAAATAAATTATCTGGATCACAATTCCGAATCGATGTAGCGTAGATACCACAGGTTACTAAAATTCCGGTTGTTAGTTCCGGGAATTACGTCTTCTGATCTCACAGCTTTATCAGACGTTAATAATTGATCTCAACCCAAATGTTATTTGGTTGAAGGAATAAAAAAAAATAAAAAAGGCTGGCTAGATGAACTTTCCAGTTCCTGGAGAGAAAAACGCCTGACTCGATAGAGCAGGCTTCTGACTGCACTTCTAATTAATTACACCATTCAGTAACAACAATAAAATGGTAAAAACACTGATTGAGCTCTAATATACTATAAAAATGTCAGTGTTGGTGACCCAAATAAAAATATGACCTAAGCCGGAGCGAAGATGTGAAATCCGCCCAAGAATAAATTTTCTGACAAGCAAAATAATAAAAAAGAAAAATCGAATATTTAATAGAAAAAACGTAATAGTAGGACCGGACTTGCAAATAAGGTTGAATATGTGATGATAACAAAGACCAAAAAAATATTGTAGAATTATTAATTCTTCAAGACGTAGCGTCGGCGCGTCGTTCCATCTATACCTACACTTCTGATGAACTATGTAGTTTATGTCCATAATGGTACATTTCCCCAAAAAAAAATGGACCGCGTACCTTTTGCTTATGTTATGTTGGTGAAGTTCGGTACTGCGATAAGACCGTCGCATCGTACGAAGCAAATTCTTCGGTATTTTATTGGCTCCGACCGTCCTCCGACCGGCCGAACAAGGCCGGAAATATTTGCCGGGAATTTGATTCGTACGGTCTTATCGCAGCGCCGAACTTCAATATACTCTACTATTTGTTTTCTACAAAGTTTTAAGATTTGAATAAAAACCATTCGATATTCAAGTGCTTTATTATCGAGCAAATAGACATAATCCCAAAATATCACAATAATAATAATAATAACCTATAGGTAGCAACTTAACCACTAATATTGAGTACTTAATATTAGAAACTAATTTAGCCTACCTTAAAAAGTAAAGTGTGCTTACACACTTTTCGGGTCGGCAAGGTTCGGCGGCACTGTCGGTGTGCCGAATCATGCCAATCCGAACAAGTGTGTAATACCCCTTCAACTCCTACAAGACAACACCGCGGCGATACACTGGCTTTCAGAAATACTTATCGACCTTCGTAGGTTCTTGACGTTAAAAGCTTTAAATACTTTCAGTACTTTCCCTTTGTCCCCTTTCAAAGTTAACACGAAGGTTTTGCGGAATCATGTGTCAAATGTAATAAATATAATTTTACAACACTAAACAACACACAAGTCATAGGTAATACCCATTACAGAACGTATTTCGACAGCAAGTCGTTAGCCATTTAGGACTTTTTATAACCTAACCTAGCTTAAGACCTAGATATTGCAAAATTAGACCCCCTACACTAGTATATGTATGTCACAGAGAGATTGTGAGAACCGTTAGTTTATAATCTATCGGTATTATTTCCGTTAGATTATAAACTGTCGAAAAATTGTGAACTGGGTGAAATGGGTTAGATTTGTGACCAACCGCGCGAGCCGAGCGAGCGAAACGAGCGGTACCGCGACAGCGGCCGGCGAACACTACTTTCAAGTTGCTCGCAGCTAGTCAGGCTATTGAGTATTAGCGCAAGGTGCGTTACGTTGCAAGCAAGTTAGATACTAGTTCACAATATGTCAATTTCCCATAGATTATGAACCATAAAATAATGCGTTAAATTGTAAATGGTTTGTTGCAATTCACAATTTTTCGACAGCGGAAATAATACTAATATATTATAAACTAACGAAGTTCATAATTATACGGTGACATATACAAGATTCCTGTACTGTGCCGTGTTAGTCGATATCGAGTTTCCTGAAAGCTCCTACTGTGCCATACATATCGACGTCGTTGATGGGCGCCGGGGCTTCGCAGCAGGCTTCGTTGAAGATGCGCAGGTAGGGGCTGACCTCATCGATGCGCTGGCGCCACTTCTTCGCGAGCACGTCGATAGTATCTTCTTCTCCGCCCCATTCGCTGGGTAGCACTCGAGCAGGGATGTGCTCCAATAGTTGCTCCACTTTCGGATGTAGATAGTACTGTGGGAGATCGTAAAATTAGTTTAGTCGTTTAATATCCTAGGGTCAATGGAAGCTTCTGCATCTTAAGTAGCTAGGTAGGTAGTTTTGCGAGACTTGTAAACAATCCTTATTCAGTCATTTCCTCAATCGTAAGCGAAGGCGGTAACTTAGTAAGCAGTTTAAGTTTCCTTATGGCTGTAATGACGTCATATTTATAGTAGTAGTAGTTACCGAAATGATAATTAAATATTATATCGGCCGTCAACTGCCCTGATTTTGCCTCGAGTCCTGTGTTTGCCTAAAATGAATAAATAGTAATATCTTTTTCAACTTTTTATTTTGGGAATCGAAACATTTGTCAGTTTTTAGAATTATTATTTGGCAACACTAAATTGGTGATGTTATGTTGGTAACATGCATAATTTTTGACAGTTGTGTGTCAAAGCAGAGTGCAACGAGACCGTTAATGTTAGTTTCGGAAAAACTTTTCAAGTAAGTCATTAAAATATGTATATTTCTAACTTGTTATTAACTTATTCTATAAAACGTTGATAGCTTTATCGTTTGTCATTGTTTTTGTTGAAAAAAACGCGGTATTTAGCGATAAATGTTGGAATAGGCAAAGACAGGCAATTTTTTTCAACGAGTGATCGTGACTTTGCCTAGGCTAGGGTTGACACCTTTGTTTTTACCAACATCAAAAAAGGAAGATTTATTTCTCTGTGTATGTTACGCGATAACTCAGTTTTTCATAATAATTTTAAGTTGTTTGAAGGTGTACTGTTTTTAATTAAATAATAAATATCAATTCAATTATTTTTTTTATGGTGAAAAAGAAATGTTTTTATAGGAGACTTGAAAAAAAAAAATACTATATATCTAAGTACTTATTCTGGTGTTCTTTTTATTTGAAGGACGATCAAAATGGAAAAGTCACGGAGAAGATATAAAGACTATGATGAGAGCATATTAAACATCGCCGTAGGTCTCGTTCAAAACAAAAATATTTCGTCATACGATGCCGAAAAACAATTCGGTATACCTCGCCGCACGATTTTAAATAAAGTCAAACAAAAACATTTGAAAAATATTGGAGGTTGCTTTGATAATTCGGCAATATAGTTGTAATAATTGTGTCTATAAACCTAAGTAATCCTGTGATTTATTGTTTAGTTTAATATGTGCAATAAGCAAAAGCCATTAGTTGCTGCTCGTTTTATCTTGATAGTTTATAATTTAGTTGTGATGTTGAATTATTGCTAAATGGAAGCTAAAGTTACTATCATAAGTTATAATGTCAAAAGATTATTTTAATTGTTAATGTAGGTAGCTACCTACTAAAAGACTTTAGTTTTGTAAATAGGTCCTGTACTGATTGTTCCTAATAATAATACTTCTCGAAATACTTTATCAATAAAATAAAATAAAAAATGTTTCATTTTCTTATGACACAACCCTACCCATTCTTCGTCAATGTATGGAGGTTGTATAAAATGGTGTCCAGACATTGCCTAAGTAATTTTACCTACTAAAATACTCCCAAAATTTGTCATTCAAAATTGGATTGTATTTTCTAGAAGTTAAACTACGTTTTAGACTGTGCCAGCATAAAAATCGAATTGTTTATTTTGGAGTAAATGCATTAGGCAATAAATAATAATATAATAATAATAATATCTTTATTTCCAAAAAATACAGATAATTGTATTTAAAGTTTACAATTTTAGGATTAAAGGTAGGTACAGGGCATTTACATTAAACATTTGCATGCTGCAGAAATCTGTACACAATAGATTAAACTCTGTCTCTTAAACTAGGGTAGCCTGTATCTTAAGAGACAGTGTTTCGCTATAAGGTTCCAATTGACATATGTATAAGTGGACTGTGTCGATTTACCTTCTGAAGGGAAAGAAAAAGAAAGAAAAGAAAAAAATAAAATCAAAATAATAATAAGTTTTAGTCTAGTTTTAAATTATGTATGATTATGTGAGAGTGCGAGAGTGAGAGTGAATGAATGTGATTGTAGGTGTGTAGGTGTTTGTGTGTGAGTGTGGATAAGTAGGTGGAGTAGTGTTAGTGTGTAAGTGTGTGGGGAAATTGTGTGTGCGAGTCTGCATGGATGTGAAGATAGAAGTGTTCGAGCGAGCATGGATATGGGTATGTGCTTATTAGGCGATGAAGGTAAGTAAAGTCTCCGTTTCGGCATAATCCTGTTTAAGTAGCCATTCTGTCACTTTTAATTTTAGGTTGTGTTTGTTGAGGTCTAATATATTCAGTTTTTTATGAATCTGTTTGTAAATGTACGCGCTAATTACATAATACTGATGCTTTGCGAACGTGGTCCTGTGTTGGGTGCCTGAGGGAAGGTTTGTACGCTTTTTAGGGTTAGACGGGGGAAGGCTGCGATGTTTCCTAAGGACAGATTGAAGCACAAAGAGCTGACGGACTGTAAGGACCTTGCAGTCTGCGTACAGCTGTGTTGTTGGGTATCTATGGGGCTTCCTTGTCATTACTTTAAGTATGGCTCTCTGTGCCCTCTCTGCCCTCAGGATGCTACCTTTAGTTGCAGCACCCCATACAGGGATGCAATAACCTATGACCGATTGGCATAGCGCAAAATACACCATTTTCAATATATCGGCATTAGCAGAGTTTCGGAGTGATTTAAATATATGTATGAGGCGCAAAGTTCTAGTCGTGACAGCGCCAAGCTGTTTTTTCCATGTAAGTCCGTCATCTATGTGGATTCCTAAGTACTTTACGCTGTCACTTCTAATTAATGCTGGACAACGGCATGATGCCGATCGGTTAGAGCATGAATGGGCAATAATTGAAAAACAGTGTGACGGTGCGGTCTTTCGCCTAATTGCAAATGGGACGTAGCAGGTTTTGTTTGTGTTTAAAGTAAGGAGATTAAACTTGAGCCATTTCATTATTTCCGCTACCGCCAATTCTGCTATGGATTTGACAATATCCCAAGTAGATCCTTGAACTAAGATCACGGAGTCATCAGCGTAAGTATAAATCTTAGTATTTGGGAGGTTCATTTTGCAAAGGTCATTGATGTATATTTGAAATAAGGTGGGACCTAGAATGCTGCCTTGGGGGACGCCGAAAGTTACAAACTCCTCATCACTGAGGTGGGTATCAATTTTAACTCTCTGGGTGCGATTCTTGAGATAATCTTTGAATATTCCAAGTGACACGCTACGTACACCCAAGTGTTCCAATTTTGAGATAAGGATGGGAACAGAAACTGTGTCAAATGCCTTAGAGAGGTCAAGAAATATACCTAAACATCTTGTCTTCTTGTCTAAATTTTTAGCTACCTCTTGGGTCAATCCCAGCACAGCATCTTCTGTTGAAACATTAGCTCGAAAGCCATACTGGTTATCTGCTATAATTTTATATTTTTCCAAAAAGGTCCTGAGACGATTGTTTAAGATCCTCTCAAGGATCTTAGAAAGTGTCGGCAAGACTGAGATAGGCCTATAATTATCGACACAGATTCTGCTCCCTGCCTTGTGTATAGGATGGACTATCGCCCTTTTAAGAGCATCCGGGAACACGCCCAATTTTAGACAGCGGTTATATATGAAGGTAAGTGGCGGTATCAGTACACGGCGACAGTTCTTCAATAAAAGAGGCGAGATACCGTCCCATCCAATAGCACAGTCATTCCGTAACTGTAGGATAAGCGACTCTGTTTCAGCTTCATCTACGTCTAAGAACGCAAGAGAGTTTACAGGGGATGGGTTTGTACCATGTGGATGAGACTGATCGCTAATCTGAGGTGTTGGGTTTTGGTTTTGTGATATAATGTTGTCGGCCAGCTTTTTTCCTACATTAACGAAAAAACTACAGACCTCATTTACGGAAGACTTAGGATCACTGCGTATTTTTAATAGTTCGACGGGGCTTGCACATATTTTCGTGGTGTTGGTTATTTCCTTTATCGTTTTCCATAAAAACTTTGGATTATTACTTGCTTTTTCAAGCTCACTCCTTTCGTATGATATTTTTAGTTTACGGAGTAGGTCATTACAAAAATTTCGGTAGCGATTATAGGTAATTTTAAGTATAAGGTTGTCTGGTGCTCTCTTGGACTTTATGTGTAACTTATCTCGATGTTTAATGCATTTTAGGAGACCAGGAGTTATCCAGGGTTTTAGAGTTCTTTTTTGTCTAGGAATCTTAACTTGAGTTGTGTGTTTGGATATGACCATTGTTACGATGTCTATAAATTTGTTCATAGAAATATCAACATCCTCCCCAGTGTATATATTTGAGAAATCAGTATTTTCCAGTTCTAGCTTAATAGCTTCATGGTTAAGGCGGGTGGAAAGGTAACATGTTCTTAGCGCAGGGTTAGCGTCCATGATGTCGAGGAGGATCGGCTTGTGGTCAGTAATATGGGACTCTAAAACCAGTGTGGTCGACAATAGTTTAGTCTTTAGAAGTATGTGATCTAGGCTTTTTTCAAGGCGAGTGGGAAATTCGTGAGTGGGCAATAACCCTTGAGAAGCATTTAAGATGAGGTAGTCAAGACATTTGTTGTCCTCATTACGTTTGATTATATCAATGTTTAAATCGCCCACTAATACTATATTTGGGCAGGCGGATATGGTATCATAAACACTAGTCAAGCTAGTCTTGAAATAATCAAAATCGTCGTTGGACTTGTATGACGGAGAGCGGTAGATTGCCACTACTGCTAACTTGTTGTCGATTTGACACATGAGGCAATTTCCGCCCCTAAAGGTGGGTTCCCATACATTAGTTTGCAGGCCCAGTTTGGTATAGATTATAACTCCATCATTTTGATTGAGATTTATTTCAGTTGAGTGAGACTGGAAACCTTCCAGTATAGGTAAATTATTAGCTTTACTCAGCCAACATTCGGTCAGAACTATGATGTCAAAGTTAATTTTAGTTAAGCGCAATAGTACTAGAAGTTGATCGAAGTTTTTATTTACACTACGAATATTTAAATGAAGTAATTTAATATCGCTACCAGTAACGTTGACATACTTTAGACAGTCTTCTGGGTTACATATAAAGGAGTTGCCTACGGTAAATTTATCAAGGTCGTTATTAATATTAATCAAATTAGCCATTTATAATTAAAAAATAAATATCAGATCAATGTCAGAGACATGAAACATTACTTTGCCTAATTTCTAAAATACCTCAAAAAACTTTATTTACATACGGACATTGACTAAAATAAATTAAAATTACAGAATTCTTGGGTTTTTAACAGGGCTTGTTAACGTTACCAAATAACAAAATAATAACCGTTATGTAACGTTAATTTTAATGTGTTACCTTACTAACGTTACAAAAAAATTAACGTTACTTGTTAACATTACCAGTAATTTAACGTTAATTAACAGTAACGTAAAATATGATAATAACGTTAATTTTACCGTTAATTTTGCTACGTTGCCGTTCTGTAGGTTTACATTTTGTGCGCTCGCTTAGCATTGGATCTGTTTAGGTACACTGTTGCCGCTCTGCCGCCGCACTATGGGAAAATCGCGTGTTTCGTATAAACTCCGTATCGCAGTCGTTTCAAAACTAAATGAGCTGTAATTTTGCAAACGTTTTCTTGGATGTATAAAGTTTAATGTAAATAATTTCGATTTTGAAAATTCTGTTTATTAGTTACTTAAAAAAATACATGTATTCTATAAAAAAAAAAACAAAATTTGTCTTTTGTTTAATTTACTTAAAATTGAATAATTGCAGCAAACGAGAAAAATAAAGTACAAAATTCAGGAAGCCCCTACAGATTTTCGTTGATAGGCAAGAAGGGCCGTGGCTTCATCTAAAAGTTATTTTGATATTGTTTCTGAGGTATTTCTCAAACTTGATATATATGGTTTAGAAGTGTACAATAAGGTATGGAACACGTCTTTATTTGTAGCCGCTTTTGAACACTTTCTATAATGATGAAGTCTAAACTTTTTGTAATCCTTATTTTGGATTCTTGCGCGTCTTCGGACAATTTTATTGTCCGATAGGTAAAATAACATAGTACTCAATGATTTTTTCTCCGTGAATAAGTATTTTATGCACTTAGGAAGGCATATAATACCAATTATAAATATCTACGTACAGTTGGACTGTAGGTACTACATGCGTATTCACCGAATTTATTTGAATTAATAGCAATTCCAGATGACATACATTATTATGTACATTCGTTTTATAAGTTCTACGTCTACACCTGTAATACCTGCAGAGCAAGAGTAATTCTGAAAGAATCTCCGAGCTGTGTTTCCGTCATTGCTATTTCCAGTGCCTTGTCAAGGTTTATCGACATGTAGTCCCATTTCCTTCCTAAACCGCTTTTGTTCCAATTTTTTCTTTTCGTCTTTGTTTTTTTTTATTTTCAGGCACCTAACCACTTTTCAAAAGACAAGTTATAAAAAATGTGTAAGAGCATCTCCATACTCATAATCCAAGCATGCAGTGTTGACAGTCCGTATTGAAATGAACTGTCGTTCACATCTCGTGTCCTAACTGCCTCTAAGTTATTATTTTGCCGAGGAGTAGCACTACGAACTGTACAAGAAGCGCTCGAACGAGTTTCAGTTAAAACTTGTGCCACTTTACCATCAATCATGGTTAAAAATAGGTCATGAGTAATTTCGATTACCTCGCCATTCTTATTTATCAGGGATGGAGACAGATTTTGTTTTTGGTTGTTGATATCAGCCACAACAGACGCGGTTTTTTCAGGAGTTTCTTTGGCAAATTCTAACAATATAAGTCTGCAATATCTTACAGATGAGCAAGTTTCATTCTTCCAAACAACAGTATTAGTTGTCTCATCTATGAGTCTAATGGGTACAAGTGAAGCAATAAAAAGGTTTGCATCTGATATAAAATCGCTTTCTTCGGGCAAAACTTGCTTGTACTCACTCTTCCCGGATGACCCGTCGCAACCCCATTTACAGAATAGTTTCAACTTTCTTAAACCGTTTTTGTAAACTGAAGCAATTAGTAATTTACGTGCCACAGTATGATCCAACAAGTCCTGCAGATTGACTTTTGAACTTATGTTAGTAATGGTTATGCTCAAATCTGGTGGGTAACACTTCTTCTTCGCTTCAACTAAAGTTGGATAAGAAGGAAACACTGATCAGTTTTTGTCCGCCAAACAAAGTCGGAAGTTTACTATACTGTTCTTTGTCAATAAATGTCCGTAGTGCTTCTTCCTTTGAAAAAGGTGTAACGTCTTCAGAGTTCCCCGTTACGTATTTAACAAAAAAAATCTTATCATTTTTTGATGCAGTTCGTATAATATTGACGATTGCGGCCTCCTCCGTCTCATCCATAGACCGTAACTCCTGAGCATATGCATTGAGAACACAGTCCGATCCGTACTCTTATATTAATTCCATGTTTTTTCGTTCTTTTGTTTTTTTCTGAAGATGCTTCGTATGGTTTCGAGGGTCTGCCGCCACTACTTCCAGGCATATTAGGATCATTAACCGTGACTCGACACTCTAGTGGAACACGAAATTGACCATCTAACCAGCTGACTTTCTTACTTTCAAAGCGGTCTTTTATCTGCGATACATTTATCCAGCGTTCGTTACATTTTGATACCAAGTTTCTTTGAATGTAGAAGACCACAGTAGCCATATCCTCTGGTGACAAATTTAAATTTTCTTGGAAGTAGTCTTCTATATTATGCCCATTTATCAACAAATTGCACAAGTCACGTTTACTACAAACAAATTCAACCCATTTTTCAAATCAGTCAACTTTGCAATTAACTGCTTTTTAGGGCAACTGAATTTTGACCAACAACTGTGAATGTTTCAGGGATCACCATCCTTTTATAGGCATATGAAATAGTGCTATGTGCAAAAAGATAAGATACTAATAATTTGCACTCTTCCCATAACCAACCTGTTTTTATTTCGACCCTAATAGATAGTGACCATATTTTATCAAGTAAGGTGGTCAAAACTGTACCAAAACCACAAAGAACTATTAATAATAATCACTGTAATTAACTTTTTATTAATTTGACCTTATTAGACATAGATAACAAATGATTTTATGAGAAATAAAAAGAAATTGAAAAAAAATATAATTTTTATCTCGCGATATGTTTTAGCACCGTGTCAGAAAAAGAGCAAGTAAGAGCAATTTTTTTTTCTCCTAGCGTAAACTAATGTATAAAGATCTTAATACAATAAATATCTCGACAGCGACAAGCAGCGGTAAAGGGTCAATGTCTCGTTAAAAAAAATAACCTTATAAACATACCATCTTAAACTATATTGGTTAATTTTATTTTATCAAAGTAATACAATTTGTAACAAAAACCCTGTTGTTCCTTCTACCTACGTTTTAAAAATCGGTTTACTAAGCGATAAAGCAAGTCATTTATAAAAAACTGTTCAATAGAAAAAAAAAAAAAAATTAATTATTAATATTTGTAATGTTTAATTGATTTGTTGCCTCTGCAATTCTGCATGAAGCGATGACGCGAAACCAGAAGTAGATAGAACGGTCCCGCCACACTCTTTGGTCGGTGCCGCCGCGCCGGTACAAACCGCCGCCCGCTGCCGCATATCTACCTATTTTTCTACACAAGTTCGTGACCTTGTCAGCTGTTGTTTTTCAGTATCACTTAAACGAATTAATTTTTGAAAGCCTTGGTTTACACTCTTTTAAGCACAATTGATAATTGTTAAAACTACATTTAACACTTCACTACGTTGAAAAAAAACAAATTCGCCGCGTCTGTCACATGTACCTATTTACAAACCTATTGTCAAATCTGATGTACCTATTTACATTTTAATGCATTAATTTATTATGATATCTACTTGACGGCCACGGAGTTGCTGTTCTATATGACCACCTTGTACCTCTACACTTCTTGGCTCATAGTCGGAGGGAAGTAGTGATTGGACGCGACAATAGTGAAATGGGTGCTGGCCATCTTCTTTGAGTACTCTCCTAACGCGCAGAAGTACACGCTCAGTGGGACACGAACTCGGAGTAAACCTTATTACTCCGAGTTCGTGTCCCACTGAGCGTGTACTTCGCGTTGGATCGTGCTCAAGCAAGTCCAAGACTTCTGTCTCGAGTCTTCGGTCTGCCTGCGTCAGCTCGTTGTTGGTCTCGCCCGTGCACACTGCCGGTATTGTACGTACGTATGTGCAAACGTTGGAATACCATCGCCGACGGTAATGGTAGACTCGCAAAACGTTCTTGGTAGAGTCTGCGTGCTTCTGCATAATTGCAGTTACATTTCCGAAGACACATCAACATATTAAAATATTCTACGTTAGAATAAGATATGGTCAACGTTTACGTAAACAAAACACAAGTCACTCATTACGTAGATCAATAATAACATCCATTCGGTAGTAACGTGCGCGGGAGACTAAAGTGATTCGCAGGGAGACGGGTGGCGGGTTGGCGGTGTAGGTAGGCACGTGGTACCGACCCGGGGCACGTGCGCGGCGGCAGTTTTTGGCGGTATCTTTTGTCGCATTCAATGAAAGCCGCTGAGCTCGTAAGCTATTTAGCGAAATAAAGATGTACTTGTAAAATCAGATACTCTAAACATTTTTTGAAATGTGTCGATTTTAAAAGTTATTTGATTTTGACCTCTCGACTAGCCAATGCTTAATTTTTTTAAATTATAATTTCATCAATGTTTTGCTTATAGGTAAATGTATACGTTCCTAAAAGGAACAACAGGGTTTTTGTTACATATTGTATTTATATAATATTAATTATGAAACGTTATGAGGAGATTATAAGCATTCCAAAAATGTATAATACTGGTACATTTATATCAAAAACTTTCGAGTTATGTGGCATTGAATTGCAGTAACGTATTGCGTCAAAATTACGTTATTGAACAAGAGTTAGCTTTGATGCCT
Source organism: Atethmia centrago (assembly GCA_905333075.3). Classification (NCBI taxonomy): domain Eukaryota; kingdom Metazoa; phylum Arthropoda; class Insecta; order Lepidoptera; family Noctuidae; genus Atethmia; species Atethmia centrago. Next base: position 11,910,935 of record HG995387.1, read on the forward strand.
ATTTATAATACATTTAATTAAAAAAAAAATGCGAATAAAAAGCTTATTTATTAGACTATATTATTTTATTATTTTTATTCCATAACAACGACATTCACGTGAAACGGTTTTGAGGCGGCTTTGTATGGGGCTTTACCATAGTGCGGCGGCACGGTAGTCTGTTAAATCCTGCATGTGTAACACGACTATTGTAATAAATATTAATTAGAGGGGCTTGTGGCTAAATAATAACAGCCGCACGGGTCAATCAATCAGATTAAGCTACGCTTGCCGCGGTTGGTCCGTGGATGGGTGACCATCTTTACATACGAAGACCCTTCCGTGCCTCGGAAAGCACGTTAAGCCGTTGGTCCCGGCTGTCATTCGTAAATCTTTGACAGTCGTTACGGGTCGTCAGAAGCCCGAAAGTTTGACAACCAGTCTTACCGATACCCCTTGTATTACCCAGTTACTGGGTTGTGGAAGTCAGATAGGCAGTCGCTCCATGTAAAATACTAGTATTCAGCTGCATCCGGTTAGACTGGAAGCCGACCCCAACGTAGTTGGGAAAATGCTAGGCTGATGATGATGAATCAATAATTACCTTGACTATTGTCTTCACTCATAGATATTGAATAAATGATCAGTTATCACTGACTAAATCAGCTCACTATACTATCAGTACTTCTCACGCGTAAGAATCAGGCAAGGCAACGTTTTGATCGGCACGATATCAGCGCGTTGCGAGGGCGCGCGGCGGGCGGCCTACCACGCGCCTCAGGCCCCGCTACTTCCACTTTACCCGTTTAAAAATAACGATAAAAGTAACGTTAAGATAAAATTAACGTTAATAAAAATTAACGATAAAATGTAGCATAAATAACGTTAAATCTATTACCGTTATTTTAATATTAACGGTAACGCTGTCAAATAGAGATAACGTTATGAAAAATTTACCGGTATTTAAAGCCCTGGTTTTTAATACGATTAAATGTGCACAAAACATGGAAATCGAGCATATTTTAAATTTTATTTTACGTTAAAGGCCAAAAATATCAAAATCCGGGCAAAGACAGGGAAGTTGACGGTATTCTAGGGCATTACCCCGGTTTCTTGACAAAGTCTTGCAAATACTCTAAACTATTCTGACTTGGGATCAAAGTGTTTGCTTTGATTGTACAAGAAATTGAATTTCCTCCATTTCCATCCATACATACCCGTCTCTTAATCTTCTCGTTGACGCAGTTGCGCATGAGTGCGAGGGAGGAGGCGAGGAACGGTGGAGAGCCCACCACGTGGATCCTCTTCAGCCTTTGAGGGTAGGCAGCCTGCGCCAGCTGGATGGACCGCCTCACCGCGTTGGTAGCCGCCGCCACGTGGGCCACGATTGAGCCACGGACGTTTGATACCTGAGTGAGGAAAGCTACGATTTAAATACATACTTACTTCATTTTTTTTATTCAGGGTAGCTGTAAACGAGAATAAATTGTCTAGGAATCGAGGCAAATATGGGGGTAACCATCACCTCTTATAGCAGTATTATTATAATATTACTTCACAGTGGGAAAGTGATGGAGCTATACAGGACTTATAGGTCCATCTCTTTCTCACGCTGAAGTAATATTGAAATAATACTGCTATAAGAGGTGATGGTTACCCTCCCAGTTCATTATGATACCGCTGAGAAACATTAATTGTAACATAATGATAAAATATTACAAAAGCGAAATAGGAATCTGCATTCGTAAAAGTTGAATGATCTCACATCATCATCTGCCTGCCTTTTCCCAACTATGTTGCGGTCGGCTTCCAGTCTTACCGGATACAGCTGAATACCAGTATTTTACATGGAGCGACTGCCTATCTGACCTCCACAACCCAGTTACTGGGTAACACGATACCCCTTGGTAAGACTGGTTGTCAGACTTTCGGGCTTCTGACGACCCGTGACGACTGTCAAAGATCTACAAATAACAGCCGGGACCAACGGCTTAGGGTGCTTTCAAAGGCACGGAGGGGTCTTGGTATGTAAAGATGGTCACCCATCTACGGACCAACCGCGGCAAGCGTAGCTTAACCTGATCGATCAACCCGTGCGGCTGTGATTACTTAGCCACAAGCTCCTCACAAATGAATGAATGATCTCACAATAGTACATTATGATACTCGTACAAGCGTGTAATCAATGCACATGCATTTCATGACGACGTTTTTCAACACACTTGCGACGAAAAACAGACTTGTATTGATATTAACTTTTAATTATTGAAACAATTAGTGAAAGTACAATTCTTAAAATTCTTTGTGAAAGTACAAAATCATACCGAACAGTTTTTCTTAGCATTTTTACAGTTTGTGTTTTGGTATTCGTATTATTATAAGTTCGTTATTTTCATTTTCTTGGGTAAATATCGGCGATGATGAAATATTTTCATAGGAGTTGGATGAATGTTGTCACAATACCTAACCAGTGTCACGAAAAGTCAGGCCAAGATTTTTTCTTCTGTGGCTCCAAATTAATTGCACGACATTATTTGCCTTATTACGAATATAATCTTCGACATAAGATTCAGCGACTGCGTCAGATCGCCATCCGCCATGACGCTTTTAGGTATCGGCTCCCAAATCAGCCAGCAGTGTAGCCGAAGTTCTTCTAAAACTGAGCCCAGAATCAGCTTCGGCAAAATCTAAATACTTTGCAATTTCTCTTGGCATTGCTCCAAATATGTTGATACCAATGGGTTGACCTTTTTAAAAGTTTTGCAAAAAGCGGTTATTTTTTGCATTTGTTGAACGAAGACCTTGATATTTTTATGGATGTGGATGGTTTTTGAATGGATTGTAAAAGATCGTTGAATCTTGTTTTTAGTATTGTTAATTTTTACGAGAAGCATTTCACCGTGGGTTTCTACATCCTTTGTTGTAATATTCGATGTTACTTACATCGAATATTAACAAATCAAGGAGACCAATAGTTGTAAGAACTTATGCTACAATAGCGTAATTATAGAGATGATACATTTAGATTTATAAAGTTCAACTAAACTTTGTTGCCAGGTACTGACTATTCGGAGCTTTTTTAAAAACTTTTCAACGTCGGCGTCGGTTGGTTGTTGACAATAGTTTAGATTTCCGACCAACTTATCCATCCAAGCGTCTCTTTAGAAATAAGGTAAGGTTTTGTTATCAATATCATTTTACGGTTCCGTAGTCAACAAGGAACCCTTATAGTTTCGCCATGACCGTCTGTGTGTCTGTCCCCATTTAATCGGAGAGATGCTTAGTACTAGAAAGCTATAATTTGGCATGTATATACATGCCAAATTATAGCTTTCACGTCGACAAAGTGGTAAATAAAATCTTAAAAAACATTTTTTTAGGGTACCTCCCTTGCACGTAATGTTGGGATGATGTTTTTTTCTCATCCACACCATCTATCCCATGGTGTGGAATACTCCACACGTTGGATAGGACGTTCAAAAAACATTTATTTAATGTACCTCCCTTGCACGTAATGTTGGGATGATGTTTTTTTCTCATCCACACCATCTATCCCATGGTGTGGAATACTCCACACGTTGGATAGGACGTTCAAAAAACATTTTTTTAGGGTACCTCCCTTGCACGTAATGTTGGGATGATGTTTTTTTCTCATCCACACCATCTATCCCATGGTGTGGAATACTCCACACGTTGGATAGGACGTTCAAAGAACATTTTTTTAGGGTACCTCCCTTGCACGTAATGTTGGGATGATGTTTTTTTCTTATCGACACCATCTATCCCATGGTGTGGAATACTCCACACGTTGGATAGGACGTTCAATAAAATTTCGGATCTGTGATTGGTATTTCCGGCGGGATCAAATCTTCTGTCCTACGGGAATTCGTCATCTTGATAATAAAACGTAAACAATTATTTATGGAAAATGGCGCGCTGGTTTTGTTCTGGCTTAATATGTAGTGAAAAAATATACCTAATTTGATGACATGATGATAATTTTGATTATTGATTTATCTTATGTAACCTAAAATAATTTATTTATTATCAATAATATGCTTTGTTTTTATGTCTATAAAAACTCCAAGGGGGGATTGAAAAAAACAATTAAAAAACACTAGTGTGGTAATGTAAAGTAAAAACCCGAGTGTATAATAAGCTGCATATAAGAGTCACTTTAAAAGTGTGTTGAAAAATAATTTCAAGGAATAAAATAACCTTTAAATTATTTTAATTTTAATAATAATAAATTTATTTATTCAAATTAGGAACATCAGCTAGATATTTTTAGACCGTTTCAATTAGCATTAAATTCTCATGTTAGCACATCAATATATGCGTAGAATGTAAACTAATCAACGAATACTTATTTTAGACCTCTAAATCTTATTTTAGTCATTTAATACAAAACATCTATCAGCAATCATCAACATCATATAAAACTAAGCTCTACCTTCTTAGAACCGTTCATGATATTCAGACGAGCTGGCTGACCGTTATTTATCTGGCTAAGAACTGACCTCAAAGCAACAGGAAGAGTAGACTTCCTGTGGCTTCAGTGGGTGGCCTTACGGTAACTGACCCTTTGTTGTTTAATCCATGGTGGAAACAGTACCAATGGGCACTTATGTATCTTCTACTATAGCCTCTAATCTAATGCCACTGACCTCATAAATAAAAACGTCTCCTCCAATCTGGTGTTCGTCGTACATCCTAACGTCACTGGTGAGGAGTACGGCGCGGACCGTGTTGGATATGTCTGCTGAGCCCTCGGGGTACTCCGGACGTATCCTGAAGATCGTGATCCGGTACCCTTCGTCTGTCAGCTTTGGAAGTACTACTATGTCCCTGTGTGCGAAAACAACACGCGTGATTCAATCATTCTAGCCACCTCCAATATGGCCTTGTGTTAAAAGGGGAATAAGACCCGTAGATATTGAGAGTTCTTGCATTATCTACTAGAGTAGCAAAAGTAACTCACATAAACTTGCACACGTCATTGAGTGGTGGACAGCTGAGCGAGCGGTGTTCGTAAAGGTCCCTGAAGCGGGCTCTAGCTAAGCAATAAGCTTCCAACTTGGAGCGTGCTCGGTCCAGGTCCATGCGACACCCACGTACGAACAGCTCCAGGACGCGTTTATCTGTAAAGCAAAAAAACTGTTCAAATTACAGAGGCAAAATAATGAGGCCAGTGTTGGCCCTTTCCGGTAATCTCCTTTCGATGCAATAGCATTCAAATACCTACACATAGGGGCTCGATCAAGTTAAATAACTTGTAATCAATGAAATTCAGCATTTGCTAAACGATTTTAAAATCTCGCTTTCCAACCAAATCGCCGATGTAGGTACCTACCTTCCTAAATGCCAAAATATAATAAAGCTAAATAGATATTTCAGTTTTTTTTTTTTTTAGTATTTTGGCATTTAGCACACCTGTTAGAGTGGTTATTAAATTATTTTTCTTAACCTTGGCAATAAAACTATACACGTGTTGTATTTTGGGTTTTTAATAAGGCTTGTAGCATTGTCTATTCACGTCCATATCGTGTCAATATGCGATATGTTGATCAATCATAACACCATAAATTTTCCTCTAAAATTGACGTTTACCCTGAGTCACACCTTGTATTACATCGTTGCCTTCCGTTTATCTTGGTGCCTAGGGTAGCGGACCTATTCATTTCTATGTGACTTCAAGTCGTCCTAGGTTTACCTACAGCATGGTTATATCTAACGCCATTGGTTGAGTGCAAAGGTTTTATCAATATTAAAAGATAATTGTATAGCTGCACAGCACATTGTTATGTGAGTACTATGTACTATAAAGCTGCCATTTACTGGATACGTCTTTCATTGACTTGAATGTGCCCTGGCGGCTGGAGTATGTCGTGCTCACTCTAATGCCTCGCTGATGGTGGCGCGTGTGTTGGATCATTTAGCTCCCTTCAAAATGGTTGAGCTGAATGTCATCTCTTAGCTGCCACGGCTTATTTTAATTTTAATTTTTGTATTGCTTTTTTTTTTTGTTGTAATCTTTTTATTACGGACGCTTTTACGTTTTGCATCGTTCTCACATGTATAATTTCAAAATGAATGATGTAAATAATCATTTATAACCATAATACGTTGATTTAAAAGAGTGTCCGTGGAGTTTCTTGCCCGTTCTTCTCCATAGGTACCTACTACGCTTTGGAATGGGTAACTAGCTTCATCTTTCTGACTGAATGACCGAACCCTTGACAGTTCAAAAGTGCCTGTAATTGGTTTATTTGAAATATAGGCTTTGAGTTTGAATTTGAAAAAAAAAATGTATCTATACTACGTATGTTTCTTTCTATTTTATGGTACGAAAATAACTTTTATTGTAAGTTGAATGGTTATGTATGTAACAAGTGAGGACTACTAAGTAGTTTATGTTATGTACATAAATGATGAGCACGTTTCTGTGGTTATCGCTAATTGGCAGGCCCCTGTATGAGTACACACATGGCTACGATATGATGACAAATGCGCTAAACGCTGCTGGATTATTTATTTAACTCAATTGAACAGTTGGTAATTTATTTTTAGTTGTTTTAGAATTTAAACGTACTTTTATCAATGTTTTATCACAACTAGTTGGGCTACCGATGATTTCTTTGACAAAAAAATTAATTTAATCATTTCGATCAATTTCACCACGAGTGGCATAACTCCATATTTGCGTCAATAACAGATCAGCAAGAATATCACTTCCGTAATTGTAGCAATATTGATAATGTGCTTGAACGCATATTGAGGAAATAACCTGTGGTATGCACCTACATAGGTACTAGGTACATACCATTGTTTCCGATCTCGTTGCGTAAACATCCGACAATCAGTTTCTAAAAGATGTATTTCATGACCTAGCGACAATTAAAAACCGATCTATGTTAAAAACAATAAACATGCAATTTAAAATAGACAAGTATATTGTCAACTCTTCAAAACTTTATCACATGGTACTTTACAAAATTCTTTCTTTAACCCATTAACTTGTGAAGCCCGCGTATCCTATTCGGAGCCAAACAAGTGAAAATCAATTGTGTCTTATTAGCTGTCTTTGACCGATAAAATAACAGAAGACGTTAATGTAAAAAAAAAACTGTCAGTCGGACTGCACGTCAGAAGTGAAGCTTGACAAACTTGTAAACATCCGTTTAAATGTATCTGAACCTGACGAGGGCTTTATCCCTACCCCAAAAGTGCCCAAAGTGCCAAAAGCAGTTTTCACTTCAATAAAAAAAAAGATAGGTACCTAGATGCTGCCGAAAAAATAAAAATATACAATATAGATCAGGAAATATGAAAAACCGTCTTGTATCGTTTGAAATTGCAAGGTTGTATGTTAATCATTGCTTTATAAAGTATGGCAGGCGGACCAGTTCGGTACCACTATTCTGTCTATTTACGAGTTTTACGACTTATTCCTTTTCCTCAAACATCATCTGCATTCATAGTTCTCCAGCTTGACTTGCTTGACCGGTTTAATTTGTTTAGTCTTCTGGAAAATCTCCATTGGTAGTTTAAAAGCTTTGAACAATTATGTTTAATTATATCAGTGTAATGCAACAACAACGTTTACATACATTATATTTACGTTATCTCGTTAATTCTATGGTTAACATTTTTAGATCACTTGTATTTAGCATCTATAAAACAACAGCCACATAATAATATTGCTTTTGTACACTACCCAACAAAGTCTAGGAAACAACCCAACTATATCAACTTATTCAAGACTCTCTCTAAAAGAAGTACCTACCGGCCACAAAAATATGTAAATGTTGGTTGGATCTACATTGAATAAATCGAAATCATAAAAAAATAAACCTCTAAACATTTTAGAATAAGGAGGGAAAACTTCACTTGGTCGCAGCGTACGGCTTTTTGAAACGTTAAACTTTAGAGAGTACTAAGTTTAAAATCGTTTTTATTTCTTATGAAAATTATTTTCGCTAATTTTTTGGAACTTTTGTGGCACTTCGTGTATGCTGGAAGCAGAAAAAGTATAGGACGACTGAAAATTTTTTGGACCACACCTTTCTAGTACTTACACCCTGTATATCTCAACGCCTAAATTGCTTAGAAGTGTGCCTAGAATTAGAGCAGCAAACACTATATAAGTATTGAGATACCTAAGTAGATATGCAACCGTTACGAATATTTAAAATGATTTATACGTTCAACAACACCACAGAGTTTGCTCCTGGGCACGTAGCTGCTATTATTCAGACTGCACATAATTTAAACATACCGGATAGCGGTTCGTCGCCTACAGGCATAATTTCTTGGGCACGCCACGATTGCGGCGAAAAGTCCTCTCTTTGAGGTATGGCAAGAGAGGCGCCACGGTGTCCTCACCTTCCGCCTGACGCAGGTCCTCACAGGACACGGCAGCTTTGGAAGGTTCCTGTGTCGGATAAGGCGGGAGGAAACGCCCGGGTGTCACCACTGTGTGGATCGCCCGGAGGACACGGTGGAGCATACGGTGGAGGTCTGCCCGGCTTAGGCAGAGCACCGCCGCGTCCTCGTGGAGGCGATCGGCGGCAGAGATCTCTTGCGTCCGGCTCTGGTTCAGGCCATGGTACGGAGCGAGAGGGCATGGAGGAGGCGGGACGGTTGAGGGAAAGGCAAATTTCGCGCCCTCTCGCCCCTAGCCGCCGCAGGAGACGCCCTGGGCTTCGGGAATCCCGGGCGAATTTCCGGCCACCGTTGGCGCGGGCTTGCGGACAGTGAGCAATGGGTAGCTCACCGCTCGGTAAGGACCAGGCCCGGGTCGACGGCGGCGCGTTGTATTCCACGCGCACCTCAAAGAGATGTCGTCAGCACAAATGTAGGGGTCCACTAGGGCCGATGCCTGCCGGGGTCGCGGGAAGGTACTAAAGGGTCACTGAGGCCCCTGGCAACACAGGCAACGCAAGGAATACGGGTGGGTTTTAGTCAGTAAGAGTCTGACACACCCTCCCGCTCCGCCCAGAGCGAGAGAAGTTATTTTATGATTTCCCACCCAGAAAAAAACAAAAAGGGAGGCACTCGCCACGAATTAGTAATCCTATCATTCATCCCCCAATCTTATGCCATAATTATGTAAATCTGTTAAAATTGACAAACAAAAGTTACACCATATTTCAGGTTATTGGTTTGTCCCCGCCTGCGATACAAATTTCTATAGCTTATAATGCTTGTTTTTCTCTTTTCAGTTAGTTGTGTTTTTGCAGTCGGGTTTTTTGTTTTTTAAGTAATTTGTTTTTTTTCGAGCTTTTTGTTTTATTAATATCTACAATTGACTCATTACTAACTTTTATTTCATATCAATATTGTTGTAATTTATTAAAAAAAAAACGTTTCCCTCCCTTTTTTTGTATCAGCAGATGCAATATATACAAATTATATAGCCTATGTCACTTCTACAATGAAGATGAATCTAACGACACCTCTTATGTTAAAATCCATCAACCCGTTTAGGCTACAGAGCGTGCCAAAGAAATAGACATACATACATACATACATACATACATACATACATACATACATAGATACATACATACATACATACATACATACATACATACATACATACATACTCTCGAAAAACATTACCCTCCTGAGGCAGTCGGGTAAAAAAAAGGCATAATGTCTAGCAGGTAGTTTTTAAAGTGCTCATTTTTGTTAGAGTCAAATGCCAGCTACATGGTTGTATTTAGGTATGTGAAAAAAATCATGGCAGTAGTAGGTATATATGTATAACGAAAGTAAATGAAAAACTATCACAGCTGAGTAGGCTTCCGTAATTGACCGTGACGTATATCCATGTATGGGAGAACACGTTTTTCAACTACTACCTATAGTTAGTTTCCTATAGTTAAAGTAAAAAATACTTGTAAACAAGCGAAAAATAGAGGACTCACCAAGGGTATAAAAAGATGCTGCATTAAAAAACGAACACTATACTTGAAATACCATTTTTGTAAACATAACAAGAAACAAAACAAAAAGAATTATGACAACTATACGCAAATCTTGAAAAAATGTATTCACAAGGCTCAGCAGATTAATAGCTTAAACTATATGAAAAAGGCCAAAAACACAAGTAAAGCCGCCTGGAATATGATTAAAACAAACACAGATAGTGATATGACGAGTGCCTCTGAAATTGACAAAATTAATGCTAATAGTAAAATTTATGACAATCCGAACCAAATATGCGACTTATTTAATGACTACTATATATCTCAAACAAAACCGACCAACAATACTCATAAAAACATGCAATATGTCATGCCCACTCCTCAAAATCCTAAAAGCATTTTCCTTACTCCGATAGATGAATCAGACGTATATAAAATAATTCATAGTCTTAGAAATACCAACTCGACTGGGTATGACGACCTGAGCACTAAAATGTTAAAAATGTGTGCGCCGAGTTTAGTATCCCCCTTAACCCATATTATAAATATATCTCTGACAGAAGGAGTATTCCCAACGCGTTTAAAAAGGTCGATTGTTAAACCACTGTATAAGAAAGGTGTAAAAACGGACATGGGTAATTACCGCCCAATAACTTTAATTCCAATCCTATCCAAAATCTTTGAGAAAGTAATGTGCATCAAAATAGAGAACTTTTTAACAGCATGTGATATAATTAAAAAAGAACAATATGGTTTCAGAAAAGGGAGTTCAACTGCTCTGGCATGCTTTGCGCTAATAAAACATATAACTGAAAGCTTAAATAAAAATTCTAAAATATGTTGCGTATTCCTCGACATGACGAAAGCCTTTGATTTTGTCTGTCATAAAACACTACTTTCAAAGCTTGAGCACTATGGAATACGAGGTAAAGCCAATGACTGGATCAAAAGTTATCTTTCGGATAGAGAACAATGTGTGGAAATAACAAAAACTTGTAAAAATCAACAAAACACCTTTAGATCAGAATATAAACAAAATAATTATGGCACGCCCCAGGGTAGTATCTTATCCCCAGATCTCTTTAAAGTATACATCAACGACTTTCCCGAAGCGATAGGGAAGGAGTGCATACTATTCGCTGATGACACTACAATAATTATTAAGAGTGATAGTTACAAGGATTTAGAAAACGAAATCGTCGAAGCTATGGATAACGCAATCGGCTGGCTAAACAAGAATAACTTAAAAATAAATATGACTAAAACAAATATAATACAATTTCAGACATACAATACAAACATAAATAAACTAAACATTCTTTATAAAGATTCTCACTTAACCACTGTCGAAAATTGTGTATTTTTGGGTATAACAGTCGATAAAAATTGTAATTGGAAACCACACATAAATAAAATTATTGTTAAAATAGATCGATTTATATATGTCTTGAAAAGAATTAGACAAACAATTAACTATGATAGTGCAATGTTAGCGTATCATGGTTACGTATCATCCATACTTAGATACGGTATTATAATATGGGGTAATTCAGTAGAGTTTGACAGAGTTTTCAAAGCTCAGAAAAAATGTGTCAGAGCAATTTGTGGAGCTCATTTTCTAGACAGCTGTAAGCCACTATTTCAAAAACTAAAAATTTTACCTTTGCCATGCTTGTATATCTTTGAAATGTGTATTTTTGTTAAGAGGAACTATAATTTATTCGAAACTACCATTACCAGACCAAATTGCCGATCATCACGCCATAAAGATAGACTTCAGCTACCACCAATAAAACTAACATTATTTAAGAAAAATACATACTGCATGGCCATTATAATATACAACCATTTACCAAATAGTGTGCAAGACCTACCGCTGACAATGTTTAAAAAGTATATTTTCAAATTGCTTCTACTGAAAAGTTATTATACGATTAAGGACTATTTAGAAGATAAGTCAATAGAATCTGTAGTTTGTGAGTTAAAATAATTGACATTATAAGTATGTATAAATTTGCACGCCATCGTTTTGGCAGGATATGCAGAAACAAAATTATTGTAACACCATTATGTACCATATTCTAGCAAATAAATGTTTTTGATTTGATTTGATTTGATTTACCTATGTTAAGTTTGTTTTTGAGATAAATTCATCCCAACTACGGAACCCTTCATTGCGCGAGGTCCGATACGCGCTTGGCCGGTTTTCTCGTAGCTACCATCGCGGACACTGGAACCACTTTTCAACCTTATGCTCTTAGTTATAAGCTTGAAAAGAGGTCCACAGGTGTCCGCGATGGTACATCAAAATAACATACCAACAACAACAACAATAATAACAACAGTCCCCCAAAACCTCACAACTTCCTTTGCCGTGAAGAATCTGTTTTAGCTGGGAAGTGGCGCAACCAGCTCCCCAGCGACACATCTGTCTGCTAAGTAACAAGAACTTGTAAAGTATTTAAATGCACGCCTATCAAAATCTTTGCTCAAACTTCGAGCCTAACAGTCATTTAACTCAACACAGGACCTTATTATCCATATCCACTCCTGCGCCACACAAGACCTATAGTAATGAGATAGTTTAAGTAAGCACTGTCACATAATATAGGCTGTTTCGCCTGCTTCCATATAATTACACGAGTATCAGTGATAATAGTTTTGCAATTATACTTTTTAGCTAACTTGGTCAAGGAGCGTCGCCCGCGCACGTAGTTTTACGCAGAACATCGTGCGCATGGCGTATTATAATGCACCCGACGTTTGGGCACTGTGAGGAAACACTCCTGAGAAGAAGTGTTATTGTCTAAAACAATGGCGGGGGTAAATAATGACATTTCACTCCATTTCCTCTTGGGTGCGGTGTGTGATTTGATTCAGTGATGAGGTAGGTTGTGTCAATTCGGTCACTATTGCGTACGTCGTAGCGACAGCTAGGGATTTATTACCTGCCATTACATGTTTTAGGAGCATTATGGTGGCGAGTTGGTACGAACGATGCATCATTGACGAAGCTGATTTTATTACGGTTGCGTGGTAGACCTCTTCGTGTCGCAGCCAGGGTGGAAAATCCTCATGTATGTCCTCCGCCTTCGGGTGGGCGGAGGGGTCTGTCAGACTCTTACTGACTAAAAACCACCCCGGTGTTCCCCTCGCACACTTGCACCGGGGATCATGGGATCTAATGCGCCTTTCGTGATCCCCGGCTAGTGCCGGCCCGCCATTGCGGGTCACCTCAGGCTCACGGGGGGAATGAGGTGTTAAACTCCCCCGCGACGTCCAATAGGGGCGCGCGTGGAACACTACGCGCCGCCACCTCGGGTCCTGCTGTGTGGGGGGCGACGGATGTCCCCGAGTCCGTCGCCCCTGGACCCATTTGGGGGGGCTGGAAGAGGGCGTTGTCCGCCCTCCGCCGACGCCCGGTGTGCCTGCTGCGGGCAGGGTGAGTGGAAGAGATCTCCCGCTCCTTTTCCGCAGCCTCCTTCTGCGACATGACTGTTTCGCAGAAGGATTCCACCGCGTCCCAGGACTCCTCGCTGCCGACCATGGAGTCGACCACGGCTGGCAGTGACAGGTCACTGCCTACGTCTGAGACGAGGGCACGGCGCGGCTCCTCCGGAGCGGCATACTCTGCCAGCGTATGGCCGCGCCGTATCCTCCCGGCAGTCGACGCAGTGGTGACACCGGGCCTCCGGCTCCCTGTTTATGCGACACAGGTACTTCCCGAAACAACCATCCCCGAGAGGACCTGCGTCACGCGAAACGATAGGGAGCCGTGCCTCCTCCCGAGCCCGTGCTCGAGCACTGGTCGGAACTTTAGTCTAATCCAACTCTGGCAACAGTAGTGTTGTTCTGTAAAAATCTCACCGTGAAAACTTAGGTGAAGGGTGTTTAAAGTGATCTGTCCATCCCTAGCGTGAGGTTAACTTCTGACTCACTTCACCACAATTTTCACGGTTAGTTCTTTACAGAATACACCGGCAGATCCTATTTTATCAAATTAAGATCAAAACTGCTTCCTGCAGGCTTAGCACGAGCACCGCAGAGAAGCGTTTTGTTGACGAAAGGAAAGAGTAGACAAAAATGACCGTGTTGACAGTTTTCAACCGAGAAATATAGACAAGCGATTTCTATTGTACAGTAGGAAGAGCAGAAATAGAAAGCGTCATGCTAAGCCTGCTGATATAACAACATTACTTATTTATTTGTGTTTTTCAGTCATGCACCAGATTGGCGGTCGGTAACTGCAAATTGGTATCTACTTAATTGGTATGCGCCTGATTCCATCTTCGTTGCGTTTTGCACCGATATGGCAGACATTTTCGTGCAATTGCAACATTAAACCACTTGCAGTTCTGCAATTTCACTTTCTGTGGCTAGATTCGGTTACTAGACGCATACGCTGCATTCTTGCACCATAGATATCTAGATAGAACGTTATTCGGTACTTAATAAAATTGACTTGGTAAGTCAAGTTGGTAAGTCAAACTTGGTAAGTCAAGCTCCCAGTTTTGCCAATTGTTCAGCTGTCGGGTACCAAGGCTAGTCTATAAACACCGTGCTGTGGACCCTATAAAATAGGGACATAGGGACGCATTCTTTTTGCAACTCTACTGGATGCCAAAATTTAATATATCCAGGTTATCCCGCAATTAATTAATTCGGTAAATAGCCCTACTTCGGCTACTTCTAACGGCGGAGATCCGCAAATTGTTATCCTTCCTGTCGGCAACTCTATCTTTGATTTGAAGTGTGATATAGATTAATTACATGTCTTAAAGTTACGAATTAAGTAACCAATTACTTATTACTAGATCATTACCTAATAACGGATGTGGGTTCCGGCTTACGTTATTCTGCTATACATAAGATTGCGAAAAAAATAAACCAGAGAAGTGCGACTTGAACTCGCGTTGTCAGGGTTCCGTACACTGAATATGTAATGTACCATATTTTTTATCCCAAGATAAAACATGTCCCATACATTCCAACTGCAAATGTAAGTTTGTAGGTACGCACAATATTGAGTGATTTCTTATGCTATTTTAAAACCGTAGACTTCATACAGGTAAAGAACTATTTTCTGCATTTTTTTTTTAATTTAGGCCTCGTAATTTCTGAATAAAAGGGGAGAATGGTAAATATTTATATATTTTCTTAAATAACTTTAAAAGTATTTATTTTAAATTCATAAAAAATATAAGTATCTGAAAATTCTGAAATCCTTACAAAAGTCCTTTCATTTAATGTGTCACACGGTACAGTTTGCAAAACTTTTTTTTCTAGTTTGCCCCCATGAGTGATGTTCAAAATTCATTTATTTACGTTACACTCCGTGTTTGGGTCACAGAAATTCATATGTGTACCAAATTTACACATAATTGGTCCCGTAGATTCGGAGCAAATTGGCTGTGACAGACGGACACACACGAGTGATCCTACAAGAGCTCCGTTTTTTCCTTTTGAGGTACCCTTAAATAAAATTATCTGGCTAAAAATCTATTAGATACCAAATACCTACCATGTTTTGCTTTTTTTCTTAAATAGAATGACTTTTATTTTGTTGGAGTTTCCAAGTAAATAAAAGTTAATAATTATCATCATCATAATTTAAACATTATTTGGAAAACACGTTACCGCTATAATTATAATAATATTTAGCTGTACTGTAAAAAGTAAAAAATGATAATATTTAAAACCGGATTTGAGCCCATAACCTGTTCCTTATTACTGGGTATAAAAATACGGTATTACCATAATCACAACAAGGTGTGTTTTGATTATGGTAATACCGTTTAGCTGTTGTTTCATTATGTTTGCCCATTCAACATCTTATTAATAGTTGTTCGTCCGCATAGCACTACAATAATAAACATGTAGATGCGCAGAAATTAATATTGTTTTACATATATACAGGTTGAAATTGAAAACTTGCGACAAACTGAAATGGGACATTGTATACATCATAATTAACAACTTTTACTAAGGGACCAAAGCTGTAATCCCAAAAAAAAATCTGCTTTTCCTACATTTTGATGAGGTATTGCGAACATAAATGTAGGGGACAGCAGTTTTTTTTTTTGGGATTGTAGCTTTGGTCCCTTAGTAAAAGTTGTTCATAATGATGAGTACAATCTCCCATTTCGATTTGTCGCATGTTTTCAATGTCACCCCGTATATGCGTTTATTAATATTTATTTTATTACCTACATTACAGATGCGATGTTATTATGTAGGTACAGTCGGCAATGAGGTCGACTTTTTTTGTACACAATATAAGAAGAATAGCAATCCAGATGTGAAATTAAAATAACAGCCGATCTATGTATTCTGCAAATCTCTCACCGAAAACGAGGTGAAGTGAGCTTAAGGCGCTGACAAGAGGCAAACGACCTAAGTAAATTTGTCTTAAAAAAAATTGCCATTTCTATATGTAGTTTGTATTTGTATTGAAAAAAAAAATGCGGCACAAATGAACGGTAAATGTAATGCTTGGTCCCTAGCATCAGCCGATCTATTCTGTAAAAAAACCACCGTGAAAACTTAGGTGAAGTGAGCTGTCAATAATGTAATTTCCTAGCATAAGGTGAAATGACAACTCACGTCAATCTCACTTCACCTAAGTTATCACGGTGAGATTGTTACAGAATCGACCGGCTGGTGGGATGACACTGACAGCTCACTCCACACTCACTTCACCTAAGTTTTTACGGTGATATTGTTACAGAATAGCACTACAGGTAGCCAGCGCATTTCACGGTGAGATTTTTACGGAATAGCTCTGTAATACCTGGGTATAGGTAATAAAATGCTGAAAAGCTATTTTTAGTTTGTGTTCATTTAGGACTTTAGGTGAAATGCTAGTGACTTTCGTTGCTGACTGTACCGTGCTATGACATAAATGTTTATAACATTATGTACCTATATTTTATTTTTACGCATAAACATTAGCTAAGTACACCGCATTAGTACCTAACTTCGTTCCGCCTGTCCGATGCGTTGAGATCTATGCTAATATTAATAATATTAATATTAACAAGTACGTAGGTACCTCTTAAACGTAAGTAAAATGTTACTTTAACATTTATTTTTCTTGTTTACCTACGTTCTATGATAGGTACCTAAGCAAAGTAAATAAGAAAAGGACGTAAAAACGAGTGCAAAAACGTATTTGTCTCAAAATTCCTAACGAATCTGCGATTTTTGGATAACTTTCCGTGACACACTTGGTGAAATGTGGGTGTTCCTACTATAGGTACACCTGTCTAACCCTTCAAGGAAACAAGGCGTGATGATATGTGTGTTCTAAAATAACTTGTAGGTACGCTTGTTACATAGTTACTTTAAGGTACAGGTAGTACCTACACATACCTATGTTATTCTTTTCTCGTTCAACTTAAGTAGGAATGTGCCTACTTATTCACCATTCCACAAGCAAATGCAGTAAATGCTCACAGCTGAATCAAGGTACCTCTACCTTATTATTTTAATTACATAATACATGCAACCTCGATATAACGAAACTCAAGGGAATTAAAAAATATTCGTTATACCGCGTAATTTGTTACAATGAGGTTTGTTGTATAGAGGTTAGATTGGATTACGATTCGTTTTAACAAGGTAAAAAAACTTGTTCATTAACCTCAGCATTACGTAGATGCTCATCTGCTTACCTTGACAAGTATAGAATACGTTATGTAAAGGTTATGGTTTGAAAAAATCGAGGTATATAATTTTTTATCTATATTCTGCAAAGATTAAACATTCGTTATAAAAAGGTTTTTGGTAAATATACAAGGTGTTGTTTTGGATCTGCAAAACATTTTAGGAGGTAATTATGTTAGTGATTCTCGACCCGAATCAATAATAAAATGGGCAGGTATTTTTTTTTCATTTTATTCTTCTTTACGGAAATCGGTAAGTGTGAACTCCCCTTTTTAAAAC
The DNA here is from genome assembly GCA_905333075.3 of Atethmia centrago. NCBI lineage: Eukaryota > Metazoa > Arthropoda > Insecta > Lepidoptera > Noctuidae > Atethmia > Atethmia centrago. The sequence continues at coordinate 11,928,790 of HG995387.1, forward strand.
GCGGCCAGTCTGTACGTCACACAAACAAACGCAACCGACATTTCTTTCATAGATCTTAGACAGGGTTATTAAGAGAGTTATTCTGAAAAACAATAAAATTTAAAAATCTAAAATAAAAAGTATTATTGATTAGTGACTTGGTATCGTACTGTTATATGATTATTTACGAGTTTCATAACAACCTCCTGAAATGTTTTGCAGGTTCAAAACTGCATCTGCATCACCTCTTTTTAGTCAATAGCTAAAACGAGGTGATGGTTACCCCCCAGCGCAGTAGTGTATAGGTACCAGCGCGAGCGCTGCGACACTTATTTCTTAAGTACTGCAGCATTATGCTGAGATAGGAGCCTTTTGACCTCGTACAGGACTTTTTGTTTTTATTTTAATTTTACTTTGTTTTTATTTTAAGTTTTTAATTGTGTTTTTTTGTTTAATTTGTGATCTCATGTGCGAGTCCCAATAAATACTTTTTATTTCTTTATTTTACAGTGTAACCTTAATATAACGAGCCTCAATATAACCAATTTCTCGATTTAACGAATTTTTCAAAATCCACTAGAAAAAACGTCCTTACGAGCTAACGCAAAATATACCTTTACATTACGAATATACTATAGTGAAAAATATATAATTTTATGAAATGATGATATTTTAATGATTGGTTTATCATATTTAACATAGAACAGTTGATTTATTCACAAAACTATTCATTGTTTTTAGACATAAAAACTTGGTAACGTAAAGTAAAAACCAATCTATTAAGCTGCATTATGAACATAAATGCGTTACCTTATGAGTCACTTTACAAGCAAGTGTGTTGAAAAGTAATTATTGTACATGTAAATATTACAGGATTTATACTTTTTAACTTTGCTTAAAGTTAAGCGACTGTTTAACCATACATTTTTGACGTTTAAAGGCTCCTACATACTGTCGCGACTTGTCGCGCGACGTGATGCGACACAAAGACACCGCGTGTAGCGCTACAAGCGGTGCCTTTATGTCGCGACGCGTCGCGCGACAAGTCGCGCCTGTATGTAGGAGCCTTAAACATCTCTTAACTTGAAACAACGTTTATGAACAAAGTTATTCAACCAGCCCCGGTTGCCCCCTTACTAGGCCCATTTTGTTTTTGGATAGAAAATGAAATAATGTTAAAGATTACAAAATCATATGATTTTGTAATCTTTGACATTATTTTAACATGAAATAGGTATTAATTTAACATATTTAAACTTGATTGAACTTGATTGGTGTGTCATTGAAAAAGTTGTTTCATTGTCACACCAATCTAAACCTAGAATACTAAAATATTTTAAGTTATTTGTATTACATCAAACGCACTTTATGAATAATTAAATTCCTCTTTTAATAAAAAGTTTTTTTTTTTGCTATTTTTACTAAAAAATATTGGTATGTAATAGTTATGTTTGCTTAAAAATGGTGTATGATATGTTCTCAAAAGTTTTACGCTATGATTTTGCTAGTATTGTGCTATTTTATCTTCGAAAACTTGTGGGTACCTGTGTTTTGATTTTAAGGTGATGAAGTGTAAAAACTAAAACGTGCTCTTGGGCAAAACGGGTAGGGGTAAATCGGTTACCTGCTTTGCCCTTACCCGTTCTGTCCTAGGTATGGCTTCGTGGGTTGGCAGGCGTTACTGTGTTTAGTTTTTAATTCATAAATGGATGAAAAATGAGAATATAAGCTATATTCTCATTTTTCATCCATTTATGAATGAAAAAAAGGATGCTCTCGAAAAAATTTGGTAGGTTCATCACTGTTTTTAATGAAAATCAGGAGATACCTACGCCAATAAAAGATCAGCAACGAGTAAAAGAAGAGAAAAATAAAGTTCCTATGAGTAAAATCCAAGCAGTGAAGAAAAATTTGAAGGTTGTAAAAGCTTCTAGTAGTAAGACAAATAAACAGAAAAGGTCCAAGCGAAGTCCAAAGGATAATGAAGATCACGGAGCCGAATACCTATGCTTGGTTTGTTCCGAGTTATACTCATACCCACCTATAGAGGACTGGATCAAATGTGACGATTGTCAAATGTGGGCTCACGAGGCGTGCACAACATATGTATTCTGGTAGAGGTTCCTATTACTGTGACGGCTGTCAGGAATAACTTTAATTTTATAGTTGATAACTGAGACGTTAAAGTTGATTTATGATGATCCAAGAAAATTGAATAAGTTTACTAATGGACTGCAATAAAAATAACTTAATAGTATTATTAGATAATTAGTTAATTAACAAAATTTCGCTGTAATGTGGATTGATCTCGATTATTACCACATACCCGTTTTGCCCAAACGCCGTACCCGTTTTAGGCGCCCTATGAGGGCAAAACGGGTAGTTTGAAGGGTTTTTTTTGTTTTTGTTTGAATTATAAAGAAAATGATTATGTTTGTTCTTAATTTAGATTCTTTATTAATTAAATATTTTAAAAGTAAAAATAGAAGTTTAATTTTCTTTTCTAGGAGTTTTTTATTGGTCATCTCCCTTAGCGTACCCGTTTTGGGCCCACCACCCCTACCTTTCAAATGCATTTAGTAAAAAGCTGTTATTTTGACATTACAAGCAGATTCCATTTTATTTATTTTCACTTCAATTTTATTTATCTGTATTGATTTTCATATAACTTTTTTACTTAGTCTTACTTTATTAAAAACGTGTAGGTACCTAAGTTAAGTAGGTATCTATACACACACCGACTTAGTTCGCGTGTATTTCGGAAATGCCCTTACGAACTTCAACACCCCATTTCAACCCTTCAGGAGACGATTAAAAAAAATATTTCATCGAAATTGGTTTACCCATGAAAACCTCAGACACTTTTCCGACTGACATTTCCCGATATTAGTAATGTTACGTATGGATGGAATGTATGCATGGATACCTATAAATATTTTTCGTTTTGTGACCTCTGTAACTGACAGAATATTATTAATAATAAAAACTAGCTGACCCCGAGTCGACAGACGTTGTTATGCTCGTGCCACAATTAACCGTGAGTTATGGGTCTTACAAACTGGTTGTTAATTTAATTATATAGGTATTTTTTTTTGGCATTGATTTTACATTCGTTGACTTCACTACGTGGACGTGGCCTTGCGTTCATACAAAAATCCCATACAAAATAGCACTTTCAGTTTGTCCTGAATTTTCGGTCAACTTTTCCAATCTTTCTTTCCTCATAACCTTAATAAGTATTACGAAAAATTAATGTTTTATTATATGAATGTAGGTACCATGACTACTGTTCAACTGTAATACCTCAAAAATAATTTAACTATGTCATCATTACATTTAATTTTATATTAATTCACTCATTTTATAATAAGTTGCATTGCAAAGATCACCCATATTTTAACTGTCACGTCTTATTTAAGTACTGCAAACAACCAATTTGATTGTATGCAAATAAATGTTTACTTTACTTTACGAACATTAAAAAGCATAGACAGTCATGGGGACTGCCGACACAGAAGTGAAACTTATCGCTGAACGCGCCTAAAGAAGTTAAAATAAAGATTCTCTAAAACACAATTTAAACAAAGCAAACAACACAAATTACACAAATAAAACTTTTCTCGTGGTCAATTTAACTTCGCTTACTGCTACTACAGTATGTCGGCGCGGGCATGTCGGTGACGTGAACCCATAGTTATTCCCCTACCAAAAAACGCTTAACGCGCCTAAAGAAGGTTTCACTTCAAAAATCTAAATCAGTCCAGGAGTTCTCGAGTGAATGCGCTTACCAACAAACTGATTTAATTTTTTACTGTTTACAGATATTGTATGAACTATGAAAGCAGAATAAAACAACCTCTGCAACGAATTTTAAACACGTGTTCTTAACGATGTCTTTTTCAGCATTCAGCGAAAATTTGCACGTTCTGAAAACTTTGTTTTCAATTGAACTTACCCACGTTTTCAGGCGCCGGCAGGTAGGGTGATGCCGCGAGCATGCTGCGGAGATCCCGCACGCCTCGCTCGATGTCCCCGGGACCCTCGCCCAGCTCCTGCGAGATCACGTCCGCCTGCTTCAGCGACGGGCCTTGTAGAACCGCCATCGCACTTCACTGATACACCTATGTGTAGGTACTTTATAATACTACTTATGTCCTATCGCTGACTCGACGCTCTGATTCCGAATGCTACGATTGCGCACTCCAGCTGAGTAAGGACAAAACTGAGGCCGCGTAGCGCTCGCTCACAACCTTTTATAAACTACGCGGCGACGATTAGAAAATATAAGGACGAGAGTGCTCACCGGGTGGTGACAACGGACACCGGTTAATTATACGTCATCGGATACCAGCCGTATCACGTAGAAATATAACATCACATCAAATAATTAACATCAATAAGCAAAATATCTGATATCCTATCGCTAAATTTTAACTGTCTAAAATATACTTTTTTTGTAACCAAGAAACGTGAATTAGCGACAAATCAAGGTATAAGTATAGCTTTGTACTAAATCTTAATTCTTTTGTTTCAAACGATCAATACGTGAGATTTTATGCAGCTTTTGTTGTTTGTGTATTGGCTCCAATGTGTGTCAATGTTTAGTCAAGAACATCGAAATGTGATGGGTAAGCAAAAACTGCACGTGAGCCGCATTTATGATGGTGTTACATTGCATAAATGTAAAACTACTTAAAATGTGAAAAAAATTAAATACTTTGTTAAAATATTTACATACAAGCCCACATAAGCCAACTAACCCAAGACTCCTTTGCGAAATCCTTGACGTGGTCTTGTGCGTGCATTAATACCTAGTATTTACTTTTGGATGTTAGAGCCCTCGTCGCTTTGCGTTCCAGTCCTAACTTAGACCATAATAAAGTCTTTAGACCAAATAAAATATGTGAGTGGTTGACCAAAAAGGGACCTGGAGGGATTGGAAACCGTTATTTTTTTTTTTTAATTTTTGAATCAATCATTTATTATTATTAAATAATCAATCAAATCAATTATTTTCCCTTGAGGTCCCTTTTTGGTCAACCACTCACATATAACCAGCAAATTAGACATGCATTGCTGAAATGTTCTTTTAAAACTGAAGAAAATTTTTAATTGAAGCGGGTATAGTCCAACAGTTTAGATGCGTACTGGCTGGCCGTGAGTTCGATCTCACCCGCATTATTATAGTAAAACCATTTTATTTAGGTAGTACAAGCAGTTACCTTGACAACCTTAGAACAAAATCTTTAATCGGAATCCTCCTGATTCAGACGGACCATCACCAAGTAACGCACAGTAATGAGTTAATGACGGCAGTCATTGTTTAACTAGTAAGTACTTTTCAATAACATTAGCTAGCTACTTATTAAAGAAGACGTGACTGTTTGCAGTGATCCAACGTTACAAACTTATAACAAATTCCATCGATATTGTGGCAATTGTAGGGTCCTGGGAATTGAATCATCGATTTTACACTGATGCACGAAACAAAAACAGCATGTTCTATCGAGCACCGAATCGATAGAATATGCTGTTTCTTAATATAACATCGGATAATATGTCGGTATTGCAAAATGCATGCAAAAGGAAACATGACAAATGTGTCGAATGTAGCGCACTTTAGAGTAGGTACCTTCATATGTACCTTACTCGATGTAAGGTACATATGAAGGTATTTATCGAAGTAAGAATGAAGGCAATCATGTTACTTTTAGACCAACGTATGACCTTCCAAACCTACAGGCTATAGTAAGTTTACCTAATATGAACATGTAACTGTTGATCTGGATCTAGACATTTTCTCATCGTCCCATCTTTCTTGAGGACTTTGCAAGAATTTTCATGAAAGAAACAGGGAAATTTAAATGAAGTTGGTAGGTAGGTACTGAAGGCCTAAAAGTTAGAATAGGCGGAAGGGAATTAAATTAATTAAACCGGAGTCGTTGATTTACCTATTCATTCATCTATCTTTGTGTTTGCACACAGCTACTGCAGTTTTATTTTTTTACCTATACCTACACTTCCACTTGTAGTGTAGTAGTAGGTACCTACATAAGATATGAGTTTGTGACCTCGATGTTGGGTTAAGATAAAATTTAAATGCAGTAAGTTAAATTTTTGATCTGTTCGATCATTTCATCAAAACTTGAGTTTGGCGGTCTGTTAGCAAATTGTGTTGATTAAGCATTATTGGAGAGTTGTTATTATTATAGATACGGTAGGGACGACACGTGCGAGTCCCAAAACATGTTTTTAAAATAATATAATGATGAGAGCGTCGTATTAACAATGAGGCCAGGGAAACTCACTACAACACTACTCATTGGAAAGCTCATCAAGCTCTCGGGAACGAGTAAGTAGGTAGTATTAGTCCTTGAGAATATGTTTCCTGCGTCACAGAGCGCATCGACTTAGAAAGTATTTTTAATTTTATTTTTTTATTTCATTGACTAACTGCGATTTATCATTCATCCGATTTTTATAATTTCAATATTTCTAACGCTTTTATTTACTATTCTCAAAATACCGAGTTAAGGCTCGTACGGGCGCGACAGGCATATTGCTGCCTGTCGCGCCCGCGATATCGCGCTAGTCTGCACGAGCCTTTACAATAGATCGAATGACAAAAAGTATGACTTAAGGCCCTGACAAGGCCCAATTGACCAAAATAGGCTTCTCTGCCAAATCTGTATAGTTTGTGATAGCGGAAAAAATATAGGTATGTTAATTTTGAACATATTTCCTAGAACTAGGTTGTTACCTAAACACCTTTTGAAAAAAATCTCGATACAAACTAACGTTAAACTAACCTCTTACCTTGAGTTCTAATCCAAAATATCTGTATTAAATATCAACATACATTACGTATTTAATTAATAACAAGTAGGTACGTCTTATTTGAATGCAGAACTTGGTTGTTTTTATTTTCGATTACTCAACTCAATTTTGAGTAAATGGATAATTGCTTCATATTTTGCAATAAATTACAAGCGTTTTGTCATCGCGCTTCTCTTTCTTTTCTATGCAATCTGACAGTGACCGCGGTTTAGGTGATGTCAGTCGAAACATCAAAAATACGAATTCCGATTATTAAAGTACGGATTAATTACAATTCCGATATAAAAAGGCCTACTAAAACTGAATATACCTAGTAGACGTATACAAAGTGAGGGATTACAAAATTTGTATTTTTGCAATAATTTATTTGAATTATGAAGAGGTGCCTCGCTATTACGTAACCCCGATGAAGAATTTTACTGGCGATAATAAAAGAACAATTAGGTACAATGGTTTGGAATAAATTACGCTGAAGGTAAAAACTCCCTTTCATTTGGCCCAAAGTTTTGGAATGTTCAAGAACAAAGACAAATAAAGTCACTGTTCAAGAACTACATGAAAAAAAATTACCCCGAACGCAAAATCACGCCGAATCTTGGCATCATTAAATAATCAGGAAAAACCTCAGCGTTTTATAATCTTGTCAATGACTTAATTAAATAAAGTAAAATAAATTTAAGTGAAATCGAAAAACATATGAACGGTGAGCCAAACCGAAAGGAAGAAAGTATAGTATAATATAGCGAAAGAAGAAAAGATAAATAAAATAATTTTAAAGAAAAAACTATATGATGAAGTACCTACATTTTTGCCGTGTATTTGTTCTCATTTAAAAGTATGATTGTTTACTTTTAAATAAAAACATTTTCTTTCGAATAAAAACATTATTTATTTCGCTAGTTCTAAGTGATCTAACCTAACCTAAGCCAAATGATTCACCAACAATAAGAGGAGATCTGGCGGCCCCTGCCGCAGCACGCTCGCTTCGCTATATATATATGTTTTACTTATATAAAAACATTTATACATATATTTATAAAATATATAAATGTAATAAATATATACAGAAGAAAGTTAAAATTGAAGCGAATAATAGCATAGGTGCCTAATAGTAAATAATAATAATAGCATAGGTGCATTCTTAAAATCAAACCAAAATATTTTACATCCATTTTGTTTTGTTACAATTTATTTATTTTGAACGACTATTTTTACCCGGCAAAGCCAAAGGATGATATTATTGAATGCTCTGATTTTCAGTTCCTGTTCTATCGCCATCTACTGACGAATAGCAGAAATACGGGCAAATCCAAAAAGCTAGAAACATCAATGGTTGTTGGTGAAGCTATTGAGAATATCAGGAAATAAAATTGTTTTCTAATAAGTCTAGTCGACAATAGATGGCAATTTTATACATTTTTGGCATTTCCAAACAATGGCAACACCAAAAGGTATGTCATTATCATTGACGTAGCCCGAAGGTCGGCATCGGCAAATTCAATTTTCAAATAATAACGACGAAATTACTGGGCTCAATGCATTGTTGATATCGATTGATTCATGTAAGGGATTAAATAAATAAACAAAACATGTCTGTACATAAGTGAACTTTGGTTTATGTGGTAGTTTAATCTAAAATGGAGCCATCAAAGGAGGCAATTGCTGTTCGCATTACGCGGTTGAATCGTCTGATATTGGGGAAAGTGACAGGTGGGACTGCAAGATTCAGCAGAAAGACAGTCGACCGTGAAGCCTTGCTGGATGCTCTCACAGTTCTCTACGATGAATGTAACGATGACCCAGTTAAGAAGAGCGATGAATTGGTCAAAGTTTTCTTGGACAAGTGTAAGTTGTCTTTGTCTTACCTTTGCCCTCCAGATACGGAAATCCTCAGAAAGTATGAAGAAAACCAATATAACTTACAAGTATGCAGCTTCCCAGCTCCATTTGAAATAGTAATACAAAGCCTGATTGGTAATAAATGCAGTTTTAGGAAACAGCTGTCTGAGACGGTAACTTGAAAGACACAAAAAAACAACAATACATAATGCAGCTGCCTTAGGCAGAAGTGGCACAACAATGGCTAACTATAAGTTAACTTATAAGCTCTTTCTGTAAAAGGCCATCTCACACACTAATCTGCATGGTCCTCGCATGATTTGACTAAAACAATGTCTTGACTTGGTTTCGGTCTTATGTTATGTTATGTTATGTTAGAGGGTTTGGTTTCCGCACTTAGTCCTTCAAGTGGACCATTGTGCGTGGGCCATGGCGGCCGTTTTTTGGTGGTTATTCCAACCAGCCCACCTCCCTCCAGAAGTTGATAACATCTCCTGGTCTGTTTAGAACCTCTGTGTAGGATCTAGGTGCCCCGAGGGTTTCTGTTCTAATGTGGGTGACGGCTGTGCATTCGAAGAGCACATGCGCAACGGTTTCCTCTGCCTCCATGCAAGCCCTGCACAGAGGGCTGTCCGTTATGCCTATTGTGTGGAAGTGTTTGTTTAGCGAGCAGTGGCCCGTGATGGTCCCCGTCAACAGGCGCAGGCCGGTCCTGTTCAGGCGTAACAGGCGCCTGGTTAACTTGCCATCCAAGGATGGCATAGCCTCCCTGGACTGTCTGCACCCCTGTACCGAGGACCACCAGCTCTCCGCTTGTGTGTGGGTGAGCTCCTGTAGCCACCTGCGTAGTTGGTTGAAGGGGATGGGCACGATTGGCTCTGGTCCGCAGACTGACGTGCCGGATGCTTTCCTGGCTAGTTCGTCAGCTGCGTCATTGCCCAGGGATCCACTGTGTCCTTTTATCCATTGCAGTGTCACTGTGTTGCGGTTCAATACCGTTATACGTTCTAGCGCATTGTGACATTCTTGTGTTAATCTCGAAGTATTATGTTTCTTCCCTAGGGATTGGAGAACTGAGGCGCTGTCGGAGAGTATACGTACATGAGTGTCAGTAACTCTCCTGGCTTCTATGGCATACGCCGCTTGTATAATGCCCACACATTCCGCCTGGTAGACGGTGTTGAACATTCCCAGCGGACAGGATATATCTATGTTAAGGTCGTGTGAGAAAACGCCAGCTCCGGTTCCGGAGTTGGTCTTTGATCCATCGGTGTATACTCTTACCTCATGCGGGCCTGAATAGTCGCACCGTTCTTCTGTGAGTATTATGTTGTAGTGCTTTTGGAAACAGTGTAGTTTTGGGGCTCTGTCGCAGGGTGATGCCATCATCGGTCTTCGTTTGATCGCATCCTCCCTTATGCGTATGTGCTTGACTCTAGAGTCTTTGCTCAGGGTCCCTGTTATGTTAAGCCTAAAGGCGGCCAGGGCTGCCTCCTCTCGCACGATGAGGTGCAGAGGCGGCAATCCAAGCATCGCCTGTAGGGCGGCGGTGGGCGTAGTTCTCATACAGCCTGTGATTGCTACACAAGCAAACCGTTGCAGTTTTTCGAGATCTTTTTGGGCTGTGCTCAGGTCTGTCCTGGGCCACCAGACTAGTGAGCCGTATGTGATAGTTGGCCGGATGACCGTGGTGAATAGCCAGTGGGTAATCTTGGGGTTAATTCCCCAGTTCCTGCCGAGCAGTCTTTTGCACTGCCACAGTGATATGCTGGCTTTTGTAATGATGTAGTTGGTGTGTTTTGCCCAATTCAACTGTTTGTCCAAGAAAATGCCCAGGTATTTGGTTTCAGTTGATAGGCTTAGGGTGGTTCCAAAGAATCGTGGTAGCTGTAGTAGCGGCAATTTCCTCTTCTTTGTGAAAAGAACCAATTCGGTTTTTGTAGGGTTTACTGATAGTTGGTGCTTATTGCACCAAACCTCTACTATTTTTAAGGCTTGGCGCATAAGGTTGCACAGGGTATTCTCGTGGGTGCCGTTTATTATTATGGTTAAGTCATCCGCGTAGCCTACGGTGAAGTAACCTTTATCGTTGAGTGTTTTGATAAGACTGTCGACAACCAGGTTCCATAAGAGTGGCGAGAGGACGCCACCTTGTGGGCAGCCCTTCGCCACTATGGCCCTGGTGGTGTCGTTCACTGTGACTTGTACCGCTCTCAGTTTAAGCATATTTGAGATCCAGCCACTTATGGTCTGGTCTATGCTGTGCCTGTCAAGGGCCGTGTTGATACTTTTGAACATCGTTTTGTCAAAGGCGCCTTCGATGTCAATGAAGGCGGCCAGTGCTGAGCATTTGTGATCCACTGCGCATTCGATTTTGGAAACCACGCTGTGCAGCGCGGATTCTGTTGATCTGCCTGTGGTATACGCATGCTGTTGTTTATGGAGGGGTTTGGCTCGAAGTGGTCCGTCTCGAATGTGTCTATCGCAAAGTCTCTCGAGGGTCTTCAGTAGAAAGGATGTGAGGCTTATAGGCCTATAAGCTTTGGGTTGTGTATAGTCGGTTTTGCCAGGTTTCGGTATGAAAATGACTTTCACCTCGCGCCACGCGAGGGGTATGTACCTGAGTGCCATGCAGGCTCGATAAATCTCCGTCAGCAATGGCACCAGATGATTTACCCCCCACTGCAGCAGGGCTGGGAAAATGCCATCCAGCCCTGCGGACTTGTACGGCTGAAAGGTGTCAATAGCCCACCTTAACCGGTCTTCTGTTATTATGTTGCGGGCTGTGGACCAGTCCTGATCCGTTGGGGTCCATTCTGGTTCAGCCTCCCACCTCCCATCCTCCAGGAGTCTACAGTCTGGGAAGTGGGTTTCGAGAAGGACCTTACTGGTGTCCTGGTCGGTTAGTGTGTATGAATTATCAGGCTTTTTCAGCGCGCCAAGAGTTCGGTCCTGGTCTGCTGCCAGGATCTTCCTTACCCTAGCGGCTTCGTTATTTGTCTCTATGGATTCACAGAATTTCCGCCAAGCAGATCTCCTGGCGGTTCTAATCTGTTTTTTGTATGCATATTGGGTTTCTTTGTATAGTTCCCAGTCGTCCGGGAGTCTGGTGTTTTTGGCTCTGTTGAATTGTTTCCGCAATGCATCTCTGAGTTTACTAAGTTCTGCGTTCCACCAGGGGTTCCTCTCGCCCTTGGTTTTTGGCGCTCTTAGTTTGCAGCATGCATGGTATGCTTCGGTTATATATTCTGATAACTTTGTCACGGTGTATTCCAGTTGCGTTTGGTCTCTTATAGTTACCTGTGATAGGTGTCTATCTAATAGAGAGGCTAGTAGACGTTTAAACCCGGGTACATCGGTGCGCCGCGGGTTCCGCCTTGGTGTTGGTTTCTTTGTATTGGTAGTTATTGTGAAGCGTATCCTCCTATGGTCCGAGCAAGATGGCTCGTCCGATACGTGCCAGTTCATAATAAAGTTAGTCGCGTTTTCTGTAGCAAGTGTTAAGTCTATGATCGTTTGTCCTCGGACTGTGACCCAAGTGGGTTCAGAGCCGCGGTTAATGATGTTAAGATTAGTAGAAAATAAATAGGTGGATAATACCTCTCCTCTGGAATTCGGTGCGTCGCTGCCCCATAGAGGGTGGTGAGCGTTCGAATCGGTGCAGATTATCAGCTCCAGTTTGGCGCGCTCACAGTGCTGCACTAGGTCGGCCATCTCCTTTGGAGGACAGTTTGCGTCCTCGCCTGGCATGTACACCGAGGCCAGTACAACATCTGGAGCGCTACCATCGCTGTGGAGCTTGACAGCTGTTAAGTCTCTGGAACAGAATTGAGTAAGTGGTGTGATAGGAATTCCTTTGGGTATGTAGACGCAGGTTCTTGGCTTGTCTGCGCTGTGTGTGTTCAGGATCAGCTTACCTCCGATGTTACCGAGGCCACATATTTTATTATTCCTGATCCAAGGCTCTTGGATCAGTGCGATGGTTCGGGGTGTTACCTCCAGCGCCCTGCGTAAACTAGCCGTGGCAGTCTGGCTATGCTGGAGGTTTGTCTGTATGATGTTGAGGGGGGGCGATGGCGACGGTGGGGTGGAGTTAGTCGGAGATGGATCCATCGGACAATCCCTCCGCTCCCTCCGCCCTATGCTGGTCGTCGTGTTGACCGCCCGGTGACGAGGCTAACAGTTGCTCGTTCCAGCCGGGCGATGTTGGCGGTATGGCTTCGTCTTCGTCGGCCATTGCCGCTCGGGCCATGACCTCCTCCAATCTGTCCATGTCCGTGTCCAGTGTGTCTGTTGACGTCGGTATCGTCACAGTCAGGTCCGTCGTTGTTTCGGTCAGTGTGGCAGGGGGTTGGGTCGCGGTGTCAGGGGGTTGGGTCGTGGGCCAGAAGCGTACGTATATCGACCCAAGCAGGTACGATATCCGACGCTCCCGGGCTAGGACCTTCTCAACTTCCTCCGGTGGTACACCTAGGGTCAAATATGTCCCATAGTTGTCGCCACCGACGGTAGTTGCCCTTTGCAGCGACCACTTGCCTATGTCGTACCAAGTATTCTGACGAATCAGAATACTTTGGAGCCGGGCAATGTCCCCCTTGTAGCGTGGGACGAAGAGTGAGGCTCGGGCACGGGTCGGCACGTCGGTCTGTTTCATTACCGTTAGGGTAAGGTCGGTGTCTGGGAGTTGTATACGGGGCACGTTCTGAGTCAGCCAGGTCAGAGCATGGTCGTCCTCACACCACAACTGCACGGTGCCTTCCGCTACCCGAGGGTAGCCGCGGAAGGCAGGGAGCTGCGATGTGGAGTCCGTGTCCAGCATAAGGCTCTCAAGTTTGGTCTTGATGTGTATGGCCTCTTCCTTGGTCAGGTCTCTAGAGGGGGTAGGGAAGCAGATTGCTACGGCCAGCCGCGCAGGAATGTCCTTTGTGGCTCGCGCGTAGGTCCTCTGCACTCCCTGGGCGGAGTGGACCCTCACGCGTTTGGCGTCCCCCTGAAGCGTGCTCGGTGAGGCCGAGTCGTCGGGGCGCTCCCTCTTCATCGGCCCTGTACCGCTTGGTCCAGGCTGCGGATCGGAGGTACCCGTCTGGGTGCTTCTCGCCGGTAGCGGTTGGCGTGAGGATCCAGCGCGCTTACCCCTCTTCCTTTGGGGTCGAGGTCGGTCGTGGGTCAAGTCGGTGTCCTGGGGTCGGCTGGCGGCCCCGGCAGGCTCAGTCGCGTGCGGAGGTTTTTCGCGCTGGGTTTCCCCTTCGCGTACTTGCCCTCGCCCGCATAGTTCCGCGTCCGGCCGCTTTTCGCGCTGGGTTTCCCCTTCGCGTACTTGCGGCTGGTCACGTGATTCCGCGTCCGGCCGTTTTCCGCGCTGGGTTGCCCCTTCGCGTACACGTGGCTGGTCGCGTACTACCTCTTCGGCGTCCGATCGCTCTTCGCGCTGGCTAGAGCCTTCGCGAGTGTTGCGCTTTCGGTCGCCTACTTTCTTCCCTCGAGCCATGATTTTTCCGCGCTTGTACAGCATGCGTACTCCATCGGCCGGGAAAGTGTTAGAGCTGCCAGGTCCGTCTTCCTTCCCCGTCACTCTCTGTCCGTGTTGTAGTTGGTCCTTGTCCGGGTTGGTGATGCTGTTACGCACAAGGCTCTGTTGCCAGAGACTTGTGGTAGGCATACACGTCGTAGTGGGTGTTGGCGCGTGAGATGCAGCCGGAGTTGAGATTGTTGGCGCACTAGTCGCAGCCGTGGTAGGGTGGGATGGCGCGTAAGTCGCAGCCTGTGTTGTGGGCGCTGAGTCAGCAGCCGGCCGCGCTGAAGAGCGCGGCACCAAAGAGCAGTCGGATGCCCCCCCCAGAATACGATGGGGGCTGACCGCCGAAGCGGTGTGGGATTCCCCGGCTCGGCCGGGACCCACCTGGGTAGATTTTTTCTCGTTCTGCATATTTTTTGGCTATGGGGGGTGGGCTTTTGAGGAATCGAGGTTACCCCTCTTCGTGGATCGACGGGATATAGGGATAGGAAGGAAGGCATGGTTAGGTGAGGTGGTGTGGTTTTGGGGGTCACCCTACGCCTGGGATTTGACCTAGGGATTTGGGGACCGACGGGATCTATGTATGCGGAGGGATGGTTTGTTTGGTGATAGGAGCATAGGACAAGGTAACATAGGTTTCCCTGAGCCTGGGATTTGGCCTTCGGGAGCTTCTCTTGTCCGGGATCTCTTTCGAGATGCTCCGGGTGCGGGGTCGACATTAACAGTCGGTCCCGCAGCCGGAGTTGGGCTATCCGCAACCTGCCCACCCGCTCGGTTGCAAGAGAAGAAGTGCGTGGCTGTCTGGGTCTCCCCACCACAGATGTACATGTACATTTGCGTTGAGGCGATCCAGCTTGCCCCGAGGGTTTCGGTCTTTCTTCCTAGAGTAGTCTGATAGGAAACACCAACCTCAAATTGTATATATATTTTTGATGTGTAAATTTGTTTAACAGAATTATCAATACGTAACTTTTTTTTGCATTCATAGATCGCAGCACACTGGCAGAGCTGCGTCGGACTAGAGTATGCATCTCAGACTTTGAGATGCTACAAACTATTGGAAGGGGACACTTTGGAGAAGTTCATGTATGTTCACTTATTATTTTATTCTGTTTGCTTTTATAATAGTGATGTGTCACAGCAACTGTTATAATTAAAAAAAAAAATATCATGAATTATAAATGTTGTGTCATATTGGATATTTCTAATTAACTAATGTCACCTTTGTCAAGCAGTATACTTTTAACAAGTAGAAACACACAAGGGGTATGGTCTTTTTCTTCTTAGCATGTTGATATGTTGCAGAGACATTTTTCTTAATTTTGACCAACTTTATTTGTGGGGTATTGACAACAATAAATAATATTCTATTTTATTGTGGCCCCGTGGTAACGGCCGCGACTTACGAGTTGTAGGTCATAGGTTCGAACCCAGATAAGTGCTTTACATTGTGTAAATTATTTCATCACCACTGCTCTCAAAACGGTGAAGGAAAACATTTTGAGGAAACCGACATATCCTAGAACCAAAAATTCAAAGACATGTGACATCTACCAACCCGCACTGGGCCCACGTGGTGGATTACGGCCCGCTCCCTCTCACAGAGAGGAGGCCTGTGTCCCAGAAGGGGAACATCATAGGCTGATTATGTATATGTATTTTACATAATTTCTGATAATTTTAGATGGTACGAGAGAAGCAAACAAGTGATGTGTATGCATTGAAGACATTACGCAAGGAGCAAGCACGCAAGCGCGCCGACGATGAAAGAGACGTGCTCGCGACAGCCACTGGACCATGGCTACCAAAGCTGCAGTATGCTTTCCAAGTAAGACTCACATTTACTTTTTAATTTTTATTTCCTTGCTACTTATTTATTGAATCAAGTTTAAAACAAATATTATGGGAATGAATAATTAAGTGGTCAGTGGATCGTCTTAGGGGCGGAGTCAATAAAGTAAGCATAATATCACACACTAGCTTCTGCCCGTGGCTTCGTCCGCGTGTTATTTCTTGTTCCCGCGACCCACTGCGTCGCATTGCATCGCCCGCCCGCTCTATTACTTTGTTTTCGTTTAGTGTCTTTCTGGCTATTTTCTTTTTGCTTGGCTCATAATGGGCTAAGGAGATGTTAGATAGTCTTTAAACCTTCCTCAAGAATTGGGCTGTATTTAACCTTTTGACCGCCACAGTCATGTTTAGATGACAAACCAAAATGTGCCCAGCACGCCGCGGTCACGACTACATGACAGGTTTTAAAGAATAATTCGTAGCTTGGCGCCGAAGGCACGTTTTTGCTTTTTTGACGTGGCGGTCAAAAGGCCAAATTCTTGAGGAAGGATGCAACAAGAATTTATTCAAATCCAACTTGTAATTCCAGATATTAGTATAGATGAGCATATACATATTAAAGTAACAGCAGAAGCAGTAATATAGGGATTCTCTAGGGTTAGTCAAAGTGATCTATTTGTATGAAACATGGCACATAGGATGTTCATACATTACGAAAAGGTCTACATGTTTTACCATTAACTGGTATCCAAATATTAGTTGTAATTTTACTATGGCAGAAAAAGCTTCTAAACAACTTTATGTCTCTCAAAGAAGGCAAAAAAAGGGGCTTGTGGCTAAGTAATAACAGCCGCACGGGTCGATCGATCAGGTTAAGCTGAGCTTGCCGCGGTTGGTCCGTGGATGGATGATCATCTTTACATACCAAGACCCCTCCGTGCCTCGGAAAGCACTTTAAGCCGTTGGGCCCGGCTGTTATTTGTAGATCTTTGACAGTCGTTACGGGTCGTCAGAAGCTCGAAAGTCTGACAACCATTCTTACCAAGGGGTATCGTGTTACCCAGTAACTGGGTTGTGGAGGTCAGATAGGCAGTCGCTCCATGTAAAATACTGGTGTATCCGGTAAGACTGGAAGCCGACCCCAACATAGTTGGGAAAAGGCTAGGCAGATGATGAAAGAAGGTAAAAAAAAGCTACAAAATACAACTTTCGTACTTGTTTACTAGGACACTTACCTCGTTTGTTTTTATTTACTAGGATAGCAACAACCTCTACCTAGTGATGGAGCTATGTTGCGGCGGCGACCTGTCGGGCCTCCTCGCTAGGCGCGCGCACCCGCTGCCCGAGAGAGACGCCGCCTTCTACGTGGCAGAGGTGGCGCACGCGCTCAAGGCACTGCACAGCATGGGATACGTGCACAGGGATGTTAAACCGCATAATATATTGCTGGATAGGTGAGTTCGCGTTATTTTTGCTGTGGGTAGGATGTAGTTAGATGAAATGTTGGCATTCATACATTTTTTAAATCAAACCATTAATATTATGATTTATTATTTGTCTCATCACAAAGTGACAAACAATATGCAACATGTATCAACAATGTGAAGTGCACTATTTGTGCAATAGAAAGATTCATTGTGCAGCATATATTTCATTTTATATTTTTTACATTTATGGAGGCTTCGAGATTAATTACATTATATTAACAATACAGTTTATATGGTTTAAAGGCAGATGTAGTGACAAAAATTCAAAAGATTATGCTTAGATGGTTTGATCATGTTGAGAGGATGAATGAAAGGCGACTAATACAAGGCGGATGTGAGTGGAAATGCCGCAGAAAGACATATAGTGACCTCATTGGTGATGTTCTTCAAAAAGGTCAGGTGCGTAGTACTCGCAACCGTGCGTGTATGACCAGATGTATGAACATAAACGAAACAAAAGGAGTATGTAAAGAGTATAGCAGGTGGTGTTCTATAGTTTCTGCCTACCCCTATGGGAAGAAAGCGCGAGTTTATGAATGTGTATGTAACAATAATACACAACTTGATTGCTAATTACAAGCATGGACAGATAAAGATATATTCATAGTGTAGCAAATCGTATTGATGAATAGGGAACTTTTTTTGATCGCTTTTTAGGAATTACATGAATCTGGTAACCCTATATAAAATTAGTAAAACAATGTCTTCCGTATAGATGCGGCCACGTGAAGCTCGGCGACTTCGGGTCTTCAGCTCGCCTGTCAGAGGGCGGCTGCGCGGGCGTGGCGGTGGCCACGGCCGACTACATGGCGCCCGAGCTGCTGGCGGCCGCGGACTGCGCCGCGCACACTGTGTGTCAACAGTATTGCGGCAGAATCGTTACCACTGCCATTGTGCGTCGGCTCACATGCATGTGCTTATATGTACTTATATTACGGAACTGATTCTGCATGTTGAGTTACAGAGAATAAAGCTCCAACTAGCCTTGCTTGCACCACCAATAACTAAAATACATTTAGCGCTAAAACAATTAAAAAAATGGCATAATCTATTTCTACCAACTGTTTGCAGTTGACGGAGACATAACAATGTTTTAAATTAATTTAGAACTAAATTTCATCATCATCATTTCAGCCGCAAGACGTCCACTGCTGGACATAGGCCTCCCCCAAGCACCGCCACTTCAACCGGTTTTGTGCTTCCCGCATCCAGCGAATTCCTGTGGCCTTCACAAGGTCATCGGTCCACCTTGTAGGAGGCCTTCCAACGCTACGTCTTCCGGTATACAGTCGCCACTCCAGAATCTTTCGGCCCCATTGTTCTGCGAGCGATGTGCCCTGCCCACTGCCACTTATGTTTGGCAATTCTTCTGGATATGTCGGTAACCTAAGTTCGCCTGCGGATCTCTTCATTTCTGATTCGATCACGTAGGGAAACTCGCAAGCATAACCCTCTCCGTTGCCCTTTGAGTGACTTTTAGCCTTTTAATAAGGTCCTTTGTGAGCGACCACGTTTTAGTGTCAAATCCGACTCGGCTGGGCGTTCGGGAAGCTACGCAATATCTTCTCGTCCCACATACCGCAGTGTCTCAAGACGAAAGATTAGTGAATTTTTGGTGCTAGCTGGCCTTAGATTTCTAAATACTTAAGGAGTAAAAAACATACGATAAAATTTTTTGAATACCTATTTTCGAAATTAAGATTTAAAAACAGCATGCAGAATCTCTGGTATTAGACTGTATTTAAAATAGTTTTGTAGAGGGTAGTGGCTGATAGCAAGGATTGTAATGTTTATAACTTAGCATGACAGTGTTGCATAGTATTAATAACAAGCAATTTTTTAGTAAACAAGCACAAATAGATGGTTTGGTAGAAATAACGAAATAGTGGTCAAAGTTTACACTTCACTTGATTTTAGATAAACAATGCTAAAAGTCACTAACAAAAGTACCTATTTAGAGAATTTATTAATTTGCAAATGGCAGACGATTCTTATTTAGAATAAATTAACGTATTTATAATAGATTTAAATGAATACACATATTAATATAATATTTAATTACATGTGTCCAGTCGTCGTGTGACTACTGGTCGCTCGGTGTCATCGCCTTCGAACTGGTGACGCTACGCCGACCGTTCTCTTCGGGAGAGGAAGACTCTATTGCTCAAATACTAAGTAATATACAAAGGTAAGAACGTATCCTGTTGTAGGTATGTTGAGCGTGGATCTACGCAAGACATACCTATTTTTGTTTTTGTATTTTCTTTAAATTTAATGTGTATTATTGTGACATTTATACAGTATTGTTCATTGAATCTGCATCATATTTTGATGACATATTTTCTAAGTTATCCTTTTTACTTTTATATCAATAATATACATGTAAAAGTAAAAGGATAACTTTGAAAATACTACTTACTTTGTGTCGTATTTGGTTACTAAAAGTAACCAATACACAAGTCACATTTTTACTAAATGTTGTCTCCCATCACGGCTGAAAAAGTCGCTCGGCTTAGCTTGAATTTTGCAGAACCGACCCGAACATGATTAAACGTGGGTAAATGTAGAAATTTGCTGCAGGCTTAGCACGAGAACCGTAGAGAAGCGTTTTGTCGACGGAAGAGTAGATAAAAATGACGTTTCCGTGTAGACAGTTGACAGTTTTCTACCGAGAAATGTAGACAAGCGATTTCTATTCTAAAGTAGAGTAGAACGTGTCATTTTAAGCCTACTGATCGGCACGAGCCGAAAGAAAGCCGAATGTGTGTAATAATTGTTAGGAGTCGGATTTGTTGTTCAACAACTACTGCCGAAACGAATGTGCCGACCCGAACACGTGTGTAGCCACCCTAATTCATCTGTTTGGTACCCCTAATTCAGTTTGTTAAGACGCTGACAATACCTAAACCGTGGTCACTGTCAGATTGAAAAGAAAGAGAAGCGCGATGACACAACGCTTGTAATTTATTACAAAATATGAAGCAATTATCTATTTACTCAAAATTGAGTTGAGTAATCGAAAATAAAAAACAACCAAGTTCTGCATTCAAATAAGAAGTTCTTGTTATTAATTAAATAATACGTAACGTATGTTGATATTTAATACAGATAGTTTGGATTAAAACTCAAAGTAAGAGGTTAGTTTAACGTTAGTTTGTATCGAGATTTTTTTTCAAAACGTGTTTTGGTAACAACCGAGTTCTGGGAAATATGTTCAAAATTAACATATATTTTTTCCGCTACCACAAACCACACAGATTTGGCAATTTTTTTTCTTAAGACAAGCCTATTTTGGTCATTTGCGTCTTGTCAGCGCCTTAATATCTGTTTGTCTCGCCTAGTTACGAACGTGAGCCCTCCCCACAACTGCCGTGGGCGCAGGCGGGCGCGGGCGGCTCGCGCGAGTGGCGCCAGCTGGTGGCGGGGCTGCTGCGCGTGCTGCCCGCGCGGCGCTACTCCTACCTGGACACGCTGCAGCACGCCGCGCTGGCGCACGTGCCCGCGCACAACATACGGGACCAGGTACACGTGTGCAAGGGAAGCTATGCCCTTCGGGAAACATCGGATATCTTCGGAAGTGCGAACCCGCCATGATGAGCTCTATTATAGAGCCATTACAATCATAGATTTAGTTTACTGCTAGATTCGCAATGTAAAAGAGAAACAGCATAGTCTGATCGTACGTTAGAGCGAGACAGATAGACGAGACCATTCATGTACACGCTATCGGCCTGTATCAGCCGACATCACTTGTGAACGAAATAAATCTCGCTTATTTTCACAAAATCTCAGGTTTAAAGTGTTAAGTGGTTACATGTACAGTACCTGGATGTAACTCCTAAACCCACAGAAAGAAAACCCACAGAATTATTCATTTCACACGTCAACACAACTGGAATGTTTAACTGCCTAAATGCAATGTTTTAGAACTGATGCAAACTCAAACTCAAAGCATTTATTTCAATTAAACCATTTACAGGCACTTTTGGATTGTCAAGGAGTCGGTCAGTTAGAAATATGAAGCTAGTTGCCCATTCCAAAGCGTAGTAGGTACCTATGGAGAAGAACGGGCAAGAAACTCCATGGACACTCTTTTAAATTAAATTGATACATAAAGATTAGTACAAAAATAATGTTGAAATTATAACCAAATGTGAGGACGATGTAAAATGCGTTTTTTTTACACAAATGGATGCGGAAAATGCTCCCATTTTATCACATTAATGCTGTGAACGCATAAGAATTATATTTAAAATAACAAATACGTCAATTCCTGTTTTTTCCAACGTTACTTTTGTAGACCTGGAGATTGACACGATAAGTCGACACTATCGATAAGATGACGACTAGCGAATTAGTGCTGTTTGCAACTAATGTGATTTCAAAGAAAATTATACGGGAGCCGTGCGTAAACCAAAGATGGTTCATGTATTCATGACAGACGTAGGTGGCCTCGTTTATCATTCTCAAGATGTTTATGAGATAGGTATAAAAGGGAAAAATGTAAATATGTTTAAAAACCGGCCAAGTGCGTGGCGGACCACGCACAATGGAAAGTTCCGTAGTTGGGATGAATTTAACCCAAAAACAAACTTAACATTGTAGTGGAGAAACATGTTCTCCCATACATTCATATACGTCACGGTCAATTATCAAACTGCTAATTTAAGTTGGTCGACTATTGCTCATTAACTTGTAAAGCCTACTTAGCTGTGATAGTTTTCCTTTTAATTTCGTTATATTATGTAAGTACTACTGCCATGATTTTTTTCACATATCCAAAAACAACCATTTAGCTGGCAGGGAAGGAACACACCCACTTGATTCTTAACAAAAATTTGTACTTTTAAGCTTAATATTACGCAAATACATCCTTGAATCGAAAAATGATTTTCACAGACACGCTTTCATATTCATTTAGTAAAAACCGGCCAAGTGCGAGTCGGACTCGCGCACGGAGGGTTCCGTAAAATCTATAAAAACGGCAAAAAAAATAATGTCTGTTGGGAGCCCCTTAAATATTTATTTTATTCTGTTTTTAATATTTGTTGTTATAGCTTGTTATAGGCAACACAAATACATCATCTGCGAAAAATTCAACTGTGTAACTATCACGGTTCATGAGACCCTGACGCCTGGTGACAGACGGACAGCGGAGTCTTAGTAATAGGGTACCCTTTGGGGTACGGAACCCTAAAAAGTTGTTATTTTGACATTGCAAACAGACACTTCAATTTTATTTATTTGCATAGATTTCCACCTGCTTTATTCTTGGACGAAAATGATTGTCATCATCATCTTTGGACATAGGCCTCTCCAATTTCAAACCGTTTAACTCGATTCTCGGCAACTCTTATCCGGCTGCTACCAGCCACCCTGTGAAGATCGTCGCTCCACCTAGGTCGGCTCCAGAGCAGTGGTGGCCCAGGGGTAACGGCCGCGACTTACAAGTTGTACGTGTAAGGCCGAACCCAGACAGATGCTTTTTTTGTTAATTATTTCATCGCCACTGCTCTTGAACGAAAACATCGTGAGGAAACCGGCATGTCCTAGAACCAAAAAATCGAAGACTTGTGACATCTACCAACCCGCACTGGGCCCGCGTGGTGGATTACGGCCCACACACAGAGGCTGATTATGTATTGCCACTTCCGCTTGCTTGTTCTATAAGCTATTTCGACAATTTTGGTTTGCTGACATACTGACATTTAGTTGTTTGCATTGTTGTAGGAGATACTAGTATTCACAGTACCAGCTTTTTTTTGTGTGTTTATTATGAATTTCTACCTTAAATTCTTCGACGAGAATGATTAATCAATGATGGCTATTATTATAGGTCGGTATAAACAAAGTGTGTGTTTGTCAGGCCCCCCCCTGGGTGCCGTGCGTGCGCGGCTCAGAAGACGCGTCATACTTCAGCGTGCCGGCGCGCGGCCCGCAGCCGCCCAGCGCCACGCCCTTCCGGACCCGCCCGCCCTTCGCAGGACAACTGCCCTTTGTTGGTTGGTACAATTCTTCTTATATAGTGTTATGAACTGTTGATGCCGCAAGGACAGGGAGATTGTTGGCGCCGCAACAAAGATACGGCATGAGGACGAACGCTTACATGCCGCGACAAGGACATTCGCTTCTGTCAGAGCAGATGTCATATTAAGCACAAATAGATATGGAATGACTGTCTCAAAGTAAGCTCACAGTTCTTGTAAAAAAGTAAAGTAACAAGTATATTGTTTCAATCCATGAAAAACTCAACACCAATAGTCATGCAGTCATGCCGTGTCCAAAATATTAGATAATTAGCAAGTTGTAGCAGGACTAAGCTAACTAAATTGAGAAATAGAATATAAAAAATAAAATAAATAAATAAATAAATTGTATGAAATTACCTATAACAATAGTTCACCGATTTTATCCGGAAGTGATGAGACAGGCTCTAATTTCTATTTTTTGTGGAAGTCAGTTAGATACCTATTTCTCGTGTAGTAATGAAAATACAATGCTTGGTTGTCGATAAATTTGCGATAACGACAGCTTTTTTTTTTTTTTTTGAGGGTGGGAAATCATCAAATAACTTCTCCCGCTCTGGGCGGAGCGGGAGGGTGTGTCAGACTCTTACTGACTAAAACCCACCCGTATTCCTTCCTGTTGCCTGTGTTGCGGGGGCCTCGGTGACCCATAAGTACCTTCCCGCGACCCCGGCAGGCATCGGCCCTAGTGGACCTATTTGACGCACAAAAGTAGGTGCTGACGACATCTCTTTGAGGCGCGCGTGGAATACAACGCGCCGTCGACCCGGGCCTGGTCCTTACCGGACGGTGAGCTACCCATTGCTCACCGTCCGCAAGCCCGCGCCTACGGTGGCTGGAAATCCGCCCGAGATTCCCGACGCCCAGGGCGTCTCCTGCGGCGGCTAGGGGCGAGAGGGCGCGAAACGTGCCTTTCCCTCAACCGTCCCGCCTCCTCCTTAGCGAGCATTACTGCTTCGCAGAAGGAGGTGACGGCTGCCCATGCCCTCTCGCTCCGTACCATGGCCTGAACCAGGGCCGGACGCGAGAGGTCTCTGCCGCCGATCGCCTCCACGAGGACACGGCGGTGCTCTGCCCAAGCCGGGCAGACCTCCACCGTATGCTCCACCGTGTCCTCCGGGCGATCCACGCAGTGGTGACACCCGGACGGCAATCCGGCAATCCAGATCCCATGGCGGCAATCCGGCAAGGAGGCTCGCTGCCTCACAGGAGACCGTGCGGTATCCCCGGACCATCCGGATGGCCATGACCCTTTGGGCCGCGTTCAACCGGTGGGCTGGGCGCAGCGCTAGAGAGCGCGCCCGTATAGGAGCCCCGTAGAGGGCCATGGACCGCACGACCCCCGCGTAGAGCCTCCGGCAGGAGGCGTTTGGACCCCCTAGATTGGGCAGGAGCCGCTTCAATGCAGCGCCCGCCCGCTCCAGTTTGGGAGCCAAACGTCGGAAATGCTCCACGAAGTTCCACCGGCTGTCGAGGACGAGTCCCAGGTACTTCATCGTTGACTCGACGCCGATAGAAACCCCTCCTACCGTTATTTGGGACCCCAACGGTGGCGCGTTCGGAGGACCATGAAAACACATGGCCTCGGACTTGTGCAGGGCCACCTCGAGTCCCAATTGCCGGATCCTTTCGACGATTGTCGCAACCCCGCGTGCCGCTAATTCGGCCGCCGCCTGGTGCGACCTCCCCTGCGCCAGGACCAACGTGTCGTCAGCGTAGCACACTACACTGACGCCGCTAGGGAGGTCGGCGCGCAGCACCCAGTCGTATCCGATGTCCCACAGATGCGGCCCCAAGACCGATCCCTGTGGGACACCGCACGACATCTCTTGCTGGTTCCACACTCCCTGGTGACCGGGGTAGATGACGGCCCTGTCCGTCAAATAGGCCTCGACCACACGACAGAGGTAGGTCGGCATCCGGTGATACCGGAGTGCCTCCCTGATGCAACTCCAGGGCAGGGTATTGAAGGCATTGGCGATGTCTAGTCGGCCAGCTGGTGCAGGTGGGGCCGGATTTGGCGGAGAGCCAGTTTGGTTTCCGCAGAGGGCGCTCTACGGTGGACGCCATCATGCGTGTGCGAGCCCTGACGACGGGGAATGCTGTTGCTCAGGGTGGGGTCGTCTTGGCGGTGTGGTCCGCATCGGGCACCGCAGTAAGCGGAGCCATAAGCGGGGAGGTGTGTTCCCCTCGGGAAGGGAACAGAGCGCTCACCACGTCCTCCACAAGCTGGGGCCGGAGACTGCGTCAGCGGGGGAGCCCATGGGCGGAGTTTTTCCCGCACCACTTTGTACTATACAACGACAGCTTGAGCTCCAATATAACGCGTTTGTTAAAAGGATTAAAAATACACTTCATAAACTTCAAAATTGTTGTTTATTTATTCCAATTTATAAATACGCTCAAATTACCGCCTGTTTTGATGACATTCGTTCATAAACGACATTGTTATGTACCGGATCCGGCGCAACGTGTGCCACAAATTATTTAGCATTAGTTTAACAACGGTTCTTGCTCCAGGTTACTCGTTCGTGGCGCATGAGGAGAACGAAGACCATAGCGGAGGGTTCAACGCGTCACATGACTGCACTGCCATTGATTTGGCTACTTTTAAGTAAGTCATAACGCAATTTATTTTGATTAATGTTTAATGTTATATTCACGAATTTGTTTCCGAGTTTTTCCGACTTTTTGTTGAATTTGAACGCAGCTCGTAGTTGTGAGTTCATCTTGCGCAAGTTGTGTTTTATTTTACACCAATTATTACCTAATCTTTCGTTTCTTTTTCATCCTTTTCTGCCAATAAAGTTATTCAAACATTGACACAGATCATACGTAATTTCAATAAGATTTTCTTGTAATGATCTATGGAGCCATGATCACTTGTAACATTAGTCTTTAATCAACATTTTGACATTGAAATCTACTCTTATTCAAAATAGTTACTTCTAAAATATCTTTACTCCTAAAATCTAAACCTGTGTAACCTAGGTCAGCAGAGAAGCTAGCGGCGATGCGCAGCCGTGAGATCACGTCACTGCAGACTAAACTTGCGGAGGCCGAAGCGCTGGCCGGCGCTAACGTGGAGCGTGTGAGACACGACGCCGACGCCGAGGCCGAGAGGCAGCGCGTACGACTGCAGGCCGAGATCACCGCGCTCAGTCTGCAGAACAAGTAAGCATTATTCAAAATAAAAGCTTTATAATTTAGCCAGCTGATTTGAACATTCATACATACATAGTCATGGACCATTGGTAAATTATTGTACCCATAGTTAGTGATGCTTGGGATTTAGATGTTTTTTTTACATTAGTTCCTTGTATACCTTTTTATTAGATTCGTTCCTTGTCTGTCCTCGCCATGAGTAGACATAACATCTTGGTTAAATGGTTGATTACGTACGAATTCCGCGCGAAACAAATATTTTTAAGGCCAGCGATTACTTATGGTCTGGGGTTTTACGCAGTTGAGATTTGTTTTCGTCAAACCAACGACATAAGCGAAATATCTAGTAGCGTTAAAAAAGAAAAAAGAAACTAAGTGATAAATTATTTCATGCCAGACGTCTCGAGCGCCAAGTAGAAGTAGAACGCGAAGAGCGCATGGCTCTTCAGCGAACAAACCAAGAGCTGTCCACCGGCATAGCAGACCGCAACAACGCCGAGGTGCGCAGTGCGCGCGCAGCCGCTGCGGCGCTGCAGGCCGAGAGGGACGCGCTGAGGGAAGACGCGAAGCGGCTGGAGAGCAAGATAGAACATCTGCAGGCTGATTGTAAGAGAGCTGTTGCTGATGCCGAGACAGCGAGGTCGCAACAACAGCATTATAAGGTTGGTTCCCCTAGTTGACTAATTTTCTACAGATAAAAAAGGTATGGTCTTCATTACCCTTTGCTTTTCCGAGTTAGCATGAACTTCGCGCAACAGAGTAATACCCCACAGAGGCAAAGCTTCTAAGTTTCGTGCTGCCGCGCTTTGTAGTGGTGCACTTATCATTGCGCGCTTGTACGAAGTTTTCTCTCTGTCGAGTTACCTTCTCCGGTAGTAGATCGTCATCTGTCCCGTAGACATTTTTAAATGGTTTTTGGAATTCTATAGAGTTTTTAATCTATAATTTTATAATAATGGTAAAATGGGCTATCATGGACCATGTACCATGGTACTACCATGGTTGTGACAGCTCTATATTAGATCTCATCAGAGCGCGTTCATACTTCCTAAGATCGACGATGATTCCCGAAGCGCATACTTTGCTTGGCATATCTGTATTCATCGTTAGGCAGTTGTCCCACCGCGCCGGCGAGGATGGAAGTTGTTAACTAAAGTTGAATTATGAATTCACTGAAGTAATCTGACATGTGCTAGCTGTCACTTTGTGTATTATAATGGTCATATTGTATTCTAGACAACAATACACTACATTACAATAAATATGACCATTTTATTACACAAAGTGACAGCTAGCACATGGCAGATTACTTCAGTGAATTAATAATTCGACTATTGTATGCTGTTTTACTGAGCAAATATTGACTGCCTCGTTAGTCTAGTGCAGGGATTCCCAAACTATTTTGGGCAAGAGACCCCTTTTGCAAAATGAACTGATACCTCAGACCCCCATAACCAATTTTTTTCATCTTGTACGAACTTGTGCACGCTTATCGACTTTTTGAGTTTGTTGAGAAAGTTACTTCCTATGAAAACATTAGTCATTCTTATAACAAGTTGGTACACGTAACACAACTTATACAGTATCTTGAAAGTTTCAAATAAGAACTTGGGTTAATTAACAGGGGTCGATTATTAGACCTCGTCGACCCCCAATATCAGTTTTTGTTTATGTCGACCCCTGAGAAACCGATTTCGACCCCTAGGGGTCGATATCGACCACTTTGGGAATCCCTGGTGTAGTGGATGCAAGCGCGACCGCTGAGCTTAGAGTCCTGGGTTTGATCTAGGTCGGAAAAGTTTATTGAGTTTTCTCAGTATGAAATTCTTAGTAAAAGCCCGAGTGTGGGTTTGCTGATAAAATATAATAGGTGTACTATGAGCCAACTTTTTCGTTGGTGACAGTCTCATGGTCCTAGCGGGCGACAGGAGATTATTACGTATTCCGGGGGTGGTTACAAATGTTCCAAGAGTGCGGGTGGCGGGAAAAAGTCGGCCTATAGACACCTTTATTTACCGTTTTGGAGAACAGATGTGATGTTATGTCCAAAGCAAAAGTTTTGACCTTTTTTCTTTAGTATTTTGTACAAAATTCTGAGGTGTCCCTTATACGGCAGGATATAATAGAGCACGTGTACGAGTTGCGACACAGGAGGCTCACTGAGATCAACGTGCGCCCCATTGTGAGTGAGCGGTCTTTGTTCATGTAGTAGTAGCGACAGATATATTGTAGAAGTCGTATATTTGTCGACGTTATATGTAGTACTAGCTCCTGATATTTCTTTTCACCCGACCCACTGCGTCGCATTGCATCGCCCGCCCGCGCTATTAGTTCGTTTTCACTTAGCGTTCTTACTGACTACATTTGCTCGGATCCTAAGGGTCGTAGCGTGATGTTAAATAACCTATAACCTTTCGCAATAATTGGGCTATCATTTGCAAAAATACTTTTCAAATCCGACGGGTAGTTCCCGAGATTACCCCCTACATACAAACTTACAAATTTTGTCTCTTTATAAATTAGTTTAGTTATGTGATGAATAGAGATAATACTTTGTAGTTGAGTCCGGGTCAGCGCAAGCCATCGCATGAAACAGCAGCGCATCGCGCTGGAAGTTTTGCGATTTTATTTCTTTGTGTTAATTTCAGCGTTATGCAAAATATCAAATGAACAGGGATGATGACAATATTTTTGTTGCCCGTCAGGTACCAAGATTAATAAAAAAATATTGGACACGTGTTTTTTTTTACGTGTTTAAAAGATTACAGCGATACATTGAAAATGTATTATTAAAATGTGACGCGACGTCACGCTTTACTAGATTTTATACTGAGTTGACGTAGCCAGCCCCCATTCCCCAACATTAAGACGCTGACAACACCTAAACTGCGGTCACTGTCAGATTGCATAGAAAAGAAAGAGAAGCGCGACGACAAAACGCTTGTAATTTATTGCAAAATATGAAGTAATTATCTATTTACTCAGAATTGAGTTGAGTAATCGAAAATAAAAAACAACCAAGTTCTGCATTAGAATAAGACGTACTTGTTATTAATTAAATACGTAATTTATGTTGATATTTAATACAGATATTTTGGATTAGAACTCAAGGTAAGAGGTTAGTTTAACGTTAGTTTGTATCGAGATTTTTTTTTCAAAACGTGTTTTGGTTACAACCAAGTTCTGGGAAATATGTTCAAAATTAACATGTATTTTTTCCGCTACCACAAACTGTACAGATTTGGCAATTTTCTTTCTTAAGAGAAGCCTATTTTGGTCAATTGGGTCTTGTCAGCGCCTTAATGAGTTTTATCTAAGTATTTTTCTATTAATACATATGATAAAGCAAAAAATACGTGTCTAATATGTTTTTATTATGTGACTGATGGACTAAATAGGATTCCTTTTTTTTACCTAGGCATCATCCCTATTTATTATTTCGCCGCCAATTCGATGATCTGCGCTCACCCTTTCTTGGTCTGAATCTTCCTGTAGTATTAGCATTATTTGATTACTGTACTTTTTTAAATATCTTTTAAGTATTTAGTTGTAAAGTAGAACTCATAACTAGTTATAAATTCGATCTCATAGTAAAAGTCTCACTGGGGGTCCAAACTACACCTAAATCAATTTAAAAAAAAACATACTTTAACATACAAGTTCTATTCCCAGGACACGATAGCTAAAGAGCGTGCAATTCGTCGCCAAACCCTCAGCGGTGGCGACGCCGAAAGCCGAGAGGCGGCCACTCGTATCGCCGCGGCCGAAGCCAACGCAGCTAAAGAATTGCGTGCCAGGCAAACGTTGGAGAAGAAAGTGACAAAGTTGGAGGATGAGAACAGGGCTCTGAGGGACGAGGTCGATGAGGCTAACAGCAGCTTAGCCTCTACACAGGTACGTTAGAAACTCCTCACCCAAAGGCTAATTTTACGTGGAGCTTTGAGCTTTTTAAATAATTTCATAGAGTAGTGTGAGTGCGTAATATGTATTCGTATTTGTTACTCAATTCTATCACTGATCCATAAACAAATAGCACATTAATGTTTGACTTATTACTAAAACAGAGTTTTCTATAAGCTCCCAACCCTCTAGACAGATTTTTTTAAGATAATGTATGCGTAATAATCGTATTTGTTACTCAATTCTATCACTGATCCATTAACAAATAGCACAGCAATGTTTGACTTATTACTGCATCACAGTTTTTCATAGTCTACAGACAGACATAAAGCTCCCACGATGGTTAACTGTCCTGATAGTTCTGTTCTCAGTTTTTATGTTGTTTTTATTTCTGCTTGAGTACAGTTTTCATTGTTTTGTTGGTATATTGGCGTGTGCTAGCTAACATATGGCAAGTATTTTTTTTTTTGTGTTTCGTAGTTTTAATTGCTTGCATACGATTTGTATAGAATCAAGTCTATATAACTAAACAGACAGCTGTGCTGCTGGACAGTTTGTTCCGCCACTTCTTCTTCCCAGCTAAAGCACTAGGAAGTGGTGAACGGCGGGCGTTTTTGGGGGACTGTCTTATGTAACTTTGACGTTCGAAAAGTGCTGATTATCAGCCTAGTTTGAATAAATGACTTTTGATTTTGATTCTGCTCCCAGTAGATTTTTATAAAATAATTCTGTCTATAATCTTTAGGTGCAGCGCAGATGACAGATTTTTTGTGCGAAGGAGTGATTAATGAAAGCTTGTGAGCTATTAAAATGTAATCACATTGGTGTGTGCCGCAGACTCCTTCGCACAAAGTCTGTTGTCCGCGCTGCACCTAAACGTCTGTTATCCAATGTCTATTGACATCACACAGGCACGTCTGGGAGAGAAGCAGCGCATGGCCAGCACGTCATCTGAACAGATGAAGGACTTGCAAGTACAACTAGCGCAAGAACGTGTGCGAGCGTCCACGTTACTTGCACAAGTACAGGTAAATACATACAAAGGACAATCTAGAGTATACAATATCAAACTGGTTGTTAATTTAATTGTATAATTTATTATTTTTATGACATTGATTTTTCTTTCTGGGACTACTTTACCTCACACACTGACTTATTAGGTACTTTTAAAAAAAATATGAAAATCGTCTACTTTTACAATTTTTGTAAATATGTGAGCACCATGTATCTATCACATAGGTAATTATCTGTCATTGCTTCATTTTTAATTCTTTTTACCTATTGTGAAGTAGTTGTTTAATTGTTGGTGCATCATCTTCACTTTAAATTAAATAATTAATGTATACAAAATATTGTAAAACATTTTAAAGGAGTAACGGTGGAGTGTCTTGCCCATTCATCTCCATACGAAACTACCTTTTGGGAGGGGCGACTAGAATCACTTCTATTTTTTTGTAAATTTTGACGTTCAAAAGTCCCTTTATGTGCCTAATTGAAATAAATTATTTGACTTTGACATGATTACCATTTCTCATTTTACTTTTTGCCGCCAAACTTGTAAATGGCCATCAATTTCATATTGTTTAAGAACACTAAGTTAGCTGTAAGTTTCCCGAATAGAATAAAATAAATCGTTACGACAAGCAGTGCTTAAGGTACCCGATATATTATCCATTCGTGTTATCTGAGATGACATTTTAACCTTTTAAAAACCAGTGGATACTTGGTTGCGCTTTTATTGACAAGTATCAAAACCGAGGCGAGAGTCAGTCTTTTTTTTTTGTCTTTTTTCAATTTGATTGATCGCCGCCGTAAGCCTTGTATAATACATGTATTTTTTCATAGTTTGCGGCTTTTAAACACCATTGAAGTATTTAACAAATTAAAACAGTTGAATATTTATTTGATCGTAATTACATCTGCTATCCAGCAATTAGAGCGTGGTGTGGAAGAGTCGGTTCGTCGCGAGTCGGCGCTTGAGGAGCAGTGTGCCCGTACGGAGGCGAGGCTCAATGAACGACTCAACGACGCTGAACAGCGCGCGGCTAATGCGCTGCACGAGGACGCTAGACACCGGGAGAAGGTGACTTTTATGTACTTACTTTATACAGGGTCAAATTAATTAACTAGAGTAACTCCGCAGACGTGATGGATATCGATATCTCAACATGATAAAACAAAAAAGAAATTAATATCATGTTTTTTTTTTGTGAGGTCATTTACCGCACTTGAAATATCTGTTATTTTTTTTTTGTGTAAACTTTACAGACGAGATTGGTATCGATACCTTAACACGATAAAATAAAATATCCATTTTATTAATCATTTTTTTATATCAATCGACAATCTTCTCAACTCGTACTTCGAGTAACAACACTACCAACTATTGTGGCAACAAAAACTTCAAATCTTTTATTTTTTATTTTATCGTGTTTAGATATAAGCACGATATAAGCTAATTTAATTTTACCTTTTATAGTGGGGCATTATGGACCAGTGCAGCACTTGACATTGTTAGTTTGATACTAACAGCGGGAAAAAGGCTGTATGTGTTGTACTTGTGTTAACTTGGTTACCACGCCTCTGGGCGATTTCACCATGAATAATAACAGTCAGTTACGAGGGGCTTGTGGCTAAGTAATAACAGCCGCACGGGTCGATCGTTCAGGTTAAGCTACGCTTGCCGCGGTTGATCCGTGGATGGGTAAACATCTTTACATACCAAGACCCCTCCGTGCCTCGGAAAGCACGTTAAGCCGTTGGTCCCGGCTGTCATTTGTAGATCTTTGACAGTCGTTACGGGTCGTCAGAAGCTCGAAAGTTTGACAACCAGTCTTACCGAGGGGTATCGTGTTACCTAGTAACTGGGTTGTGGAGGTCAGATAGGTAGCCGCTCCATGTAAAATACTGGTATTCAGCTGTGTCCGGTAAGACTGGAAGCCGACCCCAACATAGTTGGGAAAAGGCTAGGCAGATGATGAATACCAGTCAGTTACGATCTCACTGCAAATGCCTCTTCACAAACTGAAGCTGATACTGAGTAACCATTTTGTAGTTAACTCAATTTTTTTCTGCTCAGTAACTAGTACTGCCTACTTGCGAGTTGATATCAAAAATATTTTATTTAACACTTGAATTTGTTTAACACAGGTGAACACACTAGAACAACTAGTAAGACAACTAGAAAGAGAAGTAAGTGCTTTAGAAAAGCGTTCATGCGTCGGTTGTGCGGCCGCCGCGTCTACATCCGCTCAGCCCGAGAGCGACCGCTCCGCTCCCGAGCCAACGAGCGCTCGGAGTGAGGCGCGCAAAGATACGCAGAGCGATACCGAGAGCGTTGGAGACATGCAGGCGCAAGCGCAAATATCCTTGCTCAAGGAACAGTTGGAACGGAATGAGCTTCAGCTACAGGTATGAATCAACTACAGAAGACTTATTTTTCTTTGGAAGACTTTTCACAATTGTGTTTTGTTTCTTAGGCTCGTGCTGAAGAAATGGCCACTCTACGCCAAGAAGCTAGGGCTGCTAATCTAGCGAGGTGGCGAAAGGTATTTTTTTTTTGTTTTTAGTCCTGGTTTCATTGTTTGCCAAGACGGTCAATAGTTAAATAAACCTTTAAATAGTAATTTTATTCGAAAGAAAACTACAAGTCTTATTACTAATCTCAAGTAATACCATTTCTACCAGGAACGCGAATACAACGAACTCTCAGTCGAATCAAAATCAACAGCGCGCGATCTAAAACGCGCGGAAGAGCGTCTAGCACACGCCATAGAAGCTCGCAAGACGGCCGAACAGAAGGCCGGCGAGCTCTCGACTGAGATCGGGAAGCTTCGGCCGGAACACGAACTGGCCACGAAGGAAGCCGAACGATTACGGACGCAGTTGGATAAGCTCACGAAGACGCACGAAGTTGTACAGGCTGAGGTTGACAGGTATGTTAGAAACAATATTGGGTAAATATTCAAAATGAACCAAATTCACAAGTTCCACTGCGTAATAAATTAAAATTTTGGTTTAAACCCTATTTAATATATCTACGTCATGTATACCTATGATTTTTAATGAATGCTTGTTTTTTTTTTGTATTTTTTTATGTGGAACATATTTAAAAAAAATGTATATAACAACAAAACTCATTACAGGGGCCTGTTCCAATGCTAGACTTCATTATATTTTTTAGTATACTTGTAAATTTAGCGCAAATATCGTAAGTTTGGCGAATGTGTCGAATAACTTAATTGTCATTTGTTACTTGATAACAAAGTAAAACGTAGTTTTTTGATTAAATAAGGAACAAACGTGCTTTTAAAGTTTTGTAACAGCAAAAAATTCATTACCAAAACCATGACGAGTTTTCGAAATTACGCGACAAAAACCTTTGATCACGCCGCCATGTAGCGAGCGGCAGCCCCCCCCGTTCTTCAGTCGACCTGCAAACGTAACAAGGGATGGACGTGTGCAAGATTTCGCGCCAAAAATTGCGATCGATGTGAGTATTACAGTGTTTAGTCCATTTTGTGTTTCATTACAAGTCCACTTACATCTTGATACGTAAATAAACTTGGTATCTAATTGATACATCAATTCATTAAGTTCTGTGTCAATTTCATTTTTGAATGTGTAGATGTTAAGTAAAGTTTATAGAAAAATATATAATAACCTAAAAGTGCATATTATTCATTACCGTGTCCTTCATTACAGTCGTTTACCGTAACCTTTTAGAGGTTACGGTAATGAATGGAAAATTACGGTAATGAATCAACTTCTGTTTAATTTTTTTTAATAAATTACAAGATATCTTAGGCTATTAACATTGTTGCTTAATAAATGCTTTCTATTTCAGCTACAAAATGGCACGTCCTAAGAAGACGAAAGAGGAAATTTTAGCGAGAAGAAGACTAGCTAAGCGGAAACGCTACGCTGCTTTAAAAAATAATGAAGAATTATATAATATTGAAAAAGAAAAGGAAAAAGCAAGGTACTTAAAAATAAAATCTGAAAAAAAAATTGTTGACATTAAAGATTTAACACCACGTGCTCAAAGAGAAAGACGTAGAAGATGGAGAGTTAACAGCAAGAAATATATACAAAAAAAAAGAAAAGAAAAAGAAATTGAAAATGTTGAACTTCTGGACATTGAAACATCACAAGACGAGCGTCTTGATGATAATAATCCGCTTGAAGAATCAATTCCATCAAATTCTGTAAAAGAAACTGGGACCAACGAAACTGATAAAACTTTTAAGTTAAGATCAAAAATAAGACATATACGTTATCAAAGAGATAGGGATATGAAAAAAATGAAAGATGAGCTTTGCAACATAAAAAAAGAAAACAAGAAATTGAAGAGACTTTTAAACATATATAAAGAGAAGATAAAAGACAATACAATGAATAATGTAAAACTACCGACTAGAAAAATAGGCAAAAAAAAGATCCAATATAATTTTAACAAAAAAAAAGAAAAAGATGTTGTTAAAAAAGTTGAGTGCTTTTATAATGAAGACGATAACACAAGAGTAGCACCAGGCAAAAAAGAATACATCACGAGAAAGAAAAACAGAAAACAAAAAAGGTACTTAAATGATACTCTTATAAATTTGTACAAAAAGTTCTGCCTTGAGAATCCAAATACATCTGTGTCTTACACTTTCTTCTGTAAATTAAGGCCATTTTGGGTGTTATTTCCCAAACCAAACAGAAACACATGCGAATGTATTTATCACTGCAATTCAGAGTTACTAATAAAGGCTCTAAATAAGGCAGAAATCATAAATATTAAAACAAATCATGATCTTTTAAACATCCTTTGTTGTGATAGATATAACGAGGCATGCTTAGATCGTAAATGTTCTAATTGTGAACAAAAGGTTGTTGAATATTTAGGATTTAGTAACGATATACACATCAAATATTTTGAATGGCGTAACACTTCTAACACCTATGAGCAGGATGGAAAAGTAAAACATAACATTCTTTGGGCTAAAACTGAAAATTATGCACCACCTTTAGATGTTATTCATAAATTTGAAAATCATATTAATACATTTTTACCGCATTGCGCTACTGTTGTTGTGCAAAATAAAACTCTAAAAGAACTGAAAAATAGTATTCAGATAAACGAAGCTGTGGTACATTTAGATTTTAGCGAAAACTACGCTCTTAAACATCACACGGAGATTCAGTCTTTTCATTTTGGCGGCAGTAGAAAGGAAGTGTCTATTCACACTGTAGTAATATATATCAAAGACTTCGAAACGTCCCAGTTAAAAACTCACTCAGTTTGCACCGTATCCGACAATTTGAAACACACAGCCGTTGCAATTTGGGCACACTTGGGCCCGATTTTGAGTCAAATTTCCGAAATATCACCTTTTATTGATACCCTACACTTTTATAGCGATAGCCCCAGTAATCAATACAGGAACCGAAACATGTTTTATATTTTGACTCAATTGGAAAAACAGTTTTTAGCACTTCGTACGTTAACCTGGAATTACATGGAAGTGGGTCACGGAAAAGGTGCTCCAGATGGCCTAGGAGCGGTAGTCAAAAGGACCGCCGATAGAATTGTCAACACAGGAACAGACGTCGAGACATTTTCCAAATTTGTTGAAATTACAAGAGCAAACCTGCCAAATATCAAAATTGTGGAGATCACAAATGCAGACATAGAAGAAAAGCAAGCCATGATGCCTAATTGCATTCCATCTTTTAAAGGAACTATGGCCGTTCACCAGGTCATTTGGAGGTGTGGCTCAAGAGATCATTTAGAGATGCGTAGCCGAAGCTGTTTCAGGTGTCAGGAAGAAATGTGTCAACATTACAGTCTCGGTATTCACAGCCTCGAAAAAGTGATTTCCCAATTTTGCAAAGAACCAACCCTTGAAGATAATTTATCCATACCGGTTCCTATTCCGGAAACCTATGAAGCACCAACTTTTGATGAACCTAAAATCTATGATGTACAATCAGGCAGTTATAGTCCAGAACTCATACAAACCACATACCCGCGTAAACGCAGTAAGAAGTTGCATTCAAACATAATAAGACAGGAAGGACTAGCTAGTGACATAATAATATTTCCTGCTATGCCTTCCACATCAAAAGAATTTAAATCACCAGAAAAGGTGCACCTTTTATCTAACATTAGAAAACTTGGCGATTGGCAGAACTCAACTTTTGTTGGTTCTGAAAATAAGTCATATTGTGATAAATTTGAGGAATTTATATCTGATTTCGGTAAATTTGAGGACTACCCAGACACTGATATAGAAAAGAGAGAAAATAAAGAAAACATTATTGAGAATCAACATCAAGACAAAAGTAAATATAAAGGAAAAGGAGTAGGAAAAAAAACCGGCAAAAAAATGTAGCAGGAATAAATTATAAAGTTGTCTTTTGTAAATTCGCAAAATATAAAAAATAAATACAAAAAAAAAACAAAACAAAAACAAAAAAAAAACAACAAAAATATAAAAAACAACAAAAACAACGAAAATAAATAAAAAAGAAATATAGACAAAAAAATAAACACTTAAAACAAAAACAGTAGGTATAAAAAGTACCTACTTTATGATCACATATTAATATTATGTTTAAAATAATTTATCTTGTTGATTTTTTATATATTTTATTTGCATTGGTTGTACACATTGACAAAGTCTGATTCATATTTTCTTACTCTAAAGAAGGCTGATTATTACCAAAATACATAATTTTAATTTTTAAGGAAGAATTCAATTATTATTTGTTATTTAGTTACTGCTTTTTATATTACTTGTGTATTTTGCAGTCCGAATATCAAAATCGGATTCGTTTACTAAGACATTGAAAGGCTGATTGTTACCAAAACTTCAATAATGGAAGAACTATTAATTAGATACCTATTTTGTTAAGTCGATTTTAAAATAAATTATAATCTACAACATCTTTGTTTTTTTTTTAATATCACATCATTTTGTATCATTACCTTGCTTCTATATTTCATCACCGTATACCTAAAATTTCATTACCAAGGGTGGCGTTCATTACCGTAGCTTGTCACGTATTTTAAGTGGCAATAACTCTTTCAATGTTTGATGTATACGCGTGCCTTTCACTTATTTAATAAGTAAAATAATTCCAAATATCATAAACCTATCAAATTTAAAAAAAAAATTAATTGAGATATTTTTACCAAAATTGCGCAAATAATGTCGAAACTGAAGAAATACCCTATTCGGCATAAAATGTTTTTACTGCTAGGAATTCAGGCGTTTTTCTGTTCTGTGGGATTGGGCCGTAACTACTCACCATCAAGCTATACTGCGCTGTGGTTATTTATCTGATTATCTCTTCATAGGTAACAATGAGGAAACAAACACGATTTACTGCGCTTGTTGTCGTCACCATGGCAACGCTTTGTTTAAAACGACATCACGCGATACGTGCTTTCTCTTTCCTCACCGCGTGCCTACCTGCTCTGTCTTCTATCTTACTTGCACATGTCATATCATGTCACTCCCATACGTGCTCTCAATATAGCTCGCTTAATATAGCTTGATGTTGATTAGTCACCCTTAGGCGCCATCTCCACGGGCGAGAAGTCGCGCCGTGCCATCAAATTCTATTGAAACTATGAATTAATCTCCACACGGTGATATCGTCGCGGCGATCATTTGAAGGCACAGCGTGACTATCGCCGCGATTCTCTGGTCCGTGGAGATGGTGCCTAAGTAATACGTCAATCGGACCCAGGCGGGTTTGAGAACGTCACATTCCAATTTCCGGTTCTAGAACATGCCAGTTTCTTCACGACGTTTTCTTTTAGTTTTTCTACAACAGTTTTGATGAGAAAAATTGCATTATATTTAACCCAAAACATTTAGTCAATATGCGTATGATTAACCACGAATTACAAATAGTGCGATTCGAACTCACTTTCTCGCGCTTACCCACTAAACTATGTATCATTATTTCGAGAATCGTTTGCTCTAAACACAATAGCCGTTGCACTCAGCTTTCATCACGCCAACCCACGAAAAATCGTAAGTTTTGATTGAAAACAAAATTCATTTCCCCGCGCGATAAGAGACTTCGATAAATGACTTGAGAATTCGAGATGACTTATCTTTTTAACCCAGTTTATTAGTAATTCCGGTAGAACGTGTGTTACTGTGGTTATTTTTAACAAAAAAAATTGTCAAGTTTGAAATGATAACGATGAAGATAAAGTTGAAGTGTTTTCTATAAAAATTGAGCAACGTAATTGTGGTGAGGTGATGTCGCCTGTGCAACGACCCAAGACGTGTGTATTTTAAAAGTTTTGTTTATATTGATCTGTTTTAACTTAAACTGAAAGACGACGCAATCATTCGACTAAGAAACAAAATGTTGACTAATTTAAAAAATATTCTGTGTAATGTGGCCTGCGTTACTAGAATTGAGAGAATTTTTTAGTGCAGTTATGCGACAAGCATCATAAACATGTAAATCATATCGAGGTAACTTTATGTGTATACCGAACATAGTCACATGTCATTGTCTAGCCCAGGTCTGGTTCTACGTTATACCGGGAATGTGGGCATCAGTGTGTGTCGGAATATAAACATTGTACGCAGTAAAATTTTCACTTAATCTTGAACAGACCGTACTGATTCATGAAAAAAAACGGAATAGTCTTAAGCATGGTTTGCGTTGACTTGAGAACCTCCTCCCTTTATTGTCGGGTCCCTTTACTCCCTTAACCTTAATCGTTTCTTCGCATACTTGACGATTTATTGCACTGGGCTAGGCGATTAATTACAAGGGGATACACTTGACTCTAACAAAAATTTGAACCAATGCTTAATATTACGCAAACGGATCCCTTAATCGAAAAATGGTTTTAACAGACCTACAATATTTTTGAACGGCCTATCCAACGATACCCCACACCATAAGATAGACGACAATTAAAACTTTCTAGTACTAAGAGTCTGAGCTAAGCCGCGGTCAGACAGACAGACGGACTTGGCGAAACTATACAGGTTCCTAGTTGACTACGGAACTCTAAAAACTGGTAAAGCCAATTATCTTTAAAAGAGTTTTTTTTTTTTTTTTTTTTTTTTGAGGGTGGGAAATCATCAAATAACTTCTCCCGCTCTGGGCGGAGCGGGAGGGTGTGTCAGACTCTTACTGACTAAAACCCACCCGTATTCCTTCCTGTTGCCTGTGTTGCGGGGGCCTCGGTGACCCATAAGTACCTTCCCGCGACCCCGGCAGGCATCGGCCCTAGTGGACCCCTACTTTGTGCTGACGACATCTCTTTGAGGCGCGCGTGGAATACGACGCGCCGTCGACCCGGGCCTGGTCCTTACCGGACGGTGAGCTACCCATTGCTCACCGTCCGCAAGCCCGCGCCTACGGTGGCTGGAAATCCGCCCGGGATTCCCGACGCCCTGGGCGTCTCCTGCGGCGGCTAGGGGCGAGAGGGCGCGAAACGTGCCTTTCCCTCAACCGTCCCGCCTCCTCCTTCGCGAGCATTACTGCTTCGCAGAAGGAGGTGACGGCTGCCCATGCCCTCTCGCTCCGTACCATGGCCTGAACCAGGGCCGGACGCGAGAGGTCTCTGCCGCCGATCGCCTCCACGAGGACACGGCGGTGCTCTGCCCAAGCCGGGCAGATCTCCACCGTATGCTCCACCGTGTCCTCCGGGCGATCCACACAGTGGTGACACCCGGACGTTTCCTCCCGCCTTATCCGACACAGGAACCTCCCGAAACTGCCGTGTCCGGTGAGGACCTGCGTCAGGCGGAAGGTGAGGACGCCGTGGCGCCTCTCCAGCCACTCCTCAAAGAGGGGACTTATCGCCGCAATTGTGGCGTGCCCAGCACTGGGTTGCGACAACCGTACTTTCCATGACGCCATGAGATCCCGCCGGAGCTCCGTCCGCTGTGCCGCGATTTCTCGCGGCAGCGGACTTACGCCCCGGCGTTTCGCCTCCTCGCGCCACTCCCATACGTGCGCGAGGGCTTTTGCCTCCAGATCCCATGGCGGCAATCCGGCAAGGAGGCTCGCTGCCTCACAGGAGACCGTGCGGTATCCCCGGACCATCCGGATGGCCATGACCCTTTGGGCCGCGCTCAACCGGCGGGCTGGCCGCAGCGCCAGAGAGCGCGCCCATACAGGAGCCCCGTAGAGGGCCATGGACCGCACGACCCCCGCGTAGAGCCTCCGGCAGGAGGCGTTTGGACCCCCTAGATTGGGCAGGAGCCGCTTCAATGCAGCGCCCGCCCGCTCCAGTTTGGGAGCCAAACGTCGGAAATGCTCCACGAAGTTCCACCGGCTGTCGAGGACGAGTCCCAGGTACTTCATCGTCGACTCGACGCCGATAGAAACCCCTCCTACCGTTATTTGGGACCCCAACGGTGGCGCGTTCCGAGGACCATGAAAACACATGGCCTCGGACTTGTGCAGGGCCACCTCGAGTCCCAATTGCCGGATCCTTTCGACGATTGTCGCAACCCCGCGTGCCGCTAATTCGGCCGCCGCCTGGTGCGACCTCCCCTGCGCCAGGACCAACGTGTCGTCAGCGTAGCACACTACGCTGACGCCGCTAGGGAGGTCGGCGCGCAGCACCCAGTCGTATCCGATGTCCCACAGATGCGGCCCCAGGACCGATCCCTGTGGGACACCGCACGACATCTCTTGCCGGTTCCACACTCCCTGGTGACCGGGGTAGATGACGGCCCTGTCCGTCAAATAGGCCTCGACCACACGACAGAGGTAGGTCGGCATCCGGTGATACCGGAGTGCCTCCCTGATGCAACTCCAGGGCAGGGTATTGAAGGCATTGGCAATGTCTAGAGACACCGCCAAGACGACCCCACCCTGGGCAACAGCATTCCCCGTCGTCAGGGCTCGCACACGCATGATGGCGTCCACCTTAGAGCGCCCTCTGCGGAAACCAAACTGGCTCTCCGCCAAATCCGGCCCCACCCGCACCAGCTGGCCGACGAGGCGGTCTGCAATGACTCTTTCAAAGAGCTTGCCCACCTCGTCGAGCAGCACGATGGGCCGATAAGCGGACGGAGAGTCCGCAGGGCGCCCTGCCTTCTTTATGAGGACCAGTTTCCCCGTCTTCCAGCGAAGCGGGAACTGGCCCCTCTCCATGCATGCGCTTAGGAGCCCCCTAAGTCGAGGCCCGAGAGCCTCCAAGGCCAGGACCCAGGCCTTCCCAGGTAAGCCGTCGGGTCCTGGGGCGGTATTTTTGGCATTAAGCCTGCGTACCGCCGCTCTCATTTCTCCCTCGGTCACCTCCGGAGCATCGTCGTCGTCGTCGGCGGTGTGGTCCGCATCAGGCACCGCAGTAGGCGGAGCCATAGGTGGGGAGGAGTGTTCCCCTCGCGAAGGGAACAGAGCGCTCACCACGTCCTCCACAAGCTGGGGCCGGAGACTCTGCGTTAGCGGGGGAGCCCATGGGCGGAGTTTATCCCGCACCACCTTGTACGGGCGTCCCCATGTAGGTATATGTGAACTAAAATATATTGTTTTTTTTGGTTCTGATCTGTGTTTATGACAAGTTTAATTTATCCAGAAATTTAACTACAAACTCGGGTATTTCCTTCAGGTCTCGCAACGACATTCGAAAGTTAAAGAGTGAGCTACAGTACAGTGAGAAGAGAAGACTACACGCGGAGGAACAGGAGGAGCTGTCCTCCCGCGAGAGGGCGCAGCTGCGCGACGAGCTTCAGGAGGTCAGGAGACACAACACTGAGCTCGTACAGGTAAACAATATCATTGTTTTTATCCTCATGCACTATAACTAAAGAGAGCAGTGGTGGCCCAGTGGTAACGACCCGCGACTTACGAGTTTGTAGGTCGCAGGTTCGAACCCTGACAAGCGCATAACTTTGTGTAACTTTTTCAACACTACTGCTCTCAAAACGGCGAAGGAAAACATCGTGAGGAAACCGGCATGTTCTAGAACCAAAAGTTCCTAGACGTGTCAACTTTAAATACTCCCACGACGAGCCCTGTACCGTTGCATTCACCTATAAGCACGACGTTTTGAGTGCGTTACATTGCGCACCACCATACACAGGTATTTTTCAGACCAAAATAATAATAATAAATATTAAAAATCTTTATTTATACAAAAACCTTCAACAATGCTTAAAAACTAGAAATGAACTACTAGAACTAAAAATAAAAGTAATTTCGAGATTATTTTTTTGCATACGGTTTTTTTAGCATTATGTACAGATTGTATAGATGCCAGCTTCGTGACGGGTCTTTTATACCCACTATTTAAATTTCAGAATCTCCGATAATATCAAGTTTTGGAAACACACACTCAATGTAAATAAAAGATAAAGTTCAAATTCCATTGCAACCGAAGTTTTTGAGGACCTTTTTATAACAAACGGTCAATCAAAACTCTACCTCTACATCACGCTCAAGTAGATAGTGGATTAAGTGGCAATACATGAACATTATCTATGATTGGGTATTGAAGTGTAAGTGTCTTCTGTTTCGTGGTTGAAAGTGCGTTTACAAAGATGCATCCATTCATGTAACTCTTTTGTACTTATTAGGAACAATGATAGAAATAACGTGATGTGTTGTTCGACTGCATTGATCGTAAAGTTTACCTGTCGTGGTGGTATCGACTGTCGGAGCCCGAACACAGTTGTAACATTTTGCACCTTAAGTAGCTGATGGTAGCGTATTGTAAAGGCTTGGTTTAGTGAAGTTTTCCCATAAAACCACCGGTTTTATTGTTTCCAATTGAAGTGAGGACGACCAGGTATATTACAAATAGTTGCAGTTATTGTTAGCCACTTGCAGTCCGGAACAATGAGATTTGTATTAGATCTCTTTGTCAAGTAATAAATATTTGGACATTCATATGTCTCGAAGGTTTTGTTTTAGATTGCCAATGACAGAAAGTGCTTGTTGTGTTTGTCTGCATGCCTCTGAGCCCATCGTGTAAACATCATTGTTTAGGCGTCCGATGATCAGTGCGCGAGTCATTATCTCCGCAGTGTCCATTCCGCGGTGACAACCCGCGCCCTTTTCTTATTAATTTGTGTGCTACTTAATACAGTATTTTGTTTGGTGTTTCGTTTTAGTGTCGTGTATTTCGTACTGTGTGCCACAAAAATAATCAAAGAAGAATAAAGTGTTTTTATAATATATCTATCCGTTATAAAATTCAGGCCTATATTCCCCGAAG
The DNA here is from genome assembly GCA_905333075.3 of Atethmia centrago. NCBI lineage: Eukaryota > Metazoa > Arthropoda > Insecta > Lepidoptera > Noctuidae > Atethmia > Atethmia centrago. The sequence continues at coordinate 11,973,532 of HG995387.1, forward strand.
GGTTGGGCAGAGTTTTATGATAGCACCGACATCATTTACCGCATAATATAATAGAAAACAATAGAAGTTTAATACAGTGCTTTTTAAACCGTATATCAAAACCGTTGAAAAGTCTTCGGCTTTAATTCTATGGCGTCGTACAAAATCCCATCGATTCCACCATACGTTGCGAGAGTTACCGGTGGTATGGAGGTACAGCTTCGGTACAAACGCAAGAGCATCGAGAAGCCGCCGGTGCGGCCCAAGCCGGCGTACCTGCGGCAGTTGTTCTGCGCGGGCGGCGCCGGGGGCGCGGGCGGAGCCGGGGGCGCGGGCGGCGCCGGGGGCGCAGGCGGCGCCGGGGGCGCGGGGGGCGCGGGCGTGCGGCGGCGCGAAGGCGGCTGGGCGCGCCGCGTGCGCCTGGCGCTGGCCGCCGACCTCATGCAGGGCCGGTGCCGCGCCGCCGACATCGCCATCACGGCTATTAACAAGCATTTTGTTACGGTACTACGACTGAGTGTGTTGTTAACTTGAGTAAAATGAGTAGCATTCTTCTTCTTTCGTATGAACACGATGTCGTAAAATGTTCGGTAGTCAGCAAGTTGATAGCATACCAAACTGCCCAGTATACACTAAACGTACATTTACGTATCGTGATATGCTTTCATTTTGAAGTCTTCGTCATGTCAATTCTAGTCATTCTCGTATAGCTTGTTGTCAAAATAAAAGCCAACCAGCAAGAATATTAGCAGGACTGGTTGCTCAAGGTGTTATGTTTCCTCCGTATTGTATGTTATTCCAAGTCGCTTTGTAGTGTTTTTTTCCACAAACTGATTGTTTATTTTTACTATAAATATTCTTACTGTCCTAGAGAATGTTGTGTAAAATATGCGGTATTAGACATTACAATAATGTTTATATTTTTTGACAGAACAACAAAGCGCTGCAGGAGGCGTGCGGTATGCTAGAGGAGCAACTGACGGACCTAGAGAACTTGGCGGACATTCACGAACTAAAGAACAAAGATCTTGGGGTATGTGTTGTTCTATTTGTGTTTGTAAGTAAAAGTTTTCTGTAAACATTACCATTTTTTGTGTTTTTTTTCGAACCGTAATACTATTCTAATGTTATTATACGTTGATTCTGATTGTTATATTCATGTAAAAACTTTATTGATAAATCCCCTTTTATAGTCACGAGATGAGAAAGTTAAGTATCTTTAGGTCAATATTTACTTACACCATGCACGAGTCATTTCCGTGTGATCATTGTAGGTACTACCTACATTGATGTACATAGTATCTGGCAGTTAATAAGACACATCGAGTTAGAAATGTAGTCGGATAGCTGAGCTTCATCGTCTGTGTAATTTTTATAAGATAGTCGTCTAAAGCTCGATGTGTCAGACGTACCCGGTATTGGAATCGTAAGACCTGTTGTACAGACACGTTTTTTTGCCTTTAAAAACTATGGTTTATTCGCCGTGTGTTTGATCCATACAGTACTCACGACCGCCTGATCGTGAGTACTGTATGGATCAATATGGGCGTTTGTTGACGACACGGCAGCACTACGGCACGGCGCCGTCGCCGTATACCATAGAACCGGTGGTTTGCCGTGTCAAACCAAGCTCACACGATTATTCTGCGGTGCAAATAGCGTGCCGTACCGTGAAGAAACTGTGCCGTGTACAACGGGCCTTACTCTGGAGATATATTATGTACAGAGTTTAAAGCATGTTCTGTGGTGTGTGCTAGACGCAGCTAAAAGGGGTGCGCTGCGAGCTGGAGGCGTGCCGCGCGCGACTGTGCGAGGCGGAGGCGGCCGCGAGCGAGCGCGGCGTGGCGGCCTCGCGGGCCGCGCAGCTGTACGACGAGGCGCGCGACCAGGCGCGCACTGCACACGACGAGCTACAGCTGCTCAGGGTAACTACACTACATACTCCTTGCAGTCGCTCGACTTTCTGATTTTACAAAAACTTTTTTTAATGCCTGTCTATCCATCTTAAAAGTAAGTTGGAGGCTCATAATTTGTTCATTACAAAATGTGTGGGCAAAGATTTTTGTGATTTCCGTGTTTCTAGTACTCAAACCTCAGTTGGTTCGAAAAAGTGTTTTGATCATTATAAAAAACAGGGTCGAATGGCATCAAAAAGGTTTTTGTGACAATTACCCATTTTCCTGCTGTCTGTACTTTATTTTTAAAATCTGTAATGCAGATCAAAATGTCTCAAAAAGTTAAGGACAGTCTCCTAAGACCGTTTTCCTGTAGCTACAATGGTTAAGGTACCTACCCTTAGAGCCCCATCTCAAAAATCCAACCTGTATATCATTGTTGCAATCATGGAATTATGTACAAGGTTCTTCGTTCCTTTCGCATCATTCGTATAGCCGTTCACGTTAGACACTGAAACAATTTTTGTTGATAGTATGACGTCACAATTGTTATGTCATCAAAGAAAAGAAACTGTTGTAATCAATAGTCGACAATGAGACCTTTCCGCGTAAACACGGGTGTAAAATCTTCTCTTCTCTCTGAATGGATATCCATACGAAAAATTGTATTATTCAAACTTTTGAAGACAGACCTGCAGTTTAGAATTTTAAAAGCAAGTTTGTTTTAGAATAACTCCTGCGCATTTTGTCGTGTGGTTTTCGATCCTTGCCGTAGGTTTTGCTAGAAGATTCAAATAATTTACGAGATCATGGCGTATTTTTCCTTGGATTCGTTGTTGTTGTTGTTGAACGCGTAGACTTTGCGATAAAATTGCACGTTTGTGAAACGCGCGACTGTATTGCTGAAAATCCAGTGTATTGTGACCACCCTTGTGCATTCTAAAAGTTGATTATGAATTGAAATAATAAAACTGAATTAGGTGTTGTCACAGTTTTGAGGAATTTTCAAATACTTTTCATACATGTAAAACTAATTCAGGGTAGTGATATTAATTATTTCATTTCATAAACAATATTTTAGTGCACTTTTACATGTAGGTTAATATTGACAAATTAATAAAAATTAGTAAGTTTTTTGACAGCCATTAGCGACGTTGTCAACTCAGAATGCACAGCCAGGACATAATATTTAGCAGTGAACATTTACGGCCTTCTTTAACACATTCTATAATTTCAGGAACGTCTCGAAGCTCGCGAGACCAGGGTAGCCGAGCTCGAAGCCCGCACCGCCTCCCTGGAGAGCGACCGCGCGTCCGGCGACGCGGCGCTGACCAGTGCTGCGCGGCGCGTGCGCGAGCTGCAGGAGGAGTGCGCTACGTTGCGCACGCGGGCGCACCAGCACCACGCGCATGCGCTGCAGTTGCAGGCCAGCCTGGCTGATGTACAGGTAAATACGCAGACATAGGATTGATTTCAGTAATGTGATTCAGAATAAATAGGTTCCGGATGTATGCTCTAATTAAAGTTTTTTTTTTTTAAAATTTGATTTACTGACTAACTGAGTAGATGAACATTTTGGTACAAAAAACCCGAGCCACAGGCGAGGGTGGATAGTTAAGTCGAGGGGTAAAATGGCTTGTTCATGCCCGATTTGTACACTCTGCTTTTCACTTCGATTGCGAGAAAATGAAACTGGTAAATAATTATTAACAGTATTTACTTGTTTGTTTGATCTCCAACGCATGAAATAGTCGTACGTGTTGAGATAAAATTGCTTGGATTTCGGCGGTAATATTTCTTCAACCACGTTTTTCGCATTAGCGTGTTAGGCGAGAGTGTAATTTCTTCGTCACATGAATATTCCATTGTTTTAGTTTAATCACTTTACACTGCTCAAAAATGTTGCAAAATTGAAGAAGAGAATAGCTAATTCCCGCTATGAAACTTTTTAAGAGGTTTTTTTTTATTTTTCATATGTGTCATTTGACTTGGGTACTTCATACTGCCAAGTCATAAAAAAGTTTTTTTTGCGTTTTTTAATAATAAATGACAGGTATTTATTCTGGTTCTATTAAATTAACGATAGAAAACACGGAAGCGATATAAACTAAAGCAAATTAAATAAAATAACGACTTTAATCTGCGACGTTTTATTGTGCCTGTGGCTGTTGGGTCTAATTATCTTAGTCTTAGAAAAAAAGTTTACTTTATGCACTAGAGCATAAAAAGCGAATTTATGTCGCCTACGCACAACATAAAGTCGAACATTTTGAGCATGAGAAGTGAAAAGTATGTTTTATTTTTAGTGTAATTTTTCATACATGTCAGTTATGACATGTAAATAAAAATACAGTGTAGCAAGATGGTGTTGTTTATCGGTATCGCTAAATAATAGAGTAGTCATGTTATGGTTACTTCTTTATTTAATTTTCTCTTTTTAACACGTGTCACGTTGTGCTGCAGGAGGAGCTGTCCGCGGCTCGCGAGGCGGCGGAGGCGGCGTCCGCGTGGTGGCGCACGCGCGAGACCAAGGCCGACGCCACGCTGCGCCAGCAGGCCAAGCTCATCGACTTCCTGCAGGTATGGGCACACTACCGGCTAACTGTATCAAAAATAAATAACACGTTAATACAAGTGAGAACCACTTAACATTAAGTAAATAAAAAAGACGTTATGGACGATTTCTTTATTTAATCATTACTTAGCAGTTTATTTTGTATTTTTAGCAAATAGGCTAGATTGTCATGTGAATAAAGTATCACCAGATAGCTACAGTAATGCAGTAGTACTCGGCTGTTAATATGGCATGTCGAGTTTAAAGGCGAGATTCACAGACACGTGGACTATACTTTGCTTAGTAACGTTTTTTTTACGAATATGAACCTTATTTGCATATAAATAATGTCAATTTAACAAATCAACTGTGAAAAAGCGCTTCGTGCGAATTTAAATTTTGTGTAGGAATAGTGTTCATATTCGTAAAAGACGCGTATTTTCACTTAGCAACGTAAAGTCACGCTCTGTGATTCTCGCTCTTAGGCAAAGTTCGGCTTTGTAAACCGTCATCTCTGACACTTATACCTCTATTGTAAGTCTAAGAACTGTTCTAAACATACATATTTCCATGCGGGAGACTACTGGTAAAATGGAGTGTCAGCTACTCATCTATTCGCGGGAAAGTCCGAAAGGGTTACCGAGGCCCCTGGCAACACGGGCAATGGAAGGAACACTGGTGGGTTTTAGTCAGTAAGAGTCTGACACACCCTCCCGCTCCGCCCAGAGCGGGAGAAGTTATTTAACAATTTAAAAAAACTAGTCATCTATGACTAGCTGACACTCCATTTTACCAGTATTCCGTATTCTTCTTAACGTGACCTATAAATTATAATGTGAATATGTCATTGATGCACTATATTTAATAAACTTTTGTTGTAGGCTAAAGTGGAGGAGGCTGGTCGCAAGAAATGCTCGCTGAGCAACAAGTTGTTCGGCCGCTCGGGGCGCAGGCCGGCCGCCTCGCCGCCGCTCAGGAGGGCCAACAGGTACTTACATCTTTATTCATATGACAGGATCTTTATTCAGGTGGCATATTAATGCGATCCAGCCTGTCCCTAGCTGCCCTCCTACAGCGACGCCGTAAGCCGACAGTGGGTGCCCTTAGCGTGACTACACAGTAAGGGCACCCCCTGTACTGTGGTAGTCGCTTAGTTTTCAAGTTTTATGACCTGACTGGAAGCCTTAATTAATTGAGGCTCCCACAGAAAAGTCCGGTTAAGTAGCCGACAACCTCCTAGGTTGACCTGCGAGCCATTTCCCCAAGAAAAAAAAAACTGGGTGAAATAAATAATTTTTGCTCCTTTTTAATAGTGCCGCTATACAGTCTAACTAGTATTAGTGCCACGCTGCGATATCGTCGCGTTTTTTTTAAAATAACGAGGACGTTACTGGCACGTATTCGCTTGGCTTAGATGCGAAGGGTGCTTTAAAATGTTAGGCACACAGTAATATTAGTAACACAATTGTTATTTGAAATTGTTATATCTATACTTAGGTTAAGGTATGCATCTATGGTTCTTTGTAGCCTGATAATAAATGATTTAATTATTTTTAATATATAATGATCGTGTATTTATAAAAGGGGCTCATTTACAATGCATACAGTGCCTGTTGTTTAGTAAATTAATTATCTTTTTACCAGAGAGTTACGTGAAGAAGTAGAGAGACTTCGCGCTAGACTGGCAGCCTGCAATGGGAGTGAGGCGAGGTAAAGATGCAATATATTACTTGCGCTTCTAAACGGGCCATGTGCTTCTTTTTTATTTTATAAAAATAATTTATCTTTATTCCAGACATACAGTCCATAAAATTTTTACAAAGAAATCGTTAGTAGGGTTACCAGTAGTACCTGCACACACACAAAAACAAAACGGTTGTTGTGTCTTTACTACCAAATTACTGACTAATATGTTAGTAAAAACAAAACAAGTTACATAATGATTAGTTAGTCTATTTCCTATTCCTGTGCAGGTGTACACCTGCCCAATACACAGTAAAAAAGAAACAATTTTGCACGCTAGCGTTCTAAGGACTGTGTTGAAGCTACCTTCCGCGATCCTCGGCTAGTACTGGCCGCCTTTGCGGGCCAGGTGGCCACCTCAGGCCTGTGGAGGGAGTGAGGTGTAGGAATCCCCCCGCGATGGCCGCGCGCGGGTGCGCCGCACCTCCTGACCTGTTTACAGGTGCTGGAAGAGGGCGTTGTCCGCCCTCCGCCGACGCCCGGTCCGCATGCTGCGGGTTGGGAGAGTGGTCTCGATCTCCCTCTCCCTTTTCGCTGCCTCCTTATACGAAATGACGGTTTCACAGCTTTCTGTGAAAGCGTCCGTATGATGCGGTGATCTCCTTACATCACCGCATCCCACGACTCAGCGCTCCGGACCATCGAGCGAGCGACGTCCGGCAACAACAGGTCATGCCCCGAGAGCACCTGCGTCGTTCGAAACGACAGCGAGCGTCCTCCGGGAAGCCATTCCTCGAACACTGTTCGGATCGCCTCGGCGGTAGCGAGGTGGTAGGGCGCAGAAGCCTGTTCGGCCATCCCGTCACTAGGACCTCGCGCAACTGTGGCCGAAAAGCTCGATCTCTCGCGGCACCGATGTTGTGAAGCGAGGGCTCTGACCTCTAGGTCACAGGATGGGGATTCGGCCAGTGCAAAGCCGCCTCGTAGGAGATCGTGCGATACTTACCGATAGCTCTGACGGCCATTCCCGTCTGTGGTTTCAGAAGCCCACACCAAGGCCCCATACAAAGCCATGGATCCCCGCACGGTCCCCGCCGTATAACTGGACCCCCCAGATTGGGAAGCAACGGGCTGAGCAGTGCTTCAGGTGCCTGGAAAGGGGAATGTCCGGGCACAATGCATTGAACAAATGGATTGCAGTGGTTTTTGCTATCGTTGCGGTCAACATAGCCACAAGGCGGCCCAGTGCTCCGCAGCACCAAACTGCATTTTTTGCGCAGCTGTAGGAAAGCCTACGGTGCACAGACTTGGCGGGAAAGCCTACAAGGCACCCAAAATCAATCACTCTGCCAGAGCTCAGGATCTATTGCTCTAGAGCATGACGGAGTGGTCGATCCACGTGGCTGTGGTCGCTGAACCGTTTGTCCCCCCCCCTCCCCTCCCTACCCCGCGATTACTGGGCAATCCTGACCTAGATGGTTTAGTGGCCATCATTGGCGGGACTTGTCAGGCCCGACAGGGCTCTTTGGCCGCCCTCGCGATCGGAATTGTCACGATTGGGGCGTTCATCTTGCCCAACAAGAGTCTCGCTGAGCTGTTGCTTGGGAATCTCAACGCCAAGGTCAACCCGCCTTGCCTAACACCACATTTCAGATTACGTGATGTTAACCCATCTGACAGCATCTTTGATTTGCTGTACCAATATTTATGCTGAAGACACCAGGTGGAAGGTCCTTGAAAGATCAAGAAAACACATAATTGCCATTGCCGTTGATAGGTTGGGTCTGAAGCCAAACTGCAAGTGCAAAATCTGAAGGTATTCGCTCAGCTGCGTGTTCACGAGACTGTCGAGGACATTTGCCATTGTAGTGGCCAATGATATCGGCCGGTAATTACTTTTGTCAGATGGATCCCCGGTTTTGTTTTTATTTATAATTGGTACTACTACTGTTTTCACCTTAACATGTCCTACACAATAATTTAACAATAGACTCAGGGCTCTGGGCAGATGTACACCTGTATAACGCAGATACTTTTACAGTCATGACCTGGTTACGTTCCACGCTTCATCTTTTTTATGACGTTCCTTACGTCTAATGGCATAATTCGATAGTACTTCTCACCAGGTCTGACTTCTGATTTACTTAAGTTACAAGTCTCAGGGCATTGGTTCTACTGTAAACAGCTCTTTAAAAACATTCGCAATATTTTGACGCTTTCTTTTCTGTCGACGCTTTCAGGAGCACTTGGCTTAGGATTCAAGTGTCCCGTTTTCTTCCAAAAACTGCTTAAATCTTTAGCCTTATGTTTTGTCGCCAGCATGTCCATTTTTAATTGCTCAGTATTATCCTGGCACCAATTTAATTTCTTCTCAAAATCAGTTCGTCTTTCACACATACTCAAATACAAAAGCCGCGCGCGGCTTTCCCTGTAGAATCCAGTTAGTAAAACTAAGCCGAGTTTTTCTATGAGATTCTCCTTCGTGCTCGTTCCACCTTACAATATACTCAACAATAAAATAATAATTAATTGCTCTTAATGTTCTTTTTTTAATTGTTCTTTTTATTTATTTTACTGGCAATTCTAGTTTCCTCCGAGGCACCACGCAAAATATACTTAATGTAAGCGTACATTGTGTCAATTATATGCCTATGATCTACATTGTTGCATATAATTATAGTCACAGCAGTCCCGCATTTCCACTGGAAAGTCTATAATCACGTAGCGCCCCGTTTAATAGCTCCGTATATTTACAAATTTGTTCCTCATTTCTTACCCCCGATAATATTCTGTTATCTATTTTGCTCTATTTGCAGCAGTTTTATTTGGTATACTCTTAAGATTACACGTGATTTCTAACTGAAAGTGGTCTGACCATGACACTACATACAATACCTTAATATTTTCAATTATTGGAAATCGCATTGACGTAACCAGGCAATGATCTAACCATCTTACACTTTCGTGAGCCTCACTTAAGTATGTATAAGTGTTCAGACAAATCTATGTCCGTACATGGCCATATTTGTTCCCTACAGAAATTCAGCATTTCGTTCTAAAACAATTCCCTCGGATGCGCACTGAAATCACCCATAATAAAGACAGTATCTACACTATAATCATCAATTACCGCATTTATTTCCGAGAGACACGCAATAAATTCAGGTAGGTTGTCCCGACAGGCCGGAGGCATATACACTGAGAATACTAACATTGATTGACACCGATTCACATATTTTATTGCAGAAATGCGCACACTTACAATAATCTCGACGACACTAGTCGCGCTCTTTCTCAATAGAAGGGCCACCCCACCATACGGTCTCCCCCGCAGCACTCCTTCCGCAGTGTCTACCGCTGAGACGCCTACCGCCGCAATGTTATGTGTGGTTGCCAGCAGTATCTTCAGGCACGGCCGCTCTGGGCAAATATCGCAAGTTATGTTGCAACATTTCTGATGTAACCGAACAACGCTCCGTGATTTACTAAAAATATGGTAGGCAACCTTAATGCAGCTACATGTGTATAAAGGCAAGCAATATTTTCTGTTTGAAAAAGTAAAACTGCATATCAATATTTTCAATGTTTTCGATAGCGAAGCCATTGTCCGATAATACATCAAAAATTTTGTAGCAATACTTGAAATATTTGGCCAGAGTCGGCTTTACTGGAAAGTGAAAATATTGGTGGTACAGATAGTTCAACTCATCTGTGCGCGCGGCGCCATGTGTGCGTGCGCTTGTAATTATACAGCTTTAATTTGTGTGGCAGCGTTATCGGTTTACCCACATATAGCGCCGCCTGCACAAATGAGTTGAGCTATCTTTAATATATTCCAGTAAAAATATGGCCCGTTTAGAAGCAGCTTTGGATGCTATATGACCATCAGAATATTTTGAATACTAAATAGAAATTCAATTTCCAGCTATCCTTCTACACCTAAGCGCGAAAAACCGAAGCCGGTAGTTAACGGGTAAATATATAATTAATAAAAAATATTGGTGATATATTTGCAAAAGCTTATGGTTTCATAATGTTGCAGGAAGAAAAGCATAGACTCGCCCGATGGATCTCAAGACAAAGGACTGCTGATTGTTTGGTAAGATTTTTCAGTTATTGCTTATTAATTTCAAAATCATTACATTAGTTAATTTTATTTTATTTAATTTAATAAGGGATAATAAACAACTACAACATATTAATACATAAGGTTAACAAAACTTTAAGTAGCAACGTTGCAATCTACTGCATTATCCACAAATAACACATATATTTATGGATCAATTGTTGCCACTAGACGAGCATTACCAAAATTAACAAATATGTTGAATTAAATTTAATAAGTTACTATAAAGCTAGCTATAGTGCAAGCTAGCTATTTCAGTGTAATAATGAAAACATGAACAACTTACTATAAAGTAACTCTGAACAATGCATTAAAAAAACTACAATTTCATACAAACCTACTGCTAGACTTACTGGTCCCATAGCAGAAGTTTATATTTAAGAGTACACTCATCGGAACTATGTTACTGTCGGTATAATTGACGCATGTCTCACAGGTCTGACGGCAGTCGCGAACGCATGCGTACTCGGTGCGACGACGACTGTTTAGTACTAGCCAGTGGGAACAGGGAGCTGCGCGGCCGACTCTTATCCGTTGACGCTAAGAACTTGCCGCACAACGAGGCCAACAGAGCTTTTGTTGTAAGTATTGTGATTTTGTTGTAACCTGGAAAAAATATTAATTTATTATGATTTTTATTCAGAAATTTCGAGATATGTAAAACCGGCCAAGTGCGTGTCGGACCAGGCACAATGAAGTAGTTCCGTAGTTGGGAAGTTGGTATGAATTTATCCCAAAAACAAAGGTAACATTGTTGTTGAAAATCGATATATGCCACAATCAATTCTCCAACTGCAAATTTAAGTTGGTCGATTATTACTCGTTAACTTGTAAAGCCCACTTAGCTGTGATAGCTTTCCTTTTAATTTCATTACTGCCTTGAATTTTTTCACGTCTATAAACAACCATTTAGCTGTCAGGGGGGGGGGACGACGACACTCGATTCTAACTAAAATTAGCACTTTAATGCTTAATATTATGCAAGCCGTGTTCACAGATCCGCAATATTTTTAAACAGCCTATCCAACGATACCGCACACCATGGGGTAGACGAGAAAAAAAAATCATCTCCAAATGATGTGCAGGGGAGAATACCTAAAATATTTTCTAGCACTTTGTCGGCGTGATTAATATGTATAGATATACCAAATTACAGCTTTCTAGTACCTTAGTACCGCTGCTAGCTATAGCGGGACAGACAGACAGACGGACATGGCGAAACTAAGGGTTCCCTGGGTTCTACGGAACCCTAAAAACGGGGGTGGTATGTCACGTATTGTCTTACGTGTTCATGTTTGATTCGTGGTATTTATGGAAGAGTCTGAGGACGGAAATAATATCTAACTTCCGTCAAAATATACCACTCCACTCATGCTCAGTGAATGTATGGGTAGAATATTCGTGTTTATTTTCTCCATCAGATTGAAAATACATGCTTTGTTTTTACAGGTAAAGCTAGACAACAGTGACCGCGGCTCGACGGTGGCAGTGGTGTGCGGCAACATATCGGAGCGCGCACAGTGGGTGTCGCGCCTGCGCCGCGCCGCGCTCACGGCGCCCGGCTACGAGCCCGCGCTGCTGGCGCCCGCGCGCAGTGCGCCCGCCGCCGCGCTCTACGTGGCGCCTAACGCTGTCGCTATCGGTATGCCATAATCATTGCTTACCTGCTTCTGTTGACGTCGCAGGCGGCAACCTTCCCCGGGTGTCACCACTGTGTGGATCGCCCGAAGGACACGGTGGAGCATACGGTGAAGGTCTGCCCAGCTTGGACAGAGCACCGCCGTGTCCTCGGCGGGACGGTTGAGGGAAAGGCAAATTTCACGCCCTCTCGCCCCTAGCCGCCGCAGGAGACGCCCTGGGCGTTGGGAATCCCGGGCGGATTTCCGGCTACCGTAGGCGCAGGCTTGCGGACGGTGAGCAATAGGTAGTCCGGTAAGGACCAAGCCCGGGTCGAGGGCGCGTTGTATTCCACGCGCGGCTCTAAGAGATGTCGTCAGCACAAGTGTAGGGATCCACTAGGGCCGATGCCTGCCGGGGTAGCGAGAAGGTACTAAAGGGTTACCGAGGCCCCTGGCAAAACAGGCAACGGCAGGAATACGGATGGGTTTTAGTCAGTAAGAGTCTGACACACCCTTCCGCTCCGCACAGAGCGGGAAAAGTTATTTGATGATTAACCACCAAAAAAAAAAAGGCGACAGCCTTCGACTTCGTTCGTGTGGAAGTCGTTAGACACCGCAATATACTAAAATAACAGCCACATTTTTAGAGTTCCGTACCTCAAAAGGAAAAACGGAACCCTTGTAGGATCACTCAAAATCAAAAGTCATTTATTCAAACTAGGCTGAAGATTAGCACTTTTCGAACGTCAAAGTTACATAAGACAGTCCCCCAAAAATGCCCGCCCTTCACCACTTCCTAGTGCTTTAGCTGGGAAGAAGAAGTGGTGGAACAAACTCCCCAGCAGCACATCTGTCTGTTTAGTTATATAAACTTGATTCTATACAAATCGTATGCAGAGTAATTAACATTACGAAACACAAAACATTGGAAAAATTTGAAAAAGTAAAAAAAATAATTTAGCAAACTATACCGTGTGTAATATCAAATGAAAGGACTTGTTATGAGAATTTCAAGTATTTTATTTTTATAGTTTTAAAGTTATTTAAGAAAATAGAAAATTTACCATCCCCTCCCCCCCCCCTATCTCCGAAGCCACTGAGCCTAAAATGTTGAATGTTAAAAACAGGAAAACTTATAAGAAGTCTATTGTGTTAAAATAACATGGTAAACCTCTCAATATTGTGCATACAAACTTACATTTGCAGTTGGAATGTATTGAAAAACATGTTTTTCTTTCAAATTGTTTTTGTTGACACCCAGCCTGCAGTAGCAATTTCCTAATGCTTGCAAAGTTTTTCGTTTTTAGTAAATTAATGAACGCATGCGTTCCTGCATATTCTACCTAATGGCACAATACTGATACACTGACTGTTGCATTCTTATAGATTATTCCTTATACTAGCTAGCACTAAAATAATATAATTAATGCTCACTCAATATCCGACTAATTACTGCTCATACTGCTACTAATACTCCTAGCGATTACACTCTTTTTTTTACTTTTATGTCTACCTGTGCACAGCGTTGTGGGTCATATTATTACTAAAATTGTTTTTGTTTTAAGTTCTAAGCTGTGTACTTCTTTAAGTGACAAATTCACCATACTAATATGTAGATATACGAGGGCGGGTCAATAAGTCCGTGACTTTTTGAATTTCTGACCTCTTTACTGAAACAGCAACACTGCTCCTGTCAACAGGCATCTGTCAGTTGACTCCTGTCAAAATTTAAACTTGCTGCGTCAGTTAGTTTGTGTTTGACAGCTATTTTTATCAGACTACTCACTAATTTGAGGAGAAAATGGAAAAAAGTGAATTTCGTGTGCTTATTAAGCATTATTTCTTGCGAAAAAAAACCATTACCGAGACCAAGGCTAAGCTTGATAAATACTATGGGGACTCTGCACCATCGATTTCAATGGTAAAAAAGTGGTTTACTGAATTTCGTTGTGGCCGTACAAGCACTGAAGATGCCGAACGTCCTGGACGCCCAGTTGAGGTCTCTACACCCGAAACAATCGAAAAAATTCACGATATGGTGTTGGCCGACCGAAGATTGAAAGTGCGAGAGATTGTGGAAGCCGTAGGGATCTCGCATGGCTCAGTGGTTTCAATTTTGAATGATCACTTGGGCATGAGAAAGCTTTCCGCAAGATGGGTGCCGCGTTTGCTCACAGTCGACCACAAACGCAATCGTGTAACAACTTCACAGGAAGGTTTGGCGTTGTTTAATCGCAATATGGAGGATTTTTTGCGCCGTTTTGTAACCGTGGACGAAACATGGATCCATCACAACACACCAGAGACCAAACAACAGTCAAAACATTGGGTTTCTAAGGGTGAATCGGCGCCGAAGAAGGCCAAGGTGGGTTTGTCAGCCAATAAAGTTATGGCGACTGTTTTTTGGGATGCACGCGGGATAATCCACATTGACTACCTTCAAAAGAGAAGAACAATCAATGGGGAATATTATGCCAATTTATTGGACCGATTCAATGACGATTTGAAAAAAAACCGACCTCATTTGGCCAAGAAAAAAGTTCTTTTCCACCAAGACAATGCAAGGGTGCACACATGTGCAGTTGCCATGGCAAAAATCCATGAATTGGGCTATGAATTGCTCCCTCATCCGCCCTATTCTCCAGATTTGGCTCCGAGCGACTACTTCTTGTTCCCAAACCTGAAGAAATGGCTTGGTGGAAAAAGATTTGACTCCAATGATGAAGTCATCTCGCAAACAAACGCCTATTTTGAGGATCTCGACAAATCATTTTTTTTTGGAAGGGATAAAAAAATTGGAGAAGCGTTGGACAAAGTGTATAGAGCTCAAGGGAGACTACGTTGAAAAATAAAATTATTTTTTTATCAAAAAATCTGTGTTTTATTCCAAAAGTCACGGACTTATTGACCCGCCCTCGTATGTATAAGTTTTTTGTATTATATTATTAGTGAATAAGTCGTTGGTGTACCTATTCTAAAATAAAATAAAATATTGTAACTGTTCGCAGTTCCTTTCGATAAAAATAAAATTACAGTAGATTGTAAACACACGGGATTCCTCATCAACAGTCACCTCATCAGCGGTTCTAGCATCTATTTAGGGGTCGGCTTCGGCTTCCAGTCTAACCAGATGCAGCTGAATACCATTATTTTACGTGGAGCGACTGCCTATCTGACCTCCACTCCACGACCCAGTTACTGGGTAACACGATACCCCTTGGTAAGACTGGTTGTCAGACTTTCGAGCTTCTGACGACCCGTAACGACTGTCAAAGATCTACAAATGACAGCCATGCATGACACAACAATCATGACATATAGGTATATACAGGATGGATTTTTGAGATGGGCAATAAATAAGGGCAGGTACGTTAACCGTTGTCGCTACAAGAAAACGGTCTTAGGAGACTGTCCTTAACTTATTGAAACATTTTGATCTGCAATCACAGATTTTGAAAAACGTATAGTCAGCAAGAAAATGGGATAATACAATAATACTAGAGATGCGCCGAATAGTGGTTTCACCGAATAACCGATTACCACATAATATTCGGTTAAGTTCTTACCGAACCGAATATACTGCCGGATAATTCGGTTCCCCGTTCCATAGTTTTGCCCCGCAAATAAGTTTATACACGCTACATTTCCAAAGCGCCGCGCGCGAACGGAGTAGGTGGTACCTCGCCTCCCGCCACCCGCTGTACCCCGCCACCCGCTGTACCCCGCCACCCGCTGTACCCCGCCACTGTCATTGCGTACGAAAACACAATACGGTTGCCAGATTTTAGTGCAGTTCTTGACTATTTGATTAAAATTATGGTGTTTTTAAACATAAGTTGACGGAAAAAGTCGGGAGATCTTCAACGAAATCGAAGATGATAATAAAAAAGTGCGCTGTACGTTGTGCAACGCATTGCTTTCCCGCGGGGGCGGAATGCTTTTGCAAGTGCTATGAATTATCATATAATACTAAAGCATAAAAGTCATTTTCAACAAGTTGCTTCGACATGTTCTAGTAGCAACAGCGCAGCGGATATGGTTCCGGCACCAGTGGCTGGGCCATCATCGATTGCCGGGTCATCATCGGCTTCAACTGTGCAACAAACATTGCAGGATTCATTAGCCCTTATGATTGGTGGGCGAAACATAAAACTAAATATGCACATCTAGCCAGAATATTCTTGAGTGCACATGGTAGCAGTATATATAGCGATCGTTTGTTTTCCGAGGCAGGAAATGTGTATGAGGAGAAAAGAAATAGGCTTTTGCAAGATAGAGCTGAAAGCTTGGTCTTCTTGCATCATAATCTACCGCTGCTTGATTTGAAATATTGCATTTTAATTACAAATATTCTTGATTTATCTATGTTTAAATTTATTAGTGCCATAGTTGTGAAAACAACATAGTTTATTCATTATGCATAAGTAAACCCCTTTTTATTACAATATAATTGTAATTTGCTAGTGGGATTATTTCAATTAAAAATTACTGATCTTTTTAGATACTTGATTTTATGTAACTATTAATGCTAGGTTGTATTTGATTACCTGTGTTTAATTATATCTTTGTTTGAGTACCTTACAATAAACAATTTCTAGTAAATATGATTGTTACAATATGGGATTCCTTTATTTTTCCCTAAAGGCTGATTTACAATGATCAATTAAACCGAATACATTCGGCATTTCAACCGAATGATTCGGCCGAATACGAATACCTGAAATTCTGCCGAATACGCCGAATACCGAATATAAAACGAATATTCGGCGCATCTCTAAATAATACCCCTTGGTGAGACTGGTTGTCAGACTTTCGGGCTTCTGACGACACGTAACGGCTCACAGATACACGAATGATAGCCGGGACCAACGGCTTGACGAGCTTTTCGAAGCACGGAAGGATCTCGGTATGTAAAGATGATCACCCATCCACGGACCAACCGCGGCAAGCGTAGCTTAACTCGATCGGCCCGTGTGGCTGTTATTACTTAGCCATGAGACCATTAACAGTCACCTAACCATATATCTTTATTTTTATTATAACCATAGATAACAGAAGAGGCCTAAACTATGTTTTTCTATCACATACTAGTATTACGAAATTGTGCATAAAAAGAAGCACAAAACATATCCTCTGTGGGGAATCGAACTTAGATTTCCAAAGCAGTCGCCGAACCGCTAAGTTATTTGCTTTGTTGAAAGTTGACTAAAGGTGTTCTTATATATGCCATGATTGACTGATACTATGCTCCATAAAGGTATAGTGTGATGATAATCATTTAAAAGGTTAAACCTGTAACTATCTGCAATATGGCTCGTCTTTTTACAATTTGTAGTAAAAGAAGAATACGAACAGAAAGCAATATTGCTCATCCCCCGTAGCATATACCGTGATAATTTATAGCCTATAGACTGACCAGACTTAGAAGGAATATCTATGCAAAGGTTGAACAAAATCTGCGTGATGCTAGAACACATGCAGACAAGCAGACAAAAATTCTAAAAAAATATATTTTCCCAGACCTCGTAGTAATGATATTTTTTTCAAAAAAATTCTATTATATATATAGTTTTCACTTCGCTACGATTTAATGTAGAAGGGATTTCTTGTGGGGCTTTCAGAAAAATGGCAACGTCGTAAATAGTAGTCAAATATATCACTGTTTTGATTATTTTGACACTATTTCTGTTTCTGTACAGAGATAAATAGACCCGGCTATTGATATACATATAACTTATGTTGGTGTGGAGTGTCGTGTTTTTGAACATATGTATTTGTCGCCAGATAGCCTTTTATACTGATATAGACAATATTGAGGACAAAATGGCTTGGGATTCTGCTCCAATTGTAACACATTGTGTTCTTCTTGCAATTTTAGACACTGATGAATATTATTTACATAATGACATGAATACATTTACTCTGTTATGTTGTACTATTATTTTAATTATTGTGAATGTGAGGAAATGGTGAAGGGTGGGCGTTTTGGGGGAATGTCTTGTGTAATTTTGACGTTCGAAAAGTGCTGATTTAAAAAACAAAAGTTTTAATAATTGTCTGGCAGTAGATTAGTTTATGCGTCCTTCCACATTGTCCTTTCTTCGGTATTGTTCGTCGAGTCGTTGAGCTCCTTAAGTTCTGAGTTGAGCTACACGATTACTGACAAATATGTGTGCAAAAAGGACTTAAAAAAAAACAATTTACAGAAATAAATATGATTTATCATCATTGTTTCGTGCAGGTTGTGCAGACGGGCTGCACTCGCTGCGCGGGCCGGTGCGCCTGCAGTGGCAGGGCGGGCCGCCCGTGCGCGGCGCCGGCGTGGCGCTGGGCGCGGGCGCCGCGGGCCGCGCGCTGCTGGTGTGCGGCGGCGCGCTGGCGCACGCGGGGCTGCTGGCGCTGGGCTCGGCGCTGCGCCGGGCCGCCGGCCTGCAGCCCGCGCTCGACGTGTCGCACGTGCAGCTGCCGGACAACACGCCGCCGCATGTCATGAAGGTAATGAGTAATCCTTTGCTTTATCTTACTTAGGTCCGCTTACACCACAAATCACTAAATGACGGAGACAGAATAATGAGAGTCATTACTACTGCGGCTAAATAAATGTACACTTTCTGTAAAAGTTTTTAAATAAAAAATATTATTGTTATAATGTTTTAAATATGATTAGCATTATTCATTAAACGCATTTAGTAATTTGTGGTGCAAGTGGGCCTTAATCTATTGTAGCAGCCTCGTTTACCCGAGAAGAAATTCTCGAGGTGATGATTCATATGAAATACGTAGGCTCGTAGAATCGCCCAACGGTTCTCGGTTTATGGTCGAGATTACTTTATGGTTTAAGTTAAAGCTATACATAAAAAAAAATCTCCAAAACAACCCATTTTGGACCCCAAGTTATCGGGATCAAAAATATTGCAAATTAGCTCTAGTATCACCTGTTAAAAAAATGCACCAGCATAGATATTCACAAAGGTACGATGCGAGACCGTATCCACAACGGCACTTGTTCGATAACCTGATTTCTGAACTGAAGGACTGGCAAAACTCTATTCACAGATCCGTGTGGAAGGTCATTTCATTAACCGATTGTAGGCGTGTTAATGAAAATGGTAGTAAACAGATAATTGTGGTAAAAAATTAAAGTGGTACATAAATTATTTTTATTGGGTATTTGATTATGTGCAACTATACATCATCACACATCGTGTCATTCATACATCGTGTCACTATTAAAAAAAAAAAACAGTAAGCAATGATTTTATTAATAAACAAAATTTACCTGATTTCTATTAACTTGTTTTGTAAACTTCAACTTCGATTGCATTTTGAAATTGGAATAAATGTGAACAAAAAAAAAAAAACACTAACTTGGTTACTATGAAAAAGAAGTTTACAGAAAAATGGGTGTGTATTTTATCATTGTGTAACAATGAATATTATTTCTTGTTAAATTGCTCATTGTCATGTTTTATGACGTAGTTGAAAATGCATATTTGCAGAAAAGAGTGTCAGTGGAGCAGCGGCAGATGTTCATTGCATTCATGACAATGACATGAGGCCATGTCTCAAGACCGAACACGCAGCACACACAAAAACAAAATCTGCTAGACTAACCACGTAAAAATAGAACCACGAACTCAAATAATTTAAATCAAATTCTAGAAAATAATTACGTAGGTGGTTACATTCGTACGTAACACCCTAAGTGTTACGTACGAATGTAACCACCTACGTAATTATTTCAAGTTAATTATTTAAAATTACATAAATATACTGTATTTTTTTTTCTCAAAATACAAGCTGACTTAGCTGGGTAGTTGGTAGATCATCTTTTACGTGCTGCTCAACCATCAAACATCTTAAAAAATGTACTTCATAGATTAAGGTTTTGTTGTAATTACTTTCAGAGCGAAATAATTTATTTATTTAAATTCAAAATTGCTTAAAGGTCTTAATCATAATAATTATACCTAAAGATCACATGGACCCTGTCAGGCACAATAAATTAATCAGTTATGAGTATTAGCATGATTTAAAATAAATCAAGTGATAAAGAATTAAAATAATGTGATAATTAAAAAAATCTAATAAAATTACAATCAATAATATCACACTTAAAGTGAATACGTCTTTACAAGTTATACATACTTATCTTGGATCGCATTGCATCGGTCAAAACAATAATAAAACATTACATACCTACATTATGTATCCTACTTACTTTAGATTTTTCTACTTTAGATCCTACTTACTAAATTAGTTTTTTTTAAACAATATTTTTTGTTTACGAGTATATCACTTCCGACAGCAAATACCTGTCATAAGAATCGATGTCTTCATACCGTATTTGGACTATTAAAATGGTACGGTTTCGGAATTTGTTAATAGCGTTTATAGAAGTTCGTCGATAACATTGACTTTCGATACGGCACGAAACCGTATCGTACATTTGTCAATAGCTATGTTATGTCGGTCGAGATACTTATCATTTCTAACGTGACGATATAATCGTGGACGTCCACGGACCACGGCATCACGATAATACAGGGAACTGAAATGTATGGAAACATATGAAGTTGTTTTTAAATTTCCGTGCACGATAAAGTTACAACGTGTACGTTCACGTCCACACATTTTATAGACGTAGACGTCCACGATAATATAGTCACGTTAGAAATTATAAAAGTTTACAATTTCGTGTAAATGAAGCTTTAGTCTTTTTTTTTTTTTTTTTGGGTGGGAAATCATAAAATAACTTCTCCCGCTCTGGGCGGAGCGGGAGGGTGTGTCAGACTCTTACTGACTAAAACCCACCCGTATTCCTTCCTGTTGCCTGTGTTGCCAGGGGCCTCGGTGACCCATAAGTACCTTCCCGCGACCCCGGCAGGCATCGGCCCTAGTGGACCCCTACTTTTGTGCTGACGACATCTCTTTGAGGCGCGCGTGGAATACGACGGGCCGTCGACCCGGGCCTGGTCCTTACCGGACGGTGAGCTACCCATTGCTCACCGTCCGCAAGCCCGCGCCAAGCTTTAGTCTGAAGATGCAATGGGACAGTGCCATTGGTACAGTCAGCGTCAAATAGTTAGTGACACTCAGGGTCTTCAAATAAATAGACGCAACCAAAAAGTCAATAATATCGGTACAAACAAAGTTTCCTTATTGTTGTCAACAATATAGTCGCTCAAAAGGTCGAGACGTTTAAAATGTCATATAGATCGGTTCAGTCAAACCGCCATAAATATGGTAACAGTCATCCCGCCAATGGTATCCAAGCATTATAAGTGTTCAAAAATATGGAACACATTAGAAAAATAAACTAAGGGCGGCCGCACATGTCAGGTACATGATCCGATTCTCCAAATCGGAAACCCGATCGGAGTCCCGCATACAGGCGATTGATTGTATTTGGTTTCTACGCTCTCCAGTCGTGTGCCAGAGCTTGTGGCGATTGTATCGAAGAACGCTTATGAAATTAAAAATAATTTAAAAATCCGGTGACGTGCGTGTCGGACCACGCACAATGAAGGGTTCCATAGTTGGGAAGTTGGGATGAATTTATCCCAAAAACAAACTTAACATTGTAGTTGAAAAACATGTTCTCCCAGTATGACGTTCTTTGACGTTCGAAAAGTGCTGATTCTCAGCCTAGTTTGAATAAATGACTTTGATTTGATTTGATTTGATATGTCTGTGGAATTAGGTACATCACAGAGCACAATAAGACAACGCCTGCGAGAACATTGGTTACGCCATCGTATTCCTGCTAAAAAGCCTATATTAACACCGAGACTTAAAGGGCAGCGTTTATAATTCGCACAAAATTATTTAAATTTCAATTTTGATATTGTGATCTTTGTAGATGAAAAAGTTTTTTGTTCGTCTGACCAGGGACGCTTATCTCTATACCAAACATCGAACACAAGGTATGATGAAAGAAATGTCCTCCCTAACAACCGCAGTGGCCGAATCACCTTAGGATTTTGGGGATGGATGACCCAAAGCGAACCAGGAGAGCTAGTCGAAGTGGGAGGAAGAATGAATGGCCCCCGATACAAAGACATTCTCGAAAACGTTTTGCTTCCAACAGCCAGGATTTTTATGCCCCATGAAAGGATTAGGTTTGTCCATATAACAGTTCCGTGCATAACTCCAGAGTTGTTAAAAATTACTTGGATGGTAACATAGACCTGGAGTTAATTTCGATGCCGCCTCATAGTCCCGACCTAAACCCGATCGAAAATTTGTGGGGCAAAATGGTTGAGGTATGGGACAGTAATCGAGCACGAACCACTGCAAATTTAAGGACTCACGTCGAAGAAGTTTGGGAGTCCATGAGAGGAGACAATTTTTGCTATAATGCGGTACAATCCATGCGAAGACGTCTTTCTGACGTAATTCTAGAAGACGGTGGCTATACACGATTTTAGTTAAAAAATAAAGATAATTAGAGCAAAAATGTTTTTGTTTATTTTTACATCCGATGAGAGTTCTGTACGTTCGAAAGTGACTTGATCGAAAGTGCTAATTTTGTCGTAAATACGGAATGTGATCATTAGAATTAGGTACAAAAGTTAAATTAAATACGAAATAATTTCTTATTAATATAAATTTGTGACATGAACATGTTATTGAATCATAGTTATGCACTCTTGCTCTATGAGATATATTACTCATACTAATTATCAATGAGGTTTACATCTATTTCCAGTCAGCTATTTATTGCTTACAATATATTATTATCGTAAACGGCTATACATGAAATTATTTACAAAACAAAAGACATGTCTATGACGTCATGCTCAAAATGAAAATAATAGCGGAAGTTTCTATCACTTTCATTTTGTGAAATGTTGACGTGAGAAATAATACACACATCAACACGGTCTAGGGATATTTCATACTCAATTAAATAACTCGAAAAGTACTGGCCGCATTGTAATCTTTCATACACCGATTTGTTTGTAATTTATCTCAGACTAATTCCAAATTCAAATTTTTGAAAATTCTTTTGTTTCGGTGGCATAAAAATGTCTTGATGTGTAGGAGAGGGAATTTTCATTTGTGCGAAATTTAGAAAACAATACGAATTACGTTTAGTTACAGTTTTTTTTTCATTTTTAAACGAAAGATAAAGTTAAAATTGAGGTATTGTAGCCATGCAACGCCAACATTTGACGAGGGCGGAGATGTTACGAGCTGTGGGAATGCTGGAAGCTGGGTCTGTTCAGCGTAATGTTGCTGAGGCCATAGGGACCCACCAAAATGTAATTTCAAGATTGTGGACACGCTATCGTGCCACAGGTGAAGTAGCGGAGAGGCACCGGGGGCCAAGTCGCATCACTACCCCCAGACAAGATCGATTTTTGCAAATTACTGCGCGAGCTCAACCAAATGCAACGGCGACTCAATTGATCCAAAGGCTGCGAGTGGAACACCAAGTGCTTGTGAGTGACCAAACTGTAAGAAGGCGACTGCATGAAAGCAATCTACGCTCTCGTAGACCACTCCGGGTCCCACCTTTACGGAGAGACAATAGTGGACGACGATTAGAATGGGTTCGGAACCACGTGGACTGGGGCCGTGAGCAATGGTCCAATGTGCTGTTCACGGATGAATCCAGGTTCGGCTTCCATCCAGATTCACGAAGGACGCGTGTTTGGCGAGTTCCTGGACGATGGAGCCGTCTTCAGAACCCTCAGGAAGTTCACCCATACCAAGGAGGAACAATTATGGTTTGGGCAGGAATTCGTCTTGGAGGACGGACGGATCTCGTTTGGGTGCGGGGCAATATGACGGCAGAACGATACGTCCAACAGGTGCTGGGGCCCGTAATCTTGCCCCACAGAACACAAATGGGGCAAGATTTCCTGCTCATGCACGACAATGCCCGGGCACACACGGCGAGAACGGTAGCAGCTTGGTTACATACACACAATGTTAGGGCCTTAGACTGGCCTGCTCAATCGCCAGATCTAAATCCCATTGAGCATGCGTGGGATATGCTGCAAAGAAGAGCTCTGAAGGAAGTTCCTGAAAATCTGGCTACAGAAGATCAACTTTTTGCGCACCTCAGAAGGACATGGGACAATATTCCGCAGCAAGACATTGACAACCTTGTTCTGAGCATGCCGAATCGTTGCCGATGTGTTATGAACATCATGGGCGCTTTCTCAGACTACTAACTTCAAGTTTATAAACACAAATTTAATGATTTTTCTATTTTTTTCAGTTTTTACTCATAAATTAAAAGTTAATTCATATACGGTTTCCGTCTATGCTTAATTTTTTTTCCATTAAATCCTGAAATTTTAATCGAAGTACCTTAACCATTATTAAAAAATGGTAGAATATTAAATAACGTATCTTTTAAATATATACATGTCATATAAATAATTAACACATTGATAGTAATTCGCTTTTTTAAAAATATCCCTAGACCGTGTTGATGTGTGTATTTTATATAAATAGCAGTAAAGTTTATTTTTCTAATGTGTTCCATATTTTTGAACACTTATAATGCTTGGATACCATTGGCGGGATGACTGTTACCATATTTATGGCGGTTTGACTGAACCGATCTATATGACATTTTAAACGTCTCGACCTTTTGAGCGACTATATTGTTGATAACAATAAGGAAACTTTGTTTGTACCGATATTATTGACTTTTTGGTTGCGTCTATTTATTTGAATACCCTGAGTGTCACTAACTATTTGACGCTGACTGTACATCGTGACATATTTCGATATCGATCAACCACACTCTAGCTGCACCTCTATTTATTTATTTATTAAGGAAAAACAAACTAACATATTACAGTGTTATAACAAGGCTTACATACTAAACTGTGATAAATATGCTACCCACTACGTTTTCCACAGATTACTTTAAATACTTACTTTATAACTAGAGAGACATATAGTGTATCATTTAAATATATATATATATATGATGTAAACTAAAATTACAGTTAATTATAATTTTGATGCACAATATACAAAACTCACGCACAATAAATACAGAACTCATACACAATATACATAAACCGGGCCACAGTACTTATGAACAGATATGCATACATTACAAGTTCGAAGTTCTATACAACATGTTGTTTTGCATCTTCGTCAAATTTCAGGAGGCTGCTATGAAAGACATATATAATCAAATAAAATTACGATACCTGCTCAATAATTAATACATACTTGTTTTTTAGTTATTTAAGTTTGACAGTATTTTAGATTGTAACGTTGTCGCTACTTTCATTTAGATAACAAAATGACAACAATAAAATGTTAAGTCAAACCACAGACATAATAATTTAAGGACGTCCTAGCCTCCTAGGTTACTAAACAACATATATTAGCTGTAGCGGTTGGCATAAAAAAGTGGAAGTAACGATACAACGCTACAAGATCACTAATAAAAAATACATTTTAATAAATTTACCAATGTATTCTGACATAAACTTTCTCGTTTAATTCAGTACTATGTGTAATTCGCAGGCTATCGCGGGTGACAGCGTGGAGGGCCCGTGCGTGGCGGTGGCGTGCGGGCGGCGCGTGTTCCTGCTGCGGTACGACGCGTCCACGTCCGAGTTCAAGATCGTGCGCTCGCTCACCGTGGACCGACCAGCCAGCTCCCTCCTTCTCACTACCAAGATCCTGTTCATCGCCGGAGAAAAACCCCTCAAAATAAACCTACCCTCCGGCGCCCTAGAAGCGTTCGGTATGGACGAGCCCACTGTAGCTGCCGCCGCCAAAAAGCACTCCCCGCCCAAGGCCTTCCTACTCATCAAAGAGAAACCAACAGAAATTCTACTCTGTTACGCGGAGTGCGGGGTATTCGTAGATGAAAACGGAAAACGAACGCGCAACGATGACCCCAAGTGGAGCACAGCCGTGTACAGCTGGGAGTTCGTCAACCCCTTCCTGTATGTGATCGGAGACGACAAAATAACCATCGTTTACTTGAACGACGACGCGTACAGGATGCCGCCCTGTACGTGTGACACTACATCGCTAGCGTCGACCGCGTCAGACTGTTACTTGCCCGAAATATTCACATTGAAAATAAACGAGCCCACGCTACTGGGCACGGCACCCAAAGGGATCATTGTACGCTCCAAACATGACAGCGGATACAACGTCTCAATCATAGATGGGCTGGCGGCCTTCCGGAGCGTCGGAGCGTCCGTCGAGTCTCTAGCCACGATATCAGACTCGAAGGGATCCTCCACTGACTTAGCGCAATCGCTGACAGATTTAACACCACAGGACGTATCACAAGAAAGTGTCGAAGTGACGACAGGTTTCTTGGCAGACATCAGGAAGCGAGCGCGTCAACTACGTAAGAAACACCGTAAAGAGCAGACGCCCGATGACGTCATCAAAGAAATATTGACAACGGAGGTCGGTATGAAGCGTATGACGAATGGTAGGAAGTCTCCCGCGACTATTTCCGAGTTCGATTCCGACTCGGAGTTGGACGACAGTGAGGACAAGCCGGACTCTCCGAAGGGCCCGGCGGACCTGTGCGCGGAAATGTTCACGAGACAAGTACGCTTCCAGTGATATTTATATTGCCAGTCAAACTCCAGAGAGTAGTTAGTCTGATTATACAGTCGTATATCAAGTGTAACAAGTGTAAAAAGACCCCATCACTAAGCCGAGAGTCATGTAATCTCCCTGTCATTGCATTTTTTTCTACATACATACATGTCTCTGCTTGGGAATCGACTTGTTATGGAGGCAAGTCTTTAACTACTCTTTTTTTTTTTGTTACTATTATGTTTTGTTTATGTTTGAAATGTACAATTACCAATTATACCGGCGGTATTTTTTTATTGTATATTTCAAGCATTTTCTTGTTCTGTCGAATGGTAAGCCACGCCTGATACGCGTGTCTCAGGCCTGAAATATAAAAAAATGCATCCAGGGCGCATGCATTGTCCTGTCAATGTCACCTTTACATTCTGCGCTTTATTTAACAGCGGTTATTCATACCAAAAATGTCGTTTCCCAACAATTATGATTGCATGTACAGAATGCGTAATTTCGTTTAAAAAAACGAGCGAGCTTTACGGTAGTCGCATATGTTGTGTAACATCTGACATCTCAACTTGGTAATAAGCAACTGAGCAAACGGCGACATAGATTAACCTCAAAATTTAAAAGCTTAAATACTGAAATATTTTGTTGAATAATTATATTCATTACTAGTGGTTGAAATTGGAACCCTCTACTTACAATATAATATAGTACCTACTAAGTCCATGAGTACTCTAATTCCATGCTATTACAGAATACTTACTAATTCAATGCTATTAAAAAGTACTTACTTATTCCACGCTCAGGCTGTCCTTTCCTGAATTTTGCGAATGATAATAAAAAAATGTGAAGACCGCAGGAATCCGCTGGATGCGGGAAGCACAAAACCGGTCGAAGTGGCGGTGCTTGGGGGAGGCCTATGTCCAGCAGTGGACGTCTTTCGGCTGAAATGATGATGAATAAAAAAAAACGAGCGAGCCTTACAATAGTCGCATATGATGTGTAACATCTGACATCTCACCTTGGTAATAAGCAACTGAGCAGCGACAGAAATTAACCTCGGAATTTAAAAAAGCTAAACACTGAAATATTTATTCGAATAATGAATAAAATTATTCATTAATATTGGTCGGACTACCACTAGTAATGAATAATTTCGATTGATTGAAATTCGACCCCTCTCTATTTACAGTCTATATAGTACCTGTCTACACACTTTTTTCACGAAATTACTGCCACAAAAAGCAAGAGGAAAGATATTTCAAAAATATTAAAAAAAACAGTACTTATAAGCGTTTTGGTGATGTGTTCTTTTACACCTTGCATAAAGCTTTTATGATACAGGAAAACAAGTGTATGTACCTGAGAGATGAATGTTTAGTGCAGGAGTGAAGTCAACGAAGTAGATTGTTAGTATTTTAATAGTATTTTTAATTTGAGGCGTTAATAATGGGGTTTATTTATAAACGTTGATTAAAGTTAAGAGACGTTTAAACGTCATAAATGTATGGTTAAACAGTCGCTAATCATGAACAATCTTTACGCAACATTTATAAATATAGGGGTTAATGTTTGATAGCTAATATTTAATTATTTATACCTTGCCTTAGCAGCTTAATTTTACTTTTAAAGCATAACCGTATTTGCATATAATTACGTACTAATATTATGTACATTTTATTTATTACATAATTTAACTTTATTTTCTATGGTAAGGAACACATTTATGTGGTTTTAAAGTCAATATTGATTGGATACTTAAAATGTATTGGTATGATTATTGAACGGAATAAAAGAAACCTTTTAATATAATAATTATTAGTGCATTGTCTACTTATTTTACTGTGATTTTATTACTGACTGGATTTCTGTTTAGATTAGTTTTAAATGTAAGTGAACTTTGTTTATGTAACATGACATGTTAAAATATATAATTTGTAAAGTATCGTAATTTTTATTTCGACTTAAACCCAACACTACTGGCAAGCTAGAAAACCCTACTTTATTACAGCAAATAGTCATCCATTAATTTATAAATGGACATCTCGGGGAGTGTCATACAAAATAATGTAATTGTCAACCCCCCAGGTTGACAATTACATTATTTTGACCGAGCCTGTGGTTCTCTGAAGGGTTAGTTAAGTACGCCTTTGTACCATATCACACAATATGGTACAAAGGCGTACTTAACGAGAAGTTTAAATAAATAACACTGCACCAGTGGCGAAAGCACCACATAACACGATTCAAAATTCAAAAAACATAGTTATAACAAAAAAAAACAACATCACGCCTTGATTCCCCGAAGGGTTGGGCAGAGGTGTACCTGTAGTACACCTACATTTCGCCAGTTATGTTTAAGTCCCATGTAATAGGGGGCGAGCCTATTGCCATCAACCGGGTACAAATCCAGACTCACTACGGGTATTTAATTCACCATAACATTCAAACAGCAAAAAAAAACCCGGCGCCAAAACGTCATAATCGGGAACTAAAATCCTGTTATGATCAATATAGGTCACGTGGCACCGCTTGATATGGACGAGAGCAAGCCGCTGTACAACGAGTTACAATAGAGACATAGAAAAAATGCGCCCACGAGACCGAGATGGAGGAATATTGCACATTTTATGTAGTTTATACCTGTTCAACTATATTGTATTCTATTCTCTATATTCCTATAATATTTTTAGAGTGATAGTCTAACTAAACTATAATATAATGTTTTAAAGAGAAAATATTTGATTTTTGTGTGTATGTTTATTTCTTTGTAATGTTAACTCAAAAAATACTATAAAACACAAGATTAAAAAAAAAAAATTGGGATCCCTACGAAATTTGCAATAATGTAACCCCTCGCTGATAATGTAGCTTTCAATAGTGGTGAAAGAATGTATTAAATAAAAATCATTATTTGGCGTGTGCTGTAAAAACTATTGAATAATGTACTACATGTTTAAAGTACCCACCAATAAAGTACGCGAGGCTACGTCTAACTATTATAGTTAAGACTGAACCGTTTTTTGTTCAAGTTAGTCAAAAGTACAGATGGCTTAACACAGGATTTACTTTACTTTTAATTCCGATATTTTCCGACATCCACGCTAGCGAAGCCGTAGGCCAAAGCTAATACCTGACCTAATACCTGTGGGCCTAATATACACTGGACAGCAAATAAACCGAGCCACCCGCTACCTAGGCACTCTAATTCGATTTTCTCAAAAACTAAAAAACCTACAATTATCAAGTTGTACCTACAGAAAGTGCGTTTCATGGTGATTAAAATGGAAGGAAACTCATTGGGTTTAATCAATATTTCAGTGTTTATTAAGGATTTTACAAAGAAGAGTCGTTTTCCAGTCGTGACAATCGTTAGTAATGATAAAGTGAAAAAAAAAATTAAAGCCAAAAACACAGATAAAATCAAAAAAAAGTATTTGATCAATATTTCGTATTCCCTCCCCTTGCTCGGATAACTGCCAGCATCCTTGTATTCATCGACCTTACGAGCCTGACGATAAAATCTTGAGGAATTGTATTCCACTCCTCTTCAATTGCGATTCGCAGCTCTTTTTTTTTTTTTTGAGGTTGGGAAATCATCAAATAACTTCTCCTGCTCTGGGCGGAGCGGGAGGTTGTGTCAGACTCTTACTGACTAAAACCCACCCGTATTCCTTCCTGTTGCCTGTGTTGCGGGGGCCTCGGTGACCCATAAGTACCTTCCCGCGACCCCGGCAGCCATCGGCCCTAGTGGACCCCTACTTTTGTGCTGACGACATCTCTTTGAGGCGCGCGTGGAATACGACGCGCCGTCGACCCGGGCCTGGTCCTTACCGGACGGTGAGCTACCCATTGCTCACCGTCCGCAAGCCCGCGCCTACGGTGGCTGGAAATCCGCCCGAGATTCCCGACGCCCAGGGCGTCTCCTGCGGCGGCTAGGGGCGAGAGGGCGCGATACGTGCCTTTCCCTCAACCGTCCCGCCTCCTTCTTCGCGAGCATTACTGCTTTGCAGAAGGAGGTGACGGCTGCCCATGCCCTCTCGCTCCGTACCATGGCCTGAACCAGGGCCGGACGCGAGAGGTCTCGAGAGATTCGCAGCTCTGGAAGCCTTGTTGGAGCAGGTACCCGGGCTCGAACCCGACGTTTCAGCTCATCCCATAAGTGGTCTATCGGATTCAAGTCCGGGCTTCGAGCTGGCCAGTCCATCGTACGAATGCTGACGTCGCGTAGATACTGGGTCACCACATGAGCAACATGAGGCCGTGCATTATCATGCATCAATTGCATATCCTGCGTAAAGTACCACATGGTCTGCGAGGATTTCAGTAATGTAGCGATGAGAAGTCAGTCAGTCACCCTGGTCTCATCAGTGAAGAGTACATTACTCCACTGCTCTAATGTCCAATCCCTATGCTCTCGAGCAAATTCAAGTCGTGCTCGACGGTGTGCTACCGTTAATGCTGGGCCTGTTGCAGCTCTTTTTGGGGTCAGGTTCCGTTCAGCAAATCTCCTTCTGACGGTATCTGAACTTATGACCACTTGGCGTTCGTCACGCAGACTTTGTTGGACTTGAACTGCGTTGAGTTGGCGATTTCGCAGAACAGTAAGGTGGATATAACGATCATCTGCTGCTGATGTAGCCCTAGGTCTGCTCGTACCTGGACGGCGATCGAATGCTCCAGTCTCTAGGTATCGTCTGTAAACTCGTTCCACCGAAGATCTGCTGATTCGAAGCCTTCGAGCGACTTCACGTTGCGCAATGCCTGCTTGAAGTAATGCTACAGCTTGAGCTGCTTCCTGAGGTGTTGTATCCATTATTAATCGAAAAAAGTAGCAAAAACACGCGCATCTGAGCAAACGATGGACAAAAACTAAAGAAATGATAAGAAATATCCGACTACCCTCATTGTAGAGAAAAAGAACGCTAATTTCAAACTCTGGTGAAAACAGAGCAAATCGTTAGCATTGTGTTTGTTGCTTGATTACAATGTGAGTTGACGGTACTTTCGAATTAATTTGTAGTGAGTTGACGGTACTTTCGAATTAATTTGTAGTCATTTTAATCACCATGAAACGCACTTTTTGTAGGTATAACTTCGATAGTTGTAAGTTTTATACTTTTTGAGAAAATCGAATCAGAGTTCCTAGGTAGCGGGTGGCTCGGTTTATTTGCTGACCAGTGTAGTTGAGTTTATTTCTGTAAAACAGTAAAAATTTTGTTTGTGTAGTGATAGCGTCTTTTTAGTTCTGCTACTTGACTATAGATGGTGTTAAATTCAGCAAAGGAAAGACTTATTTTTAAGCTAATAAATTATTATTTACTTGCTTTTAAAAAATCCAGCTCGTAGTTCGTGTGACGTTTAGCCACCATCTACGACAACTCCACAACTAAGTCAACTTAATGATATTTAAAAAAAATCAAGACTCCTGCAATTTGGGTACAATTGCTCAATATTTGACGATCGACATGTGTAATCATTTTATCAAACAAATGTGTAAGCAACAGACGATCCACAGCGGCGATCGATAAAAATAGTTTGTTTTGTGTGGATAGTTTTGTCGATCGATAAGTGATGTCTAGAATGGAATATACTAGAATCAATTTTATTTTCTTGTCATTTTTGACGTTCAGTAATGGCCTACTTAACATAACTTTGTCTAGAATTCTAGATGTTTACGTTATTTGTGTATTTTTTGGTTCAAGTTGGAAACGTGTGCATTAAAATTCCAACGAAGCAATTAACGGCTCTGACGGCAGAAAGATAACTAGATAGGTACTCCCTTTCTTCTCCTAATTTTTTTTTGTCCGAATCCATAACACGTTTGCTATAAACTTCAGTAACCATAATGTTCAAAAATTCGAAATTTGTATTATTTAGGTATCTTTACTTCTAAAACTATTCTGTCATAATATCGAGTACAATAATCGAGTATAATTGAATCTCCTAATTTTGCATGAAATAAAGTCATATATCCTAAGTATTGTATTATATGTGTATTATTCCGAATGTTCATTTATAGTAAAATGGTTTGCTGCATTTGCTAAAAATT
Source organism: Atethmia centrago (assembly GCA_905333075.3). Lineage (NCBI taxonomy): Eukaryota > Metazoa > Arthropoda > Insecta > Lepidoptera > Noctuidae > Atethmia > Atethmia centrago. The sequence goes on from HG995387.1 coordinate 12,005,990, forward strand.
AGGTTCTATTAACAGAAACGAATCACTGTAAATCCGACTCCACACAGTCTTGTATGCCCTTTTTTTTTTCTTCTTTGGGTGGGAAATCATCAAATAACTTCTCCCGCTCTGGGCGGAGCGGGAGGGTCTGTCAGACTCATACTAACTAAAACCCACCCGTATTCCTTCCTGTTGCCTGTGTTGCCAGGGGCCTCCCTTTAGTACCCTCCCGCGACCCCGGCAGGCATCGGCTCTAGTGGACCCCTACACTTGTGCTGACGACAATTCTTTGAGGCGCGCGTGGAATACAACGCCGTCGACCCGGGCCTGGTTCTTACCGGGCGGTGAGCTACCCATTGCTCACCGTCCGCAAGCCCACGCCTACGGTGGTCGGAAATCCGCCCGAGATTCGGCGTCTCCTGCGGCGGCTAGGGGCCAGAGGGCGCGAAATTTGCCTTTGCCTCAACCGTCCCGCCTCTTCCTTCGCGAGCATTACTGCTTCGCAGGTGACGGCTGCCCATGCCCTCTCGCTCCCTACCATGGCCTGAACCAGGGCCGGACGCGAGAGGTCTCTGTTGCCGAACGCCTCAACGAGGACACGGCAAGAGGCGGCGTAAGGCGTGGGTGACGTGGGCCACCGTCCACGGCCTCGCGGTCCGAAGGGTCTCGCGCCTCGAAGGTTTATGCAATACTTAAAAGCCTCGAAGTTCACGACACTTAAATTAAAAATATTCTTAAATAGCCAATATTAAAAAACTGCCAAGATCTACATTGACCTGCGAGTGGGTGAGACCAGTGACAACCTTACGAATTATATGAAGAATTACAAACAATGATCCCAATTTTACCCAACTTCATTAAAGATGTGTAACAGCTGCTCCAATACATAACAGAGAATAACTTAAAATACATTTACTAAAAATAAATAAATTTAAGACTTAACATAGATATATCTGCATCTAAGCTGAAACAAAATACAATTATTAAAGAGTTCTGTAAGGCTAAAAACGCGAAATGTACCTGGCCCACATCAAATTTAGATCTTGCCCCGCCACTGGACACGGCGGTGCTCTGCCCAAGCCGGGCAGACCTCCACCGTGTCCTCCGGGTGATCCACACGGTAGTGACACCCGGGCGTTTCCTCTCGCCTTATCCGACACAGGAACCTCCCGAAGCTGCCGTGTCCGGTGAGTCAGGCGGAAGGTGAGGACGCCGTGGCGCCTCTCTAGCCACTCCTTAAAGTGGGGACTTAGGGACACGCCGCAATCGTGGCGTGCCCAGCACTGGGTTGCGACAACAGTACTTTCCATGTCGCCATGAGATCCCGCCGGAGCTCCGTCTGCTGTGCCGCGATTTTCGTGTCAGCGAAGTTACGCCCCGGTATTATGCCCTACCCCTAGAGTGTAATTTAGAATCGTGTAGGCGCGGAGGGGCGAGGCGGCCCACGAGTTGAGGAGCAGGTGGTTGTAACGCTTGTCGCCGCGGCTGAGGCAGGCCGGCGAAGCCGGCTAGCAAGACGAAGCTGCGGTGGTGAGCGTCAAACCATCTGCGACGATAAGCTCGCGGGGGACCGCCGGAGCCCCGCAGCGCCGGAGCCGTGACAGAAACCATGCCTGCTGCATGTCAACACCACGCTAGGACTAACTGCTTCTCACACGGATATCTGTACGTCGTTTGCTTCCGCGTCACCAGTCTTTAGTCTCTGTATATTTCGGCTGCTGAGACCAAAACATAGTATATATACAGGGTTACTGGTAACTCGACGTATTCCTTGCAGGACGTCATAGTAGGGTTAAAATGCAACAAATTAAGCCACCAAAAGTTCTACCGAAATTCAGTAGTTTTTGAATTAGTTAAGAGTTTTAGTTTTTTAATGAAAAATCCCAGATTAAACCATTTGAAACCAATTTAAAAATGATTTACGGCGCGACTGTACTGAAATTTAAGTTATTATCATAGTTGACGCCGTAGCAGACCTTTGTTAATAATTAAAAGTTCAATAATGCCTAAAACTTTGGCAAATATCACTAACAAAACATTTAATTTTTTGTAATTTTTGCTATTACTTCATAAAAAATGTAGTCTAGTGCAAAAAAAAATACTACACCTGGTGTACAAATTACTAAGAAAATATCCTTGTCTTATCAGTTATTCAGAAAGGTATGATTGTCAATACTTTTGCATGTGTGCCAGGGAAGAGAAGAGTTTTATGGGGGGCAGGTAAAATTGCGAGACGGTCAACCTATTGTTTCGTATTCGTATTATTCGTAGTTTTTACCTGCGCTTGAACTCCAACCACTCGGGGAGCTTTGTGATTGGTCGCTATTGTTCTCTCGGCATGACAGGGGTGCGATTTTGCAAAATTTGGTCGTCAGCGTTAGTTAGTTTCAACTCTACGTCGCGCAAGCTCGTGTTTTGTTACTGGCTATTTCCCTAACTGTTGCTGCGTATCTTGCTCTTGTGCTGTGCTGTGCCTTCATAAGCGCTGACTATGGCTGCATATTCTAATCCTGAATACGCTGACATAATGTACTGTTACGGACTTTGTGACGGTAACGCTGCTGAGGCGCGGCGAGAATGGTGCCGATTCCCTTGTTCACAAACTGAACTAAATTTAAGTTCAGTGCGTCTTTTTCTTTCTATTTCATTAAGAAAAGGACAGAAGATAAATTTTAGTTTAGTCCTGTCAAATTAATCAGCGCCTGTCACTACTCTGTACAAGTTTAGACGTGATTAAAAACTTGCCTACTAAAATTACGTCAATTTACGTCAAGCGCTGATTAATTTGACAGGACTAAACTAAAATGTATCTACTGTCCTTTTCTTAATGAAATAGAAAGAAAAAGATGCACTGAACTTAATTTTAGTTTAGTTTGTGAACAAGGGAATCGGCGCCATTATCAACTTCGCTTTCCCAACCGCCGACTCCCCCACGTTAGTGTCTTCGGATCGACTTATCGGCGAATATCTGAAACTGGCAGCGTCCAAAGAAGCAGGCAAGTTGACACTGGTCGTTCCCGGAGATACACGGCTGAGGACGAGGAGCTTATTCTTCAACGTTTTATTGACGATCCTAACACATCGACAAACATCGTAGCGCGTGAGCTTGGTATGTCACAGTGGAAAGTCTGGTCTGTAGTTCACTTGTCAGGCCGACATCCATACCATTACCAACCAGTCCAGTCATTAGAAGAAGGAGATCCGCCGAGACGGCTTGAATTTTGTCGTTTTATGCTAAGTGCCGACGCCGACAGCGAAAACTTTTTAAAAAACATTCTGTGGACCGATGAGTCATGTTTTGATCGTGATGGTATCACAAATTACCACAACTTACATTACTGGGCACCGAAAGCAGAAGCAAACCCTAAAAAACTGAAACCAACCGCATCCCAGCGAAGGTTCTCGCTTAATGTTTGGATGGGTATTATTGACGACAAATTAATTGGCCAACATTTTTTTTTAGTGATATTTGCCAAAGTTTTAGGCATTATTGAACTTTTAATTATTAACAAAGGTCTGCTACGCCGTCAACTATGATAATAACTTAAATTTCAGTACAGTCGCGCCGTAAATCATTTTTAAATTGATTTCAAATGGTTTAATCTGGGATTTTTCATTAAAAAACTAAAACTCTTTAACTAATTCAAAAACTACTGATTGTAGAACATTTGGTGGCTTAATTTGTTGCATTTTAACCCTACTATGACGTCCTGCAAGGAATACGTCGAGTTACCAGTAACCCTGTATATATATATAATAGGGAAATTTTATAAGAATAACATAACATCACGCCGAAGGTTTAGGCAGAGATATACCTATAGCACACCCACATTTCGCCTGTTATGGTTAGGTCCCATGTAATACGGGGCGAGCCTAATGCCATTAACCGGGCACAAATCCAGACTTCGGACTGTTACTTAGAAATCCCAGATGAAAAACCCAATAATACCCTTTGGATGCGCAGGGCAACACTTAATCGATAGTTTGGAATTGGTTTCAGTCGATCAGCGCGCAAGCACCCTTGCCTGACCCGGGAATCGAACCCAGGACCTTATGCTGAACAGTAGTACTTGCGACCACAGACCAACGCAGTTTTTTTATGAAAATGTGGCGTCTCCAACACGAACGAAGTCGCGGGCAGAAGCTAGTCTATAAATAAAAATTATTATAAATTAAATTGACTTTTCATGTCCGGCTGTGTGACCGCGTTTTTCTTCTAAACTTCGACGAGGCGTGCTGCACTGCAGCCACCTGGTGATCTAGGGCGGAACTACGTCATTGTGTTGTCAACAAGAGGATAGTTCACAAATCACGTTACACGGAAACTGAAGATGCTGGACTCAAATTATGTTTTTATGATCCTGAATGAGGCCGAAGGAGACAAAAATATGTTATTTTTGTGAGTATATAATACTAGATATTAACGCTGCCTGTGGAATTTAGTCAATAAAAGTAGGGTTACAATTGTTGGAATCTTTTATTTACAATCTTATTACATTTACATAATATGAAGTGGAATTTGGAAAGTCCATGCGAGCACACACCAATACCTTATTATTCAGTTTATATTCGCCACAATCACTACTCGCACAATGCTTGATAGACAGTATCTAATCGTAAACAGTAGTCATGTAATCCCCATATTATTTGGTTACGAATTGTCTTCGAAATTATTAACAAGATGATGTACTTAAAAAGTGTACTACACAAATCTGACATAATAGCAGAGATCTCTTTACACAAATAATGTACAACACAGATAATTATACAGCTCGTTATATCAGACATTCTATGCCTAGTGAATCATATACTTAGACTCAGTCAAAATATCATAATATAATACAAGAATCAGTTGCTGCGGCTAATTTAATAATTACATCATATGTTCACTGGATCTCACATTAAATACAATAAACAAACACATCAGAGTCACACCGACACTCATATTTTACATAAAAATGACAAAAAAACGTTATAAGTTGAGGCAGTTTTCAAAACCACGAGAGGTCCTACACACTTGCGCAGCGGCTGTTACAGTATACGGTAACGACGGAGCCTCGCTCCACCTGTGAGCCGAAATGACACTTGGCTTGTTAGTTAGTCCTTACTTTAATATTATGGAAGATATGAAACTGAACCCTGAACACACATCATATCGTTATTAGCCTGTAGATCTACATCGAGAGGTAGGTAAGGACAGAATCGAGTATATTCTATTATCTTACCTGGCCTAAATCACAACACTAAAGGTTAATTCCAATCGTTGCCGTCGCGTCTTTCATTTACAACGTACGGTTTAATTGATTGTATAGCCTAATAATATATATATATCAGTTCATTGTTGATGTTTATTGCGATATTCTTTATTGCCGACATTACGAAATTTTCTAAAACGTTTTCAACTACCTGCCGTACACCGGTCAATTTATCGTCAAATAAATGAACAAGAACACATTGTTAAAGATACTTCAGATCGCTTGTTTGTAAGGAACTAAATTAATTACGTTTCTTCTACGTTTGAGAACAAACTGACGGATGTAGGCTTGCTTCAGACTATCAGACTTATCCTCGTGATTTCGTGTCCGATGCGGCAAGTTGTAAGCTGAGCGACGGAGGTATGTACACTCAACCAAAGAAGTAGGCATACAGGCAAAAGTATCCAGCTTTTACTACAGCGCCATTATTCTCTGAAAAGTGAGACATAAAAGACTATTCAGCACACTCACAACAAGTAGAAGCAAGTAAGCTGCCTTTATACCGATCTCTTCGTGTCGTGTACCACCCCACAGTACGAGCACGGCACAATGAGCGCCTGCGTTCAGTTGAGGAAGCCGCGACACTGCGCCGCGCCACACAAACAGGGGATCTTCTCGTCCTCTAGCGGGAACTTGTAGTCGTACGTAATCTCTTCGTCGACGCCTATTGGTTGCTTCGAGTATATCACGATCTTCTTCTGAGACTCTATTGTTATGATTTTCGCGTAGCAGTTCGGCTGGAAGGGAGAAAGAGAGACGCTGTCAGTTACTATCATTTCTATAAACGTTTATTCATTATAGCATAATCCAGAGTATAGTTTTTCCATTGCAAGGACTCAGGCATCCTCTCTGTGAGAATGGCCGCGCCGTAATCCACCAAACAGGCTCATTGCGGGTTGGTTGATGTGACCTATCTTTCATTGTTTAGTTTTAGGATTTTTCACGATGTTTTCTTGCCGTTTTAAGAACAGTGGTATATATTTCATTTCGTTTGCTTATGTACAGTAGTTCAATCCACGAGCTCGAAAAAGTGCCATCGCGCATCTTATGAAAATTTTCCTTCGGAATTTTGGCTTTATATAAATATAGATAAGATAAAATTAGGAAAAAGGAGACCGCTATAAACTATACTAATAACTATTCTTCGGCACTTAATAAGTAAAAGTCGTAGAAGTTGGCGATTTAATGCAAATATCACGATCGAAATATAATAGGCCTCTTAATTTCATCAAGAGCTTACGCGTCGCTATAGGAGATAATTAACACTTACATTGCAACTGTGGTTGATGAACCTGGCCAGGTTCCCGCACTTGGTAGCATCGATGATCGTGTCGAGGTCTATCCGGAACAGGTAGGAGCTGCCGATGCCGGTGGCCTCGTAGTGCGCCTCCCGCACGTCGGCCACTATGGGTCGCACCATCTGACCCACATACTCTATCACCATCTCGTCCGCGGCTATAGGCTCCTGGGGAAACAGTTTTGATGTATAATCTGACCAAGATTATGTCTGGACTTTAAAAGAGACTGTGTAAATAGTTACAGTAAGAAAAGTATGCGTTACGGTAATCATCTTCGGAAATACGAACTCGCTATAATGAGATCTAATATAGAGCTGTAAAAACCATGGAAGTACTTACCTATTTTGTGTTACCAAGATAAACGACTCTTTGTAATTCCAAAAAACTTTGGAGTGACAAGGGACGATCTGAGACCGGAGTAGGTATTCCTACAGATAGAAAACATCGTACAAACGCACAATGATAAGTGCACTACTACAAAGTGCGGCAGTACATAGAAGCATCTCCTCTGTGGGGGGTTAACTCTGTGGCGCGACGTTCGTGCTAATTCAGAAATACGAAGATTACCGAATCACATACTTTTTTTGAAAAGGTAAATGAGATGGATTCATGTACAGTCAGTGAATGAAAAAGTTTGAATGAATGAAAATGAAATGAACACAATGAATTATTGCGTGCACTATAAAGAAGAATGAAATTCGAACTGGCTCCCAGTTCGAATCGGTTAAATGTTACGATATGCTGGAAATGGAAGTATTTAAAATCGTTTAACGTTTTCGTTCTTCATTTTGCATTGACTTGAAAAAATTGATTGCCTTTTATACAAGGTGTTGTTTTGGATCTGCAAAACATTTTAGGAGGTAATTATGTTAGTGATTCTCGACCCGAATCAACAAAAAAATAAAAAAGAAATAAAATAAAAAAAGAAATAAAAAAATAATTAAAAAGAAAAGATAAAATTTAAAAATTTCTAAAATAAAAAGTATTATTGATTATTGACTTGGTATCGTATTGTTATACGATTATTTACGAGTTTCATAACAACCTCCTGAAATGTTTTGCAGGTTCAAAACAACAGCTTGTATATCCAATTGTGTGGATGTGGAGTGATCGAAATAGATAGAGCTAATATGCCTAAAGTTCAAAGAACAGAGAAAAAAAAAGTGGACACTTCCCTATGACAATTTTTTTTTCGGAATATATGTTCCGAGTTTCGGGACATTACTTAAATAATACTAAAATTAATAAAGTAAAACAACTTCAGAATTAATTTCCTGTTTTTGCTTAAAAAAACAGTATGCACGATTTTTATTGTTTAAAAAAATACAGGTAATCTCCTTATCCTCCTTATAAGCGCGGAAGCTAATGTAATTTACATACCAGCTTTAATAATTATAACTAACAAGGTAAAGGTAAAAAAAAAAACAATTTTGTAGCTTAAATAGTTCCGAAAAAAAGTTGTCGTAATGCATCTCTACTTTCTTTGTTCTTTTTCGAACTTTAGGTATTTTAGTTCTACCTATTCGGATCACTGCTTATATCTTAAGTATAAGAATAAGTTTTAAATTCCGGATGTTAATTCGCGACATTTATATGTTAAACTCTTCTCCCATAGATCAGATCCCGCTAACGCGGCCAAATGCCATAATAGTAAAATATTCTCTGTAACTTACTTGTGCGAACAGACCCCAGTCGTGGATGCCAGACTTGGCAAACTTCAGCTGCTTCTTTCTGAACTTGAGCTGGTTGAATTTCAACAAATCGGAGTCTGTATCTGTACCTGTTGATGCACAAGAAAATAATCAATAGAAGTATTAATGTTATGCAGTCTGTGACGTTATGCCACTATTTAATCTTTATGTGCGGGTGCTGCTTGTGGTTTACAACCGGCAGCAAGCTCGTCATGCTCCCTTAGATGTCACTGCTTGCGGTAGCGTCGGGGGTCAGTTTGCCTCCTTCCCTCAAATATGGCGATGTAATGGCTGATTTTTGCGTTATGCTCGTGAACGGGTGCTGCTTGTGGTGACTGGTCGTCTTGCTGATCATTGTTTTGTTTTGTTATTAGTAATTAACTGTTTATTTATTTTACTTTGATGGTCCTAGTTCATCATTTGTGACTGTTACGGCTGTAGATATATGTAAGCGGGCACGCCCTTTATACTTGGAGGCTTTTATTTAGGTTTTAAGTTCTGTTTACGTTTTTATCTCTGCTTGAGAATAGTTTCCGGTCTTTTTCTTTTCTTTTTTTTTTTTGTTGTTATTGTGGTGTGCTAGCTGACATAAGGCTAATAATTTAATGTTTTGTGTTTCACGTGATGTAAATTGTTTTACATACTATTGTATAGAATCCATTTTTTTTTCTCTAACTGTACAGACAGCTGTGCTGCTGGGGAGTTTGTTGGCCACTTCTTCTTCCCAGCTAAAGCACTAGGAAGTGGCGAAAGGTGGGCGTTTTGGGGGACTGTCTTATGTAATTTTGACGTTCGAAAAGTGCTGATCCTCAGCCTAGTTTGAATAAATGACTTTTGATTTTGATTTTGGTGACTTGTCATCTTGCTGACCATGGTTTTGTTATTGTTATTAGTAATTAACTGTTTTTTCTTAGATGGTCCTAGTTTATCATTTGTGACTTCCGAGTTACAGCTATAGCTGTGAAGTGTATGTGTGACGGGCGTGCCCTTAAGGCACGCTGATTGCTGATTGTTGATTTTCAGACTAGATTGAATAAATGAGTTGATTTTTTAAAGTTAGCAAGTAACTATTATTATCAGACGATGCTCTCCCACTCATGATGGGCAAACATAACGCCCACAGGACAATTTTATGTCCTCAGATTTTCTCGCACCGCGTATCCGTGTCGTTTCGGAGCGAGATAATACAATAGGGTATTTTACTATATACGAGAAAAAAATCTATAAATATATTATTGAGATAGTTTAGGCAAAAAGGAGTCGGAAAATGTTAGTTTTAGTTCATAAAATAACAAAATAAATTTTAAAATTCAATTCAACGTTTTCAGTTTTTCTAATCTGTTAAAAAACACCATGAAATAGTAGATGGCATCCACTGCGTCCAGCGTTTTCGTCAAACTACGCGCGAAATTTGAAAATGTAAAATTTAAATGCATTCTTATGGCACTTATCGATTGAATAAAAATTTTGTGATTTTTTTTTTGGGGCATATTAGCACTGTAGAATTTAATTAAGACACTTTTCAAAAATGGGTGTAAGACCCTATTATCACGCTATTATTTTCCCATTTCTACGAATCACAATTCGGATAAAAAAATAAATTGGTGAAAGTACTTACCGAACGCAGTGAGAAGTCTCCTCTGGTTGGACCTAGCTTCCCTGGACAGGCCCTGCATCTTGGACGCCTTCTTATCGTCGATATGGTCGTGTAACGCAGTGGCTGAGCTACGACCATGGTGGTACTTGTACTTCGCCTTCAGACGCGCGTCCATTTTGTAGTAGCCTTCTGTTCGCGCCGAACCGCTCGAGTGACCCTGGGACCGAACATGGAAGATTAGGGATGCTGGATTAAAAATGCACGTATAAATAAGACTTCCTGTCTACACGAATACAACATAATATAATATCTGTATTCAGGCAGAGGTGCACCCACAATTAAAAAAACACGCACTCACATTAAATATTGTTAAAAATACTGTTGTTGATCTAAAAGTAGTATCCTAATTGAAAAACCCGAGAACATGTTGTCCTACCTGCTAATAAATCTCAGAACCCCGCGCTTTGCAGTCGTGCGACCACTGGACCAATAAGCCCGTCAACCAGATAATACCAAATGAAATCATCTGTTATAGAACTTTGTTTTTTAGGGTTCCGTACCTCAAAAGGAAAAACGGAACCCTAGGACCACTCGTGTGTCTGACTGTCCGTCTGTCACAGTCAATTTGCTCCGAATCTACTGGACCAATTAAGTTGAAATTTGGTACACATGTGAATTTCTGTGACCCAAACATGGACGTGCAAAGTAAATAAAGAATTTTGAACATGGGGTCACTTGTGGGGACAAATCAGAAAATTAAAAAGAAAAGTTCTACAAACTGTTCCGTGTAACATCAAATGTAAAAGAGTAAGAAGTAATGGTAAGAATTTCAGATGTATTTTTTTATAATTTTAAAATAAATCTTATAAAGTTATTTAAGAAAATATACCCCCCCCCCGTCTCCAAAACCACCGAGACTAAAATTTTGAAAAAAAAAAATACAGAAAATACTTCTTTACTTATAGATTACAAGAAAACCAATAAGAAACCTCTGGTCTTAAAATAACATGGTAAATCTCTCGATATTGTGCATATAAACTTAATTAATTTGCAGTTGGAATGTATGAGGGAACATGTTTTTCAATTACAATGTTAAGTTTGTTCTTAGGATAAATTCATCCCAACTACGGAACCCTGGACAATTGACCGGTTTTTTTTTTACTCGGTAGAAATGTATCGTTAAAAGTAAACCTAATCAACGCACCTGTAAATCCTCATAAATATTATTATGTCGTTTAGACTTCTTCTTCGGCGGCGAGTAACAAACATCTGTAGGCGGGTGATCCACCCAATGCGTATCATTGAGCCAGTAGCCATGCGCGTCTTCAGCCAACAGAGCTTCATACGCCCTTCGCAGATACTCCACATCTTCTCGGTCGATGCCTCGCGTAAGGAATTCGTACATAACTTGCATCTCTGCCATGAGGTCGCGCGCTTTGAATGTGACTTTAGGATACATGGCTTTGTCGTAGTCTGTCTCGTGCGGTTCGTACAGTCTGTGAAAAATATTGAAGCGTTACTTCTGTTTTTGTATAGCTATATGCGATTCTGTGTATCCAGCCATAAATATGGCACATCGAGTTTAATCGGTCAAGGACAGCTAATGAGGCACAATTGATTTTCTATTGTTTGATTCCGATTGGAGACGCGCCGGGACTTCACAAGTTAAGAAAATGTTCGGCTTTGTAATCTGCGTTCGCAATTTTAGATGTAAACGTATGTATGAGTTTTTTTTATAACTTTAATACCTACAAATAAACTTATAAAGTTCAGTTTGCGCTACAACTCCATGTTTTATGACTTTTCAAAAGTACTAGTTGTGCTAAAATCAACTTAATTTACATTTGCATAAAGTTGATATTTGTTCAATTGGATGCAAGGATATGAAGTCAGAAGTCCGTTCCACTATCAGAGTCTAAGAAAGTGGACCGTACTTATGTAAAATACAACCAATAATATTCTAAGTTTTAAAATAATAACACATAACATAACATAACATAACATCACGCCTTGTTTCCCCGAAGGGTTGGGCAGAGGTGTAGCTGTAGTACGCCCACATTTCGCCAGTTATGTTTAAGTCCCAAGTAATAGGAGGCGAGCCTATTGCCATCAACCGGGCACAAATCCAGACTCCAGGCTGCTACTGAGAAATTCCAGATAGAGAAACTCAATAACACCTTGCCCGACCTGGGAATCGAACCCAGGACCTCATGCTCAGCAGTAGCGCTTAGCAGCCATTAGACCAACGAGGCAATCAAGTTAAAATAATTATCAGGTAAAAAATTAAGTTAGATTATCATTGCTTATTATGTCTTATAGGCTAGATCAGGGATTCCCAAAGTGATCGATATGGACCCCTTGGGGTCGAAATCGGTTTCCTAGGGGTCGACCTAAACGAAAACTGATTTTTGGGGTCAACAAGGTCCTAAGTTCGACCCCTATTAATTAACAGAAGTTCTTATTTTAAACTTTCAAGATACTGTATAAGTTGTGTTACGTGTACCAACTTGTTGTAACAATAACTAATATTTTAGTAGGAAGTATCATTGTTGTACTTTTAAAAAACTCGACAAGTCGATTAGCGTGCACAAGTTCGTACACACGGCTTCATAATTATGAAGCTATACATTCCCAGTATAAGCTGACCTTTAATTGCACGGAAATCCTATACGATGCGAGATCAACTTATACTGGAAATGTATATCTTGATATGTAGCAGTGTGTACAAGATGAAAAAAATTGGCTGAGGTATCAGTTTATTTTGGAAAAGGGGGTCTCTTGCCCAAAATAGTTTGGGAATCCCTGGGCTAGATTGTAATTAATTATTAAGGACCAGCGGGGCAACTGCATAACACACATGAAATGACAATTGATCGCAATAGGTTTCACTTTGACAGTTCAACCACGTTCATTGCGTTATTTACGTTGTTCATCACACGAACTTTACAAACCTATGAATCAATAAATTAGCAATATGCTTCAAAAATTTCGGATTGTAATTCAAACTGTGTTACGCAATTAGGGTGCTGGTTCTTATCAATAAAGGATTAAAAAAGTAATCATTCTAAAGCTCGATTATACATTTGAACGCAGAATATTGTACATACTTGTTCTGTATCTCGGCCAGTTTCTTAGGCTCGTGTTTCCTCTTGTAGGGTCGCTTGGCGTCCTTCTTACTGGGCTCCCTCGGCACCTCTGTCTCCTCTTTTTCCTTCTCATCTCTGTCTCTCCCTGTCTCCTCCGGTGGCGGCGACACCGCGCTCTCTGGTTCCGCCATCCACGTGTAACCTGTTAACATGAAGCGTTTATATGTAGTAGATATTATTGGGAAGCGTAGAGGCTACGCCGTCGTAGCAGTGAGCTACGCCGTAGCGCTACGTGAGCGTTGGAGACGTAGATTTTGGACTACGTTAGTAGGTTAGGGCCGTCAAACAGATGAACATTAGGAAAGACGTGTTCTTGAGTGGTGCCCACGAAGGCCAAAATGCAGTATGGACGCCCTCAGGCTACTTGGAGCGACGATTTTCGGGGTATGATTGGTCATTAACCATGTGATAGTTCTTTTTCGCATGTAAATGAAGAAGCCTGTATCCAGTAGCGAACTCGTATAAGCCGATGATGAGTAGGCTTATATGATTTTAGAAACGAATATTATTTGGAATCATCGACACGACGAAGAAGTAGACTGTGGTGTTCCTTGTTTAAAAATCCCACCTAAAACTTCTCGAAAATTCTGTCTCCAGTATTATAGAAAGTTAGTGGTCATACCGTGATCATGCTGCAGATGGTTGGAGGGCCTCCTGTCGGGCACGTCGTCGGGCGGCGGGCGGCAGTACGAGTGGTCGAGCGCCACCTGCGACGCTTGCGACGCCTGCGACGCTTGAGATTGCGGCGAAGACGTCTCTGATAGCGCGCTGCTTGCCTGGGGAATGAGAGTTGTATTTTGTATAATAATAGAAACGGAAGACGAAAGTGTCAGTGGACATCCCGATGTCAAAAAAGTTCATATACATTTTCCGAGCACATTATGAAATAGACAATTTTATAGACACAATTTTCCGATGAATAGACAGTGTTCCGAGGTTGTTTTTGTCTATTAAATGATGAAATGAAATGATTGAAATGAAATGATGAAATGAAATGATGATGAAATGAAATGATTTTATTTTCTGTAAGTAGGTTTATACAAACACTTTTACACGTCAATCATACTTAGAAGAAAAACTAGATGAGCTCGGCGTTTCCTATCTGACTACTCTGAGAAGAAAGGCCGAAACAAACTCAGAGGTCACAGTCTCTTTTAAAGTCCAGACATAATCTTGGTCAGATCATGTGAAGACCATGTAGATTGGTGTCTGAAATGGTCTTTTGAGGAAAAAAAACCACACAGATTGAGTGGACCTATCCAGTCAGTGCACGCATTTGTCAGTAATCGTGCAGCTCAACTCAGAACTTAAGGAGCTCAACGATTCGACGAACAATACCAAAGAAAGGACTTTTGAGTAGGCCGCATAAATGACTCAAACTGCCAGACTAAGATGAAAACTAAATGAGAGAAATAATAAAAACAATAATCCACATAGTCTTCACATTCACAATAATTAAAAAAAAAGAATATAATACTTCAAAAAGTAAATATTAATGTCATAGTGTATAAGTATAACAAAATCATCAATGTCACGCTTAGTATAAAAATAGATTTAGTATAAAATTAGTTTGTTGCCTGGGGGTACATTGGAGTAGCTTAATCAATCCCAAGCCTTTTTGTCGTCCAAGTAGTCTTTAACTTTATAGAAACCTTTTTGACAGAGTTTCTGTTTAATAAATGATTTAAATTTATTGAGGCTCAGTTCTTTGACATGGCTTGGGAGTTTGTTGTAAAAACGTATACTTTGGCACTTAAATGAATTACTAATTTTTTGGAGCCTAGTCTTGGGCACAATAAGTAAGTCTTTGTTTCTAGTATTTATGCTATGAATGTCGCTGTGTCTAGAATATAGGTTAATATTCTTTTTGACATAAATCAGGTTCTCATATACATATTGAGATGCGACTGTCATTATGTTTATATCCTTAAATGTAACCCTCAGTGAATGCCTACAACTTAGGTTATAAATTGCTCGAATGGCTCGTTTCTGCAGCACAAATATAGCCTGAATGTCGGCTGCATTTCCCCACAGCAAAATGCCGTACGACATTACACTATGGAAATAACTAAAATATACTAATCGAGCTGTTTCTACATCAGTCAAATGACGGATTTTATACACCGCGTAGGCTGCAGAGCTTAGCCGCTTCGACAATTTGGTTATATGTGGGCCCCACTGTAGCTTTGAGTCCAAAGTAATACCTAAGAACACAGTGGTGTCCACAAGATCCAACTCCGCCCCATTTACTAGTACATTGGTTTTTACCTGCTTAACGTTAGGTGTCAGAAATCTAATACATTTGGTCTTTTTCTCGTTTAAAAGTAAATTATTAACACTAAACCAATGTACTATTTTAGAGAGAGCATTATTTACATCATCAGTAACTGTCTGTTGTCGTTTAAGCTTAAATAAAAGTGATGTGTCATCTGCAAATAACACTATTTCATGACTGTTCTTTATAAGGCAAGGTAGGTCATTAATATATACGAGAAATAAAAAAGGGCCAAGAATTGAGCCCTGCGGAACTCCCATAGTGACAATAGAACCCGGCGATCGCTTACCGTTAACGTCCACTCTTTGGATCCTATTATCCAAATAAGAAATAAGAAGATCCAAGGCAGTGTTTCTAACACCATAGTGATGCAATTTCCTGACCAATGTATCATGAGAAACACAATCGAAAGCCTTAGATAAGTCACAAAAATTACCTAGGGCATCATGTGACTTCTCCCAAGCCTCAAAAATATGTGCAAGAAGTTCCACACCAGCGTCGGTAGTCGATCGACCCTTTGTGAAACCGAATTGTTTACTGTTTAATAATTTATGTTTATTAAAATGTCTTTGCAATTGATCTAGCATCAATTTTTCAAATATTTTACTAAAGGTGGGAAGCACAGAAATTGGTCTAAAGTTTGTGGGGTCTGATGTGCTGCCCGATTTAAACAAAGGTATTATTTTACTACTCTTCATTAAGTCAGGAATTACACCACAGTCAATACATTTATTAAAAATAATTGCCAATTCAGGCGCTACAGTGTTAATTATGCATTTTGCAACCTCCACAGAATTTCCCCATAGATCAGCTGTTTTTTTAACATTGAGTGTATTGAAAGTTTTAATAATATCCCGAGCACTAACATAGTCGAAATTAAATTCATGGTTACAAATATCAACATTTTCATTCAATATGGACTCAGCAACAGTGGGTGATGAATTTAAAGATTTAGTGGTTGAGACTGGGATATCTGCAAAGAAATTTTCAAAAACTGTGGCAACCTCTAAATCCGTGTTAATAACTGTATTGTTAATATTAAGGCTGTATTCACAATTACGCTTCCTATCCCTTCCAGTCTCATTGTTTATAATTTCCCAAGTCGTTTTTATTTTATTTTGACTCCTTTTAATTTTTAAACTTAAATATCGACTCTTAGCTTCGCTACAAACTTGTTTAAATAATTTGGAATAGTTCTTAACATATTGATAAAATTCTTTACTTTTATTGTAATTTCTTTCCTCATAAAGTTCAAAAAGTTTGATTCTACTATTAAATATCCCTTTAGTTGCCCATTTACTGAAGGTTGCAGAACCATTAACTGAGATCTGCTTGGGTATAAATGTTGAGTTAAATTCTTTACAATACATGGAAAAAAAGGAATTGTATAGTTCATTAGATAAGATCATGACTATAAGGCAAGTAGGCTAACTGACTATTAAGTTTGTTTTTAAAGCTTTCCAAGCGACCGGCAGTTTTTGGCACTACAGTGATATCTCTCTTAGCCACTTTTCTATCTTGCTTACTAAATGTAATCAGCTGACCACAGTGGTCAGAATCCAGTTGGCTTATAATTTGCCTAGTAATAGGTAATATGTTAGTAAATATATTATCTAAACATGTAGCTGAGGTGGCGGTTATTCTAGTAGGCTCTAAAAATAAATGATCAAGATTATATGACTGAAATAAATTTTTAATTTTTAGGCACATCGATGTGTCCTCTAATAAATTGACATTAAAATCACCACATACAATTATATTTTTTCCTAATTTACCAAGTTTTTGTAGCACATCATCCATGATACTCTCAAAGCAATCATAAATCGATGACGGAGGCCGGTACACGCTCAATACAACAAGCCGCTCCAACTCCACACAAGCTATTTCAATAGTCCGCTCAACAGAGAGGCTCACTATATCCTTACGATCTTTGAATTTAAGTTGTTTAGTTAACAGTATCAATGAGCCACCATGTATTGCATTTTCTCTGCTGAAAGAACTACCAACCTGGTGATTACTGAAATTAAACATGAACTGATGGCTTTTTAACCAATGTTCTGTAATACACAAAATATCAATGTTGTTACAGTTCATGAATAATTCAATTTCAAGGTCTTTTCTCAACATACCTTGAATATTTTGGTGCACCAGGTTTACTGTGTTAGAACTTATTCTGACATTTTGATGATTTATTCTAATATTTAAATTTAAATTATCTTCAATTAATTATGCAAGAGGTTTTCTCTGTTGTCTCAATTTCTAATTTAAATTAATGTCAGCTTGTGTAGCCAAGTTATTGGCTGAATCAATGAAAATGTCAGATAATTGCTCAATAGAAGCAACAGTTTTACTAGCCAATTTCTTGGCTGATAAATCAATAAACAAAAGGTATAGCGATAAGGCTATTTGTCTATTTGTGTATTACGAAATAGTACATTACGATACGTGTGACTTAAGTAGTCCTTTATTGCACGGAGTGAAGTGCTAAACGCCGTGCATTACTAGACTTACTTATGTCACGAGTATCGTATACTATTTTGTAGCTCGTGTGACATAAGTCCGCCATATTTATAATTTGTTGAAAAAAAAAAATTTAAAATAGAGGGAAGTAGACCACTTCAAAACGCGTGATAAGCACGCGGTCAACACGTATAACTATTCAAACCTGGGCTAGGGGGTTCGGGGAGCGGAGCCCCTGAAGGATACTGTTAAACAATGACGATTTTTAGGTGTTAAAATAACTCAATTACAACATACACGCCGCAGGTCATCCACTCGAAAATGGTACCGATTCCCTTGTTCACAAACTAAACTAAATTTAAGTTCAGTGCATATTTTTCTTTGTATTTCATTAAGAAGAGGACAGGAGATAAATTTTAGTTTAGTCCTGACAAATTAATCAGCGCCTGTCACTACCCCATACAAGTTTAGACGTGATTAAAAACTGGTCTACTAAAATTAAGTCAATTTACGTCAAGCGCTGAATAATTTGACGGTCAAGGTTAATTAGAGGTCATCCATTAATCTGTACTCAAGAATCCCGGGGGTATCAGGTCAAACACTCCAAAGTATTTTGAAAAGGTCACGGTCAAGGTTAATTAGAGATCATCCATAGGTCAAAAACTCGAAAATATTTTGATAAAGGTCAAGGTTAATTAAGAGGTCATACATTAATCTGTACTCAAGAATCCCGGGGTATCAGGTCATCTACTCGAAAATATGTTGTAAAAGGTCACGGTCGAGGTTGATTAAAGGTCATCCATTAATCTGTACTCAAGAATCCTGGGAGTATCAGGTCAAACACTTCAAAATATTTTGAAAAAGGTCACGGACAAGGTTAATTAGAGACCATCCATAGTTCAAAAACTCGAAAATATTTTGATAAAGGTCAAAGATAATTAAGAGGTCATCCATTAATCTGTACTCAAGAATCCCGGGGGGTGTTCACAAGGATTCATTTTCATTTTTTTTCACCTAGGAGAGTAGGAGTTTTTGAGATATTTGACTTAACTCAAAAAGAGGATTCCAAGTTAGGACGCAACTTACGAATTCACTTGGCTGAATTAATAGATGACAAAATTTGTGACGCGAACTGTACACACAACAATATTCTGACAAGGGTCAACGTCACAAGGTTATTTAGGCGCGTGACCAAAGTCGAAACTAGGGTTGCCATCTTATTTTGTCAAGACATAATTATGCTATGGCCACGTTGTCGCGCAAAGATTCGTGTCGCGTTAAATCGTAATAAAACTATATGTTCGATCTACGACGGACTATATTGGTCACTTACTTAAAAACTTCGGTTAAAAGACGCGGGAAAAAAATTATAGATTAATTTTGGAACGGTGTAAAAATGGACACTTAGGTCACGGAAAAGCGTGGCTTAATTGCGGGTTCAGGTCACACAGTGCTATAAAATCTTTTTTTTTAATCTCGTAATTGCAAAGCGATCAGCCACAATCAATTTTACATACACATTTTTTTTTTTATATAAAAGTTGCGAAATAACATATCTTTAACCTTATTAACGCTGACCGCGGTCTCGGTAGTAGACCGCTGAAGGACACGATCGGCTGTCGCTTATCGGGATAGTCTGCCTGTGCTCGCTTGCATTAACCTTTTGACCGCCACAGTCATGTATAGATGACAGACAAAAATGTGCCCAGCACGCCACGGTCATGACTACATGACAGATTTTAAAGAATAATTCGTAGCTTGGCGCTGAGGGCACGTTTTTGCTTTTTTGACGTGGCGGTCAATATGATAATATGGGGCTTGAAACATAATAAGCTAACATCACAATATCATCTCTAACCCTATTAACGCTGCCCGCAGTCTCGGTGGTACTGTTATTGCTGAAGGACACGATGCGCTGTCGCTTGTCGAGCTGTTCGGTTTGTTTTCGTTTCCATAATAATGGGGCTTTACACGTAATACGCTAACATCACACAATAATACTCACATCTTTAACCCCATTAACGCTGACCGCGGTCTCGGTGGTACTGTGATCGCTGAAGGACACGCCCCGCTCCGCTTGCTCCCGCTTGCTCCTCGCTTGCAGCGGCTGTGAGTCGTCGCTGATCTCTCCGTCTTCGAGCGAAGTGTCGCGCTTGCTCTTGTCCCTGTCCGGGGACTTTGTGTGGTTCTTGATCGGTGAGAGAGGTTCTTCTGGTTGGAGGTCGGGTTTGCTGGTGAAAAATATGTAAATACAGTATGTAATACATAAATGGTTTAAGACATTTATTTCTCAAAAACAGAATACAATAATTCACTTAGAATGAAAAATTCAGATTGGAATAACCCAATAACCCTTTGCTCAACCTGGACCTCATGCTGTGCAGTCACCCTTGCTCTACTAGACCAATTTGACAGTTAAGATTTAAAATAAAAAAATTGCAAGTTTTTTATTAAAAAGTTATTATGACGCTGACAACACCTAAACCGCGGTCACTGTCAGATTGCATAGAAAAGAAAGAGAAGCGCGATCACACAACGCTTGTAATTTATTGCAAATTATGAAGCAATTATTTATTTACTCAAAATTGAATAGAGTAATCGAAAATAAAAAACAACCAAGTTCTGCATTCAAATAAGATGTTCTTGTTATTAATTAAATACGTAATGTACGAGGTGCATTCAATAAGTACCTAGCCTCATCGCCAGAGGGCGCTGTAGTTTCAAAAGAGTTTTACCACAGTGTAGCACATTCTTTTTTAATTCTTTTTTCAAATTTTCTATCCAATCCCTTCATTTGTTTTAATTTGACAACTTATGGAAGCGAACGTGTCGATCGGTTTTACAAAAATGGAAAAAGAGCAATATCGTTCGGTGATTCGATTCCTATTTTTGGAAGGGAAAACGCGCATCGAAATCAAAGAGCGCTTGGATGCTGTGTACGGTGACTCTTCTCCATCGATGGCCACCGTCAAGAATTGGTTCAACGAGTTTGCACGTGGCCGTACGTCGGTTTTTGATGAACCACGTCCAGGTGCACCGAAAACAGCTGCTACGGAGGAAAACATTAAAAAAATCCATGATTTCGTATTGGCAGATCGCCGATTGAAGGTTCGGGAGCTAGCTGAGACTGTAGGCATTTCAGAAGGAACAGTGCATCATATTCTTCACGAGGAACTCGGCATGAGAAAGCTGTCGGCGCGATGGGTGCCGCGTTTACTCACACCAGAAAACAAGCGCAACCGTGAGACCACATCGGAGACGTGTTTGGCGCTGTTTAAGCGGAATCCAGCGGAGTTTTTGCGTCGTTTTGTGACCGTCGATGAAACCTGGATCCACTGGTACACACCAGAGACCAAGGAGCAATCAAAACAATGGATCCAGACCGGGGAACGTGCTCCAAAGAAGGCGAAAACTGTAAAATCGGCCGGAAAAGTTATGGCCACCGTTTTCTGGGATTCACAAGGTGATCTACATCGATTACCTCGAGAAGGGTAAAACAATTACAGGGCTTTACTATGCCGATTTATTGGGCCGATTCGACGCCGAATTAAAAAAAAAACGACCCAATCTGGCGATGAAAAAAGTGCTGTTTCACCACGACAACGCACCGGTTCACACGTCTGCCGTTGCCATGGCCAAATTGGTCGAATTACGCTACGAATTGTTGCCCCATCCACCGTATTCTCCAGATTTGGCCCCTTGTGACTTCTTTCTGTTTCCTAATCTGAAAAAATCACTCGCCGGGAATAGATATGGATCGAATGAGGAGGTCATCGCCGCCACGGAGGCCTATTTTGCAGAGTTTGACAAAAACTATTTTTCGGACGGGTTAAAAAAGTTGGAGCATCGCTGGGCTAAGTGTATCGAACTAAAAGGAGACTTTGTTGAAAAATAAATTGACACTTTTCCAAAATTTTCGTTTACTTTTACTTGTATATGAAAATTGCATAACACTAGTTGTATATGAAAATTGTTACTAACCATTTATGAGCTCTAAGCTTGAAATAAAGATTTCTATTCTTATTCTTATTCTTTGTAGGCTAAGCATTTATTGAATGACCCTCGTATGTTGATATTTAATACAGATATTTTGGATTAGAACTCAAGGAAAGAGGTTAGTTTAACGTTAGTTTGTATCGAGATTTTTTTTCAAAACATGTATTTGGTAACAACCAAGTTCTGAGAAATATGTTCAAAATTAACATATATTTTTTCCGTTACCACAAACTATGCAGATTTGGCAAATTTGTTTCTTAAGAGAAGCCTATTTTGGTCAATTGGGTCTTGTCAGCGCCTTAATTGAAAAGGGTTTCTTTCTATCATCTAAGTTATATGATTAGTTATGTATCGTACCTGTCATCTGGTGGTTTTTCAGGCAGCGGGTGCGTATCCGTCTCCGTCTTCTGCCTCTGTTCCTCCAGGAACTCTCGCTCGATCTGTTCCATATACTCCGTGTTGCGTCTTCTTCTCTCCTGTGAAATAAAAAAGTTTGCTTAGCGAAATCGAAAGAAAGCCTGTACCTATTTATACAGACAGCTAAAAAGAAAAATTCTGCTATAGTCTATTTTTAATTACAAAAATAATGTGCCCAAAAACTACAAATGCTGTCTTTAAAAGTACTGTACTGACATCATGCGTTCCTGAGCCATATTCTCATTTGCTAGGAAAAGTGATAGATCACTTCCTGGGTAGACTGTACCTACGTATCAGTAGAAACTTAAAATCGAAGTGACCAACGGTTTCCCATCGCCCGTTTAGTTAGAAACTTAGGAACTATAATATAGCGAAGTAGTATTATTCATTTATTCATCTTACCTGGTATTCTCTCTCCTCTTCGGAATCTGAGTATACTCTGTCGAGTAAAAGGTCGCGCGGCGGAGTGGCGGCTGCGGGAGCTTCGCCCCCCGAGCCTTCGCCCTCCCACGGTTCCATTTGAGGGATTGGGGTTTTTTCTGAAATGATAATAATATGTGGATACTTGTCTTCAAATAAACAAAGGAGTAGGAAAAATAACATAACGCACCAAATATATCACAAACAAAAAAACAAACCTTACTAGCCCAAAAATGGCAGCGTTGCGAAACGAATAGACAACAGTTAGGATTAGCTAAATTCAATCCAAGTACACAGAATTCAATAAATTGTAATTCGTTAGACCGATTTTTCTGTTGATGCAACACCATGTCTACCGTTTAGCCAAGCATCAAAAAAAATTCTACAAGCCTATAGTGTCTTCACGAGATATGAACCACAGATTATTTTCATATTTTAAGTTATTTGACACATAACAATGTTGGATCACAGATTCGACAAATCTCGCGACTTTTGTCTTGCTAGCATAACAAGACAAAAGTCGCGAGATTATTAGATTATTAATTTGTTTTATTTATCTCACCTCTTCTGCTCTGTTCCTCCTCACTATCGGACGATGACGAGTACACTCTGCGCAGGCGCTCCTTGTTGGACACCACCTTGAGCTGCAAACAAAGTATACTCACACATGAAATACTACCGCATGCATTACTGAAGTGAATTGCTACTAACTGGAGGAAATATTTGTGGACTTGGCAGTCTATTTTGCAAAAATGTCACTGTGGAAACTTTGGTGAAGTGAGCTGAGTGTCAATAGTCTCAATCCCTAGCGATCCCTACCTAGCAATCAGGTGGAATCAAAGCTCACTTCAACCAAGATTTCACGGTGATGGGCTGTTGTAAGACAGCGTCAGCCAATCAGCACGCAGATACGCAAAACCGGGTGATAAAGTGAAAAGCGGGGCCAGGGAGGGGAGCGGGGGGAATAAAATGTATCTTGAATTATTTGTAGCACTTTTACTCACGTCTTTCGTCTTTATTGTCGTTTCGTTACTGATTTTCAAAGACAACAAACACCATATTTTTTGTGTAAGGTCATGCAGAATCGAGTTTACCTCTGACATTTCTAAAGCAAGGCCCTGCATTCACGGAAAAGAACAAACAGTAGAATGTTAAGGTCTAAGGGCTAGAGAATCGCTGCGAAAGTGATGTCATCAAGTTAGAATGTAGCGTCTCACTATGGTATTTATGGAGGCACATCTTGCGAGCACAATTTCTTACAAAATGAGGGTCGGAAGACGAACTCAGTCGTTTGATTATAACTTACTAGCTGCGCCCCGCGGTTTAACCCGCATAAGTCTCGACCCCGTGGGAATATCCGTATAAAAGTATCCTATGTCCTAATCCACACCATGGGCTACCCATGTGCTAAATTTCACCCAAATCCGTTGAGCCGTTTTAGCGTGAAAGCGTAACAAACAAACAAACAATATCACTTTCGCATAATTATAATATTAGTTGCGATTGGTGTTGAGCAATTCATTATTTTCTAGATTTCTTTCGCATCTCACCGTTGCCTTGTCTTTTCTGGCAATGCAAGGCTTTAGGGAGTTCTAGGACAACACACATCTCTACTACTAGCAGGTCATTTTTCAGCCAAGGTCCACAGATATTCCCACCAGATATCTAAAGGTCACTGAACAACTTTCTACAACTCCAACACAACTGTCTACAATCATCTAAGTTACAGTAAGCAGCCGTAAATATGGCACATCGGGTTTTTAGAAAAAGTTCGGATTTGTAGAGCGTCGTCTCTGTCACTCGTGCCTGTGTCGTGACAGGCTCTTTCTAAAGCTCGATGTGTCATATAAACGCCCGGGTACTGCACATGTACGGGCTATTTAGTATGTCTGTTACCATTTTCCTCCAAAGCGGCTTATCGTTCTCAACCGCTTCGTTAGGCTGCAATGCAATGTTAATTGTTTAACAAGTTCAGGGTTATTTTGAGTAAATGTGAGGTTGAGATCCTATACGAGTTACAAATGGACAAAACTTAGATGCTCACGTTAAGAATGAATTGCGTTAAAGCAGTATCTAGTCATTTTATTGTGCAGAAGCATTGAATTATAGACCAAAACGGGTCACATTATTCAATCCGGGGCGTAAGATAAGCCCATGCCCAGTATCGCTAGCCTACAGGCTAATAGCGCGATTCAAAACGTGGTCGGAGCTAATAGGCATATTTATGTAAGTATATCCTTATATTTAAATAAATATTTATTCCACAATTTTCGTTATTGCACCTACCACTGTTTGTATCTGCATCACCCAAAGGTTGACTGGTAGAAAATGCTTATGGCATTAAGTCAGCGCTCTGTACATTTGTGTGCTTATTGAATAAATAAATAGCAGTATACCAACCTAAACCTACATTTTCTTTAACGCTAATCGAATACAAATAAAAAAACCGTATCTCGACCTAACTTTCTCTCGATATCCTATTTGATTCCTGGTTTTATTTATTATATTTTTTATTTTTTATTCCTCCTGTACTTTCGCTTGTATCTGGAACATTGTCGTCTTCCTCTTGGAGGTGGGCGGTAACAGCTGGGTTGCTAATGTAGCCATTTTCGTACGCAATCAAATTGTAAAACGTGTTTCATTTCCAAATATTATTACATTGTTATTACAAATAGCGACTCGTAGAAAACCACAGCCTCAATACTGTAGCAATAAGAAATTACCTCTGCCTCGTCGAGATCGGAATCGTCATCGGTGTCGGAGTATATCCGCGGCGCCGGACCCTTCCGCTCCGAGCCCGTGGATGATGAGGATCGACTTGATGAGGATGATGAAGATCTGCACGAAGAAAGGTATAGTAAGTAATAGTAGGTATTTTCTTTATTGTACGGTCCTTCGAGCCGGATACGTGTCCTTTCAGTGATGATTTAGAAAGGAGTCACGAAATAATCTTTCAGACTTGTGTTTGGGAAAGTTGGCATCATCGTTTTTTTATTACTACATCATTTATAGTTACAGTCAAGATGACGAGAAATATCGAGACATCAACGTGATACCTTGTTTCAGGGTGCAGAAATAAAGCGAGCTGAATCTGATGTTTACTTCTATTTTTTTCTACGTCAGTATATTTATGTCTAGAAATATCGTTGACTAGCTGCGCCCCGCGGTCTCACCCGCATAAGTCTCGATCCCGTGGGAATATCGGGATAAAAAGTATCCTATGTCCTAACCCAGGTCATGGTCTACCCATGTACAAAATTTCATCCAAATCTGTTCAGCCGTTTTAGCGTGAAAGCGTAACAAACAAACCAAATCACTTTCGCATTTATTATATTAGTTAGGATTAAAGCTAAGGCTAATTAATACCTTTAGCGCTAGACATATTTAAGTCAATCATTCGTCATCGTTTAACGCTAAACATATTTAAATCAATCATTCGTCATCGTTTAGCGCTAAACATATTTAAATCAATCATTCGTCATCATCTTCGTCATCGTTTAGCGCTAATCATATTTAAATCTATCATTCGTCATCATCGTTTTCGTTATTGTTTAGCGCTAAACATATTTAAATCAATCATTCGTCATCATATTCGTCAGTGTTTAGCGCTAAACATATTTAAATCAATCATTCGTCATCATCTTCGTCATTGTTTAGCGCTAAACATATATAAATCAATCTTTAGTGATAACGAACCACCACATACCACAAATCACTCAAAAGTTTTTAGTGATTTGTGATGCCAGTGGGCCTAAGTATTGCAGCATAATCTGACCTGCAGGAACTGCTGGACGGCCGCCGGCGACTGCGCGACAGGTACGAGCCGGTCATCCTGTTCCGCGGACTCGTCGGCAACTCCTTCTCCTCGTCCGAGTTCTGCACCATTTCCTCCTGCAACAGAATATATATATATATATATATATATATATATATAATACATATTTCCCTTTTTTTATTATTGACAAAAGCCTCCGCATGTTTGTTCTATTCCCTAAACATTTTATGAGGAGTTGAACATTTCAGACGAGTAGCATAAATCGATTAATCGATTATACTATCGATTTATTCCAGAATTAATTATATCGATTTATACCGAGTTTCAATTATTACAAAATTAATACTACAATCCCCGTCACGATCTGTCGTGAAGGATCAGATGGAACACATAAACCACATACCTGATCACTAAGCCTTTTGCAGGAGTCGTCATCCATGAACACAGGTGATGGTATCTTCCGCTTCCGGCGGAAGCTAGGCATCTTGGGAATAGTAGCCCTCAGTCCCAGTCCGATACCGGAACCATAGCCACCTAACTCAAGACCAATCTCGCGGGATTCCATAATGCATTTTATTGAGTCCACTGCCTCTTCCTTCTTGATTGAAATTTCCTAAAAGTATAATATGATGCTTTATTCTGTGATAGACTTTGGTTTTCACTGCCAAGGAAATATCAACTATACGTGCGTTGAAATAAAGTCGCAAAAATATATACTAAAGAGGAGAGTCAAAGCGGTCAATCTCGCGCTTATGTCTAGTTATTTTCAACTCTATTGTAAAATCTTTGATAAAAAATACAAAATCCAACTTCACGAGGATCGCTGATGCGAGGGGTTGCGCCCCGCAGAGCTGCGCATCTTCACAGGTAGTGGCACAGGTGCTGGAATCTTCTCGGAGAACTTCAACATACGCATAGCCACACCATTGGGGGTCCATAACACAGTGTTCCAGGCCGAGTGCTTAGGTATTTCTCTGGCCGCCGCAGCCATCATGGCCAGGGAAGTTAAGGACCACTCGATCCGCATACTCTCAGACAGCATGGCTGTCCTGCAAGCGCTAAGCAGTCACACATTTGACTCTGGGCTAATATACGAGTGCCACCAGCGCCTCAACCAGGTGGGTAGCCTCAACAACATAACCATTCAATGGATTAAAGGACACAGCGGTTCGCTAGGCAACGATGCAACCGATGAACTTGCCAGAAGGGGGTCGAGCATGGCACCAGTGGGACCTGAACCCATCGTGCCACTCCCCTTCGGGTACTTACGCACTCTGGTAAGGAAACGCACCAGAGATAAACATCTCAAACTATGGTCGGACCAAGGTGAGTGCAGGCAGGCCAAGGAAGCACTCCCTACAATTTTATTGATGGTCGCCTCACGAAACGGGTTCTCCGACTAACTAAACTACAGCTGCGCACTGTTACAGGAACTATAACAGGCCACTGGTCATTTAACAAACACCTCTTTTTCATAGGAGTCACAGACAGTCCGCTGTGCAGGGCCTGCATGGAGGACGACGAGACAGCAGCACATGTGCTACTAAACTGCCCGGTGGTCGCCACATACAGGGCAAAGTACTTCGGTAACCCAGGTACCCTCCGTGAGATGGTCAGTAACACCAAAGCGTTGCTGGCCTTCCTTGAGGAGCTAGAGTGGATCGAATAATTGATTTCCCACCCGTATGCAAAATACGCGCATTGATGTGTAGTTGCGGACACCAGCCCTTATTACCTATTAAGGTTGATATTTAAGGCAGTTGAAATGGCGCACAAGACTACTCGGCGAGATCATCAAAGCGACCAGATTTCAAGTTTATTTATTTTCGACTCTAATTTTACACACGTACGGTTGATTTTTATGACAGTTAAAATGACGTATTGACAGAAGGTTCGAAAAAAGAGTAAAAAAAATATCTGTTACTTACAGGCGTAGTCTGAACTTGTAACGGCTGGCTAGAATCTTCCTTCGGCTTGGGTTGTCTGATCTTCCGACTCTGCTCGTCCCACCACACCTCGAAGCTCTTGAACGCAGTACTTTCTATCATCTTCTTGTTGAAGTCTTTCTTTAGAATCATTTTTAATTCTGCTGTTACCCGTTCTATGACGCTGTTGATTGTAGGGTAGTAGGGATTGTCTAGCTCCTGTGGATAGGTCAAAAAGTTTTATTGTGAAAGTTATTTATTTTGGTCAAACTCTTGTTGAATTTTGCAGTAAACAGGGCGAGTTCATATATCTTCATCCTTACATTTTTTTAACGTAACGACTTTATAATCACTTCAAGTTACATGTTTTTTTTTAACGCTGGAATATCTAAGGTTGAGTTAAAGCATGCAACCTTAGTTTTTGTTTACCCTAAGGCGTCATTGTACTCATCTTTAGGAACAACTTCTACCATGGAACAAACCCTGAAATCGCGAAAAAAAAATCTGCTTTTCAGTACCTACATTTGTGTCATATAAATCGCCAAAGCTGTTTTTTTTTTGTTGTATAATCCAGTCAACACGAGTGATCAAAAAGTCATCGGTGTTCGGTGGGCAGTAAAGCAGACTCGTGTGTCTGGGAAATGGTTCAGTAACGTGTGGCCCATTCGGTCTTGTCTTTTCTGCTTACTATGAAAAATAGAATGTTACGAGAAGTTCGATGTGGTACCTGTGCGGGCTGCGCGGGCGCGGCGTAGGGCGCGTAGTGCAGCACGGGCGGCGCCGCGAACGTGCCGCCGTACGGCAGCGCGCCCGCCAGCGCCGCGCCGTAGCCGGGCGGCGGGTACGCTGCAAGGGGGCACGTCAGTAGGGCATGGGGGGTCGTGGCTAAGTAATCAGAAATTCAATCGAGGAAACAGCAGCCGCGGGTCCATCGATCAAGTTAAGCTAAGCTTGCCGCATTGGTCTGTGGATGGGTGACCATCTTTACATACCAAGATTCCTCCGTGCCTCGGAAAGCGCGTTAAGCCGTTGGTCCCGACTGTCATTCGTAAATATTTGACAGTCGTTACGGGTCGTCAGAAGCCCGAAAGTCTGACAACCAGTAAGACTGGTTACAAGGGATATCGTACGGATATGGCTGCCTAAATCCAGGCTCCATATAAAATACTGGTATTCAACTGCATTCAGTTAGACTGGAAGCCGACCACAACATAGTTGGGAAAAGACTTGGCAGATGACAGTCGTTGGAAATCATGACCGATAGTTGTGTGACTTTTATGTCATTGACATAAGGTTTAAATTAGAATAATTTACGCACGCTCGTGAAATACGATAGCTATACACAAGGAGTCATTAGTCTAGCGACACATTTAAGAAAAAGTATGTGACAGAATTTGTAAGAAAAAAAATACATTTATTCGCTGTGTGCTTCTTTTTTGTGATTTTCTATGCGTCATGACGCATAGAAAATCACAAAAAAGAAAATATGCGTCACATCCACGCATACCGGCTCTCGATCAGCATTACGCTGTAAAACTAAACGAGACATGACACAGCGCTGGTAGTTGGTGCTGGCAGTATATTTCGAAGAGCTTACTTTTCGTTGATTTATCGACTAACGAATCTGTAAAAGAGTACACTCTATGCCAAGTTGAAATATTTCCTTTGTTTTATTGGCTGATTATCTCATAGCATCTTTGCTGACTCATCTACCTAACAGACTATAGTTACCTGTGGGGGGCCACATAGGTTGATAGTAGTGTGGATGTGGCGGGGGGGCGGTTGTGGGTGGGTAGTAGTACGCGTCTGCTGGGACTTGCTCCTCGATTTTGGCTTCCGTTGACGACAGCGAAGATAGCGACATCTACAATTATTATTGAAACATTTAGGTGTAGAATAAAACAATGGTATTATCTAATGCACAAATTCGACTTATAAGTGCCCATGTAGGTTTATGCGAAATAAAATATTTTAATTTTGATTTTTGACTATAATAAATGCTAACACGCTGGTAGCAAATCTAGTCATAAAAAAAACTATATATTTTATTTCACATAAACCTACATGGGCACTTATGAAACGTCAGAAGCTAGGTGCACGGTTCCAATTGGTTGTTTCCTATGGAGAAAAGTCGGCAAGAAACTCTACGGTTACTCTTTTAAAAATAATTGGCTTTTACAATGTTTTCAAATTATGTATTTATGGGAGGACTGTGTAGGTCTGTCAATAAGTACCAGGTACTTGACAAAATAGAGTACAAATCTACAGTCTATTAAGCCTACAACGTTCTCACATTCACAAAATATAAAAGAATCTGTTTAAAAGATAATAAAATAATAAAAATAAAAACTTATTTAAACCAAATGACATGATTGTCATTACAACAGCTGTAACATATCAAACGGCACTGCTAATAGTTTAAATTAGAATTGTAGGCATATAATGTGAAATAATAAAAAGATTATGTCAAGGAAGTATGTAAAAAAATAAAATAAAAATAAACATCGTAATTTGGGGGCAGTTAATAGACATTTACATAGTTATGCCGTTAATGAGGTACCACACCAATCATTTCTTCTGCACACATTCCACAAGTTGACTTTAGGACAGTTTTGATAGTGTCAGAATTAAAGAGCATTTCCGCACCTGATCATCATCCAAGTTGTCTTGCCCCCGATTCTGTTCTTCGGGCGACCGTCGCGGTTCCTCGCCAGTCAGTAGTTCATCCTCAGACGACGATATGTCCGAGCCAATCTTGTCTATTGGAGGGAACGTCATACGAGGCGCCGGCTGAGACAACTGTGATTCCTAGGAGTCGGAAATATAGTTTATGTTACTTTCTTTGAATGATATTTTGAAAATACTGTTTTAACAACAAGATCTTATATTAGATTAGATCAGTACGAGGTCATGGGAGCTACGGGCAAAACGGTTAAGGTGAAGGTTAAAAAAAGCTGCGAGAATGAGTTTATGCGTGTCTGACTTTGGTCCAGCGTAGACGTTCATTGAACGTATACGCAGCATGTATGCTGCTCAAACGTGACATGTTTTCGGTAAATTCACTTCAAAATCAATGTCGATAGCGCAGCATTTGCGTCAACGCCTACGCAGGACGTACACTCAGTACGAAGATCCTCTAACTCTATACGAATAACCATCTAAGTAAAGATTCGTGCGAAATCCACGAGAACCTATTGCCAACAAATTGCTATGCAGTTTGGTAGGTGTTACATTAAACTAAAACTCTGTAACATTATGAATTAATTAAATAAGTCTTACCCTTTCTAAAGTATTCTGAAGGCATTCGAGGTAGTTCTCTCGCGCTAAGAAAGGTGACGGCGTGGTGGACAGGGGCTCAGGGTCAACGTCCTTGTTCGAACACATGGATATGATACTCTCACGGTCTTCACTGATGCTACCTGTGCCGAAAAATCAGATTGCATTATTTGAATGTTTTTGTGTTAAACGAATGAGAAAAAAATATGAGAGTTACGCGGGTCCATTTTACTTCGAAAAGCTTTATAATTGAAGCGTAACGGCGCTAAAAATTCATCGACCATTGTGTTAAAATTGCACTTACCATTTTTTTTTGTGGGAAATTGTCAAATAACTTCTCCCGCTCTGGGCGGAGCGGGAGGGTGTTTCAGAATCTTACTGACTAAAATCCACCCATGTTCCTTCTGTTGCCTGTGTTGCCAGGGGCCTCGGTAACCCTTTCGGACTTTCCCGCGACCCCGGCAGGCATCGGCCCTAGTGGACCCCTACACTTGTGCTGCCCTGCGCTTACATAGCACTGGGCTATCATTAAGTGTACCCTGTGCTAACATTGTGCAGACCCAACGCTATCATTGCTTAATAGTGCTACACCATAGATACAAGTATATTAAGGCCTCATTTGGATCTGCATTACGACAGCTTCTGCATTTGTTAATTTATTTATTTATGTAAAGGCTTACCAACTAAATACACATACAGGATTCACCCAGAATCTGAGAAAGATCTGATAATTTTACCATCATCATCCGAAGGCGGGTTGTGCGTGTCTATGTCTGGTATGTTGGGCGCCAGTCTGTCCTCGTCCTCTTCTTCCGAAGAGATGCCGAGCGCGAGGAATGGAGGCGCCATTCCTCCGCCTGTGCTCGCGCCCTTCAGCAACATCGCTATTCTGTGCGACACACATGCTTTGTTACAACCAGTTATAACACATTAATACCATTGCAACTGATAAATTATATTAATAATCGTTTTCGTATTGTTTTTATTTTTTTATCCAGATACAAGAACTTTCGGAGAGAAAACCGCGAGCAACTATAATAACGTTTGCGACAGGCGTGGTCCTATTACGCGAGATGACATGATACTCAGTTTAAAGTTTTAATAGAAATACCGTAAGAAATAATATATTTACCGTCCCACTCGCTCGTTTTATGACCGCGACTGCCTCGAGACGTGGCGATAAGTCCCGTCTTTAATAATTCCCAAACTCTGACCGTAAAAATTAAATGGCCACCATGTAATAATTGCCAAATTTTAAGGTTTAGATCTTAACCACACTCACAATCCGACATTTATTTTTGTTTAATGTTTCGTGTTTACGGTACCGCGCGAAACACACATTTTTCTTTCTTTCTTTCACAACTCAAACTAAGCTAAAACCTACATACCTTTGTTAGTGCGTACCTGGTATCTAGATCGACATTCTTCGGTTCTTCAGCGGGTGGCGGTGGTTTGGGCTCGGGCTCCTTACTGTCAGTGATGTCTTCCGGCGGTCGAGGTTCTACCACCTCCACAGATTTAGGCTCCAACGGCACTTCCTACGGTATTTATCAATACTATTCATATAACTGTGTAAGTAGGTGTTGAACATTCTTTTTGGAAGGTAAATTCATTTTACTGGACAACATTTTATGATGGAAATAAAATTGTATTGATTCTAGTATTTTTATCTCACGTAGCGACGCGCGCTTTACTTATGGTAACCAAGTGTACAAATACGCTGCGGATGCGTGCGTGAAGACGAGTAGCGTCAGCACATAACACACATACACTTCCGACTTCACCATTGTCTCGGACGGTACCGAGAGCTCCTTCCTGCACTTATACACACATTCACAGCGTGTTTACACACTTGGTTACCACGAGTAAAGCGCGCTTCGCTTCGTGAGATAATAAAAAATACTGTAACATTATTTTACAAAAGGTTTTTTTAAAGTTCTATTTGGAGGTAAGTAAAAGTTAAGGCTGATGATGTACACAAGGCAATTGCTTGGGTATATTATTTAGTATTTAAATAATATACCCAAGCAATTTAAAACTAATGAAATCGCAACATGCAGGTGAAATTATGAATTTCCAAAATGCAATAATCATACCCGCATGCAAAGTGAAAGGTGCGTTTACATACTTATCTCTAAACTTAATACTATTGCTTTAGGTGCAATTACAGCGACTTATAATTACATTTTGTGCATAGAAAACCCTAGTGCATCGACATTACTACAGAAAATTTGTTAGAAAATATAAAGTTTAATTTTTCCATTACTTTTCCAACCAAAACCCAATTTTGCATACATTTTCATTTATCTAATACTATCAGTCAGAAAAATAAATTTAGCAGAAGTTCTTTAGCGGTTCATGTAACGGTTTATTAATAAAAACAAGCGTAAATAAGTCTACAGTGACACCTACGCCCACTACAGTGTGAGCACAGATAACATAGTACACGGATACTCGACTTGATGTAACGTTTCGCACGCACACATACACAAAGCGGAGTAAAGGACTTTTGCCAAGTGCCAGAATACCTACCTCCGTCAAACTCCATGTGAAAATGAAAGGCATATATTTCTCTTAAGTTTTTTTAGCGTCGAATTAAATCTACCGCCTCTTCCCATTTCAAAATAAAAAAAAAAACCAGCCAGGTGCGTGTCGGACCACGCACAATGAAGGGTTCCGTAGTTGGGAAGTTGGTATGAATTTATCCCAAATCAAACTTAACATTGTACTTGGAAAATATGTTCTCCCATACATCGATATATGCAACGGTCAATTCTCCAACTGCAAATTTAAGTTGGTCGACTATTAATCGTTAACTTGTAAAGCCCACTTAGCTGGGCTAGTTTTATTTTTAATTTAATTATATGTACTACTGCCATGAATTTTTTCACATCCCCATAAACAATTTTTTTATAGCTGGCAGGGTGCTCCCCCAACCTAGCCAGCTTAAAAAAAATATATATTTTTCAAGATTTTATTTTAGCACTTTGTCGGCGTGATTAATATGTATACCTATGCCAAATTACAGCTTTCTAGTACTAAGCGTCTCTGAGCTACAGCAGGGACAGACAGACCGACGGACATGGTGAAACTATAAGGGTTCCTTGTTTATTACGGAACCCTAAAAATGATATCATGTCTACTTTTTCTAAATTGCACATCAAGTTGAGATGGTTGACCATAGAGATCCATGTGTTAGTTATGACAGCGATGCATTTACATGTGTTCGTCGCGCGACAAATGAATACAGTCAGACATCCGTGTACTACATACTCTGTGGTCTAAGCATGTAAACTGCTACAAGATTTTTTTGGCGCCTGAATGACATCGACAGGGAAGCGTTGTTGGTAAACATTTGTGAAATTGTATTGACAATACAAGATAGCGGCTTCGCCAAAAGAACCTTGTAGCGTTGTATGCAAGTGAGGCAGCCGACCTTTTCCTTCTCCCTCTCCCTGCGCTCCTTGTCGCGGTGGTCGGGCGAGTGTTGGTCCTTGTGCGCGGGAGTGGCAGGCGCCGCCCACGACGGCGTCGCGGACGAACGACGCTCCTTTACATTCGGTCAAGTTCGACTTTATTGGTATACGACGCACTAGTATGGACTAAAGGCTAGCGCATATTACAGCCTCTTCGGACCGCAGCGCATCGCATTGAATAATAAAAAAGCCCGGTGCAGCACGCCAGTAGTTTGCGATGGTCCATACAAAAGTACGAAAGTGGCATAGGAGGATGTAAATATCCTCCTATGTCACTTTCGTACTTTTTGTAAACTATGCGTTTCCGCGCGGCCCACCCAAATGCACGGTGGCTATTATAGAACACTGAAGAATAGAGATACAATACAGAACAGAGCGTCTCTGTACCCATCAGATGAATAATGTAACTTCGTTGCTACGTCTGAGAACTGATTCCATATTTATATGAGAAAAAATATTATGCAGTCGATAACATAGCTTCTGTTTTGAATTCATTTCTGATACCCAAAGATGGCAGAAAATATTCAAATGATACAATTTTACAATGTAATAATGATATTTTATAATGAATCATGAAAACACTACTTGAGATAAACAAGCAATCATGAATGTAGGTATGTTCAAATGAATGATTATGATGAGACAATGAAAATCGCGTTCAGAGCCTTGTTGGTTAGTATTCATATACATGTGTATATAACCATGTGGTTATGAGGACATCAAACGACAAACAATTTATTTTATGTACAAGTTTAACGCAGTCGCAATGCTTTTTGTA
The DNA here is from genome assembly GCA_905333075.3 of Atethmia centrago. Taxonomy (NCBI): domain Eukaryota; kingdom Metazoa; phylum Arthropoda; class Insecta; order Lepidoptera; family Noctuidae; genus Atethmia; species Atethmia centrago. The sequence goes on from HG995387.1 coordinate 12,041,754, forward strand.
ATCCTTGTGTATGTTATTGATAGTCAAAATTAGATATTTATGTTAATAGCAATTTATTCAGATAATATTTTAAAGAAAGGTTACCTTTGATTTTGCACAGTGATCTTTATTTTATTATAGATGCTATAAGGCTGGTAATTATATTATGGATTGCTGTCAAAGGTAAAATAACCGTGGAACGACTGTACACATTTTTTAGTTAAGAGCGTTAATCCCGCGCGAGCTGGCAACGTCGCATTTCCAGAGGGTTTTCGTGATTATTTTATTACATTTAAATCAAAGTACAACTTTTTTCAGCCGAGTACTAGATCGTTCGAATTTATAATAATTTATTTTTATTCTACAGTAAATAAATATATTTATACGTAATACTGCAAATAATTGACAATGAACAATAATTGTCAATTCATGAGTAAATACCAAAATAACTGTCAAAAAATAGCGTACATATAAATACCAGCGATCTAGTACTTGGCTGAAAAATAATTGTCACCAACAACACACAACCGTGATCATTTCAGCCAAAAGACTGCTGGACAAAGGCCTCCCCCAAGAACCGCCACTTCAACCGGCTCTTTGTTTCCCGCATCCAGCGGATTCCTGCGGTCTTCACAAGGTGATCGGTCCACCTTGTAGGAGGCCTTCCAACGCTACGTCTTCTGGTAAGCGGTCGCCACTCCAGAACCTTTCGGCCATCTGATCTGCAAGCAATGTGCCCTGCCCATTGCCACTTAAGTTTGGCAATTCTTCGGGCTATATCAGTTACCTTGGTTCTCCTGCGGATTTCCCAAAAGGCAATGGAAAAATAAATAGAACTCTGATTTGAATTTAATAAAATAATCACGTATACCTACCCTCTAGAAATGCGACGTTGCCAGCTCGCGTGGAATGAACGTTCTTAATGCATTAAAATCTGCTTTTAAATTGTTGTTTTGTAGTAAGTAGGTGTGGTTGGTAACTCACGTGGGAATGGTGGTGGGAGGTGTGGTGTGGGTGCCTCCAGTCTCCCCACCACATGCTGCTCCCGCCCGGCGCCGCGCCCGCCGTGTAGCTGTACCCATAGCTGTGATAACAACATACTGTTATTGCAGTCCCCCACAGTTCTTTTACCTCTGTTCTATTCTGCTCTGTTTGCATCAGAGTGATCTTTATTCTCATAGCTATAAGGTTGCTGTCGGAGGTAAAATAACTGCGAAAATATTGTATCGGCTACATAGAAAGAGTATTTCTCTCTCGTGTTTGCTAGCCAGTGAGCAAGGTCGGTCCGGCTAACTGGCCAAGAAGTGACTAAAGTTTCATGACAACACTGATGTAGGCACTTTAGTACTCCTCAAATCTTAAACGAACGAATGATAAGTAAGATGTATGTAACCAGAGAACAACAGGCAACGCCAAACTAGCTCAAGACTGTTTAACAAAGTCAGCTGCAATTCATGAATGTTTTGTTAACTTTTTGACGTGAATCATCATCTGCCTAGCCTTTTTCCAACTATGTTGGGGTCAGCTTCTAGTCTTACCGGATACAGCTGAATACCAGTATTTTACATGGAGCGACTGCCTATCTGACGTCCACAACCCAGTTACTGGGTAACACGATACCCCTTGGTAAGACTGGTTGTCAGACTTTCGAGCTTCTGACGACCCGTAACGACTGTCAAAGATCTACAAATGACAGCCGGGACCAACGGCTTAACGTGCTTTCCGAGGCACGGAGGGGTCTTGGTATGTAAAGATGGTCACCCATCCACGGACCAACCGCGGCAAGCGTAGCTTAACCTGATCGATCGACCCGTGCGGCTGTTATTACTTAGCCACAAGCTTAGCTCTTTTTGACGTGAATACGACTTTAAATTTTTTTCCATGGGAGGCAATTCAGAAAACTGATGATAACCAAATCGAGGGATACAGTTTGGTGCTGCAGGTACATATTTATCATCTACATCCAAATTTTAATTACACCACTCGATAGCTAAAGGATCAAAGAAATCGTTACAAAGAAAATATTACCCGTTACGTACACGTATTCACGTAAACACCCGGCCGTGTCCACGACACAGCCACACCCCGATTTTTTCATTTTTATTATATAAAGTTATGATTCAACTTTTATTTTTTTCTTTGATACTTTATTCACATTACAATCTATCCTATTAGCTAATAAGTATTTAAATATTTAAATGTAACTTAAATCGCTAAGTAACTACAAAATTAAGAAATAGTCCAATAACGTCGATCTTATTCATTATAAGTTAAGGTGGCTTTTATTAGGTTACCTTTGTAATTGGAGATTCTCTCCAGCATTTTTAGATTTAATTATGTGTGGATTGGCGCGCAATTCGAAATTAAAATAAATTTTATTCGAAAGCCGTGTTAATTTAATTTCAAATTCAGTCATTTGTTTTTAGATAGTTTTTTGTTTTTGTGAAATTATGGTAGTTTTAGGCGCCATGGATAAACTGAAAATTCGTACAATTATAGAATACGAGTTCCTACGTGGAAATACCGCTGCGCAAACAACACGAAACATTAACGACGTGTACGGGCCTAACACTGCTTGCATAAGCACGGTCCATTATTGGTTCAATCGTTTTAAATCTGGAAATTTTGAGTTGAAGAACGAGCCTTGCGGTCGGCCGGTGACCATTGTCGACAACGACGAATTGAAGGCGATAGTGGAAGCGGATCCAACTCAATCTACGGCTGAGCTTGCTGCGGGCCTTGGAGTTAGTATCAAAACAACATTGAGGCACTTGCGAATCAGTGCGCTAAAAAAAAGATTACTCATTGGAAGATGATGGTGACTGTCTGGTGGACCAGTGCCGTGACTTGTACTTCACAGCTTCTTACCGAATGGCACAACAGTGACGGCAGATGTCTATTGCCAAGAATTGCAAACAATGATGGAGAAGCCCGCAACTCAACAACCAAGACTGGTCAATCGCTGGACAATTTTTTAAGTGGGAAAAAATTCAACACCCAAGAGGCAATACAAAACGCTTTCGCTGACTTCATCACCTCCCGTCCGGCAGACTTCTACAGTAACGGGATAAACAAACTGCCATCAAAATGGCAAAATTGAATAGATAATTTGGGCCAGTACTTTGATTAGCTGAAATAAAAAAAAAATACCAAAATTTTTATATTTTAAAATGTTCATACAAATCTCCAATTTCATAGGTAAAGACCTAATATTAGTTATTTTTTTGTGTATTTATTTATTTTATATTAGTATGTAAAAACTGGGTATTTATTATTGTAACTGGTTTTTAACCATTTTAATTAAAGTAAATAAATAAATGATTGACTGAAATAAAAACAGTCGATTAAATCATTGACTAAGTTTAATTTGGCCTTTCGGAGCCCAGTCGTTGTCTGTGTCAGTCAGACGGTCTTACCTCTGCTGGTAATAAGGGTCGTAGGGTATAGTGGCAGGGGGCGGGTGCGCCGTGTGCGGCGTGTAGGGAACCTCGGTCGCGTGGCTGGAGCCGGCGTAAGGCGTCTCGCCCGCCTCGCTAGTACCTCGCGAGTACCGCTCGCGGTACCTTTCTCTGTAACACATCATCGCATATAAGATTTGCGTAAAATATACATTGTAAAAAAAGAGATGCAACTAACGCAAATTAACTCGAAAGCGTAAAAAGTTACAAAGGGCCATTTACAACATCGATTTTTTCATTCGTATATATATTATGCAACAAAAATCGAGGTGCAAATAATAGCTGCCGACTGAAATATAATAAATAAATAAATATAAAAACTACATCACCAATACCACAAACTAACAAACCTTTATAAATAGATCAAAAATAAAAACCGAATCAAAGGAATTTCACTTCATATAAATAAAATAGAACAATACTATAACACTCTTGCACAAAACATAAATATATGTTAGTATACCTTCGCCGACATTTCCGCTTGCATCGTTTGCTTGTGAAATAGTAAGAAAAATTAATAATAGGACATTACAAGACAAATATTAGGTATTGTTATTACAGGAACACCATTGCTTGAAGTCACTGATGTCATATGTACAGTCAGGGAAATTAATTGTTAGGCAAATTGATACCCACCGTCAATTTGCCGTGTTATAACGATTTCATACAACTGTCTAAGAATTACAGTTGTGATTTGAATACACGGACTATTTCAGTTAGTAGTCAATTCGCTTAACAATTAATTTACCTGACTTTACATTAAGAGTATTGTATTTTATAACGGGCTAGTGTACGCAGCTGCACGTGGAAACGCGTATTTTGCGTACGTGCCATTAATAGTATGAAGAATTGATAAAACTCCAATATACTTCGAAAAGTATTGAGTTGAATTTCATTATTGATATACCAAGTATTGTAACAAAAGTACTGTCCTACCCACGTATCAATATATCAAGTATTGTGGGTTGCAGTTGAAAATCAGCGTCAGGTGGTACATCTTGTGTTGTTGCCCTTTTGACAATATTGTTATTGTTTTCTGTTTTATATAGTTTTAAGTGGTTTTTTTTTTGCTGTAATGCCAATAAAACATTTTTATTATTTCTTTCAATACTTTTTTAATATACCAATACTAGAAATGGTTACGGTATGAATTTTAACCCGGAAGGCGATATTAGGTATCGCCTTTCTATAAACTACAAATATAAATTCTCTAATTACCGTTCTCCCCCTCTCTCCCGGTCTCTATCTTTGTCCCTGTCTCTCTCGCCGCGACTGCGGTGCCGGTGTCGATACTCTCGCTCATCATCCGACCACCGCGTGTTGCTGTCACTGTGCTGTGTTACTGCATGTTCTACTGGCTCCTTGTAGCGGGGGTACGGCTCCTAGAAATTGTAATAGAAATTAGGAGTGTAACTAGAAATTAGGAGTAATAGAAATTAGGAGTGTAATATTGGATGGTGAGAGAATTCAAATTCAAAGCCATTAAAAGAACAAAAAAAAAAACCGGCCGGGTGCGTGTCGACCCACGCAATGAAGGGTTGCGCAGTGTGGATTAATTTATCCTAAGAACAAACTTAACATACCATGTTTTTTCATGTAGTTGAAAAACATGTTCCCTCATACATTCCGTATTGACAGATTTACCATGTTATTTTAAGATCTTAGACTTCTCCTGTAAGCTATAAGTAAAGAACTATTTTCTGTATTTTTTCAAAATTTTAGGCTCAGTACTTTGGAGATAAAAGGGGGAATGATCAATTTTCATCTATTTTCTTAAATAATGTTAAAAGTTTTTGTTTTAAAATTATAAAAAAAATATATCTATATACAATAAGCCCTTTCACTTGATATGCCACACGGTACAGTTTGCAAAACTTTTGACGTGACAACGTCTTATAAATCGATGAACGCCGGCTACACGCACGAAAAGTGTAACGTTCCGCCTGAGCAGAGCGTGCAAGCGAGAGCGCGGACCTAGTGATAGAGAGGCACGACCGGCTTAAGCGTTCAGCTTGTGACTAGAGAATACAATCCCCGAGCATGTTTTTCGATCCCGGAATTACGGGATTATTGATGCGTAATCCCGGGATTAGACTATGTGGTTTCTAATTGGTCTCAAATGTAAAAAAAACGAGTAATTTCTTAAAATATATTTTTAATTTTATTGCACAACACAAATCACAATATAGTAAGAAAAGAAAAAAGACAAAACAAAGATACTATATGTACTTTGTAAGAAATAAAAAGACATAAAAATTATTTAGAATTTTAAAAATACAATCGTAGAAATATCAATGCATCCAAGACTTCCAAGCCTGCTTCGTCGCCATGGGATCTGGAGGCAAAAGTCCTCGCACACGTATGGGAGTGGCGCGAGGAGGCGAAACGCCGGGACGTAACTCCGCTGCCGCGAGAAATCGCCGTAGTGCGGACGGAGCTCCGGCGGGATCTCACGGCGACATGGAGAGTACGGTTGTCGCAACCCAGTGCTGGGCACGCCACAATTGCGGGGATAAGTCCCCTCTTTGAGGAGTGGCTAGAGAAGCGCCAGGGCGTCCTCACCTTCCGCCTGACGCAGGTCCTTACCGGACACGGCGGCTTCGGGAGGTTCCTGTGTCGGATAAGGCGGGAGGAAACGCCCGGGTGTCACCAATGTGTGGATCGCCCGGAGGACACGGGGGAGCATAAGGTGGAGGTCTGCCCGGCTTGGGCGGAGCACCACCGTGTCCTCGTGGAGGCGATCGGCGGCAGAGATCTCTCGCGTCCGGCCCTGGTTCAGACCATGGTACGGAGCGAGAGGGCATGGGCAGCCGTCACCTCCTTCTGCGAAGCAGTAATGCTCGTGAAGGAGGAGGCGGGACGGTTGAGCGAAAGGCAAATTTCGCACCCTCTCGCCCCTAGCCGCCGCAGGAGACGCCCTGGGCGTCGGGAATCCCGGGCAGATTTCCGACCACCGTAGGCGCGGGCTTGCGGACGTTGAGCAATGGGTAGCTCACCGTCCGGTAAGGACCAGGCCCGGGTCGACGGTGCGTTGTATTCCACGCGCGCCTCAAAGAGATGTCGTCAGCACAAGTGTAGGGGTCCACTAGGGCGATGCCTGCCGGGGGTTGCGGGAAGGTACTAAATTACGGGTTACCGAGGCCCGTGGCAACACAGGCAACGGAAGGAATACGGGTGGGTTTTAGTCAGTAAGAGTCTGACACACCCTCCCGCTCCGCCCGGGGCGGGAGAAGTTATTTGCAGGCTTTTTTTTTTGGTTGGTAAACCAAAAAAAGCCTGCTTCGTAGTTTATTGCCAACATAAGCAGCAGCTGAACGCTCGGCCAGGTTCTACACTGGTTGGAGGAATAGACAATAGATACTTATACGCTGTTTCTAAATGATATCCACGAACTCCACCATTTTCAAACAGGCTCATTTCACGTCTAATACTATTTGCCAACCCCGACTCATTTTGTATTTGTCAGGATCTGGGGATTTCATACTCTTATCAATTTTCAGCTGTAACTTTTTCTTTAGTGTCAATTGGGGTTGGGATTGGGAGGTTTGTGGCCTTTTCTCATGATCTGTTTGTGATCCTGATCTTCCTTCTTCTTCTTCCGTGTCATCTCGACTGTTAAGTCTTTTAACAATACTCTTTATTTACTTCCTCACAAAAGCCTGTGTAGGAACTGGAAATAAGTCATGCCATTCCAAATCCGATAATAACTGATTTTCATCATCTTTTTGTGGATTTTGTAAATAATATAACACACCAGTTAAATCATCACTTCGTCATTGTTTTATACGTTCCACTAAGGATGTTTTCATTTTTTTGGCACGTGCTGAGTTTATGCTAGATAATTGTTTTATAAGAAATTTCAAAGCGGCATCAGCTGTGCATAAATTAGCATCTCGCTGACAGATTGCTTCTACTGTCAATTTAATTGGGTTCAGCACATCAACAATTTTATTTACCAATTCATAATCAACATCTTCCAAAAGAATTGGATGATTGAGATCTATAAGAGCTTTTTGAATGCAGGTTTTTAAAAAATAATATCGCTCCAGCATTGTTAAAAGACTATTCCACCTGGTGTTACAGTCCAAAAGAAGTGACAGCTCTTTTCCATGTTCAATTTTCACATATTTTTGAAGAACTGTTTCATTTTTCAATGGTGATCTTTTGAAATACACTACAACTTTGCGGATTTTCTTTATTAGCTCATCAATGTTTTCATCTTGTGTTAACTCTGGTATGTGATTTAGCGCAAGACCATTTTGTGACATTAAGATTAAACCTGATTCTGGACAGTCTAAGTCTTCTAAATCCATGATGATGAACTCATCATGGCTGTCGACCATATAATCAGCAGCCACAGTTGGTTCATTTATAGTATCATCTGAGGTAGGGCTGTCTTCTTTTTTTTTAGTAAAAGAGGTGAAAGACAAAATTATATCACTAGAAATAGGGAACAATTAGTTCAACCAGGTTTCAGGCTGGCTAAAGTAGACTCAACTTTCATGGGCTACTGTTTAAAATGTTCTTCAAAAATATTCGTTGCTTTTGTCCGGCAAATATGACCTAGTTAGTTTATTTATCTTTATGTCATCATAACTTATGCCATTACTGCGTGGGGGGAGGGGGGGTACCTCCAAGTCAGTCCTTATTAATTTAGAACGAGCGCAACGTGCAGTTCGCAAGGTAATGAGTCACAATAAATTTAGATACCCCACCTACGTGGGCTGCACTAAAAGTATCGGGAATGGAATATTTCCACTGTTCCTGTCATATTAAAATCTTTTTAATTGAAAACTCCTTGGTTTTAAAAATCGAATACCATTTATTTATTTTAAAAAATATTCTCGGTCTTGTCACAAGGGTTTGTCAAACTTGTTTAGTCGTTGAGAAAATGGAATTGACTTGAGAAAATGCAAGAGCGATGATTTATTATGACTTTCGAAGTGGTTTAACACAAAAACAGTGTGTTGACCGGATGATTTCTGCATTTGGTGATGAAGCTCCATCCAAAACCACAATTTATCGCTGGTTTGCTGAATTTCAACGTGGACGGGTCAAGCTCAGTGATGATCCCCGTCAAGGTCGTCCAAAAACTGCAGTCACCCAAGAAAACGTTGATGCTGTGCGTAAGCTGATTGAGGGAGATCGACATGTGACATACCGCGAAATTCAGGCAACTTTAGACATTGGCATGAGTCAAATACAAATAATCTTGCATGAACAATTAGGTGTAAAAAAGTTGTTTTCCCGATAGATACCGCATTCGCTCTGTGAAGAGCAAAAAGCGGCTCGCGTTACTTGGTGCGTCAGAACTCTCGAAAGATTCCACGCAGGATCCTCAAATGCTGTATACAACATCGTATCAGGTGACGAATCCTGGATATACGCGTACGAACCCGAAACAAAAAACCAGTCACGAGTTTGGGTGTTCGAAAATGAGTTAAAGCCAACAAAAATTGTTCGTGAACGAACAATTTTTGTTGGCTTTAACTCATTTTTGAGTGTTGCAAAAAAAATGGTGGCCACGTTTGTCTCCAAAACCGGCCATGTTACGACTATTCCTCTTGAGGGACAAAGAAATGCAGAATGGTATGCTAGCATTTGTTTGCCACAGGTCGTTTCTGAACTCCGTAAAGAGAACTGCAACCGCCGCATCATCCTCCATCACGACAATGCGAGTTCTCACACCGCGCACAGAACAAAAGAGTTTTTCGAGCAAGAAAACATAGAATTATTAGACCATCCGCCGTACAGCCCCGACCAAAGCCCTAATGATTTCTATACTTTCCCTAAAATAAAGAATAAATTGCGTGGACAGAGATCACCTGAAGAAGCTGTGGACGCCTACAAAACGGTCATTTTGGAGACCCCAACTTCCGAATGGAATGGTTGCTTCAATGATTGGTTCCATCGTATGGAAAAATGTGTCAAATTTCGCGGAGAATACTTCGAAAAGCAATAAATACATTTTTAAATAGTAATGTTGTGTCACTTCCTTGATTCCCGAAATTTTCCGCCGCCTGGATAGCTGATAAGACAAGGATATTTTCTTAGTAATTTGTACACCAAGTATTTTTTTTTGCACTAGACTACATTTTTTATGAAGTAATAGCAAAAATTACAAAAAAATAAATGTTTGGTTAGTGATATTTGCCAAAGTTTTAGGCATTATTGAACTTTTAATTATTAACAAAGGTCTGCTACGGCGTCAACTATGATAATAACTTAAATTTCAGTACAGTCGCGCCGTAAATCATTTTTAAATTGGTTTCAAATGATTTAATCTGGGATTTTTCATAAAAAACTAAAACTCTTAACTAATTCAAAAACTACTGAATTTCGGTAGAACATTTGGTGGCTTAATTTGTTGCATTTTAACCCTACTATGACGTCCTGCAAGGAATACGTCGAGTTACCAGTAACCCTGTATACTAACAACAAATTATTATTATGTATTATATTAAATAAGAGTCAGCGTAATTTACATTCTTTTTAAAGCTGCAATAGGAAAATATTGCGTAAGGTTGTTAGGTTCAGTTAGCAAATAAAGAAAGTTTTTTTTTTTTTTACAATAAAATACCTTCCCACATACTTCAACTGAATGAAACAAAATTTAAATCTTGTATAAAACGAACACTATGCAACCAAGCATATTATAAGTTGGGGGATTACATCGCTGATAAAAATGCTTGGCTCATCGCTGGTCCTGCTCCACAAGCGCGCAAAAAGTAATTCATCACCTATTGAAAATAGTGTTGGAGCTGCTGAAGATTTTAAAAATTCTCTTTGCATTGTATAAATTCAATCTATTAGCATTGTATAGTTGCACAGCACATTGTTATGTGAGTACTATGTACTATAAAGCTGCCATTTACTGGATATGTCTTTCATTGACTTGAATGTGCCCTGGCGGCTGGGAGTATGTCGTGCTCACCCTAATGTCTCGCTGATGTTGGTGCGTGTGTTGGATCATTTAGCTCCCTTCAAAATGGTGAAGCTGAATGGTGCCAATCCATGCGTCATGTTCGTGAACGGGCGCCGTCAGTAGAGACCGGTCATCTCTTAGCTGCCACAGCTTATTTTAATTTTTGAATTGCTTATTTTTTGTTTTGTTAATATTTTTATTACGGACACTTTTACGTTTTGCATCGTTCTCACATGTATAATTTCAAAATGAATGATGTACCTAAACAATATTTTGTAACCATAATACGTTGATTTAAAAGAGTGTCCGTGGAGTTTCTTGCCCGTTCTTCTCCATAGGTACCTACTACGCTTTGGAATGGGCAACTAGCTTCATCTTTCTGACTGACCGACCGACCCCCTGACAGTTCAAACGTGCCTGTAATTGGTTTATTTGAAATAAATGCTTTGAGTTTGAGTTTGTCACAGACAGCCAAATGGACACCATGTGCGAGACACAAATGTTGTTCAGTGCAAATAAGCCATCCCACCTTTATCATAACATTCGGTCCATCGGTTACAATAGCCACGATGTCAGTGTCCAGGGAAATATCAAATTTACTTAAGACGCTCTTTCAATATACGAAGACAATTTTCAGCTGTCATACTTCCATAAACAAGTCCTAAGTTCCATTTTTTTTATATGAATGTACGTTGATAGCCATGTATCGTTTATTGGACGTTGAAGTCCACTCGTCGAAAGAAAGACTAAATCTTTCACCTGCACTTTTCAAATGTTTCAATTCTGCAATTACTTGCTTTCTGATTTTTTTCACTGTAATTCATAACACGTTTTTGAATGGTGACGGCTGACTTTGGTAAATCCGTGTATTTTGCTAAGAGCAATTTTCTCAAATCATCTGAAGTTATGAATACACTGAATGGAAATCCATCTAATGCAATTATTCTTGCCAAAACATTATCCAGGCTATCGTCGGCACTTTTGGTAAAATAATCATCTAACTTTCGCTTGGCTGGCGGCGCTGAAGCTGATATAATCTTGATGTTATGTTTTGATGACAAATGTGTATGTAATCCCTTAGTCGATCCACCCAAAGTCTTGAGAATGGCTGAGCATCGCGTACATTTGGCACTATTCCCGTCCTTCGCAACTAAAAAGTAGCCCCCTCACACTGACGTTGTATCGCTCTTTTTCTGTTTAACAAAGTCTCCCGCCATTTGAAATGTTTAAGTTTCAGATAATTGACTTTTAAATTTAAATGACGTAACGTAATCTACGTAACCTCGTCAATGATAGAATAATAATTAAAAATAAATAAAACATGATTGGCGTATTTATACTTTCGTACAGCGAATCCCCGACGGGAAATACCACGCAACAATATTATGATATGAGGTGATCGGGTGATTCCCCTATTGGCCCGTTGGGGAATTACATTAAGAGTATTGTATTGGAGTATCCCGAGCGGGGAAGTCCCTTCTAAGTTCTACGACAAACATATTATTAGGGCTGTACCTATGTAGTACGTATCGTACGCGTATCAAAGGGTTGTTTTTATGGGGATATGTAATAAAAGCTATTAATATAATCTAGGCAAGGTCATTGTCAAGGCGCAACGGAATACGGAGTGCAAACTAGACCAGTTTGCGGCAATCCCGAAAATCCCGGGATTAGCCAAGTACAAACCCGGGATTTTCGGGGTCAGAAAACGGCTGGGATCCCGGGATTGTATTCTCTAGTTGCGACGCATCTCTCTCTCGTTATCACGTAAAATTATCGTCCGTAAACAGACTTTACAGACAACCATTTCTTTATTTTATTTGTAATTTGCCCCTAAATGTGACTCCCATATTCAAAATTCATTCATTTACGTTTCACTTTCGTGTTTGGGTCACAAAAGTTGATATGTGTACCAAATTTTAACTTAATCTAACACTAACTTAGATTTGGAGCAAATCAACGGACAGACACACAAGTGATCCTATAAGGGTTCCGTTTTTTTTTTGAGGTATAGAACCCTAAAAATAAAATTATAAATCTAATTTATGAACAGCAGTTGTCTTTGTAGGGTTTCCTTGAGATACAAAGGCCTCCTCTAGCAATTTCCACTTATCTTTTACTTGCTATTTTTTCCCATAGTGGGCCAGTTCTTTTCCTTAGCTCATCTGACTACCTCCTAACTGACGGACTTGGATTTGTTGAAAGAATGACTAATTCTTTCAACAAATCCAAGTTCTATCAATCTAGATGGGATGGCAAAGAGGAGGGTGGAAGGAATAGGTAACTTGATTTTTCCGGGCCATAAAAGTGCCTGCCCGCTGAAAATGTTGGTTTTCACAGACAAAGCTATACATATGGCAGAAACTATATTTCCCAAACTTGTAAACAACCCTGCTATTCAGTTTACTTGTTTATTTTAGATAAAAAATCCATATATTTAAACAACAATTATATTACAATGTTAAAAAAATCGGCATCACCAACACCATCACCTGAGAGGACTTAGGTTCATGAGGGCCAAGCAAAAGGCTCACCTCACTCTTTTATTTAAGTTGGTAATTGAAGAAATCTAAATATTTTATTCTGGTATGAATGACCAATTAAATAAAAAAAATTGGGTATATGGTTAAGGCATTAAGGTACCTTTGTTCTCTAGTAACAATTTTTACTACTGCACAATATAAATTACTTACTTTTTCAGTTATTTTAGTTTCCTCTAATCTCTTGCTGAGTGTAGGGTCTACCTTCGGAGGCCTAACTTCCTCAACTATAACCGGAGGTGGTTTAGTGATGATCGGAGGAGCCACCAGCTGGGGCTTCTTCTCAACAGTCTTATTTTCGAACATATCCTGGCATTTTTTGCCAAAAGCATCATGGAAGACTTCAAGCACCTGGAAGCAAATTATAAAGTAACATAAACACCATGTTACCAATGATTTAAGAACTGCAAATTTTTTTTTGAGTTTAAGTGAAAATAAAAACTTTTTTCACATACCTGGCCCATAACTGATTTTCCATTATATTTTTCTACACATAGTTTTGAATATTTTACATCTTGAAACACTACTCGTGCAAATCCCAAGTGCCTATTTGTGATTGGATGGTAGAATATTGTCAATTCCTCAGATGGACCAACTTTATTCATCATGTCTGCCAAAAATGCTTTATCAATGTTGTCATTTAAGTTTCCTATAGTAATTTCTAGCTGTGGAGGTATTCCGACATAATTTTTATCTATTTTGAACCTGAAAATAACATTGAATGATTACACATTTTGAAATTCCCGCTTCACATTAGATGTCAAACCAAATGTAATGTTGGCACTACTGTAACTGAAGCTTTAATAAAAACAAAGAAGAATATAACCAAAATACATTATTTTACTAAATACTTCTTATTAGTTTAAGTGTTAATCACTCTAGAGACTCAATTTTATATAAAGAAAGAATATCCCATGTCAATTGTAGGTAAACAACATTTGGTAACCACCGGGATATCAATGTGATTTCTGGTTATAAATTACAATATATTGAGTTTAGTATATAAAAAACCAATTTCTACATAATAATGAATTGCAATACAATGATATAAACCAATTTCATAATTTCTTCATGCATGTATAGATGATTGTAAGACATTTTGGGTAAGACAAAATGTATGCTTGTAAATACAACAAATCTGTGTTTGGGTACCTAGGGACTGGCAGGTCAGCTGGTTCTAGTCTATTCCACATTCTTGAGAGCTGAGAACGAGGGTCTCTGCACTGTACAGGTGGATAAGTTGTATCTCCAGGAACAGTGCCATCATATCTATACACTTTTGCTCCTCCCTTCACCAGGAATGGATCCATGAGCAATTTGTAGTTTTTAGGCGCTTTGTGAAGCACCACATTGTGAGCTGGAGTTTTATGCTCCATTCCTCCATTCATTCTGCAAGACAAAACAGAAAAATGTTTTATAAAACATAACCTCTGCTTTTACAATAAATCAACAACTCTTCGCAAACACCAACAATATGTGCTAGTCGAAGGTACCAGCGAATGGAAAAAATTGAATAAACATGAAAAAGTACTTCTTTTCCTTTAGAACAAACCTGAAATGTTTATAAAACAATATGTTAGGAAATCGTATAGTTTCCAATTTTTTGCCGAATACTGGCAGTATGATGCAATATCATTTTAAACCTTATATAAACTTAAATTCCTATAATACAAGGACCATAGCTACAATAAGAATTTCACTAGTTTAACACCACATTAACGAATTATAAAATAATTTTCTACAGCAAGCTCTCTCCATGGTGACGACCAGTTTGGAGCTGGCTGAGTGGATAAAAACATACTCACATTCTATCCTTTTACATGAGATACAATCAACACATTTAATAAACTGAAGATAATGAAATGATTACTAACTGTATATTTATATAAATTTCGATAAACATTAATATAAAATATTCAGTTGACTACTGGCTCAATGTTTATTCATAAAGTATACATTTTTATTGCTACTATTTTCTACGCAATTTTACGTCAAAAACATCATACTTCATAGACGATATTGGTATCGTTACGTTGCTAACTTGTTTAATGTCATTGTCACATTTTTTTTTACTATTCGTTATTGCCATTTCGTAAAGCAAATCTGACTTTTAAGCCTAAAAACGTAAACGTATTTTTAATAATTTGTATTTAAAAATTTATATCACCTAAACCTACATGAGCACATAAGAGTTCTAATTTGGTCGCCTCACTGGAATTTTAAATCAATAGTAAAACCTAGAAATACAGTTTCCGTAATAACACAACCTAGTGTTTGTTCGCAGATTATTAACTGCAAACCATTTCCATTTGTGTAATCATTACCAGTTGAAATCAAAATTGTATTATCAACTATCTAAACAAACATAAGAAAACAGATTTCATCAATAATTTGTGCTAGTTAGTACTTAGTAGTTAGGTGCTGGTTACTGGCAACTAGAGATGGGTTGTAACAGGTTAAACACGATATCTGTTATCACTGTTACTGTTACATAAAAATAACAGATCCAAATATCTGTTATTAAATAACAGCCTGTTATTTTTTACGGACGATAAATACACATTTAATAATTCTCAAATGAATTTATTTGACTTTATTTCTTTTTGGTTAAAGACCAAAGTATTGACTAGGGATGACGGGGTAGTGTGAAATTATAGAATTACGTTTATTTATAATTTTTTTTAGTAAACCGACTGGGCAGATTGATTGGAACATATTTCGAAATAAATTAAATAATAGGTATTTCTCTTTTTAGCAAGGATCATTCTTTAATGAGGTAGAGAGAACAATTGATAACCTTGTTAACCTTCCTTCGTTTGTGTGAGTATGTATGTAAGTAACAGCCGTGGTAACAGTCTGTGTGGGGACTATATATAATCAGCCTATAATGTTCCCACTGTTGGCCTCCTCTTTTCGAGAGGGATGGTATGGGGTTCCCATAACACAAAGCAAAGCGCCTGTCAGGGTTCGCACCTACAATTCGTAAATCGCGGCCGTTACCACTGCTCTCTGCGTGTGGGGACTGTTATAATAATTAGCAATAACGGCCGCGGTAACAGTCTTTGAGGGTCTGTAACAGATAAGTCATATTGGTAGGAACAATTGTTATTTGTTATTTTTAAATATCTGTTATTTCTATCTGTTACGATAAATACGCCTCACCCCTACTGGCAACATTGCTTTACTTGCTATCGGTCGTTGCATCATCGATTTAGGTAATTTTTCGCTAAAAACAACGTTTCTCGCTTGAAAATCAGTGATCTACTGTTAAAACTTTTACATCGTCATCTGTTGAAACTTGTGTTATACAGTGAATTTCGTTTTCAGGCAAAATGTCCGAGAAAAATATTATTCCTGTGGTCAAAGCTGAGGAGGAGGCAGCCGAGGAGGAAGAACTGGTTGACCCTCAGACTCAACTAAGGGTAAGTTTATCCTCATTCGTTACTTACATTATTATATAAGATATGCTTGACACTCTGCTACATTTTGAATGATCATACCACAACATAACCTCCTTTTGTTGAAGAACCCTTCCAATCCTTTGAAGAATTTTCTGTTTCTAACCAAAAGTCAGATGCCGTTTTACTGCCGTAGATTTTGTAAAACAAAGTTTAAAAAAATAGGTTACTCAGAATCAACCACATTATACCACTATATACTGGGGACTACTGCGGGTGCTGTTCGAGATCTAGGGTCGAATTGCCAGGCTCAAGAGTAATACTTAGATATAGGCTCCCCCTTTCTTTTTTACTTAACAACACCATCATTACCATTTTCAGCAACCTTGTGTCACTCCTAATCCACTGGGTTTTTTTCTTTAAGCTTATCATCTAACGGTCAAATTTAATAAGCTATAATTTAGTATATATATTTTTTGCCATAGACACACTAAGAAGACTTCAGTCAGAGAATTATCAAATAATTGCATGGAAGGACTACCTATCATGTCAATTATTTAGGTCTCGTGTTGTGCTCTACTAATTATTCTAAACCTGATTAATATACGAGATTGAATGTTATTCTTCCTGTTTACATTTTATCTTCAGCATTAAAAGAAAGCATTATATTTATTATTACCTGTAAGAAATCCCACCAACCCAACACAACAGTTTGATACACAAATTATCAAGACATGTTATATCAATGTGGGTACATTAAATCCATACTAAAACACAGGATACCAGCTGTCCATCTGTTATTCTGCACCTGAGTCCGGATACATTTAATGCTTGTCTACCCTGAAATGACGTGCCACACTACTGCATTTCCCAAAGTGTACATACACAAATTTAAGTAGTGGGATGCGTCATTTCAGAGTGGATAAGCTGTACTTTGGTAATGAGGAAGAAATAAATTGATGAAGTTTCAAGCTTGTATTAGTGTGTAAAAAAAACTCTGTTATCAATAATCTTTTGCTATTCTGTTTGTATTTTTAGGATATAACCTTACCCTCTTCTAACAACCGTTTGATGTCATAGAATCATAGATATTACAAGCCGAATATAAAATAATTGATTTCTTTTTTTTAGAGACAATGTTTAAATGCTCAGAACATGCTTACAAAACATCTAAAGGTTTTATTTATTTAATTTTGTAACCTTGATTTCACTAAAGTTGATTTTGTTAATTACTTTCATTTTAGTTAGCTATTGTAGCTGTGATCATAGTGCCTATGTAATTATCCATTGTTGACAGGTTTCTCAATAATTGTGAAAAATAATGTAGTTGTTGTTGGTCTATTTGAAACATAAGTACTAACATGGCACAATGTTTTTTCAGGAGTCATGTGCACAGAAGTCTGATGCCCAAAACCACTGGGCGAAGTACCAAGAGTGTAATGACCGTGTCAACTCCCGCACCCAAACTGCTGAGACCTGCGAGCAGGAACTTGTCGACTACCTACATGTCCTTGACCATTGTGTCACCAAGGACCTTTTTAAAAGGCTAAAGTAACTTAATTTTAATTTCCTACCCAGAACTGCCATACAAAGAACACAGTCTTATGTTACGTAATATTTGTTTTCATAGAACTAATTGGTGCAAAGGGTAGATGTAGTTTTAGCAAATTATTTATGTATCACATGTAAAGATTGAGTTGAAGTTTTTTGTTTATTTGTAAATAAATAATCGCCGTTAATATTCGTGTTTTATTTAGCAAATGCAATATAAACCTTAAAAATCTAGTTACTAATTACAATCAACAATAAAAAGCATTTTGCATATAATATTTTTTTATTACAGCAAATATAAAATTTGGAAAAAAATAATTTCATAGAAATAATAATAAATCTCAAAAACAATTTAGCTCTGGAACATCAAGTAAAATGGCACTCATTAAAAAAAAAGTTGTTTTGATAATAGTTGAACAGAGTGTATTTCCATAAACCCGTGCACGATAATTGGAATGTCAAAACAAATGCCAGAATAAATGTTACCTTTACAAAATGTAAACATTGTATAATAATTAACAGTATACGTGTCTTATCCTAAGCAATAAAATAATATTTCACTTTCTATAAAATCCTTACGGCTAAAGTAATGAAAATTGACTTTAAAAATACGAAATGCATTGTTGTTTTGATAAAAGAAATTGTCACACAGAGAAGTAGCAAAAAACACAATATCCTGTATGAGCACATTGGCGAAAACTTTCACCATTGTGGACATCCCTTATTAGTAGGGTCGGTGCGATCATTAAACCTTGCAGAGTAAAGCTACGGTTTCCTAGAAGAGCGGGGGCCGCCACATAGCATCTGCAATTTACCAACGAATAACGTCACTGAAACGTTTTGTGAATAGTAAGAGTGTTTTCCTAGAGAGCGTTTTTGGCAGCTAAGTCTAACCCTGCAGGCTTAGCATGACGCTTTTTATTTCTACGACGATTAGACATGGCTAAAGAGCTATGTAAAATAACTATAAAAGCTATACATAGTGACATTTCGTTCCGCCATTATTGACATCGCACCGTAGAAATCCTACATAAAAAAGGACCTAGACAAAGATCGTTAGAAACGAAAGACAAAATTACAGATTGTAGAAGGATTTCTACGGTGCGATGTCAAAAATGGAGAAAGTGTCACTTTGTATAGAAAGAGCTGTGTCTATTCTTCGTAGAAATAGAAAGCGTCATGCTAAGCCTGCTGGTGCCATCATCTTCATGACAGCCGTCACTGCGGCCGTTCGTGGCGCCCACCGCTCTTCTAGTTAGGCCCCTTTCACACGGCAATGATGGGTACGATATTAATTGTACTGTATAGTTTTGAGATCACATGGCAGTTTCATACAGTGGGATGTTGTTATGTAATACCAACTTTTTCTGTAAAATATGCACAAGACCATGTGAACAGCCGCTCTATCCCGATATATTTTTTACATAAGAAAGTGTCAGTGAGATATTTAATGTGTGATCATCATAAACATTATAAAAATTTTACAATAATATCTAACTATACAATATAACCAATTTATATAAATTAAAGCTAGAATTGTTGGAAACAAAAGCACAGAAATATGGAATAATTTGTGAAACAAAACTGAATACACCAAGATTGTGTCATAATAAACGTGGAGGCACTATTTTAAGCAAATTTTTCGTGTTTATTATTTTAATATCTAATGGACGCGCTCTTGGCTTGATTACATTCTAGGCATTAAATATTAGAGTATACATCGCATCGAATGGTTAACTGTGACCTTAGAAGCTTACCTAAATCACATTGTATCTCATAACAATGTTGTACCTAGTAGAATAACATATTGATATCTA
Organism: Atethmia centrago; assembly: GCA_905333075.3. Classification (NCBI taxonomy): domain Eukaryota; kingdom Metazoa; phylum Arthropoda; class Insecta; order Lepidoptera; family Noctuidae; genus Atethmia; species Atethmia centrago. Next base: position 12,061,422 of record HG995387.1, read on the forward strand.
AACCTTAAGCCCCCGTACCCGTTCTATCGCGCACTGTATTTACAACGCACTGATTAGCACCGAGAGTTCAAAATCCAACAGCGTTTTTTTTTGACGAGCTGAAATGCTCTGTTCTGAACATCGAGCGTTGAAAATACAATGCGCGATAAAATATCGCCGTTCTAACAGATACAGAGTCACTTCAAGTATATGCCAAAGTTAAAATGTCATATTACTGAGAAAGGAATACCTAGGCATGTAGCATTATGTATACATACTAAGATTTACAAATACAGGAAATTAATAAGAAACGGGTAGTTATGATCTAGCCTCATTAACAAAATAAAAAGTTATTGCTTGTTGTGATGTATTATTTATGCAATACAAAATTATAAAATCTCACGATTAGTCGTACGACTAACTGAGCTTGATCGCGTACAACCGCGGACTGTGTGTGTCAGTCACTTTTAATAGCCTGACACACTAACAGAACACCCTACGCGGCTGAACGCGTGTTCATTGGCTACATTTGATTACATGGTGAGATGTGGCCAATGAAGACGCGTTGTTAGAAGTCGCTTCAGGTATTTGTGCACTGCGTCCCTAAGGGACGAAATACGAATCGGTTCAGTGCACACACGCGTTTCCAATTCTTCGGTCCCTCGTTCCCGTGGCTTACTTCGTCCATACCTAACACGACACAGTGCACTCTGTGCCACTAACTCGCGCCGACCTGCAGGACGTTGAAGCAGATCTCACACACGCGCTGCGGCTTGTTCATGCCGAACTTGAGAATCGGCACGTCTTGACTTGAGCACTTGTTGCACAGCATGCGGCCGCAGTGGCGACTGGGGAAAACATTATTAATTTAAACTCTATAATCTAAACAAGGAAAACTCACTCATCGAAAAATACAGTAGCGGTACGAAAAGGTTCAACAATTATCCAAACCGCGCATGAGACAGCTATGTGCCCGCTATCCGGAAAAGGCAGATTCCGTTTCCAGATAGCGGGTACATGTCAGTCAAATACGATTAAGTTTTACATCAAAACGTACTGTAGCAGTAGAATATGGTTAATCATGCAGGGTGGAAAAAAAAAATGACAATTTTAATGTGTACACAATAAATTCGGACGAAGACAGACGAATAAAGGGTAGGGGCTTGATAAAGATCGAGTGAAGTAAAAAGATCATCCACCATTATGATTGTATTTTTTCATGCAGCATACATATTACTTATAATTATTAGGCCTATGTCCAGCAGTGGACTGTTATAGGCTGAGTTAATTGATTGTACATATTACTGACTCAACCAGTGAACTATCCTATACCCGAATCGCTTTAGCGTGGCAATAGCGGTCATTGACCCACCTACATTTTCTAGCATTCTTTATTTCAAAAACTAAAATAAAGTCCGTTAACATCCGATCGGCCGTCGTCGTCCGATCTATCGTGATCTTCAACATGTTCCAATAAGGAAAAACCATACATAGTTTTTGTTTGGGTTCCTACGGAGAGATATTGGGGAAAGGGCAATGATCGCTATTGTCACGCTAAAGCAATTCGGGTGTAGTCATAAGGGTTTGCAACAGAAAAAAAAAAGTGTTGAATAAATATGAGTTATATAAATATTAGTTAATAATAAGTTACCAGTGGTGTTTCCTCATCGTGAGCGTGAACTTGGTGCCGCACTCCTGGCACAGATCGGACTCCGCCCACGGCGCCTCCGCAGGCAGGACATCTAGCAGACGATGTAGTAATTGTTTCGTTGCAACCTGTAGAACACCACACGGTCAATCATTACATTATAGGGCACGATTTACAATCTTATTAGAATGATTGCCCTTTCGTGAAATGACTGAAAAGTTGTATGGAAAAAGGTTGTCATGGTACGGGCATTTTTTTTTTTTTTTTGAGGTTGGGAAATCATCAAATCACTTCTGCCGCTCTGGGCGGAGCGGGAGGGTGTGTCAGACTCTTACTGACTAAAACCCACCCGTATTCCTTCCTGTTGCCTGTGTTGCGGGGGCCTCGGTGACCCATAAGTACCTTCCCGCGACCCCGGCAGGCATCGGCCCTAGTGGACCCCTAGTATATGTGCTGACGACATCTCTTTGAGGCGCGCGTGGAATACAACGCGCCGTCGACCCGGGCCTGGTCCTTACCGGACGGTGAGCTACCCATTGCTCACCGTCCGCAAGCCCGCGCCTACGGTGGCCGGAAATCCGCCCGGGATTCCCGACGCCCAGGGCGTCTCCTGCGGCGGCTAGGGGCGAGAGGGCGCGATACTTGCCTTTCCCTCAACCGTCCCGCCTCCTCCTTCGCGAGCATTACTGCTTCGCAGAAGGAGGTGACGGCTGCCCATGCCCTCTCGCTCCGTACCATGGCCTGAACCAGGGACGGACGCGAGAGGTCTCTGCCGCCGATCGCCTCCACAAGGACACGGCGGTGCTCTGCCCAAGCCGGGCAGACCTCCACCGTATGTCCTCCGGGCGATCCACACAGTGGTGACACCCGGACGTTTCCTCCCGCCTTATCCGACACAGGAACCTCCCGAAGCTGCCGTGTCCGGTGAGGACCTGCGTCAGGCGGAAGGTGAGGACGCCGTGGCGCCTCTCCAGCCACTCCTCAAAGAGGGGACTTATCGCCGCAATCGTGGCGTGCCCAGCACTGGGTTGCGACAACCGTACTTTCCATGACGCCATGAGATCCCGCCGGAGCTCCATCCGCTGTGCCGCGATTTCTCGCGGCAGCGGACTTACGCCTCGGCGTTTCGCCTCCTCGCGCCACTCCCATACGCGCGCGAGGACTTTTGCCTCCAGATCCCATGGCGGCAATCCGGCAAGGAGGCTCGCTGCCTCGCAGGAAACCGTGCGGTATCCCCGGACCATCCGGATGGCCATGACCCTTTGGGCCGCGCTCAACCTGCGGGCTGGCCGCAGCGCCATGGTATGGGCATGTGATGAAAAAAAAAAGAAATTTCGACAGGAAAGTTTTGAGTATGCTTGTGGATGGCTATACGAGTAGGGGAAGACCAAAGAAATGATGGATGGACTGTGTGAAAGATGATATGGCTGGAAACGGGGTGACTACCGAGATAGACAACTAATAGCGAAGTATAAATAAATTGAGATAAGGGAGGGAGAATGATGATGATATTGCCCTTTCGTGAACGTGTTACATTCGGCGTAAAATAATTACTTCATGGTGTGTGTTTTATTCGAAAACGAACAGAATAGTGGAAGTATCTGGTATATAAAACTGAACTAAAACTTATCCAGCAGGCTTAGCATGACGCTTTCTATTTCTACAAAGAATAGAATACTCTTTCTATACAAAGTGACATTTCGTTTCTCCATTTTTGACATCGCACCTTAGAAATCATTCAGTCCTTTTGTCTTTCGTTTCTAACGATCTTTGTCTAGGTCCTTTTTTTTGTAAAAGGATTTCTTCGATGCGATGTCAAAAATGGAGAAACGAAATGTCACTTTGCATAAAAAGAACCGTGTCTATTCTTCGTAGAAATAGAAAGCGTCATGCTAAGCCTCAAAAGTGTTAAAACTCGTTCTTAGACTGGGTTTGTTTCAATATGTCCGAACAGCCACTACTCCCCAAAAGTTATAAAATGGATCATACTTTGGATGAATTTATATGACCTGCATGTTTAGCACGAGAACCGTAGAGAAGCGTTTTGTCGACGGAAGAGTAGATAAAAATGACGTTTCCGTGTAGACAATTGACAGTTTTCTACTGAGAAATGTAGGCAAGCGATTTCTATTCTACAGCAGAGTGGAATTAGAAAGCGTCATGCTAAGTCTGCACTCTTTAAAAGGGAACTTAATCGGAGCTGGTAAAACTAGCCCTTAGATTATTTATAGTTAGTTACTTACTTGATAATTAAATATAGATATTCCGTCTTTATTTTCTTGCGCGAGACACGCGCCAGCCTTCACTAGTACGCGGCACATTGCGCCCTGACCGTTCATGTATGCTAGAAGGAGCGGAGTGTTGCCCTACAAAAAAGTCAAATATTAAAGTAATAAAAATTACCCAATGAATAGAACCAAAGCCCGCTTGCACCACGAATCATTAGATACATTAAGCGCTAAACTTTTTTTAAATATCATTAGTACACTCTGTCATCCTCAAATGATTGACAGACACGGAACGATGTTGCGTAAAACTGGCCCTATCAGAATACCAGCGGTTTTTTTTTTTTATGGTGGGAAATCATCAAATAACTTCTCCCGCTCTGGGCGGAGCGGGAGGGTGTGTCAGACTCTTACTGACTAAAACCCACCCGTATTCTTGCCTGTGTTACGGGGGCCTCGGTGACCCATAAGTACCTTCCCGCGACCCCGGCAGGAGAATACCAGCGCTGCGGTATTTATTTTTAAATATCGCAGCATTATGCTGAGATAGGAGCCTTTTTGGCGTCGCACAAGTTTCTTTTTAAACGTGTTTAGTGATTTGTGGTGCAAGTGGGCCTAAATACCGTACCTGCAAGTCTGTCCTATTGATCGGGTAGTCGGGCATAAACTCGAGGAATATTTCGCAAATTGTCGCCGCGTTGTCCTTTTTACACCAACATAGTTCGTGCAGTGGATTTCGACCTGAAAGTGGAATAATTTTATATCATCGAATCTCCAGCTAGTGGATTAAACTAAATTTTCGTCATTGGAAACCAACGAGACAGGTGACGAAATGGGGTGAGGAAGGATAATTGTCAGTTTCCTAAAAACTACCCCATTCATAACATCACCTTCATTCACATGTAATGTTTTGGCGCTCGAATGACGTTGCCATGAGTTCGCTGCTGGTAAACGTTTGTGAAATTGTTTGGTGAAATGTGTTGAAAAACCGACCAAGTCCGTGTCGGACAACGCACAATGAAGGGTTTCGTAGTTGGGATGAATTTATCATAAGAACAATCTTAACATTGTAGTTGAAAAACATGTTCCGTCATACATTCCAACTGCAAATGTAAGTTTGTAAGCACAATATTGAGGAATTATCCATGTTATTTATATATCCAGTAATCTTTAAGTAAATAACTATTTTTTTTTCTTCTATGTTTTAGGCTCGGTAGTTTCGGAGACAAGGGGGGAATGGTCAAATTACATCTATTTTCATAAATAACTTTAAAAGTATTTATTTTAAAATTATAAAAAATATACCTGAAATCCTTACAACTAGCCTTTTCATTGGTAGGATGTCGTCATATGCACGGTACAGTTTGCAAAACTTTTTTTTTTCTAGATTGCTCCCCAAAAGTAACCCATATTCAAAATATATTATTTTATTATCGTTACACGTCCGTGTTTGGGTCATAGAAATTCATATGTGTACTAAATTTCAACTTAATCGGGCTAGAAGTTTTTTGGCTGTGACAGACGGAGGACAGACAGACACACGAGTGATCCTATAAGGCTATAAACGTTCTGTTTTTTCCTTTTGAGGTTACGGAACCCTAAAAATAAGATGGCGGCGTTAGTTCCCATTTTGGTCACGCCCCAAAAGATCCTCGCACCGTTGTAGTTAGTACCTTTAAGGTTGGTGGCGGCAGCGTCTATGTCGGTGTCCGCCAGCAGGGCGCGCGCGGCGGCCGCGTGCCCGTCCCGCGCGGCCACGTGCAGCGCGTTGTCCCCGGCCGCGTCCACGGCGCCGTACTCCGCGCCGCCCGACACCAGCGCCGACACGATGGACTCGTGGCCCGCGCCCGCCGCCACGTGGAGTGCTGTGCGTCTATGGCCAACAGAAGTTATGTGAAAAATAATCTTTAATAAACTAAAATAACACCGGACGTGAAAATGTTTTATCAATATAAACAAAAATCTCGTGCTCACGATGACCACATCTGTTTACCACCCTTTTTTACGTCGACCAATAAAAAATCATTTCTTTTAAATAAACGTCTTAGGCTCTGTTACAATGGTCACCGATGTCTGTCCGATATGCACACCCGCGTAATACACACACAGGAAGAGGTTAAATAAAACCAAAGAGATTTAAAGTACCTATATAATGTCTTTGAACAAAACCCAGGGGCGTGCCGTCCATAGAGGCAATTAGGCCTAGCCTACCCTACCAACAACGCCAAATGCATTTATTTTAACTATGTAATACAATAATACAAAATATTAAAAAAAAGCTAAACTCCTGTTAAAACTCTTATAGCAACTTGTCGCAGACGCCACGTGACTCACAGTTCGACGGAGCTTGGTACGGTAGGTATGCGCGATTTATCAGGCAAGCATTCGGCTAGCCTACATACCGTTGATAAATTTACGCACACTCGTGTATATTTTCGTGTGTATGAACGGCACACAATAGTGACATGGTTTAAATTAGGGGCATAGCTCATGCGGCAGGAGCTTGCTACCCATTGGCTGTGTGTAAAGTCAAGATTTAATGAATGAAAAATATTGAAGACCAGGGTTCCCAATTTTTGGACAGTTCCCCGAATTGCGGGGAAGTTTCTTTCATGACTACTAGAGATAATTAAAAAAACAGGGTGATATTGTCGAATTTATACCTTCCAAAAAATTATAAATTGTAAGGAATAGCAAAAGCCTTAAAAATAATTAAAAACTTCATAATTTTTAATTTTTCTTCTCATATTTGGGAAATTTCGCTTGGTTTTTGGGGAGTTAGGAAAATAAGTTTCGGCAACCCAGGACTGTGTTATCCGGCAAAATATGGTAGTCCCTTTTGTGGAAGAACACGGTATGACAGTGATACAATTTTAATTGGTAGTGTTTTTTTATCGACAAGCCATCTTGTTTCATGTGACACGCAAATTATATCCGAACTTGAATGTTTTGCTTTTCTAAATCGTATTAAGTTATAAGTAATTCGTTTTGAAACGTAAAGTAGTGTATATATTATTTGTTGTGTTATTATTTGTTTATTTACCTAAGAATGGTGTTCTGTTGTGAAGTTTGCGCCGATAATGTGTGTTTGTTAGAAGTCAAAACCAGTAAGTTTTCGCAATTGTCGTTTAATGAGAAGATTCAAGTTGTGCCTAAAGGTAGATGTGTGCCCGAATTACGAGAATCAATCCAAAAATATGATAATTCATCTCGTACTCGTCATTTCAATCCTCAAAATTATGCAACATACAACTGGCTGTGTGGATGTATACACACAAATAAATTATTTTGTTTTCCGTGCATTTTGTTTAATAAGTATTAGTATTTAATAAGTGGAGTGAGGGATATATTGATTTGCATAATTTTCATTCCTCGGCAAAAAAGCATGAACCTTGAATAATGTGGTGAGTTTTGTATTTATAAGTTTTGTTTTTACAGGATTATTCTCAATGTTTTTTTTTTTTTCAAATATTATAAATCAATAATGACTACTTTGAGGGTCATGATATGAAAAATAGATGAGCGACGCTGTGATGTTGCGCGAATTAGTTTGTTTTGCGCTCTAGGGTATGAAGCTTCTGTAGTGACTTGTGCGACGTTTTAATTGGTAGCATTCACCTTAAGTGCGAGAAGAATTCAACAACAAATCCAATTTTCATATCAAATTCCATCATAAATAATGAATGATCTTTTTCTATAAGTACAATAACTAATGCTAATCGCCACCACATTCATACTTCAGTCCAAGATGGGGACGCATCCAAAGTTTGGAAATTTCTTAGATCATTGGGGGTCGGTAAAACCCGACAAGAGACAATCACAAAAGATATAGATATTAATGCAATGAACAGTCATTTTACTGCTTCGTCCAATTTTGATAGGACAATAAAATTGAATACACTGAATTATCTTTCTTCACTTCCGACTCCCAGTTATTCTCCTTTTGTTTTTGGTCAGTTCTCCGCATGTGATGTTAAGAAGAGCATACTATCGATTACTTCCAATGCAGTAGGAAGTGACTGTATCAGCCGTAATATGTTAGTCCCTGTGCTGGACGTTATCCTTCCCGTCATTTGTCACATCCTCAATTTTTCTGCATCAAGTGGTGTCTTTCCATGCTCATGGAAAGATGCTCAAATAATTCCTTTACCTAAAAAGTCGAATCCCACATCCTTTTCTGAATACCGTCCAATATCCGTTTTACCATTCCTATCCAAAGTCCTTGAACGTTTAATTCACAATCAAATAAGCACTTTCCTCTCTAAAAATAATCTCCTCAACCCCTTCCAGTCTGGCTTCCGTCCTGGTCATAGCACAACTACAGCGCTTCTGAACATTACGGATGATATAAGGTCTGCCATGGAAAGCGGTAATCTAACGGTCTTAGCTTTGCTAGATTTCAGTAATGCTTTTAATACTGTTGATTTTGATGTTTTGCTTGGCATCCTATGCTCCCTTAACATATCTCCATCGGTAATTGACTGGTTTCGTACTTACTTGTTCGGTCGCCGGCAACGTATTTGCATTGGAGAGACCTTGTCTTCCTGGAGTAATACTTCTGCCGGTGTACCTCAGGGTGGCGTTCTATCCCCTTTACTTTTCGCAATTTTTATTAACTCTATCTCTGACGAACTCATTTCTTTCTACCATCTTTATGCAGATGATTTACAAATTTACTCGCGAGCTCCTTTGGGAAATCTGTCCGAGGCTATCTTTACGATTAATCGTGACTTGGCCCGTATATGCGAATGGAGCAAGAGATATGGACTTATGGTCAACCCCATAAAGACGCAGGTTGTGGTGGTGGGCAGTTCGAGGATGATCTCAAGGATCGACTGGACGACTCTTCCCCAAGTTTCTTTTGACAACTCAGTTGTTCCCTTCAGTGAGAAAGTTAAAAACTTAGGAATATTGATTGATAAGAACTTCTCTTGGACTGCCCAGCTACAGGAAGTTAGCCGCAAGCTATATGCATCCGCTGCAGCTTTGAAGAGATTGCGTAATTTTCTACCGACTGCCACCAAGATTGCGCTTGCACAAACGCTTCTTCTACCCATCCTTGACTATGCTGATACCTGCTATCTTGACCTTACCCAAGACCAACTTGATAAACTTGAGCGGCTTCAAAATTTTTGTATAAGGTTCATATTCGGTTTGCGTAAATTTGACCATGTTTCCGAATTTCGTGTGAAGCTCAAGTGGTTACCAATTCGCCTTCGCCGGAATGCTCATATTCTTTCCCTTTTGTATAATGTCCTCTTTTCCCCTTCCACCCCTCTCTATCTCAAGGAACGTTTCCAGTTTCTTGGCGACTCCCACACGAAATTTTTAAGGTCATCAGATAACTTGAAGCTTAAAATGCCTATGCATTCCACAACGTTCGTCGACAAATCCTTTACTGTCCAGGCCACTCGTTTGTGGAATGCTTTGCCAGTTCAAATAAAACGCGCGCAATCGTTACACGCATTTAAAAGACTCGTAAAGGAACATTACTTGTCGCTGTGAGCTTGTTCTCGTAACTGTAATTATCTATAGTCTTCATTTATTTTCGTTGCTTATACATTTGATATGTATGTATTTATGTATATATTATTTAGGTTATATATATATATCTGTGTATCAATTTTAGTATATTGTATTTATTTATTTTTTACACCAACGACAGCCCCACTTTATGTCCAGGCAAATCACTGTCCATCCTATGGTTGCCTGGAAGAGATCGCAGAAAGCGATAAGGCCGCCCATTGTATATTTTGTAGTGTTTGATTTATTTTTTGTCATGTATTTTTTGTGGTGTACAATAAAGTATATATAAATAAATAAATAAATAAATAAATAACTTCACATTACATAATCAGCCTTTAATGTTCCCACTGCTGGGACACAGGCCTCCTTACTGTGAGAAGCCGTAATCCAAAACGCGGGCCCAGTGCGGGTTGGTAGATGTCACATGTCTTCGATTTTTTTCTAGGACATTCCAGTTTCCTCGCGATGTTTTCCTACACCATTTTGAGAGCCATTACTACAAATTAGTGAGATGCATTGTAATATTTCAAATAGAATAACACGTAACATTACTCTGTTCTTATATATTATTCTATTGAAAATATATCACGTTCTGTTCTATTTGATATATTATATTACATTCACACTCACATAAATACCATGCAGTAGCACGGTATCGATTATGCTTAAAATATATCGATAAGGATCTAATGTATGGGCATCCCTAATCCTTGTCATGTTATGTCAATCTACTTAAGTCAAGTTATTGCATTCAATGACGCGTCTTGTATGCGTCAGTTTACGTCCAGCATATCTCAGAGAGGCCACTTCAATGACGACTCTATATCTTACAAAATAAGGTACATACTTGTGTGCGTCTCGGTCGTTGGGCCTGGCTCCGGCTAGTAACAAACTCCTCAGCAACACCTCATGTCCTGCAGCTGCCGCCAGGTGTAAAGGTGGCGCTAGTGAAGCGTCTTGAACGCGCGAGTTAACGTCCACCTCGACGGATAGTAAGAACATCACGCTTTCAACGTCGCAGGTTTGGATCGCCACGTGGAGGAAGTTGCGGCCTTTTTTGTCAACCTGTTGATGATACATAGAAATTAGAATTTCTTTATCATTATTGCTTTGTAGAACAGAGATTGAAAGTCAACGAAGTTTCTTGATGAAGCTTAGGGCAAAAACGGACTTCCAACTTGGACGTTCCAGTTCGTCTTTCCAAAAATGTCCCGTGACTTCTTAACGTAAATCAGTTCATGAAATATTTTCGAAATTAACGGCCTGTCTCACAATGCCCAACTGGGCATTGTGAGACAGGCCGTTAATTTCGCCGTACAATACCGTTTAAAAAATACCAACGGCCTACGTACTACGTAAATACCTAATTAGGTACGCAGGCCGTTGGTATTTTTTAACGGTATTTTTGAAATCGTTTTCCAGATAAGTTAACTTATCCGGAGGTGAAGCAGATCATAAAAAAAAGAACAAAAAAAAAAAAAACGAGCGAGCCTTACAGGTGTAATATCAGATGTTACACATCATATGCGACGCATATATCGTGTAACATCTGACATTTCACCTTGGCAATAAGGTTTTTGATCGCGATGGAAAAAAAAGATTTGTTTTGTTTGAAGGTTGCGTCAGATGAAATTACAGAACGTTGAAGTAAAATAAAGGTATAATTACTCTTTTGGCTGACAGTACCAACCTCTCGAAAAATGGGTTGGTATTATCTACGACGGCGAACTCCACCACCGCGCGCGCTCATTGGTCAAATCAAATAGCGCGCGCTTCCCCGGCTTCCTGTTACACACTTCCGTCCCTTTTCACGAAATCGCTCCCACAGATTGCAGGAAAGATGTTACACAAAAAAAAAAACTCATCTTCATTATGGATTTCTTCCGAGTCTTATAAAGAGTACAGAAGACTTTTAATAATACCTGGAAAAACACTAACCTGTTCAGCAGCCGAGGGGTTCTTCTCCAATATAGCTTGCGCTGCCTTATTATTTCTCGCAGTAAGTGCAGCTGCGAAGGGCGACACTCCTCTATTATCTCTGGCCGATAGTTCGATGCCCGGTTGAGAAAGTAGCAGCGAGATAATGCCCGCGTGTTGGTTCTCTATTGCTATGTGCAGAGGGGTCTTGCCTTCTGCGTCTTTAGAGTTTATGTTAGCGCCGTGTTCTAGTAGAGTCTATTAAAAAAAGAGTAATAGATAGTCAGTGTTCACTTTTACTGATTATGCAGGCTTAGCACGAGAATCGTTTGTCGAGTGAAGAGTAGACAAAAATGACGTTTCCGTGTACCGTGAAATGTAGATAAGCGATTTCTATTCTACAGTAGATTACAGATATAAAGCGTCAAGACCAGCTTATTGCATTTTCTCGGGAAAAGATTTCGGAATTCTCAATCAGTCCATTCTCAATCAATATTTCCTACTTATTTTTTTTACGTATGTGGCTAAAACAAAGCGAGTTTATATTCGTCGCCGACGATATCCTGGTACTTTTTAAGGGCGTCAATGTCAAAAAAAATAAATTACAAAATATGGCGGTTAAGCTAAAATGGATTTTAATTATTGGTATCATTTATAATTTTTAGAGGTGCTGATGCCGAAATTCAAATAATTGATGGCGGATGGCCCGACCGGTTCAGGAACATTCGGCATTCCATGTGAACAGTGGCAGTGACATTTCAAAATTATATATACAGGTTGGATTTTTAAGATGGGGCAGTAAGGTGCAAGTACCTTAACCGCTGTAACTACAGGAACACGGTCTTAGAAGACCGTCTTTGACTTTTTGAGACATTTTGAATGCATTCATAGATTGATTGGCATCAAAAAAAGTTTTTGTAAGAACTGCTCATTTTCTTGGTGAATATATTTTTTTTTTTCAAAATCTGTGAAAGCCGATCAAATATCTCAAAAAGTTAAGGACAGTCTCCTAAGACTATTCGACATCATGCGACAACGGTTAAGGTACTATCGCGGGTGTTCAAATTGGACTACTTTAAAAACAAAGTCCCATGCTCACGATGCATGACCACATCTGTTTACCGCTCCTTTTTGCGTCGACCAATAAAAATAATTTCTTTTGTTTTAATACATTTCTCAGGTTCTGTTACTATGATTTATGATTGATCACAGATGTTTGACTACCCTTTACCCGTTTTTTTACGCTTTTTTTTTTATTTACGAAAACAAGGGGCTTAGCAAACATCTGATACGGTGATGCTATTGGTTGATAAGCCTAGGTAAGCCTTATTTGGCGGCCGAGCGCCGCCAGCAGAAATAGTCCTTACGGTGGTCCGATTTGAGCACCCGGGATAGTACAAGCCCTTACTGCCCCTTCTCAAAAATCCACCCTGTATTTGCTGTTGTATAATGTACAAGTACGCTAAATAATAGCCGTACTGTCCTTTAATATTTAGATACATGCGAGACCTATAATTATGACAAACATTGTGGGTTTAATGATTTGTATATATTTAGACGGTAATTTATTTATATAAATAAATTAATAATTATAATGAGTACCTGTATGACGTCAGTGAGGCCCCAGGTGCAGCACAGATGCAGCGGCGAGTGCTTCTCGTTGGCCACGTCGGCGCCCTCGCCGCCCGCGCCCAGGCGCCGCGCAGACTCCACGTCGCAGCCCGAGCGAATCAGGAACATCGCTAAGGATTCCTTGTTCTCGTCTATTGCTCTGATGGAATAAAGTTTAATTTTATAATGAACTAGCTGCGCCCCGCGGTTTCACCCGCATAAGTCTCGATCCCGTGGGAATATCGGGATAAAAGTATGCAATGTCCTAAACCAGGTCATGGTCTACCCATGTGCCAAATTTCATCCAAATCCGTTCAGCCGTTTTAGCGTGAAAGCATAATAAACAAACAAACTCACAATCGCATTCGTAATATTAGTTAGGATTTTATCCTAAAGAGTCATATAGAACTATCATCATCATCATCTGCCTGCCTTTTCCCAACTATGTTGAGGTCGGCTTCCAGTCTAACCGGATGCAGCTGAATACCAGTACCTTACATGGAGCGACTGTCTATCTGACCTCCGCAACCCAGTTACTGGGCAACACGATACCCCTTGGTAAGACTGGTTGTCAGACTTTCGGGCTTCTGACGACCCGTAACGACTGTCAAAGATTTACAAATGACAGCCGGGACCAACGGCTTAACGTGCTTTCCTAGGCACGGAGGGGTCTTGGTATATAAAGATGGTCACCCATCCACGGACCAACCGCGGCAAGCGTAGCTTAACCTGATCGATCGACCCGAGCGGCTGTTATTACTTAGCCACAACCCCCACCACCACCAGCCACCCAGCTCATATAGAACCATAGATCCCGTAATTAGTGTCACCTCAAGTCGCCTGTAAAATACTGTGACGTCGGTGGACATTTTAAATCTTAGTTTACATGGCAAGAGATAGCTCAAAAATCAAATAAACTTTTGTGAACGACGTAGGCTATTATATTGCTAAGAAAATACAAAACTACAGAAGGTCAATAGTGCGTTATTTATTAGCATTAACAAATCAAACTAAATGAATAAATTTAATAAATCTTACTTGTGTAATAACGTTTGTAAACATCCATCTGGTCCATTGCCCCAACAATCTGCATCAGCGCCGTTTCTCACCAAGATCTAAAAAAATAAAAATGACTGTCAATACACGTATTTAACGGAAAAAACTGTCAGTCGTAGGTCTGCACGTTAGAAATAAAAACTTCTTAGCTCCACAAACTTGTAAACATCTGTATACAAATGTATCTGAGCGTGACGGTCACGTAAGTTCAGTGCTTTTTTCCCCATCCCAAATGTGCTCAACGTGGCTAAAGAAGTTTTGACTAAAAAAACACAGTTATCTTTTCAGGACAAGGATGTCGTTTTAGATGTTGTCGGCCTCGTAAAAGAAGAGTGCATAATATTGTGACCGCTTATTAATGTCAAGGATAGCATCTGGACGGACACGATTGTTACACCATTGAAATGATGAATGGTAGACCAAATTGATGTCGCAAACTATATGAACACAATTGAAATTTTCGTAAAATGTACCAATTTGTTAGTTCTGCTCGGAATGGTCAGGTAGTCTTATTTGAATTGTTTCAAAAAATATTTGTAAAGCGATAGTTATTTATTATTTTCATTTCAACTCTCTAAAAAGCCCCTCTTCTATCCTTCCACTTCTATATAGATAAAAAATTGTATTTATTAAAGAGATGTATGTCTTTTTGTAAGTATTTTTGCGCCCGTACAGACAGACCCCCTAAGTGCAGCGCTACGTACGCTAGCGACCTCCTCCTGCGCGGAGTCCAGCGCGGCCCACAGCGGCGGCACGCCGTGCGCGTCCAGGCGGCTCATGTCCACGCCGCGCACGCACAGCGCCTCCACCACCAGGCCCAGGCGGCAGTGGATGGCCAGCTGTAGCGGAGTCTCGCCTGCTTCCGTCCTGTTGGAGACAATACACGGTTATAACACAGTGTTACTACTTACCGTGGTTGATCGCTTCATACCTACAATTTTGATTTCAGACTTGTTGTAATGGCAAACATGTCATTTGGTTTAAATAGGTTTTTATTTTTATTATTTTAATATTATTTTACATGGATTCTTGTGTACGTTGTGAATGTGAGAACGTTGTAGGCTTAATAGACTAGATTTTTTGTAGACCCTTTTCTTTTTTTTTGTTAAGTACTTCTCGACAGGCCTACACTGTCCTCCCATACCTATTAACACTGTAATTTGAAAATATAATAAAAGCCAATTATTTTTAAAAGAGTAACCGTGGAGTTCCTTGCCGGCTCTTCTCCATAGGAAACGACCAATAGGAACCGTGCACCTAGCTTCTGACGTTTCATAAGTGCCCATGTAGGTTTATGTGAAATAAAAATATTTTGATTTGATTTGTGTTGATACATTTGGCAGGAAACTTTGAAATGTTTTTATTTGCACTTGTCAATACTTTAGTACAATATAACCAAACCAACCTTCCTCACGATTGCTCTGCTAAAACATTCCCGTTGAACCACTGTAAGTTTGTAAGTACACCGTGATAGTATGTCGACTTAGACAATAATACTAGTGTAGCTACCTTATAGTCGGTCAACGCCAGCTTTTTCGCAGCAAAATCTTACAGACAGTCAATGGGCAAGTGGACACTGAAATGTCCTGAAGCACCATATTGAAGTTCGGGACAAAACTAAAAGGGTTTTCAATTTAAATTACGAATAGTTTCAACAACATGGGTTGGTTTGCAAAATTAAATAAAGCGGCGATATAAAGTTGCAAGTTATATTTGGAGCTGCAATATGGCGGCATGAAAAATTAAATTTTTCGGTCAGGTGTCATTTTGATGGTATTTTATTGGCATCATAAAAATAAAACGTTTGATATGACGTTTTTAGCTGACTGTATTTTTTTCCAAATCTTTGAACGCAGTCAGCAATTACTCAAAAAGTTATGAACAATCTCCTAAGAACGTTTTCCTGTAGCTGCAACGGTTAAAGTATCCTTACTGCCCCGTATCAAAAATCCACCCAGTGGCAGGATATCGAAAGTGATCGACAACCCGCGTGCATTAACATTTTTGAAATTACATCCCTTACATGGGCGAAATAAGGGATGCAATTTAGTATAACTGTTAATCATTTTTGCCCATGGGAAATTCCATCGGGCTCACGGCTTGTTTTAAAAAAAAATAACTATTAAGAACTAGCTTTTGCCCACGGCTTCGCCCGCGTGGAGTCCGGAAATTATCCCACTAAAACGTACTGGGGATAAAAGTATCCTGTGTTAATACAAGTTATAAACTATCTGCGTGCCAAATTTCATCCAAATCCTATTAGTAGCCAAAATACTAATGATTGAAATCCTATCGAGAACTCATGCAGGCCTAGTAATTTTTGTTAGGTTACTGTTCAGAAACAGATAGGATCAGATTGAATGGGAAAAAGTTTTTCCGTTCAATTTTACTCGTCATAAGAACCTTCCTCGGAATTCAACGATATTTTGAAAAAAAGGCCTTTCCTCGGACTTCATCGAATCGAAAAAAAAATGACCGAATTGGTTCAGCAGTTCTCGACTTTTGCGCTTGGCAACACATTTAGCCATTCATTTTTATTAATATAGATTATACATGTACTCACAGTGCGTTCATATCAGCTCCGTGGTCGAGCAGGTATATGGCTGTCCTCGAGTCTTCTTCCACTATGGCCTGATGTAATAACGTGAAGCCCTTGCCATTTCGTATGTTAGGGTCCGCACCGCCTTCGATCAGCGGTGCCACTAGGTTCTTGTGACCTGAAGTAATTAATACATGACAATGATCTGTTACAGGCGAAAGTTCAGCTAAAAACATAACCCTGTCTTTGCTGTTGCGAAGTCGGACAATAAGATTATGTTGTTGAAAGTTTTGGTGAAAGTTACTCCGATATTTTGTAAATTTGTCATAATACCTTACTTGAGGTAAATGAGCAATTTTCAAATGTGTTAACGACCGATTGCATTGCGCAAAAGTATGATAAATGATCTTCACACAAGACAAGCACACAAAAATATATACGAAGATTTTTTTACTTAATATAAACTGAATGGATAGCCACTGTGTTTTTTTATGTTTTCGACATTTAGTAACATTTGAAGATATTCATTTTATTAGCATAACCCAAATATAATGTTGGTATCTACTAAACGAGTACTACATGCATCAAAATGACAAAACTAGCAATCGAGGTAATGATTATAGTTTAGCCGCACAAAGACATACCTTCAGTGAGCGCAAGACTGACGGGCGTATCTCCGTCCGAGTTCTTCAGGTTAAGGTTGGGTGTCAGACTGGTGTTGCTGCGATCTGAAGCCGCCATGTCACCTTTGTCTATGAGCTTCTTGTGTTCTATGATAGCCAGCAATGCGCCTTCATGGTTGTTGAGTACTGCCAAGTGCAGGGGTGTTTGTCTGTAGACACAATTATGCATTAAATAGTAAAACAATTGCACAATGTTTACATGATCAAAAACCGGACAATTGCGAGTTGAACTCGTGCGTACGGAACCCTCACGGTTCCGTACAATTAATATGTCATGTACCATTTTTCATTTTTATTTTTATCATCATTCATCTTATTATCATATTCATCTCTTCATTTTTATCCCAAGAACAAACTTAACATTGTAGTTGAAAAACATGTTCTCCCATACATTCTAACTGCAAATGTAAGTTTGCACGCAAAATATTGAGAGACTTACCGTGTTATTTTAACACTATAGACTTCTTATAGGTTTTCCTGTAATCTATAATTAAAGAACTGTTTTCCGTATTTGTTTTTAAATGTTAGCTCAGTAGTTTCGGATATAAGAGGGAATGGTCATTTTTCGTCTATTTCCTTATATAACTTTAAAACTATTTCTTTTAAAATTATAAAAAATAAAAATATAACGGACCCACACAACAAGCCCACACGGTAAAGTTTCCAAAAACTTTATTTTTAAATTTTTAATTTGCCCCCAAAAGCGACCCTCATATTAAAAATGCAGGTATTTACATTACACGTCCGGTTTTGGGTCACATAAATCCATGTGTTCCAAATTTCCACTTCATCGGTCCAGTAGATTCGGAGCAAATCCGCTGTGACAGACGGACGGACATACAGACATACGAGTGATCCTATGAGGGTTCCGTTTGTACCTTTTGAAGTACGGAACCCTAACAAGTCTTCAGTTAAGTTCTGGGTTTCACCAAATTCAATCACACAAGAAGAAAAATGTGATAAGGTAGACCAGACAACATACTGATGGCGGAATAAGATCAATAACCTATAATGTAAACGGTATCTCGTCAACATTTTAGCTACTCCAATAGCTAACGCTAGCTTTCACGTGAAAGTAGCGCAATATAATTTATTCTCACCTATAAACAGTATCCTCCTGTTCTCCATAAGCAGTCTGCAAGTTAGGCCTGGCTCCATGTTCTAATAATGCCGCAGTCAGTCGCGCGAGTCCATTGCCGCAGGCCGCGTGTAACGCACTCATGCCGGCCTCGTTGGTGTGGTTCAGCTCGCTGTTCAGGTGAGAGACTAGGAACACCGCTGATTCCTTGCAAATATATCCAAGATTTAATCTTGTGCATAATGTGACCATGAAATCTACTGATAAGGAGCATGTAATAGTAAACGTGAAAGAATGTGGATGGGTATAGGAAAAGAACCAGAATAAAGAAAGATTGGATTTAAGGTAGATCCGCAGTGGTAGCCCGCAAAATTCAAATTTTCTTACGATTTTTGCAATTTGCAGGTCAGTGTCAGTTGTATCTTGATCAAAATATGATTCGCGACCATAACAAATATGGATTTACAGATGATAATCATTAAAATCATTAATACATCTCTCTAAGTTAGATTTGTTCCTTATGAACTTTCCCATAACTCTCTAATTTAAATTTCGCGGGCTACCACTGCGGATGCACCTTAAAAAGACGGGCTAAGGATAGATGGATGATGTGATCAGAGATCCCAGTGATAAGGAGATATCATCATTCATCATCATCATTTCAGCCGAAAGACGTCCACTGCTGGACATAGGCCTCCCCCAAGCACCGCCACTTCGACCGGTTTTGTGCTTCCCGCATCCAGCGGATTCCTGCGGCCTTCACAAGGTCATCGGTCCACCTTGTAGGAGGCCTTCCAACGCTACGTCTTCCGGTACGCGGTCGCCATTCCAGAACCTTTCGGCCCCATCGGCCATCTGTTCTGCGAGCAATGTGCCCTGCCCACTGCCACTTAAGTTTGGCAATTCTTCGGGCTATGTCGGTGACCTTGGTTCGCCTGCGGATCTCTTCATTTCTGATTCGATCACGTAGGGAAACTCCAAGCATAGCCCCCTCCATTGCCCTTTGAGTGACTTTTAGCCTTTTGATAAGGCGCATTGTAAGCGACCTAGTTTCAGTGCCATAGGTCATCACTGGCAACACGCACTGGTCAAAGACTTTCGTCTTGAGACACTGTGGTATGTGGGACGAGAAGATATTGCGTAGCTTCCCGAACGCTGCCCAGCCGAGTCGAATTCGACGATTGACCTCTTTCTCGAAGTTGGACCTACCTAACTGGCCAGTTTGTCCTAGATAAACATACTCGTCCACAACTTCGAGCGTAGCGTCTCCGATTTTCATGAGAGTGGGTGTAACATAGGCATTTGACATGATCTTTGTCTTGTCCATGTTCATTTTAAGACCCACTCTTTCGGAAGCTCTACTGAGGTCATCGAGCATTGTACTGAGGTCCTCCATAGTGTCAGCCATGACAACTATATCGTCGGCAAACCAAAGGTGATTGATGTACTCGCCATTGATGTTGATGCCTGGCCCTTTCCAGTCCAGAACCTTGAAGACATCTTCCAGTGCAGCGGTGAACAGTTTCGGAGAGATAACGTCTCCCTGCCTCACACCTCGCTGCAGAAGGATAGGTTTCGAGGTCTGGTCCTGGAGTCGGACTGACATAGTGGCGTTTTCGTACAGACACTTAAGCACCTCGATGTACCGATAGTCGATCTGGCACCGTTGAAGAGACTGCAGTACAGCCCATGTCTCGATCGAATCGCTTTTTCGTAGTCCACAAACGCTAAGCAGAGAGGCAGGTTATACTCCTCGGTTTTCTGTGTAACCTGCCGCAGCGTATGTATGTGGTCTACAGTGCTAAAGCCTAAGAAGATAAAGAATAAGGAGATATGAGGCCAAGAAAAATGATAAGTATAACGTACAACCGTCACCTCAGTGTTTATTTACTTCCTAGTTGATGAGTTACATATTTTCTCTCTCTTTCTGTGGGAGTGATTTCGTGAAAAGGGACGGAAGTGTGTAGACAGGTAGTGACAGCTTTTGCGACGCGAAATTTGCCTTTCCCTCAACCGTCCCGCCTCCTCCTTCGCGAGCATTACTGCTTCGCAGAAGGAGGTGACTACTGCCCATGCCCTCTCGCTCCGTACCATGGCCTGAACCAGGGCCGGACGCGAGAGGTCTCTAAAATCGAAATCAAAATCAAAAGTCATTTATTCAGACTAGGCTGAAAATCAGCACTTTTCGAACGTCAAAGTTACATAAGACAGTCCCCCAAAAATTCCCGCCCGTCACCACTTCCTAGTGCTTTAGCGGGGAAGAAGAAGTGGTGGAACAAACTCCCCAGCACCAAACTCCTCTGCTTCCGATCGCCTCCACGAGGATACGGCGGTGCTCTGCCCAAGCCGGGCAGACCTCCACCGTATGCTCCACCGTGTCCTCAGGGCGATCCACACAGTGTTAACACAGCTTGGGCATGGAATAAGAACTTTTAAATAGCATGGAATTAGTAACTGCTATATAGATTGTAAATGGATGGGGTCGAATTTCGAAAACTTGGCGACCACTAATAATTAATAATCATTCCAATAAATATTCCAGTATTAAGCTTTTTTTTTAATTCTGAGGTTAATTTCTGTCGCTGCTCAGTTGCTTATTACCAAGGTGAGAATGTCACACATCATATGCGACTACTGCAAGGCTCGCTCGATTTTTTTTTTATTATCTTTCGCAAAATCTACCCATCTTTTCTTTTGTCTAGCTATACACACATGGAAGAACAAAACGTATTGCATCTTTTTATATTAATTGTGATAAGGGTTGGAAAATGATATCACCAGAGCTTAAATGAATCATACGAGTATCTAAACACTTATTTACACAACAAATGCCGACTTACCTCAAACCACCCCTGCGCCAAAATATGAAGCAAGCTATCTCCAGCTCCCGAATACAATGGATTCGCTTGACATCCTTTCTCTAACAGCTTAGCAGCAAATCCTCTTTCGACAACATTCTCAGTTTTGCCTTCCACTGGGTCTTCCGTAAAGGCGTTTTTGTTCGTCACCGGTGTATCGAAGGGGTTGGACCCGTTCATGACTAAAGTCTCGCTGGATGATATCGACGCTCGTCTATCGTCGACTAATGCGTAGTACAGGGGCGGGTGTTCGTCAGTCAGGGTCCGTAGGTTCGTGTCTAATGTTGGCTGTTTGAGGAGTAGGTCGAATATCCTTTGGTTTCTCGCTATTACTGCTTGGTGGAGAGGTGTGCTACAAGGAAGTCATACATTTTCATATTAAGATACATTATAGTTCAGCATTTCATATATTAGCTATAAGAGTTAATATTCTTTTAACTTTACTTCTGTTCCAATTTTAATTAAATATTTGGTTTAATAATTAAGATTAAACAATCAGAAGTGTTCATCGACTTTTGACGCTGACTAAAGTGTGAAGGATTAAATAATAGTAAAGATTTGCTGTCATTTGGGTTTGACTTATTCGGATTGAAGGGCCATAAAATAAAGTTAAATAGGGTCGAGCATTACTTAAGGACCGCGACAAGTTCGCTAAATATGCGCGTAATTGGCACACGCATCTTGCATGCGGAAGAACTTTATTGGCCTCTACTATAAAAACATATAAACGTGCCTAAAATACTCAAAGACTGAAGCAAAATATGCTGCAAAAATTTGTAAAACATTTGGAAAGGGTAACTATGGAGTTTTTTGTCCATTCTTCTCCATACAAAACTACCTTTTGGAAGGGGCAAGTAGAATCAATTCTACTTCCTTGTAAATTTTGATATTCAGAAGCGCCTTTTAATGGCCTACTTGAAATATTATCATATTAATGACTTGACTTGCTGGAAAGATACGAAAAAAGAAGATTTGGAATGCTGAATCATAATACTTACAATCCCTTCTTATTCTGTCGGTTGATATCAGCACTCTTCTGAACCATTACTTCTGCAATCTCTGCCATCTGCTCCATGGTCTCTTCATCACAGGAACTGGGCGTGAGTGACGCTATCAGATGCAGCGCCGTGTCACCCTCCTCTCTAGGTGGAACGTAGGATGAAATCATATTGAATGATATCAACAATCAGGTAATTTAAATGCAGTGAGTGTAATGTAACTGTCATAAACTTGAATGTATTTCAGATCGGGTAAACATATGACAAGACTCCTCAAAATACTTTATTCATTATCCCTTTATGCGTTAGGTATAGTCAACAGTAGCTTTAATGGGGAGACAAATACAATCAATCTGCCTAGCCTATTCCCAACTATGCTGGGGTTGGCTTCCAGTCTTACCGGATGCAGCTGAATACCAGTATTTTACATGGAGCGACTGCCTATCTGACCTCCACAACTCAGTAACTGGGTACTACGATACCACTTGGCAATACTGGTTGTCAGACTTTCGGGCTTTTGACGAACCGTAACGACTGTCAAAGATCCATGAATGGCAGCCGGGACCAACGGTTTAACGTGCTTTCCGAGGCATGGAGGAATCTCGGTGTATTGGTCACCCATCCATGGTCCAACCCCGACAAACGTAGCTTAACCTGATGGATCGACCCGTGCGGCTGTTATTACTTAGCCACGAGCTCCACAAATACCCACAAATAAACAGCAAAGTGGTTTTTGGTGAGATAAATACATGCAACATAAATCATGCTAGCACCTTTGCTAACTTCTTGGGTGCGGACTTTTACTAGGCTGTCAAGCTAATGTATAACAAGTTGCCACTATAACTATTGAATCAATTGCAGATAGATATCTAAAAGGCAATCTCAGACACTAATCTACATGATCCTCATAATCTTGGCCAGATCGACCAAGATTATGTCTGGACTTAAAAGAGACTGTGACCTCTGAGTTTGTTTCGGTGTTTCTTTGTTATTTTTTTTGCCGAGTGAGTGTTTGTTAAAACCAATTTACAGATTACAAAAGATCATTTAACTAACTTGGAGGTCAAATTGGGATCAGCGCCATTATCGACGAGAAATTTGGCAGAGAAGGCATCCCTGGAATCAACAGCTCGGTGCAGCAGGGTCCTGCCGCGCGGTCCCCTCGCATCTGCGTCTGCGCAGTGCTGCAGTAGCGTCGTAGCTATCGAGGAACTTCGCCCTCGGAGCGCTAGCTCTAGGGGCAGCTCGCCGCGTGTCGACATTGCGTTTACTATGTCTGTTAGCTGTAACAAAGAAATGAAAAGGAGTAAGTTATATTGTTAAATCAAAAATTACACCTCTGCCCAACCCTTCGGGGAAACAAGGCGTGATGTTATGTTAAAAATTATTTATTCACATTAGACAGAAAATCAGAACTTGTGGAACCTCGAAATAACATAAGACGACTGTCATAGGTAACTTTATGTAATCCTCAAAAACTCCCACCCTTCAACATTTCTTAGTTTTTTAGCTGGAAAGAAGTGGCGTCACAAACTCCCTAGCAGGACTAAAGTCGTAGCTACGGAACTTCTTAGGCCCCTCGCCCACGGCGACTTTTTGTAGCGATGCAGTAGCGATGCTGTCGCGCGTCCGCATCGATACAGTCGCGAAGCAGTCGCTAGCTGTGTGCCCTCGCCAACGGGCCCAGATCAGCGTTGCCATCCATACGAGGTTTCTCGTACATGTACGAGATTTAGTGGTCTTGGTACGAGGTACGAGCTTACATCCATCCTCGTACGATTTTGTACGAGATTCGTTGATACAAGTCATATTTTGGAACGCGCCTCTGACTATACGAAATGAATGAATGGTGTGTACATACGAAAGGTTTCATTTCATTCATTTTACTTGTATTGTTTTAAGTTAACGTAGAAAATATGTTTATGTTAATTCCACTCTACTCCACGTCCACTATAGTAGGCACAGTTCGGATACTACATACACTATCCAAAGCTAAATTCCGGTTGCCTGCTACCTGCTACTTGCGACCATGGACACTAGATTGTCCAGAGCGGGGTGTAAGGTGTGTTTGAATAACTTGTATAAACTGCTCTGTAGTACTTTTTGATGAAACTGCTTTGTAGAGTGCTTGGTTATGAGATAGTTGACAAGAAAATCAATAGATTTAAAGCAATTTATTAAATAAATGGTATGTACGAGGTTGTGTTGACAAAATACGAGATTTCAGACCATATTTGTACGAGGACACGCCTTCGGCGTCTGGCAACACTGGCCCAGATTCAGTCGCGATGCAAACGCGATACTGTCGCGCTTCTGTCGCGATGCAAACACGATTCAGTAACGGCAAAATACCTGCGATCGCTACAGTTGCAAGATGGACTCCGTTGAGGCAACATTAGTCACGTTGTCTTGTCGTTGCTGTAGCGCGTTAGTAGCGCTGTGGCATCGCTTCTGTAGCGCGATGCAAATGCGACTAACACGCATTAGTAGCGATGCTTTCGCGCGTTTACGAAACGCGCGAAAGCATCGCTACAAAAAGTCGCCGTGGGCGAGGGCCCTTAGGTAACAAAAGAAAATGAAATATTCAGCATAAATCTTACTGTCAAATTAATGTCTTAGTTAGAAAGTTTTTAAACCTTGTTACTTTTAATTCTTATGGTAAAGCTGCATTATTGACTACATAGAGGCATGAGGAACAGGGTGTAAAGTTCACTCATCCTCCATAGAAAAGGGAGGATCCTCCAACCAAACGGGTGTCGTGTCTGGTGGGCAACTACCCGACGGTTGATGTCGGGATGTGGTTTATATGCTAGATGCGCGGTAAACTTTGCCTGCGCGATGCAGGATTTTGCGTGACGTTAGTGTGTTGCGTAGTTTGCATGTGGATGCATGTAGATGCCGCCACAACTACCTTAGTCATTCCTAATTATAGCAGTGCAATTGTATTTATATCCCATGAAGGGACTATGATTAAACTGAACACATTACAATACCTATGACAAACAATTGCTGGTATTTACCTTAACCTCACCCAAATGCTGGCATGATATTGTGAAAGGCGATATATTTTGCCAACAACCGAGTAAAGAAGACCGTTGCCATATTATCCTGGCAAGAGGTTAGCTAACGTAATGTAGAAAATTATAACGAAACAGTGACAAATGACATTTTTTGTAGATGTTTGTCAGTATAACCCCCGGATGTCAATTTGTTTTGCTTTTTGGATTTTGAACAGCGTTTTGAGGACTCATTTGATAACATTGCTTGATGATCGATTCGGCACGGAAGCGTATCGAATGGTCTGAAAAGACTTCCCGAAATAGGTAGCCCAAGGGTTTTACTTACTGGATTGGTAATAACTGACTTCTGGATAAATTTCCCCATTACTAATTGGTAAATTCGTAAACATATATCACAACACAATACTTATCGATCTATAAACAAGAATCGTTTAGCGGTTGTTAAGTAAGAATTTAAGGAAAACAATCACGTAGCGGAAGCATGTAAACAAATTGTCATAATTCATTACTGGTGTGTAAGCTGCGGTAGGGCTACTAAGACAGCGGGCAGAGGACAAGCAAAGACGCGTAGTGATTCGCACGTACATTACTCCTAACTAATATTATGAATGCAAAAGTCTGTTTGTTTGTTTATTTGTTACGCTTACGTTAAACAGCTGAACGGATTTTGATGAAATTTGGCACATGGGTAGACCATGACCTGGGTTAAGACATAGAATCCTTTTTATCCCGCTATTTTCACGGTATTGAGACTTATGCGTGTGAAACCGCGGGGCGCAGCTAGAAATAAGTAATAAAACTAGCAACCGTGGTATTATATATATATCGTCCCACTGCAGAAAAATAGCCTCTTCTAATACAGAAAAGACACGAGCACTCATCACCTCGCTTGCTCAAGTCGGGCCGGATATCTCAGACTTGTCTATACTAATAAATAAAATTGAAGTGTCTGTTTGTAATGTCAAAATAACAGCTTTTACTAAATGTATATGACTGTATATACGGCATTTATAACAAATTTTTTTTTTATGTTTTTGTCTGTCTGTCTGTTCGAAACCTCATAGAAGAGAGGCGAGGCCTTAACCACTGGGTTATCACGACACTTACACCTACAGTACCCGGTCGTAAATATGACTTCATTTTTAGAGACTGTCACACCGGTATGAGTTACAAAGACCGGGCGACTCTCTACAAAGATATGTATTAACGGCAAGGGCACTGTCCAACTCCTTCTTCATTCTTTCTATTAGTCTGGGACTAAAAAGATAGAAATAATTAATATTTTTGTGTGAATCTAACCGATCATGACTAAGAGTACATACATCAACTGTGATTCAATTTGATCTGTCGTTCGTAATAAGGGAAAACATTGTTTTAAAGTGTCTTCCTGTTACAGTAGGTAATACCAATTCCAAGAAATGAGTCTAATGTATTATTATTAGCAGATTATTATTTGTTTACCGCTGCGGTTTAATCAACTTAACAAAAATATAGTTCCGTTTCGTTTGATATTTAAATAGCAGGCCTAGCATTCACTATAATGGCTGTAATATCACATGAAAATTAGAAAAGTCGACACAGCTGAACACCTGCGTACTAAATCCTTCGTCCGCTCGCTGTCTGGCCTTCACCTTCCAACAAATAAGAATCTGAACCAACCTTCACATGCCGAGGAACTGAATTAAAATACAGCGAGTGTGCCTTGCTAGTGATGCGTGGCACATATTCACGCATTGATATTACTTGATGAATTACAATACACTTTCACGGTTACATAATGCTGTGCAAATGTGTAACATAGTAGAACATTCGACTCTGTAATAACTGTGCTTTACTTAAAACCTAATGATATAAACAAAACTAATCATGGCATGCATGCATGCATGCAGCATGAAAAATTCGACTATCGAACTCTTCATGTGGACACTGCAGCGTATTAAGAGTATCCATGAGAGTATCTATGCCTTCAAAAAGACTTCCGAGTCCTCTTGGCTCCGCAAAGTTTCTTTGTGTTTATAACAATAATTCAAGTTCCGTACAGTAAACACTAGATTTTATTACAATATTAAAAGTAAATAGGCGGTTATACATAGTTTTATCAGGGAAATATAAAATTGAAAAGTTGCAATGCATGAAAATGGTATAGGAAATATTCTGTAAAGACATATTTTCTACCACTGCTTTTTGCGTTTTATGTGCTCTTTATAAAGAGCGTGTCGAGTACTCTTCCATCCTATTAGGTCGAGGTATTTATCTTTGTTAGCGTAGGGAGATTTACGTAACTATTTGTCATTGCTCATGTAGCACTGAAGTTGTTTACAAATGTCGCGAATAACATCAGATATGAAAATAGCTCCATTATATTTTATGAATGAAAAAAAAAAACTTATTAGTTGCTGATTTTCTCACGGTAGTAAAGTGGTTATAAATTATGTAAACGTGAAATTGTCTATCTGTAGCTACGTACCGAGAATTTGAAAATAATGAGGATTAATTATGCTCGAAGACATTTAATCAAAGCTTAAATTCCGCGTATCTAACAGTCATTCAATTAAGTTAACAAAAATATCACAAACTTTTATTTATCTTATTACAAGCACACACTTTGTTCACGCCTTTGCCAAGGTGGATCATTTATATATGAACGAAGGTCAAATTTTGCGACATATGTCCTTTGCCTATGCTTGTTTACTTTCTGCTGTACTGGAATTTCGCTAAATTCATATTTTGAATGGATAATAACTCTTATGTCATAGATGTTATATTTGGAGTACCGCAAGGCATTATTTCAGGGCCATTGTTTTTTAGGTAGGCCTGCCCTAAATTGCATCACACAACACCTAGGTCTCCGCCTTCCACATCTAGATTGAACATATATGAATGTATTGTTTCAGTAATAGTCGTTAACATTAATAAGTACTTATTACTTTAAACGCTTTTAGTTGATGTTATCATAATTATGTTAATGAAAGAAACGAATCGCCAAATAGTGTAATTAAATTCAAGACGCGTCTGCATCAGGCAGTGAACGTGGGATTATACTACATCGGAAATACCTCAACCTTTGCAGTACACGTACCTATAAAACCATTACTTATTCATACTCGTGTACAATTACTCAGAAACTATTACTAGGTATACATAATATAGACTAGGCCTCCCGTTTACGACAAGTACGGTTATGAAAAGTGAAATGGCAACCCATGAAAAGACGTTTTTACTACTTCATGTCTATAAAACGAGAGTTTCGGCCTGTCTGAGATGAAACTCACGGGTTTCAGGAACTTACGTTTACCTTAAATTACAACAAATAATCTTTTAGGCAATTTTTTTGTTCGCCAGATAGTTCGAATGAAGACACAAGAACTCTAAGGTAATAATAATTTAGAATTAATAATAAATAATAATATAGGAAATTATCTGGAATGTTATTAGGATGTCGTAAGTTGGAATGAAGTGAAATGTCCGACCCACTGTATGAAAAGTTT
Organism: Atethmia centrago; assembly: GCA_905333075.3. Classification (NCBI taxonomy): domain Eukaryota; kingdom Metazoa; phylum Arthropoda; class Insecta; order Lepidoptera; family Noctuidae; genus Atethmia; species Atethmia centrago. The sequence goes on from HG995387.1 coordinate 12,090,048, forward strand.
CCAATTATAGTAGTTATATGAATTCATTGTATAGGTAGATAATACGTACAAAGTAGAGCAAGCAGGTGCCTTTGGATCGTGTGCGGAATTTCTAACAATCAGAGGGTCTTTAATTAAAAACCGATCGTTCGTCTCATTAATTGATCGAGAGATAAAATTGGATTACGGGCATCGCTTATAAAGTTCCTTAAGTTCGCTTTCTAATGATGACGAAGGACGACCGAAAGGGAATGTTCGGGCCGTCGAAGGTGTTGTCCTGTGAATTCTCCTCTGCCCTCTCTTTCTCTCTGTATTGGCGTGAACTATATAGGCACCTGGTAAGGCGCAGTGCTGACAAGTGGAGTAAGGAAGTGACAGAATGGCGTCCAAGGACTGGAAGATGAGATGTCAGTCCACCGGCCGCGAGGCGAGCGATATTGTTTCCATCGCAGGTATAGCCTGGAAAAGGCTGACACAGGAGCGGAGGGATTGGCACAAGAAAAGAGAGGCCTATGACCAGCAACGGGTGAAGTCGGGCTGTGGATCATGATGATATAGTGACGTAGAGCAGTGTCAGGAACGATTCAATTGGTCGATTGTCGATGTCGGCCGGATGATAGCGCTTGGAGTAATGATTTAATGATGTGTCGTGTCAGCGCGCACGTTGCTCCGATAGCGTAACTGCGTTTGATTCGTTTAGATTTATCTGACTTTATTTTTTGTGTTCGGGATGCTAAGCTTCGTTGATTCCTGCCGGGGTCGCGGGAAGGTACTTATGGGTCACCGAGGCCCTCGCAACACAGGCAACAGGAAGGAATACGGGTGGGTTTTAGTCAGTAAGAGTCTGACACACCCTCCCGCTCCGCCCAGAGCGGGAGAAGTTATTTGATGATTTCCCAACCTCAAAAAAAAAAAAGCTTCGTTGATTGTCTGTCTTTAATTATTTTGTCACGTTGCTTGCTGAACTCATCAACATGTGAATTGCCCAAAATTCAAGTTTTATTCGCAATATGGACTTGCAAACACGCTTGGTCGAATGTAAACGGAACGAGTTTAACTCGCAGTATTGTTATGTATTACTTTTTTCATGACTGTATGCATAAATGGCCAGATCTAAAGTTATTGTGCTACGGAATATTTATTGATTGTTCCATTTAAACAATGAACTGCATAACCCGCTCTATTTCATTATCACAACAATACTTGCCAAGTGTTTTAAAATAACTAAGTCAAAAAAAGAAACTTGTTATCATAGTGTCATTCAGTATGCAATGACTGTTTTACAACAATAAGGTTACCACGTTTCGAGATACTTTCCGATGCTCTTGCACAAGCAAGCGCCGGCGCAGTCGAGACAGCGCGACAATCGCAGATCTGATTAGGTGTGCGTCTGCGCAGACAGCGCCCTACGTTACGTTCTATGTCACAAGTCCTTGCGCGAGAAATGTCTGCACTATTATCTTGGCATTGGCCGACCAGTCAGCCGCCGACTCTGCACGGAGGCACACGTGTAGATATTTAATCAACCTCGAAACATAAACGAACACGTGTTTAATTACGAAGTCGAAGCTGTGAAAACTAGTGTGATATAATATAAAAATATATATTTATTTGAGAAAGGCTTTGCGCTAAGTGTTGAATTTACGTAAATGTGTACATATTGAACAGTAAGTAATGTGTGCTCGTATGCAAATTAAAATATTTTTCAAATTTTGCACTGCCTCCGAAGTCGACCAAACCGGGTCTGTCAAGTTGAAAACTCGTAAACAAAAATCTAATTTTAGGTCTTTATAGCTCTGGTGTTCATTAGTTCGACGTAATATGAAGTGGTTTGTTAGTCCGTAAACATAACTCTGTTTACCAATAGAGTCCATGCAATTTGTAACAGTTTGTTATGAATCAAACTGATTGAAACTGGATTGCCATATACAATCTCACGCCCGAGTATCCACAATCCAACAGGTATCAGTAGCCCCGCGCATTCCGAAATCAAACCTGAAAGAAATGTAACCCTACGGTCACCACAGCATTTAGGCAGCCAATGATTTCATTGAAGAATTAAAGTCAATGCCAAGTATTGCAAAATTTAGTTATGGAAAATGTAAATAATGGTCAGGCATAGATTATGCAGGGAAGGTCAAGGATTGGCTTATATAAATCTTACGAGACCAGTTACAGAGTGTTATGCAGAAGACGATAGTTCATTCATTGAGTATAAGCTTTGAGATGAAATCAACCAAAGATTACAACTATTTAAGTCATCATCATCATCATCATCATCATTCTCCTGCCCTTATCCCAATTTATTTATGGTCGGCGCAACATGTCCCTTTCTTCCATACTTCTCTATTAGTTGTCATCTCGGTAGTCACCCCCTTTTCTAGCCATATCATCTTTCACACAGTCCATCCATCTTTTCTTTGGTCTTCCCCTACTCTTATAGCCATCGAAATTCATACTCAAGACTTTCCTCACGACATTTCCCTCATTCCTCCACATCACATGCCCATACCATGATAACCGATTTCCGCACAACTTTTCAGTCACCGGTGCCACTTTCAGACTTCCTCTTATGTACTCATTTCTTATGCTATCCATTCGTGTCGCACCACACAACCCTCTTAGCATTCTCATCTCAGCTGCATGTAAGTGCCTTTCATTCATCCCTTTTGTGGCCCAACATTCTGATTCATACAAGACGGCATGCAGGTCGGGAACTATTTAAGTATACTAAGCTTTATGGCCATAACATTATAAATAATCATCACTTGGTAAATTGTTTGTATATTACTACGTATTAAATGGACACGTCGTAGGGCGATTAATTAATGTTGACTTTCCCTGACATTGCATAGTTTATATTGTTTTGTTCGATTACATGAAAGGCAGTAATTCAATAACCCATTAATTTACGTACGCGTATTAAATTAAAGGCGATAAAACATGGCCGGTATGTTTCCCATTTGTTGTTGATATCTTCTCTTTGCCAGACGAACAAGTGTAATTGTGGTTCAACATCTATTCAAGTCTGAATCTGTTGGAGTATTAAAGCAATTTAAGTAAGGACAAGTTTATGTTACAAACTACGATTATCAGTCCGGTCTTGTTCATATACCTAAAGAATTCGATAATTCATTATTGTGTAACTTCATGAATTCAGTGCCAGTTCTAATATTGCTTCACTATAATCTTGGAGAATCTTGCCTTTATTTAATAAAAAGCTCTCACGTTGTTGCCATTAACACGAATTCGTCTATGTGTGTTTTCGTCATTTAGAGCTAATTAAAATAAATGCTGATGTAACATTTGCTAAATAATTTGTCCGTATTAACATAGCAGACGATGCTGTTCTTTGACACTGTCGCTTGGCAGTTATCGGTATAATCAAAATAGTCTGTCAAAGAATTTCCTGGGTTAGTGTTATTTATGCAAATGTATATTTCCAGTTTTGTATTCACTCGTTTTAACGACCGTTTCGATAACTGCGGTTGTTATCGTGTTATCAAATATTATGTTTCTATTAGCATGGCTTTGTGAAATATTTCTTGGCCTTCATAATAATGAAGGTCAGCTTCCAATCAAACCTGAAGTGCATTTTAATTAGTTCAGCTTTCGATTGATATTTGAATGACAAAGCGTTCTGTTACGGAAGTGTTCCAATCGGACTGGATCGTTTCCTGGGGAAATAGACTGACGGGAAGTAAACCAGGAGTTTATATTTAATTAAATGTTTAACTCATTTGATCACCAGGATATTTACGACGTGAGACTGGGCTTATTCATTATTAGAATTGCTTCCAACATCTTCAAAACCAATAACGTGCTAATTGGTAGAACTGATAACGTCTCAAATGTGCGAGATACATACAATTGAACTTGAGAAGCACAATGCTATATCCATACAAAAATCACCGAGAACGGAATCCACACTAATGTTATAATTGCAAAAGTAACTCTGTCTGTCATCTTTCTGTTACGTTTTTACGACTTAACGGCTGAACGGATTTGATAGAAATTTGGCACACGAATAGACCATGAGGATATGGATACTTTTTATCCCAGCAGTACGATCCTGTAGGATATTCCGACCACAACGCGGACGAACCTGCGGGGAAAAGCCAGTCGATTTATAAATTCTGGAGTATCTATCTATTACGCGAATTACTTACACGTGCGTGTCTTTTAATATAATACTTGCGACGACAGTGCGGAATAAATTTTAACCCTAATCGTGTGTTACCAAGTGAGTAAGGTCAGCCACTCAGCGGTGGAAATGAAATGTTTAGCTATTAGCCAATCAAATTCCCTGAACTTGTCGGGAAGTAGAGTATGCTGATAGAACAATTTTAGTTAGTGTTAGGACGTATCTGTGTAATACAAGTTTTATTTAGTGTGCTTGACGTGGGATCTTGCTTGCTAATTGCTTGGTAACTAATTTTGGACCACTTCTTCGTGGCGTGAGTTTATGACCAAAATGCTCTGGGCCAACATTCACTAAGGGTTGAGTAATCGCCGTTGACCTTGATTAACAAATGTGCGTCGCGGTTTCATAGGGATTTTTTATTTTTAGTAAGGAAACATGAATATTTGAAAAAAAAACACAGATAGAATAGTAAACTGTTCAAAAAAAAAACGTGACAATATCTTAAGTATTTAGAAAGTTATATCGTTTTTTATGCTTTGGGTACACATTACTACCTGAATTAATTTCATAAAGTATTTTACTACGATACTTAAATATTCACAAATAGAATTGAAGGGTAGGTATGTGTTCTAGTTTAACATATTTTTTTGCACAAGTTACTCGCATTATATAAAGGCGTAATGACAGATTTAAAAGTCACTAAAATCATATATCTGCGCCTTAAGTAGAGATGTCCTGATGCTGCAATTAATTTATTTTTTCTTTCTCACCGTAATGTGTCGTTTCTCAACAGTAGTCGGGGCTACATAAACATAAGTAATGACATCAGTTACATAACTTTTATCCTGATTATTCTTGATCCGTTACTAACTTACTTAATCGTGCGTGGAACGTCAGATATTGTGTTAGAAATCTCCATAATCTTGATTGACATCTTAATGTAGAGCTTGTATTAACTTGACATGAGTGAATGGGTTTCCTTTGATTGCAATAGGCTTGTTTTTTTAAAACAGGACTAAGGGCATCCACATCCCAAAAACCATGTAATAGGTAGCTAGCAGTGTTTAGGATCAGTCAGACATGACGAGCCCCAAAATGCAAATAATTATTTTTTGTACAGTTGTCCTTTTAACCCAGTTTGGTAGAGAATATCTCGTGGTTGTAGGTGCGCATGTACCTGCCACTACTGTAGGTACATGAAGATTAAATAAATTAATAAAATGTCATTCTATGCAAAAAAAAAACTACATTATTGCATTGCACTCCTTCATGGCAATGAAATTATTACCGATTGACAATGATTTTGGCACGGTACAGTAGAATGCATTGCTTAATCTGTACTTATTTTGAAAAAAAAATTCGCTTAACGCTTATTTTAACCGCAAGTTGGTGTAAAATGCATAGGCTGATAATTTCAACACGAAATAACATCTGACAAATAACGAAATAATAAAATAAACAATGAAACGATAAAATATATATGCTATATTATCTAAGCCGGTGGCCACAACAAGGTGGACCGATGACCTTGTGAAGGCCGCGGTCATCCGCTGGATGCGTGAAGCACAAAACAAATCGAAAAGGCGGTGCTTGGGGCAGGCCTATGTCCAGCAGTGGACGTCTTTTGGCTGAGATGATGATGATATTATCTAATAAAATTAGAAGTAAAGTATATACATAAAAACACCCCTAATAACATTAGATTTAGTTCAGAAGCCATAAGTTTTGAAAGCTTCCTCTCCCCTACTACTTTGCTGTGCCCGATAGGGTCATAATGACCTCCTAAATTTTTAAGTTACCATCTTAGTACACAGTGTGCCATAAACGATTAAGTGTTGAATACGCTATGCCTGATTAATAAAGTTTCAGCAAACTACTTAGGATGCGGTGTGCAAATATTTTTACAATATTTAAAATCTATAATCAAGGAATTATTTACGCTACGCAATAGTTTACGCAAATTAAGTGACATTATACATGTTTTTGAATCCAATTAACTTGTTTAAATTGTTTTTGTTCAACGTTCTTATCGACTCGCTATTTTATTACAAGGCAATGACGTGTGCCTACCTGTAAAGACTCTGTTATTGTTAGGTAAATACATATGTTTTTGAGTAGTTAACTGTATTAATTAAGCACCAAATAATGTATTACAATATTACAGTACAGTTCAATGTGAATGCAGTGATTTTTTTATGACTTGTAGGCCCACATGCTCCACTAATCACAAAATAAAATCATTCGGTCTCAATAAACTTCAAACAATCGAATGAAATAGCACTATGTTTTAAATCCGTTTAGCGCTTAATGTAATTATTGACTCGTGCTGCAAGCCATAGAATCATACATAGTTATTCGAATTTGCACCAATATTTTTTGAATGTCCTCAACATCCTACGGACAAAATAAAAAGTGATGAAGGTCACACCAGTGCCTGGTTCTGCGGTGTAATGTCGAAAGATACGCGATCCAAAACCAGATTTTAATTTATTATATTATTTATTTTCAAAGAGACTTTAGATTATGCTTGTAAAAAAAAAAAAAATGTAATATAATTCGTTACTTAATTATTTAACTTATTATTACAATAAAAAAATCCTAAAGAAGCTTTTACTAACAAATTAAAGTCAGTGTTTTTTTTATTAGGAATTTTATACCTACCTACCCTGCTCTACTTCGATCAATTTTGGATATGATTGATTTCTTTTTTTCTGTTAGCATCGTGATTTTTAAATTATTTGGTTATTAAATAACACTTACTTATGGTTCTGTGCATCACAGGTATGAGACCAAAATGTAATGAGAACGGGTCTGAAATACCAAAGTGTCACTTTGAGGTTTATACTCCGTGACAGGTAACACGCCTCAACAGCTTGATAGTGTTGTTCACCTTGTGAAAAGAAAAGTGCTAGCCAATATTTTAATAAAATCGAAAATGTTGAGTTTCATTACGTACTTGAAAACACGTGTTTAATCTAGCGTAAGCTTTAGGTTCCTTCCTTTAGGAATAGATTATGCACTTGTAATCAACTTGTAATGGACTTGTAAAGAAAATACATTTATTTAGCACACAACATATTCTGCAAATAAAATAAAATAAAATTGTATTCCGTGTAATAGAAAAAAAAAAATCTAGCATTCCTAGCACTAAACACACAAATTAGGATATGTAAGCAAGTAGTTTTATACACCGCGGCCGTGCCTAAACACTTGAAGACTGGATGAACTTGAAATATTAGATCGTAAATCGAAATAACTACGATTAGACTTAATATCTTTATTTAATCCATCTCTACAGTGTATTTCAGAAATGTGTGGTCATACAAAGGGTTCGGACCATCACACTGAAGTCTGAACCACTTTCTCCATGGGACCAACGTCGTAATCACGAAAACATAACCAACCGTCTCATAGAAAACTTCTATACCTACTCGACCCAAATGTTTGGGACAGCTGATTATTGTTTCGCGATTTACGATATTGGTCACAATTTTTTTTTTAGTTTGCTGGTTTGTCCACACACCCTTAAATATGATCTCACATTTCTGATACACGCTGTATACCGCCGTGAAGAATCATCATAATCATTCGATTATGTTCCCACTGCTGGGACGCAGGCCTCCTCTCAGTGAGAGGGAGTGAACCGTAATCCACCACGCACGCCCAGTGCAGGTTGGTGGATGTCACATGTCTTCGAATTTTCGGTTTCCTCACAATGTTTTCCTTCACCGGTTTGAGAGCAGAGGAAATTAATTAATTTACCCAAAGTAAAGAGTACCTACGACTTACAACTCGTAAGTCGTTACCTCCTTGCAGTGAAGAATACTTGTCTGCAAATACACGCAGCCATTGCAAGTCGAATCAATTGTATCAGAAAAGCAGTTCAACAATTGTGAAATCCTACAATGGTGAGACAAAATGTTCTGATAATTCTATTTCATGGTTGAACACTGGACCAGTGCCCATACGCAACCGTCAGCCGAATGTTGAAACTGTTTCGGCTTTTGTACCGCTAGTCTTCGCTATGGCCGAACTCGTTTAAATTAACCAATTGGGTACTAGTTATGTAAGTTCAGTATTATTATGGTGTGTTGTACTCTAAGCACAACACATTTAATTAAATATAGGGTCTTACATCAATTAATCTGCCTAGCCTTTTCCCAACTATGTTGGAGTCGTATTCAAGTCTAACCGGATGCCTGTTTTTAGCGGGTGCCTATCTGACCTCCACAACCCGGTAACTGGTTAATACGATACCATAATATTTAAAGGGATCTTAGATTATACAACGTTAATTACGTAAATATAACATGCTCTACCAGTTGATATACATAACATTATAGTAAATAATGTCGATAGTTTATACTTTTCAAATTAAGTATTTGCGTAATACATTTCGTAACGGTACCATAAGAATATTAAAAACAGGCAAAATTATATTCCCTATAAACAGGAAACTAATAGAACTATTCACTATTAGAAGTGTTCGTATCAAATGAGGTGTCTTCTCATAGAAAGAAGGCATTGATCACCGACGGTAAAATAACTAAATACAGCGAATATACAAATTAACAAAAAAAATAATATCATCGGTCGAAATCCAACCCCAGACGAGGGGAAAGGCCTTATACAAGCGTGTCAGGACCTTGAAAACAACACAAGTGCGCCAATTCACCGCTACAGTAACTACAGTGTTGCCGGGTGTATTATGTGTCAAACGATATTGAACCTAATGATAGAAGTTTAGCCTCCATCAAAACTGTCAGGAATCTGCTCGAGATTTAAGTTCTAATTCATACGACTTGTTGTTGTTGTTTAGTTGTTTGTTTTGTTTTTTTTTTTGTTGTGTTATTTTGTTGTTTTTTTTATGTTGTTGTCATTTAATTATTAATTATTTATTTATTTATTTATTTATAAAGAGCTGTTTTCTTGTACTATTATATAAAACATATCATTGATTGGAAGTAGCCACAAAAATCTAATTCAACCCATTTATTATTTTCAGGTTTTTGAATGGCAGCAACGATAACGTCGAAAAGAAGCACAGACAACAAATACTTATGACAGTGTGATTTGAATAAAAATCGAAAAAGAGTATCTTCTCCGCAAAAGGAAGGAGTATGGAGTATTGCTTGCTAGCCGTGGTGTACACTATCCTGTCCTTGATAACAACAGGTTCGTAGCATCGATTTTTATTTATACATGATGCCTCAGAGATGGCTATAAAATATTACACAACACAATCTGCTGACAGCATTATAATTAATGCACTAATATTATACTAACCTCAAATAAAGGCTCACGTAGACACGATACACGATTGCGTGCTATTTATTGGGTCTATTGAATCAATAAATCAACTGTAACCAGCACTTTATCAAGTTCAGTTTATATTGTCTTACAATCTACTCCTAAAAATATGTTTATTGTCTTGTCCTTCAGGCAAACTGATATATTTTTTACGAGGGAAACAAGTCCATTGACGTACTCTTTTTTTGGTCATGGTCAGCTGCATCAGAATCAGAATGCTTTATTTGTAAACATAGGTCAAATTAGAACAGAGTGTGAGATGTTACATGTAACATCTCACATTCTGTTCTCTAGAAGATCTATCTATATGTATATAGGTAGATCTTCTATGTTTTGCCCAGAGGCGTACAAATAAATTTAATTAACATTGTCAAATCCGGTAACACTACAGTTTCCGACAAAGAAGGCTCTGGCAGTTAACCATGCTATGCTTTAGCGGACTTAGGATTTTTCATTAGTTTTATGAATATCTGCTAACGGTTGAGAGATGTATGGAAGAAAAAAAGTACAACCACAAATAAATTGGAATAGGGGCAGGTCAGGAGGATAATGATCCGGGTGTCACCACTGTGTGGATCGCTCGGAGGACACGGTGGAGGTCTGCCCGGTTTGGGCAGAGCACCGCCGTGTCCTCGTGGAGGCGATCGGAGGCAGAGATCTCTCGCGTCCGGCCCTAGTTCAGGCCATGGTACGGAGCGAGAGGGCATGAGCAGCCGTCACCTCCTTCTGCGAAGCAGTAATGCTCGCGAAGGAGGAGGCGGGACGGTTGAGGGAAAGACAAATTTCGTGCCCTCTCGCCCCTAGCCGCCGCCGGAGATGTCCTGGGCGTCGGGAATCCCGGGCGGATTTCCGGCCACGGTGAGCAATGGGCAGCTTACCGTCCGGTAAGGACCAGGCTCGGGTCGACGGCGCGTTGTATTCCACGCGCGCCTCAAAGCGATGTCGTCAGCACAAGTGTAGGGGTCCACTAGGGCCGATGCCTGCCGGAGTCGCGGGAAGGTACTAAAGGGTTACCGAGGCCCCTGGCAACACAGGCAACGGAAGGAATACGGGTAGGTTTTAGTCAGTAAGAGTCTGGCACACCCTCCCGCTCCGCCCAGAGCGGGAGAAGTTATTTGATGATTGCCTACCCAAAAAAAAAGGAGGATAATGATGATATGAATACATGTTTGAGAGATAATCTATATTGAAGCAATCCAAATAACTGCTTGGTATCTATATGCTGCTGCCTGTTGGATAGCCTCAAAGTGAAGTAAAAGAGTGTTACGGAATTCGAAACATTCGGGAAATGTAAAAGGCATTCGTGCAGATATGAGTGTTATAATTTGTTCGTCAGTGATTATGTTCTGTGCTATTATGGAGGTAATACATTTTACCTGTACGATCCAGTGAATCTTAATAAAATGAAATTTATGAATTTTAGACTACAGTGCAACTTATATATATTTTTTTTTATATCTTGTGTTATTTCATTTGCGAGAATGAGTCCCAAATTAACGTTTGATTTTTATGTCAAAGAGTTGCATTGTACGTTACAATGATAGTGTATAAAATATCCAAGTAGGCAACGAAGCTGAACGTTGAGGTCGTCGAAACATTCACAATCCTTGAATGACTGAGCAGTTTTTTTAATCTTGCAGTGTGAGAGAGTTCTTAAACATACGACCTATAGAATAAGTCGTATGTCTGCGCGCATTGCTTTTGTGTTGCAAATATTTAAGGACATCCTCAACAGCTTCTGAATAGATGATAAATCAATATTGAAAAGGGACTGTGTTTATTGGCAAGTCTACTGAACTGCTCTTTAATTTTAACTGATACGTAGTAAACGACGACAAGTAATTTAATAAGCTAATTGGGTCACGACATCCCGCAGAAATAGCCCCCACTTCTACTAAGTCATTTCCGATCGTACCTATGCAGCTATGATAGCCTCAGTGATAAGGGAGTCTGGTATTCCACATACGTTACCCCACCCACATACCCAGCGCCAATTTGTCGTAGTAAAATTGAATATCCCGTTCAGGACGACGTACGAATGTTATGATGGCAATGTGGTGGACTTGCAGTAGTAGCTTCTAACGACGGGACTATCAGCGATGTCGATTGCAAGGACGTTTCAGATTGTCTCCAACGCAGGGATCCTTTGCTACAAATGTCTGCCCCATCGCTAACAGATTTTCGTTAGGTACTGGTGGCAGCAGGTTCACTAAGGGTACCGCGGGTAGTGACGGCGGCGTATAGGAATGTTACTGGATTGGGCATCTGAGCCTCGATTTGGTGTTCATCACCACACAATCCTCAAGTTTGAAAACTTCATGATAATCAATTTCAAGAACGCCAAAAAATTGTCAAGAAATTGTCATTAATACTCACCAAGATAAAAAAAAATAGTGGCATTATGATTCCGAAGTTATCGCTATAAGTTGGTGAGGATTATGGACTGAACGTCTCCACACAATCCTCACCTCTAGTGCAAGCAAACGGCTGGGAGTATCGAATTAGTTTAAATTCCAAAAAATGGTCAAGAAATAGTCGTAATCTTGTGCCAAATCTCGAAAATAGTCGTTATGGGATTCCACAGGTATAAAGGTGTCTTGGTGAGGATTACGTGTTGAGCCATTCTCGCCACAATCCTCACCTGATCATCACGGAACGCTTACGTTTTTGAATTTGGTGTCATAAAATAGTCAAGATATAGTAGTCTCCAACCATGATGATTTCGACCTGGTTTACTATGTAGAAGTTGATGTAACTGGTGACCGAAAAGCTGGCGGCTTTCTCGCGCAACGCATCAGCATTGCAATTCAGCGAGGAAATGCCGCCAGCATCCTCGGTACAATGCCCCGAGGGCCTTTTTTAAGCTTAACTTAGTTTTAATTTAATTTAGTTAATGTTAATAATCATCTTGTAATTTGGTTATGTAGAAGTATGTTAAACTTCCATGTAAGTACGCTAAACTTCCATTAAGTACCTATATTGTTAGTGGTAACCTAATTTTTTATATAACATATTCTAAAATAAAAATACTATAGACACTTGTTTGTTTTCATAAATGTATTAAGTAAAGTATATACCTAACTACGTAAACAGAGTAGAAAATAGAAATTATAAGGAGTTAATCAATCAAAATCAAAATCAAAATCAAAAGTCATTTATTCAAACTAGGCTGAAAATCAGCACTTTTCGAACGTCAAAGTTACATAAGACAGTCCCCCAAAAATGCCCGCCCGTCACCACTTCCTAGTGCTTTAGCTGGGAAGAAGAAGTGGTGGAACAAACTCCCCAGCAGCACGTCTGTCTGTTTAGTTATATAAACTTGATTTTATACAAATCGTATGCAAAGTAATTAACATTACGAAACACAAAACATTGGATTAAATTACACACTTGCCATACGTTAGCTAGCACGCGCCAGTATACCAACAAAACAATGAACAAACTGTACTCAAGCAGATAAAAATTTCAACATAAAAAAAACGTAAATAGAACTTAATACCTAAATAAAAGCCTCCAGGCATAAAGGGCGTGCCCGCTTACATAAGGCAATTGCTGTAGCTCGAAGTGAGAAATGATAAACTAGCCCCATCGAAGTAAAATAAGTAAACAATTACTAATAACAATTAAAACCATGATCAGCAAGACGACCAGTCACCACAAGCAGCACCCGTTCACGAGCATAACGCAAAGATCAGCCATCACCCCCCTCGCCATATTGGAGGGAAGGAGGCAACCCGATCCCCGACGCTACCGCAGGCAGTGACATCTAAGGGAGCATGACGAGCTTGCTGCCGGTTGCTCAGGCAAGAATAGTATAATCAATAGTCGAGGACGCTAGCTAACCACTTATTGCAATACAACTCATAAAACACACATTGTAATGAGTAGATTATGTAACTAATAAATTAAAATTTAACTAATTAAATTACATTGACTTATACAGTCAAAATAAAAAAATAATCAATTATATGAACTCATATAACCTGTCAGTAGGAAAGCTAATTCTGGAGAAAGAACATAAACATTGTCTTGAGTTAATCACAGCGACCAACTATTCTTATCGTTTAAGTAGTCATTGATACAATAGTATGCCTTTGAACAAAGGGTGGATTTTACTTTAGTTTTAAACGCATTAAAAGGCAAATCTAGCAAAGAAGAGGGCAGCATGTTATAAAAAGTTATACCAAGCCCAACAAATGAGTTATGTACCTTATGAAGCCGGTGAAATGGAGCTCGTAATTTGTCCTTATTTCTGGTGTTAATATTGTGAATATCACTATTTTTAGTGTATAAGTGTATATTTTGCCTAATATATAAGATGTTGGCGAAGATGAATTGTGATGCCACCGTGAGAATACCAACATCTTTAAAAAAATCTCTCAGAGAAACTCTGGCACCAAGCTGGTAAATAGCTCGAACAGCTCGTTTTTGAAGAACGAATATATTTTGAATGTCAGCGGCTTTGCCCCACAGCAGAATACCGTAGGACATAACGCTATGAAAATAACTAAAATAAACTAATCGAGCTGTATCAACGTCAGTGTATTGTCTTACTTTTCTGACGGCGTAGGCGGCCGAACTGAGCCTGCCCGCTAGGCTTGATATATGAGGGCCCCACTGAAGTTTGGCATCTACTGTTATACCAAGAAAAACTGCCGAGTCTACAGTTTCAAGCACCCCATTATCTAAGACGATGTTGGGACCTAGATTCCTAACATTTGGCAAGGCAAACTTTATACATTTCGTTTTCTTGGCATTGAGAACTAGGTTATTCGTCGTAAACCAATCCGTGACCATTGAGAGTGCACTGTTTACGTCATCAAAATCTTGTCTATTCCTGTTTACTTTAAAAAGAAGTGAGGTGTCATCTGCAAACAATACATCGTCACAGATACCCTTTAAATAAAATGTAGTAAGTCATTAATATACACTAAGAATAAGAATGGACCCAGTATTGAGCCTTGAGGTACACCTAACTGAACTGGTAACCCGGAAGATTTTACACCATTCACATCTACACATTGGAACCTATTATGTAAATAAGAATTTATTACTTTGAGAGCTTCATTTTGGACACCATAATGACACAGTTTACGCAAAAGCGTGTCATGGTCCACGCAATCAAAGGCTTTGGAGAGATCACAGAAAACTCCAATAGCATTTTGCGAGTTCTCCCATGCGTCAAATATGTGTTTCAGCAGTGCAACACCCGCATCTGTAGTCGAACGACCTTTTGTAAAGCCATATTGTTCATTATGAAGGAGGCTGTTTAAATTAAAATGTCTTAGCAATTGCTTGAGTATTAACTTTTCAAATATTTTGCTAAATGCAGGTAAGATAGAAATAGGTCTGAAATTGCCAACGTCATTTTTATTACCTGATTTAAATAAAGGTATGACTTTACTACTCTTCATGAGGTCAGGAAAAGAGCCCAAATCAACACATTTATTAAAAGTAACAGCTAGATAGGGGGCTACGATTTCTATTATGTTGCTTAATAGTTTAATGGAGATACCCCAGATATCACCAGTGTTTTTAGACTTAAGTGTGTTAAAAATATTAACTACATCACGAGGTGTTACATGTTCGAAGCTAAATAAGCGACTACATTTAGGCACACTACTATGCAAAAGGTTTTCAGCTTTAGACGGGGACGAATTCAAGGAGCGAGTCGTAGTTATAGGTATGTTGGCAAAAAACTCATTGAATGCTTCAGCTACGTCAGCTGCTTTATTAACTAATTTGTTGTCGACCATAATCTCAAGTTGTTTTTCTTGTTTAACCGACTTACCCGTTTCATTGTTAATAATTTTCCAAGTGGTTTTTACTTTATTATTGGAATTTTTAATTGTATCGCTTAAAAATTTAGATTTAGCAAAAACACAAATCTTTTTAAATAGTTTTGAATAATTTTTGACATACTCTAAGAAAGGAGTGTCAAACCTGAATTTTTTCAAACCGTATAACTCGTATAGTCGCGCTCTACTTTTATAAATACCTGGAGTAGCCCATTGGTTAAAGCCAGCGGAGGTGCCATTAATGTTAATGGTTTTGGTCTTGAAAGTAGATTGGTACTCTTTTTGCACAACATCAAAAAGAGCTCCATAGATATCATTAGGATTCACGTGTTCTACTATAGATGGTGTAATTCTATGAGCTATATTATTTTTAAACTTGTCGCACCGACTAGCTGTATATGGCCTGCATTCTATTTTATGCGGCTTTTTATGTAATGGCATAGGGAAGCTAGCTAATAAACCACAGTGGTCAGACGTTAAGTTACTTAACACTAATTTATTTTTGGCATCACAATCACTAAAAATATTATCAATACAAGTCGACGAGGACGCCGTGATCCTAGTAGGTTCAAAAAACAAGTTAATTAAATTATAAGACCTAAACAGATTGAGAAGCCTAATACTTAATGGAGTAACATCTAAAATATTAATATTAATAATAATCAATCTATGTAGGTATTTTAGTAATAGATGAGTAGGTAGACAGTCTTAATTACTGATACTACAATAAAATTTATCTGAAATAAAGCCAACGGGAAGGAAATGTCTAGAAATTAAATACCAGGAATTATTTAAATTTGGAGGAGAGGAGAGGATTTTCTGTATTTTAATTATTACGAATTAGGTTAGAACTTAGATAAGGAACATATTTATAATTATGTTGAAAACTATACCTGTAGTTCGGTATATCCTTTTTTTTACTTAAAATTTGTTAAAATAATATAATATGTTACATGAAAAAATTAAAATGAAAAAATATTTATTGTCACAAAAAGCTTCTTATCATGCACATTGATTCTGCATAATACATAGCACACATTGATTCTGCATAATACATGTCACATGTATGAACCTTGGGAAAAAGTAATAGAGAAAAGACTGCGAGAGGAGAGTGAGATTACCCAGAACTAGTTTGGGTTTGATCTGGAGAAAGCGTATGATAGGGTACCTCGGGATGTGTTGTGGTGGGCTTTAAAAGAGAAAGGTTTGCCCGGAAGTATGTGGAGTTAATACGTGCTATGCCAACAGCCAATCTTGTACCTACGTCCGGTCGGCTGCTGGCAATACCGACGGGTTCAGTGTGGCTGTAGGCTTACACCAAGGGTCGGCGTTAACGCCGACCCTTGGTGTAAGCCTACAGCCACACCTAAGTCCTTACCTCTTCCTGTCGATTATGGACGCCCTGATGTCGGACATACAGGAAGACATCGACATTGTTCTTGTCGTTGAAGATGGACCTGAGATCCAGAGCAGATTGGAGAAATCGCAACAGAAGCTGGAGAATGTTGGCTTGAAAATCAGCAGAACTAAAACTGAATATATGTTCTGCGATTTCGGCGGTCTCTCCAGTTCTGGAGCCAAAGCGCTTGATGGCGCGCTTCTCCCAGTCTGTTCTGACTTTCGGTATCTCGGTTCACTCGTGTTAAGCGATGGCGAAGTAGATCGGACGGTTAAGCATAGAGTTAACACTGGATGGATGAAATGGCAGCAGGTCACGGAAACAATCTGCGACTCCCGCATTCCTCTTAAACTTAAGGGGAAGATATATAAAACAATGATAAGACCTGCTGTCTTGTATGGATCAGAATGTTGGGCCACAAAAGGGATGCATGAAAGGCAATTGCATGCAGCTGAGATGAGAATGCTAAGAGCGATATGTGGTGTGACACGAATGGATAGAATAAGAAATGAGTACATAAGAGGGAGTCTGAAAGTGGCACCGGTGACTGAAAAGTTGTGCGGAAACCGGTTGTCATGGTATGGGCATGTGATGCGGAGGAATGAGGAAAATGTCGTGAGGAAAGTCTTGAGTATGAATGTCGATGGCTATAGGAGTAGAGGAAGACAAAGAAACGATGGCTGGTTTGTATGATAGTTGATATGGCTAGAAAGGGGGTGACTACCGAGATGACAACTAATTGAGAAGTATGGAAGAAAGCGACATGTTGCGCCGACCCCAAATAAATTGGGAAAAGGGTAGGAGAATGATGACATAAAGTTCACCTTTCTCAAATTATCTATTTGTTGGCCACTCCAATGACTCATACTGACAGAACTAGTTAGATCTACATTTAATCGGAGTACTTACTACGAGACATGCATTTAATACAAGTAACATAATATTACAATGTATAAATTCGATGACTCAGAATCCATTGATAGTGTTCAAGATCAATTTTATTAACCAAAGCAAAGATTAAAATATACATTGAAAGGAAACAGTCGATACATTTTAAACTCTTTTTGCAATGTGATTATGATTCTGTTATAATTTTATTTAGTATTCAAATGAATACTAAAGAAAATTATTATTCTTTATGTTAGTTGATGTTAATTTTCTTGAATTCATATTGACATGCACCGCACGCTCACGTGACGATTCCAGCCATTACGTATTATTAATAATTGGTTTGTCGCACTACACCACTAAACAAATCGTAAAGTATAAGGGAAAACAAGGCGACCGGTGCTACCACAGCCACCAGTCTGTACCCGGGCGTGGGGTCGCGGAAGTTATAGCACAGAGCATGGAAGCGCCGCCCTCGCTCCACGCACTTCGAGCCAGGTTCACCGCTCTCGTAAATGGCTTCATTCATGTCACACTGAGAGCCACCGTCTTCACCAAACGTGTACTTAGTCACCAAACGAGCGGCGAGACTTACAGTTCCGTTAATACTTTCTTTCAAATTATCTCGTATCCATTTTCTCTTAAAAATCTTACTAAGAATGTCTATATCCGAAAATA
The DNA here is from genome assembly GCA_905333075.3 of Atethmia centrago. NCBI lineage: Eukaryota > Metazoa > Arthropoda > Insecta > Lepidoptera > Noctuidae > Atethmia > Atethmia centrago. The sequence goes on from HG995387.1 coordinate 12,108,244, forward strand.
AGGAGAAATTAACGCGGTTATTCCTAGATGCAGTTTTAATAGTGTTCAACTTATTCATTGGAGTTAAAAGAATACCAAGCTTTTCCAAGAATTTAGCAGAAGTGATGTTCTGTCTGAAGTTATCCACAACTCCCGTATCGGGAACAAAACCACAGTAGAATTTAGTGTCAATGTAGAATGGCGCCCCAGGTGCAAAGTTACATACAACTCGTACATCACCAATTGGATTTTTCGCATATGCACAACCTATTTTAGTGGTTTCCGCCCATATTAACTGGGCGGTGTAAAACGTGACTGGCGTTATATGACCACACTCGACATCTGTCGCGGTAAGTGATTTTCCTGCTCTCCAAAACCACACGTGAATACAACCAATAATAGGATCTACATAGCATTCATAATGTGGTATGCTGAAAAATTAAAGGTTCAATCAATTTCATCAAGATAATCTAAATAGATATCGAAAAGTACATGAAATAAAAGCATACCATCTTGAAGCCCTTTCAGTTTTGAAAGAATTTATGCAACAATGTTTTGCGTATTTTGTGCACTCAAGTTGCGTCACATAGTTTCCATCAAGGGCAGAACAAGCTGCAGGACCGGGCAGGCACTGGTGAAGCCATGCCACGGCCATACTTTCCAAGTCAAAGTCATATATTAATTGATTCATATTTGCAGCTTTAGGTAAATGTTTATATTTATTTTCTTCTCCAATAGCGATGCGGTTTCGCATTGAATTTACAATATTCACTAATCCTATCTGCTCAACCATGGTTGGAGTCGAAACTGTGTAACCATTTTGGCATAACTTAGAATTAGTCTTATCCGAGAAAAGACACATAGTGTGATCGCCGTAGCAAGGACCTGCAGCACACCATTTGTTCATAGTTTGAGACGCAGGGATATAAAGAGGCCTGGAGGGCTTACTTTGCTCTTCTTTTGTTTCTATAACGTTCTCTAATTTAGCTTGATACATAACAAAAACCTGCGAAGTCTGAAATGATTTTCCGAATTCACCGTATAGTATAGGTAAGTCCCAACATGGACTATTTTCTGGGACATACCAAATGTTGTGGTTTAAGGAATATTTAGGGCGAATATAATCATCATTATCAGTATTAGCACTTGCAGCCGGCATTACATTATAAAAGTCAATGGATAATTTCTCAAACTCATTTTTTGCGGTTGCATTTTTAAGGATCACAATTTTGCTAAGATCTGATTCTATTTGTGTTGTGGTAGTTTTATTAAGATCACGTAGCATTGGGAATGCTGTCCGTGCGGCATCATCATGGTATGCATAATCTTTAATAATATCTTCAAAAGACTTTAGTTTTGATATGTAATTAACGCCTTGTCGCAAATTAGCATTTGTATCGTAACCAACTTCTATTTGCCTAGAATCAGTGTCAAAATCATTTTGCCCTATAGGTGCCTTAATTTTAGAAGTTCTTTTCATCATCTGGTCTTCAATTTCGGAAAGTTCATCATAGCTTTCATAATTTAATTCATCCTGATTCTCCGTAGCGGTTTCTGAAGAATTTTTCGCATTTGTTCGTCTAGCTGTTTGCAGTACATTTTCAAGTGCTTTTGGTACATTCATATTATCTTTTTTATTTGCAAGTTCGGGTTCCTGTTTGTCGATGTAGTAGTCCACACTAACACTATAACAATCCACTATCATCCAAATAAATAAGAGCCACGTTAATCTCATTGTGTCAATCGTTTCGTTACCTTTATGAAATCGTGTCATATAAAAAATTAAACCTACTAGATTTTAGAAATTGTTATACTGGGTGGACTATAAAAAGGTTGTACTGTAAAGCATCAGGTCAGATGTTGTTGTTGGAGAAAAAGTAATAGATAAGGTACCTTAATAAAAAGTTGCAAAAGCCGATAAACATTTTCTTCTGGGCAGTCATTCTAATCAATAGAAATATTCACAATATAAAAATTGTATCATATTTTCTTATATAGGAAAAAAATAACCAGTGCGCAAATTTTGACAAATTAAACTTAATTAAGCGAGTTTTATTAAACAAAGTATATTTTTTATTTCGATATGTCTTAGTACAAAAAAAAAAATAAGTTATCCCGTCAACGCTATAATAAATCTGACAGAAATAAGGATTTCTTTTTTAAATCAGAATAGCGTGTGGTTGAACGTCATATTCACTGTAAATCTGGAAGATGTTGAAGGTTCAGATTCACAAGTAGGAACTTGTGAATCTGAAACTTCAACATCGACGGGGAAGCGGGAACGCCCTTCTAAAACCTACGAAGAGTTCCGATAGAACACAAATACGAAAAAACAAGGAGTTGCTTGAAACAACCTTGATTTTATACTGAATTCATATCTTCAGGGATTGAGATCTCAAGTGGAAACAGAAGACGCATTCACTGTCGAATTTTTAGGAGTATTGCCCATAGCAAAAAAAAAAGTGAAATACGTCAAAATCTGTTAAATGAACCCGGTACATTTAACAGCGTACTCTAAAGATGAAGCTATCTGTATTTTCATAGAGTTAGACCTTAATATGGCACAATATGAAAACATAAGGAATTGCTTAATTGCGAAGAATTGCTTATTATTTCCATTATTTATATCAATTCAGGAAGCTAAAGGAAAGTGCTACCCACCAAGACCCAGCATAGAAATTAATTAATATTAAAGCAAAAGTAAAACTACAAGATCTGCTGGATCACACTATTGCAAGAATTTTACGAATCGATGGTGTATACAAAGTTGGTAAAACACATTTAATGCTGTATTCTAAATGGGGCTTTGATGGCTCAAGCGGAAAAAGTGAATACAAGCAAGTCTTAGCTGAAGAGAGTGAGTTATTTTGACACAAATGTATTTGTCTTCATTATTGCCTCTGAACCTTGTAAATATTAATACAAATGAAAGTGTGTGGGAAAACCCTGCTCCATCATCAGTAAGATTTTATGGTCCCATTTTAATACAATTTTCAAAAGCGCTACCTGCAGGCTTAGCATGACACTGTCTATTTCTTCGAAGAATAGACACGGCTCTTTCCATACAAAGTGACATTTCGTTTCTCCTTTTTTGACATCCCACTGTAGAAATCTTTCTACATAAAAAAGGACCTAGACAAAGATCGTTAGAAACGAAAGACAAGATGACAGATTGTAGAAGGATTTCTACGGTGAGATGTCGAAAATTGAGAAATGAAATGTCACTTTGTATAGAGAGAGTGTCTATTCTTCGAAGAAATAGAGTGTCATGCTAAGCCTGCTGAGAAGTGTGGATCGCCCAGAGGACACGGTGGAGCATACGGTGGAGGTCTGCCCGGCTTGGGCAGAGCACCGCCGTGTCCTCGTGGAGGCGATCGGCGGCAGAGACCTCTCGCGTCCGGCCCTGGTTCAGGCCATGGTACGGAGCGAGAGGGCATGGGCAGCCGTCACCTCCTTCTGCGAAGCAGTAATGCTCGCGAAGGAGGAGGCGAGACGGTTGAGGGAAAGGCACGTTTCGCGACCTCTCGCCCCTAGCCGCCGCAGGAGACGCCCTGGGCGTTGGGAATCTCGGGCGGATTTCCAGCCACCGTAGGCGCGGGCTTGCGGACGGTGAGCAATGGGTAGCTCACCGTCCGGTAAGGACCAGGCCGGGGTCGACGGCGCGTCGTATTCCACGCGCGCCTCAAAGAGATGTCAGCACAAATGTAGCGGTCCACTAGGGCCGATGCCTGCCGGGGTCGCGGGAAGGTACTTATGGGTCATCGAGTCCCCTGGCAACACAGGCAACAGGAAGGAATACGGGTGGGTTTTAGTCAGTAAGAGTCTGACACACCCTCCCGCTCCGCCCAGAGCGGGAGAAGTTATTTGATGATTTCCCACCTTCAAAAAAAAAAAAAAAGCCTGCTGAGAAGACTACATACAAGTGTAGTTAATGAAATTAAAACTCAAAAATACGCTCTTACACCAAGCTTAAACAATATAAATGGGGAAGGCATTGAAATCAAACACATTATTTTTAACAATGGTTGACGGGAAAGTGGCTCAAGTTTTGTCAGAAACTTCATCAGGTGCTGTATGCACTATTTGTGGTGCAGGACCTACAGAGATGAACAATTTAGAAAAAATAAACCGGTTGATGAAAATTCTTATCAATATGGGCTTTCGATTTTGCATTGCTGGATTAGATTTATTTTTCCATAAGGTCAATTAGTGCCATAAGAAACTAATTTTAAATACCTCTTATAATCTAGGCTTTGAAAAATAGTCTGCTACAACAGATAATAAAGATTTTAAAAACAAAAGAAGACATAATATGTACAAAGAAGGTTCAGAGAAGAACTTGGTTTAAGAATAGATAAACCTCAGCAAGGTACTGGTAACAGCAATGACGGTTATACAGCTAGACGATTTTTAAAAATTATCATTGCAGTGCAGAAATTACTGATGTGGATGAGGAATTGATAAAACGATTTTATATTTTACTTCAAGTTATCTCAAGCGGAAAAGTAATTAATGCTACGAAATTCGGACATTATGCTTTCGATACAGCACAGCGATATGTTAATAAATATATGTGGTATTATTATTTTTACGGAAATCTCCAAATGGCTGGTTGACACTTCCCGTAACCCAAGGGCTGGCTTTTACCTTGGCCAGCCGCTAAGCATTGCCATATAACGTGGCAATGCCGCCAGTATCTTGGGTACATTCCCAGTCGACGATGTGGATGAATTTTTCGAGGCCCTATTTTAGTTTGTGTATACTTAGTTTTAGTTATTTTTATTAATTAATTAGATATATTTGTTTTTTATGTACGTGTAAAAGTGTTTGTATAAACTTAAGAGTAATTTCGATTTCATAAATACCTTATGTGTTATTTTATATGCCATCATCTATCCATAAAGTCCTAATTCACGGCGAAAGCGTCATTCGGCATTATTCAGTGTTACCTCTTGAACAGCTCTCCGAAGATGCCCAAGAAACAAGAAAAAAAAAACCTTTTATTAGAAATAAAAGGTTATTTTTTCTTAAATAAAAATTAAAACAATATAATGATAGGAAGTACCTTTTAAGTAAAAAATTGCTTGTATTAGGTACTTCCGCTCTTCCGGTTTACATTAACAATACATAAGTGAAAAATTTAAATAATATTCTAGAAAATTTCAAAATCAATACTAATCAAGGAACAAAGAGTATAAACGATTCAAACTTCATCATGCTAGAAAATGCTCTAGAGTAGCCACAAATGAAGATGTTCTACATACACTTTTGTACCTTACTTATCAAGTTTAAGAAAACCTTCCAATAAAAAGTCTATTGAACTTATAGATGAATCTTTGGAGCTAGTAGAATAATACACTTACATGCTTTTTTTCTGTATTTAATTAAATTAATAACAGTAATTTTAAGAGTTTATTTTGTATTCATTATAACATTTTAGGTCACATTATTTAAAGAGTCGTTAAGAGTCTGATAATTTTTCAATATTTCATATTTTGTATTTTTTTTTTTACTATTAAATATATATTAATATCCATAAACAGTATATTATTTTAAAGTATATTTATTCTAGATTATCTAAAAAAAAAAAATCAACTGTATATCTATAAAACTTTTTATGACCCGAAACCGACTCAATCGCGCTCGCTCGATTTGCCGGTGTAGGATTTTAGGTACCTATTTTATTAGTTCTACTCGTATTACTGATAGAGAACCACCAAAAAAAAAATGCGCACTGGATATTTTTTTTCCTGTATTTGAATGTACCTACCTAACTGTTAATGTTTCAGCAGTAACAGCATATTTTGTCTAAAATAAATAGCTAGCTACTTTAATAATACTTATGAGGCTTCTTAAAGTGTACTTAACAATATGGGTTCGGTCGAGTGTTGCTACATGTAATATGTATTAGGAGACTACCTAATGGATATTTTAGTATTAACAGATAGTCCATTTAATGATGATCTATTTCTCAGGTATAGAAACACTAAGAACTAACTTTTCGGACGGGCAATACACATCGGGAGTAGGAATAACTGTCAAATCGGGTTGTCATTCTTTATTAGTTCGGGCTCCGAACTAATCCAACATCCGTAACTGATACGGTGTAGGAAACGCCGGTAACTTCGGTCGAAACTACAGATTTCGTGCATGAGAAGTGGACACCCTTTTTTTTGGGTGGGAAATCGTCAAATAACTTTTCCCGCTCTGGGCGGAGCGGGAGGGTGTGTCAGACTCTTACTGACTAAAACTCACCCGTATTCCTTCCGTTGCCTGTGTTGCCAGGGGCCTCGGTAACCCTTTAGTACCTTCCCGCGACCCCGGCAGGCATCGGCCTTAGTGAACCCCTACACTTGTGCTGACGACATCTCTTTGAGGCGCGCGTGGAATACAACGCGCCGTCGCCCCGGGCCTGGTACTTACCGGACGGTGAGCTACCCATTGCTCACCGTCCGCAAGCCCGCGCCTACGGTGGCCGGAAATCCGCCCGGGATTCCCGACGCCCAGGGCGTCTCCTGCGGCGGCTAGGGGCGAGAGGGCGCGAAATTTGCCTTTCCTTCAACCGTCTCGCCTCCTCCTTCGTAAGCAATACTGCTTCGCAGAAGGAGGTAACGGCTGCCCATGCCCTCTCGCTTCGTACCATGGCTTGAACCAAGGCCGGACGCGAGAGGTCTCTCCCGCCGATCGCCTCCACGAGGATACGGCGGTGCTCTGCCCAAGCCGGGCAGACCTCCACCGTATGCTCCACCGTGTCCTCAGGGCGATCCACACAGTGGTGACAAGACCCCTGATTAGAATATTTCATTTTTAATAATAGGGTAGTATTAAGGCTTTGAAAAGCAATTATTAAAAACTCAGTTGACCAAACCAGGCAAGGCTCGATTCTTAGAACGAGCATTCACCGGCGGCGCATGCGTAATGTGAACCTGCGTGGGAGTTGACATAACAAAACTCTATGACTCACTCAAAATACAAATAAAATGACAAAACGTACGCTGTTCAAACAAAAAAACTACATTTGATCTTAGTTTCCAGTTATTAAAATAAAATTATGACGCATACAAAGTAACTTTATAACAATGTTAATGATGACGTAAACGGCAAATTTTAACTAGTTATGATTTCAGGCGTAGTTTCCAAATCGAGGCATGTGTTAAAGTCAACGACCCGAACGGATCAGCCAGTATTGAGATCGTGACTAGCATGTTCCGTATAATAAATGTATGTGCTAGCATTATTTACCTAGATGTAGCTATTTTGAATACCTAAGTTAATGTAAAAGTATTTGTGTACCTATTTTATGTATAATTCATTAGGATATAATTTTAATAAAGAATTCTCATTGTTCCTCTCAAACAGAGCACCGCCATTAAATCTCTTACCACCCTTGGTTTTGTACGCAAGGTACGCATTTGTACCTTGTTTTATTTATTTATTTAACAGTTTATGTACACACATATAAACAGACAAGAAGAAAGGAACATAAAAATACGTACAAAGGTGATGCTTATTTCTAAAGAAATCTCTTCCAGCATACCTGCGATAGGACAGTAGACAAAGAGATGTAGTCACCGTGTGTAAGAGTAGAAGTGAAAACAAAATACATAAAAACAAAAAAAAAATAACTTTCACCTCACTATCACTATCACTTTAATTTAAATATACAATAAGAGAATATACTTACATAAATACATACTTCTAAAATAAATATCACTAAAATATATATAATTAATAGTATAAAATAAGAAATACATAATATGCAACTATGGCAAAGTGGAATGATAGTGTTCTTTCACTCTTCTTTTAAAAACAGTTTTGTGTGTAAAAAGTTTAAATAAATAAAAGTATCTTCATCTCATTTAAGACTAAATTCGCCTATGGAAGAAAAATGTAGTGGTAGAATTCTATAGCAGGCTCGTGTGATTATAAACTGCCTATTGGCTAAGTTGCAGTGACGCGGGAAACACATGAAGATGAGTCACCATCTCAACGAATCACCCGCGCTGACGCAACATATTTGCCGAATGCACTGCATTAAGTGCATTCCTAAGCAGACGATACACTGCAAACACAGTCTTGTGCCTATTTAGCAAATCATTACAATACCAATCAATGTTTTGAAAACATTTACGTAGATTTTCGATATTTTGAGGGGCTTTTGGCTATTTAATAAAAGCCGCACGGGTCGATCGATCAGGTGAAGCTACGCTAGCCGCGGTAGGTCCGTGGATGGGTGACCATCTTTACATACCAAAACCCCTCCGTGCCTCGGAAAGCACTTTAAGCCGTTGGTCCCGGCTGTCTTTTGTAGAACTTTGACAGTCGTTACAGGTCGTCAGAAGCTCGAAAATCTGACAAACAGTCTTACCAAGGGGTATCGTGTTACCCAGTAACTGGGTTGTGAAGGTCAGATAGGCAGTCGCTCTATGTAAAATACTGGTATTCAGCTGTATCCGGTAAGACTGGAAGCCGACCCCAACATAGTTGGGAAAAGGCAGATGATTACGTAGATATCGGTTCAAATTAGCGAGTAAGTACTTACATGTACGTTTAATGACCAGTGAACAAAGGATTGGAAATCTGCAAACAAGTGTCTACAAACGCCTGCCGGGGTCGCGGGGAGGTACTTATGGGTCACCGAGGCCCCCGCAACACAGACAGGAAGGAATACGGGTGGGTTTTAGTCGGTAAGAGTCTGACACACCCTCCCGCTCCGCCCAGAGCGGAAGAAGTTATTTGATGATTTCCCATCCTCTACAAACAAATGAGATTCGATCAATAAATGCATTATGTATATTAAACTTTGCATCATCTGTATACATACTAGTGGTCGGTGACTACATATCAAATATGTATGAGATACTCTAGCGGCCGCCATTGACCACTTATTATCTACATCTATACAAATAATTATTCATCCATGCCTAGTACTTTTGTTAGGTTACAGCTCAAAACTTGTGCAAAACCGTACCGTCTTTATTAATTTAATTTATTTCTAATGCATAATATTATAATTATAAAAAATATTAGCTTTCTACACTCCTCCATAATTATGCCAAATTTTGAACATTTTCCTTTTATAATGTAGGCGAGTGGTTTTTGTAAATTCGATCTTTAAGGGGGTGCAAAGGGGGTAGTTCGTTTGTATTAACAATCTTATTTCTTGAGTTAATAAACTTTGTCATTATTAGTTTTTCAAAACCCCTCAAAGGGATTTTAGGGGTTGTTTAAAGTTGGTATGGAAGTATCTTAACGCACGGTCCGATGACCTTGAAACTAGGTACTTTTGATAGAAAATAAAGACTTACACGTTTTTGAGTTTCTCGATAATTGATCCCTAACGGAGCTAAAGAGGGTTATTATGTTTTTATGAGAGGATTTTACTGCGTTGCTTGATTAACTCAAAAGTTATCTAAACATTTAATGACGAACCACTTGAAAATATTTTTAAAACAAACCATTTCGGGGGCGCGAAAAGGGGGATACGGTTTATATGAACTTAAATTACTTTTTCTTTAATCAATAAGCTTGAAAATTGCCCCGAAAACTTTCTAATTTTATAAAATTTCGAATATTTAAATAAAAAGATTGTAATCATTAATTTACGAAAACTTCCTTTTACCCCCCGTAAAAGGAAGTTTTCGTATATAAATGCATTATGTATATTAAACTTTGCATCATCTGTATACATACTAGTGGTCGGTGACTACATATCAAATATGTATGAGATACTCTAGCGGCCGCCATTGACCACTTATTATCTACATCTATACAAATAATTATTCATCCATGCCTAGTACTTTTGTTAGGTTACAGCTCAAAACTTGTGCAAAACCGTACCGTCTTTATTAATTTAATTTATTTCTAATGCATAATATTATAATTATAAAAAATATTAGCTTTCTACACTCCTCCATAATTATGCCAAATTTTGAACATTTTCCTTTTATAATGTAGGCGAGTGGTTTTTGTAAATTCGATCTTTAAGGGGGTGCAAAGGGGGTAGTTCGTTTGTATTAACAATCTTATTTCTTGAGTTAATAAACTTTGTCATTATTAGTTTTTCAAAACCCCTCAAAGGGATTTTAGGGGTTGTTTAAAGTTGGTATGGAAGTATCTTAACGCACGGTCCGATGACCTTGAAACTAGGTACTTTTGATAGAAAATAAAGACTTACACGTTTTTGAGTTTCTCGATAATTGATCCCTAACGGAGCTAAAGAGGGTTATTATGTTTTTATGAGAGGATTTTACTGCGTTGCTTGATTAACTCAAAAGTTATCTAAACATTTAATGACGAACCACTTGAAAATATTTTTAAAACAAACCATTTCGGGGGCGCGAAAAGGGGGATACGGTTTATATGAACTTAAATTACTTTTTCTTTAATCAATAAGCTTGAAAATTGCCCCGAAAACTTTCTAATTTTATAAAATTTCGAATATTTAAATAAAAAGATTGTAATCATTAATTTACGAAAACTTCCTTTTACGGGGGTTGTTGAACTTTTTAGGGGAAAATATGAAACCCAAAGTCGCGGGCAAAGTGCTAGTATAATTATAAAGCAACGTTTGTTGCTATAATTAACAATGCATTATAAAGAAAACCTTAACTTTTTGAGCTCAATCATTCTCCTTGTTACATTTATAAATTTAATCCATCAAAAATTCATTGATGACTCAGTCTAATAATGTGCCAACCAATTAGCTCACCATATAGACACATCTTTTTGCTTTTAATCCCTTTTCAAATAAGGTTAAACTCGACTATACATATAGACTAGATCCTGATCCCTGAACAGCTCTGAACTACTTATATGTATAAAACAGCTTAGTGAACCAGAGACAATGCAAGTTCTATTAAGGCGCAGATATATGATTTTAGTCAGTTTTAAATCTGTTATTACGCCTTCGTTACAAATAAGTTATGCAACAAATGTATGTTAAAATAGAATGCATACTATATAATCAATTCTATATGTGAATATTTAAGTATTGTAATAAAATACTTTATGAAATAAATTCAGGAAGTAATGCCTTCCCAAAGCATAAAAAACGATATTACTTTCAAACTACTTTAGATGTTTTTTTGTTTTGTATGAACCGACTATTTTATTATCTATAATTCCATCTGTGATTTTTTTTTCAAATATTCATATTTTTGTTACTAAAAATAAGTATACCTTATGAAACAGAAAAGCGCGAGCGCGACGCACATAATTTGTATGGCCAAGGTCAACGGCGATTACACGACCCTGAATCTGTCCGGAATTAAGGTTAATTGTACGATCAGATCACAACGATTCCCATCCCACATTTAAGTAGCAATGCTTCGTAATGTCAGTCAGCTGACAATCAATATAAACTGCAGTAGGCGGCACACCTTGAAGATAAGAAAATTAGATGCTCATGTAGTCATGTGCAAATAAAGACTGCTGTATGCACGGTCACCATGAGAACAGATCATGATCTACAGTTAAATCTTTAGGAAACACGGTCTTACGTGTTAAGGAAACGCATTACGAAAACACGCTACAAGAATTATCTTAAAAGTATAATTTTCCACGTAAATGCTAGGATTAGCGTAAGTTTGCGTGTAAGTCCTCCTGGGTGTACTTGTCTGAGTGTAACTGTTGAGAGGGCAGGAAATACTTGGCGTTAAACACGCGATGTGTAATAACAAGGGTCAATCACAGTGCAACTTAATACATACAGGAATGGCTGCAATGTGGGAAGAAGTTAGAAAATAGCTGGGATGTGAAGGATAAGAATAGTGTCAAGCACAACTGATCAAAAATGCCCAATATCCTTACAGAAAGACGATCGTGAATAGTAAAGTAGAGTAAGTGCATCACTCATATCCCGAAAACCAAATAGAAATAAATATCAAAAAAATAATCTGCCTAGCCTTTTTCCAACTATGGTGGGGTCGGCTTCCAGCTGAATACCAGTATTTTACATGGAGCGACTGCCTATCTGACTTGCATAAGTTCCACAACCCAGTTACTGTTTATTTATTTTTAGCCCCGAAACTCATTAATAGCAGTTGCAACGGCTCTAATCTACAATGGATATAACATAGATACTATAGCAAGATGGCGACGACTTGGCTCTGCCACTTATAAAACTGTCCTAAAGCTCGCTTTTCACGAGATTCAAATGATATCCCGCGATTGGCTTTCACTCTGTGAGATATAACTTTTAACCAGTGTGCGCAGGCGGGGTCGTCTCATTGGGTAAACTTAGGAATGCCTACGGGGGCTAGACCTATGTTGCCATGTTCTCCTCTATTATGTGAGACCTAAAAATTTCGGTCTTCAATAATGACGTTTTTAAGGATGACGACATAACATAAACTAAAAAGGTTCATAAATGTTAAAAAGCTACCATTTGGTAGTTTTATCAACATTTTTGTTTTATTTGTTAACCAACAAGTTAGCCGATTTATTATTTCGGTTAATGTAATCAATGTTAATATTATTAAAATTGGATAAATAAAAATATAATGTATGTATAGTATAATAGATATACGCTCGTATAGACTAAGTTTGTACTTATAAATAGACAAAAGAGTTATCCAATCAAGCCAATACAGAAATAAATAATTAATTTAATTTACTGCAATGCATAGGGCAGAGCGCAGAGGCTACTTATTTTCTAAAATTAATTTAATAAAATTTAGTGGGTAAGATTTTGTTAAATACACCTGGCAGCCCCAGTTCACAAGAAAAATGTCTGCCGGCGTGAGCGCATGATAATCTAGGAACGTAATTATTTACTTTAGATGTTATTTCTTGTGAATTCTCTTTTTGCAACGTTAAGTGTTATCCTCACCATTAACGACGTTGAGTAGTCTTTGACTTTTACAAATCAACCACTAACTTATGATTTTGTTGTTCAAAGTTTTCTACAAGCAAGAATACATTTTCTCCTATTACTTTAGATGTTATTTCTTGTGAATTCTCTTTTTGCAACGTTAAGTGTTATCCTCACCATTAACGACGTCGAGTAGTCTTTGACTTTTACAAATCAACCACTAACTTATGATTTTGTTGTTCAAAGTTTTCTACAAGCAAGAATACATTTTCTCGTATTTACATTTTTATGTTAATTGCATCAATAAGGCTGCTTTACCACCAAAGCGGAGCTGGAAAATTGTAACCTGTGCAATTGCATAATAATTTAACATCGGTTACAGTTTCCCAGTTCTGCTTTCGTGGACAGGCTTATATATAAGTATCTCAAAGAAATGCGATTTTGAATATCCCGCTTTCGCGAGTTTTCGGGGGCATCCACCAGGAGGCGCCAAAAACCGTACCATTTTATTTGTTCGTAGTTGTCATTCTTCTCCCTAGAGTAAATATGTTCCTTGAGTGTGCGTCCGTCATAGGATCACACCGCACGCGTCGCTCACAAACAAAATTACGCACAAGTTCACTCAGGTAATGACAGACACGAACTTGAGGACGTAGCGGTGGCGCGGAACGGCAGACAGGAGCCGAAATATAATATGAAAATATCGCTCGGTCGATCGAAAAAAATATGTATAGTTTGAAATGTAATATATACAAAAAAAAAATACATTATATCCCATAGTGTAAAGCGAGCTTCATGTTGTTGTTGTCCTAAGCAAAGAAAGGCCTATGCCCAGCGGTGAACTAGGGCTGCCGATGATGATAATAAATGTACACAAGTACTAACATACTGGAGCTGCTTCAATTTATGTATGACACAACGTTTGAGATTAAATATTTTTTGTATAATGTTGAAATAGCAAAGCGAGTATTATTTGGCCTACCCAAATGTCCTTTCTTTGGTATTGTTCGTTGAATCGTTGAGCTCCTATAGTTCTGAGTTAAGCTGCACAATTACTGACAAATGCGTGCACTGACTGGACAGGTCCACTCAGTCTGTGTGGTTCTTTCATCAAAAGACCATTTCAGACACCAATCGACATGGTCTTCACATGATCTGACCAAGATTATGTCTGGACTTTAAAAGAGACTGTGACCTCTGAGTTTGTTTCGGCCTTTCTTCCCAGAGTAGTCAGATAGGAAACGCCGATCTCATCTAGTTTAAAAAAATATGTTTGACGGGTAAAAGTGTTTGTAAAAACCTACTTAAAGAAATAAATCATTTATCATTTTACCGTGTTCCTCGCATTGTTTCCAGGAGTATCATCGCTACAGTGCTACCAGTGCCTCATCAACCCGCCGCCGGGCCAGTACTACAACACCACCAAGCGGCTCTGCGTGCACTTCGACGACTCCGACAAGTTCATAGTGGAGTGCCCCTACTCCACCATGTGTATGAAGCAGGAGTTCCATCTTGATATACAGAATGGAGGTATGTGCTAGTTACTACTTCGTAATCATTTGCAGGGCAGGTTAATATTATACAACAGTTGGGTGACATGGTACAAAATCGTATGACACTTCGCATGACGATTAAACTTTGATGTAATAATGGTAACCTCCCAGATGTCGGGTGTGCTGGAAATGACATAATATGACATAGATTGCGTTGAATATCCCATACATAACGGTGATAACAAATTAACAAACCAGTTTTCACTGTAAGTTTGGTCGGCAAATATTCTAATCAAACCTATGAAAGTCAAAGACAATATGTGTTTGACTTCATTAGCAATCGAATGCTAACACACAGCGAAGGGCTCAGTATTGACGATAACAATATGATATGCGGTCAAGGTGGTTTTGTTTGTTTGTGTGTGACAGTGCTGTGTGTGATAGGCGGTGCAAGGTGAAGGCGTTTTGGACAGGAGACAATTTACTGGTAAAACCGGCGCCGTCACTATGCAAAGTCAAATACAATCGTGTTAAGTAATACTCTCACAAGCCGCCCATCGTTCATTAAAGCTATATAACATCTTTAATAATACACATACACAAAACAATGAATGGGAGTTGTTATCTGTAAAGATATGAATTGTTTCCAAAAACATATTTGCTCAGTACGTTTAAAAGCAGGTCTAGTGATGCAACCTATGAAATGTTTCACTTTTAACGTTTTTGGATATGAAGTAATTAGTGCAAATTATAACATGAAGGCGTAAAGTCATTAAAACGCAGCAAGCCATAACACCAAACGTGTCACGTGTTTTAATGACTTCTTTAAGCATTTGACTTGCAATTAGCGTAGATTTTAATGCACAAGAAACTGTAAATGTTTATAAATCGTATTATTGCATAAACCAGCAATACCTACTATAGTAACCTGTTTAGTAAGAAATAACGACCAGTGTTGCCAACGTTGGCGATTTTTCGCCATTTAGGCTACTCGGGAAGAGTATTGGCGACAAAAAAAAACTGAAAGGCGACTGGTCGCCTATTACTACTTCAGTTCAGGGACAACTATATAAATTAACTGAATCATTAATGAGCCTAAGTTAAAGTAAAAATCATCTCCCACGCAAATGTAAAAGGTTTGCGATATGAAGAAAGAAAGGATGGCCACCCGATAAAGACAAAATGAAGGAACCGAATGCAACTACCCATGCTGATAGTTACTCTTATAATTCGTACTCATATGAATGTAAGAAGAATCTGCTGCAACAGCTTTCAACTAAGCAATCACATGGTTAGTTTACATGCTGGCAGAAAAATGAACGTATCCAGTGGAGCTTGCGCCAGTAGGTACTAGCATATCAACAGTGATAACAACATCTACCACTGATGATGTTGATGGCGAAAGTGTTTTAGATGCCTTAGTATTGCTAGCAGCTGACGAAGCTGTGTGATCTAGGTACTTTAAAAAACACTGGAAACATAAAAGTACAATATTTTTATGTTTCCAGTGTTTTTTCAAGTAACTAGGTATAAATAAATAGATATAAACTACATTTTTATTTTATGCATAGCAATATTTTGGGCTACCGCATGCGACTGAAAATCGGCTTCACTAGGCTACTTATGCTGTGAAAAAGGGGACATCAGGCCCCGCGTTGTTGGCAATACTGATTACGACTACACAATGGCTACATCATTACATGCACAGTCTATGCCAATTGCAGCCAACTACAATCGAATCCAATATTGAACATCTCCGAAAAATCTTCAATATAATAGTCTTATATTCCGTGATGAATTTACAAACATCATTTTAATAAATTTTATTGTTTACATTTTCAGTAAGAATAAATGGTGTACTCCGAGACTGTGCGCCGCAGAAGCACGAGTACCAGGACTACAAAAACGGGAGGTGGTCGCCGAAGATGGAAATATTGGAACCTTACACAGAAGGCTGCATCAACGTCGACGACAAGGGAGAGAGGAGCACACCTACTAGGTAATCATTTAACACATACTTTGATGCTACAAAACATTCTAAGATGCCCAGAAAGAATTATGCAGGTTAAGCTCCGACTTCTGAAAGTCAAATCTGAGATCTGGTGTCAAATCTCATGTTAGTTGTTTAACCCAAATAACCACAGGTTATTGAAATGTGTTATTAGACTACATATTATTTGGGGACTTGTTTGGCGATAACAATCGTGATGGTGACGAAAAAACTTGATACAAGTACGCAAAGAAAAATACAGAGAGCAACAATGAGCAGATAGATTTGGGGACCTTTTTGACGATAAAAATCGTGATGGTAACGAAAAAACTTGATACGAGAAAGCAAATAAAAATACACAGAGCAACAATAAGCAGATTGTTTCCAGTCGTCAAATACCCGAAGTACTTAAATGTGTACTAAACCAGTAGCAATAACTTGTTCGATTTACTGAGTAGTGTTATAATGACACGCCATCGATATTACGACCCACTTTCCTCAATTTACTCTTTAACTTTATATTGCTACCATCGTATTTAAAACCCAGCAGATAAATAACGTCGCCTTAGAGTGAAAACCTCGTATATGCGAAAAAGGCAACTTTACTGGAATAATTATTAAATTCTAAGTGTTGGTGAATTGAAAACCTCATCTGTTCTTTTGCGGGAATTTCGAACTCGCCATAGATGGCGCTACAGCTGACTAAACTTTTTTTGTGGGAACTAGGCGTGCGTTGCGAGATTTAGCTTTCCAAAAATGTAATAAATAAAAATGACCAAATAACATTCCCGAGGTTTTCACTCTAAGGCGACGATAAATATGTAGAATGTTAAGTTTTTGTATTGGTCATGGACCAAGCTTGGCTTGATATTCGGAATTATAGGTTTTCCTTAAAAGATCATTATCATCGTCTAAAGAAAAAAAAAATCGACAAAGAACAATGAAATCATTTAAAAGTTTCACAAGTACATTAGAGTCGGCTTGTTTTCCGTTAAACGACTAAATCTGCAGTTCTTTTTTCATTTCAATTCAAAACTTATTTGTCCAAACAAGGCTGAGACTTTGAACGTTACAATGGGGGCGTACGCGGGAAACGCCCATCGTACACACTTCCTCTCAAAGTAATTGGTCTCCATGTCTAAATTTAAAACATTTACTTTACAATGTATTTATTTAATTTCAGATACTGCTACTGCCGCAACAGTCTTTGCAACGCCTCACCGAGCACAAGCCACGAAGGCTACACGGACATCATGGGCGTCATAGTCGTCTTCAACCTCATGAAATACATCAACAGTCTTAGGTAGTAGTCCTAGGAACGCGTAGGAATTAATTATGTTACGTAATGTTGCCTCGCAACTCAGAGTAGTAAGCAAAAATGTGTTATGAGTGGGCGATTATCCGTCCAGCGAAGGACATTTCAAGTGAGAGAATCGTTAACCGAATTCATTATGACAACCATAAAGGCTACCACCATACATGGAGAGATCAATCTGAACAGCCAAAACTGCGATCTGACCGGATGCGTGCACAAACGATGAGACTGTTTAGTTTTAACGAATTGCTTCAAGCAGTGACTACTTGATCTACTCAGACTTGGGGCCATAACGGACGGTCAAACGGATGCCAAGATAGAACTGACCATGTAAGGTACAGTTGCCAGCACATCTACTTACCACCAACTGTCAAATTTCGTCAAATGATTTTAAACCTTGAAATGTTGATGGTTAAGTTCAAAATCGGATGAGAAAATTTGACAGTTTCTAGTAATTTGATGTGCTGTACCTAATCTTAACTGGTCCTTCTTCACTGATTCGAAGATAGGCATTTGATTGAAAAAATCCATTTCATATACTTACTACTCCGTGCTACGCAACAGTGCAACTGCTCGCGATGTTTTGTGATATAATAAAAGGGTATAGTGACTTTTTAATTTAAGACATTAAAATCATCTTTGTTTATCTGTATTTAATTAATAAATGAATTTTGTTACTGTACAGAAGTTATTTATCGATCAAATATGTATTTGGGGAATTGTAAAATAATATAAGAATATTATGCGTAGAACGTCGACGCACTTATGAAATCACTATATTATGTTGATGATAATTGGATATTTGATATTCACAATGTCATGTATTAATAATGTTAAGAAATATTGACGTCATCTTTTGACCTATTCAAGCACCTTAGGTACCCGAATCTTCATAAAAATATTTTCTTTTTCACTATTTTAATGTCAGGCTATAAAAATCCTGTAACTGTGAATTGTTGTAGTTACAGGATTATTGGGGGAAATTGGCCATGATAAATTGTTATAACTTTTCCATTGATAGTGAATTTTATGCTAGATTCTGATTCTAAAGGTGTGGTGGAAATATATGGAAATATAAAATAAGAAAAATTATAATTTAAATTAAGAATATAAAATTAAGTTTATTAATTTGCTTGACCTTTTAGTTCATGAATTCGATTCAAATGTTATTCACGTCAAGGACAATAATTTACAAAATAAAATATTTAAATGGTATTAGGTAGGATCTACTAAATTAATATTAGGCACTATCAAAATACACCTTTTGTGCAATATTATGTAGATACGGTACTAAATGAATGCAATTAATTTGAATTTGTCAGCAATATTTTTGCTCATTATAAGGTAATATAAATGTTTAATTGCAAGAATTAATTAATTAAATATGTTTTCCTTACTCACACATAACCTTGAGCCCGTATATAGGTACTCTACAATACTATAGATATATATAGGTATTATAAACAGGTAAAGTTAATAAGTGCACAGTGACATGGCACAATCAATTTGATTAGTTATACTTTAAAGTAGATCCTCAGCTGTAGTCCGCGAAATTCAAATTTTCTTAAGTTTTTTGCATTTTGCAGGTCAGTGTCAGATTTTTTCTTGATCAAAATATGATTCACGACCATAACAAATAATATGTATTAAGGCGCTAACAAGACCCATACATAATCAGCCTATAATGTTCCCACTGCTGGCACACAGGCCTCCTCTCTGTGAGAGGGAGTGGGCCGTAATCCACCACGCGGGCCCAGTGCGGGTTGTTAGATGTCACATGTCTTCGAATTTTTGGTTCTAGGACATGCCGGTTTCCTCACGATGTTTTCCTTCACCGTTTTGAGAGCAGTGGTGATGGAATAATTTACACAAAGTAAAGCGCCTGTCCGGGTTCGAACCTACGACCTACAACTCGTAAGTCGCGGCCGTCACCACTGGGCCACCACTGCTCCTCAAGACCCAATTGACCAAAATAGGCTTCTCTTTAGAAAAAACATTGCCAAATCTGTATAGTTTGTGGTAGCGGAAAAAATATATGTTAATTTTGAACATATTTCCCAGAACTTGGTTGTTACCAAAACAAGTTTTGAAAAAAAAAATTCGATACATACTAATGTTAAACTAACCTCTTACCTTGGGTTCTAATCCAAAATATCTGTATTAAATATGAACATACCTTACATATTTAACTAATAACAAGAACGTCTTATTTGAATGCAGAACTTGGTTGTTTTTTATTTTCGATTACTTAACTCAATTTTGAGTAAATATATAATTGCTTCATATTTTGCAATAAATTACATGCGTTGTGTCATCGCGCTTCTCTTTCTTTTCTATGCAATCTGACAGCGACCGCGGTTTAGGTGTTGTCAGCGTCTTAACAGGATTAAATCACTAAAATTATTACTACAACTCTCTAAATTAGGTTTGTTCCTTAAGAATTTTTCGATAAGAAATTTGTTCATCCCACTAATATTATAAATGCGAAAGTTTGTAAGGATGGATGGATGGATGTTTGTTACTCTTTCACGCAAAAAGTACTGAACAGATTTGGATGAAATTTGGCACATAGATAGTTTATAACCAGGAATAACACATAGGATACTTTTTATCCCGATATACCCACGGGGTCAAAACTTATGCGGGTGAAACCGCGGGGCGCATCTAGTATGGAATAAATATAACTATATAAGAGAGATGTATTAATGATTCTAATGATTTCAATTATCTAAATACATATTTGTTATGGTCGCGTATCATATTTTGATCAAGAAAAAATCTGACACTGATCTGCAAATTGCAAAAAACGTAAGAAAATTGAAATTCGCGGGCTACCACTGCAGATCCACCTTAACTAAGTAGGTTAATCGCTTTGTACCCACATATTGCACAGTCACGTGCAAAAATATGTATAGAGTAGAGTAAGTACTACATGGCAGAATTATAATACGAGGGCGGGTCAATAAGTCCGTGACTTTTTGAATTTCTGACCTCTTTACTGAAACAGCAACACTGCTCCTGTCAACAGGCATCTGTCAGTTGACTCCTGTCAAAATTTAAACTTGCTGCGTCAGTTAGTTTGTGTTTGACAGCTATTTTTATCAGACTACTCACTAATTTGAGGAGAAAATGGAAAAAAGTGAATTTCGTGTGCTTATTAAGCATTATTTCTTGCGAAAAAAAACCATTACCGAGACCAAGGCTAAGCTTGATAAATACTATGGGGACTCTGCACCATCGATTTCAATGGTAAAAAAGTGGTTTACTGAATTTCGTTGTGGCCGTACAAGCACTGAAGATGCCGAACGTCCTGGACGCCCAGTTGAGGTCTCTACACCCGAAACAATCGAAAAAAATCACGATATGGTGTTGGCCGACCGAAGATTGAAAGTGCGAGAGATTGTGGAAGCCGTAGGGATCTCGCATGGCTTAGTGGTTTCAATTTTGAATGATCACTTGGGCATGAGAAAGCTTTCCGCAAGATGGGTGCCGCGTTTGCTCACAGTCGACCACAAACGCAATCGTGTAACAACTTCACAGGAAGGTTTGGCGTTGTTTAATCGCAATATGGAGGAGTTTTTGCGCCGTTTTGTAACCGTGGACGAAACATGGATCCATCACAACACACCAGAGACCAAACAACAGTCAAAACAGTGGGTTTCTAAGGGTGAATCGGCGCCGAAGAAGGCCAAGGTGGGTTTGTCAGCCAATAAAGTTATGGCGACTGTTTTTTGGGATGCACGCGGGATAATCCACATTGACTACCTTCAAAAGGCAAGAACAATCAATGGGGAATATTATGCCAATTTATTGGACCGATTCAATGACGATTTGAAAAAAAACCGACCTCATTTGGCCAAGAAAAAAGTTCTTTTCCACCAAGACAATGCAAGGGTGCACACATGTGCAGTTGCCATGGCAAAAATCCATGAATTGGGCTATGAATTGCTCCCTCATCCGCCCTATTCTCCAGATTTGGCTCCGAGCGACTACTTCTTGTTCCCAAACCTGAAGAAATGGCTTGGTGGAAAAAGATTTGACTCCAATGATGAAGTCATCTCGCAAACAAAGGCCTATTTTGAGGACCTCGACAAATCATTTTTTTTGGAAGGGATAAAAAAATTGGAGAAGCGTTGGACAAAGTGTATAGAGCTCAAGGGAGACTACGTTGAAAAATAAAATTATTTTTTTATCAAAAAATCTGTGTTTTATTCCAAAAGTCACGGACTTATTGACCCGCCCTCGTATGTACCTACGAGTTTTCGCATAAAGCATCGATTTGAAATATGTAATAAGTATGTGTTCGAAGTTTTTGAATATCTACAAGGAGTCGTTCTGCATCCTCGTCAAATTCAAGGAGGTAAATATGCTAATGATTCTCGACACGAATCAATAATAAAATAAATAGGTTTTCTTTTTCTTTTTCTAATTTTCGGAAATTGGCATGTGTGGGACACGCATGTTAAAACGCGGCCCGTGTGATACCGCACTGCAACTGCCCTTTTACACACACACTACCGCATACGCAACGGTTTGATGTGAGTGGTTCTGTGCGTGGGTGGGTGATTCTGTTCTGTGAAAGTGGTGTATTCTAAAATACTGTCAAATTTAAATAACAAAAAAACAAGTATGTATTAATTATTGAGCAGGTATCGTATTTTATTTGATTATATATGTATTTCATAGCAGCCTCCTGAAATTTAACGAGGATGCAAAACGACACCTTGTATGGGTAGGTACGCAGTATAAAACGCTTTCCGTGCCTGTCTGTCTGACCGCTTTGATCTTCTAAACTGCACAATGTATTTTTATGCGGTTTTCATCATCATTTAGAGTTTAGAGCATATATTCCGGAAGGTTGTAAGTAAAGGTTTACAAATAACTATATTTATGTTAGATTAGCTTTTGCCCGCGGCTTCGCCCGCGTGGATGTCTGAAAATATCCCACGGGAACGCACTACCGGGATTAACAGTACCCCGTGTTAAACCCGGCATTCAATGTATTGATTCATAATACATTTTTCTTGTTTTCATAAAACTATTGGTTTACGCGGCGCACGCCAGTAAAGCTCCCAGTCGGCATGATTTTTCCCGACATCTTCAACAATCATCGTCATATTTCAGTAAATTTACACAAAATCTTAAGGGTCCGTGCACGAAAAAAACACTTTTTGACAATTTCTTATCTAATTGTGAGAAAGCTTGAAATAATTGAAACATTAAGTCTGTGTGATTATAAGAGTACAGTTTTCGTGTCGCTAAACCATTCGTGTCAGTCACAGCACCTGTTAACAGTTTCATCACTTTTTCGCTCTCTAAAATATAGTTTATTTCGCCTTTGACTTACTTAATGAAGATATATCTTAAATATCTCGTATAATCATAAAATATATTTAAGAGCTGTTAATTAATGTGTGATTTTTAAATATCTTGATATTCTTTGCTAAATAATAGGAAAAATACAATAAAGACAGGGTTATAAAAAATGCTATTTTAACATTATTTTTCTGCTATATTTTGTATCGAAGTTGAAAAAAGTGGTTCAGCCACATGCAAGTAGGTACACCATATAGGTAATGAAGTTGATGATATTTTTTAATGTTCAAAATCAAAAGTATTTTTTTTTTATAAAAAGATCATTTTCCATGAATACTTAACTTATTTGAAAAATCCCTTCCAGCCACATGCAAAACAAAGAACTCGAATTCACAAATAATTGTTTAAATTCTTTTTCGCTTTCTGAACAATGAACGCAATTGATCAAAATCAGTTGATTTCGTGAATAAAGGCCCCTGAATAAAGGTGCCTTTGTGTCGCGTCGCGTGTCGCGCTTGTTTGTAAGAGTCTTTATACAGCGAAATCTTCCTAATAAATCACTCCGTCCATTGGTGAAACCGGAGGAAAATCCGATCGGTAGTTTTGTTTTATAATATCTAGTGATATAGCATAAAAATCTCGATGTTTTGATATGTCGCCACTACACCCGTGCAAAGTAGGGGCGGATCGCTAGTGCTATATTTATGCACAACACCTCAATTTCAAACATAACTTCAGGAGAAAATTATTGAAATTCATCAAATTTTTGCACATGACTGTTCCAATAACTATATTATATGCTAACTAATTATTGAGGTCGTAAAACTGTTAATCGACCAATTATAATTAATCAGATGTTACCTTCAGAATAAAATAAATTTAATTTTTAATGTATACAAACTCTCTAGCTGAGTCTGTTGGTGGTTTTATCTCCAGTTGTCCACTGAGAAGCGAATGCTGTGATGATTTATATTGTAAAAGTCACTACTTCAATAAGAATTAATGTATTTAAAACGGTTGACTCGCGCCTGTCGTATTAATTTTTTTTATAATTTATGTCCGACTTGCGAATTTTCACGTATGAAATACAGAAATGCTAATCGCTGATGTGTTTTCTCTTATTTGTGTACATTATGACTCTTCACTAAGAAGACATGCTGCGCCCAATCTCTTAAAAAATTGGTACCTATAATGGCAGGATGTCAAAGATGACTTGACTACTCACAAAAAAAACAAATTTAATTTTTACTTACAAGTTAATTTTTGCATAATTTGAAGGAAACTGCAAAAAACTTCATAAGATCCAAAAAACATAGGATGCAGATGCAATGTAAGTAGTGAATCACGGAAAAAACCGAGATAAGTATATAACAGTTAGGTACCTACATATATGTAAAATATGATGTCTGAATAATGATCTCAATATGCACAAAAAATAGCCTGTGCTAACAGATAATGTAAAAACTGCACGATGACGCCTCAAATGGAATGCAATGTGTTATTTACACTGGCGTCATCCATCTCTTTCTCGGGTCACTAAACACGTAAACACACCGTCATATTGGAAATTCACCCTGCCATCCATGGGCTGGGATTTGCCTGATCGATACTGGCCATGTAAGGATATACCTAGTCATCATTATATTTGGAAAGTGCGCGGTACTTTTACATTATGAGATTTTCCAATCCTGGATGCTTTTGTCCATAAATAGAAAAGTTCTGTCTAATATACGTCAGTGCCTATAGTATAGAATCTCGCCAGAAATAGCAAAGCAGAGCTTTCAATCATAATATTTTGACGAATGTCAGTGGTATGATTAGCAGCATTCAATAGGTATTCTTAGATCTTCTTTTTCTAGCCTATAGGTACTGCTCTTATGGAAGGTCAAGTACAAGTTGCATGAACAGTTTCCAAAGAATACTTTTTAAGGATATACATCCTTAAATTTCTTCTTCTTTTTCGTGTGGTTAGTGACTAACATGGGGGTCTACTCCCTAAGCACGAAGTCCGTAGTTTCGACTGAAGTTACGGGTATTTCCTACTCCGTATCACTTACGGATATATGATTAGTTCCAGGCTCAAACTAAGAATGAATGACAACACGATTTGACAGTTGTCCCCACACCCGATATGTATTTGCCTATCCGAAAAAAATTAATTTGGTACTTGTTTTGACAGATCAATTACTTTCGGACGACCCCGTATCTTCGATGACGGACTTGAAGAGTAGTACCCCTGGAGTCCAGAGGTTTTTATGCCGCCCATGGGCCTCAGACTTGGCTTCACATGCCGTCGAGAAATATCTCTCAGGCATGCCCAAAAAGAAGATCCTAAAACTATAGAAGAATTAAGATTAAAGTTAATAGATGAAAACACTAGGAAGTAAGTGAAAGGTGGGCGTTTTGGGAGTTGTCTTTTGTACCTTTCTACATTCAAAGAGCTGATTCTCAGCCTCATTTCATTAAGTATATTGGAAAACTTTGGTGGAAGCTCGACTTTTTCCCACGAGCTAAAAATTAATTCTAGATTAGTCAGGCGAGACAAATAGTGACAGAGCACGGCACGAGACACACCCATGTCTCGATCATACAATCAATAGAATAAACGTCGCCTGTCGTGCTATCATCGACCTAAATGTTTATAATATTCGTGATAACCTCGAAAACTACTCTAGGGCTGTTCACGATAGTGTCATAGCTTTATGGCAATGCGTATTGTGTTATAACATTCCGGTGATAACGACAACGTAGTTTTATTTTGAACAAGCTGCTGCCCGCGGCTTAGCCCGCGTAGTTTTGTAGTATAAGTAATCTGATTTACTCTTTATAACATCAGCTATCTGCCAGTGAAAGTCCCATCAAAATCGCTCCGGCCATTTCGGAGATTAGCCGGAACAAACAGAAAGACAGTGGCAATTGGCAGTGGGCAGTGGTGGCCCAGTGGTAACGGCGCCGACTTGCGAGTTGTAGGTTGTAGGTTCGAACCCAGACAAGCGCTTTACTTTGTGTAAATTATTTTATCACCATTGTTTTCGACGAAAACATCGTGAGGAAACCGGCATGTCCTAGAACCAAAAATTCGAAGACAATATGTGACATCTATCAACCCGCACTGGGCCCGCGTGGCGCATTACGGCCCACTCCGTCTCACCGAGAGGAGGCCTGTGTCCCAGCAGTGGGAACATTATAGGCTGATTATGTTAACAGAAAGACAAACAAAAATTTAAAAAATGTTTTTTTTTTGTTAAAAGTACCGTATAAACGTATTTTCATGAGCATTTAGTAAAAAGCTATTATTTTGACATTACAAACAGACACTTCTATTTTATTTATTTGTATAGATTATGAATAGGATAACCTAAGAGACCCCCAATGATCGTGGAAACTGATACAAACTCGCCGCTCGTCTCCTAACTTTTTGAAAAAAAAATCTCCAACTAACATTGAAGAAGCTTTAAATAGTCGCCAAGTGCTGACCTCATAAACCAGCGCAAGTGATACATTGACATTAGTCCTTATAAAAATTGCTAACACATGTTATTTTTATCGCTAATAACATAGGATGTTGCGAGGCGACCTTATCAATATTAAATGTTTCGCAACGTGACCTAAAGCGAATGGGGTAAGTCAAGAACTTCATATTTTCAGATACGTCGTTTATACACCTGATATGAAAGTCAATGTCAAAACAGCTGATACCGTAGATAAAGAGGTTATATCTCGTATCAAAGCCGATGTGCAAAGGAAGATAAATCAACGAATCTGCCTAGCCTTTTCCTAACTATGTTGGGGTCAGCTTCCAGTCTAACCGGATGTAGCTGAATACCAGTATTTTACATGGAGCGACTGCCTATCTGACCTCCACAACCCAATAACTGTGTAATACGATACCTCTTGGTAATACTGGTTTCTGACGACCCTTAACGACTGTCAAAGATCCACGAAAGACAGCCGGGACCAACGGCTTTACGTGCTTTCCGAGGCACGGAGGAGTCTCAGTATGTAAAATAGTCACCCATCCGCAGACCAACCCCGGCAAGCGTAGCTTAACCTGATGAATGGACCCGTGTGGCCGTTATTACTTAGCCACGAGCTAAATAATGATACATATGTCGAGAAAAGAGGCCAGCAGGCGGCGGTGGTGTTAACCAGGCAGCAGATTTAAACAAAGCATTTGATTCCATAAACCATACAGAATACAGGTTCAACATCCGTTTAGTAAAGAATTATAAACAAGGTGAGTAGTGTTCTTAGTACTTATACGTTTTTGTTTTTAGCAAAGTAACTACATATATATATCGTTCCTGAAAAATTGCGTGAAAAAAAGTAAAAGAACTTGTTTTTACTAGTCTGTAAAATATTAATACAATACACAAAACAGTTTCATAGAAAGCGTATTACTATTAAATAGGTCAAGTTGGAGATAAATCTCTCATCGAGATAATTATACACTGACCACAATCTCACAATTAGTAAAAACAAGGTAACAGAAAAATAACAGTAATTTATTAAAGTCTACAGAGACTATTATTGAATTTGCATACTGTTTTAATTCATTAACGTCTGTTGTTACAAGACCGTAATAATGGTTATCAAAATTGGCCACTCATGCTCACAAAATAATGGCATTTGACCAATTCTATATGACAATTTTTTAGACCCATCAAATAGTAGGTTGATGATCGTGAACTGAATAAATATTATGCAAATTATATTACTGAAGTTCTAAAATAAAAACTAAATACCGGAATCCGGGGACAAAGCGACAAACAAAACGAACCCAGCGCTAACGCCAAATGTTGGTCAGTGTCGCGCCGGCGCCAGAATCGATCGCATGAATCAACGTTATTACCGCGAACATAAGAGTGCTATTTCTTAGTTTTTGGACATGTACCGTTTTGCCACTGAGCTTCCTTCCTGTGAATCATGGAGTTGAGTACGGAGGTGCCAATTTCAGTTCAGTGTAAAGCCCTGCCGGCCACATGCGCCGCAATCGCAACTTTGTAAATACATAACACGTAAATGTAATAAAAAAAATAACAGTTCGTAGTTTTAGTGTAGTAGTCGTAATTTTAAGTGGTGTTTTATTAATAAACATGGATTTAGCAGCTTCTTTATTGACTTTTACAATGTTTTGGAAATGTAAGTGAATGCGTTTGATAATATTTTATTCAGTTATCATTTTATTGCTAATTATAACGATTGTACAGTACTACTAGACACTTAGGTAGTTGTCGATAATTATTTGTGCAGTAATGTTGTTTACATTTGAATTATAACATTATTAACTCTTGATTTCTTACATTATTCCTTGTACCTTCCATATCTATGTCAATATGGGTTGAAATCCTTAAGCATACAATTTATAAATGTCAATATGAAGCTGTCCCTTGGAAAATATTATAAGTCAACGAAAACGACTTCGGTATATTCTTCAATAAACAAACAAAAAAAAATTGTGAACTAATTACTTGAATGACTTGCGCTACTTAGAACGTACCATACATCAACATGAAAAAAAAAACCTTGCAAAAATAATAAAACGTTGTGGTAGTACGTACTTGAATACTGATAAAAAAAATCATTTTAATTGTAATCGCAACATATAATGTAAAAAAAAACAATAGGTAATAAAATGCGAGGGGGCCATGTATGGAATGTATTTATCAGTAAATTAATATCATGTGGGCATCGAACCTCATTATTCATTCCCATATGGTTCAGTCTGTCACCTCGTGGTAGGCGTAATGAAGGCTCTTTAAAATTTAACTATTCAAAGGATGTATTGGGATATAAAAAGTTTTACAGCGGTATGTCCATGGAGCTAAAAATAGGAAATGTAAGTCTAGGATGTCCTCTTCAAGTCTCCGGCTCCCGGATGTCAATTGTTATTTGTGATGCAGTTTATACCGGTGGTTGACTACGAAGAACCTGATTATACACTTGTTGTAGTTGCTCTTTAGAAGGGAGATTCCTTACATCGAAAACTCCATAAGCTGCTCATTGGCAGTAAAAGTAGCATCTTTTAAAGCATTCTGATATTTGATGTTACATCTTATGGTCCCCTAAATTTTGGGTCCTAAATTAATGGACATGGGGTGTGGAAGCGAATTATATGAAGCAGCAGTACAATATGGTTCTGACGCACGAGAGATGGTGCGATAAAATTCTCAGTCAACTTGACCGTTAATGGCGAGGGCGACTGGGGTGTGTTCTCATATTGGATGGATGGGTTCTGAAGGAGAATCTGGTTGGATAAAGCTTATATAATAATTAGTAATATAGCTGTGAAGCGGATGAGAGACTAAAATAAGAACTACAATATCAAGAAAAAAACAAAAATGTTGATGCTATCCCAAATAATAAAACAAACAAGAAGAATAGTCTACAGTCTCGCGACTGTAGACTGCAACCAAATCTGCTTGTAATTGTATTCACAAAGTTTAACATATAAGACGAGAACACAAAAGGTCATTTATAAATTAAATGAAGCCACAGAGCCATATTTATACTGTGCACATAGTTAGTCAATAGAAATAGTAGGTCAAGTGCAAACCACATTCTCTGTGAACATATTCGATAACTACTTCATTAGACGTCCTTTATCACGAGATCACGACCATCTTTTAATGCAAATTGTATTAACGCGTTTACGACTGTGAAAATAACACACTGACATTTGCCAATCCTGTTGTTTCTTAACAAGCTGAATCAACAAGATAGCTTAACTTCAATTACTGATAACACAATACAGACAAGACTAATAAAAATATTTCTTCAAATTGTTCTTTAATTGTTTAAAACGATGCTCGTTAGTCAAACGTTGGGGTCTCTCAAAGATTTACAAGTATTCCAGCTTTGTTCTGAAGCTCTGTATGATACGTATAAATAGTCTGGATATTTGTGTCACCACTTCCTAGTATATGTAGATATCACATTTAATATAGAACACTTTACTCGGTTAAAGCGGTGATTGTCCTGTGGTCTTAGAAAAAGGATAACGACATAAGCCAGATGAAATCACTAAAGACCGTCTGAGACAAAACACGTAAGGTTTGGAAAAAATCTGGACAAAACCAGTGAATCTAACGAAGGTCAGCAGAGTCACATTTACCTGAATGAACACAATGAAAAATTACGAACAGACGTTGATAGCGAGATACCAGCTACTAGGTCAAGTGCAAACCATATTCTCTGTGAACATATTCGACAAATACTTTATTAGACGTCCTTTATCACGAGATCACGACCATCTTTTAAGAGTTGAAACTACAATAGGTAATGTAAATATTATTAAAGTAAGGAAGAAGGAAAATCAAATTATGGATGAATGGAATTTCTATTGTATTAACAAAATATACTGTGACATCATCTTCGAAGCATTCACTTACCTAAAACATTGTTTGCGATTCATTAAAGTAAACCATAAATAATTTTAGGTACAATTACTACATATTTGGTATACGAGGGCTGCACTAAAAGTATCGGGAATGGAATATTTCCACTGTTCCTGTCATATTAAAATCTTTTTAATTGAAAACTCCTTGGTTTTAAAAAACGAATACCATTTATTTATTTAAAAAAAGACTCTCGGTCTTGTCACAAGGTTTTGTCAAACTTGTTTAGTCGTTGAGAAAACTTTTTATTAATTCTGTGGGGGACAAACAGGAATAAAAAGTTTCATCTGTCCCCCTGTCAGTGATAGGGGGACAGATGAAACCGTTAAGGAGTGAATAAAGTTCGAACTGTCCCCTCATTGCTAACAGGGGGACAGATCATACTTTTTTTTCCTATCTGTCACCCTAAGGGGACAAAGCGGGGTGACAGATCGGAATAATTCATGATTTCTGCATTTGGTGATGAAGCCCCATCCAAAACCACAATTTATCGCTGGATTGCTGAATTTCAACGTGGACGTGTCAAGCTCAGTGATGATCCCCGTCAAGGTCGTCCAAAAACTGCAGTCACCCAAGAAAACGTTGATGCTGTGCGTAAGCTGATTGAGGAAAATCGACATGTGACATACCGCGAAATTCAGGCAACTTTAGACATTGGCATGAGTCAAATACAAATAATGTTGCATGAACAATTAGGTGTAAAAAAGTTGTTTTCCCGATGGATACCGCATTCGTTCTGTGAAGAGCAAAAAGCGGCTCGCGTTACTTGGTGCGTCAGAACTCTCGAAAGATTCCACGCAGGATCCTCAAATGCTGTATACAAAATCGTATCAGGTGACGAATCCTGGATATACGCGTACGAACCCGAAACAAAAAACCAGTCACGAGATTGGGTGTTCGAAAATGAGTAGAGAGAGTAGAGAACGAACAATTTTTGTTGGATTTACCAACAAAAATTGTTCGTTCACGGTGTGTTGCAAAAAAAATGGTGGCCACGTTTGTCTCCAAAACCGGCCATGTTACGACTATTCCTCTTGAGGGACAAAGAACGGTAAATGCAGAATGGTATGCTAGCATTTGTTTGCCAAAGGTCGTTCCTGAACTCCGTAAAGAGAACTGCAACCGCCGCATCATACTCCATCACGACAATGCGAGTTCTCACACCGCGCACAGAACAAAAGAGTTTTTAGAGCAAGAATTCATAGAATTATTAGACCATCCGCCGTACAGCCCCGACCGAAGCCCTAATGATTTCTATACTTTCCCTAAAATAAAGAATAAACTGCGTGGACAGAGATTTTCATCACCTGTAGAAGCTGTGGACGCCTACAAAACGGCCATTTTGGAGACCCCAACTTCCGAATGGAATGGTTGCTTCAATGATTGGTTCCATCGTATGGAAAAATGTGTCAAATTTCGCGGAGAATACTTCGAAAAGCAATAAATACATTTTTAAATAGTAATGTTGTGTCACTTCCTTGATTCCCGAAATTTTCAGTGCCGCCCTCGTATCCTGTTAATTTAAAGCTTAAAACATGGTTTCATTACGTCAAAGACAGAATCAGAACAATAGCAGAATATTATTTAATTTTCCCTGAAAACATTTTACGAACCGCAGTTTATGATCCCACGAAAATTTATGGAAACCGCAATTTTGAGGTTCGATTGAGCGCTTAACTTCTAACGGTGCATTGGTGCAGTTCGGTTGGTGGAAATTTTGGAATGAAATTCATGAGATTAGTATTGAAAAGTCAGTGAAGTTTTAGTAGAAGTTCAATGTTTGTCGAATACAGAGTTTTTTTGGTTGTATGAGACAATTATCTGTCTAGGATTTTTTTTTTATGTTAAGTTACTTATACAGGTGATTTTTTTTTCAAGCCAGTTTGGGTATATTCTGTACTTATATATATACGTATAGCTTAGGTCCTCGAGAAAAACACTAAAAGGAAACAATTGGCTAAACTTTAAAAGTAGTTTAGAACGAATCCATATTTATAAACCGTTACCCACACACGCAAGCCCATCAAAACAATAAATATTACAAGAAAAGTACCTACAAGAGCCATAAGACTTCTAGGATTTTATTTTATAAGACCGTTTCTAGTTTATGTTCTGAAAGACTGCTGCTCCTATTTTAAGTTCGGAATCATATATGTATATCGACATTTGTAAATTTACCACACTTACTCAAAGACAGAGGCTTAATCACATACCAGTCATCCTGTTGAAAAGCTTGGAATGTGATATGTCTGAGTCTGAGTCAAACATACTTAGATGTATCAAATATGATTTATTTAACTTATATAAACAAATATATTTATTTACATAACCAAATTACAAGATGATTATTAACATTAACTAAATTAAATTACAACTAAGTTAAGCTTAAAAAAGGCCCTCGGGGCATTGTACCGAGAATGCTGGCGGCATTTCCTCGCTGAATTGCAATGCTGATGCGTTGCGCGAGAAAGCCGCCAGCTTTTCGGTCACCAAAAATAAATAATAATAATTTCGTATATAAATATATACGTATAGCTTAGGTCCTCGAGAAAAACGCTATAAGGAAACAATTTGCTAAACTTTAAAGTAGTTTAGAACGTACCCCATATTGGCTATAAACAAAATCACTCTGTATTTGGTTCTGATAGCAGCACATACAACATACTACTAAGAAGATGAAAATGTTACACATTAACCCCCATTTTTTCAACCCTTTAAAGTGTGATTTTAATCAGATTTTATTTCTGTCAGTTTGTAAGCTGATTTCATGTTCAGAGACTTGATCAGCCTATCAGAAACCTGGAGAAAAACGGACTTATAATCAAACAAAATAATTTTATTTGCAGTATCATGGAGCTTACAGTGTTACACGTGCTGTCCGGCTCCGGACATACAGAAAAGCACGGAACCATGCCCATGCAAGCACTTTGACTACAGCAGCAAATACTTGGTGCAGTGCGAGAGGTCCACCATGTGCTTTAAGAGAATAACTACGCTTGAGATCGCTGACGGATGTAAGTATTCTATCTGATGATAGAGCATTGTGCATAACCGTTGTCAATGAAAACCTTCGGAGAGCAACCGCTTTGTTAGTATTTAGTAGCAATGCCTTTGCCCAACTAGGTCTTGATCACCAAGAAGGTTAAAAGCTGGCCTTTTTGGTACCTTGGGACAGCAGTGTCAATTCTGTGAATTTTAGCAATCATCAATACGGTTGGTTAATGTATGCAGATATTTTTTAATAGAATCTTATGCTTGTAGTCTAGAAAGATTTAACACTTCAAAAGAATCATGAATGATGATGAATGTGCGCCAAATTTAGATGTAGGTACAAATATTTTCAAGCCCAGCAACGAGTTTTAACTAATATTTCATTTATAAACCGTTACCCACACACGCAAGCCCGTGAAAACAATAAATATTACAAGGAAAGTACCTACAACAGCCATAAGACTGCTAGGATTTTGTTTTATAAGACCGTTTCTATTTTATGTTGAAAGACTGCTGCTCCTATTTTAAGTTCGAAATCATAATAATATACATGTATATCGACATGTGTAAGTTGACCACACAGACAGAATGGCTTAATCACATACCAGTCATCCTGTTGAAAGCTTGGAATGTGATGTGTCTGAGTCTGAGTCAAACATACTTAAATGTATCAAATATGATTTATTAAACACTAGCTTTACGAGCTTTAGTTACTGGGTTGTGGAGGTCAGATAGGCGACTGCCTATCCATTCTGTTCCATGTAAAATACTGGTATTCAGCTGTATCCG
Organism: Atethmia centrago; assembly: GCA_905333075.3. Taxonomy (NCBI): domain Eukaryota; kingdom Metazoa; phylum Arthropoda; class Insecta; order Lepidoptera; family Noctuidae; genus Atethmia; species Atethmia centrago. Next base: position 12,142,328 of record HG995387.1, read on the forward strand.
GTTAGACTCATAGCCAACCCCAACACAGATGGGAAAAGGATAGGCAGATTAATGAAGCACTAGCCTTACATGCACCATCAATTTGATAAGTAATTTCAGTATAAATCGTCAGCTTTGCGTATGGAAAGCTCACGACGTGTCAAGCACTTATGGTATTAAGATAAAACGATACGCCATAATTTTAATTCGCTACGGTAAGGTTATTAATAGAGCTAGACACCAGCTGCCCGTGAGGCTAAGTGGCAATGACCCGTGACCGACACCTCTGTTAGCCGTTGAGCTATACGCGCCTAAGCAAAAAACTCATTTATCATTTACCGAAGATTTACTGCCTTGTGTTAGTTCGTTATTGTTTTTATACACGCTTTGAAGCTACCAAAAAGTTATTTGTTTACCTTGTATATTTAAGAGGAGAACTTAAAAACAGTGTTCGGTAGATCTTTGACAGTAGTGACGGGTAGTCAGAAGCCCAGAAGTCTGACAACCAGTCTTACCAAGCGGTAGCGTATTACCAAGTAACTGGGTTGCGGAGGTCAGATAGGCAATCGCTTCATGTAAAATACTGGGATTCAACTACTTCCCGTTAGACTGGAAGCCGAACTCAACGTAGTTGGAAAAAAGCTAGGTGGGTTGATTGATTTATTTACAAATTTAAGAGGAGATGGTGCTGACCGCACTGCACCAACGGCAACGGTGCGGTTTAAAAGATTATGTAGTGACAAAAATTGAAATGCTTAGATGGTTTGGTCATGTTGAGAGGATGAATGAAAGGCGACTAACAAAAGGTACTTACAAGGCTGATGTGAGTGGAAATGCCGGGGATGCCCTAGGACGACATAAATAGTGGTCTAATTGATGAACTGTTGTTTTTCGGAAAGGTCAGATGCGTAGTAATCGCAACCGGCGTGTATGACCAGATGTATGAACGTAAACGAAGCAAAAGGATTAGGTAAGGAGCGTAGCAGGTGGCGTTCTATAATTTCTGCCTACCCCCATGGGAAGAAGGCGTGAGTTTATGTATGTATGTATGTATGTATGTATGTATGTATGTATGTATGTATGTATGTATTTAAGAGGAGAAAAGTCACCAATTTGTAACATTTCAGTACGTAATATAAAAAAAGCAGTAACTTTAAGAGTCATTACTCCAACAGCCAACACACTGTTTATAGGAATCGATAAACATGTGCATGGAGGAAGTGGTGGACAATAAAAATAATGTGTTGATACGGTACCGTTAAGGCGGCTTCCATACGAAATGCTCCTTTAAAGGAATATGTGTCATATGGCCTGTTGGTGGCGCAACATTATGTGGCTCAGTTAAATGTCACTTAACATCAAAACGAATATATCAAGACTTGTTGCTTAACCATAAAATGCCTTAAGAAAGTGTTCTTTGAATTATGTCTTGTGTCTATCTGGGTTATGGCTATAACTTTGATAATCTTGCTGTAGAGCAAATAGCCGCATCTTGTATACCTACGTACATATAATATATTAAAACATTCGATATTTATAATCATACCCAGTAAAATTTTACGATAGTAGGTATAACTGTAAATGATGTTTCAATGTTAATCCAATCAGCACCAGAATATCATTCGAAAAACCGTATTTTCCCCTTAGTCATGAGATCATCATAAAATGTATGTAAAATGAGATACCGTTTTGAACGACAGTAAAAGGGACAACGTAATTAATAGCTTTCAATATTATACAATAAGGAAAGCTATTAACTGCAATATGAGAGACCACAAAAACGTTACAGGGAATTACAAATAGCAATAATAATAATAATACTTCAATAAGTTGTTGCATGAAGGAAGGATCCCACAAGAATGGTGCAATAGTTCGCAAGTGGGCCCCATCTTCAAGAATAAAGGTGATGTTCAGGACTGCAACAACTATAGAGGGATAAAGCTCATGTCACATAGTATGAAGCTTTGGGGGAAAGTAATAGAGAAAAGACTGCGAGAGGAGAGTGAGATTACCTAGAACCAATTTGGGTTTATGCCAGGTCGAGGAACAGTGGACGCCACTTTTGCACTCCGCCAATTGTGCGAGAAGTACAGACGTGCACACAAGAACTTGCACATGGTGTTCATTGATCTGGAGAAAGCGTATGATAGGGTACCTTGTGATGTGTTGTGGTGGGCTTTGAAAGAAAAAGGTTTGCCCGGGAAGAATGTGGAATTAATTCGTGCTATGTACAGCCAATGTCGTACCTACGTCCGGTCGGCTGCTGGCAATACCGACGGGTTCAGTGTGGCTGTAGGCTTACACCAAGGGTCGGCGTTAAGTCCTTACCTCTTCCTGTTGATTATGGACGCCCTGACGTCGGACATACAGGAAACAGCACCCTGGTGCATGCTGTTCGCCGATGACATTGTTCTTGTCGGTGAAGATGGACCTGAGATCCAGAGCAGATTGGATAAATGGCAACAGAAGCTGGAGAATGTTGGCTTGAAAATCAGCAGAACCAAAACTGAATATATGTTCTGCGATTTCGGCAGTCTCTCCAGTTCTGGAGCCATAGCGCTTGATGGCGCGCTACTCCCAGTCTGTTCTGACTTTCGGTATCTCGGTTCACTCGTGCAAAGCGATGGCGAAGTAGATCGGAAGGTTAAGCATAGAGTTAACACTGGATGTATGAAATGGCAGCAGGTCACGGGAACATTCTGCGACTCCCGCATTCCCCTTAAACTTAAGGGGAAGATATATAAAACAATGGTAAGACCTGCTGTCTTGCACGGATCAGAATGTTGGGCAACAAAGGGGATGAATGAAAGGCAATTGCATGCATCTGAGATGAGAATGCTAAGAGCGATGTGTGGTGTGACACGAATGGATAGAATAAGAAATGAGTACATTATAGGAAGTCTGAAAGTGGCACCGGTGACTGAAAAGTTGTGCGGAAATCGGTTGTCATGGTATGGGCATGTGATGCGGAGGAATGTCGATGGCTATAAGAGTAGAGGAAGACCAAAGAAACGATGGATGGACTGTGTGAAAGATAATATGGCTAAAAAGGGGGTGACTACCGAGATGACAACTAATAGAGAAGTATGGAAGAAAGCGACATGTTGCGCCGACCCCAAATAAATTGGGATAAGGGCAGGAGAATGATGAATGATGACTGAATTGTCATCGGAATTCCCTTGTTTCATTTTGTTACTACATTAATAAAATGAAACAAGGGAATTCCGATGACAATTAAGTATTATTAGGTATTTCCTTTATTCCATTTGTTTGTTTTTAAATGGAATAGAGGAAATAATGATACTGAATTGTCATCGTAATTCCCTTGTTTCATTTTGTTACTACATTAATAAAACAGTGCGAATCGCAAACAAAATTGTGAATCGGCATGTGAGTCACGAATTATCAGTTCCTCTCGTAACCCGGCGATGCTAATGAGGCCTGTACGCATGGCAGGCGCATGCGCACCGGCAGGGTTATACGTGCAGATTGCACCATAAGCGTATAAGTAGTCATAGTAATGCTAAAATATTAACACAAAATATTTTATATAAAAATATTATTTTATTGCTGTTTCATTAACACAATATAACAAAAAAATATGTAAAATATATCTACCTTTAGTCTTTCAAAAATAATATTTTATTGACAGAGCGTATACAGCAGTGGACTGCGAAAATTCAGGAGATCACTCTAATTTGCAGTGTAATTTATAGTACCTATCCTACCAACTCATATTGAAAATCAATTATCACCTCTGTTTGAAGGCGAACCAAATGTTAAGGCATTTTGGCAGCTAAAAGAATTTAGAATTCCTAACCAAGTCAAAATTACATAAGACAGTCCCCCAAAAACGCCAGCCCGTCACGACATTCTAGTGCTTTAACTGGGAAGAAGTGGCGGAACAAACTCGCCAGCAGCACAGATGTCTGTTTATTTAGATAAATTTGATTAAAAATCATTGAAAGATGCCATGCATCTGCCTTGAGCAATCATGGTGATCCATGGTCATGTCTTCTCTGTATAAGAAGAGGCTTTTGCCCTACAATGGGACTAATAGGTATTATTATTGTTATTATTTTTTATGTCACCAAAAAATCTCATATTCATTGCTACCAAAATCCTTGCACTTTCAAAAATATTGTGAACACTCTGGGTAACCCTTAAATTCCTCTATCAGTGCTTCTTTCAGTTCACGAAGCGTGATTGGTGGGGAATTTCGCTGGCGTACACGTCGTCCGAGGCATGCTCGATGTGGTTCAAGTCTGGGCTGACAGGCAGGTCGAGTTCTAATTACATGTGTTACAGGACACACAATGCATTGATTGTTGTGTCATGCGTTACTTTCACAATCGTGTCGGGAATAGTAAGTTGCGTGTAATTACATAATTTGTTTAAGTATTTTATGTAAGAAGCATTGTTAGTCTGTCACCTCCTATGCAATTTATGTAGCATTGCAAATCACAAGGTACGGTGAGCAATGGGAAGCTCACCGTCCGGTAAGGACCAGGCCCGGGTCGACAGCGCGTTATATTCCACGCGCACCTCAGAGATGTCGTCAGCACAAGTGGGGTCCACTAGGGCCGATGCCTGCCGGTATCGCGGAATGGTACAAAAGGGTTACCGAGTACCTGGCAACACAGGTAACGGAAGGAATACGGGTGGGTTTTAGTCAGTAAGAGTCATCAAGTTATTTTATGATTTCCCACCCAAAAAATATCTAATTTGTTTCAAGAAAAAACTTACAAAATATATTTTGCTTGTGAATAATTATGGAATCTAATGAGATTAGTCCAGTTAAGTAACACTGAGCGACTTAATTTATTTATTTTTGCAATTTTAGTTAATTAATAAATTATAACTCCTCACCAAGATCCGGTTTTTTTTTCGTTTTAACCTGTGGTTGCTGCGTTTGAAGGTAAAGAGCGTGACGGACCATACAATCAATCATGATTCATGAGAATGTATTATATTACACATAACTTAGTTATTATACATAACGTTTTTTTTAATTCAAATTATTGGCTTCATACTCATCGGATATTACTGGGTATTTACGTAAAATTCGAGGAAACAGTTCGATATTAACGAAAATATATATATAGCACTAATAACATCTTTGTATACATGGAATTCTTCCTCGTCTCTAAAATACCTCTTTAATTTAATCAAAAACCCCTAGGTACCTAATTGATTTAAAAACTTTCCTTCCTGTGCTGGATAATTTTAAAAAATATCCTTACTCAATTTTTTTTTGTTGCAGTAACATCGCAAAGCATAGCACGCGGTTGCGCGCCGCAAACAACAGATGGAGAACAAAAGAAGGTCAAAAGCACATGGCAACCGGTCACTGATATATACGAGGTTTACGACGAGTCGTGTTCAGAAGACCCGAGCAATGACGAGCGGTCCACGAAGACGACTCATTGCTACTGCAGAGGGGATCGGTGTAATGGCGCCCAGAAAATACTCAGAAATGTTTTAGCATTAGCCGCTATGGCAGTAATTCTGTGTGTTTTAAGTTAGAGGAAGAAATTATAAGATCACACTGACTGGCTAGTCATAAAGGAGAGTCCTTTACGGAGTTTACTTCGGTCTGTTTCTTGTACATAGCTTCTTGATAATTCTGGCTAGGATTTTCCACCTAGATATTCGTATCAGATCTATCCTGAGCGATCTATGCTTAACAGTGTAGTCATAGGCTGTTATAAATACTGATTTAGTATGTTGCGTAGATTTTATTTTATTTTATTTAATGTTTTTATTTTACACGCAACTGAACCTTAATAAAAGGTCTGGTGAAGGGAATTCAAGTATCGCGTCACAGAGAAATTAATTAAATGGGGTGCTTAAATTAAAATAACCGATATATGAGTTTCGTGGGGTAATGGAACTTTTTTGTTGTTGCTGGTAAGACCAGAAGACCCATTTTTGAGAAACGACTATTAAGGCTCCTTCAAACAGGCGCGTCACGCGACGCGAAAGAAAGGCACCGCGTGTAGCACTACGAGCGGTGCCTTTGTGTCGCGTTGCGTGTCGCGCTTGTTTGTAAGAGTTTTTACGAGGAAGCGTTCACAAAAAAAAGCGTTCGATAATATAGATCACAATTAACATATAAGTAAAGGTATTCTTATTTTTAAATTGCATGTTCACCGCTATAAAATAGCGGTGTATTTTTTTTTTGTGTCTATGATATTTAATTAAGGCTATTTGTAAGATCCCTAATACCTCCAAACGGGTCTTTGTATACTGCCAATAATGTTAAGTTAATAGTTACAAAGTTATAAACAGTCCCAAAGAGCTTCAACAGTGGTGCTTTATTATAATACGCATTATTGCTAGTCAATGTTATGTAAAGCGTAGTTTCTTTTACTTGTATTATTTGTAAACAAATATATAATATGTCTACTGAAATTTTAATTTCAAGAGAACAAATATTTTTAATTCTTCACGGTAAGGAGCGGTGGTAACGACCGCGACTTACGAGTTGTAAGTGGTAAGTTTGAACACAGACAGGCGCTTTACTTTGGGTAAATTATTTCATCATCACTGCTCTCAAACGGTGAAGGAAAACATCGTGAGCAAGAACCAAAAATTCGAAGACATGTGACATGTGCCAACCCGCACTCGGCCCGCGTTGTGGATTACGGCCCACTCCCTCTCACAGAGAGGAGGCCTGTATGCCAGCAGTGGGGACATTATAGGCTGATTATGTAAATGTGTTTATATATGATTATTTTGAGGCAGTTTTTGAAGTGAAAACTGCTTTAGCCGCGTTGAGCGATTTTTGGTAAAGGCAAATCTCGTGGGCTCGCGTCACCGACATGCTAATGTTAACAGTATATCTGTAGCTATAAGGGCGAAAACTGTTATTTCATAGTTTTAAGTTTTCGCTTCTTTCGGCAGTCGCCATATTTTTTTATTTAATTCATACCGTATGTGTTTCTCACAAAGCTGTTCGTACCTAGCTTAATATTATGTAATTGATGAGAAACCTCGAGATTTTCATTCTGTGTTTGTTTACCAAATAAGATATGTAAGAAAAAATACACTGTAAATATTGCAAGTCTGTGATTTTCTTCACAAATGTTAGGTAGGTAGTCATTATTTTTTATTTTAATATTACGCTCGCAATACGTACTTAGTGTTCGCTTGATAACTAATTAAGACAGGAAGGTGATAAGTTTACTTTGTATTTTATATTCTCATTTAGATCCTGTTTTGTAATTTTCCTATATGATACTCATTAATTTGATCTAATAAAATCATTCCTATATTATTTTTGTTTTCCGTCCGTAACCGTATTTCGTAAGAATATTCCATTAGAGCCTGTTTGACTACTCTCGGATAAGATTCGGAACGATTAATTCGCCCTAATCTGCAAATGGCTTTTAAAGTTCTGACACATTATCATGTCTCCGTCTGCTGTAAAGCTCCGTTTACCGTAATCTCGTAATTATTTGTAATCGAGTGTTGAAAGTAATTCAGCTAAGGTCACCCGGGGCGAAAGCAACTAAAAAAAAAATTCTGAAACTTTGATTCCCTCCACCATGAGCTACTTAAATAATAGGGATATTCTAATAAACGTACTTCATTGCATAGCTTTCGATGAACAGTTTCGACATAAATTAAGTTACAAATAAACTTTGGTTTTTCATTAATTTGCATTATTGTTGAATAAGACCAGTAAAAGTTACATTCACCCCACTTTGGGGTAAATGTGACTATTCGTTATAACTCAGTTGTAATCTGTTTCTAAATGTTGATGTCAAGAGTACATGTAGATGCACACAGAATTATCTGTAAAAGCTATATAGCGTCGCCGAGATAGAGTTCAGTTTCAAGCAAATTTACTTTTCTTTTTTTATGGGGTGAATGCGACTCCAAAATGGCGGCTGACAGAATATGATCTGTCAGTACTACAGTAGGTGAACTAGTGATGCCATCTGTACTTTATTTGAAAAAACTATGATTCCGCTTTACTCCAATAGATAGAGCTATCTACAAAAATGATTAGATTGAGAGAAAATTGAATTAGTTGCTTTAGCCTCATAGTTGCTTTCGCCCCGGGTGACCTTACCGGCTTAACTAATAAGCAGAGTCGCTGTATACTAGCACCGTGCCCGTAAGATTATAAGGGCCGCCTTTTACTCTCTACAGGATACATTTAAAAGGACTACGGATATTTTAGGAGGTAATCAGGAGGTCACCATTTATTCCATAACTAATAACATCAGAACTTTCGAGGTCATAGAGCTAAATCTCATTCTTTCTATCGTCAAATGTTAGTAAATTCGTATGTTAACATAGTACTTATTGAGACTTGGTTATTGGATGACGTTTTCAATAGGGTATTTTACTATATACGAGAAAAAGTCGATAAATATATTATTGAGATAGTTTAGGCAAAAATGAGTCGGAAAATATTAGTTTTAGTTCATAAAATAGCAAAATAAATTTTAAAATTCAATTCAACGTTTTCAATTTTTCTAATCTGTTAAAAAACACCATGAAATAGTAGCCGCCATGTTATTACGTCATACGGCTGTGTAAACTAAAACGTGTCAACTGTCAACTGATAGTTAGATAATAGATCAGCGCATTTGTTTACATAGCCAAGTGACGTCATGACCACAGAGCAACATGGCATCCACAGCGTCCAGCGTTTTCGTAAAACTACGCGCGAAATTTGAAAATGTAAAATTTAAATGCATTTTTATGGCACTTATCGATTGAATAAAAAATTTGTGATTTTTTTGGGGCATATTAGCACTATAGAATTTAATTAAGACACTTTTCAAAAATGGGTGTAAGACCCTATTCTGAGTTTTTTGATGTTCGGTAAATTGTTTGGCGCCGCGACCGAAACTAAGTTTTACTCGTAGAGAATGATCAGTTATTTGCCAACCTAATTTTCATTCTACAACAGAGGACCTTTGGCTATACATACACCTAAAAAATCGTTCACAATATAACGTTGCATATTTGTGATATTTACTTATACCAACAAAACTTAGGCCTTTCTTTTTCTTCACAACTCTCTAATTTTCTTGCTTAATTAAACAAAACAGTTATTAATAATATTTTTGATACCTTTCTGGTGAGTTTAATACTGCTAATATTGAAATTGAAACCTAACAGTAACGTCGACGTTTTGCTTTGTGGTGAATTATGCACTCTTGATTTTGGACAGTATATCACGGTAACTAATAGGTATGGTAGAATCCTAGATCTCGTCCTTTCCAATGAAAACTATCACTCGGTCACATTCACTTTTGGTGACAGGCACTGATACCTATCATTCAGCGTCATTAATTAATTTGTACCTATCGGTAACACCTCTGCTTGAATGTACGCCTCGTACTCAATTCTTGTTTGATAAAGGTGACTATGAATCTATCAGCGGAGACATTTGTACGACTGACTGGGAAAGGGAGATCTCCGCGCGGTCAATTGAGTGATGCTAACTGCATCACTCAATCCAAGTTAAATGGCACGGGAATTCGTGGCGATCTACTCATATGGCTTTCCTCTTACCTTGTCAACAGGTCCCAAGCAGTAGTACTAAATAATTATATATCTAGCTGAGTCCCTGTACCTAGTGGAGTCCCGGAGGGTTCGTTGCTCGGTCCATCGCTATTTATAATCTAAATTAACGACATTGACTCTTGCTTGACTTCATCCAAACTTTTGTGTTTTGCTGATGATATGAAAATTTAAAATACCATAATATCATCGCAGATGGACGTAACGGCACTCCAAAATTATCTGCGTCGCCTAGAGGACTATTGCCAAAGAAACAAGCTGGATCGTCATCCCGCTAAATGCTCGGTTAATTACGTATTCTCAGAAGCACTCAATAGCTACATCGTATACCCTGTGACCAAGCTCTACCTAGATTAAACTCCATCCGTGATCTGGGGGTTAATTACAATTCCAAGCTCAGTTTTGAAATACACGTTGATGCAATAGTTGCTAAGGCCTCAAAATCACTGAGTTTCATAATGCGGCTATCCAACTACTTCACTCAAGCCAAAACTTTAAAATTTCTATGCTGTACTTTTTTTAGAAGTCTCTTGATATACGCGTCTGAAATATGGAACCCCTGTTACCACAACACAAATATATTAACCGCATTGAGAGCATCCAAAAAAGGTTCATAAGGTATCTATGTTAAGGTATCAAAAAGTACCGTATCATTAGGAAAACTAACATAACTTATGTAAAAAAATTCATATATTACCTTTACTCAACCGCCGCGAGATTTCTGACTTTGTGTGTTTGATGAAAATCTGACAAAACTTTATTTCAACATTCCCATAGTCTCTAAGCGATACAATCCACCTTTGAGCGTGCCATTTGCTTCAACCAATATGGGCAGAATTCGTACATTGTGCGTGCAAGCAGAAATTTAAACAAGCTTTGTAAACAGTACGATATAAATCCGTTCCTAAATAGTGTGTCTTCAGCCAGGAAGTAATAATAAAATAATAAATATGTTTTATTTCAGATCAAATTACAAGATCCATTTGTTGTTAGTAAAAGTCTTAACTTTTTCATGTAATTAATTTTGTTATGATGGTTGTTATGCAGTGCGAGCAACATAGTTAAATTATACTGTAGTATATAGTAACTTGGAATGTCCTTAGAATTTACTTTTTTTCTCTGTATTCTATAAGTGGGGACCTGTTATTGGCTTTCAGACTAATGAAAACCCTTGAGATGTCCTTGATCTGTTTGTTTTAGCTGTGTCTCCCATGTTATTTAAATAAATAAATAAAACTGGACAACTTTCGACTTTTCATACAAAGTGACTAGTCATGTGACTTATGTTTGTATGAGAAGTTGAATTTAATTTTTTAGATTTCGACCTATGTTCCTTTGGGAAAGTCGATCAGTTTTATGCACCTGATTACTTCCTAAAATATCTGCACTCCTTTTAAACTTATCCTGTATAAGATTTAAAGACAGGGTTGTGTTTATGCAATTGTTACATGTTTAAATAGTTCAGGCACGGGTCGGTGCAACTGCACCGATAAGGCATACTTTGTCCAACAGTTTATTTTTCTATCTTCATACATATTTTTTTAAACTGCAGCTCAACATCGATACTCATCATATCTGCAGAGTTACGCTAATTTAATTTGACCCTGTATAAAAAATGCGTGACCGAAAAATTACGAAGTCAAACGAAGGATAACTCGATACTTCTCGGCTCAAAGGAGTATTAATTGCATGTTTGAAGAATGCACACGCTCCATGTAAATGAGGCATTATGTGCATCGGATTCCAACGAGGCCGTATATGTATTCGTCACGAGCTCTTATACATATGTTTACACCTAACAAAATTCAAAAGGATTTTGTCGTGAAATAACGATGGAAATTTTAAAATAAGACCTTTTTCATAACATACAACAAAGGGTTCCAAAATACTATGTTCGTAACAACATCAAAATACAATCAATAAAGGAAATCACTTTAAAAGTTGTACGTACACCACCCCCAAGTGTAAGTACGAGAGCAGTGGTGGCCCAATGGTAACGGCCTCGACTTACAAGTTGTATGTCGTGGGTTCGCAACTTCGAACCCAAGCAAGCCCATTTCTTTGTGTAAACAATTTTATCATCACTGCTCTCAAAACGGTGAACGAAACATCGTGAGCAAACCGGCATGTCCTAGAACCAAAAATTGGAAGACATGTGACATCTACCAACCCGCACTGGGCCTTCTAAACGATTTCCCACACCATTTAATTGAACAGGAACTCATGTTTTTATTTATGCAGAAATGTTTTAAAAGATACCAAAATAACAGCAGAGATCCAATAACTGGTCAAAACTAAAATGGCCACTTATATCGTCATCTAATATAAGTGCAATTTCATGTATGTGTCGTGAGCCTGAGTCGCCCGCATGAGCAGTCAAGGGCTGTATAGTCATTGAAATGTATACAAACCTTAATGCACACCTACACCTTCCTCATTAATCAGTCCGTCAATTGGTGAAAACCGAATGAAAATCCGTTCGGGGGTTTTGAGTTTATTGCTTTCAGACAGACAGGCTGACGCGGCGGGGAACTCGTTTTATAATATGTATTGATACTCGTCCTCCTTATCGATTTCGATAATGGCGACTCTTTCAAATCATTATTTCCTAACGTGTGCCCGCCTAATATGACTCGCCAGACCGAATTTAGTTTTAAATTCCCGGTCACAACTAATGCAACATAGATGGCCGACAGAATACAGCAGGGAAGACAGAATACAGAAGACAGAATACAGCAAATAAGTAAGGAAAGACCTAACGGCCTTTCCTTACTTATTTGGCGTTTTTCGGTAAGGGTTTCGAGTCGATTGTTTTCGATATAAATAATTAGTCAACTGCAAGTCGACGGTAACAACTTAACATTGACAGCACATTTAAGTCGTAGCCGTAAGGATGGTTTTCGGAGTACAAATCTAACCCCGATCGTCATCAAAAGTGCGCCAGCATCGTTCATGTAAAAGCATGCGCGTACTCACATTGGCGTGGTTCTCGACCAGGCACAGGAACACGACGTCTTCTCGCAGCAGACGTACGGCGCCGTGCAGCGGCTGTGACGTCTTGCTCTTCAACATCCGGTATAAAAGCGCAGATGACATGTGCGCGAAGTCCTCGCCTAAGCAGAATAATGTTATTATAGTCGTTGTATTTTTTCATTGGACCGGCCATGTTTATCGAAGTACTGATGGCCGGTGAAGTAGACAAGTCCTGGAGTGCAGCCCGCGTATCGGCAAACTAGTGTGGGAAGCCCCCCACCAAATGGACCGACGACATTAAACAAGTGGCTGGGGCAGACTGGATGCGGAAGGCGGAAGACAGGGTGTTGGGGCGCAAGGAGAGGCTTGTGTCCAGCAGTGGACTGCGGTAGGCTGAGTTGACTGATTGTTGAATTTCATACGCGCGACAGTTATTGCAAGTTAAACATAGAAGTGAAGTTTCATAAAGTGGGTTCTATTAATTTTTCTCCATAGAACTGGTTCTGCCTAGCATATTGGGGTCGGCTTCCAGTGTAACCATGGTTTACATGGAGCGGCTGCCTATCTGACCTCTACAACCCTGTCATTGAGTACCAGTTATATGGAGTCTGACAACCAGTCTTGCCGTATCGCCCCTTGGCAAGACTGGTTGTTAGACTTCACATAACTGGTACTTATAATTAGAAAAATATAATATGCTAGAAACATTTAAAGGTGCTATTTCTTGATTAAATTGCTATTTATTTACTCTACTAGCTGCGCCCGCGGTTTTACCCCCATAAGTCTCGATCTCGTGGGTATATCGGATAAAAAATATCATATGTCTCATCCAGGCCATGGTCTACTTATGTACCAAATTTCATCTAAATCCGTTAAGCCGTTTTAGCGTGAAAGGCAAACAAATAAACTCACTTTCACATTTTATAATATTAGTTGGGATTATAATGTCAATGTCATTTATCAAGGTCATATAAGTAGTACTTAACAATAAAAATAGCAAAGCTGTACAAATAATATTAATCAGTTCTAGTTTAACTTCGAAGAACAATAGACAAACAAATGTTTTATAGAATAAATTGTTGTTTATATCACAAATAAAGGGAGGTTTATTTCTCATCATTTCAGCCTTTCAACACACTTACGATGTGTTGAACTGTAGATATAATCAACTTCGTAATTGCCTAACGTTTTTCCTACCACTAAAACAAATGAATTGGCTTATCATTATCTTCTTCCTATAATTGGTTTTTCAGAGGAAAAATATACAAAATTATGGAAACCCCTGTTATACTTAACCATGAAATAATAAGTTTATATTATTAAAATGATAACTTCTTTAGGCGCGTTGAGCGATTAATGGTAGGGGAAAAACTTATCTGTTCACGTCACCGACATGCCCGCGCCGACATACTGTAGTAGCAGTAAGTGAAGTTAAATTGACCATGTGAAAAGATTAATTTGTATATACCCATGCATTGTTTAAATTATGTTTTAGATAATCATTATTTTTTTGAAGTGAACTTCTTTAGGTGCGTTGAGCGATAAGTTTTCACTTGTGTCGGCAGTTCCCATGACTGACTATGCTTTTTTCACTAAATACCTATTGCATAGTATAGGTATTCCATACCATGTCATATCCATACACAATGTTGCATTACACAACTAATTATGACTTGTAATTAACACAACATTGTAAAGTTACATTATTACATCAGTATTTTCTAGTCATAACAACTAAATGATGTATGGTCTGTTCCAAAAGTATCTGATGACAGTGTAAACAAATCATGTTGAATGTTTCTTATGCAATCACTCACTAAAGGGAATAAGTAACACATTCATCTGTATTTAGAAGGTTTCATCTTTAATCTCAACACCTTTTAAAAGGAACATTGTTTAAATAACATTATTAAATATTCATTGAATGTTTTCTGATTGATTTGTTTACATTTTAATTAGACTTTGGAACAGACTAAAGTAATAAAATGGCATACCAGTCAGGTCATCCCAATGTGCAGATATGAGTCCTGAGCAGTGTTCCTTAAGAGATGATGCACCAATCTCATCAGCTGCAGAGTAGAACTTTACACATGATCTGAGAACAAGACAGGAACATGTTTGTAATTAAATGCCTCATTCGCCATGTGTAGATGTAGGAGCAGCTACTGATGGACAAATCTTTTAAGGTTTTTTTGATAGGAAATTGTCTACAGCAGCCTAGATTTTGAAGCTAAACTCCATAAACGGCAATAATAAATTGGACATTGCCATAAAAATGAGGGTATACTTTACTTATTCTTGCATGGAATATAGGAGTTCATTCATGTAACTATCTGGTTACAAAAACATGCAAAAATATCTAAGATACATAACACACATGCCCTTGTGGCATGGAACGTGGACTGACTAGGTCACCACGGACTTTGTTGTCAAAAAAGTGCAGGCCGCTTTTCAAGACATGCGACTCTTAATGACATAATCCGTGCCTGCTCTTCTTGAGCCGACTGGCATTGTCAGAGATGATGGCAAAAGACCAGATGGTGTGTCTTTGGTTCCGTGGAGTTTGGGACGGATGCTTGTGTGGGACGCTACCTGTGTAGACACACTGGCACCATCCCACCTCCAACGGACTACTTCTTAAGCGGGTGCAGTGGCAGAAAATGCCGAAAATCTGAAAGTTATTAAATATGGAGGCCTTGGCAGAGAGTACAACTTTGTGCCCTTTGGCGTCGAGACCCTCGGTCCGTGGGGTCCCAGTGCGCATAAGTTATTTGCGGAAATCGCGAAACGTCTAGTTGATGTAACTGGTGACCGAAAAGCTGGCGGCTTTCTCGCGCAACACATCAGCATTGCAATTCAGCGAGGAAATGCCGCCAGCATCCTCGGTACAATGCCCCGAGGGCCTTTTTTAAGCTTAACTTAGTTTTAATTTAATTTAGTTATTGTTAATAATCATCTTGTAATTTGGTTATGTAAATAAATAGATACATAATGAAATATGACAATATCATGGAGTAAATATGTTTTGGATAAATCTAAGATAGTGATTTCCTCTGGGTTTAGATTGTGTACAAAGGATTTTTAATATTTACATAAAAACATGTTATTGATAAAATCGCCTTGCCTTATCTGAATTAATTTACAGAAACTGTAATATTAATATTATAATATATGTTATTTCATACCTTACTCCAACTGATGCTATGAGAGCTTGCTCACACTTTCCAACTAATCCATACAGTTTGAAGCTGGCAGCAGATTTCATCAGCTGCAGAGCAAAGGTGTCTCCTCGGGACAAGTCTACCACATCTGTGTACAACCATTTTAAGAGGGCAGCACCAATATCATCTGGTAGGGTAGACCAGTCTGAAATATAATTGTAATATGGTATTCATGAGTAATTATATAAATAATATTAATCCTACTAATATTATAAATGCGAAAGTTTGTAAGTATGGTGGGATGGATGGATTATTGTTACTCTTTCACGCAAAAAGTACTGAATGGATTTGGATGAAATTTGGCACACAGATAGTTTATAACCAGGAATAACACATAGGATACTTTTTATCCCGATATACCCAGGGGTTCAAAACTTATGCGGGTAAAACCGCGGGGCGCATCTAGTATTAATATATTATCATACTATAGATAAGGGCATGAGATTAGGGCACTACACTTAATCATCATTATTAATAAACTAAATCTCACCTAATTCCTCGAGATTCTTGAGGGCTTCTTCATTCCAGTCATCAGAGCGTGCATTCAGCA
This sequence comes from Atethmia centrago, assembly GCA_905333075.3. Lineage (NCBI taxonomy): Eukaryota > Metazoa > Arthropoda > Insecta > Lepidoptera > Noctuidae > Atethmia > Atethmia centrago. Next base: position 12,158,597 of record HG995387.1, read on the forward strand.
CGAACTTGTGACCAGGCATGGACTTGCTCTGCAGCTTGATGGTGATATCGGAGTACGTCTCCCTGCCGTACAGGGTGGCCACCGTCATGAGCAAGCGCGCCACAAAGCTCGTCTCACTCAGGTCGCCGGCCGACGCCGCTGCCAGCGTGTATTTGCGCTCCACCTCCGCGCAGTGACTCTGCAGCTTCCCATACTCCTCCTTCAGCAGCGACAGGTGCTGCTGAAGCTTCGTCACCTCGCTGGAAGCTGCACAAACCGACATAGTCACAAGACAGCCACCGACAACACCGCCCACTATTACAAACAAGTTTTGCATGCAAAAAACATTCAATTTGCGGCGACTACTCACCCATGACGAGGTTTTTTTACGTGTAATGCAGGATCTAAAAAAAAAGCCTTGAATTCACTGGTCTGAATAAAAAAATATTTATTCGTAAATTATGAATGACAATTTATCTATTGTCAGCAAATTGTCGGCCATCAGTCAATAAACATAACGCTTCTTTTCAAGTGATCGCATTTTACTTTTTTCCGCAACGCAAAATTACGTAGCGAGCATTCGTATTTGATTGGCTTTTAAATCTTTTATATAACTTTGAAAGCATTTCAATAATTTGGTTATAAGGTTTTTGCGAGGATAAAATAATGTCAAAAAAATTATTCAAGGCCTAAGACAAACAATTTCTTTATGCTTATAAAGAAATACTCATGACATTTTGACAGATTCTGAAGTGGTCCAGATTGCAAACTTCTGCAAAGCATTCGAATGAAATAGCTACATACAAACTAATCTTGACAGACAGGGACAGACGTTCAAAGTTATCAATGAGTTCATAATATTTACAAAGAAAGTGGTAACCGGTTGGGTAGCTTGACGCGAAATATTATGGTAGTTTCGGTCACTCATAATAGGTGTCACTACGTATGCAAAATCTATTTTCAAGATAACCTTCAAGTGATTTTGTCAATTATTGATAACAAGAATTACTATATAGCAACCTTATAGTTGTAGTTTAGAAGCGTATTTAAGCGTGGTTTGTTCTCAATATGAATTCTCTAAATAGAGTGTTAAGTTTAAGTTCAGCTATACCGAAAAATACGAGGTAGTTTTCGTATTGTTGTTTTGTACTACAGTGTCCGGTTATAAATTTGGAACATTCGCGTAAATGCAAGTTATTTTTGTAGGTTGATTTCAACAAGTGCACGATTATCGATTGCCGACGATGGCTGGCTTTCGAAGTTGCTGGTGCGGAGGATAGAGCCGACGAAGGAGTCCCACAGTCGGATGCTTAGCGACAAGGAGACAATTTATGCACTTCACACACATAACATAAGGCCGGACTCCACGGAGAAATACTTGCAAAATTAGTATGTGTTTGCATAAATATTCTTACATAAGTACATAATCTGGATGCTAACACACCAGCATATGGCCTAGCAGTCAGCAGACTGGCTATTATGCAACAATCTGTAAATAGAACACGGCATATTACCTATAGTAACAAATCATTAGAATTCCTACATAGTAAATGTTATCAGCATTAAACCTTGACCCTTTACATCAGTCATTAAACTGAGTCTATGTGTTGTTTGTAACATAATACTCTGGTTCCGGCTACATAAAACCTTATTTCAAAACTTTTAGCTGTCTTTAATGTGGTAGCTGTAAAAAGATTACCTAACCTTTAGAAAACAAGTTTTCACATATCTTTCTTAATTTTTTTAACTATAATCTTGTTGGACTTGAATGATCAACACATTATTATTATCATATACAAACATCACATTCAATCAATCTTTGTACTCTCATCATTATTAAAATAAAGCAACTTGTATAACACAAAATTAACATTTAATAAACTTTTAGCAAGACTTCAGTGGAGTTTGTGCACTCTCAAAAAGCAGAGCTTGGCTGTGAGCTGGTGGGATCATGGACCGTGTCTGTAGGCGACATGGACCAGGCCCTGCACTTGTGGAGATATGTCGGAGGCTTCGAGAAGATTGACAAAGCAAAGATCTTGTTCAGAGAGAATGCTGTAAGATATCATAGTGATTGATGATAATTGTCTACAATTTGTTGTTAAGTTTTATTAGTCTTTTTACAATGGAAAACTTAATTGCCGGGTATCCTGCAGGCAGTGGCGTGCCTAGGGTTTCAAAATAACGCAAGCCCAATAAAATTTTAACCGATTTCAAAAAAAGAAAGTTCAGTTTTCAACTGAGTATGTAGGTACCTACGTATCTACGTATGTATCGTCGCAATTTTCTCATAAACTACTGGTTAGGTATAATAAATTCTCTATCAAGCATTTTAGTAAGGCATAAGGCTTTTGGGCTTATATGAAGGTACCGCCACTGCCTGCAGGCTTAGCATGACACTTTCTATTTCTTTGAAGAATAGACATAACTCTTTCCATACAATGTGACATTTTGTTTCTCCTTTTTTGACATCCCACCGTAGAAATCTTTCTACATAAAAAAGGACCTAGACAAAGATCGTTAGAAACGAAAGACAAAAGGTCAGATTGTAGAAGGATTTCTACAGTGAGATGTCAAAAACTGAGAATCGAAATGTCACTGTTTCTCAAAAAGTCAAATGATATAAATTTTAAATTCCAAGTCCATTGGTCTCTTAGAAGCATGTTACATTGCTTTTTCTCGTGCAGGATTACCGGGCGCTCGAGGTGGAGCGCGGTAACTTCGTGAGGTCGCGACACTTACAGTACTTGCTGGCATTCAGCTTCTGGCCCAACGGAGAACCCCGATCGTCCAGCAACATTTATGAGATTCGTTCCTACAGGTTTGTCTAATATATATTATAATGGTGCCGATTCCCTTGTTCACAAACTAAACTAAATTTAATTTCAGTGCATCTTTTTCTTCCTATCTCATTAAGAAAAGGACAGAAGATAAATTTTAGTTTAGTCCTGTCAAATTAATCAGCGTCTTTCACTACTCCATATAAGTTTAGACGTTATTAAAAACTTGCCTACTAAAATTACGTCAATTTACGTCAAGCGCTGATTAATTTGACAGGACTAAACTAAAATGTATCTTCTGTCCTTGTCTTAATGAAATAAAAAGAAAAAGATGCACTGAACTTAAATTTAGTTTAGTTTGTGAACAAGGGAATCGGCACCACTACCTATCTAATAAGATCATTACTCCAGTAATCACCAGTGCGTTCACCAGTAGAATTATTTCCTGAATGGATAAAACATGAAGCCTCATTTACTAGGCAAATCTTTAAGAAATGTGCTGAATACAACAGGAGTATTCAATTATTTAGATCAATATCACTTCGTCTTAACAGCCATCAATCTCCTTAACTTACGTTCAACAACCTTACGAACACTTACCAATGAAGTGGCTATTAGAGCCTATTAATTTTATATATGTTTTCATCCTAGTCTGAAGCCTGGCACGATGATCGAGTGGGGCAACAACTGGGCTCGCGGTCTCACATACCGCCGCGCTCAAAATGAAGCCTTCGCTGGCTACTTCTCGCAGATTGGACGACTCTACAACGTACACCACATTTGGTGTAAGTATGACACCACACTTGGTGTGTTTGCATTTAAAAGCAATAACCAGATCACTAAAGCCTCGAATTATGGTAAATAAAAGTTGCGTCATTGATGCAGCAACATGATTTTGCGTTGTTGGCAACACTAGATTCAGATGTGCACTAAATGTTTCTAGCAACACAAAATCGTGATGCTGCAACTATGTTGCGAAATGTTTGCCATAAATATGGGGCTGACTGGATGTATGCCACACAAATATTTTTGATGTGTAACATTTCTATCGCTGCTCAGTCGCTTATTACCGAAGTGAGATGTCAGATGTTACACATCTTAAAGCGAAAAAAACGAGCGAGCTTTACTACTGTAAGACTCGCTCTTTTTTTTTTTTGTAACTTCGTAGCATCGTAGCCATTTACTCAGCTAACGCGCCAACCTGATTCTTGTTTGTTCTACTCTCCTCAGGCTATAAAGATCTGCAAGCTCGTCGTGAGACGCGTGAGAGCACGTGGCGTAACCCTGGCTGGGACGAATGTGTGGCTTACACCGTTCCTCTCATCCGCGAGATGCATTGCCGCATCCTCGAACCCACATCGTTCTCTCCCACGCAGTAGACCAGACCAGTGAACTGCTTCCGACGCCCGCATTTACATCCTCTAGGAACTGCCTTTATCGATTATCAAAAATTTATTTTTATATAGGAATCAATGGGGTATCTATCCAATCGTAACGACGCCCCAGTTTTAACCGCTAGATTTTCCTAAAATGTAATTTAATGTAATGATGTTTCAAATATTGGTTTAGGACTTTAAATGGAATAGGCATCAAATGTATTGCGGCACTGTGCTTCAATATCCAGTATACCTTTTAAGTTTCAACTAGGAAACGGTATACTAAAAGCTACGTAGAAAATATTTTACCAAAAATCGATTTTTTTTGGTTGAACAATCCAAAGGCAAAAAGATTTTGCTGATAGGAAAACAGATGCGCAATTTTTCAAATGTTTTAATTATTCGGCAACTCGTAATATTTTGTTCTCGTTACTAACCAGACGTCATCGTGTTAATTTAATTAAACGTATGCACCAGTTTACTATGATAAGCACAATATTTTCCGTCGTCTTCACAGCATTATTTTATAAGCCATGTGGTTATTCTATTTTACAGCGCATTGTGGAGACACGGCTTTAGTTTTGTAGTATAGAAATTAGTTTATAAATATTTTTTTCTTATTTTTGATAGCATTTATGAAAAACGAAACCGTAATATTAATGTAAGATCAATCTTAGGCTTAATTCAAGATAATCATGGAAATAATGTACTTTGGTATCGTTGTTGTATATCCTTGTTTTATGTTTCACATTTTATGTTAATTCAGAAATAGATTTTTTAAACAGTTCGACTTAACTTTCATTCGTGTTCTGAGACCATGACAACATGAGGAAGGTATTGTAGTAAATAACACAAGGGAGTGATTTTCTTTCCATTTAATTTATTTCGGTTTGATTTTTCATGAACCAGATTATATTACAGTATTATTAGTGATAATAGTTAGAATCTAGAAATTCATTGTTAAATATTATGTAACAAAAAATAAAATGAAAACAACGGTGCACCGAGCGAGCCACAAACAATCGCAAACTATAATCAACAACCGGCGGCCGCGCGCACCTTGTCACATCGGTCACAATATTGCTAACTATCTGTGATAAAAGACTATACAATGGTAAAATATAAAAATTGTATAGTTACAATTTACAAAATACGTGACCGCTAACTACGAGTTTGGTACTTCTATCTCATAATAATTATTCTGTAGATCGTGACCGTTGAAAGGTGACAGAAAACCGATAACATCTAACTCTAGAACAGCTAAGTGGTGGGAGGTGGGAATAGGAAAAAGACGCGCCTACGCACTATCCCCGAGCCTTCCGGCCTGCTACAGAGTATGTGGCAGTCTCGCGTCGCACGAAACCGGCACGGTCTCTACGCTAGCGTTCAGGCAGAGGACTATGACAGCGAGCAACATACTACGCGCCTAACTTTAAGTACCGACCATCTATTGCACCCAAGCGAAGTTACAGCTTAATGTTCAATTCCATAGTGCTTCGGTTCCCAAATGGCTAGACTTCGGCGGAGATCGACAGTGGACGAAACGTGGCGGAATAGTACCGGCATTTTTATGTCACAAATAAGTGTCACTCAGATAGCCGACTGATAACGCATGCTAGGATAAGCGCTTGTCTGTTGTTTTACTACTGTGTTTAAGTATCAAGATAACTTACATTTTACCAAACAATATTATCTAATAAATAATTACCTATATTGAGTATTTTGGGAGTGTTTGCGCAAAATGTGCGTTTAACACAAGTGAGGTATGTACAGCTGAGTACTTCCAACGGTTAGGTCCACTCCGCGCGCTCGCAGTCTACTATTATGTACAGACAGGGTGACAAGTCAAGTTAGGCTGTGTCTAGAGATTATTGTCATATATTTGGTCAGTTCAGGAGAGGGTAATGTGGAGTCTACGAATAGAGTAATACCTATCCACAATGCCATTTACCATTATCTTGCATTATCTAGAATATCGAAGCAAATTTTATAATTATATGATTAGGGTAAATAGCGTTGTGCAAAGATTCACGTAAAACAGCTAACTTTGTCAAACGCGTTGTATATAATTTTATACCTAAATCACTTAGGCTTCTATACTTTAAATCCGTCAAGAAACTTCCAACAAACTCAAATAATACGATCACATCATGTGATGCTTTAGGAAAAGAATATTAATAAAAATAATAAAAAATACTTTAAAAATAGTATTAACTAAATTTGGGTATTTATGACTATAATTCATTTTAAATTAAATAATACATTTGCTATACATATTTGACTGGTAAGCTTAGTACACAATACGATAGGGTATTAGGACACTAAATAAAGAAAATAGCACATAGTCGGACCCCGCACGGGGACCGCCGCGTCGTACTTCCAATGTACACAAAACCGCACTCGCACCTTACAAAAGTAACAAATTATTTATAATATTTTAAATTATTGTTCTCTATATACATAACGCCGAGCCCGGCGCGCGCCCTCGCCCGTAAGGCAAATCGTGTGCTCGCTAATACGTATCCACAATAATACATATACTTTATATATTTACACGTCACCGGCAGTGGCACAGCGCGACACGCACCACCTGCACATTGTTATTATGATTTAGTAAAGCGTGTTACAATCCTTTTAATAAAATCTAAAAATCATCTTAAATAAGCATAATAATAAACGTTTTCGTTACAAAACCCTTTTAAACATTTAATAAACTCAATACTAGGCCAATAAACAAAGACCGTCAGTCAGCTCTTCAAAGAATTCAACTTACATTAAATATATGCAAAAATGGTTCCTAAAGTAAAAACTAATGATATGAATATTAGAATTTTGTCTATCTAATGTTGTAAATAATAACATCCTCTGTGAACAGTGAGGTGGGGCGGGGTGCGCGCGGCTCGGTGCCGTCTGTCTCCGACTACTTCATCTAATTAATGCCTTTAGTCAAACTTGTTAAGCGTACACTTTGAGGATCAACATTCCTTGGTTTCTCTGCAAAGTTTACCCTATCACATGACGTGGTTGCGGTAATCCGTATTGACATTTTTCAATCTTGTTTCATTACAGCATCAAGATGAAAAATTTGCTAGAACCACTGTGGAAACTTACCATAAACTACATATTTATACAAGATTGGATCAGGAATACTAGATTTTAAAATGTAATCATGCCCTCTACTGGACACTGTTCCGTTGCAGTACGTGTGCTGCGGTTTAACGTTGGACGGTCTAATAATATTCTAGAGACGATGATAAAATTTCTTATGTCTAAGAGATCGAATATTCAGACGCGAATAAATTAAGTTTTACATTTTAAGTGTTATTTTCAATATTCTCATGTGACAACAATATTAGGTGTAGTGCGGATACTTCGAGCACGTATTTTATAGTATTCCCAGTTTACAACTAATGTTTCGTTAAAGTTATCTAGCGCCGTGACGGCTGGCAAGCCAACGGAACAGTGTCGTACCGTGAGTAAATCTCTAATAGAAAAGAAGCGTCTCATTCTCACATTGATGCATCATTTAAATAACCTCAGACATATGCAGGCAGACTTGCGTATAACCTCTTTGTTACCATTATATATTCACTCTCATTATGTAACAACATGTTTCCGATATTTTGATAAAACATTTAGGCAGAGTTAGGCACATTTTTCGATTGATGGCTGAAACATCAGATTCATAAAATAATTTTTATTTTTAAAAGTAAACATGCATTATAAAATACAATAAATAATCATTCACTTTAAATCAGTGGATCCATCTAACGAAAATATATAACTGAAAGCTACATAATATTATGTATGTACAAATGTAGATGTATTCAGTTGCGATTATTTCCCAAAACACCAGAAACATGGTGATGCATTAACAACTGGGTCGAGAATAATGTTTGTCTCATTACAACAGACAATAGTAACCCTATTTCAATACAAACAAAAGCTATTATTGCGTGCTGCAACTTTCGAGTTTATTCCTCGACTCGACTGTAGCTAAGAGATAATTATTTAATTATGGAGTGCAATAAACTTAATAGTGTAATATAATAGGAAATGCCCTCCCGAACGAACCATTTGACAAACGGCCGCACTTTTCACTTTGGAAGACGTAACAAAAAAAAAAAAAATTAGGCTAATATTATCAGTGTCCAACAGTATATTAAATAATATCATGTTGCCATTTAACATGAATTTACATACCGTGGGAGGGCAGACAGTCTCAGTAATAAGAATGGGACGTGGAGTTCTAATGCTGGTGCCAAAACATTGTACCGTGCCCAATACTCAAAATAATACTTCTGCGGACCACAATATACTCACACGATTCAATCAATCAACACATATAATTTTCGTAACAAGTCTAATGAGGTAGCCCGTGAACATTGCTAACGATAATAACAACAATCGATCGTATGTAACCGCTCCGAATACTAGAGAGCGCAATGAGTGTATGACACTTAAAAAAAATCGCGATGAAAAATTTACAATATTTACACCCCCGGGTCCACAAAATTTTGTGGACCCGGGGGTTTTTTGTAACACTCTATAGTTGGCGTCGTCAACGATTACAGCACCGTCAATATTCGGTCTTCCGCCTTATCACAGTGGCGTTCCAGTCGTGAATATGGACGGTGAGGGAACCGCGCGCCCGTCACCGTTTCCATCACGAATACGAGCAAGCAATGATCTACTGAAGCGTACACTTGGGTGTACAAGCGCGTAGGGTTGGGTTTGGCATCAGCATTAGGCGGCGCGCGCGTGCTATAACGAGTCGGCCGCGCTACAGCGAGCTGGCCACGCTACAGCGAGCTGGCCACGCTACAGCGAGCTGGCCACGCTACAGCGACCTGGCCGCGCCGGCCGCTCTACAACGAGCCGGCCACGCTACAGCGAGCCGGCCGCGAAGCTGGCCGACGAGTTGCTGTGCGCCAGCGATAGCATGGAGCCCGACAGCGACTGCTCCTCCTCGCCGTAGCCCTCCCGGCTGCCCTCCGCGATCGCCATTGCGCTACACATGAAAAGAAACACTTGTTAGCCAATATCAACCACAACTCTTGTAATACTTTTTTTTATTTTAAACATTTTTAGCTGTTTATTGTAAAACCCTACATTTACCTATATTTTAAAGGAATTGGAGAAACTACACGGATTTCTAATAAATATCGATACCCATCAAGTCAGAAGTTTCACCAATTTTTTTGTCCTGTCGATATATTCTATGTGACGTGTTTGACACACACGGAAGCACGGTGCAGTGGGCACAGTGACTGCACCCCGCAGTGTAAGCCCGGTGACTGACCTGAAGCCGAGGCGCGCGCTCTCGTTGTCGAAGTGCTCGAGCTCGCGCTCGTGCCTCTCGTGCAGCAGCCGCGTGCGCTCCGCGCGCTCCGCCACGAACTGCGCACACTCCGACTCCATCTAAAATAAAAACATATCATCATTCTTCTCGGTATTTTTAACTCGAAGCGAAACGTTTGAACATAAAATGAATCGTAAAAAATTAATTTATTAGTGAACCCATCCAACGATGTTGGATTTCGGCATTCGACGTCTTTCACTCGGCTACGGAGTAATCAAAAATGAAATGGGAAAAGCGGATGAACCATTCATTAAAATTTTGTCGGTGTCGTGTGAAGCTGGAAAGAAACAAAAATGAACCTGCACCGGCACTAATGTAAGGCGTACCTTCTGCTCGAGCAGCGCCCTCCTGACGGCGACGCGGTCCTCCAGCTCGCGCCTCTCGCGGTTGCGCTGCGCCTCGGCTTGCATCTTGCTCTTGCTCTGGTAAGCCGTCAGCATGTCCAGTTCATGCTCCAACTGCATTTTCAGTTGCTGGCACTCCATCTGTCGAACAATAAAGAAGCTATTAAGTTCGCGTTTACATGATCAAAATTTGAGGGTTGCGTTGTATCAGCCACAACACTGATCTGAACTGAGGAGATTGATAGTTGAAAGGTGAAACTGTCTATGTAAGTTTTGTAGGAGAGACTCGCCATACAAATATCGGTCTGTTCCTAAAGAATCCTTTCTCCTCGAAATAATTCTCTCTATAATCGCCTATTGTAGGCGAAACTCTCGTACAACAGAACGACAATGGTGGCACTTACCATCTGACTCTCGTCTAGCCTGACGGTTTGCTTCTGTAACATCTCCGTGATGCTCTGGTCGTACTGCTCGCCCAGTAGCACCAGCTTGCGGCGCTTCTCGTCCTTCAGCGTCTTTATCACTTCCTTCTGATGCTCCTGTAATATCAACAAATAGATACATGAATCTCTTGTACTAAATAAAAGTGGTATTGAAAAGAAAAGTCACACTTAGTTATAATAATATTTCCAATAAAAGCATTGTACGGAAATCCTACAACGCGAGATCAGCTTATCCTGGAAATTTATAGCTTGATATGTAGCCATGTGTACGCAACAAATCCTTGGTGTCCAAAGGAGATCCTAGCATACTGGGACAAGGCTCGCTTGATGCAGGGAGGTAACGAGGTTCTATCGCCCCCCACACAGCAGGATCCGAGGCGTGGCCTGACTTGCGGCACCAACCGGGGATTTCAGAAGTCAAATATGATTCTATGATCCCCGGTGTAAGTGTGGGAAGGGAACACTGGGGTTGTTTTTAGGCGGTACGAGTCTGACAGACCCCTCCGCCCGCCCCAGGCCGTATGATTATCCACCCCGGAAGACAAAAAGGGAGGTAACGAGGTACGAAACAAGACTTTCTCTACACAAGCCAACCTGAAAGCCACTAAGCCGACGCTGACAACCCAAGAGTTGAGCTTGGGATACAAAATTCCCTCCTATATGGTAAGGAGAGAAAGGCTCCCAAGCCAGGACGCCTTGAACCTTGAATATTACCAACCATTTTATAGTTTTTAACCAACGAAAAAAAGGAGGAGTTTCTTAAGTTGAAGGGACTTTTTTGTTTTCATCCACACATTACTTTTTACAAGAGTTCAAATATGACGATTCTTTTTTGGTACTATTTGTAGTTTGTTCATATAGTTTTTTTTTTTTAATATTATGTTTTTAATTCAACCTTAGTTAAGTATACTGCATTGTATAATGGTCCAAATCACAGGCATCTGGCTGCGGGAGGGCCCTGGTGTCCTGTAATACAGGTTTTTATATAAACCTATTTCAACCACCAGTCTCTCACAAAGTTAGCTCCTTGTTTGTGCACTATTGTCAAATATTAGCATTAAGTACATAACTTGTGTAGAGAAAATAAACGTTTTATATTATTATTATACACAGTATTCACAATCACTGTAATCCCTCGTACTGGCTGGCACAAGCCAATCAAAGCTTACCTTAGCGGTCATCTGCAGTATCTGCGCTTTGAGCGCCTTGTACTGACGCGTCTGTATCTTGCATGTCTCACGGAATTGTTTGCGTATCTGCATCTCCTTTTGCTGTAAACATATACGTTCTGTCATTAGATTTTATGTCATCAATAACAAGTAGTGTTTTAGGGTTATTTATTGTTTCGTACGTTTGTCTGTATTTCAGTATTATCGTCGTCATATAAAATAAAGACCATCTAAATTGCGTGTATTACGTACAGAAAAAAGACTGACGACTATTCGGAATAAGAAAAACCATTATTTCATAAAAATTAACACTAGTTTTCTTTTCTAATTAGTCACTTAATGTATATTTAGTACCATTTAAGTTATGTTACGAAATACCTAATAATATTTATTTATTTATCACTTTTATTCCCAAAAGATACCATTTTGTAGTGTTCCCCCTAAACGAACCTTAGAATGGAATCAGACAGCGAATAGAATGGTTGTGAATAGCACTGCAGATTGGATCTGCAGCTGCCTACCTAAACCTGCCAATCAGTTTATGTTTAGGAGGAACTAGATCTGGAGGGGTGGAGTATTATAGATAATATAATAGTATAGATGGGTGGTAAATATTTTCTTCATATAAATTATAATTCCTTTTCTTTTCCACCATTTAGTGTTAAAATGTTCCAAATTACAACAAATATTATGCCTTTGTTGCTATGGAGAATCACTGCCTCCAAAATCACAGGAACCTGTTGTATCTAGTTTTACAGTTAGAGTATTTAAATATTGACATTTTATTAAGCCTTTTGTTTTTTAATGATAAGGATATTGTAGAAAGGGTTTTGGGAAATAAATAAATAATTTATGTATACCTTGAGACTTTTGGGCTGCTGCTTGAGTTGTAGCGCATGTTTCTTGCGCAGCTCGTGTTCAGCGCGCTGCATGTACTCGCGCTGGTTGGCCAGCTCCGTGCCGTGCTGGTTCGACAACTGCTCCTCTCTGCGACACAACAAAATATAATATATTGTTACGTGATAAAGAACTTTGGTAACCTAGGTCAGAAAATGATCAAATCCAACATACATAATCAGCCTATAATGTTCCCACTGCTGGGACACAGGCCTCCTCTCTGTGAGAGGGAGTGGGCCGTAATCCACCACGCGGGCCCAGTGCGGGTTAGTAGATGTCACATGTTTTGAATTTTTAGTTCTAGGACATGCCGGTTTCCTCACGATGTTTGCCTTCACCGTTTTGAGAGCAGTGGTGATGTAATAATGTATACAAAATAAAGCGCCTGTCTGGGGTTCGACCCTACGACATACAACTCGTAAGTCGCGGCCGTTACCACTGAGCCACCACTGCTCCTAATCCAACATTATCAAGCCATAAAATAAAGCTTGAATTGACCCACTGCAGGCCAAAACCTTTCCTTTCTTTATTCAAGCTTTCTTTTTAGCGTCTCCCGCAACCTTTGTAGGTCTGCCGTTGGATGGAATCCGGGACTTAATTGTGGCAGATTTAGCCCATGATTCATGCGACTTGCGGTAAACGTTAATTCATTAATTAAATTAAAAAGAACTTGTAGTCCTGTGTGTGCGTACCTGAGCGCGTGCACGCCCTTCTGTTGCCTGTACTCGAGCTCCTGCGTCTTCTCGTGGTGACGTAACAACATGGCGTGCGCTTGTTCCAGCTGGTTCTGCCGCTTGTTCAGCTCCTGCAAACGACATGGCACAAGAGTTTAGTATAGTGTAGTTGTTGTAAACTTGGTTATTGTGTCTATTTGGTGGATCCTCTATTCAGATCGATTCAGTGTGTTGCATCATGCATTGCAGTCATATTACGGTCATCAATCGACCCTCGATTTTGTATGTTTAGAGTCGACCGACTATTCAACATAACTGAAATAAAAAGATACGAGATATTATACATCTCTGGCTAACCCTTGTCGGGGAAAACAGGCGTGATGATCTTTACTATCATCGTCTGCCTAGCCTTTGACAATAACCTCAATTGGAAAGCTCATATAGAACAGCTATGTAAAAAAATAAATAAATCTGCCTATGCACTTTTTCAATTGGACAGAAAAGTAAATATAGACGCGTTACTTGTTGCCTATCATGGTCTAGTAGCCTCACTTCTACGATACGGAATAATTTTTTGGGGTAATTCCTCGGAAAAGGGATTACCATTCAAGGCACAAAAAAGGTGCATTAGAGCCACGTGTGGTCTGAAAACAGATAACAGCTGTGCAACGTACTTTAAATCATTAAATCTACTTACGCTACCGGCGATATACATATTAGAAATTAGTATCTTAGTCAAAACAAATACCAACCTCTTTGAAAAAATGACAATGGTACGAAATGTTCCAATTCGTAGTCAGTACAAAAAATCTCTATGTAATTATAAATGTAAAACTGCATTAGTAAAAAAAGTGTCCTGGGTATGGCTCCACGCATTTACAATAAAATTCCAGACGCCATAAAAGAATTAAATTTAACACAATTTAAGAAAAAATTGAAATTGTTCTTAATTGATAAATGTTATTATAAGATTGACGAATAACTGAATGACGATTTAATTTAGAGTTACAACTAATAGCATTGACATTAAATCTTTTTGACATTTTAATTATTTTGATATAGATTTTTGACATTTTAATAATTCCTCATTTAGGTCTGACATAATTGAGTATTAAATAATATGAAATTGTTCATTTTATTTTCTAATTTAATATCATAATTATGCATGATTTTCAAATATTTTTAGTTCATTTTAATTTGTAATCATCGGCTATATTTTCACACCATATTTGTACGCCTCCTGGCATAACATAGCGCTCTGTTTAGCAATCATAAGATCTGTATTTCCTTACCTATGTTAACAAATAAAATAAATAAAAAACATTATTTCATTTCTTGTGTTAATTATCCAGTTAAAGAAGTCAATAGGCTTTTAGACTTTCCAGGTTAACTGCGAGGGGTTTACACAAGCTGAGGTTTGAAGCAAAATTCATTAATTGTTCTATACACATACTTTCAGGATACAATACAACATAGTTTTCCTTGCACAGGAACTGGTTGGCTGCCATCTCTTCACATGGGTTGGCTAGCGGTAAGTATGTAGGACCTTTCACCATAAGGTACGGGTATTTAGGGATAATGGTGATCGTTTTGTTTTCATTGAAAATTGGAAGTGAATAAATTTTGAAGTAATAATACTTATTTTTAGCTATTAATGGAAATGCAGTTTCGATCTCATTTAAAATAGTGTAAATTGACCTAAAATTACTTATAAACATATCGAACATATTTAAAACATATGTAGAGTAAATTGAGTTATTTTCTTTAGTACCTATATTTTTTACTATTCTTTCTATGCGTTTCATGCGTTCATCCAAAATTTGAATATTTTCCTGTATATATGTAGATTTGCTAGTAATAGAGTCAAGCAAAAATCATACTGCGACTGAACTCCGTTTCGGTAGCACGTACACCCGATTTTCAAAGCTTAACCGCCAAGAATACCACAACCAAACTAAACCGACAATCGATTCAACACCTGAAGTCAACATCTGAAGCCAACACAAGAAGCAACAGCAACGTCAACATCAACATCAAGACAGCCCTCGACGTCGCCCTTGGACATCGCCCCTTCCCGCGCTTTTGTAGCGACGGTTGGTAGGAGTCCGCGCATCGAAGCGCGTCAGTTAGAAAAGGCGCGTGCCTGTAGGCTTGGTGGGTAGGCTGAGTGCCTGTAGGCTTGGTGCCTGTTGCGGGGGAGATGGGACGGATACAAGGCGCAGGGGCCACAGTGGGAGTTTTTGGGGTGAGGGCCAGCTTTTTGGCGGCCTTTTTGGCCTTACGGGCGGCGGCATTGCGGTTCCTTTTGCCTTCGACTACAGTGTAGTCGTCGGAAGAGGAGGACTGCGCGGCATCAGGAGATGTACGGGCCGGGACGGTGGGTTCGTCGTCGGTTTCGTCGGAGTCTTCTAACGTCCCCATTTCGGTGTCACAAATGAGTGAAGCCGGGGATGGGGACCGGGAGCGTTTGGCGGGGCTGGGGCTGGGGCTATGCAACGGAATACCAGTAATCAGAAGTCAGATAGGCAGTCGCTCCTTGTAAATACTGGACCCTAACCAGATGCAGCAGAATGCCAGTAATCAGAAGTCAGATAGGCAGTCGCTCCTTGTAAATACTGGACCCTAACCAGATGCAGCAGAATGCCAGTAATCAGAAGTCAGATAGGCAGTCGCTCCATGTAAATACTGGACCTGTATATACATGGAGCGACTGCCTATCTGACCTCCACAACTTAGTTACTGTACTGGGTAACACGATACTCCTTGGTAATACAAGCGTGATGTCTAACTTTGAATCGAATTGGAATGTATTTTTGTTAATAATGTTGCTATGTATTTTAAGGAATCAATAAAAGCTTTTACTATATTATTACCTCTCGCAGTAGCTCCTGCTCCTTGTGGTGCAGCGCCAGCATGCGGCGGCGACGGAAGCGCCGCAGCTCCAGCTCGAGGTACTCGCGCTGCGACCGCACCAGCCGCATCTCCTCCGCGGCCTCGGCTTGCTTTAGGTTGTCCTTCTGAGATCTGTAATGTACATGTGATGTCACATTACGAGCTGTACGTAAATGATGGTTTGATACGGTAATGCACGCCATAGGCGACTATTCGCAGTAGCCACATACCAGACCAGCGGTCACACTACTTAACAGTCAACCTATTATTGCATTCCACCATGTGTACTTAAAATTTAATGAGATCATGACAAAAAGTGAATTTAATAATTTACGAAAATGTTTCATGAATATTCAGAAAAATACGGGCGGTCACAACCCATAAGCGACATTGTATAATACCTGCTTAATAAAAAGCTTAAATTCACCGACAGACAACGCATAGCCTAAACCGCGGGGTCTAGAATTAAATTTTGCACAAGAATGTTGAAATGACGTGAAATACACGAAAGCACTAAGGAAGGTTTTTTTTTATTATTCATTCCGAGGCATTAAATAACTGATGAAAGTTTGTATGGACGTTTAATTTTTGAAATTGGAAATGTGGAAGTTGATACTTGGACTTCAGTTGAAGTTGCAGAAACCCTTATCAGGGTTTGCTTACACGGCTTGTAATTCAATAAATACGTACTGCAGCGTAGCGTCCCGCTGTCTCTTGGGCGTGGCGTCGTCCATGCTGAGTTCCTTTTTCCACCGCTCCTTGTTCGCCTTGTACTCGCGCTTGCGCTGCGTCTCGAACGCCTTGCGGTCCTGCTCCTGTCTCGTAGTGATGTCTTTGATTAACTTTTTCTCTGCTGCCGCATTCTGTTTCTGCTTGCGTTCTAATTCTTGTGCGTGTTTTGTCTGGAACGACAAGGAAATGATATAAACAATGTTTATAAAGTAACGTGGTTTATGGTTTTACATATATCAACTCAAAATCGCTGAATAGGTTGCTTTTTAAATTTTGTAGGTGCATTTAGATTTGTAACAATAATCAACTTCTCTTCCCGCTCAGCTTTCGAATGTCGTAGCTCACGCAATGTCTTGTGATAGGTCGATGATACCCTATTAAGCCAGATTGGATCTGTAGTCTTCAACCTGAGGGTTTCCACATTAACAATAGGATAACAGGCAAAACCTGATTTAAAAAAAACCGTAAAAGTGCGAGTTGAACTCACGTGTTGAGGGTTCCGTACAATGAATATGTTATCTACCATGTTTTTTTACCCCAAGAACAAATTTAACATTGTAGTTGAAAAACATAAATTCTACCATACATTCCAACTGCATAATGTAAGTTTGTACACACAATATTGAGAGATTTACCATGTCATTTTAACATCATAGACTTCCTATGGGTTTTCCTGTAATCTATAAGTAAAGAACTATTTTCAGTATATTTTTAAATTATTTTTTACCGTTTTGGAGATGGGCAATTTTCGTGTATTTTCTTAACTAACTTCAAAACTATTTATTTTAAAATTATAAAAAATATATATTTGAGACCCTCACACGAAATATCACAGGGTACAGTTTGCAAAACTTTTTTTATTTTTTATTTGCCCCCAAAAGCAACCCTCATATTCAAAATACATTTATTTACGTTAGACGTCCGCGTTTACGGCAGAGAAAGTCATAAAATTTCAAGTTAATCGGTCCAGTAGATTCGGAGCAAATAGGCTGTGACGGACAGACGGATGGACAGACAGACACAAGTGATCCTATGAGGGTTCCGTTTTTTCCTTTTGAGATACGGAACCCTAAAAATTACAAAAAGTCAGGTATCATGTGAAATGTAAAGCGAGTTTAAACCATGTGTAGTGCAACTATTACTATTACCCTGAACTGCCCTGCGGTGAAGCTAAGTTGCGTAAAGATTTTGTTTGTTTGAACAAAATCTTTCGGCTGGATAATGTCGAAGGTATTGTAACCTGGCATCTGAGGGTGCCTGTATCTTGACATCTGATGGTCCCTGAAGGCCGTGAGGGACACGTGACGGTACCTGCAGTCGCTCCAGCTCGCGGGACAGCTGCTGCAGCAGCGCCTCGTACTCGCGGTCGAGCTGCGCCTTGTGCGCGTCCACGTCGGCCTTGCAGCGCTCCTCCAGCTTCAGCAGCGCCGCCTGGTGCTCGCGTCTCATGCGCTTGTACCCTGACATCTGCTCGTGCATCTCCTGAAACAAATCAACACCTGCTTATCTGCTCTTTTAGGAAGAAGAAAATACATTTACACAGCACAGACTAAAAGATACATACCTACTCCAAATACAAAGTGTAAAGTGCGATGTCAGAAATTAACAGGAATGTATGCCTTAAAGGCTGCGCCAAATAGGGTCGGGTAGGTTTAATGAGCCGGGATTCCGCCAATCGGATATATATAAAGTATCTGATAAATGGAACAAACAGGTGGCCCAAACTGATAGTTAGACCACTATGGACCAGTGGCGTGCCTAGGGTTTCGAAATAACGCAAGCCCAATAAAATTTTAACCGATTTCAAAAAAAGAAAGTTCAGTTTTCGACTGAGTATGTAGGTACCTACGTATCTACGTATGTATCATCGCAATTTTCTCATAAACTACTGGTTAGGTACAATAAATTCTCTATCGAGCATTTTAGTAAGGCATTTGGCTAAGGCTTTTGGGCTTATATGAAGGTACCGCCACTGCTATGGACATCTGCGATACCAGAGCCAACATTGTGGGTCGCCATCCAAATTACAAAACTAAAATGTCTCTGTTCTGTCAATTTTTACTGGAAAGTGGTAATTGTGTTGTGATTTAGGGTGAAATACCCATTTAATAGGGAGTCAGCGTAATGGTGATTGTATCACCAGAACTTTACACGAGTTATATCACATCGGCGACTCAATTATTACTGAAGCATATCAATACCTATTTCATAATGAGACTATTGTCTCGCTTTTATTCAACAGGTATTATAATGTTGGGCCACAAAAGGGATAAAATAATGAAAGGCACGCAGCTGAGATTATAATGCTAAGAGGGATGTGTGGTCGGGGTCGCGGGAAGGTACTTATGGGTCACCGAGGCCCCCGCAACACAGGCAACAGGAAGGAATACGGGTGGGTTTTAGTCAGTAAGAGTCTGACACACCCTCCCGCTCCGCCCAGAGCGGGAGAAGTTATTTGATGATTTCCCACCCTAAAAAAAAAAAAAAAAAAAAAAGAGTGATGTGTGGTGTGACACGAATGGATAGAATAAGAAATGAGTACATAACTCTCAAAGTGGCACTGGTGACTGAAAAGTTGTGCGGAAATCGGTTGTCATGGTATGGGCATGTGATGCGGAGGAATGAGGAAAATGTCGTGAGGAAAATTTTGAGTATGAATGTCGATGGCTATAAGAGTAGGGGAAGACCAAAGAAACGATGGATGGACTGTGTGAAAGATGATATGGCTAGAAAGGGGTGACTACCGAGATGACAACTAATAGAGAAGTATGGAAGAAAGGGACATGTTGCGCAGACCACAAATAAATTGGCAGGATAATGATGATGATGATGATGAGGCCACAACAACAAGTGAAGTTTTCATTAGGACATAGGATTACATCGTGAGGAAATCTGAACTAGCTGCGCCCCGCGGTTTCACCCGCATAAGTTTCGATGTGGGAATATCGGGACAAAAGTATTCTATGTAGTATGTAATCCTAATGTAGAAATGGTTTAACCATGTGCCAAATTTCATCCAAATTCGTTCAGTCGTTTTAGAGTGAAAGCGTAAAAAGTAAACAAACAAACCCACTTTCGCATTTATAATATTAGTCAAAATATAAATCTGAAATCAACTAACCCGTCTTGAGCAAGTGTGGTGGTCAATGCCCGGCCAAAAAGCTCTCTCTCTCTTCTCATAGAGAAAAGAGAGAGAGCTTTTTGCTCTACAGTGGGACAATAATAGGCTGGTATTAGTTTTTTACTATCATTAGATTAGTTAATTACCTGGTTATGTTCCTTCTGCTGCTTGGTGACGATGCTGGTGGTTCGTATCGTGGCGAAGTTGTTGGCGCCGTGTTCTGACACTAAAGACATCGCCGCCGACACGTTGTTACTTATACCTGCGACACACATATATTCATTAATTTATATGCACTTAGAAGACGAACAGAATGTACTGATAAAATATTGGAGTCCGCCAGAATTTAGCTGTGGGGAAATTTTCGTTCGAAATATCATATTAGATATAGGTCGAAAAAAAATTTTTTACGTGTTTTCGGTCAGACTACAAAATAAGCGCCTATTTTGTAGAGGCCGACTGAAAATATTTTCTTAATAATCACGCGTTTTTTTCATCAGTTCCGTCCCAATCACACTTAGTTTAGAATGGCTTAACGCTGCTCGATTAATATTAAGAGAAAGAAACGGTTCTGCAATCGAGTCTCGGATAAACAGTAGTTTCGAAAGTTTTGTATTGATATCAAGTGCCAACTGCTCGCGTTCGAAAATAGAACTGACCTAGCTTTTTCGTCTGTAATACATTGTTTACATAATGAGAGTTTCTCTGCAATCATCGAAATTGAGCCGTGTAATCAGTTCGTACAATTCTCGCATCTCGAAAGGTGAGAATTAAAACTGACAGTGTTTGTAAACCAAAAATCTTATTTCGAGTTGTCAAATCACAGTTCAAGAAAATCTCCGGGCGATTCATATAAGAAATTAAATTCGAGCGTACGGCATATCGTGTGGAGATTCTCCCCTTCGAGTCTCACATGGACATTCTCGCTTCACGACGGTTGAGAAACTCTCCTCGTGTAAACGAGGCTTAAACTGATAAGGGGCCTAATTAGAAGGTTGACGTGTATGCGTGTATGCCTTGAGCAGTGGTGGCCCAGTGGTAACGGCCGCGACTTACAAGTTGTAGGTCGTAGGTTCGAACCCGGACAGGCGCTTTACTTTGTGTAAATTATTTCATCACCACTGCTCTCAAAACGGTGAAGGAAAACATCGTGAGGAAACCGGCATGTCCTAGAACCAAAAATTCGAAGACATGTGACATCTACCAAGTCGCACTGGGCCCGCGTGGTGGATTACGGCCCACTCCCTCTCACAGAGAGGAGGCCTGTGTCCCAGCAGTGGGAACATTACAGGCTGATTATGTGTGTGTTATGTGTGTATGCCTGTATGCGCAGTACTCACTGCGGTTGGTCTGCCGGCGCTGCGTGTTGCGGTTGTCGTCGCTGTCCTGCCAGGCCGCGGGCGCGTTCACGTACTCGCGGTAGTCACTCGCCTGCCGCTCGCGCTCGCGGTCTCGCTCCCTCTCGCGAGCTTCACGTATTGCCTCTCGGTTCGCGTAGTCGTCCCCATAGTCGTCACACAGAGAGTCCCTATTGGCGTAGTCCCGCAGCGCATCTCTGTTGACGTAGTCGTCGTGCGCGCCCGGCAGAGGGCTCTCGCTCTCTCTGCGTACGAAACAGCAACATGAGAAAAGCCAGCTCTTGTGAACTCTGAAAGGCAAGTGCGTCTCTAACTAGTGCGGGACGTGCATTCTGTAAGCGCTACGAGTGCTTGCTTATAACTATATAATATTTACATGAGGACATAATTTACCATGCATTTTTTTTTTCACTATTGATACTAAACTACTATGATAACTCCACCATACGTATAACAATTAGAAGCTTACTACTAAGCGCATTATTATAAACATTGTTCAAAGTTAGGTCATTATTTACGTCTGCCATGCAATGCATGCAACCATATTTTTTCGTCCATCTATTGCATGTCGCATTACAGCCGGCCGCGGAGTAGGGGTAAAGTGAAAGGCCAATATGGCGGCGCCCATGGCTCGCATCAGCTAATCGTGTAGCATTAAAAGTTTCATTTGCATCGTGGTTTCATAAAACCACACACAATGTTTTTTAACGTTTAAACATCGCTGAACTTTAATCAACGTTTACAAATAAACTCCCGTATCTACAACAAAAACATAAGCAACTGAATTCTACTCGTGCATTCCAGTTTTCCAAGTTTTGTGATTCACAGATTGAAGCAATTCTTGAATTTGTCGACAGACGCAGTCATAAAGACAAAGTAATCTCAACCCTAATGACTTAAAACAACTTTAATTTTGACCTAATTAAAAAGCATTTCTTAAAAAAAACACCTAGAAAAACAAATATTCTGCTCAAAGTAACAAGCGTTTATACAAGTGTAAGTGCTATCACCTTATTTTTTTTTTGCTCTGTTATGCCTGCTCGGTACAAAGCGCTGTAACTGCATAGTACGTGTACGGTACGCGTCCATTAATATGGCACATGGGAGTTTTAGAAGAAGACTGTCAGACAAGGATGAGTGACAGGGACGACGCTCTAGTCTAGTCGAATTTTGTTTATTAGGCAGTTGTCCCACCGCCGGCAATCAACGAGTAGCGAGTAGAGCTAGCAACTGAAAACGAGCTGGCGAGCAGCAAGTGTGTAGTTCCGATAGGTTTGTCGCTGGGCTATCAGCGAGTGGTCGACTGCGACGGGCGATTACTCACACCACTCGACCACTAGTTGGTCTCTCGGCGTGAGTTCTAATCGCCAAGCGAGCATCGCTGAGCAAGTATTATCTTTGATAGCTTTTGTCGCTCAGCGACCAACTAGTGGAGCGAGTACTCGCTGGCGGGGTGAACAGTCAGCGATCAACTATTAATATATGCATCTCTTTTGTATGCGAGTGCTCGCCCCACTAGTTTGTCGCTGAGCGATAAGAGCTATCAAAGATAATACTCGCTCGTTCTTGTCGCCGCGACAAACTAGTGGAGAGAGTTCTCACCTGCAATGTGAATAAGCAGTGATCAACTGTTAAACTATGTACATATCTCTTTTACTGACACGGGACCTACATCTATTGTACGTTTCTTGAGCGAGAAGATCGTTGATAACTAGTCGTCGGCGGTGGGGCAGATGCTTAACTGGATATTTACGGCCTGGCACGTGGTGTTTGTGTCATATACAAACATCATTGTAGGTGGTGGGTGCGTACCTGGCGGGGTGCGCGGAGTGCTGGTGGTTGAGGTGCGTGTACTGCGGCTGTTGTTGGTGCTGGTGGTGGTTCGCGTTCACCTGCTGCGGAACAACACATAACGTCAGTATACTTGTAGTGGACCAGCCAATCTAATCTGTAAAATTCTCACCATGAAAACTTACGTGAAATGAGCTTTAAATGAGCTGTCATTCCGACAGCTCACTTCACCTAAGTTCTCACGGTGAGATTTTTTTAGAATAGACTGGCTGTCTGTAAGAATCTCACCATGAACACTTAGGTGAAGTGAGCTAGCAATAGTGTCAATCTTTAGCATCAGATGGATTGACAGCTCAATTTAAGCTCACTTTACCTAAGTTTTCACGGTGCGATTTTTACAGAATAGAATGGCTGTCTGTAAGAATCTCACCATGAACACTTAGGTGAAGTGTTTAATTATAAGTTATTAATTACATTTCGTCACTATTTCAAGACTTGTTATGTTAAATATTGTTAAGAATTGTATCGTCCTATAATTACCATACTCATGCCGCCTGTGATACAGGTTTATCCTAGTACAGGCATCTAACATCATAATACCTTTGTAAATTATTTCGAAGATTTTATGTTAATATTTTACCAATTGTTATAATGAATAAACATTTATGTTATTATTATTATTATTAATAGTGTCAATCCTTAGCATCAGATGGAATGACAGCTTAATTTAAGCTCACTTCACCAAGTTTTCACAGTGAGATTTTTACAGAATAGAACGGCTGTACTGACTGCCTCGTTGGTCTAGTGATTGATAGTCTTCTTCTTTTCGTTTCGACGGTACATTTATGTAACTTATACTGTTTCGCTGAAAACCAGCGCTGGGGCGTTGTAGCTCTGTCTCGCATGTGTTCGCAGCATTATGCTGAGCGATGGCCGTTTTGCGTGGATGTGACGCATATTTTCCCCCAACTTGTTATTTCGTGTTTGTTATTTTTTTGCGTTATATTTACCGCAAGTAAACGTATTTTCTTTCTTTCTTACAGTATGCGGAAAATCTTATGAGTCCCCTGAAGTTGCAAGCAGGAGGCCTAAAGGTATATAAATAGCTCATTATTTTTGTGATCAACAAATCAATGCTGTAGGTAGGATATAGGTACTATAAAAATATTATTTAATGTTATGTAATTGGCTATTAATATACTTTTAGGCCATTCGCGTGCAACTTCATAGAGCTTATAAAATTTTGCGCGTATTGTAAGTGGTCACGTTTTTCGCGGCGTCAAAGGCGTTGTTTAGATCGTCAATGGTGCAGGTGAACGGACATTTGGGGCAATCCAGCAGATGGGACAGTCTGTTCAGGAACACTGCACTCGCACTGGATGTTGGATGAATCTATAATACCCCATTTCGCCAGATTGTGCTTGCAGCAGCCTACTTGGGTTCACAATCGATTTAGTGCTCTCCAAATAGGCCACCGCAGTTCACGAACGGGACGTAAGTGTTCTTGAGGCTTTACGACGTCATGAGGTGGTAGATATCTCCTAATGACTTTATAACGGCAATAATACAAAATCTGAAGAGTCTTTGCATAATTTAGTTTGTAAAATCATAAGTGATTACCCCACTGGCCGGGTGCGGCCGCCGCCGCAGACTGCCGGACGACGAGCTCTGGCTGGACGCGCCGGCCGCGCTGTGCTCCGACGTGGCCGAGTTCGACTTGGAACTGTCGCCGCCTGAACGTTCCTCCGCTGTCTCTTCACTGTCGCCTAAACAAATTATTTGTTATGTTATATCAGACATGCTTCAAACGTTTACAGACTATGATATACAAGACTAAATGGCAAAATGCATAAATATTTGTTCAAATTGTGCACACATGCTTAAAAACCCATACCACACATCGTAACTTGGTAAGATATATTTGCGTGAGAAAACAAAATTACTGTAAACCTAGTTCAGAATTAACGATTCCCATCTTTCAGAAACAGATAGGAGCGTCCCTTAGAGGCCGTCCTTGGCTACATTTAGTTTTAGACATTTATACTAATTGTGGATTCAATAGTCTAATAATTTAAATAAAGAATAATTGGTAACATTTTTCTTGCATTTGGATATTTTTGTGTGGAAATCGGTTGTCATGGTATGGGCATGTGATGCGGAGGAGTGAGGAAAGTTTTGAGTATGAATGTCGATTGCTGTAAGACCAAAGAAACGATGGAGTCCATCCATCGTTCCTTTGGACGATGGAGTCATCGTTTGTGTGAAAGATGATATGGCTAGAAAGGAGGCAACTACCGAGATGACAACTAATAGAGAAGTATGGAAGAAAGGGACATGTTGCGCCGAACACAAATAAATTGGGTTATGGGCAGGAGAATGATGATAGGTATATCTTATAAATTGTAAAAAGGGTGTCTCTGTACAGTCACCAACAATCAAGTTACCACAAACTGTCAAATTTTCTCATTTAATTTGAACTTAACCATCAACATTTTAAGGTTTAAAATAATTTGGTGGTATTTGACAATGTGCTGGCGACTGTACTAACTAAATATAGTGTTGTTATTATTTTCCGTAATATCTCCAACGTGGCAGGCCTTCAGGAATAATATTCAATAACATGTTATTAAAAAACCAATACTGCGCATTTAAAACAATACGTAAACATCAATGACAAGCGTCAATTTTTTGCGAACGATAAAAAGTTCAAATAATAAAAGTGGGTCAAGTGTTTCTAAAATAAAAGAGATAACATATCAGTGCGTACCTATAGCGCTTTCGTTATCAGCGTCGACCATTAGTATCTTCTTCATCTTCCTGTAGTTGAGGTTGTCGAGGTCTCGTACGGCAGCCTTGGTTCGTTGTATGAGGTCTACGAGCACGTTTGGTGACCTCGGCCGCGTTATGAACGGGTGTGACAGCAGCTTGGTCGACGACGGACGATCCTGAGGGTTCTTCTGTAGACAGGCTTCCACGAAGTAGCGGAATGTGTCCGTCCATTCCGGCGCCTGTAATACGTACTTTTTTGTATATAAATATTTTGATTAGAAATCATAGAAAAACAACACAAATGACATGAAAATAATTATTAAAAAAAGAAAACAACTTAAGCATGGAAAACTGGTTGAAATTAAAGAGCAAAATGTTTACTACCAAATACTCAAACTCAACTCAACTAATTATCAACTGTATTTGTAGAACGTCCTAAAGTTGAGTATAGTTTGCAAATTCTAGGGATATAGTGACACACAGATGATAGTTACCTGTAAGGTGGGAGAGTCGTTTTGCGCGATGTGGTAAAGAGCAGACATGGCGTTCATGTTGAAGTACGGCGGCTTGCGCTCCGCAAGCTCGATACACGTTATACCTAGCGACCACACGTCCACCTGGAAATTTGACACAAGCATTGAACCAACAACTTTTTTACAGCAGCTGGATATCTCGCTTTTGTCTGTAAAATTTGAGATGATATAAATAGTGACCTCTTATATGTTTATTTATGGGAAGAATCAGAAATAATTTGCATAGCCACTCCAATGTGAGTAATATAACAAATGCAGTAAATTAATTAGCAAACATCACTGCAATTGCCTGCAATTAAACTCAAGACCGCGCAAGCAAACTCTAAGAGCCGATACATCATTTAAACAGACATGTTTTTTTTTTAAATGATAATAGATAGTAATAGCGAAAATAAAATCAAACCTGACCACCAATTGGCTTTAGAAAAAATCATGGCAAGATAGAACAAGTGCATAGACTGGTAGAAGAAATCCGTAAGGTCTTCGAAAACAAGTAATATCGTTGCGCGGCATTTCTAGATATTTCCCAGGCCTTTGACAGAGTTTGGCACGAAGGTTCAATATACAAAATAAAGAAACTGCCGACAAACTATTAAGACGCTGACAACACCTAAACCGCGGTCATTGTCAGACTGCATAGAAAAGAAAGAGAAGCGTCACACAACACTTGTAATTTATTGTAAAATATGAAGCAATTATCTATTTACTAAAAATAGAGTTGAGTAATCGAAAACAAAAAACAACCAAGTTCTGAATTCAAATAAGACGTTCTTGTTATTCATTAAATAGTTACGTAACGTATACTGATATTTAATACAGATATTTTGGTTTGGAACTCAAGGTAAGAGGTTAGTTTAACGTTAGTTTGTACCGAGTTTTTTTTTTTTTTCAAATCGTGTTTTGGTAACAACCAAGTTCTGAGAAATATGTTCAAAATTAAAATATATTTTTTCCGCTACCACAAACTATACAGATTTGGCAATTTTTTTTTCTTAAGACCAGCCTATTTTGGTCATTTGCCTCTTGTCAGCGCCTTAAGTACATGTTCCTAAAATCATAATCTTGCCGACAAGTTTTTTTTTACGTTAAGCAAGGAGAAGATATAACCAGTATTCACAGGAGTGCAACAAGGAAGCGTGCTTGGTTTGATCCTCTATCTGATTTTTATTTCACAGACTTGCCCATGACATGCGGCATCGTGATCGGCACTTTTACTGATGACACAGCAGCCTTAACTGTCCACGATGAACCGGCACAAGCAAGTAACATGCTTCAACGTTCCCTAGACAACATCACGGAATGGCTAACTACCTGGCGGATAGAAGCAAGAGTCTAAGTCGGTACAGGTGATCTTTACGACGCGACGCGAAACATGCCCATCTGTGTCGCTCAACAGAGTACAGATACTCCAAGCAAATGAAGCCAGATACCTTGGACTTTATTTGGATCGTTTTCTTACCCGGAAAAAAAACATATATTCACAAAACGAAAAGCAGATCCCCAGGGATCCAACTAAGGAAAATGTACTGGTTACCCAGCAAAAAAATCACAGTTGTCGCTGGGAAACAAACTGCTGCTATACAAATGTATCCCGAAACCAATCTGGACGTACGGAGTTCACTCTGGAGCAGAGCCTCCAACTCAAACCAAGAAATACACCAGAGGTTCCAGTACAAAATGCTGGGGATAATTACTAATGCTCCTTGGTTCACAACAAACCAACAATTACATTACGACCTAGAAATCAGAACAATTCAAGAGGAGATTTAACAGTCAATGAAATCGTACAGGAACAGACTAGACAATCATTCAAACTCACTGGCTACGCACTTAATGCATAGTAATTCAACATTCAAAAGGCCAAAAAGAAAGGCCCCTAAAAATATATAGAGAATATTATACATAAAGGTGCGCCCTTTATGTATAATATTCCCTGGACTGACTGCCCTTGAAGAATATTGATAAATTCCTAAGCAATGGCGCCACCTCCACGGGCGAGAAGACTCGCAGGAGGAGGAGGTGGCGCCTTATGCTGAATGTTCACACGGAACAGATTGCAAACATATTACAACTCTTCCGGTTAGGTAGAGTTGTAATCAGGGGAAAACAGGCGTGATGTTATGTGTGTAAAACTTCAGACTTACCTTCCCATCATACTGTCCCTCATCCATAGCGAGTATGACCTCGGGCGCCATCCAATACGGCGTCCCAACAAAACTGTTGGCGGGGCACTTTATGCTAGCACTGCCGAAGTCTGCCAGTTTGACGGTACCATTCTCAGTCAGCAGTATGTTGCCGGCCTTGATGTCGCGGTGGATGCGACCAAGACTGTGCAGGTATGACAAACCGCATACCACGCCTTCGCAGATCGCAGCGATCTCCTCTTCGCGTAGAGGCCGTTTGTGTACCTGGGTGTGGAAATGTATCTTAGTTTAGAATCATTATTATGGGGGGAGAGAGAGAATCATTACGATGGGGAGAGAGAGAGAAACATTACGATGGGGAGAGATAGAGAGATAATCATTACTTGGCTGAGAGAGAGAGAGAGAGAGAGAGAGAGAATCATTACTTTACTATGGGTATGATCAAGTAGTAATGTAAAGGGATACCAATATTTTTTACCAATATTTGTATATCAGTGACCCAGAACAAACGTTTGCAAGGCCTCAAGATAGTTCCAGGTTCAAGTGTTTTACTTATGTATAAAATTCGTGAGGCATTTATGACGTAAATGTAAGATATCCTCGTTCTTAGAACTTATCTCGACTCCGTTTACGCGTAATTGTTTCCCGAATGAAATGCTCCGTATTTGAGCTTATCACAGAAACTACATACATTCAACCTTAGGCGGCGACATTAAATTCTTTTCATGTAATTATTTATCAGTGAATTGAGATTTATTGCAATGACTTGTTATTACATAATAATTATGCTCGTTATATTCTCAGGAATAATTATATACCTACGACTATTACTATCAACTACAAACATTGTATGAAGGCCCTGGGTTCGATTCCGAGGTCGGGCAGGGTGGTTATTGGGTTTTTCTATCTGGAATTTCTCAGTAGCAACCCAGAGTCTAGATTTGTGCTCGATTTGTGTTAATCGGTTCGCCCCCTATTACATGGGACTTAAACATAATTGGCGGAATTTGGGGCTACACCTCTGCCCAACCCTTCGGGGAGGCGTGATGTTATGTACAAACAGTGACCAGCAAAACGAAAGCAATGAGAGTCAAGGGAAGCACGATCCACGATGTCGGAAGTCAGATTGTGTTACGTAATACAAAAACAGGAAACAATATGACATTATGTGATATTTTATTTAATTAGCATGTAGAACGCGTGCATTCATTAAACGATTAGTGACGGGACTCGACAGCACTCGACATTTTGTGGAATCCAATGTTACCTAATAAGCAGGTATTCTACCTAGTACCTTTGTTTGTTTATTGTAATTGTGTAGTTGTCGTGATGAAATAATAGGACAATCTGAGGAAAGTGGGAGGTTTCTGAAGAAAAACTATGAAGAAAGACCTAAGGACAATAGGGTATTTTACTATATACGAGAAAAAATCTATAAATAGATTATTGAGATAGTGTAGGCAAAAAGGAGTCGGAAAATGTTACTTTCAGTTCATAAAATAACAAAATAAATTTTAAAATTATATTCATCGTTTTCAGTTTTTCTAATCTGTTAAAAAACACTATGAAATAGTAGCCGCCATGTTATTACGTCATACCGCTATGTAAACAAAAACGTTTCAACTGCCAACTGATAGATAATAGATCAGCGCATTTGTTGACATAGCCAAGTGACGTCATGACTACAGAGCAACATGGCGTCCACTGCGTCCAGCGTTTTCGTCAAACTACGCGCGAAATTTGAAAATGTAAAATTTAAATGCATTTTTATGCCACTTATCGATTGAATAAAAATTTTGTGATTTTTTGGGGCATATTAGCACTATAGAATTTAATTAAGACACTTTTCAAAAATGGGTGTAACACCCTATTAAATACATCAAGGCTAAGCCTCGGAACGTGATGACTTAATTATGATTTGGTTTCATATTTTTAATCTCGATACTTGAAGGTTAAATAAATAAGTACGAGGTAAAACGTAAAAACTGAAGTAGAGAAAAGAAAGAATCGGGATACTAAAGTTTAAAACATTTTTAAATGAAAAGAATATCTTAACTTTCTTAGAATGATTAATCAGAATATCATAAATTCATAACTATACGTCATATCAAAGTACCATAAAAGCCGGCCAAGTGCGTGTCGGACCACGCACAATGAAGTGTTCCGTAGTTGGGAAGAATTTATCCCAAAAATTAACTTAACATTGTAGTTGAAAAACACGTTCTCCCATACATTCCAACGGCAAGTGGACGTTTGTACGCACCATATTGACAGATTTACCATGTTATTTTATGACTATAGACTTCTTATAGGTTTTTCTGTAA
Source organism: Atethmia centrago (assembly GCA_905333075.3). Lineage (NCBI taxonomy): Eukaryota > Metazoa > Arthropoda > Insecta > Lepidoptera > Noctuidae > Atethmia > Atethmia centrago. The sequence continues at coordinate 12,189,285 of HG995387.1, forward strand.
CCATTAAGTAGGTATAGAACTACTTTCTGTATTTTTTTTTTCAAAAATGTAGGCTCAGTAGTTTCGGAGATAAGAGGGGGAATGGTCAATTTGCATCTATTTTCTTATATAATTTATTGAGACGCACATAGCCCACGCCCTTTCATTTAATGTGTCACACGGTACAGTTTGTAAAACGTATTTTTTTTCCAGTTTGTCCCTCAAAAGTGAACTCCATATTCAAAATTCATTTATTTACGTTACACGTCCTTGTTTGGGTCACAGAAATTCGTATTTATACCAAATTTCAACTTAGTCGGTCCATTAGATTCGGAGCAAATCGGCTGTGACAGACAGACAGAGTGATCCTATAAGTGTTCCGCTATTTCAATAGGACGTACGGAACCCTAAATATGCTAATTATATACTTAAATAATACTCGTAAGTATTGATAAATATAGATGACTCAAAATGCGGATTGCCAGTATGTACCTAAGTTGATTTGACTTCCTGGGAAATCAAAGATAACTAATAGCGCATACAACAAGAGTATTATAACAATTTTCGGATGTAACTTGTTCACTACATGTATTTAGTTAGTCATCGGGATTCCAAGAAAATTGAGTGAGCAACGTCAGAAAAAAGTATTTGCAACAGAACACAGACACTTTTATAGGTCTCCCAACGGAATTGGCTCACGATTCCTGAAAATTTGTCGATGACCTACAAAAAGTAGGTTGTATTGTATGCTGCCTGTATAAGTTTTGCTTTGTGTGTGACGCTTCGTGATGGCACAGTGACGAAACAGAACGAGCACAACTTAGTCTCGTCTCGCATCATTAATTTCGCATGTAAACATTTCATCAATGAAATTATTATTAAGACAAGTGTCCCGCCTGACTGACTCATCTAAATTTAAAGTGATTTGTCTAAGAAGTGGTTTTTAGTATGAGTTTCGGATTCTTGAGGCTTATCTGTACCACATACTAATATTATAAAGAGGTAAACTTGTTGAGTTTGTATGTAGGGGTAATTTTCGGAACTATTGATCCGATTCCAAAAATTCTTTCACTAATGGGTCCATTTAGACTTACGTGCTTTCGTGCGTGCCTAGGGCGAAGAAGGGGCGATGTGGGTAGAGGGGCGGGATTGCGCGAGTGACAGAGGAATAGTATTATTGCGCGAGTGAAAGAGTAAACAATATTATCCCGCACGATTGCGCGAAGGAAAGCGTGTGTGTCTAAATTAACCCATTGGGAAGTTTCTCTTCAATCTTCGGAACGATTGTTCCGATTCCAAAAATTCTTTCACTAATGGGGCTTCCCACAGTGTTGCCGAGTGTCATAAATTATATTTTTCTTTTTTAAAACAACAAATTACACGCGAAGTCACGGGCAGAAGCTAGTGTTATGTAATGGAGGTATGCACGTAAAGATTCAATACATTTTTTAATTATGCCAGGTCAAGGACAAGTAAAGAAATAAAAGTATGTACCTAGTCTTGTCACGATAATGCAATATTTTTCCTTATTGGCAGGGTCAATTACCCTATATTATAGTGAAATATTGGAAATGGAATTCCACCAAGACCATTATCATACCTAGTGATTCTACGACAAAAATATTCGGATGTGGTCGACCAATACTAAGATGACTTCAATATCTCATTTACTTTATCTTTTTATCTCTCGATCAACTTTTACGAAAATTCAAGGATATTCTGATGAGATTTAAATTACTTGCGATTTTATGGTTTTTTTTTGTACTGTCGAAACCGTATATCGTCGGTAGCTAAGCACTCAAGCAAGCCATGATCCCAAACGTCTAGCCTCAATACTACAGTGATTCACATCATAAAATCAATCTAGTATCAGAACATGTCACTCAGATAATCATAAAAATTTTATCTAGTTTTAGGGTTCCGTACCTCAAAAGGAAAAAAACGGAACCCTTATAGGATCACTCGTGTGTCTGTCTGCATGTACGTCTGTCACAGCCGATTTTCTCTAAACCAACTGGACCGATTAAGTTGAAATTCGGTACACATATGAATTTCTGTGACCCAAATACGGACGCGTAACGTAGATAAATTAATTTTGAGTATGGGGGTCAAATGAGACCAAACTGTACCGTGTGACATATATAATGAAAGGGCTTGTTGTAAGGATTTCAGATTTTAGGTTTTTTCATAATTTTAAAATAAATACTTTGAAGTTAAGAAAATAAAAGAAAATTTACCATTCCTCCTTCCTTATCTCCGAAACTACTAAGCCTCAAATTTTGAAAAAAAAATACCGAACTTAGGCTCGCCCCCTATTACAAGGGACTTAAACATAACTGGCGAAATGTGGGGTACACCTCTGCCCAACCCTTCGGGGAACAAAGCGTGATATGATGTTTTGTTATAAATATAGTTAGTGGTTCTTTGTTTAGTGGAAAAGTCTGTCATAAAAGGCAGAGTCTGAAAGCAGGTGCTTTCCAACATATTAGCTGGTATGGAAGGGTCTGCATGACAATGGATTAGGTACTTGTAAAAACGTAATTTTGCACATGCATGAAGCGATTATAATTAATAATTATATAAAAGATAATAATGTAATTAGTGGTTTCCAGTATGTTTGTCACTTAATAGTCATTTACAAGATATAATAACTAGAGCTTTATTAAACCTAAACTGAAATAATGGAAGCTCTACGTCAATAACATAGCATTACATACAATACCTTCAATTCTAAAGTCGTATCTAATGAGTACACAATTTTAATATGTAACCATAATTTTCCTGGTACTATTTTATAGGAATGATGATTGTGATGAATGGCTGAACTAATCAATGTTATTACTTCTTTCAGGTTCCTAGAGTTCCAATTGCCTGCATATTAATACATTTGCTTACCTAGGAGGAGGCTTGTGTCTATTATGAGGACTATGGACACAGAACTGAGAATAAGTGCGGGAGAGGCGCGTTCACTATGGCTGCATTAATTATATTGGCAGTATAAATCACCGCAACCCTATCGCCACTGAATTGTGTGCGTGTCGCGGCCTTATATTATTTACTCTAGACTTTAGAATGTATGTAATATGCACCAATGAAAGTTCAAATTCAGAACAACAGCTAGATCTTTTAGACTACTATGAAAAAAATACGTTTATTGTATGGTAACAAACAATATTTGTATGCACAATGAATACACACTACCTCTATGATGTCTGATGCGGACCCAACACAATACTCCATGACCAGCCATGCTGTGTGTTCTCGTTTGTAGCATCCCTTATACTCTATGGTGTTCGGATGTTCCAGCTGTTTCAGGAATCTAAAAACAGGAAAATGATTTGTTAGTACTGCTTTATTGGTGAAGTGGTTGAACAGCTGCTGCTGCAGCTGATCAGGGGCTCCTGGTTTTGATTCTCAAGTGAAGTAATGCATTATTAAGTTTTCCGTTTGGCTGCCCTGAATCAGGATTTGTGTATAGTTGATAGCAAATTGGTAATAGGCTTGCCTATTAAATGTGACTTGAATGACAGGTGCACCTGCCTGAAGTAGAGGTATGATATTATATTGTTCTGGGTTCTGCAAGCTACGCCCACATTCTGCACTATTACAATTACAAGCATTTAAGATAAAACAAAATGCTTGTTTAATGACTTGGTAGATACCTAAAGAAGATTCACATAGTACCCATATTTATTAATTTGAGGAACTTAGCAATGTGCAACTTCCAAGAGTGGTAAAATAAAATTTTAAAAATCTATAATTATAATAGAATACATTACTGTATTCTATTATAATTACAGATTTTTTAAATTTCCTCTACATTTACATTTAATGTTCCCTAAATAAATAATTATCCTCATTTTTAACAGTAGCCTACTACTATAAGACTGTATTTTACATGATTGAATTGAAAGAATTCATATTGAATGTTACACAAATCATGATTATCACCTACTTTCCTTGATTTCTGTGATTTGACTCTTATCACATTCTGTACCAGATTATAAAAAAGCTGATATGGCTTATTATCACAAGTCAAAGGATGTTATTAAGAAATAAATAAATTGTATGGCTCAGAGGTAGCAAGTTAGTAAGTAGGTGGGTAGTTCATATCCACTTGTTATTTAAACAAAAGATAGGTCAGTTCCTTTGAATATTTTGTTAGCTAGGGTCTGATTATAACATAAATTAATTAATCCAATTTAATTAACACTGGCCAAGTGCGTGTTGGACCACTCAAAATGAAGGGTTCCATAGTTGGGATACCCATACAATCCAAATGCAAATGTATATTTACACACAATATTCAGAGATTGACTATTGGTTATTTTAACACTATGGCCCTTGTAAAGTTTCTGAAGAAACATTTAGAACTAGTGAAAACTCTAATTTAGACAAAACTTGTTTTGTGTAAATTAGAGTTTTCACTAGTTACTTACTAATTCTAAACTACTTACTTAATTTCTTTCAAGATATCCTGCCATTTCTCCTCACTTTGTTTCCCAACATATGACATTTTCTTAATCGCCACAATCTCTTTAGTGAGATTGCAGCGAGCATAGTAGACCGCTCCGAAGGACCCATGACCGATCTCACGAAGGTCCTCAAAGATCTTCTCCGGATCATGTCTGCTGAACAACTCAGCAATGTCTGGGTCTTTCAGACTGCCAGGTCGTGGCATATTTATCTGGAAAATATTTGTACCATTAGATACTAATTTGAGATTTGGAGTAAAATAGCCAAATAAAAAAAATAAAAATTGTCTCTTATTAGCAACAGTAGTACAGAAGGTAGATATTTATGAGAATGCATTAAATTTGTTTCAGTCTAGGTTATAGAAGTGCTATAATAAAACATGTAGGTAAGTGATAAAGACTATATTTTAGATTCTATTGTCTTTTAATATGTTATAGCTTAAGAGATTTCAATAGGACTGAAAGCTTAATATCTCTTTTATACATAAAAATTGATGTTATTGTTAAGGATGAGAAGGAAGGTCCACTACATCTACTCCAATACTCTGTGGAGGAAGGTTTGGAGACACAAAAAAAGGCTTAACATTACTCCCTTGTGTTTGACATTTATGTACTATTCTTACAAGTAAGTGACATAACCTATAAGTCTATTGATCCAAAATTTCGTTCAAATCTTAAGTTTGGTCAACATAAGGTTTCAATATAATGCATGATAAAAAAATTGGTCATGTGACACTGGGAAATTATATTTAAAGTCACTAAAAATGAGTAATTCAAAATCTGAGTAACATTGTTGTTTTCCATTACAGACATTATTCTTTATAATTAATATTTTCAATACAATAACAGCAGTTACATCTGATCAAATAATTAGAGTGTTATTACTTTAGCCCTTGTTATAACAGGGAAATTTGTGCATAAATGATTTTGTTCATGCTATCACTCAAGGGTACTGTTTTAACATTATTCTTCAATAGTGTTTCTCAACAACAAACAAGACATTATCTGGAAAGTAGCAATAGATTTATGAAAACTTATATCATAGTGCAGATGTCAGGGATCACATTAAGAACTGAAGTAGTTCTGGTAAACTTTAAACAGATGATATCTCTGGGAGAGTATGATAATGAAATGACATGAACCATGCTTTAGTGGCCCATCCAGTGGGTAATCGTCGCATTTAGTGCTCAAATGACATGGAAAATCAATGTCAAAGTAATGTGTTGTCTAGTGTATAGGTAATTAATGAAACACAAGGCATTGAACCTACTGCTTGCGCCAGCTGGAAGCCGGCAGCGTCCGTCAGTTATTGAGAGCACTCCCGTCGGGCCGGGCCATCCTCCGCGCCACCCGCTATCTGCAACAGTCGGAAACGCCACCGATAACGCTCGCCACGCCGTAATTCACCACTCCGCACTCACCACTACGTTCAAAACCCACAGAAATAATGCACACTTTACTGCCTACTGTACACTTCGTCAGCTAACAATTTGTCAGTTCAATATACCACTATTAATTTAATGAATGCGAGCTCCAGATAAACGGCGCCGCAACCCACCTCGATGCAACCACCGACTCTGGGCATCCGTCAATGCACTTGATCACATACTTGCACCTCTTCAGGCGTGTTTCACATTCACTGTTATCGATAATTATCAAACGCACCCCCTTTACAAGGGTGAGAATTGAAAATATTGCGAAATACTTGGCACTTACATACAAAATTTCGCTTCAAAATGGCGTTGGGGTATCGTGCGCAATGATAGTTTTTTGTTTCATAAGGCACACCATTTACGGTTTCCCATCACTTTCAAAACTCACTTTGTAATCATTAGGTCACTTTTTATTTATCTTAGGCTTCTATTGAAGGAGCTTCGTCAAAATTTTAATGAAAATTATTTACAACTTTCCCGTATTGAGACATACCTATACAATACACATACAGATAAATATATTACCATTCGATTTCTGAATCGAGTTATCGCAAAAACATCGATTCACTTTAGTATAGTCGATACTTTTCATAGATAACTGAGTAAACTATAAAATTACTGGATATGTAAAAAACTAAATTTTTGTTTTGGTTAATTAGTTAATTTTCTTTCCACCAAAATAATCAACTGACGAAAAGTCAAGAAATAAAACCACATTTTATTTTCTGGCCATCTGGCGTCTGGCAACATTTATGTGATAATTTCCTCAATAAATCGCGTGTCAATTAAATGTCAATGGTCAAAGGGTATCCCCTATGCCCATCGGCCATTGAGCTAGGAAAAACATATTTATATGTCTATGCTTTAGCCCACTATCACAGAGTAAGTAGTGCGCCCACGATATTCTGCATCGTAGAAAGAGTCTGAACTTCGAAGGAGGTGCGTTTTATATGAATTTCTCTTTCTATAAAATATGAGATGATTAGCTGTCAGCGTAAGCCATTTGACATTACGCTCAGGTCGATTCCTGGAATCTAATTTGTAACGCCCTCTAAAATTACTTGTTTTATACAAGTAATTTTAGAGGACGTTACAAATTATGTCATTCACGAAATACGCGCCACAAACACTGTTTCTCAAAGAATTGTACCGCAACAGCTGGTGACAGCCGTTGTTTGTGGGGACCCAGACGTTAGCTAACGGCCGGCTGGCTCGAAACAAAGTTTCCATACGCGACCAAGAAAGAGAAAATATATTTTTTTGTCTCGTTTGATTGGAACTAATAAGTGTGTCCTTTTCTCATTCTTTTGTAACTTCGTGACTTGCCTATTGCTCACAATCTGTATGCTACAGATCACCCGCTAGCCCGCTCAATATACGCTCGGTCTTTTTTTTTTGGGTGGGAAATCATCAAATAACTTCTCCCGCTCTGGGCGGAGCGGGAGGGTGTGTCTTACTGACTACAACCCACCCGTATTCCTTTCTGTTGCCTGTGTTGCCAGGGGCCTCGGTAACCCTTTAGTACCTTCCTGCGAAACATACTGCCTCTACAGTGTTAAATCGAGCGTGAAAGACCTTAGTGGATGCACAGACTAAGTGGAGGTCACACGGTGGTTTTTTGCCACGTCCTGTAATCACAAAGCTGCATACTACTTAGTCTGTAAAAACTACTAAGGTGCACGGAATACGGTACAAAAATGTAAGTCCGTGTGTAAACGTGAAATTTTTAAAATCGCTAGCGTTTCGCTGTAGTAGCATAAGGTCCCCCTGTTGCGCTTGCTGGGCTTGCCTTCAAGCAAGCGTGTGTCGTCTCTTGTTTCAAAACCTCAATCGTTCACTTGTCCTGAGTCCATGCACAGACTGCATATAATATAATCGGTGTGGGTCCATGCATGCCATGTGATTGGGTCGTATAGTCGTACAATTAGATGTAAAACGTATATATGAAGGAAAGTTCATTTACTCAAAAATGTAAACAAAATGTTTAGTTCAATTTATTTTGAATACCGACCAAACGTTCAAATATTGAACCCGAGATTAGTATCACTAATACAAGGTTACATTATAAAATAAATAGTTTCAAAACCATGCCAATACCTAAAGCGAACTCGGTGCTTGGTATCAGCGACACATTGTTATCAAAATAAATATGTAGTTTCGAAACCATTCCAATATCTATCTAAAGCGAACTCGGTGCTTGGTATCACCAATACATAGTTATTAAAATAATTAGTTTCAAAACCTGGTACTGGTAATCATACCAATGAATAGTTCCGGTATTACGAATTCGCATAAAGACCTATGTCTACATTAAAGTGGTTCCTTTATATTCTCGGGCATTTTTTCCATAAAAATTAGCAACTACTTTATGAAAATCTTTTTATGTAAAATTGTGGTGTGGAGCCTTATATAAAATTCGGCGAAATTAGGCTACTTTACAGAAAAACAAATTAGACGACTTTTGGAGCCACATCTGGCAACACTGCTGTCATTCAGTCATGAATAAAGCTTTAAAAAAGAAATCTGGTAGGAGTGAGTAGGAGTAATAGTATTCTGTCATCTGTGACTGTTCTGTGAACCTGTCTGTGATTATCTGTGGTGCGCCGACGGACGCCGGTTTTTATTTTTACTAAATTCGTAATTCTTTCGGTTTTTAACAAAGGTGTGTATTTAAAGAAGTTTTTTCTTTCGTGTGTTGTGTTATAATGTACTAAATACAATTTAATTTGCGATTGAAATTTAATTAACTACAAAATGAATTCGACGACTCAACAATTTGGTTTAACATGAGTCAAAATGGCGGGACACGATGCTGAATTGATTTGTGTACATTCTATTTGATTCTAGAAAAGCTTAAAAATATAACCTACTTAGTAATAGCTCTAAATACTGTTACTTTCATGGAAAAACCAATGACATGTTCTACTAAAGGAACTTTGAGTGCGTAGGTTATTTTGTCCTGTGTGATAAATCCGTGTCTGGTTTGTCTTTTCCTCCTCAAAATGCACATGTTATTTTAGCCAAAATCAAACATTTCACACAGGATTACGGTAAAAGTGTGAGAGAAACTGGTATTTTTGAAAATTTCATGTCAACTTGGACATAAAATATTTGTTTTTTTCCCATATCCCGCGGTTCTTAAATCTGCTGTTCCACCGACCTTGCAGAACCTATAAAAAACTTCAATGTTGAATGTTTGTTCATTAGAACTAAGTATGGCTGAAAGGAAGAAGGAAGGCGAGCCTGAGGGTGAGGAAGAATTCTCAGTCGAGAAAGTGCTGGATCGTCGTGTGCGAAATGGAAAGGTATCGTAGATCTCCTTTCATCCTTGCTTAATTCCCTAAGAACATAAATTAAAGTGCACCATGAAAAAAATCCAAGAATATGTTTTGAAGTAAAAATAAAAATCTGATATTTCATCATGATCATACGAATATTATTGATAATGTACAACAAGTAGTTAACAATAAATAAATATGTTCCAGGTTGAGTATTACCTCAAATGGAAAGGGTACAGTGATGAGGATAATACTTGGGAGCCAGAAGAGAATCTTGACTGTCCAGATCTTATATCAGCCTTTGAAGAGGCTAGGAAAAAGAAGGAAGCTGGTGGGTCAAATAATTGTGTCTAGTCAAATAAATCATTTTATTCTGTAAAACACAACTTGCTTAAAGAGAGAGACACAATTTTGTAAACTGAGCTACCATTTTATCTGTCCATTTGAACAGTACACAAGTAATTAACTTAAAAATATAGGCAAATTTGTTTATCTAATTTCAGAGGGTAAAACTGTGAAAGTGGACAAGGATGCTAAGAAGCGCAAATCTGCTGTGCCCACACCTGACTTGAAAGGTGCCAAAAAAGCAAAGAGTGATGACAAAAAAGCATCAGGGTTTGATCGCGGTCTGGAGCCTGAAAAGATTATTGGTTAGTATTTTTAAAGTGAATTTACCTCATTAAATGCTTGCAAAAGATATTTATGGCAAATACTCCTTTAAAAAAAATGTGCCAGTCAGTTCACTGGTTATCCTTTTCACTATTGAATAATAACTAGACTGATGAACATGATATTGTGGCAGTGGCGTGCAGTGGTTCTCCACAGAGGGTAGGCCATGCTTACTGACACCAAAAAAAAAACTAATTCGCACAACATCACAGCGCGGCTCTACATACAAGAACTCACCACATTATTCAAGGACGATTTTCTAACGATGCAAACAGAAGAAAGATTCGGTCACCTCAAATATCATAACCAAGTGGGTGGATGATAATTACAGAACACGTCACTTGCAAGATATCCGAAGTCATGAATTATCATATTTTTGGATTAAGAACACACTTGTCGCCGGCTCGAACTCGTTGATGGGCGTGGTTAAAATGCATGCTATTTCATCCAACATCATGTGTGAAAGGGACGAACACTGTGATGAGCAGTGAGAAGCTAGTGCGCGCACGGATACACACTCCCGTATACAGTCTACCAACGCTAATGACGCACACATGCGCGATTTCATTGAAGGTCGGACGGCGATGACGCGCCTACATCGCATACAATAAAATTAAAAGTATATTATTTTTAAAATCAGATATTGTTGGTCCTTTTTTTGGGCAGTCGTGTAACAAGGCGGCTTTCTTCAAGATCAAATGAGCGAACATTCTGTACCTACGTAATATTTTGGCGCGGTGATGATGACGGACATGCTTGAATTTAAACATAAACCTACCTAAGTATGACAAAATTAAATGATAGTCACTGTGTGCAACTCATATTTTATGGTACAATTAGGTAGGGTCAAACGACTTAGTTGAAAATTTAGTAGGTACGTGCATAGTGAACTTATTCTAATACTAGATCCTGCCCGCGACATCATCCGCGTGAAATTTCTTGTTCCCCCGCCGCCGCCGCCGCCGCCGCCCGCACTATTACTTCGTTTTCGCCATCGAGATATAAGTACTAACGTATATTAGTACTTATATCTCGATGGTTTTCGCTTATCTTTATTTCCGACTTTTTTTCTTTTTGCTCGGCTCCTAAGGGTCATAGCGTGATTTTGAATAGCCTATAACCTTCAAATCCGACTGGTAGTTCCAGAGATACATACAAACTTACAAATAAATTTTACTCTTTATACATAATACCTATTAGTATACATAATACAAATTAGAGGATTATATCCAAGATAAGAATGCTTGGAAACATGCTGGTCCAGCTCCATAGGACAATCTAGAGTCTAGACAAAGTCAAACTGGTTGCTATTTTAATTGTACAATTTATTATTTGATACAAATAATAAATCAATGTTGAATTTAAATTCTGTGATTACTTTAACTCACACACTGACCTATTACTTTATTTATTATTTTTAGCAAAACGTATACTTTTACAATGTTTGTAAATATGTGAGCATCATGTACCTATCACATAATTAATTTATCTGTCATTGCTTTATTTTTCTATAGTATTTTGGTATAGTAATTTTATTCTAGGTGCATCGTCTTCACGTATAATTTTAAAATGTACAAAATTTTGTTAAACATTTTAAAAGCGTAACAGTGGAGAAACTACCTTTTGGAAGGGCAACTAGAATCAATTCTATTTTTTTTGTAAATTATGACGTTCAAAAGTGCCTTTTATGTGCCTATTTGAAATAAATAATTTGACTTTGACTTATAGATAGATAATACGTACGTACGCCCGGCTACACATCAAGCTATACACTTCCAGTTTACGCTGATTTCGCAATGTACGGAAATCCTATACAATGCGAGATCAGCTTATACTGTATAGCTTGATGTATAGCCGTGTGTACCAAGCGTTCCCTGTGAAAGAAACGTACATAACTACACACATACCTATGTAGGTAGTCGAGATAGCTTTGCTTTGTCAACAGCACGACTCGATGTGAGCGCTAATACGTTAGGGTTACTACTTTATTTCCTATAAAACTTGTTCATCAAATAAAACATACAGTTATTTTTAAAATATTTTTATTGATAATAGAATTTGTTTCTTTACAATGGCGTTTTATAACGGTCTTGCAGTATAGTTATAGTTATCAACAAAAGTCACGGTAGGTACTACCGTAGAACACATTGACCACCGGAATATTTACGATCCGAACGTAGTCAGTGCAGCAGGAACATTTCCTTTATTTGTATTTGAAAATCTCCCTTTTACTCTGAACTTCTTTTTGCGAGCGATACTTGGCCATATACTGGTCTTCTTACTCATCCATCAATCCTTATTGGGCTCTGTTGCACAAAAACCAAACATAATTAAATTGTGACAGAGACTAAAATTATTCTGTAAAAAATCAAACCAGTGCTTGCTCTAGACAAACAGAAGTATGTTAACTAAATTCGGAAAAGAAAAGGGCGACACACCGGCCGCGGCAGTGTGTAATTACACGAACCATTTCGAGCTTCTTTTGACCATTCATAATTCAAAAACCGGCCAAGTGCGTATCGGACCACGCACAATGAAGGGTTCCGTAGTTGAGAAGTTGGTTTGAATTTATCCCAAAAACAAACTTAGCATTGCAGTTGCAAAACATGTTCTCCCATACATCGATATATCCCACAATCAATTCTCCAACTGCAAATTTAAGTTGGTCGACTATTACTCGTTAACTTGTAAAGCCTACTTAGCTGTGATAGTTTTCCTTTTAATTTGATTATAATATATGTACTACTGTCATTAAATTTTTCACATCTCCATTAACAACCATTAGCTGGCAAGGGAGGGACTTGACTCTAACAAAAATTAGCCTTTTCCTTGAATCGAAAAGTGGTGTTCACAGACCCGTAATATTTTTGAACGGCCTATCCAACGATACCCCACACCATGGGATAGACGAGAAAAAAAAATATCATCCCATACGTGCAAGGGAGGTGGCCTAAAAACATATTTTCAAGATTTTATTTTACTAATTTGTCGGCGTGATTAATGTGTATACCTATGCCAAATTACAGCTTTCTAGTACTAAGCGTCTCTGAGCTACAGCGGGGACAGACAGACGGACATGGCGAAACTATAAGGGTTCCTTGTTTACTACGGAACCCTGAAAACCACTACACCTGCATATTTGCAATTTTGCATGTCTAATAACTAATAAGGCACCCTTGAACAGCCAGAAACCCAAATGACGCACGATGCAGACAACCCCGTACGTCATTTATACCGAACTTGAACTGCTTTTTAGCTGACTTCAAAAAAGGAGGAGGTTATGGATTCGTCGATGTTTTTACCGATTTATTTGAGATTTCTATTCTATATAAAAACCGACTTCAAATAACACAACACATTATATAACATATCATTGGAATAGCTTGGAGCCGGCTTCTGAAACTTTTATTTTATTGCAATCTGTACTTGACAATTTTTTTTGTACTATTTAGTGTTTTTAGAAGTTGATTTTAAAAAAATAGTTTTTCACATTTATGTTTTTGGTGGGTTTTTATTATTTTATTATTTTTATTTGTATACCTATTAAGTTAAAAAGTTAGGTACATCAAGCACCCCCGTGAATTGTAGAAAATATAATGATTATAATAATAAGAGTCAAGAAAACATTCCACTTACCCATTGTTTCTTGTACTTGCACTACTGAAGGATCACTTCACTGACGCAATAAGTCCAAATACAAACGCCAAGTAAATCAATCAATTGACTGCCGGGGTCGCGGGAAAGTCCGAAAGGGATACCATGGCCTCTGGCAACACACAAGCAACGGAAGGAATACGAGTGGGTTTTAGTCAGTATGAATCTGACACACCCTCCCGCTCCGCCCAGAGCGAGTGAAGTTATGTGATAATTTCCTACCCAAAAAAAAAAGTGCGCTATTGTAGCTAGTATATTGCTAAATTCAATACCAAATCATTAATCAATGACCTTTGTCACTACGCGAGTTTAATAATCGCGTGTTGAAGTACCAAGAATACTCGCATTCGTCACGCGTTTGGTACCTACGAGCGTACGATGTATCAAAATCAAAATCCAAATTTCAATGTCAATATGATACACGACAAATTCAAAGAATATACACATGCGAAGTCAATCGTGAAAGGTATCAAAATCGGAATCCAAAATCAAGCCAGTGGTCAATTTTGTAAACAGATACGATAGGTAGCACACAAGTAGTCTAGTCAGTAACAATCACAGCACGCGTGACGTAGGCAATAGCCGACTCACAAGCCGACCGGCGTGCGGGTGTGTGCGTGCGCCTCCCCTCCGCACACCGCGCGGGGAGGTATATTCCAGTGAAATGCACGATGATTTATAACGAAAACGCCCGTGTAAAATTTTATGAACAGACCTTTGGGCGTATTGATATAATGAAAAAACTACTTATTATATCTACTCAAAATAAAATTATTTGAACTTTTGAATAAATTATCTATCCCTGTATGGTTTTTATTTTGCCATTTTCATACTACATAAGTTATTTATTTACGCTCAAAGATGAGTTAAAATTAGCGTTGAAATATGGAAGTTTCGACGCTCATAACTTCCAAACCAATATTTTTTTTTCCAATTCTGCTTCCATACAGGGCTAAATAATGACGAGACAAATTGATATTATTTTTAGTTTTGAACCTACATCGTCAAACAGAGGAGTAATGACCACACTACGTTTGTATGGAAAAATGACCGACTAGTGTAACCTTAATTCTCGTAATTCGGGCACACATCTACCTTTAGACACAACTTGAATCTTATCATTAAACGACAAGTGCGACTAACTTAACCTAACCAAAACATTATCGGCGCAAACTTCACAACAGAACACCATTCTTAGGTAAATAAACAAATAATAACACAACACATAATCTTTACACTACTTTATGTTTCAAAACCAATTACTTATAACTTAATAAGATCTAAAACAGCAAAACATTCAAGATCACATATAAATTACGTGTCACTGTCACATGAAACAAACACTACCAATTGAAATTGTATCACTGTAATACCGTGTTCTTCCACAAAAGGGACTATCATGTTTTGCCGGATAACACTGACACACTGGACTGTGGTGCCGAAACTTATTTTCCTAACTCCCCACAAACCAAGCGAAATTTCCCAAATATGAGAATAAAAATAAAAAATTATGAAGTTTTTAATTACTTTTATAGGGCTTTTGCTATTCCTTACAATTTATAATTTTTTGGAAGGTATAAATTCAACAATACCACCCTTTTTTTTTAATTGTCTCTAGTAGTCTGGTAGTCATGAAGGAAACTTCCCCGCAATTCGGGGAATTGTCCAAAAATTGGGAACCCTGGTCTTCAATATTTTTCATTCATTAAATTTTCACTTTACACACAACCAATGAGGACCAAGCTCCTGCCGCCGGAGTTACGCCCCTAATTTAAACCATTTCACTATTGTGTGCCGTTCATACACACGAAAATATACACGAGTGTGCGTAAATTCATGAACGAAATGTAGGCGAAACGAATCTTTGCCTTGCGTACGTAAGCTCCGTCGAACTGTGAGTCACGTGGCGTCTGCGACAAGTTGCTATAAGAGTTTTAACAGGAGTTTAACTTTTTTTTTAATAGTTTGTATTATTGTACTACATAGTTAAAATAAATGCATTTAGCGTTGTTGGTAGGGTAGGCTAGGCCTAATTGCCTCTATGGACGGCACGTATTGTCGCTGATACTGCAATATCGCGTAACTAACAACAGACAATACCGCGTAACTTAGATGTGGCAAATTTTACAGGAGAACGAAAAAACTAAATAACTTGTTCTGTACTTATCAAATACGTGACTGAACTTTAAGCTATTTAGAAATGTGTATAAGTTAACTTATTATCTATTATTAAATTCAATCCAATCAATATTTAGCTAGAAAATAACACTTACGCTGTTTTTCAGTTTATATGGCATTTGTTATTTGAGCTTTTTTGGCATTTACGCGGAATTGGAGGGAGAATAATACAGAAATATCTTAGTTTATAGAGGTTATATTTACTCAAGTAAACACAGTCTCATCATTTTAACTTTGGTAGTAACTAGCTTAAACAGCCTCGTCATTAAAACTTCGTCCTAAAAAACTTAGTACTAAGTTACTTATTACCATATTAATTATTATGATCTTAATACAAACATAACAAATTTGAGCTTACAAATCAAATAATTAAAGGAAATATTCAGTCACAAAATAAATGAAATGTTTGTGTATCAAAAGAAAATAATGAAATAACAGGAAACTTAAAAAGTGGTTCATCCACGACAGGTACTACAGTGTTATTGAATTATACAATTTTAAAAAAATACTTATTTTTTCTTATAGGGTAAGTTATAATAAAACTGATGACACTCACCAGGAATGACGTTTTTTAGTTGCTGTAAGTGCAAATATTTGCTTTCTAATATTGGGACTCTAGATGAAAACAGCAATGGGTGTTCCATTGCTGTTATTTAGTTTTGTAAGTGATAAGATATTTCGTGGTCTTCGTCAAAACTGTGAATTGCAGAGAGGACCCATGGTTCTTGGTTCGATCTTGACTGTCCCTGCGATCAACTTCTGCCTCAGTATCTCTCTCAGCAAACCAATTTGATCTGATGACTCGATTAGTTGTGTATTTGTAATTTGAGATAATGGAACATAATCAGGGTCAACAACAGAGTCATCTGACGAAAAATCCAACAGTGACTCAGTAACAACTTCCGGAAGACCTGATGAGCTAGGATCAGGTTCTAAAACTGTGGTCAAAGTATCACAGTCAGCAATAGAGTTTTCGATATTCGTAGATATACAGTCGTTACAGGTAGTCAGAAGCTCGAAGGTCTGACAACCAGCCTTACCAAGGGGTATCGTGTTACCCAGTAACTGGATTGTGGAGGTCAGATAGGCAGTCGCTCCATGTAAAATACTGGTATTCAGCTGTATCCGGTAAGATTGGAAGCCGACTACACATAGTTGGGAAAAGGCTAGGCAGATGATGATGATGATGACATGGACTTTGTTCGACAGGTTTTTGAAATATAAGTGGATTACCTGCCCGCTTTTGATCAAAAATTTGCTTCCTTTTATTTAGAAGTGCCTGGTGTCGATTTTGAAGCTCTTGTAATGTGATATCATTACTACTGACGTCGGCATTTCTCCATACTACAGCCTCTTCAACACCTGACTCTTCTTCCATGATCGTCTAAAACAATAGTACTTAATAGATATTGTGAAACACTCGAAAGCTACCCACAAATTGTAATTTTATTTAAATACCAGCCGCTCTAGATTTAAAAAATACTTAAGTAAGTACTTTCTAAATACATTGATACGATAAAATTTGCAACACAAAATCATCAAATACGCGTAACTAGCTAACATATAAACTAAAACATAAAAATTCAAAACCGCGGAACTACCAGCACAACAATTAGTGCAAATTTTACTTGTAAAATAAGTGAATTTATAGATTCTAATATCCAACCAAATTCATTAAGAAACAAGCATTAAAACAATATTACGAACTTACCGATCAGCTTCGTATTACTCTGAAAATACTTTTAATTTCCGGAGCACCACACAAAAACAACACGTCTCCTTGTTATAGTCGCGAGAATAAGCGGTATTGGTCAAATTATTTTGACAGGTTCGCTCACGCGGTTTTAACTAGTTGTGATTAGTCGCGTATTTAATGAGCGATAAGCCGAACTGTGAATGTGGTCCGTAGCTAATCGGCATCAGAGGCTCATTGCCGCCAAATCTAAAATTTGATACTTTTGCACTTCCGCGGTATTATGAAGTATTATCCACTGTTAGTTACGCGGTATTGCAGTATCAACGACGATATTTAATAATTGATTAATGTATCAATTTCATATTTAAATCAATAAATTAGTCCAGTCTTACAATTATGTAATGGCAGCATTTTTATCTTTCCACTGTCACTGTCCGTCATTGTCATATATTTGTCATGTCATTTATGTTTTGTTGCATAGACCTAATAAATATCAAGTAAACTACCATTTGGATGGGGCCATTAGAATCATAAATTGTGATATTAAATGAAATTGTTTATTTTGTAAATAGGATATCAGAATCACTTTTACATGTCATATTGAAAAATTCGCTAGATTGAGTCGACATTTCCTGTCTAACTACCCCTGAGAAGAAATGGTGAAACAAACTCAAGGGTCTAATTTAAAATTATTGTACAACAATATTTTTTTTTAACTTAGTGACGACTAGACAAATAGCTATAATTATGTTTATACTTGCAATCACTGCTTCTTTTGATTGTGACCTCATCTCAGTTATTGCAGTTATAGAATTTGGTCTCAATTACATGAAATAAACAAGTTTGTCAACATCTACAAACTAAAGAGACATGTATCTCCGTTTCACATACACAATATAACATTAGAACCCACAATTTACAAGCCACGCAATTATAACTTATATCAAATTTGAAATGTTACAGGTGCAACAGACAGTAGTGGTGAGCTGATGTTCCTCATGAAGTGGCAGGGGACTGACGAGGCGGATTTGGTGCCCGCGAAGCAGGCGAACGTACGGTGCCCGCAGGTCGTCATACAGTTCTACGAGGAGAGGCTCACGTGGCACACGCCGGCGCCCGATGAGGCAGGCACAGAAGACTAGGGACTACTGTAGGCAACCTTTTACACTTATTCAAGGATCTTTTGGCTTTTAAACGACGTTTACAGGGGGTGGGTAAACATATTTGTTTTATAAAAGTATTGAAAAAACAAGAGGGCGGCAATAGTTCCGTTTTTGGCCACGCGCCCAAAGATCCTTCTACAGCTATACATACGTTTATTAATACTTTATTTATTATGCATAAAGTATAATACGCGCTGCGAAAGATGAGACTTGACGAGCGTCAGTAGTGTGGAGCCTGCGCAGGTACAGTCGTATAAGAAATAGTTATTATACAACATAGTTATACCGAAAAAGTTAGTACTTATTATATTTTTACCTGATTGCCCCAGAAGGAGGGTAATGTTTTTCGAGAGTATATGTATGTCTATTTCTTTGGCATGCTCTGGAGCCTAATCGGGTTGATGGATTTTAATATATGAGGTGTCGTTAGATTCGTCTTAATTGTGGGAGTGACAGGCTATATAATTTTTATATATTATATCTGCAAATATAATACAAAAGGGAAGAGGTTTTTCTAAAATATACAACAATATTGATATCAAATAATAGCTAATAATGAGTCAGCTGCTTAATAAAACTAAAAAGCTTGAAATAAAACAAATTATTTAAATATTAAAACCCGACTGCTAAAACGCATAAGTGAAAAGAGAAAAACAAGCATTATAGAATTCGCAGGCGGGGGGGGACACGGGGAAATATGGTGTAACTTTTGTCGCCCTGGCGATACCAAAATTTTATAGATTATAATGCTTGTTTTTCTCTTTTCAGTCAGTGTTTTAGCAGTCGGGTTTTTTGTTTTATAACTAATTAGTTTTTTTTAGTTCGAAGTAGTTATTAATATCATTATCGTCTACTGCGCAAGTCAAACCACGTGGTGTGTCAAGTCTCACCTTTAGGGCCGATACTCACCGGGAAAGCAGCACCTGCGCGGTGAGCACTTTTAGTGGGAAATAATTTAAAATTTTATTTACATAATTAAAAGGCCAGTATCGATTGAAAAACTCGAAAAGGTGGCGCGGCTACGCGCTTCATTTCAGCGGTACTGCCCGCGGCGAAGCGAGGCCGCTCGCGGCGTCGCACGAGTTCCCTTGCCAAATGTAGAAACTAAACTGGTCAAGAGAAGGCCAGGCGCGTGGTGTCGGAAGGCCGCCGGCGGCGACGCGAGCCTGCCGTTCCGGTGTGAATCGGCCCTTAGTGGCACGTACTATAACTTTTATTCCTTATTGTTACTCTACTCAATCCAACAATAGACTCACTATATTTGTATGCTTATTTCTTCTTATTTTTTTTTCCAGATATTCCACTTCCATGCGATAAATTTTTCTCAACACACGAAGTTAGGAACTCTAAAATGATTCGAGATTGGGAATCTTAATTTTTCAAAATCATTTTTATCATCCCACACAGCTTCTGTTCATTAAACTTCATTTATCTTAAACTTAGTGACATAGGATTAATTAACATTGTAGATATGTGACTCTCTAAGCATTGATAAATCATTGTGAGTCTTAATATTTTTTTACTTTTGAGTATAAACGATGGTATGTACTGTTACATAACGTTATCCAAACGTAAGATCATCATTGAATTATGATTTAATATAATTTTTTAAGTTTGATTCCACTTTTATGATTTATGTCTAAAAATAAAAAAATAAAAACTGCAGGAACTAACACTTGACATAAAGATTAATTAGATATAATTGACCTCCTGTGTTGTAATAGAGAGAATTGTTACGATTAAGATTACCTAGTTAGTAATATAAGATACTGGCAGGAATACCTTTGGGCTAATGCACAACTTACATAACACAGGTTTTAACGTGTATGGAATGTCAGCCATACATAGACTAAGAAATTCGTATAGAAACACAACTCGTGTACGCGTGCACCGATGTCGCTAAAAGTGGCAATAACTGTTCTTGATTCTTGTAGCTAAAAACAGCCTAAGCGTGTACGCCGTATTTTCCCGGTCCAGGCATTAATTTCGTCGATGGTCGAGCGCGGAGAAGGAAAAATAGTTGATTCTGCAGAAATAACAGAGCGCAAGCGAGTCGATACAATTCTGATTGTGGTGAACGAATCCGAGAGTTTCACTTCTATAAGTTATTATTCTATGACTGTATAGTTGATTGTAATGTAGAACTATGTTGTGTCGAATACTTTTTAAATAAAAACTAATTTTAAACTTCCGCTAGCTTGATCTAAAACTAATGTGATCCAACGTAACGCGTGATTATAATAAATATGATTATAAACCTTAATAGCTGTAACTGCAAGCTCTGCGATTTTCGTCATTTTTATAATAATAAAAAACAAGTGACGAAAAAATTCTGTGTATTCACCAAAAGATTATTGTTATATACATATTTCATGTTTAGATTCTTATTTTCATAATGAATGAATATAATAATAATGTTTTAGCGAAAATTACTTAAATTTTACGATTGGCCAAGTCTTCTGCCAATATTATTTTGCTTAGTTTAAGGTAATATAGGATTGGCAATATTTTAAGTGCGATATAGGATTTATGTAAGCCTACATTATAATGATGTTTGGACAACTTATTGACTATTATTTCTTATTGTATCTCTTACTCATTTACATGGAACTCGAGGGGAGGGAACTGTACTGTGCTCTTGGCTCGGTAATAACAGCCGCATGGGTCGATCGATCAGGTGAAGCTACACATGCTGCGGTTGGTCTGTAGATCTGTGACCACGCATCCGTGACTGGTCCCGGCTGTCATTCGTAGATCTTTGATAGTCGTTACGGGTATTCATAAGCTCAAGTCTTACAACCAGTCTAACCTAGGGTATCAATTACCCAGTAAGTCAGTAACGTCAGTAAGGTTGTGGAAGTCAAATGGCAGACGCTTCATTTAAAATACTGGTATTCGGCTGCATCCGGCTAGAGTGCAATCCAACCCCAAATAGTTGGAAAAAAGCTAGGCTGATGATGAAATTTCCATGGAATCTACTAATCAGCCTGGGATCAGGTAATCTTGGCAACACGACGAAAGATAAAATACATATACCTACATAAGTTCCACGCTTGATTTTCTATAAGGCTGTGCGCTGCGTTAAGCGGGCGTCCGTCGCCACCCCCGCCGTGCTCCGTTGCGGACAAATTTAACCCGTCGCGGACGCCCGCGACGGTCTCCCGCCTCTCGCAGCGCCGCGTCTTTATATAAAGTCATTAGACATATCCCATAAAACGGGGCGACATTGGACTTCTAAAATGACACGTTTCGTGTCAATAATACTCATTGTTATTAAATTATGAAAAAGACTGTACAAGCACGGAACGTGCGGCACGGATAACGCAACGGCGCTCACTGATTTCCTAGAAACATCTCCGCTCGCGTGCTCTGTCACACGGACACCCGTCGCCCGCGGGGCGGGTCGCGTCGCCCGCGCCGAGTGCGCCGGGCGACCCGCTGATCTATGAGATTACATGAAACAGCACGCCACGCGGGCGCCCGCGACGGACGCCCGCTTAACGCAGCGCACGGCCTAAGAAGAAAATCTGCCAAAATATTAAGTTTTTTAAATGCATAGCTAGCATATTCTATCAAAATCAAGCGTGGAAATAAAGTTTTGCGTGACACGTGTCTGTGCTCCCGCCTTTATTATGACGTTTATCTTTCGCCACAATAACAACAGTAGTATAAGAACGAGTCATAATTGCCCATTCGTTCTCGAAATCTCGACAAAGTATCGCTGTGAGGCTTCGTGTACATAAAATCGCCATCTTCCTGACTTCGGGCTGCTACGTTGGTATAGTGATCGCCAACACTACTGCTTTCAATGAGGTCCTGGGTTTAATACGCAGGTCTGGCAGTGTTTTTGGATTTATCCATCAGGGATTCCTCAGTAGCAGCTCGGAGTCTGGATTTGTGGTTGATTGATGCAACATATATCTCGCCCGCAATTGCATAGGACATAATCAAACCTGGCGGTCTATAGGTACACCTCTGTCTAACCCACTGAGGAAAACGCTGGTGACGGTGGTATGGTATGTTATGTTGTTACCACTGGCCGCTGGACCACATGGCAGTGTGCAAACAATTTATTGTAATCGATCGTAAACGGTTAACGCTCGCGACCGGGGTTTGAACTCGGACTGTCACTGTCGCCGACGGCTGAACCCCAACCCTGCAACCCAAGTGCAGTTGACCGCCGATCACCGATCTACAAAGCTTCATAGGTAGGTAATCATCATTATGTATTATCTTTGGTGTATCTTACCAACGGATGTCGTTGTGGAGGCCAGACGAAAGATTTAAACCTGGTTTTGTCGACGGAAGATTAGACAAAAATGACGTTCCGTGTAGACAGTACGACGGCAGCAACGTAGAAAGAGAGTCAACTGCACTTTTACGAAATTCACTCTTACATAATTCGACTCCGAATTCTTTGTTTTGTCATAGGATTTTTTTCAAAATTGAGAATCAAAATTCTAAATTTTTACTGATAGATAAAGACAACTACAACAATTTTTCTCAGTGTTGAAGTATTTTGGAACGAAAATATTTCAGTAATATTGGCCTTAACCATTTCCTTGGTAATGCCCTATTAACTAAATGACGTATAGTAGGAGAAGATAGCTTTGTTCTTCTATTAATTATCACGGTTTTGCGTTCAAAACGCTCTACGTAAAATCATGATTTTGTAGATAACCGTATACACATACTTTGGCCGTCGAGTAAAAATGCAAATTGTCTTTACTACCTTAGACAACTGTCAGTGTGATTTTGACAGTTTGGGATAGAAAACTTTCTTCTGAAAAAGTCTACATAAAAAAGGACCTAGACAAATATCGTAAGAAACGAAAGACATGACAGATTGTTGAAGAATTTCTACGGGCGATGTCACAAATGGAAAAACGAAATGTCACTTTGTATATAAAGAGCTGTCTATTCTTCGTAGAAATAGAAAGCGTCATGCTAAGCCTGATACAAAAATGAATCTAACAAATTGTTAAACGCGGCAACAGCTGGGATTGGTTGCCTGAACTACCAGCAGCCAATCTGTTCGCTTCACACGAGTTTAGTAATTAACCTTACATTGGTTTGATTTAGGTAACTTCTGCCTGAATAAAGCGCAGGTATGTTAACGCCTGCCGGGGTCGCGTGGAAGTTCGAAAGGGTTACCGAGGCCCCTGGCAGCACAGGCAACGGAAGGAACACGGGTGGGTTTTAGTCAGTAAGAGTCTGACACATCATCCCCCGCTCGCTCCGCCCAGAGCGGGAGAAGTTATTTGATAATTTCACACATAGGTAACGTAACATCACGCCTTGTTTTCCCCGAAGGGGAACCCCTGCCCTGTGGGTGTACCTGTAGTAGGTACACCCACATTTCGCCAGTTATGTCTGAAGTCCCATGTAATAGGGGGCGAGCCTATTGCCATCAACCTGGCACAAATCCAGACTCCGGGCTGCTACTGAGAAATTCTAGAGAAAAGAAAAAGCCTATAACACTTTGCCCGACCCGGGAATCGAACCCAGGACCTCGTGCTCAGCAGTAGCGCTTGCGACCACTAGACCAATGAAGCAGTCCCACTCAAAAAAAAAAAGGTAACTACTTACCTCAGACAGAAATAAAAAAACCAAAACATAACCAACACTACACCTTGTTCTGTACATACACGCTCACAGGCACACATTTACAAGCCATTTCAACCAAACTACATCTCACTAAGTGCACATAATTGTTCACGAAATCGGTCTACCGTCTCTGTTGACGGCGCTATGACTTTGTTTTTTATTTGGTTTTGAGGTTCACTACCTACTCTAATGTAGATTGCCATGGATATCCTAAGAAGACATACCTACCTATACTAATATTTTTTTTTATCGAATATCAAACAAATAAATACATATCAGTATATTTATTCATACATTGAAAAAGCAACAAGAGGGGTAAATTGCGTAACACATTATTAGTAGCAACATTGGTTTCATTTTGACAGTTCAACAACATTCATTGCGTTTTTTACGTTGTTGATCAGACAAACTTTTCGAACTTATAAAGTAATGGCTTATCAATACATTTCAAAATTTTAAAGTAAGTAGGTAAACTTGTGCGTAAATGTCTCAAGATTTGTTAAAAGGGTAATAAAAACATATTAAAAACTATTCAGTTATTACAAAATGCAACAATAACACAAAAATTAAAATTGAATTGTAAACCAAGAAAGTCGTTTTTGTAACTCAGTAGCGTCTCTCGTCTCGGGTTCGATAATAATAATGCATTTTTACTTCCACAGAAGGGTGTTCAAATATTTTGTTCCAAAGATCTCCATAGTTTTCCTTGTCATAACTGTACTGCTCGCTGCTGTTCTCTATTGTGGTCAGGTAACCTTGAACAAAATTCGTATCAGCCAGCATGCATTCGAAAATGTTTACCTTATTATTTTCTGCAGTAATTAATGTTGAAAACATTTGATTTAATCCTTTAGAGAAAAGTTTGTAAATACACGGGAAATGCAACTTAACATCTTCTTTCAAATAGTCCAAGCAAATTTTTCCGAATTCAGGAGCTATTTCAGTTTCAATATTGTCCCAGTCTTTGCTGTCGGAACTTGATTTATCAGCCAGTTTTGCTACAGCCACTGTTAACTTCCACTTTGTTAACAACATATAATTTTCTGAGACTGACAAGTTTTTATCCAGTTCGCCTTGTATATTTAAAAACATTTTTAACGGTATAATCATCTTTTTTTCCGAGACATATTCTTTTAAGTCGTCAGAGAGGCGTGTTAGTAAATACTGAAAGTGCACTCGGGTAACGTAAGTTCTATCGCGTTTTTCTCCCCACTTGGTGAAGGCACGTTGCATAATGGGCACAAAAACTTTCTCATATTTTTCCGTTTGAATATTTTCATTCATAGCGCACAGTAAGTACGCAGAGAGTACGGATAAAATTCCACCAGATGCGTAAACTGATCCGCAATTATCTCCAGAGCCGAAAAAATCTTTATCGATAAACTCTTGAATTATATCAGTTACAAAGTCTGGACACAAGTCTTCCATTATCTCTCGTGAATGTTGCGCAAGCTGTGCACTTAGCACTTTGTAATGCTCGCGATCTTCAGGTTTTACTTTTAGAGTCAGATTTTTGATGAATTTGTAACTTTTCATTAAATATTTTGCTCTGACATTTAGTGGAACCTTTTCCACATCAGACATTA
This sequence comes from Atethmia centrago, assembly GCA_905333075.3. NCBI lineage: Eukaryota > Metazoa > Arthropoda > Insecta > Lepidoptera > Noctuidae > Atethmia > Atethmia centrago. The sequence continues at coordinate 12,215,003 of HG995387.1, forward strand.
AATCGTAAATCTTCTTATCTTCTTCAAATGTTAAGTTATCAATGAACAGTTCTATCAATTCCCACAGACTCACAGCGTTTACAGGGTTTTTTTCACGGCACAAGAGTTCGAAAGTAAATTTAAATATTATAGCTCGTATGCTAGCGTTTTTAGACGCTTTCCAGCAATCAAAGAATATTTTTTTGACGGATTCGTGATCCAGCTTTTGAAACGCTAGTCTGATGCCATGTTTTTGTACAGACACTGGGGCATCTAAAAGTTTCGGAATATGTTCCTGACTTTGGGTTACATTCAAATTATAAAATATGGCCAGTAGCGATGGAAGTGCGAACTGCAAGTAGTCACCTTTAGCGTACAACAATATAGTGTCGGGGGAAGGTTGCGGACGCCCGATGTGTATGTTTTTTGCAATAAACCGTTGAATACTGAGAACACGGTCGTCAATTCCATTCCAATCAATTTTGGCTTGTGCAGGCTTGTATTTTTCTATAAATTCAAGTAACGGTTTTTGTGCTAGTGCTGTACAAATACCACGAATAGTGGATTTGTGGCCATCTGTTCTGTTCAGATTTAGAAGGTACGCGTCGATCCAGTGCTGAGCGAGTGAGTGCGGCCAGTAGATGCGCAGCTTGGCGAGCAGACGCCGCAGCGAAATAGCGTTGTTAGTTCGCAACGTGTCTATGTCCTGTTTGTACCGCTGCAGCAGCTCCGGGTCGTGCTTTAGCGCGTTCAAACATACCTCCTCACAAGGATTCATCGCAACAGACTCTTCAAACATGTGTTTTCGCCAAGACTTATTAAAGTTGTATATAGGTAACAAAGTCTCCTTCCACGCATTTTCCCTTTTTATTTTAACGCATTCCTTAATTTTGTCGGTTACAAAAGGGTAGTCTGTCAGTTGCTTATTCCAATCACGCAGTAACCGTAAAATACTCTCTATAATATTAATAGCTTCAGAAAGCTCTTCTTTTTTTGTAATAGGTTTAAATTTACCTATCAGAATTTCGTATAAGTAACAAAATATCTTTTCTTTTTGTTCTGCGTTTAGTTTCCTTCCATATGATATTAAAGTTCCAGAAAGAAACGAGAACTGCTGCTCTATGATGGAAGGTACACTTTGATCACGTAGCAGATTATATATTATAATGGATTCAACGATGGTGTTCTTATTGCCACAACAAGAAGAGCTCGATTCTTCACAAATTTTCAAAATTTTGAATAGCTCGCTTACTAAATTCCAAGTTTTCTCATCATATTGATGAATATTCGTGTGCTGCAATAGTTGTGTAGTAAAATCCAAAGTAAAACGGTATTCCTCATTCTTATGTTTGTCAAGGTAATACTCCAGTAAAGTTTGTATGTGCTGTAATGTATGGTCAGCGCATGACATTAGTACCTTCAGCATGCCAGCCTTGTTATTGTTATCCAAATCTTTAGATATTATTCTGGTGATGTCCTCAAATGCGCGTTCAAAACTTGCAAAACGATACCAGACGTAACCAGGTGTTCTCACTGCGTTATATAACTTTTTCATATCGTATGGTTCCGTACCAACCTTCAAATTTTCTTCAATAGCATCCACATTTTCTTTATCAATGAATATTTTTTGTACGAAATCAAATTGCTCGGTTTTTGGTAACCTTTTTATAAAGTATTTCATTGAGTCGAAGTTAAACAATGTTCTCAAATTATAATGAGAATGACTTTCACTTTGTTTTTTAGCTTGCGTATATAAAAATGTTTTAATTTCACCTGTTTTGAGGTATCTAGAAAATGTCGGTATATCAATATAGCTTACATACCGATCAAAATTATCTATAATTCTCTTCGGAGATTTCTTCATAATAATGTCTGTCGCTTTGTCGTTAAATTTGGGGAGACTAGCGGAATTATCGTCTTTTTCTAATATATCTAAATATTTATTGACATCAGCTCTTAAAAGGAACGTTACAGCTTGAGCGTACCTTGTTTGTTCATAATAATGTATTTGTTTTATTAAAATCTCGAAAATGTTGTTAGATTTCTCACAAAGCCGTTTAAATGTTCTAAGTTTACAATGATGAACATGTTTTTCGATCTTTGACTCAATAAAAGTAATTGAACAGCGTGGTAACCATTTTATGGCGTCGGTTAATTTCTTTTCGTGCAGGTAGAATTGTTCAGCCCGTGCTTCATCTTGTATGTTGTGCCTTACGTGTTTGTTAAGCTTGATGAAGGCCTTTGTGCTCATGTGTGGGAGTAATTGTGTGTGCAGAAAGTCAGGGTTGATGACGTGTGAGTACTCCGCGTCGGTAACCAGCCAGGTACTCTGCGCGAGCGCACGAGACACGCACAGCATATCGCCATGTTTGAACACGTTGATGATATAATCAACATCCCTGTTGTGACTCGCCAGATCTATTTTCAGTAAGTTTTCGATATCGTCGTCATCCAATGTGAAGTTTGCAACCGGTTGACGATTGGCAATAGCTGTTTTAAGTAAGTTGTTGTAATGTTGATGTCTCTCCCCAAGGGTTCCGCCGTCCAAGTCTAGAGGTGCCATGGCGTGTATCTGTAAAAGAAGAAAACAATAGTCTTTAATCAATCAATTTTTTTTTGAGGTATCGCCTTCTATCAATAATTGTGCTATTATCTTACTATTATATTTTACTAGATGCGCCCCGCGGTTTCACCCGCATAAGTTTTGACCCCGTGGGTATATCGGGATAAAAAGTATCCTATTTATTATTCCTGGTTATAAACTATCTATGTGCCAAATTTCATCCAAATCCGTTCAGTACTTTTTGCGTGAAAGAGTAACAAACATCCACCCATCCATCCATCCTTACAAACTTTCGCATTTATAATATTAGTAGGATTATTATTGATCGAAGGGTAGGACTTTTGAGGTAGGACTTTGGGATAGAAGAGAAAGACAAATCTATCATTTTGCATCAGTCTTTACCCACAGTAACTCAAAATCTGATGATTCGAATGATTGTAAAGGCCATCCATGGATGGTCAGATCTATAGATACTGATGAGATCAAAGTAGAACCGACCATGTAGACTTTAAAGGTAAGTAGATAGGTCCCGCTTAATGGCAAACGACATCGCGGCAGACCCAGACGGAGATGACAGGATGAGCTAGACTCCTTTAATAAAGACTGGTCCTTGACTGCTCTGGACAGTGAGAGGTGGTAGGAGAGTAGAGGCCTTTTCCCTCCAGAGTGCGGAGAATCGCAGGGGGGGGGGGGGACAAAAGCTACACCATATTTCAGGTTATTGATTTGTCCCCCGCCTGCGATACCAAAATTCTAAAGATTATTATACTTGTTTTTCTCTTTTCAGATAAATGTTTTTGCAGTCGGGTTTTTTGTTTTTTTAAATATTTTTTTATTTCAAGCTTTTTAATTTTATTACTATATATACAATAATTGTATATGGAATTGACTCATTACTAGCTTTTATTTGATATCAATATTGTTGCTATTTATTTAAAAATCATCCCCTCCCTTTTTTTGTATTCGCAGATGCAATATATAAATAAATATTATATAGCCTGTCACTCCCACGATGAAGACAAATCTATCGACACCTCTTACGGGTATGTCAAAATCCATCAAGCCGTTTAGGCTACAGAACGTGCGAAAAAAATAGACATACATACATACTGTCGAAAAACTTTACCCTCATTCTGGAGCAGTCGGGTAAAAAGGTAATAGTCGTAGATAGGAGTAAGAGTCATTCATGAACAATTTAATGTTCCAGAATTTAGAATGAGTAATAACAAGTTTCAAAAATAAAAAGTTATTTAGGTACCTAAATCAAAACAAGGTTACGTATAACATAAAGATTAAAGGCTCGTGCAGACTGGCGCGACTTGTCGCGCCAGTTTGTTGCAGGAGCCAGAAGCATGAAAAATAGGCAGGTATCTAAGATATATTATAGATAATAATGGTTATTTTGCGAGTGTAGTTTCACGTTAACTGGGATTGTCTAGAAAAGGTAAGTATGACTGAAGATCATTAATTTATGACAAAAAAATCGAACTTAAACCGATTCATACACTTAAGGTGGATCCGCAGTGGTAGCTATCTCTCTTAGTTAGATTTGTTCGGAACAAATCTCAAGAAAAAGTTCTTAGGGAACAAATCTAAGTTAGAGATGTATTCATTTATATGATTATAATTCTGTAAATACATACATATTTTTTATGGTCGTGAATTATATTTTGATCCAGATATAACCTGACGACACTGACCTGCAAATTGCAAAAAACGCAAGTTTGTATTTCGCTGGCTACAGCTGCGGATCCACCTTAAGTACGGGGAGCTGGTAGGTATTTTCTTTATGATGACTGAATTTCATTTCATAATGGTTGAATCCTAAGACCTAATATCTAAAATATCATATTTAGGTATACAGATGTTTTCTAAATGAGAACGGAGTATTTAAAAATACGTAACGCTAAGTAGGTACACTTGCTGCATGCATCGAGTCCAATCCAAGGTTGTCTGCCAGAAATAGATGCTTGCAATATATAAAAAATATAATCTATGTATATGATGTAGCAACGTTAAAGAGTAATGTAGAACTAACGAAAAAGGGATATGTAGAACTATTGAACGTCATACGATTAGAAAATCCGATCTGGGTGCTCGTTAGGGCGGGCTAAGGGTTGCTCAAATGGTGACCACATTGGTATGTGACACAGCCAAGGCTGGGCAAAATACACATGCTTTGCTTTAATTAAAATACAAATTACAAAATACTTTCTCGCGTGAATTTAAAATACGAAATACAAAATATTTTCAAGTCGTGTATTTGAAATATAAAATATAGTAAGTAATGTAGTAATATAGTAGGTATTTTAACTCCATTTAAAATACAAATTAAAAAATACATTCAGAGCCTTTTAATATAATACATTATTGTCGTAAGTGTCCTAATGTAAGAACAAATTTAAGGCTCGTGCAGACTGGGGCGATATCGCGGATGCGACAGGCATATTGCTGCCTGTCGCGCCCGCGATATCGTCTGCACGAGCCTTTATCTTGCGCACTTGAAAGTATCATATTGCTTTATAAATATATTTATTTACATAACCAAATTACAAGATGATTATTAATATTAACTAAATTAAATTAAAACTAAGTTAAGCTTAAAAAAGGCCCTCGGGGCATTGTACTGAGGATGCTGGCGGCATTTCCTCGCTGAATTGCAATGCTGATGCGTTGCGCGAGAAAGCCGCCAGCTTTTCGGTCACCAGTTACATCAACTAGACATATTGCTTAATTATGTAATTTTGGAATATGGTATAAGTACTAGGTAGGTACAGAGCCCTGTATGAAAAAGAAAAACATTATAATGTATAGAACTTTTGCGACAAACAACCTGAAATAAGATGTAACATTTGTTTGTCCACACCGACGAGACCAAAATTCTATAGATTATAAATATAATGCTTGATTTTCTCTTTTGAGTTATGTGTTTTGCAGTCGAGTTTTTTGTTTTTTAAAAATAATTTGCATTATTAATTATTTTCATTCATAAGATCGCTAAATGTATTTATATTAAAAAGTATTTTGAAGGCATAAGTATTTGAAATAATACTAACTACAAAATATCTCTGCGTCAGATATTTGAAATACTAATTACAAATTACATTTTTAGGAACTAGATAATTGAAATACAAATACCAAATACGTAAGTATCGGTATTTCAATTACTGCCCAGCCCTGGATACAGTGTATGAGTGTAGATGGCCCAGTGAACATTTAGATTGGTCAATTTGCCGATTCTTGATCTGGAGGTCTTTTGGGTTAGATGACGATGAGTCAGAACGAGTTGTAGTGGTATAATGTAATGTACAAATAAACATGTAGATTTCAAAGATCTTCCTGTATATCCAAGAAATCTTATGATAATGAATTTGTACTTCTTGAGATGGTGTGATGTGATGATTTTTTTACATTGTCATCAAAATGTACTTTGGAGGTCACACTATTTGGTCGTTTGTACGACCAAATAACTAGGAATGAAATCACGATAATTCAGCATGTTTTAAAGACTCTAGTTGCACCACAAGATGTAGAGTCCCAAGAGCTTTTTTTTTTTTTGGTGGGAAATCATCAAATAACTTCTCCCGCTCTGGGCGGAGCGGGAGGGTGTGTCAGACTCTTACTGACTAAAACCCACCCGTATTCCTTCCGTTGCCTGTGATGCGGGGGCCTCGGTGACCCAAAAGTACCTTCCCGCGACCCCGGCAGGCATCGGCCCTAGTGGACCCCTACATATGTGCTGACGACATCTCTTTGAGGCGGGTGGAATACAACGCGCCGTCGACCCGGGAGTCCCAAGAGCTTGGAAGAATAATTCATCAAACATATTACTAATTATATATATACGTAACCCGCACTGGGCCCGCGTGGTGGATTACGGCCCACTCCCTCTCACAGAGAGGAGGCCTGTGTCCCAGCAGTGGGAACACTGTAGGCTGATTATGTATGTACCTATATAGTTTAAGTACGAGTCATACTAACAAATTATACAACTAAACAAACACAAACAAACAAAAAACAAATTATTTTATTATTACTGGTTGACTGGTAGAAAATGCCTATGGCATTAAGTCCGTCTTTGTACATTTGTGTGCTTAAAGTTTATATAATTATAGGTAATGTGCCTGAACTGATGATAAATAAAATATAAATTATAGAAAGCATCGGCAAACAACCAAAATTGATGAAAATTGCCAGTCGACGTCTTCTTTTAAAAACTTCACTATCATTGAACCCAGTGAAGGTAATGACAGTCTTCCCATACATTTTCCACATTCATTTGGAGCCATTCATGTACGATATCAATATCAGTTCCTGACAATTTGTTTGACTCAAATGCACCGGATATTTTTAGATCGTTCATTGAATTAACGTATTCTGTTATACGTTTCCAACTAAGTAGTAAACAGTAAATAATTTTCGAGTAGTGGCATTTTATCTTCCATTTTAGTTTTTTTTCTCGACAAAGAATTTAGCTGGTATTTTATTCAAAGTAACATAATTATTTTTTCAATTCCACATCAAGGCTCTTATTTTGTTGAAGTTGTCTTTAACGTAATAATTTCCTCCACATGTGTTAGCCACCCTTCTAAATGGCTGAAGCTGATCTTCCTCGGTTTTACCCACAGCATATAAAGGCTCTCGCAGACACTAGTAGCACAATTTCTATGAAAACTTCATGGAAAGTGTCGCGCTACCTGTCGCGCCAGTCTGCACGAAGATTGACATGCCAATACCTCTACCTACATATCCGCTTCTATTCGAATAACATTTTCTTTCTACGGGTGACAGTAAAGTTTTGGCAACGAAATCCTCCTCAAGAATCGCATTACTTCACGTACTTTCTATAATTATTTGCGTTAGCAAGTGCATGACCTATTAGACCTTCACATGCTTTCTATAATTATTTGCGCTAGCAGATAACGAAATTAAAACCCCATAACCCTTCATGTAAAATTATGCTCGTATACTAATGGGAACATTTTCAACCTTACCTAAACATTTACATATCTATCTATTTTCATCTGCAGATAATTTATCTATAAACATACAAGTTTTAAAAACACGAGATGCAGTCAGAATTTTTTTAAAGACAGTTTCTTCCAACAATTTCAGCACATGTACCCGACTTCAACTTCACATTAAACCTCCTAGAAAACATAATCTCGGTTAGTGTACCACAAACGGTTGAGGGAAAGGTAAATTTCGCGCTCTTTCGCCCCTAGCCGCCGCAGGAGACGCCCTGGGCGTCGGGAATCCCGGGCGGGTTTCCGGCCATCGTAGGCGCAGGCTTGCGGACGGTGAGCAATGGGTAGCTCGCCGTCCGATAAGGACCAGGCCGGGTCGACGGCGCGTTGTGTTCCACGTGCGCCTCAAAGAAATGTCATCAGCACAAGTGTAGGGGTCCACTAGGGGCGATGCCTGCCGGGGTCGCGAGGAAGACCAAAAGGTTACCGATGCTCCTGGCAACACAGACAACGAAAGTAATACGGGTGGGTTTTAGTCAGTAAGACACTGACACACTCCTCCCTCCGGCCAGAGCGGGAGAAGTAATTTGATAATTTCCCACCCGAAAATAAAAAAAAGTGTATCACAAAACCGGAGTCAGTGGTCTGGCTACGGGCTAATGGATTCAGTGGTCTGGCTACGTGCTAATGTTGAGCGATGTGCCATAACTGCTAATTTCGATCTGGGAAGTCTCGCCCGACTTTATCTTAAAATCATCGGGAGCATGTTTTTTTTCATATCGATTATTTCATTTTTAGGGTTCCGTCGTCAACAAAGAACCCTTGTAGTTTCACCATGTCGGTCTGTCTGTCTTTCCCCGGCTTAGCTCAGACTCTTAGTAATAGATAGCTGTTATATTTGGCATGAGTATACTTACATGTTAATCATGCCGACAAAGTGGTAAAATAAAAACATGCAAAATATTTTGTTAGGGTATACCTTACACCCTTACACGTAAAATGGGGATGATATTATTTTTCTCGTCTTTCCCACGATGTGGGGTTATTGCTGTTGGATAGGCCGTTCAAAATATTGGGGGTCTGTGAAAACCATTTTGCGATTATGGGATCCGTTTGCGTAGTGCAAAATTTTTTCATGGCTGTAGTATATAATATATAACGAAATTAAAAGGAAAAATATCACAGCTAAGTAGGCTTTACAAGTTAACGAGTAATAGTCGACCAACTTACATTTGCAGTTGGAGAATTGACCGTGACGAATACAATGTTAAGTCTGTTTTTGTGATAAATTCATCCCAACTTCCCAACTACATAATGAAATAAACCGTTATCGCTTATTTATTTGGTTGAATATTTTCTTTATAATATACGGTTTTACTAGTCGAGCTCGGATATGTTAAGGTAATAGTTTTTCCATTCATACAAGGGGTAACTTTACTTTATCGACGTATGCAGGAAAGCTTATGTTATTTGCATCCGCCTCGTATGGGATAGGTTTTATTTTGTCCATTCATACAGAAAGAGGACTAACTGTGTCGATTTATGCAAAGAAGCCTAAGAGTTTTAAGAAGAGTACGATGCAAGAGCGAGCAATGAGTAAAGCAAGCTCGATAGATAATGTTAGCACCCCGCCTAGGCCCGATTAGATTTTTTGTCGACTAATGCACTGAAGCTTTAGAACTGAGAGGAACATTTTAGGATCTCACCTCGAATAGGTAATGTCTCAGATTATATTAATGTATTATGCGTTTTCGGGTATTTTTATAGTTCTGAATGTTTTTACACCTTTATTTTATTTTGAGGCCAGGAAGGTGCAAGTGCACACTCTTGCACCCCACTCCCAGCACCCATGCCTGTTTTGCTTCGTATATTTCGCCGGGATTGACACGTGTCTAGCAATAAAATTAGCAGATCTGCAGAAACGTTAAAAAGTATTTGTAGTATTAGACGTTCCTTTTTCATAACATTTTCTATGAAAGGAAAGGAGCAATTTTGTAAAAAAATGTAAGCACTGTCGGTTTCAATCATTAATACATATTTCTTGGTTAGATTTGTTCCATAAGAACAAATCTCTTATGGAAAACTTCTTATGGAACAAATGTAACTTAAAGAGATACCTATTTATGATTTAAATTATTATAATTCTGTAAATACATATTCGTTATGATCGCGAATCATATTAAAGTTTGATCCAGATATAACAGACACTGACATGCAAATTGCAAAAAACGTATGAACATTTTAATTTCGCGGACTACACGTGCAACACCAACACTCGTAATAGGCCATCGCAGAAATTAAAGACATTTACGAATGATTGTAGAAAGCTAAGACGCAATGAACAAAAGTAATGCCACTTTTTCTACAGAAAGAGACAATTCCATCTATTCTTTGTAGACAGAAGTGGTCATGCTACACGTGCAGGACTAGATTCCATAGTATCATCCAGAGAGGGTAGAATCAACCGGGGTCGCGGGCTTGCGGACGGTGAGCAATCGGTAGCTCACCGTCCGGTAAGGACCAGGCCCGGGTCGACGGCGCGTTGTATTCCACGCGCGCCTCAAAGAGATGGCGTCAGCACAAGAGTAGGGGTCCACTAGGGCCGATGCCTACCGGGGTCGCGGGAAGGGACAAAAGGATTACCGAGGCCCCTGGCAACACAGGCAACGGAAGGGTCACGGGTGGGTTTTAGTCTGTAAGAGTCTGACACACCATCCCGCTCCACCCAGAGCGGGAGAAGTTATTTGACAATTTCCCACCCCAAAAATAAGGGTAGAATACTCTATAATAGGTATGTACGCTTATTGTGTTTTGTGTGTATTTAACTAGGGGTCTGGGGGGTAACCATCACCTCTTATAGCAGGGGCGTGCCGTCCATAGAGGCAATTAGGCCTAGCCTACCCTACCAACAACGCCAAATGCATTTATTTTAACTATGTAATACAATAACACAAAATATTAAAAAAAAAGTTAAACTCCTGTTAAAACTCATATAGCAACTTGTCGCAGACGCCACGTGACTCACAGTTCGACGGAGCTTACGTACGCAAGGCAAGGATTCTTTTCGCCTACATTTCGTTCATAAATTTACGCACACTCGTGTATATTTTCGTGTGTATGAACGGCACACAATAGTGAAATGGTTTAAATTAGGGGCGTAACTCCGGCGGCAGGAGCTTGGTCCTCATTGTTTGTGTGTAAAGTGAAGATTTAATGAATGAAAAATATTGAAGACCAGGGTTCCCAATTTTTGGACAATTCCCCGAATTGCGGGGAAGTTTCCTTTTAATTGTCTCTAGTAGTCTGGTAGCAGACTACTAGAGACAATTAAAAAAAAAGGGTGGTATTGTTGAATTTATACCTTCCAAAAAATTATAAATTGTAAGGAATAGCAAAAGCCCTATAAAAGTAATTAAAAACTTCATAATTTTTTATTTTTCTTCTCATATTTGGGAAATTTCGCTTGGTTTGTGGGGAGTTAGGAAAATAAGTTTCGGCAACACAGTCCAGTGTGTCAGTGTTATCCGGCAAAATATGATAGTCCCTTTTGTGGAAGAACACGGTATGACAGTGATACAATTTTAATTGGGAGTGTTTGTTTCATGTGACAGTGACACGTAATTTATATGTGATCTTGAATGTTTTGCTGTTTTAGATCTTATTAAGTTATAAGTAATTGGTTTTGAAACGTAAAGTAGTGTAAAGATTATGTATTGTGTTATTATTTGTTTATTTACCTAAGAATGGTGTTCTGTTGTGAAGTTTGCGCCGATAATGTGTTGGTTAGGTTACTTTAGTCGCACGTGTCGTTTAATGATAAGATTCAAGCTGTGTCTAAAGGTAAATGTGTGCCCGAATTACGAGAATTAATCCAAAAATATGATAATTCATGACTTCGGATATCTTGCAAGTGACGTGTTCTGTAATTATCACCCACCCACTTGGTTATGATATTTGAGGTGGCCGAATCTTTCTTCTGTTTGCATCGTTAGAAAATCGTTTTTTAAACCTTGAATAATGTGAGTGAGTGGTGAGTTCTTGTATGTAGAGCCGCGCTGTGATGTTGCGCGAATTAGTTTTTTTTGGTGTCAGTATGCGTGGCCTACCCTCTGTGGAGAACCACTGCACGCCACTGTCTTATAGCAGTATTATTATAATATTACTTCACAGTAGGAAAGTGATGGAGCTATACAGGGCTAATAGCTCCATCTCTTTCTCACGCTGAAGTAATATTGAAATAATACTGCTATAAGAGGTGATGGTTACCCCCCTGATCCCTAGTTCATCATCATACAGCGCGTACCTACCAATGGTTGGAGAGTACCTACATAAATGAATTGGTCAATTCTTGTGTATGAGTAAGTGTGATAGGTATATACACTTCGCGCGCTCTCTGTTGTACAGCGAGACGTCGAGCGGTGTGCGAGAGAGAGCGCACGAAACGTGGTTCGCGCTATCGCGACAATGTAGCCGCAGCAATAGGCTAAGGCTTTGTATTTTCCTTAACTTCCAGTACCTACACAAAAATATTGTAGGAATATACCCTGCAGATATTTTTTAGGTACCTACCTAGATACTTATCAATAGAAGTTTCTAATTCTCGCATGTTAGTCATGACTATGACATTCGTGTTCACGAGTGTAGTGGGCTGTAGGTATGCTTGATGTTTAAAATTACTAAGTCACTGATATTTTTGTAAAAAAAAAGGAAAGAACAACGTCAACTTAAAAACATATAATATAAACATACAGCCTACATAAAAGGCCACAACGAGTAGGTCTATGGAAAACAGAACATTTTGAGTTTCAGATACGAAAAAATCAATAATGAGCCAGATAAACTCACATAACGCCAGATCCCCTCTATTACTCTCGTCGAAGTGACGCATATGAAAGGTTCTGTCGGCGAATCGTTCGCCGTTGAAACGTTCTATCGGTGAAAAAATAAAAAGTGAATCGTTCTGTCGGTGAACCGTTCAACGGCGAAACGAATGTCGGAGAAATGTTTCAGAATGATGGGGCTGCCCCGATTCTACAGCGCATCAGGGATGTTCGCCGAGTCGCTACCCTGTTTCTATTCTGCAATTTCTAGCTCCAGCGGCATTCGCGCAGAGGTTCGATTATAAGTACCTACCTGAACCATTACTCACATATTGAGCAATCGAAGTCTAATGTGCTTTTATTTATTTTTTTGTTTTTAATTTTATTTTTTGATCTTACGTTCCTTTTTTATGTACACTATACATGGTATAGTGTCATTATCATCTCGATCAAGACGTTTACTGCAGGACATACGCATCCCGCAACCATTACAACAACGACCGGGCCTGCGCTGACCGCATTCATGCGATTCCCGCGACCTTCACCGAGTCGATGGTTTACCTTACGGTGTGGTACGTAGGTACCTGGCCATGCCAGGCATTTTCAATGACCAATATACCAACCAAGTTTATAATTTTCTTTGGTATTCAAAGTTCTGCCCTACTATTTACGTTCATTCTGCTGTAGGTAGGTACCTACTTAGATATTATGAAGAACATTACACTACATTTTCAAGCGTAGGCGGTTCTAATAATTACGATGGTCTTTAGCTACACTGAAGTATGTGCCTATGATCCAATCATAAATAATTAGATTGAAAACCTAATTATCGCGATTATTACGTAGGTACTCACTAACTGCCCCGGCAGAGCAGAAATTGTATTATTTTTAGGAATCATAGTCTGAATCTTAAAAATAGAACATTCCGTCCATTTTTTTGTTTCGAAAATTGAATCTAGATTTCAGAGATGACCTCATTGCATCCAAGTAGGTAGGCGCTTTGCGCAGTGCCCAGACGAGACGTCATACAAACAAAACAATATTTTAGGGAAACTTTACTTACCTAGCTTAGCCGTAAGCTCGAATAGATGAAACACCGCACTGATTTCTTAGTAATCTTCACTGCGTAGGTACTATCGAAGATTACATGTATGTATACGTAATACGTAGGTAAAGCAATGAAAGAACACGGATAAAGTGGGTGGGGCTGGCCGGTGTACGGGTGTACGGCCGAGTACACAAAACTTTTGCCTGAACAAATGACTGTCACTTTCTATTTATGAAAGTATGTAGAGTTGTAGACAGCAAAAATATTTCACTACTGTGCAAATTTATTATTTATCAAGCATAACATAAAGTTCCAATAGCATTTCTTTCCATTTCTAAACAATGAGTGACAATGAACCTACTTGGAACTATTTGACAAGAGAGGCGACTACAGATAAAAAATAACGATATTCATTACGGTCGTCGGTAATAGTTATAACCGTTATTGACTCGTTTTCTTTGCGTTTTAAAAATTTGTATTATTAAATAATGACCCAGTAAAAATACCTACTATGTATTTACCTCGACGCAAAACGATGGGTGTTAAGTTTACGCCTTGGTCTGTTTGAGTGTCAGTGTTACTGACATCCTAGCGGATGGACGTAGGAATCGTGAGATGGACCGATTAAAATCCGTTACTTTTTACTAGAAGGCTAGTTTTTGAAGTGAAACTTCTATGGCGGCCATGAGAATTGAGAGTGTTTCAAAGACGCGTCACGTTTAGGCACATTTCGTTACATGGGAGAGAAGAAAGATATAATTCTCTCTGTTTCTCAAACTAATCTCTCTTATTCTTTATTTTTTAAGAAGTTTCACTTGTATCAGGCGAACGGTGCTGCCCGCTCAATTTTTTATATTCGGTAAGTATGGTTCTTCTTCTTAATTATGTTGGATGAAAATCTGTTCTATCAGTTTGAGGATCATCAGCTTTCCGCATAGGTGTAAGGATTAGGACAATTACATAGTTGACAATTATTGTTTTATTTTTACTCATAAAGTAGGCACTTAAGAAGTCTTAACACGTTGGCGGGCAGTAACGACCACAGGCGTCTAGGTAGCTAAATATGATACGACAGTACGCCTGTCGTCGTCTGTGTTTTTGCTTGCATAAAATCAGTACGCTACACGACGACCGATTTTCCATACTATCATATAGAACGGCATGTTGTACTGTCACCGCAGGTGTAATTACAACACTATTTTCAAAAAATCGTTTTTTACTGGTTTTATGCAAGTAAAAACGCAGACGACAGGCATACTGTCGTATCACATTAAGCTACCAAGACGCCTGTGGGCATTACTGTCCGCCAACGTGTTAAGTGCCTCCTTTAACTTGATGTGCTGGCGACTGTACCTACCACTTGGTAGATACCGTCCAGAAATCCTCATGGATGTCCAGGAGGACATCCATGAGGATTTCTGGACGGTTTCAGGACGGAGGACCGTGGGGTGGGCAGGGGGGTCTGTCAGACTCTTACTGACTAAAACCATCCCGGTGTTCAATGCACACTTGCGTCGCTTGCCTTCCACCGACGCCCAGTGCACCTGCTGCGGGATGGGAGAGTACTTGTGATCTCCCTTTCCCTTTCTGCAGCTTCCTTCTGCGAGATAACTGTTTTCAAAATGATACCACCGCGTCCCAGGACGACTGTCAACCATTCAACGAACTACGATCAGCAGCGATAGGTCGTTTCCCACTTCTGAAACAGGCTACGGCCCCTCCCATGCGACACATTCTGCCAATGTATGCTGCGTCGTGTCACACACAAGTACCTACTTGCCGAAGCAACCGTGCCTTGAAAGCAGTTGCGTCACCCGAAACATCAGAGCCCTGCTTCCTCTCGAACCAATCGTCGAGCACTGGTCGGATCACCTCGATTAAATCCAGGTAACCCTGTAAGAGCCACTCTCGCCATTCCGCCACCACGACCCATGACGGAGCTTCATCCTACGCAGCGAGATCTGTCGCTGCACCAGTCTCTCACTCCGTGTCTTGGCCTCCTCGCGCTACAGATGTAGTGACGAGTGTCTTGGTATAACCATCTACAGGCGATGCTCGAGCCACCCAAATTGGGAAGCAGCGTTGACAATGCACCCGTCGCGCCCATCAGCTTTGGCACCAGCCGCTGAAATGGAGGTCGAATTACCATAGGCTGTGGAGCACCAATCCTTGGTACTTCATGGTTGACTCGAGAGCGATTCGAGCCCTTCCGACCACAATGTGTGATCCCGGTGGCGGCGCCCGTCGGGGCCCATGGAATGCGATGGCCTCCCGAATTGTTGAGGGCCACCTCCAGGCCCAGGCATCGTATGCGACTCACGACCTTTGAGAACGCAGCCGGCAACACCTGTGTGAACACCCCCAAGCCGAGAACAACGTGTCGTCCGCTTAGCATGTCAGGTTCACCCTCGGTAGGAGCTCGCCACTCAGCACCCAGTCGTTACCGATGTTCCACAGGAGAGGGCCAACAACCGAGCCCTGTGGAACACCGCACGACATCTCGCACTAGCCTCTACCATCGCGTCCCGTGTAGGCGATGCACCTTCCCGCTTGAGCCCCACAACGTGGCAGAGGTACCCGATGGTAACGTAACACCTCCCCAATGCAAGTCTAGGACAGGGTGTTGAATGCGTTAGAGATGTCCAAAGACACTGGCAGTAACACTCCACCCTGCGACACCGCTACCTTCGCCATAACTCTCACTTTCAATAAGGCGTCAATAGTAGTTCGGCCCGTTTCTGCAAATGGCTGACGATGCGGTCTGAGATTATCCACTCGAACAGCTTGCTTACCTCGTCTAGCGACACTATGGACCGATGAGCGGACGGTGAGTCCGCAGGGCGCCCAGCCTTCCTGAGCAGGACCTGTCGACCTGCTTTCCACTGAGTGAATTGAGCTCAATTTGACAAGCGTTCGCAGGAATATCTAAACGTTTTAGCAAGTCACTGTTTGCTCCCAGGTCATACTGCACTTACGCATGGACGTACCTGTCTGGACCACATAATGCTTAAAACAAAATTAGATGCTAACTGTTTCGTATTCGAGTCTTCAATTACAGATCACGAAACTGTTGCCATTAGTCTGGATCTGGACGCTCGCCCTGATTACTGCAATAAAACGGCCCACACAATCGACTTTGAATCTCTCGATGTCACTATACAGAATACTATCTTTAAGCCCATTCTTGAAACTAGTGATGCTAACACTGCAACCGACCTTCTTGTGACTTACCTTTCCACTGCAATAAATAATAACTCTAGTCTATTAAAAATTCCCAAAAGACAACGGGTTAGCAAACCGTGGACCACCAAAGGGTTGCTTCGTTGCATGAGAAACAGGGATAACCTACATAAAAAACTTAAACGAAATCCAGAAAATGAGACGCTTAAACTAACCTACAAACGTTATCGAAATTTTTGTAACTCTACAATTAAAAAAGCGAAACGAAACTATGACAAAAAAGAGATTGAAAATGCAAAAGGTAATAAAAAGCAGATATGGGATGCAATTAAAAATATTAGTGGCTCAAGCAAGCCTGTTAATCTTTCTTCCTGTCTCATTACATCCGTAGACAAACATAGGGCCATTAATAACGTTAATAATTTCTTTGCGAACGTGGGCAGTAAGCTTGCGGAGCGTACTACCAATTTAACGCAGAATATACCAAGGTCATATGACGTTTTATCTGATCCACCCCTCAATTCGTTTACCATGCTCCCCCCTGATGAAGAAGAAGTATTTTTTCTCATCAAAGATTTAAAGGAGAAGTGTGCGGCGGGAATTGACCAGATATCCGGCAAGATCTTAAAGAGGTACATAAACTTTCTGACCACTCCTATTACACACATTTGCAGACTGGCCTTGGCGACAGGTGTTTTCCCTAGAGCATTTAAAATGGCTCTTATTAAACCAATACACAAAGGGGGGGCAAGAGACTGTGTCGATAACTACCGCCCTATCTCCATCTTACCAACTCTGTCCAAGATCCTGGAACGGCTTATAAACAATCGACTAACAAATTACCTAGAATCAAACAATCTTCTTTCACCCAATCAATATGGTTTTCGTCGTAAAAAGTCCACCAATGACGCGGTACACGATCTCTTGCACTCAATCATTACCAACCTAGACCAAAGGAAAAAATGTTTGACAGTGTTCCTTGATCTGGCAAAAGCCTTCGACACAGTCTCTATCCCGCACCTACTCAAAAAATTGGAAGGGTTTGGTGTAAGAGGTATTCCTTTAAAATTAATGACGGACTACCTTACAGGACGAAAGCAAAGAGTTCGGATTGACAATTGGCTAAGCGATGAAGCATGTGTCGAATTCGGTGTGCCTCAGGGCAGCATTCTCGGACCAACGTTGTTCTTGGTGTATATCAACAGCCTCTGCCAACTGCAAGTCCACAAGGGCAAAATCATTACATTCGCTGATGACACTGCTCTCTTTTTTAGTGGACAAAGCTGGGAGGAGGTATTTGATACTGCCCAAAAGGGTTTTAATCGAGTTTGCAAATGGCTCCGATCGAATGTCCTGACGTTAAATGTTAATAAAACCAAATATGTAACTTTTTCCCATAGGTCAAATCAACTTCCCCCATTATATTTTAGCATTTACTCTCATGCTTGTGTTCCTGACAACACGTTGTGCTCCTGTCCCGCTCTCCAAAGAATCGAAGATATCAAATATCTTGGTATCATTATAGATCAGTTCTTGACCTTCAAGCCGCACATAAAAGTCCTTGTAACCCGGTTGCGTAAATTTATTTACATCTTCAAAACCCTTAGACACGTAGCGGACCGACGGGTTATTAAGATGGTTTACGATGCTTTATGCCAATCCTTAATAGACTACTGCATTACATCTTGGGGAGGTGCCGCCAAGACTTACCTCATTGAAGTTGAGAGAGCACAGCGTGCCATCCTCAAAGTTGGCGCCGGTCTCCCCTATCTATTCCCAACCGTAGACCTTTTTAAGAACTGGAATTTACTCACTGTCAGGCAAACCTACATACTGCGTACGGTGCTTAAACAACACTCCTTGTTGTAATACGATCCGAACCTTAATAGGAATAAGCGCCGTAAAGGCAGAGTATGCCAAACACAACCTTCCAGCTGTGCACACTCGCGTAATTTCTTCTTCTTCCTCGGACCATACCTTTATAATAAGCTAAATAACAAATTTAATATTTATCCTCTAATTAAATACAAATGTAAAATCAAAGTCACTACCTATTTAAAAACTCTAGACTATCAGGGAACCGAGAACTTGTTGATCCCTCTCAGATAGACTATCTTTATAAGAATTACGCATTCCCTCTGCTGCTTCCGCATACTACCTACCAAACTCGCACAAACACTCACTCAAGCAACCTCTCACATTCACTCTTACATCTCTCTCATACACTTCTCCGGTCACTCACACACACCCACTGGTATTTCCCCGAAACTTTTCTATTTTTTGTATCTGTTACTAAATTTTAAATTTTGTACTATTATTCTTAATTTATTTTTCACAAGTGGATACTTGCGAAAAATACATACACATTGCTTTATTATTATGTCATGTATGCAAAGAACAGGCTTCTAGCCGCGGGAGGGCCCTGGTGACCTGTAATACAGGTTTTTATAAACCTACCTCAGGCTCCAGTCTCTCACAAAGTTAGCTCCTCGTGCACTACTGTAAAATTTTAGGATTAAGTTCATAACTTGTGAAGAGAAAATAAACGGTTTTATTATTTATTATTTATTTATTTGAGCTGTCATTTCACTTGATGCTAGGGATTGATAGCTCACTTAGCTCAGTTTTATGGTAAGATTTTTAAAGAAGAGATCGGCTGTTCTTCACCCAGCGGAATGTGGGAAATGCACTTGCACAGTGCATTCAGAACTAAGATTTTCACGGTTTTTTTTGTATTAGTTTAATTTTTGAATAACAACAAAACAATTAGGATTTTGATATAACTATGATATCTGAAAAGTGCTTGTGTCGTAAGGAGGTAAATTATTTATTTATTACTAATAAGAGGAAGCTATATGTTAATTTAAAATAAATAAAATGCAATGTGAAACATACAAGTGTACATATCTTTAATAGTTAAAACTTAACTTGAAAAACATTTTCGAAGTCAAAGTTTTTTATTTGTTAAACATGTGTGTAAAAATTGATGAAAATAAAATAGGTACAGAGAGATCTTCATGTTCGTACATTATATCATATGAGTATACAAAATTACAATTAGGAAAGTAAATAATTATGTGACAGAAACTATCAATGCTAAATTGTATTCTTAAACAGTTTTATTTTTGAACATATAAATTGTAAAACAAAACATTTCTTATACCTACGTTATGTTTTAGGTACTTAAGATATATAGATATAAAATCCAAATTATATTTTGAATTAAAAAAAATCACAGATTCACAGCATTTAACTTACTAATTCTTTATTTATCCACATAACTTGCATTATCGTCAGTTATCATTAATATATTACTTATTGCCTTTTGAGTTAAGAGTTTGTTTAAATATTTTTTTTAATCATTTAAATCGGGCTTTTCTCTTGGTGGCTTTGGTCTTTTGTTATAAATTCTGGGTGCCATACCTAGAAAACTTTTTGTCTATAATGCTGTGTTGTGTGTATAGCAAACGTCGAAATGTCGCGATATCCCAATACGGCCACGTATTGGCGTATCGCGCCGTTTCGACTTCAGTGTTTCAAATAAATGTAGGTATGTTTTTAGATATCACGAACTTATACAGGATGGCGATTTGCATCCGTCAAGGAGTGACCCCCTTGACGGATGCAGGTGACTAAATCGCCACCCTGTATAGTGTATATCCATGCATGGTAGGGTGTGGAACTTAATCTTTTGGAAAAATGGCATGCAACTGTCAGTTGATTGTAGTTTGAAGACATACCAAACATTTTTCTTCTTTCATTTCGGCATTTCCTTTCTTTTATAATGAAGAAATGGCGAAATTAAAGTAGTTTTAACTACTCACAACAAAGTCAAATAAGAGAAACGAATGCCACACGGAGGGAAGGCTTTTTAAATATCTAGATTGAAAGTATTATAAATGGCCCTTAAAAGAAGGAATCTCGTTTCAGCGTCTTAAAACGAATCTGGTTTTTGTGTTTTTCTAAGGTTTTATAAAACTATCTTCATTAGCAACGTTTCCTACAATGATGTGGTGTTTGTTATTTCAACTCTCTAGATATTCATGAACTCTTTCATATCAATTTGTTGACAATGATTATCATGTTTTTTACCCGACTGCCCCAGAATGAGGGTAATGCTTTTCGAGAGTATGTATGTCTGTAGCCTAAACGGCGTGATGGATTTTAACATATGAGGTGTCCTTAGATTCGTCTTAATTGTGGGACAAAGGCTTAATATTTATATATTCCATCTGCAAATCCAAAAAAAATAATTGGTATCAAATAAAAGCTAGTAATGAGTAATTTTCAAATATATGAATATATAAATAAAACTAAAAAGCTTGAAATAAAACAAATTATTAAAAAAAAACAAAATAACCCGACTGCAAAAACATATCTGTAAAGGGAAAAACAAGCAACTTGCAGGCGGGACAAACGAATAACCTGAAATATAGTGTAACTTTTGATTGTCCCTGCCTGCGATAACAAAATTCTATAGATTATAATGCTTGTTTTTCCCTTTTAAGTTATGTGTTTTTACAGTCGGGTTTTTTGGTTTTTTTAAATAATTTGTTTATTACAACTTTTTTTCTATGCAATTATGAATACTTACAATACAGAATTCTAGACACAATGTGGGCTAAAATAATGTAAGTATCTACATTTAAATGTTTTTGATTAAAAAATGTGCAAAATTAGTCTTCCAAAATATCGCGGAAATCATTATAATAATTTACTCGTACTATCTTAGCTGGATTTGATAGAACTTTCTTACGTATTTCTGATCGTACACATTTTAACTCGTCATTATTACAATATTTACGGATCGATTTGGAAACGACTAAATAACTAGGAATACAATCATTTTCATTTAACATGTTTTTTAGGGTTTCTAATACAAACAGAGTATCTTGAAAATATAACTTACAGAACATTGCTTCGAAAGCGTCGGCAAAAATACAATATATGGCTGAACTGTATTGCTCGGTGTCTTCTTTTAAACACTTAACTATTATTGGACCCAATAAAGGAGCTATTTTTAAATGAATATCTTTCCAGGGGTTGTCTACCTCATTTGATCTCCATCTATTAGCAAAATCTGATTCTGTCCACTTTCTCGATCTAAGTGCGCTCAAAGATGCTTCGTGTTCATGGATTAAATTAACGTATTCACATATAAGTTTCCAACTGGTATACAGCACATAGTTTTCTGCCACTGGCAAATATTGTTCAATTTTAGTTTTTATTTCTATAAACAGTTTAGCAGGTATAGGTATTTTATTTAAAGTTACATATACTGTGAATGACCAAACCATATGTCTTAAAAAATTATTAATATTGTCTTTAACATAATATTTGTCGGACTGCATATTACCCCAACACTGAAAGGCTTCTTCCATAGCCGGACCTACTACCCTTCTGAATCTCTGAAGTTGATCTTCTTCACTTTTACCGAACAACACGTAACATGCAAATACCTCAATAAATTCACTTTCATACAAACAGAGTTTGTATCCTGCTCGCGACAGTAACTTATTGGCAACAAAGTCTTCATCGAGTGACTCGATTATTTTTGGTGCATATTGAATTAAATCTTTCACATACTTTTCGCAATTAATGCTATCAGGTAATGAAATTAAAAACTCGTAACTCTTCATAAAATATTCTGCTCGAATACTAATGGGAACCTTTTCAACTGTACCTAATCTTTTATATATTTCAGCACTTTCACCTGAATTCAACTCACTGATAAATATACGTATTAATTCCCATAGTTCCTTTTCAACGGTTGGATTTTTCACCTTGCACATTTGATCATATGTGTACTTGAAAAGAACGGACCGGATTGTAAGATTCGTAGTAGCCTTCCAAGTTTTCAAAAATACTGTTTTTAGAACATCAGATTTAAGTTTGAACAATGCAAGATGAAGTCCAAACTTTTGTAAGGACACTGATGCATCCAATAATTTCGGCAAATGCTCACGACTGTCGACTTCGCTCATATTGTACAAAATTGCATTTAGTGAAGGCACTGCATGTTGTAAATAATCTCCTTTAGCATACCACAAAACCGCATCTAAGGGAATCAGCGGCCTGGCTACGTGCAGATGTTTTGCAATATTTTTCCGTAAGTGTATTTCTGTCTGGTCAGTTTCCCCCCACGTTATCTTACAATTGGTGGGAGAATGTGTTTTTGCCAAATCTACTATTTGATTTTGTAAGAGAAGCATGAAAAGACCTTTAATGACGGCTTTTTGTCCAGTAGTTTTGTTCAGATGTAGTAAGTAGGCGTCGGTCCAGTGCTGGGCGAGTGAGTGCGGCCAGTAGACGCGCAGCTTGGCGAGCAGACGTCGCAGCGAGACAGCGTCGTTAGTTCGCAGCGTGTCTATTTCTTTGTCGTGGCGCGTCAGCAGCTGCGGCTTGTGCTTCAGCGCATTCAGGCACGTTTCCTCGCTCAGACACAGTGATAACGACTCCTCAAACATGTGCTTCCGCCACGATTTCTTAATGAAGTATAGACTGGACATGTTAGTATTCCACATGTTATCTTGATTTACCTTTATTAGTTCCTGGATTTTCTCGAGTACAAATGGGAACTTAGTGATATCTTTTTTCCAATCTCTCAACAAAGTAAGGGCATTCTGTAAGCGGAGTAAAGTATCATTAAAATCGGATTCATTTGCTATGTTTTTACTTTGAATTTTTGCCAATGTGGAATTGATAAGATAAGCAAACATTTTGTCGTTTTGTTCTGGACTTAGTTTAGTCTGAACCTTTTTGAAAGATTTAAACGTCATCTTTTCTTCTACGATTTCTGGTACCGGTTCATCCTGCAGAACTTTATATAGAGTTATGGATTGGAGACAAAGTTGTACATTGTTTTCTGATTCGGTGTACACTTCCATACTGTGAAACAACTGATTCAAAACGTTCCAAGTTTCTACGTCGATCTCGTGAGTAGATATTTGTGACAGCAGACTATTGATGAACTGAATCTTGAATCTGAACGGTTCATTTATATGTTTTTCATGGAAAAAATTAAGCAAAGTTTTAATATGCTGTGGGTTGTTTCGTGTGCAAGTTACCAAAACTGAGAGCATGGCACATCTTTCAGAGGGTGAGGTCTCCTTACGTATAAGCTTCTTTATTTCAGGCAATGCGACATCAAATGGGGCGTACTCATACCATTGATAAGGATTTACACATCGTTCGATAATCCGTCTTTTTTCTTCTGAAAATAGTAATGTCATCTCAGTTTTATCGATGAATGTTTTCTTTACGAATTCAAATCTCTCTTCTGGTGGCATGTTTTTAATGAAATGTCTTAATGTATTATGATCACATATACGGCTTCCCAATCTTCTTGCTTGCTTATAAAGAAAAGCTTTTATTTCTTTTTTACTTAAATATTTTGCTACTACGGACAGGTCGATTGTGTCAGCGTACTTATCAAAATTGTCTAAAACTCTTTGCCTACAATTTTTCATAAGAAACTCTGTTTTCTTTTTTCCTATTTCAGGGACATAATTAAATATTGTTTTGTCTTCCACTACGTTTAATACTTCAGTCGTATGGGATTTTAACAAACATAACATTTCCTCTTTCACCTGATACATGCTAGGAGTAACCAATGAATAATAAGCAAGAAAACGAGCAGACCTTCTGCACAAACGTGTAAAAAGAGATAGTGGTATCACGCGTTGGTTTTTTATAACATTTTCTATGAAAGGAATGGAACAATTTTGCAACCATTTGTAAGCACTGTCCGTTTCTTTAAAGTATTCATAAAAGCCTTCGACTCGACTTTCGTCTTTCAGATTCAGTCTAATGTGCAGCATGAGTTTGTTAAATGTTTTGGTGTTCATGCTAGGTAATAGTTGTGTGTGTAGGTACTCTGGGTTGATGATGTTTGCGTACTGCTGCTCCGTGATTAGCCACGTGGATTTCTTAATAGCTGTCGCCGCATACAGCATGTCCTTAGATTTCATTACTTCGATAATAAAGTCTACATTTCTGTTTTTACTGGCGATGTCTATTTTCAGAAGATTGTCTATGTCGCTGTCATCGCCACTAATGTTACTTAATTCATAATGTTTATCAGCAATCGCATCTTCGACAAGCTTGTTGTAGTGTTGGCGCTTTTTGCCGAGTGTGTCGCCTTCTAGCGTCACCGGCGGCATTGTGATGAGCTGGAAATTGAATATTAAATATAAGTTTATTAATTACTAATATAATATACAGGTTGAAAAACGCGCGCAATGGAGAGACAAGCTTCCTGAATTGATGACACCTTTTAAACTTAAACGAAATAATCCCTTAACTTCAAGATTTTGTAATATGACAATTTATTTTGATCCGTTTATCACGGATTATCAATTACAGTGAACAGAATTAGTGTCAATTAATTATATTATTTAAAAAAATACACTATTTACACCAATCAAAGTATAAACCAGCTGTTGCTCGCGACTTCAGTGTGAAAAGTAGCACATTTCCTCCAGGTCATGATCAACCCATGTGCCAAATTTCATCCATATCCGTTCAGCCGATTTGGCGTGAATCCGTAACAAACCACGAATTCACTTTTGCATTTATAATATTAGTTAGGAAGTTATAAGAATAATAACCCCACCGCCGCCGTATCTCTACGTTGATGTCGTGGTGGGGCTTGCGTGCTCCGAACTCTAGGTCTGTGCCGGTAGAGTTTACTTTGCCGGTACAGGTTTGCCGCGGACCCTATGCGACGGCTTGCTTTTATTGGCCGGCTGGAGTGAACACTGACCAGGAACAGAGCTCTCACCTCATTCTTGCCTTTATTCGCCGGCTTGAATAGAGATTCGCAAGAGCAAACGTGCTCAGAGGAACGAAGTATTTCAGTAAGTGCTGGTAGGGATTTTGACCATCATCCGGGTCTTGGCATTGTTCTGATAGCCGTGGAATACCTCTCCACTCCTCAAGCACCTCAGGAAGTGTTGCCGTGCAGGGTGTTAGCGGATTTCAGAATGTGGTAATAAGAAAGTCTTTTTTTAATATGTATATCTGTGGCGTTGTGTTTATTTATGTGCTCCCGACTAGGGCATGCAATTATCCGCTCATTTTAATATTCGGATAGTTGGATAACGTTACCCGGATGAATCCGGATAATTTGGATAGGAGTGATAAAAATAAAATTTAACCACAATATTATCAATCATTTATATTCAGTAATCAGTCTAACGAACCGTGGCAAAAATAAAATAATCAAACCTAAGTAGGCAACAAAACATGTCATAAAATTGCAAACATATGTAACATCATGTAACAATAATTTTTATAAATTATAAGTACTTACTATGAAATAATAAATGACTGTCGTCTTAATGAGATCAAATCTATAATTCTCTGTAAAATCTGTAACCTCTACCTAAGGGTCTAAAAATAGTATTTTAAGGTAACCAAATAGAGTAACCTTATTTTTTTACAAGTGGCTGACCTATCTTAAACTTACTTCTTAAATGAAAATAAAATACGGATGGTAAAAAATAAAATAAAGTTTTACCTATATCTAAGAACTAATTGAAACAATTAAATATTACTTTTTTCAGTCTTTGATAATAAGACCTAAGGAAACTCAAGCTATCTAATGTCAAGTCGTTTAGAGATGTCCTCAATTTATTGCACATGTAGGCCGTTGACGAAAACGCCCTTTCAGATTCCACGCTGGTTGGAGGAATGGTCATAAGAAAGTCATATATTTGACTAAGATGATGGCTTCTTGGACCTCCTCTATCGAAGAGTGCCATTTGTAATCGGCATAGAGTTTCTATGTCTTCTTTTTTCTTTTCATAAGAAAGTCATATATTTGACTAAGATGATGGCTTCTTGGACCTCCTCTATCGCAGAATGCCATTTGTACTCGGCATAGAGTTTCCTAGTCTTCATTTTGCTTTAGAATTACAGTGGATGATGATGGTGTGTTTGATAAGGATTTTTTGATCTCTTTGCTTAATTGTTCTTTAATTGACCAAGATTCTTGTCGATTATTATCATTTTTAAGTCGATCAGTGTTTTCACTATTCCATCTTTCAATCGAAAAACCCTTGTTATCGTGTCCGCGAGGCTACTCCAGCGAGTTTTAAAGTACAAAATGACTTGCAAGTTCTTGTTGTCATTGTCTAAGTGAGTGTTTAAAAGATCCGTGAACAATCACGGATCTTTTTTTTAGTTCATATGAACTATGTAACTGTGTACCGAATGTTTCAGAATAGTATTGCATTTTTGGCATTGAGCTAAGCGAAAATAATGCCATACAGACGCGGTGTCACTGTCAACACAGATGTGATTGTTTTTTTCAAAAACCAAATTATTTCGATTGGTCTTTGCCATTTTAACAATTGGCAAGGCCTTTGTTTGCTATGCAATGTTGTAGGGCTACCCGTAAAAAAAAACCTCAAGTTACTAATTTTTTATTAGGATCATTATTTTAATTGAAATGAATGAATGAAGCAGCCTAATAATATACCTAAACTAACTTTATGGTTGACCGTATACAGAAGTACTTAAAAGTAACTTAACCTTAAATTTTATATAATATTCTCCTGCATACAGAGAACTATGTTTATACATAGTTCTCTGTAATACTTTTATAATCAATCATTTATTATTTGCTAATCATACTGAGGACTGAAAATAAAATGTTTAAAATACCTTTTCTAGTTAAATGTTATATAATAAGACATACTGGGTTAGGTTATATGTGCTGTGTAACTTATATACAGCACGTCTGACCGATTTACATCGGTTAGACGTGCTGTATATAACTTCTGAACTTTACACATTAGTTATTAATACAAAAAGTGTTAAAAGTAGTTACTTACCGCCACACTACATAATCGAACACGTCCCTACAAATGTCACTCAGAGCCGCAACTAATGGCGGTCGAAGCGTCCACAACATGGCGGCGGGGTTCAGTTCAGAGTTGCCATTTGTGAAAAATACCCGAATAATTGTGCAAAAAAAATATATTCTGTTCAAATACGTAAAAAATAATAAACTTAAAATTATCCATTTTGTTCGTATTATCCGAATACTAAAGCAATTGATATCCGATTATTTTATATAGCGGATATCCGGATAATATGCCCTAGTCCCGACACATTACGTCGGTATTCACAATGACGGTAGTTAACCAAGTGACAGCATCGATGCACCGTATCTAACGACGACCATGATTTATACCATAGCATAGAGGTGATGACATAACGCCATGAAATTACGGTTGTCCTCCCTCTGTCATTTTCATGACTGCGGGCATTTTACGGGCGATACATGACAGCCCATCTTTCAAAGGAAACCCAAGATTGAGGATCACGTATCGAATTTTCGAAATCCTTTTCCGATTTCTCTGAGTCCATGCCCTCTGAGCACTGCATGTTGTAACTTGCATTAGGTTAATCGTCATTATCATATAGAAATAACAACATTTTGGAAAATTAACAGGAAAATACATATTATGTACCTTATGTAGGTACACTCGCCAGCAAATCAAGTTACCACAAAATGCCAAATTTTCTCATTCGATTTTGAACTTAATCGTAAACACTTTAAGGTTTAAAATAATTTGGAGAAAGTTTACAAGTTTGTGGTAACTTTGTGCTGGTGACTGGACCTACGCGCAAAAGGCTCGCTTGGACGTGGAGTTGCGGACACTAGTAGCTCTACCATGAGTTTACACAGCCAAAACTCGCTAGCGTCTCCGTAAATGATATATGTATAAGAAATATTGTACACCGCCCGTAACTTGATGTGCTGGCGACTGTACCTACACGTTCCGTAGATATAGGTATTTTGGCAAGTATAGTCGGACTTTTAATTAGCTGCAGTAAAATTACACTTCTAACTTTGAAAATGTTCTAAAGTTCGTTTTTAACCCCAGATTCGATTAATAATAATTATTTATTTCGACGTTTGTTTTTTCAATTTAGAGTTTGACATTTGCACATCTCAAATTACTATCTGGGATTCAAAACGACCTTTAGGCAATGATAATCAAAAGACCAGTATCGCTTGAAAACCTCGAAAAGAACGCGCCTCTTGTTCGGAACGGCCCATAACCTACCTCAATGACTAAGTTATTGACGAAATGACAATAAAGTGTAATTTCACTGCGGCTAATTAAAAGTTCTAGTGTAAGCGTTAAAAGTAGTGTCCGACCGAAACATGTTTTTTTGCCGAAACCGATAAAAGTTGAACGTAGAAACCTGTAATGTTATTACAGGTTTCTACGTTCAACTTTTATCGAATAGAAATTTCAACATTGTTAGAGTGACACTGGGTCAAAATTTAACTACCCTAAAAAGTGAAAAATTGAAAATATTACATTAACTGTAATACTGAGGCAGCGACTTGTTAATTGTAGATCGTATAAAATAAAACAAGTTTATTGATTATTATATTACATACACGCAACTAAGACGAATTCTAAAGTCGTTTAACCCTTTAGCTCGCAACTAACTTCCGCACTTATATCCTAAATAACCAAGATATCCGTCAATCTGTTTTCATAATTTGAAAATAAGCATTAAGAATTAACTATGACATGATGAATTCATAACAAAAACAAAATAAAATAAATTATTTAAGTACCATTATTCGGGGAACACAAGCGTCACTACACGAGCAAAGAGCACTGATTCAGTACTGGGCCGGCGGAGTTAGGCGAGCGACGCCATATTGCGAAAGTACGATGTTGTTAGTTTCGGCGCGGCCGAAAGGTTCGGCTGTTTTTTGGCTGAAACCGAAACTTCGGTCGGACACTAGTTAAAAGTAATATTTACTTTTTGATCAAAAGAAGATCCCGCTGTTAGTTCTGGAATCTTTTTCTTATTTATCTAATCAGCCCAATACCTAGTCATGATAAAACATAGATACTAAAGGCATCACCTGCCTAGCCTTTACAAAACTATATTGGGGTTGGCTACCAGCTAATGCAGCTGAATACCAGTGTTGACTCACACTTGGGCGTTTGATGTTCTAAAAATTGCTCTTGATTATTGCACATTCCATCAATTTGAAGGAGAGATGAACAACCTAGATGATCGGCCGCCGGGTGGCTAGTCGAGCATGCTAGCGATTGCTTTCGGTCGCGTGTATCAAGGCTCCTACATACTGGCGCGACTTGTCGAGCGACGCGTCGCGACACAAAGGCACCGCTTGTAGCGCTACACGCGGTGTCTTTGTGTCGCGTCGCGTCGCGCGACAAGTCGCGCCAGTATGTAGAAGCCTTAATCGTTTTAGGCACCGCGTGCGGTATCGCGATCTCAGGCGGCTCACGTACGTAACGTAATATTATAAACAATGTTGTTTTGCTTAGTGTAAATAAACAGTGATAGGACACGCAATATTGATTATGTACCTACATAAAAACTAATTGTGTAAGTAAGGACGATTTACTGAGTGAGGTATAGTGTTGTTGTTTTGTGTGTAGGTATTTAACGGACGAAAATGTTTAGAAAGAACAGTGAACTTTTAAATACGCCTATAATTGTTTTAAATACTGACATACCTACTTTATTTCATAATAACACTTAATTAATTATAGACAGTCCTAAGCCTGGAAAGTAAGAAAGAAAGTTCATTGTTTTTTTTACTGTTCCGTAATAAATTCATAAACGCGATGTTTTATTCCGCTCTGACAACACCGCGCTTGTTTTATTCGCGCCCGCCCGTTTGGTCGAAACAAGTACCTACGCATATAAAATGTATGTATGTACATGCTTAAAATAAAGCATATACAAAAGTATGCTTAAAATAAAAATCATATAGCATTAAGCAAGTGATTGTCATAAAGCAACTTTGAACACCACTATTCGGGATAAATATTTACGCATGCACAGTATTGATTTTACCGGCCGCAAATATAAGTTTGGAAGTAGCTGGGATAAAACAATTTTTAGGGAACTGAAATAATATTCAGTACTAACACTACAAAGAACAAAAATCACAGATAATTTAATTTATGTTATATGGATCAAATATTTGTATTATAAATTCTAACTCAGGCTGACAAGAACACACACATTATTTTATGCATTAACAATAGCAAACAAAAATTTAATATTTCCCCAATTTTTTTCTCAATTAAATGGTATCATTGTACAAAATGATTTACAGGCAATGTTAGAAAATGAAACCTACCAGTATTATTTGAAAAAAAAAAACCTATTATTTATTTGTCTGCGTCAAACGAAAACTTACAACACCACTATAACTATTTGATTCGAGAATTTGTTTTCTTTTGTAAGTAACTGACATTTTTAATAATTATTTTATCAAGCTATCTTCAATCGGAATAGGTAGCTTAATGTAGTAGTGAAACACATGCATCAGCTAATTAGCTGTCTGGTTCTTACCAAATCCTAAGTAGGTACCTATAATATTTATTAATGCGAACGTAAGTTTGTTTGTTTTTTATGCTTTCAAGCTAAAACGCTTGGCATGGATTTGGATGAAATTTCGTACACAGGTAGACCATGACCCAAGTAAGGACATGGCTACTTCGGATCCATACCATGGATCTAAAACGAAGTTGCGGGCAACAGGTAGTAATAATAATAAGATAATGAAGTGTTTGTTCCATGAAGTATAGCTGTTAGTATCCTAGTTTTAGGCCACACATCCCTGAACACATTTAGTGCTGAATATATTTTAAAAGTCCTTCCATTTTTGGCAAACGTTTGAAGATGTCAGAGACAGAATTATGTTTTAAATATGTTTAGTGCTAAACAAAATGAGTGATTTGTGGTGCAAGCGGGTCATAGTATAACTATGTATTTATAATTAAACAACACTGAAATTTATTGTATTTAACCCATTGTTTCATTAAAAGATAAATTGGTGACACCGAAGGCTAGACACCAACCCTTATTTAGTATAAATCTAAATAAGTTTCTATATTTGTCCCAACCTAGCAACCAACCAGAAAAAATATGTATTGTTATGATAACTTAGATACTACATACCTCATTGAATACTGCTTTTATAAAATTAAGAAAAATCTACGGTTCTATTATTCATTTGTTATGTTGAGTGGTTTCAAATATATCACAGCCATGCCAATTAGGAGAAATTCATGCCCAGAGACTTCAGATGACGTAAACGTACCTTAGCCACTTTAATTATTTTTACAAGTAATAGGTAATCATGTTACTCACCTCCGGTTTGATTTTGTGCTGCAGAAGACTGCCGTACTTGTTAAAAGTGGATAGATCCAAGGTTCCAACGCACTAATAAAGTTTTCATGAACTGGTGAAATTCAATGCGATAATATGACTCAGAAGAGGCAGGTATTTACAGGGGATTCTTTGTTACCGGCCCGCCACCAACCGTTTACAACACACACTTAAAACTGGTAAACTGATTTAGCAATTTTATAATCTACACCCTTTGTTATAAAGTTCCATTCCGATCGTCTTTGCTTCGAGTCCTTGACATTGACATTACTCACCCACATCAAATGACATGTGGGACAGAGTGGGACTACGTGAGCCGAGCACTGAGCAGCACAGATGATATAAAAATAACGATACACGTAACCGTTATAACGCGTTTTATATAACCGTTACTAATTCTAAACACAGGTATTTTACTATAAACGAGAAAAAATCTATAAATATATTATTGAGTTAGTTTAGGCAAAAAGAAGTCGGAAAATGTTAGTTTTAGTTCATAAAATAACAAAATAAATGTTAAAATTCAATTCAACGTTTTCAGTTTTTCTAATCTGTAAAACACCATGAAATAGTAGCCGCCATGTTATTACGTCATACGGCTGTGTAAACTAAAACGTGTCACCTGTTATCTGATAGTTGGATAATAGATCAGCGCATTTGTTTACATAGCCAAGTGACGTCATGACCACAGAGCAACATGGCATCCACTGCGTCCAGCGTTTTCGTCAAACTACGCGCGAAATTTGAAAATGTAAAATTTAAATGCGTTTTTATGGCACTTATCGATTGAATAAAAATTTTGTGCACAAAATTTTTATAGAATGTAGAATACACTATAGAATTTAATTAAGACACTTTTCAAAAATGGGTGTAAGACCCTATTATATCGATGTATGGGAGAACATGTTTTTCAACTACAATGTTAAGGTTGTTTTTGGGATAAATTCATCCCAACTTCCCAACTACAGAACCCTTCATTGTGCGTGGTCCGACACGCACTTGGCGGGTTATTTTTATATTTCTATGTCTGCCTTTGTCTATTTGATTGAAAAAAGTTCAATACTTACATTGAACTTTTTTCAATCAAATAGACAAAGGCTTGTGAAATCGGTGATTATGAATTATCTCTGAATTATCGTGTTTTATTTCTTCTAAAGCCTGCTGTTTCTCTCCCTAGGTGCAAAAAAACAAGATTTCAGTGTACAGCGAAAATATTAATATTTTTTTAATGTCAAAATTATTTTCGTTTTCGGCCGAAAATAAGACTACAGCCGAAGCTTCTTTTTCGTTTTCGATGAAAATCCATTTTCGGTCGGACAATAGAAATAACCTTCAAAACTCCTCGAATTGTGATTGAAACTGTATTAAACGAAGAGGTATGTCAGTTTTTGTTCATCGACAGCGCTATCGTCACCGGGCCAGTTAGGCTGATGATGCTGTTAACAGAGACGCAAACTTAGGGATTCCTGTGGTTACGGTCAATTGCCACCAGTGTGTGAACTTTCTTCCCTCGCCCACACAGTCCGATGGGTCGGCAATCCCACACCACTGGCGAGAGATTAAGCGCAAGAGGTCACGGCTTTACGTGGTCACCGAGGCACGTTTTACACCCATTGCCAAATATAAATTAACAAATTGAATACATGACAGCTTTCGAACGCGGTTGATTTTTTTTTCAATAAAAAAAAGAATTTCAAAGTAACACGGTACATTTTCAT
This sequence comes from Atethmia centrago, assembly GCA_905333075.3. Classification (NCBI taxonomy): domain Eukaryota; kingdom Metazoa; phylum Arthropoda; class Insecta; order Lepidoptera; family Noctuidae; genus Atethmia; species Atethmia centrago. The sequence goes on from HG995387.1 coordinate 12,248,470, forward strand.
GCATCAATGTGTTTGATACTCTGAGCCTTGATAACATACTGCTTGCCAAAAGGGCTTTTCTTTCTGCAGTTACCGAATCGTCTTCGAATTTATACAGAATGTATACAGTCCAGGTTCATATGTCCCCATTGCTCCCAGCCACGCTTCTTTAAAGGCGAACGGGGGCTACGGATACACTATGGCAAGATTTACAAACCTCATAGTGTAACTGTGCCCCCCAGCCACATCCCCAACATCAACAACTCCAGATCAAAGTTTGTGGAAAACGTTAGCAAAATTCAAAAATTCTACCCCAGTATTTAGAGAGTTCCCCGAGGTTGTCTCTGTCTTGTGACCCAGGAAAACTCACAAAGTGCCTGAGAGCAATTATTTACCTTCCCTTAAAGGATTTTGCATGTCCAAAAAAATTGGCAACCAAAAAAACATTGACAACCAAATTAACAATTCGACCCTTATTTTAGATCAAAAATGGTGCCGATTCCCTTGTTGTGAACAAGTGTGAGTTGTAGTTTAGTTTGTGAACAAGGGAATCGGCGCCAATGTCCCCCAGGGCCCTATTTCTCGAAACTATTAGTTTACTAGTATATTAGTTATTAGTTACTATAAAAAATTACAAGTCCTAATATTACCTGTTTCTCAAAAACAGGTACTGGACTAATAACTAATAGTAGCAGACTAATAAAAAAATTTAGGCTAGCTTGGTTGAATACACATATTAGGGGAGCCGGGGGGAATGGGAGTCAGTGGGCAATGACGGTCAATTCAAAATGAATTGAACCTAAAGCTTTACAGAATATGGCTATGTCGCATGGGGTTTAGCTCTGCACCCCTCCCGCACTGGCCAATACGCTGGCCCGCCAGTCACACTCGCATCACCGGGAGCGACACGCATGTCACAGAGGAGGAGTCGATGTAAAATTTCCGAAATTTCGATTGAAAACGTGAGTCGATCTATATTTGTTAATTTTGCGTATAAAATAATCTTAAAGTGTAGTACTGGAACTAATCGTATGTTTTTTTTTTTAAATGAGTACTACTTCCGCGGACATGGTGGTCCGCGCCCTTGTTTACTGGTTTTATTTATTTATAGGTTTTCTTATTTAAACATTAGTTACAGTGGTCCTACATTGGACGCATCACTTAAGCTATGACTAAACTTATAAAACTACGTGAGTCTATCTTTTTTTTATTATTTTTTTATTATATATACTTATGCATGCAGATTTGTTGTTAAGCTATATATATATATATATATATATATATATATATATATATATATATATATATATATATATATATATATATATATTTTATTACTCTATTTAATACACATGTATTACAATATTACTTAAGTGTTAGTTATTGTGTTACTAGGATTATTAATTATTATGTTACAATACTTATTATTTTGATATTTAGGTACGTTAATACACACGTTTACGGAGGAGTTTAGCTGCATGGCAATGTGAGTTGACAAGTCCGGACCGACGGCATCCGTTCACGGATATGACGTGCACATCGGCGCCGTTTAGTTCAACCATATTTTAGGGAACTTAACGACCAGATGTACAGCGACACCATCGGCCGGAAATTAACGTGAGTATGACACACTCACTCTGCCATGCAGTTTTACATTTTTACTATTTACTTTGAAATTATTCAGGGGGCTTATGTTGGTTTTTGTTCGGTTGATTTGGGTTTGGTCTGGGGTTTGAATGGGGACTTGATTGGGTGGATTTTAGGAGTTTTGGTGGTGTCTACTGACCAGGGACTTCGCTAACCGGAGCAATGCTTCCATGACGACTACGTCTCGATGCTGCATGGCCGTCTTCAAGTTGTAGTCGATGACGGTTTTAGTCGGCGCATCCATTGCTTTCTTAGCAAAGCGGCCTGTGGCGTCGTCGGCGTCGTCGGTGTAATAGACGCAACTGACTGTATGTCTCGACACCGCCACTACCGCATGGGAGACGCTGTCGTGGATTTGGAGCCTCCTGGACTTGGTGTTTATGATGATGACGCTGTCGTAGGTCAACCCCTGAGCCTCGTGTATGGTCAAAGTGCGCGACCCTTCGCCAGACCCATATCCCTGGCCCATAAGAGAAGTTTTCTCCTCTTGTGTATGAACCAGGAAAAGGGTGTTTTGGGCAGTGCTTGGTATTCGCGCTCCTGTGTAACCTTCCACCCTCAGGGAGTGGACCCGCGACAGCACGTACGCATTAGAGAAGGCATGTCAATACGTAAAGTTACCGAGGAAACTGGTATTCCTTTCAGCACGTTACAAAGAAGGATAAAGAAAGATGAATTCAATCCTCCAAAATTAGGAAGGCATGCCGTTTTTAATGAAGATCAAGAAAACCTAGAGAAATCTGGTACCGTTGCCGTCTCTGTGCTGGATGGGCCCATGAGGCATGTACAGGATGTGATGATCCAAGTCGCTATCGCTGTGATTTTTGCATTTAACTCGAATTAAATACTATTCTTTCTTATGATTCCATTGGGTTATCATTTCAAACTTTTAATTTTGTTAATTCTTATTTGTTTGTTAAAAGAGATAATAATTTTGTTACTTTCTTTGTTTTATAATTTTGACTCTTATTCCCCCATGGACTGACTTTCATTTCCCTTACATGTGGGTAATTGGAGTCAAAACTACTTTTTTGTTTTTTAATTATAAATAAGTTTATGGTAATGATAGCCAAAAAAGACTTATATATCTCGATACCTGATTAGTTTTTCAAGATAAGTAAATGTGAAAAAATTATAAGACTGATCATTAGTGATTACAATAACGAGTTTTCCTTAAGTGACTCCCAATTCCCCCAACTCCCCTACCCATGCCTCTTAACTTATTAAAAAAAAATACGGAAAAGTTCCTGCCACTTTTGGATTCGTTTGATTTTGTCGTTTGTACATTGGCGGTAAAAGCGGATTGTTTTTAAAGTAAATTATTTAATTAAATGCAATTTACCATGGATGCATCGAGCTAATGGTTTTGATTTATTAGAAGCAATAGACATTCTGTTTAGGGGTTTCTCGAACGTTTTATCGAATCAGGATAAGCGGAAAAAACATTGTATGTTTTTATGAGACCACGATGCAACTGAAACTTTTGTCGTCGGATATTTCGCACTATTCTTGGTTTTTCCCTCGTTGACCGGTTTATTTGACTCACTAGCTGTATCGTTGCCCATCACGATCAAGTGAACAACAACATTTACATCAATACACTGATTAAAACACACAAATACCGCGGAGCACTTGCACGAATGAGTGAGAATATAATACTACACGGTTAGGTGATGCGAGCCATGGGCGCCGCCATATTGGCCTTAGCTGCTCTGCCGAGCGTTTTTCACTTTACCCCTGCTCCGCGGCTGGCTGTAATGCGACATGTATGCATGGACGAAAAAAAATGAAGCGATGGAATAAAAGTTTGACTTTAATAAGATGGAGGAAATTACAAAACTTTGTCATTCTCTTGGGGTAATTTCTGCCGCCGCGCCGAGGATTATACCTACGTACGAGATGCCTATTCGCCGAATATTAAAAAAGCCACAATGGTAAGTGAACTTAGAATAATTCAGTACTTATACCTACAATATAAATACATATCTCAAACTATTATACTTTAATGAAAAAGGTATAAAGAATAATATTTTATTCTTTATACCTTTTTCATTAAAGTGGAATGTGGATTCGAATATATAGATCCTAGTGTTCCTCACAGTCGGAAGTATTCGAATACTTCCGACAGTGGCGCCGATTCCCTTGTTCACAAACTAATCTAAATTTAAGATCAGTGCATCTTTTTCTTTCTATTACATTAAGAAAAGGACAGAAGATAAATTTTAGTTTAGTCCTGTCAAATTAATCAGCGCTTTACGTAAATTGACGTAATTTTAGTAGGCAAGTTTTTAATCACGTCTAAACTTGTATGGAGTAGTGACAGGCGCTGATTAATTTGACAGGACTAAACTAAAATTTATCTTCTGTCCTTTTCTTAATGAAATAGAAAGAAAAAGATGCACTGAACTTAAATTTAGTTTAGTTTGTGAACAAGGGAATCGGCACCAATATCTGTATCTCCTTCGATACAATAATAATTCGCCGTCGTCGAGTCTTTTTTAACCAGAAACACTTACGAAATACAATCTGACCACATGTTATAAAATGTGTTTGGTCTAATAATTTTGGCTAATCTTTTTTAAAAGCCTTCTGAGACTAATAGCTTTATCAGTGTAATTTACAAGAGTATTTAAGGGGACTACAGGACCTAAATGCAATTTTTTTAAGTTTTATAATGTCTAAAAGTATATGATCCCCTGCAGTAAACAAAATCAGAAAAATATATGATATTCTTCAGGATATATGCTAGCTAGATAGTGTGGTGAAAACATAATACAACTAATTTGATACGATAGAAAAAAATCACGAAGATACCTCTAAAAATTTCTTTTAACGATTAAAAACCATACTAATATACATGCAATCATTCTGTTTTTTTGTCAGATTATTCTACAAGCAACATATTAGCATAATAGTGTTTTATTTTTTTTATACAATCTATAGCTTTTTTGTAAATCGATAATTGCTTCATATTTTGCAATAAATTACCAGCGTTGTGTCATCGCGCTTCTCTTTCTTTTCTATGCAGTTCGACAGTGACCGCGCTTTAGGTGTTGTCGGCCTCTTAAGTACGGGGCCTCCGTACCGGGGCCTGCGTTGACGCACATAGTGCACATAGCGCAGGCCGCGCAAGAGGGACGGCGGCATTCATCCCATTGCCGTTGGGTGCACCTACAGGCGTACGGCAGCCAAAATATGATGCAAATTGTACAGCGAAACTCTAACAAACAAGTTTCAGCTTCCACAGCTTGGCTTTGGATCCAAACAGGGCTGCGAGGCTGCCGTACATGCCGTTTCCAGTTTTTTTTTAATGCCAATAAAGGTGAGGTCATCCTCGACGTCAAGAACTCCTTCAACTCTGTTAACAGGGACACTTTGTTGGCTGAACTAAAAAAGGAGTTACCACAAATAACAATGCCCAGCTATGGCCCACCTCGGACACATTTTGAAAGATAATCAAAAAATATAAGTTTTTTAAATAGGAATTATCCATTTAAGTACTATCTCTAAATAAGACGCCGTGATCTTAACAAATAAATAAGTAATTTACCTAATATCAATGACAGTTTCACTTACAGGCGAAGTTTAGGGTTGCCATTAGATGTTCAATTTAATTTCTATTCAAACATTTAATAAATCTAATAGATTATGAATTAATTAATAATTATAAAATCAACCTGTGTGCTCAGTGGCGTACAATCGAAGGGAGAGGCTGATATCCAGCAGTGTAGTAATAGTCGTATAGGTTGATGATAAACCAGTGTAGGTACACTTCAGTCCTATTTCATCTACACTTTCATCTTGTTTAGCTTGGACCTCGTTGAGAAAATATATATAAAATAATTATATTATTTTTTTTTTTCTATAGAATAGAATAGAATAGAATACTCTTTATTATGTACACCATAAAAATTACAGATACAAATGTTGAAATTTTACAAGGGGTGACACAATGGGCGGTCTTATCGCTAAAAGCGATCTTTTACAGACAACCTTTGGATGGATTAAAGGGGGAGGAGAGACAATACTGCAGGTAGTCAGTGGTGTACCAGTTACATATACAATAAATACATAAATATATATATATATATATATATATATATATATATATATATATATATATATATATGCCATAAACATGAAACAAAATCAAGAACTATATAACTATAAGTAATGATGATATTTAGGGAGAGAGAAAGTGTTTTTTTACCTGAATTTTAAAAGTGGACAAAGTTTGTGCACGCCTTATCGACACACAAGATATCGATCTTTCTATATACTTTCTATCCATTGGAAAAAAATGAAAAATCTTACACCATAATTATGTACTATGTTATGCTACCTATTTCATTATTTGTCATTGTTTACTGTGTAATTAAATAATAATTAATTGCATTTTCAGGTGTATATCTCAAGCAATGATTTTGTTTGTCATTCATGTTGGACTGCAGCATGGAATGATCATATAAGGGAAAATATTTCTAGACAAATTGCTCCACGTTAGGTAAGGTTTCAAATAAATAATTCTTATATTTCAGTTTATGGTGTGAAATATTTAGATTTATAATATAATTCATTGGTCCAGTCTATAGTGCTCTTACTGGACAATCATTGTTATTAAAAAAGTACTACTATTATTAAAAGTAGGTACACATTTTAAGCTGGCTGGTGGCTGTACCTAAAGGACAAGATATTATAATACTTTTATTACTTTGTTACAGTTGCTGATCTCGTCTCGCATCTGCCACCCTTGTTGGCAGAGAAGTGATAGAGCAATTACACGTTTACATCAGTTTCTTTCTATCAGTTCTAGTAACCGATCAGTGGATTTAGATGAAGAGACTGTAGACCTTGACAGTACAGAAACAAATGAGTCTACACAAAATACACCTCAAGTGCAAGGGATATAATCCACAATATTTTGCCCAGTTACGTAAGAGCACCTGATACCCAGTGCTGCTGCTTTTCCCAAAATCCCAAAATCTTTTGAGCTATCCATAAGTATAACTTTACTTATTTTTACTGTATGAAATGGAACCCATAAGCTGTTTAAACTTAAGTGACTATTATTCAAAAGGTTAAAAGGCTGAGTAAATAACTTTGAATATAATAATTACTTGTGTTAAAAATTATTTACATACCATTAAAAAGTGATTGTAAGTGTATAGAATAAGTCTGTGCTAAAGAAAATAAATATTATAAAAAAATTAAAACTGTTTTATTTCCAAATGGCGACTTATTTTCTTAACTGATAAGTACTAGAAGGTGTTTATAACAACTTAAACTTTAATCTCATACACTATTTATCAGTGTTCACTGTAGGCCACGGTTGTTCTAATATGTGGGCATTGTGCTTTATGGCATAAGGCAGTGCTACAGGTACCCATCAAAATGATTAAATAAAGACAACGTTTTGGAATCTGCAGTCGGATGCCAACAAGATGATCATCTCGGGCCAGTCATTTTCAGTTTGGCTATCCATCCCTTAATACAACAACTAAATTCAAATTTAATGTGTGGTATTTAGGTGATGGAACACTAGGAGGTGACGTAGACACCGTTCTAAAAGATCTGCAGTTCCAATCCATAGGCCTTGACCTCAACAACTGCAAATGCGAAATTTACCTTTGTGGCAATAAGGATGGACAATCGACTATCCAAAAAATCAATTCAATAGCCCCAGATAAAGTTTTGGAAAAAGTTCACTACACCTCCTAGGTTTCCCAATTTTAGAAGACAGTTTTTCAGCATTCGTCAAGGAAAAAATTAAACATTTTAACAATATTTCGGATAGACTTTCTAAAATTTACACTAGGCATTCACTCTTATCATATATGCTTTTACGGTCCAAATTTTATGTATTTTCTCCGCTATTCCTCTTTATGGAAGCACACCTTTTAGACAAAATCGGTCATATACGACATACGCTAACATCAATATTATTTTAAATGTGGTTTTGGACGATCGCGCGTGGCTGCAAGCCACACATCCATTCGTTTTGGTGGGCTCGGCGTCCGCAAAATTTCTAAGTGTAAGCCTGTCGGCGTTCCTGTCCTCGGTCCACAGCACCCAAAAGTTAATCACAAGAATCTTAGCCCCTTCTCAGGTGGACTTTGAAGTGCCGTGTTTGACCGATCCGGTGAACGCCTAGAAAGTGGCTTGCCCGGAACCAGAGAACCCATCTTCCCAAAGACAGTGGGATAAGCCGCTTTGCAGGTTGGTACGGAATAAACTCATTAATACGTCCACCAATACTGCTGAGCGTGCCCGCTTGCTGGCTGTGGGTGAATGGAACTCGGGCCTCTGGCTTCAGGCGCTACAGTCACCCAACATAGGCATCATGCTGGGTGACAAAACATTCCGGCTCACAACATGTTTGCGTCTGGGCTCCACATCGCTATCAATGCGGTGTCGACTGCCTCGGACATCGTGGCCTATCGTGCAGCAAGACCGCTGGTCGGATGGCACGGCACGCCAGCATAAACGACTTCATCCGTCGGGCTCTTGTCACCACCGGGGTGCCAGCTGTTTTAGAACTCAATGGCTTGGTACGTGACAATAGGAAGAGGCCAGACGGAATGCCCATAATGCCGTGGAAAATGGCTAGGCCTTGGTGTGTGATGCAACCTGTGTCGACACCCTCGCACTTCCCATCTTACTAGCACGGCGGGCTGTGCTGGGGTGGCTGCTGCAGGAGCAGAAAACTTCAAACGGCGCAAATATACCTTGGAGCTATATGTTTGAGCCGTTTGGGTAGAAACACTAGGGCCTTGGGGTCCGAGTGCTCATCGAGTATTTCGGGACATCGTCAAACAATTGCCAGCATTGCCATCCAACGTGGCAATGCTGCCAGCCTTTTGGAAACTTTTCCCATTGACATTGGTTCGGACGAACTTTTTGATGCCCAATGAGCTCTTCCCCCTTTTTAGGATTTCGTAGTAAACAAGGAACCCTTAGTTTCGCCATGTCCATCTGTCTGTCTGTCTGTCTGTCTGTCAGTCCCCGCTGTAGCTCAGCGACGCTTAGTACTAGAAAGCTGTAATTTGGCATAGGTATACTCGTACATATTAATGACGCCGACAAAGTGCTAGAATATTGGTTTTTTTAGGGTACCTCCCTTGCACGTAATGTGGGGATAATATTTTATTTCGTGTCGATCCCATGATGTCGGGTATCGTTGGAAAGACCTTTCAAAAAAAAAAAATGCACTTAGCCGGTTTTTTATTATTTGATTATATACCTCCACATACAAGGTGTCGTTTTGCATCCTCATCAAATTTCAGGAGGCTGCTATGAAAGACATATATAATCAAATAAAATTACGATACCTGCTCAATAATTAATACATACTTGTTTTTTTAGATATTAAGTTTGACAGTATTTTAGAATACACCACTTTAACAGAACAGAATAGCTTTTGTATTTTAATTAAGGTTTTTAAACCGAGTCAATAAAATTAAAAAATATTTTGATTAATTATATTTTGAAAATTTCTGTAAATTCGAGAGAATATACTTTTAAAGAAAATTTTGACATCAAAGCTCCGCGATTTTAATGATTAATTTATTAATTTGTTATTCGTTACGAGTGGTGCATAAAGACACAACGTACAATTTATGAAAATATTTTCAGTCATATAGCATTAGTAACTACGAGGGCATTGAAATATATACAAACATGCAGGTCCATCATATATCTCTCCTTTAGTGAATCACCACAGTCGGGTAAATAAATATTTTTATAATAAAAAGAACTAAAGTTCAATTTTCCTTGGCTTTCTGTTCTTTTATAGTAGTATCGAATAATGGCCCGGTTCAGTATTTAATTTTTAAATACACTTTTCTTTTCAACATTCCGGAAACAAATGAGTAACTTTTGTCCGTCCTTAGCATTCGTATTTGTACTGGCGAAGAATCATACAAGTTCATGCAAGATTGCAAGCACAGCACAAGTCGTATTTCGTGCCTTTGTACGTCTGAACAAGCGTTGTGGGCGGCCCAGGCGGCGCTTTGCAAGTCTCGTTACGTGTTGTACTGAATATCGAATAATTATGCAAGCTTTTACAAGTAACAGTCGCTGACCTTCTTAAAATACAGTACTCAACAAAAAAACAAGGGAGGTTAAAAGGAAATGAATTCTAAATAAAAAGGCTATCTGATTCTACCTGATATTCAAACTGATTTTTTTTTCAAGCCTTTATTCACTCATCTTTTTTCGTTCAGTCTACTCGTATGTCTCTGTGGAATACTCTCCCCCTGTAAATCAGGATGGCAACCAACGGATTATCCTTTAAAGAGTTCGCGAGCACATTCGTAAGAAGCTGGCAGTATCATCACAACGCCAATGTTTTCCCATTGTTTGTCTTATTCGTTTTAGTATATTCTTGTATTTGTGTCTATTTATTTGATACAAATTATATGTAAATAGGTATATATATGTCGGAGGAAGTAAACGGAGAGTTGATTGTTGGTTGCATACGATTAATTGATAAGGTTGATTGATAATCAAAAATAACTTGTTAAGTCCTAATTTAATTTGATTTGATTTATTACATTTTAATATTGTGTAAATCTAACAAATGTATTTAAAAGTCACTGCATTGTATAATGGTGCCGATTCTCTTGTCACAAATTTCTCTGAACTAAACCAAAAATCACCAAAATTTCGTTTATTCCTATCAAACGACGTTTTTCATTCTGAAATTCACTAAAGTGACGTAGATTAACTATACTATAGTTTGACAGCACTAATGTCATTTTAGTTACTTAATTTAGTGAAAATGGCAATTTTGCTATTCTGAATTTGACGTTTTTCATCTAAAATTTAATTTTCAAACTAAATCAGGCTATTTTTAATCGCGATTAAAAAGGTGTGGAATAAAATTAGTTGTCATGAACTAAAATTTACAAAGCATATTTCTCGTAGATTTCTTGAAAGTTTGGATGCTTGTGGGTTTGGAAAATCTTAGATCAGTAAGGACGCGTATGTAATTACAGCTGTTGTCCATGCGGCAAAGAAATAACAAAATGTTGGGGGTTGGTGCCCCTTGCCCCTGGCACCACTCCCATGAAAAGGTAACGCACCGTTCTTGAGAAAAACACATTATTGTAACCTAACCTCAAAACTCTTAGTCGCTTGAAAAGCCGTAGTATGAGCCCAGCTTCGCGGGGGAGGGTTCACCTTGCTTTGGAGTTGCATCAGGGAGGCACGCCAGTACCACCGGATGCGACCTACCTCTGTCGTATGGTCGAGGCCTATCTGACGGACGGGGCTGTCATCTACCCCAGTATCATATTTAGCGATCTCCTGACTTTGAGTATATGAAAGTTAAAACTCTCTATATGAAAGTTAAATCTCCTAAAACGCGGCTTCCTCTCTCCTACCCTCTTGCTGTGCCCTACAGGGTCCATAATGATCTCAATTATATAGTTACTACCTAAGTACACATTATGGTAAAGCAATAAAGATATTGAGTATTGAGTATTTAACCAGGGAGTGTGGAACTGGCAAGAGATGTTGTGCGGTGTCTCAGGGATCGGCCCTGGGGCCGCATCTGTGGGACATCGGATACGACTGGGTGCTGCGCGCTGACTTTTCTAGTGGTGTGCTACGTGCTGACGACACGTTGGTCCTGGCGCAAGGGAGGTCGCACTAGGCGGTAGCCGAAGTAGCGGCACGCGGGGTTGCGACAATCGTCGAAAGGATTCGGCAATTGGGACTCGGGTGGCCCTGCACAAGTCCGAGGCCATGTGTTTTCATGGTCCACGGAAAGCGCCACAGTCGGGGTCCCAAATAACGGTAAGAGGGGTGCACATCGGCGTCGAGTCGACGATGAAGTACCTGGGACTCGTCCTGGACAGCCGATGGAACTTCCTGGAGCATTTCCGACGTTTGGCTCCCAAACTGGTGCGGGCCGGAGCTGCCTTGAAGCGGCTCCTGCCCAATATCGGTGGTCCAATCGCCTCCTGGAGGAGGCTCTACGCGGGGGTCGTGCGGTACATGGCCCTTTACGGGGCACCTGTGTGGCCACGTTCCCTGGCACTTCGGCCAGCCCGCTGGTTGAGTACGGCCGAAAGGCCGTCCGGCTGGTCCGGGGATACCACAAGGTCTGCGGTGAGGCAGCGAGCCTCCTTGCCGGATTGCCGCCATGCGATCTGGAGGCAAAAGTCCTCGCGCAGATATGGGAGTGGTGCGAGGAGGCGATAATTCCCCTCTTTGAGGAGTAGCTAGAGAGGCGCCACGGCGTCCTCACCTTCCGCCTGACGCAGGTCCTCACCAGTCACGGCAGCTTCGGGAGGTTCCTGTGTCGGATAAGGCGGGAGGAAACGCCCGGGTGTCACCACTGTGTGGATCGCCCGGAGGACACGGTGGAGCATACGGTGGAGGTCTGCCCGGCTTGGGCAGAGCACCGCCGTGTCCTCGTGGAGGCGATCGGCGGCGGAGATCTCTCGCGTCCGGCCCTGGTCCAGGCCATGGTACGGAGCGAGAGGGCATGGGCAGCCGTCACCTCCTTCTGCAAAGCAGTAATGCTCGCGAAGGAGGAGGCGGGACGGTTGAGGGAAAGGCAAATTTCGCGCCCTCTCGCCCCTAGCCGCCGCAGGAGACGCCCCGGGCATCGGGATTCCCGGGCGGATTTCCGGCCACCGTAAGTGCTCCGCCCAGAGCGGGAGAAGTTATTTAATAATTTCCCACCCAGAAAAAAAGGGTTTACCTTGTTTTTTTCGTTTCTTTGTTATAATTTTTATTATTGGTAATTGAATATTTGACAATTTTGTATGTAACTCCTATCTATTTCTATATGAATTAATTATGTAATCAATCAATTTAATTTAGTTTATTTATTTTGTCAATGTTTATGAATGTTGTTATATGTATATATTTTTTATTCTAATATTTGCACCCCATGACTATATGGTAAACATGTTAGCACAACTCCATGCACTTATAACACCTTGCATGCATTTATTTTATAATTGAATGTTCACACATGTTTTAGCAATTGGACAAGGGTTGTCGGGGCGGGTGCGACGTAAAACGCAAGCTGGGAGAGAGAGAAGTTATATTGAGGATTGCGAGCTGGAATGTAGGTACGATGACTGGAAGAGGAAGGGAAGTAGCAGACGTTTTAAAAAGGCGACGATTGAACATAGCGTGTCTGCAAGAGACGAAGTGGAAGGGTGCGGAGGCTAAAGAGATAGGAGAAGGATATAAGTTTTATTACTGTGAAAGCGATGGCAAGCGAAATGGTGTGGGTATAGTTTTGGATAATCACTTGAAGGAATGTGTGGTGGATGTGAAAAGAGTAAGTGATAGAGTGATAGCTGTTAAAGTGATTGTGGAGAGTCTGGTGGTTAATATAGTTATTGTGTGTGCACCCCAGTCAGGGTGTGAGGATACTGTAAAAGAGAAGTTTTGGAAAAGTGGTCACCACGTGGCACAAATTGACTACTGGCTGATAAGACGGAACAGCCTTAATAGAGTCAAAGACTGTAAAGTGCTCCCAGGTGAAGATTTAGTTTCGCAGCATAGACTCCTAATAATGGAAGTAAAAGTCAGTGTCTCGTCCAGTAGGAACAAGAAACGGCCCCGACCCAAAACCAGATGGCGTATGATAGAAGATGTTTAAGAATCAAGTGGTAGATAAAATGATTGAAATGAAGGATTTGAAAAGAAACTATGTGAATAAATGTTCGAAAGAGATGGCGGATTGTATAAGGAGAGTAGCAAAAGATGAAATGAAATGATGAAATGATTTTATTTTCTGTAAGTAGGTTTATACAAACACTTTTACACGTCAATCATACTTAGAAAAAAAAACTAGATGAGCTCGGCGTTTCCTATCTGACTACTCTGAGAAGAAAGGCCGAAACAAACTCAGAGGTCACAGTCTCTTTTAAAGTCCAGACATAATCTTGGTCAGATCATGTGAAGACCATGTAGATTGGTGTCTGAAATGGTCTTTTGAGGAAAAAACCACACAGATTGAGTGGACCTATCCAGTCAGTGCACGCATTTGTCAGTAATCGTGCAGCTCAACTCAGAACTTAAGGAGCTCAACGATTCGACGAACAATACCAAAGAAAGGACATTTGAGTAGGCCGCATAAATGACTCAAACTGCCAGACTAAGATGAAAACTAAATGAGAGAAATAATAAAAACAATAATCCACATAGTCTTCACATTCACAATAATTTAAAAAAAGAATATAATACTTCAAAAGTAAATATTAATGTCATAGTGTATAAGTATAACAAAATCATCAATGTCACACTTAGTATAAAAATAGATTTAGTATAAAATTAGTTTGTTGCCTGGGGGTACATTGGAGTAGCTTAATTAATACCAAGCCTTTTTGTCGTCCAAGTAATCTTTAACTTTATAGAAACCTTTTTGACAGAGTTTCTGTTTAATAAATGATTTAAATTTATTGAGGCTCAGTTCTTTGACATGGCTTGGGAGTTTGTTGTAAAAACGTATACTTTGGCACTTAAATGAATTACTAATTTTTTGGAGCCTAGTCTTGGGCACAATAAGTAAGTCTTTTTCAAGTATTTATGCTATGAATGTCGCTGTGTCTAGAATATAGGTTAATATTCTTTTTGGCTAATATTCTTGTTAGGCCGCATAAATGACTCAAACTGCCAGACTAAGATGAAAACTAAATGAGAGAAATAATAAAAACAATAATCCACATAGTCTTCACATTCACAATAATTTAAAAAAAGAATATAATACTTCAAAAAGTAAATATTAATGTCATAGTGTATAAGTATAACAAAATCATCAATGTCACACTTAGTATAAAAATAGATTTAGTATAAAATTAGTTTGTTGCCTGGGGGTACATTGGAGTAGCTTAATTAATCCCAAGCCTTTTTGTCGTCCAAGTAATCTTTAACTTTATAGAAACCTTTTTGACAGAGTTTCTGTTTAATAAATGATTTAAATTTATTGAGGCTCAGTTCTTTGACATGGCTTGGGAGTTTGTTGTAAAAACGTGTACTTTGGCACTTAAATGAATTACTAATTTTTTGGAGCCTAGTCTTGGGCACAATAAGTAAGTCTTTGTTTCTAGTATTTATGCTATGAATGTCGCTGTGTCTAGAATATAGGTTAATATTCTTTTTGACATAAATCAGCTTCTCATATACATATTGAGATGCGACTGTCATTATGTTTATATCCTTAAATGTATCCCTCAGTGAATGCCTACAACTTAGGTTATAAATTGCTCGAATGGCTCGTTTCTGCAGCACAAATATAGCCTGAATGTCGGCTGCATTTCCCCACAGCAAAATGCCGTACGACATTACACTATGGAAATAACTAAAATATACTAATCGAGCTGTTTCTACATCAGTCAAATGACGGATTTTATACACCGCGTAGGCTGCAGAGCTTAGCCGCTTCGACAATTTGGTTATATGTGGGCCCCACTGTAGCTTTGAGTCCAAAGTCCACAAGATCCAACTCCGCCCCATTTACTAGTACATTGGTTTTTACCTGCTTAACGTTAGGTGTCAGAAATCTAATACATTTGGTCTTTTTCTCGTTTAAAAGTAAATTATTAACACTAAACAATGTACTATTTTAGAGAGAGCATTATTTACATCGTCAGTAACTGTCTGTTGTCGTTTAAGCTTAAATAAAAGTGATGTGTCATCTGCAAATAACACTATTTCATGACTGTTCTTTATAAGGCAAGGTAGGTCATTAATATATACGAGAAATAAAAAAGGGCCAAGAATTGAGCCCTGCGGAACTCCCATAGTGACAATAGAACCCGGCGATCGCTTACCGTTAACGTCCACTCTTTGGATCCTATTATCCAAATAAGAAATAAGAAGATCCAAGGCAGTGTTTCTAACACCATAGTGATGCAATTTCCTGACCAATGTATCATGAGAAACACAATCGAAAGCCTTAGATAAGTCACAAAAAATACCTAGGGCATCATGTGACTTTTCCCAAGCCTCAAAAATATGTGCAAGAAGTTCCACACCAGCGTCGGTAGTCGATCGACCCTTTGTGAAACCGAATTGTTTACTGTTTAATAATTTATGTTTATTAAAATGTCTTTGCAATTGATCTAGCATCAATTTTTCAAATATTTTACTAAAGGTGGGAAGCACAGAAATTGGTCTAAAGTTTGTGGGGTCTGATGTGCTGCCCGATTTAAACAAAGGTATTATTTTACTACTCTTCATTAAGTCAGGAATTACACCACAGTCAATACATTTATTAAAAATAATTGCCAATTCAGGCGCTACAGTGTTAATTATGCATTTTGCAACCTCCACAGAATTTCCCCATAGATCAGCTGTTTTTTTAACATTGAGTGTATTGAAAGTTTTAATAATATCCCGAGCACTAACATAGTCGAAATTAAATTCATGGTTACAAATATCAACATTTTCATTCAATATGGACTCAGCAACAGTGGGTGATGAATTTAAAGATTTAGTGGTTGAGACTGTGTTATCTGCAAAGAAATTTTCAAAAACTGTGGCATCCTCTAAATCCGTGTTAATAACTGTATTGTTAATATTAAGGCTGTATTCACAATTACGCTTCCTATCCCTTCCAGTCTCATTGTTTATCATTTCCCAAGTCGTTTTTATTTTATTTTGACTCCTTTTAATTTTTAAACTTAAATATCGACTCTTAGCTTCGCTACAAACTTGTTTAAATAATTTGGAATAGTTCTTAACATATTGATAAAATTCTTTACTTTTATTATAATTTCTTTCCTCATAAAGTTCAAAAAGTTTGATTCTACTATTAAATATTCCTTTAGTTGCCCATTCACTGAAGGTTGCAGAACCATTAACTGAGATCTGCTTGGGTATAAATGTTGAGTTAAATTCTTTACAATACATGGAAAAAAAGGAATTGTATAGTTCATTAGGATCATGACTATAAGGCATGTAGGCTAACTGACTATTAAGTTTGTTTTTAAAGCTTTCCAAGCGACCGGCAGTTTTTGGCACTACAGTGATATCTCTCTTAGCCACTTTTCTATCTTGCTTACTAAATGTAATCAGCTGACCACAGTGGTCAGAATCCAGTTGGCTTATAATTTGCCTAGTAATAGGTAATATGTTAGTAAATATATTATCTAAACATGTAGCTGAGGTGGCGGTTATTCTAGTAGGCTCTAAAAATAAATGATCAAGATTATATGACTGAAATAAATTTTTAATTTTTAGGCACATCGATGAGTCCTCTAATAAATTGACATTAAAATCACCACATACAATTATATTTTTTCCTAATTTACCAAGTTTTTGTAGCACATCATCCATGATACTCTCAAAGCAATCATAAATCGATGACGGAGGCCGGTACACGCTCAATACAACAAGCCGCTCCAACTCCACACAAGCTATTTCAATAGTCCGCTCAACAGAGAGGCTCACTATATCCTTACGATCTTTGAATTTAAGTTGTTTAGTTAACAGTATCAATGAGCCACCATGTATTGCATTTTCTCTGCTGAAAGAACTACCAACCTGGTGATTACTGAAATTAAACATGAACTGATGGCTTTTTAACCAATGTTCTGTAATACACAAAATATCAATGTTGTTACAGTTCATGAATAATTCAATTTCAAGGTCTTTTCTCAACATACCTTGAATATTTTGGTGCACCAGGTTTACTGTGTTAGAACTTATTCTGACATTTTGATGATTTATTGTAATATTTAAATTTAAATTATCTCCATTAATTATGCAAGAGGTTTTCTCTGTTGTCTCAATTTCTAATTTAAATTAATGTCAGCTTGTGTAGCCAAGTTATTGGCTGAATCAATGAAAATTTCAGATAATTGCTCAATAGAAGCAACAGTTTTACTAGCCAATTTCTTGGCTGATAAATCAATAAACAAAAGGTATAGCGATAAGGCTATTTGTCTTTTTAAACATATTGGTAAATACAATTTGTATTTTGTCACTTAAAATATTTACTAACATACTTGTTAGTGTCAATGACATGACAATTGTTATTGTTGAATGTCATATTATTTAACATTATGTTTAATTTGTGCCTAAAATTATTTTCCTTTTTTGGCAAACTGTTACTATAGGGAAATGTAAACATAACAATCTGTCTGTCTAGCTCACAAAGTTTGTTATAGTAATGAAGTAGACTGGTCTGATTCACATTTCCTCTGTCACTGATCAATAATATCAAAGTTGTATCCTGGTGGAAATTTAAACTAATAATCTTTGTCACTATCTCAACATAACTTAAGCCAGGCATACAGTAATTGGTAACTGACTTTCCCTTGCAAATATTTGATAATAACCGGCCCATGTCTTTTCCAATTTCATCACTAAATATCACAATATCATTATTTATTTGGGTTTGTACATAGTTATGAGTTTTTACACTAACTTTAGTTTTATTTGGGGAACCATCAGAGGTATAACCTTGTTGCAATGAAGTATCACATGCCGGCGTCAAACAAGCCGGTGAGGGCTGACTCTTGGACAAGCCGTTGTTGGTCAATGATTGTGATCGCTCACAGGCACATGAACTAGCACTCACTATTAACTCATTCATCGCCAGCATGTATTCCCTCATTTGCTTTTCAGAGATATTGTATTTGTTTGTCATTGATATTAATTTATGATTAAGATTTTCAATTACAAAATTTAAGTTTTGTGTGTCATTTTCATATTTTAAAGTGGTGTTTTTACATTTTTCTGAATAATAATCTAATTTGTCTAGTAATGATAGGCGTTCCCTATTTAATTTAACATTTTTTATGAAAAATTTTTGTCTGTGAACCAATTTTTGGGTTTTTCTAATAAATTTGTTGATCCTTACATATTTTTTCAATTTATTTCTGCTACATTTGACCAGCCTTGTTGAGTTAGTAGGCTTAATGTTGTCTTCACATGTCAGATCTATAGTGACTGTGGGTTGATTGTCAATTGCAGCAGAAACCATACTTGGGGCAATGACCACCAGCTCATCGAACAGACTTTGGTTCAACGAGGCAGTGATGTTATGTTGATGTGTTTGGAGAATCGAAAGGGAAAGGTATGATAGAAAGGGATACATGGTGGTGGAGACATCAAGACGTGCAAATGCTGCTTAAAGAAAAGAAAATTGCGTATAAAGAATGGCAGGATGAAGATAACGGGAATGACAGTTTGAAAGCTGATAAGAAAAAGGTTTATAAAGAATGGAATAAAAAGGCAAAAATGGCGGTAGCAGTTTCGAGGGCTAAGGCGCAGGAAAAGTTGTATGACTCACTGGACAGCCCTAGAGGCCAGAAGGAGCTCTATCGGATTACAAAAGCAAGAGAAAGGAGAATGAGAGATATAATTTATGAAAGACGACGCCGGTAAGGTTCTGTCCAAAGTTGACGAAATAAAAGAACGATGGAAGGTTTATTTTGAAAAACTAATGAATAAAGAGAAATGGAATGGTGTGCTCAAAGAGGTACAGGTAAATATGGGTTTAGTGAGGGAAATTAGCATGGATGAAGTAAGGAAGGATGGAAAGGCCATGGGCCCAGATGATATACCAGTAGAAGTATGGAAGTGTTTAAAGAAAACGATTCAGCAACCGTTCTCCTAAGACCGATTCGCCATTGGACTGTTCGTCGACAAGATGATTCATTTATTTTCGTTTCCCAAGCAGGGACTTTCACCTATGGACATTTCGCCGACAGAACCTTTCATATGCGTCAGTTTCGACGACAGCCCTTTGTAGCAAATATAGTAGGTCACCAACAATAGAGTCACTGCCGCGACACGCTCGCTTCGCTCGCTCGCCTTCGCACGTTAATGGTCACTGTTCTAACCTAACCTAACCCAAATGATTCAATAAGGGCTGTCGTCGAATGCGACGTATATGAAAGGTTTTGTCGGCGAACTGTCCGTAGGTGAAAGGCCCTGCTGGGGAAACGGAAATAAATGAATCATCCTGTCGACGAACAGTCCAATGGCGAATCGGTCTTAGGAGAACGGTTTCTCTCCCGCTTCGCAAACACAATCATCATCAGTAATCTGGAAGTTAAGGGATTATTATAAGCATGGAAATACCTACCAGGTTAAAAACACATAATTAACTTGGTGCATACATTACATTACATTACATTACATGAAAACTGGAAAATAAACTGCGAAACCTACAACAACCATTATAGTGTGGCCACTATTGCTGTGCACTCCCGGAGGTATGCGCGCGGCGAGACGGGGGGAGAAATAGCTGCTGCGCTCTGTCAGTGCGCCGTCAACGCTCGTGGCGGCAGATAGTGTTATCTGTATCGGACTGTCTATGTCAGACGCACATGAGATAAATATTCAAAGATGGGTCGTGCGTTATCTCGTGATATGAAGACTGTCATTTTTAAGATGGCTGAATATTTTAAGAAAAGAAAAGCAGACAAAGAAAGCTTTGAATTTAAAAATTATGTGAATATTGCCAAAATCGTTGCGGAGGCTACGGGGTACAGCAAAAGAACCGTGCATAATGTGATTTCTGCGGGTTATTTATCAATTGAAAATTCAAGCCAATTAAAATTTCAAACGCCAAAAGAACCGTGCATAATGTGATTTCTGCGGGTTATTTTTTATCAATTGAAAATTCAAGCCAATTAAAATTTCAAACGCCAAAAAAAACAAAAGTTTAAATAAAAAACACGTTGTGGATGATTTTGACCTTGGAGTTATCAGAAGAAAAATTAATCAGTTTTACGAAGTTGAAAAAATAATACCAAGTGTCCGTAAGTTACTATCAAGTTTGAGACAGGATGGCATATTGAATTGTGGACGGGAATATTTAAGACAGCTTTTACACAAAATGGGCTACCGTTTCAAAAAATGCAAATTAAAGAGACATCTCCTTATAGAGCAGCCTAATATTACAGTGTGGCGGAAAAAATATATTACACAAATCAGAAATTACAGAACGCAAAACCGCAACATATATTTTCTTGATGAAACATACATCAACGCCAGTCACCATGCCAGCAAATGTTGGCAATCATCGTCAGAACCCGGAATTCATGCTGATATTGGGAATGGACGGCGATTGGTAATTCTCCACGCTGGGTGTCGAAATGGGTTAGTGGATGATGCATTATATTCAAATCAGATGCTAGAAGCGGTGACTATCATGGAGATATGAGCGGACCTACTTTTTATAAGTGGGTAGATGAAAAGTTAATAGATAAGTTGCTGCCGAATTCTGTGGTTGTAATGGACAACGCGTCTTACCACAGCGTTCAGGTTGAGAAGAAACCAACTATATCAAGTCTCAAAAGTGAAATGCAGAACTGGTTGCTATGCCATAATGTAGAATTTTCAGGAACCATGACAAAGGCTCAACCGCTCCTTCTTATCAAAAATACAGAAAAAGAACCCGTGTATAGAATTGACGAACTCCTGAAAGCCAGTAGACACACTGTTCTGCGTTTACCTCCGTACCATCCAGATTTAAATCCAATTGAGTTGGTCTGGGCTGATATTAAAAACAAGATAGCCCAAAACTATATTAATTCTTCTCTAGACGAAAAGATAATCTTATTGGATAAATTGTCTTCGGCATTCACGGCGGAAAAATGGCAGAGATGCGACGATCATGTCCAGAAAAATGAAAATGATTACTGGAGTCGCGATAGTAGGTTCGATAATGTTATCGATTCATTCATAATAAATTTGCAAGACTCTGATTCAAGTTCCGGTGGCGAAGTGGAAGATAAAGATGATGACGAAATGGAAGATGAAGTTGAAACAGATGAGATCTATGTTAGAATAACTTTCGTTAGAATATATAATTGTTTGTAAATATAATAAATGTCCAATAAAACAAGTCCTGCTTTGAATTATAAGTTTAGTAATTATTTATCACCTGCATATTTTTAATAAAATATGAGTATATTTGGGTTACATTTTAATCAACTAAGTAAGTATAATATATTACAGATAGATAGCCTCCGACCATCGTCCCGCCACAAGTCTTGGCTTAGAAATGCAAACGATGATATCGTAAGATCTGTCCGACATGTATCGATCTCATGTGAACTCATGCACTTTTTTCTTTGCCTCCCACCTCGCCGCGCATACCTCAGGGAGTGCACAGCACTAATGGCCACACTATAGCATAGGCAAGCAAAGCTAGGTAGACTGAAAAACAAAAACAAGCAGTACTACAGTATAGTCAAAATATCAATGTCATTCTCACAAAATGTTGCCAGAGTATTTTTTTTAATTTCCAACTAGTGATGAGTCCCTCACTCATGAGGGCCCTCGTTTGAGGTCCTCGTAATCGCAAATTGAAAGAGTTACTCGATTTTCAACAATGAACCACCTCATTACCTCACCTCACCTCATTCGTTCACGCGTCCTCAAAAATTGACATTGACAATATGAAATTGTGGCGAGGGGCGAGGCGAGTGAGGTCGTGACTCACGAGTGAGTATTGAGTGGTTGAGGGAGCTCAGTGAGCGAATGAACCGATTTAAAAATTGTATAGAATTAAAGAATGAGTGAGGTGAGGTCTGGTCTCGAAATTTTGACAAAATAGTAAACATTAACATTATGATTTTGGTATGTGCCTAATGAAATAATGTAAGTATGTAATGATGTTTGTTGTGTCATTTGTGTGTGGTGAGTGTGATACTGATGTTTGGTACGATATTATTTAGATTAAAGTACGAACACAAACAAAACAAAAGTCTACGTGTCGTAATTGTTACAACAAAATCACGTGCACCTCCAAGGTCAACATTACGTAAACTGTTAAAATTAGTATCTAACGTATGTTTAGTCAAAACGAATTTTAAAGAAAATATTTTTATTTCAGCTATGGTTAATTATTATGAACTCTAAAAGCATCAGCATTAGATTGATAATCAAGTGTCATTGATTCGTTTATTTTGGCGGTCTAAAATTTATGAGCGAAAGAAAATGATATGTGTGAGAGATGAAAGAGATTTGCTTAATCGGACGGAGGTCGTGAGTACTCGTGAGTTGTCGTCGCGCCCGCCCGCCTCGCTCCCTCGCACGTTCGGCTGAGTTCGGCTCGGGCTCACGACTCGTAAGGTGAAAACGCCGTTGACGATTCCTCGAATCCTCACCTCAAATGAGGGGTACCTCGTGAGGACCTCACGAGGCAAAATGAGGTGCTCCCTCAACCTCAAATAAAATTAATGAGTTACGCATCACTATTTCCAACTAGTAGTGTTTATTAATTTACAAATAATTATTTCGTCTTTATAAAATATTATTCATGCAAGTCCAACATGTAATTAGTAACGATGTGATATGGTTAGATTTGTTTGTTGTCCAACAAGGCTAGGGAAGCACTTTTCAAAATATTATAGCCTTTTTACCAAGTTTTGTCTATTAGTTTCATAAAGTGGTAACTCTGGTGATTCAAAATATTTTCTTCCACAGATAAAGCAGACACCGGATATGAATTGAACAAATAAAAGTCCATTAAATCAACAATTTAAACTAAAGTTGCACATGTAAAAGTAATTATTGATAAAAAACATACTAATCATTTGAATAAGATTAAGTCAAATATCTAGACGCTTCCTAAAACATGAAGGTAAAAACTCGCCATTGTTCTTTAGTTGATGTCCGTCCATTGTATTGGACGAATGCAAGATGGAATTATGTGTCCATTTAAATATTGTGCCAAAAATATTCGAAGAACATTTTTATAACAATTTGACCAATAATGAAATGGCTGCGCATGAAATTTCTCCGTTTTTTCCAAGAAGGATACTTTATATAGGGCACGAGCAAAATATTTGAAAGTAGGTCGTGGTTTGATAACTAATGATAAGGTTGAAAATTACCGGAGCACACGGTTAAAGATTTAATTTTATTGCTTGTTATCGTTACCAAATAACAAAATAATAACCGTTACGAGAGCAGTGGTGGCCCAGTGGTAACGGCCGCGACTTACGAGTTGTAGGGCGTAGGTTTGAACCCGGACAGGCGCTTTACTTTGTGTAAATTATTTCATCACCACTGGTCTCAAAACGGTGAAGGAAAACATCGTGAGGAAACCGGCATATCCTAGAACCAAAAATTCTAAGAATTGTGACATCTATCAACCCGCACTGGGCCCGCGTGGTGGATTACGGCCCACTCCCTCTCACAGAGAGGAGGCCTGTGTCCCAGCAGTGGGAACATTATAGGCTGATTATGTAACCGTTACGTAACGTTAATTTTAATGTGATACCTTACTAACGTTACAAAAAATTTAACCTTACTTGATAACATTACCAGTAATATAACGTAATTAACATTAACGTAAAATATGATGATACCGTTAATTTTGCTACGTTGCCGTTCCGTAGGTTTACATTTTGTGCGCTCGCTTAGCATTGGATCACTTTAGGTACACTGTTGCCACTCCGCCGCCGCACTATGGGAAAATCGCGTATGTTTCATCTCAATACTCCGTATTTCAGTTGTTACAAAACTATATGAGCTGTAATTTTGCACACGTATTCTTGGATGTATAAAGTTTAATATAAATAATTTCGATTTTGAAAATTCTGTTTATTAATTAATTAAAAAAATAAAACTTGAAAAAATACATGCATTATATAAGAAAAAAAAAAACGAAATTTGTCTTTTTTTTAATTTCCTTTAAATGGAATAATTGAAGCAAACGAGAAAAATAAAGTACAAAATTCAGGAAGCTTCTACAGATTTTCGTTGATAGCAAGAAGGGCCTTGGCTTCATCTAAAAGTACTTTCGATATTGTTTCTGAGTTATTTCTCAAACTTGATATACATATATGGATCAGAAGTGTACAATAAGGTATGGAACACGTCTTCATTTGTAGCCGCTCTTGAACACTTTCTAGAATGATGAAGTCTAAACTTTTTGTAACCCTTATTTTGGAATTCTTGCGCGTCTTCGGACAATTGTCCGATAGGTAAAATAGTATTGAATGCACGTAGGAAGGCATATAATAACAATTATAACTATTTACGTACAGTTGGGCTGTAATATATATATATTTTTTTGTTTTTTTTGGTGGGAAATCATCAAATAATTTCTCCCGCTCCGGGCGAAGCGGGAGGGTATGTCAGACTCTTACTCTTACTGACAAAAACCCACCCGTATTCCTTCCGTGTTGCCTGTGTTGCCAGGGGCCTCGGTAACCCTTTAGTACCTTCACGCGACCCCGGGATTCCCGACGCCCAGGGCATCTCCTGCGGCAGCTAGGGGCGAGAGGGCGCGAAATTTGCCTTTCCCTCAACCGTCCCGCCTCCTCCTTCGCAAGCATTACTGCTTCGCAGAAGGAGGTGACAGCTGCCCATGCCCTCTCGCTCCATACCATGGTCTAAACCAGGGCTGGACGCGAGAGATCTCTGCCACCGATCGCCTCCACGAGGACACGACGGCGCTCTGATCAAGCCGGGCAGACCTCCACCGTATGCTCCACCGTGTCCTCCGGTCGATCCACACAGTGGTGACACCCGGGCGTATCCTCCCGCTTTATCCAACACAGGAACCTCCCGAAGCTGCCGTGTCCGGTGAGGACCTGCGTCAGGCGGAAGGTGAGGACGCCGTGGCGCCTCTCTAGCCACTCCTGAAAGAGGGGACTTATCGCCGCAGTTGTGGCGTGCCCAACACTGGGTTGCGACAACCGTACTCTCCATGTCGCCATGAGATCCCGCCGGAGCTCCGTCCGTTGTGCCGCGATTTCTCGCGGCAGCGTAGTTACGCCCCGGCGTTTCGCCTTCTCGCGCCACTCCCATACGTGCGCGAATACTTTTGCCTTCAGATCCCATGGCGGCAATCCAGCAAGGAGGCTCGATGCCTCACAGGAGACCGTGTCCCCGGACCAGCCGGATGGCCATGACCCAGTCGTTAGGCCGCGCTCAACCAGCGGGCTGGCCGCAGCGCCAGGGAACGCGCCCACACAGGAGCCCCGTAAATGGCCATGATCCGCACGACCCCCGCATAGAGCCTCCGGCAGGAGGCATTTGGACCCCCTAGATTGGGCAGGAGCAGAAGCAACCCTTCAAAGCAGCCTGCCCTGCCCGCTCCAGTTTGGGAGCCAAACGTCGGAAATGCTCCACGAAGTTCCACCGGCTGTCGAGGACGACTCCCAGGTACTTCATCGTAGACTCGACGCCGATGTAAACCCCTTCTACCATTATTTGGGATCCCGACGGTGGCGCGTTCCAAGGGCCATGAAAACACATGGCCTAGGACTTGTGCAGGGCCACCTCGAGTCCCAATTGCCAAATCATTTCAACGATTGTCGCAACTCCGCGTGCCGCTACTTTGGTCGCCTCCTGGTGCGACCTCCCTTGCGCCAGGACC
The DNA here is from genome assembly GCA_905333075.3 of Atethmia centrago. Taxonomy (NCBI): domain Eukaryota; kingdom Metazoa; phylum Arthropoda; class Insecta; order Lepidoptera; family Noctuidae; genus Atethmia; species Atethmia centrago. The sequence goes on from HG995387.1 coordinate 12,274,418, forward strand.
AACGTGTCGTCAGCGTAACACACTACGCTTACGCCGCTAGGGAGGTCGGCGTGCAGCACACAGTCGTATGCGATGTCCCACAGATGCGGCCCTAGGACCGATCCCTGTGGGACACCGTAAGACATCTCCTGCCGGTTCCACACTCCCTGGTGACCGCGATAAATGACGGCCCTGTCCGTCAGATAGGCCTCGACGACACGAAAGAGGTAGGTCGGCATCCGGTGGTACCGGAGTGCCTCCCTGATGCAACTCCAGGGCAGGGTATTGAAGGCATTGGCGATGTCTAGAGACACCGTCAAGACGACCCCACCCTGGGCAACAGCATTCCCCGTCGTGAGGGCTCGCACGCGCATGATGGTGTCCACAATAGGGTGCCCCCTGCGGAAACCAAACTGGCTCTCCGCCAAATCCTGCTGTACTATATGCGTATTTACCGAACTTTTTTGAATTAATAGCCATTCCGGATGACATACATTATTATGTACATTATTTTTATAAGTTCTACGTCTACACCTGTAATGTCTGCAGAGCAAGAGTAATTCTGAAAGAATCTCCGAGCTGTGTTTCCGTCATTACCATTTCCAGTGCCTTGTTGAGGTTTATTGACATGCAGTCCCATTTCCTCTCTAAATCGCTTTTGTACCAATTTTTTCGTCTTTGTTTTTTTTTATTTGCAGGTGTAGTAGCTGACTACTTTTCGAAAGACAAGTTATAAAAAATGTGTAAGATCATCTCCATACTCCTAATCTAAGCATGTAGTGTTGACAGTTCCTATTGAAATGAACTTTCGTTCACATCTCGTGTCCTAACTGCCTCTAAGTTATTCATTTGCTGAGGACTAGCACTACAAAATGTACAAGAAGCGCTCGAACGAGTTTCAGTTAAAAATTTTGCCACTTTACCATCAATCATGGTTAAATATACGTAGGTCATGAGTAATTTCGATTACCTCGCCATTCTTATTTATCAGGGAAGGAGACAGATTAAGTTTATGATTTTTGATATCAGCCACAACAGACGCGGTTTTTTCAGGAGTTTCTTTGGCAAATTCTAACAATATAAGTCTACAAGTTTCGTTCTTCCAAACAACAGTATTAGTTGTCTCATCTTTGAGTCTAATGGGTACAAGTGAAGCAGTAAAAAGGTTTGCATCTGATATAAAATCGCTTTCTTCGGGCAAAACTTGCTTGTACTCACTCTGCCCGGATGACCCGTCACAACCCCATTTACATAATAGTTACAACTTTCTTAAACCATTTTGTAAACTGAACCAATTAGTAATTTACGTGCCACAGTATGATCCAACAAGTCCTGCAGATTGACTTTTGCACTTATGTTAGTAATGGGTTTGCTCGAATCTGGTGGGTAACACATCTTCTTCGCTTCAACTAAAGTTGGATAAGAAGGAAACACTGAGCAGTTTTTTTCCGCCAAACAAAGTCGAAGTTTCCCATACTGTTCTTTGATAAGGTCTAAGTCAAAAAATGTCCGTAGTGCTTCTTCCTTTGAAAAAGGTGTAACGTCTTCAGAGTTCTCAGTTACGTATTTAACAGAAAAAATCTTATCATTTTTTGATGCAGTTCGTATAATCTCAAAAGTCTCACCCATAGACAGTAACTCCTGAGTTGTAGTAACTCCTGTGTTCTCAATGCATATGCATTGAGAACACAGTCCTATCCGTAATCTTGTATTAATTCCATGTTTTTTCGTTTTCAAGATGCTTCTTATAGTTTCGAGGGTCAGCCGTCACTACTTCCAGGCATATCAGGGTCATTAACCGTGACTCGACACTCTAGTGGAACACGAAATTGACCATCTAACCAGTTGACTCTCTTACTTTCAAAGCGGTCTTTTATCCGAGATGCATTTCTCCAGCGTTTCCAAGTTTCTTTGAATGTAGAAGACCACAGTAGCCATATGGCTACTGTGGTCTAAAATTTCAATTTGTCACCAGAGGATATCCTCTGGTGACAAATTGAAATTTTCTTGTAAGTAGTCTTCTATATTATGCCTATTTATCTACAAATTGCACAACTCTCGTTTACTACAAACAAATTCACCCATTTTTCAAATCAGTGAACTTTGCAAATAGTCGAAAATAGGTATTTACTGCTTTTTAGGGCTACTGAATATTTGACCAACAAATGTGAATGTTTCAGGGCTCATCATCCTTTTATAGGCATATAAAATAGTGCTATGTGCAAAAAGATAAGATACTAATAATTTGCACTCTTCCCTTATCCAACCTGTTTTTATTTCGACCCTAATAGATAGTGACCCTATTTTATATGTAAGGTGGTCAAAACTGTATCAAAACCATAAAGAACTATTAATAATAATCATCCTTGTAATTAACTTTTTATCAATTTGACCTTAATAGATAACAAATGATTTTGTGAAAAATAAAAAGAAATGGAAAAAAATATTTAATTTTTATCTCGCGATATGTTTTAGCACCGTGTCAGAAAAAGAGAAAGTATGAGCAATTTTTTGTTCTCCTTGCGTAAACTAATGTATAAAGATCTTAATAAAATAAATATCTCGACAGCGGCAAGCAGCGGTAAAGGGTAAATGTCTCGTTAAAAAAAATAACCTTATAAACATACCATCTTAAACTTATAATAATATTGGTTAATTGTATTTTATCAGTAATATACATATATAATATTAATTATGAAGCGTTATGAGGAGATTATAAACATTCCAAAAATGTATAATACTGGTACATAACTCGAAAGTTTTTGATATAACAAAAACTTTCGAGTTATGTGGTATTGAATTGCAGTAACGTATTGCGTCAAAATTACGTTATTGAACAAGAGTTAGCTTTTAAGACTATTATGTTTAACAAAAAAAAAAAAAATGCGAATGGAAAGCTTATTTATTAGACTATATTAATTTATTATTTTTATTCCATAACAATGACATTCACGTGAAAAGGTTTTGAGGCGGCTTTGTATGGGGCTTTACCATAGTGCGGCGGCATGATAGTCTATTAAATCCTGCATGTGTAAAACGAGTATTGTAATAAATATAAATAAGAATCATTATTTACCTTGACTATTGTCTTCACTCATTGATATTGAATTGATTTGATCAGTTATCACTGACTAAATCAGCTAACTATACTATCAGCATTTCTTACGCGTAAGAATCAGGCAAGGCAACGTTTTGATCGGCACGATATCAGCGTGGTGAGAGGGCGCGCGGCGGGCGACCCGCCACGCGCCTCAGGCCCCGCTACTTCCACCTTACCCGTTTAAAAATAACGATAAAAGTAACGTTAATATACAATTAACGTTAATAAAATTAACGATAAAATGTAGCATAAATAACGTTAAATCTATTACCGTCTTTTTAATATTAACGGTAACGCTGTCAAATAGAGATAACGTTATGAAAAATTTACCGGTATTTAAAGCTCTGATTTTTGGTACTCAATTAGCAAAACAAAAGTTGAAATCTGTTACTATATGCTACGGGGATGGCACTTTCCGAGCGGCACCTAAGCCGTACTATCAAAGGAGATGTTCCAGAAATGTATGGAGCCTGGGCTAGCTCTACGTAGGTACACTATATGAATATATTGCTATACAATAAAGTAACCGATTTTAGTGTTGCTTAGTAAACAAGGAACCCTTATAGTTTCGCTATGTTCGTCTGTCTGTATGTCTGTCCCCGCTGAAGCTCAGAGACGCTTAGTAGTAGTTGAAAAGCTGTAATTTGACATAGGTATACATATTAATTACGCCGACAAAGTGGTAAAAAAGTCCAGAAAAAAATGGGTAAGTAATGTGATTGCACGTAATGTGGGGATGATATTTTTTTTCTCGTCTATTCCATGGTGTGGGGTATTGTTGGATAGACAGAATGTGACTGTGAACAGCATTTTTCGATTCAAAGTTCCGTTTGCGTAATATTAAGCTTTAAACTGCTCATTTTTGTCGAGTCAAGTGTCCCTCTCCCTCCAGCTAAATGGTTGTATATGGAGATGTGAAAAAGTCCAGGGCAGTAGTACATATAATGAAATTAAAAGATAAACTATCACAGCTAAGTAGACTTTACAAGTTAACGAGTAATAGTCGACCAACTTAAGTTTCCAGTTGGAGAATTGACCGTGACGTATATCGATGTATAGGAACATGTTTTTCAACTACAATGTTAAGTTTGTTTTTGGGATAAATTCATCCCAACTACGGAACCCTTCATTGTGCGTGGTCCGACACACACTTCTTGGCCGGTTTTTTAATGTTAATTTTCTATAATTGGCACATGCCATCTACCCTAAATACACCAACAAGTTCTCCTTTGTGTTCTGGGTCACCTGTGTCTTGTGATCATCTAAACAACTTCTTGTCGCTTCTAAACGCCTCTCAGTATAACAGCACACTTAACACTAAAGGGAAAATATTAGACCTTTTAATATCTAACTGCCCCTGTTATGTGCATCAGGAGCCCTCTCCTCTACTACCTGCTGATGTATACCACTCAACATTTGTCTGTGACATACATATTAACGTTAAATATCTTCCCCTGGACAGGCAATCGCTGCAGAAAAACATTTTTTACAAGGCGAACTATGAAAAAAAAAAATACAGAAAACTGATTGGCCCGAACTTCTTACACATGGAAAATCTGAAGAAGCCCTATGTATGTTCTATGACAAACTAGACGAGATTATTAAGCTACACACTCCTTTGACTAGTTCTAAATCCTCTACTTTTTTAGCCTGGTTCTCACGTCCCTTAATCAGTACATTTACAAAGAAACAGAAAGCCTGTATCGATCAAGTGGAAGAAGTATAAAAATATATCTAATTATGAAACATTCACATCACATAGAGCTAGTTTCAGGGATATGTGCGGTAAATGTTTTTCTACGTACATTAACTCGGTAGAAGATAGCCTACACACAAACGTTAAACACTTCTGGACATACGTAGCAAACCGAAAGACAAACCATGAATCGCAGCAAAATCTAATGAACCAGAAGTAATCTGCGATATGTATTCAATTTTTTTCCACTCAGTTTACGAACCTGCCTCACCATTATTATCTCAATGTCAACCGTCTCCAGCAACATCCTCAGCTAATTATATAATTTCGAACTTACACTGATGAACATAAGATCCTAAAAGAACTTAAGTCTCTGGATCCTTCAAAAGGTCCAGGGCCTGAGGGCATATCTGCATATTTTTTACGGTACACTGCAGCTCACATCTGCAAACCGTTAAGTATAATTTATAATAAGTGCGTTACTGAGGGAGTGTTTCCAAAAGAGTGGAAACGTGCAAACATAACACCTGTACATAAGGGTGGCACAAAGGGTAATGTGGAGAACTATCGTCCCATCTCTATTCTCTCCACCTTGTCAAAGGTTCTTGAGAGACTCGTTCATAATGAAATATATCCATCGTTGCACAATTCCATTATACAGCAACAACACGGCTTCGTTAAACAGCGATCTACTACCACAAACCTTCTGCCCTTTGCCAACTTTTTGTTTTATAGCCTCGATAACGGCCTGCAAGTAGACGCAGTTTACACAGGTTTTTGCAAGGCCTTTGACAAGGTGGACCATGAACTATTGCTGGATAAAATTGCCTTCAACGGAATTCGAGGTAACTTGCTGCGGTGGTTTGCATCATATATTTCAAACCGCTCTCAAAGGGTGGTAATCAACGGATTCATATCAAACACTATCGAAGTTATATCAGGTGTTCCACAAGGCTCTATCCTTGGGCCGTTATTATTTAACATATTTGTTAATGTTATGTATACGCACCCACGATACAGGAAGAAATTCCTAGTGGCGCAACGTTTTATAAAAAAAAAAATGAAGTAGGTAATTGTTTTCGCAACACAAAGTTCCTATTATATGCTAGATGATCTAAAGGTCTACAAGTCCATCCAAACCCTTAATGATTTCATTCTATTACAGCAAGACTTGGACAGACTAACAGATTACTGTTATAGGAACAAACTAAAGCTAAGTATACCTAAATGCCTTACTTTCACCAAAAACAAGCACATTATTAACTTCGCGTACACCCTTTGTCACGTGCCTCTCACTAAATTAAACTCAATTCGCGATCTCGGCGTCATTTTTGATTCCAAAATATGCCTAGATCTACATGTTAACAAAATTGTAAGTAAAGCTTACCAATTGTATGGCTTTATCATGCTTTATCCCTTGAATTCAAGAGAAACTCGTCATATCTATGTATAAATCCCTAGTTCGCTCACAATTGGAGTATGCAGTGTCAGTATGGAACCCCTTCTACAAAAAATATGCTGAAATGGTTGAAAATGTTCAGTACAATTTTTTACGTGCCATGCATTATAGATGCCATAAATCCTACCTAACTTACTCTCAGTTACTCAGCAAGTACAAGCTCCTGCCCTCTCGAAGAAAATACCTCGAATTATATAAATTTGTTAGAAATAAATTTAAATGTATAAACCTTTCACAGGTGACAGGTACGCGCAGATACTCTTTTTGAAGTGAACTCTTGGCGAACCAACTCTGGCCAGCGCTCACCAGTCCGCCGTATGGTTGACTCATATAATAGCACTTTTGAAAATATTGACATCATCAATTGTCCAATGAGTAGATTCAAAACCCCACCTACTCTTCTTTATTAAATAAAACCAATGTGTGTACCCTTTCTGAAACTCATCAGACTTCCTAATTTTATATTATGTAATCTAATTTAAAACTTTATTCATACTAATTATACAACTATTTACTGCTCGTACTGCTACTAAAACTCCTAGCGATTACACTCTTTTTTTACTTTTATGTCTACCTGTGGACAGCGTTGTGGGTTATATTATAACTAAAATTGTTTATGTTAAATTAGTTGTAAGTTCTTATAATGTAACTGTTTGGTGTTCCTTTCAATAATAAAAAAAAAAATACTTCGTTTTAATGTAAATTCGAATTAACTCGATGAAGGAGAGCAACACAAGATAAATATGGTGGATCAGGAATATACGAAATGTCATTTTGACAATGACATTTGATTGATGTGTATTTACCAATGAGATAGGAAAAACATGGAGGCGCCGCGTAGATACATTTGCTTATACAAATATGAGTGAAATACGATACAGAATGTGAAATGTCGTTTTGTCTCATTATTTATAATAATGAGACAAAACGACAATCGTATTTGATAAAAGAGACAACGATATTTAAGTTGTTGCTCATTATGGTAACATTTTGTCGTGACGTAGTGACTGTTGTAGGTAGGTGGCATATCAGCCATTTTATGCGCCAAGTTTCGTGGTAGTTTTGCTGTCAAATGGTTGTTTACTTTTTGTATTATTGAGATTTGCGAGAAAATTACGAGGAGTTTACCTTTAAAACTGCATGTGAATGTTGGAAAACAGCAATTCAACATGCCTGTGTGTTGTTTTCTGAAGTGTTGTGTTGTGTGCAAGAAAGAATGAAAATTAACGTCGATTATCTTTACACGGGTTAGTAGCCGGTTTTCATGCAATAGTACATACAATAATACACATTCCATGAAAAAAATGTTACGGGATCATGAATTTATTGCTAAAGTATTGATATTTGGGTTAATTTCCCTATACCACACCCTTTTTTAATATTTATTGTTTCATTCGTTTGTTTACAATAATATGTCATAGTGGAATAGTGTTGTACCGTTGCGAGGCGACGCCGTACCGTAATACTTTCCGAAGCTAGTTCCTCCGCTGAAACGATATCGGTTATAATCTGTGATGTTAACAGAAATTATTCTGCGTGTCTTAATCAGTCCGAGTGACCTTGTTAGGTCCGGCCCGTGGTTTACGGTCTGAGAGACCGTCCCACAGAGTTATAAGTGATCCTAAAACAAGACGTCAGCATTTTGTTATTTGTTTAGTTCCGCAGCTCTAACTAAAATTAATTATTGATTAAAAATACTTGCCTTCTTTATAGCTTTCCTAAAAATAACGGGTTATAGAAAAAGTGGCTAGAGGCTATTGGTGAAGAAAATATTAATCCCCGAAATAAATAATGGTACCTACCTATGTTCACTTCACTTTGAAGAAAGTCGTTTCAATAGAACACTTGGTGTAATGAGATTACATAATAACTCTGTTCCCACTATATTTTCGGTAAGTGTGTATTAAAATGATTGACTAATAATAGCCCGGCCCTTTGGCCTGAAATAAATAAATGTGATTATCATAATATTAGTAGGTACCAATTTTTTGCAGGTGCCCGCCAAAATACAATATCAAGAGTCATATGTTTTGTGTGAAACAATTAGCAACATTAAAAATCTGATGTTTCTGGTACATCTACTGTAATGCCTCTATTGCAGTTACTCCATCGAATTGTGGACACGGTGCATATTTCACATTTCCTTGCATTGATCACTACACACTTGTATCATAATGTACTAGTGTAAACCTACTTTTCTAATCAAACGTTATACTATAATCATTACCACACCAATAAACAAAGGTATAAAAATAATTCTTATTTAATTTTTAATCCACTACTCATTAACACATAATATAAACATTATCTTCTCCCACCAGGAAAGGCGCGAAGCTTAATGAAAAACAAGATAATCACTAGATTTTCTTGTTTTTCATTAGGCTCCGCATACCTTACAGAAGCTACTGGGCTATTGCCTTCCAACGGATCTATCTCTTCCTGTTGTTCACTTAAATACGGAAACGTGATGCAATTAAAAAGCGTTTTTTATTTCTGTGCAAAAAACAACACGACATAAATTTTATTCTCAGGTAACAGAACGTAAGTTAAGGCTTCTACATACTGGCGCGACTTGTCGCGCGACGCGATTCTGCGACATTATATCCGTAGAACAATCTCTATGAAAACGCGCGCGCCACTACACACAGGGGCGACCTGTCGCGCCGCGACACAGAAATTATGCCTATTATATGGCGTCGCGCTAGCTACGCGTTTGTCGCGGCGTTGTCGCGTCGCGGCCGCTACAGTCGCGTAGCGGGCGCGACGCGACAAGACAAGATAGTATAAATACCGGTGCAATCCAAGCTGGCCTCAGTAGTAGGCGTTCTTCGTCAGTGGATGAAGGCAGGTCTGTGCGTGTTTGCCGAGCGAGGTTAGGTTCGATTTCCCGGTCGGTCGACATAACCCAACCTAACTTATGTACCTTTTATCGATTTTCGAGTTTGAAATAAATTTTCAGTAATTATTATTTTTGTTGATTTTCTTATTTTTAACCCCCTACGCAAAAACGACGGGGTGTTATAAGTTTGACGTGTCTGTCTGTCTGTCTGTGTGTGTGTGTGTGTGTGTGTGTGTGTGTGTGTGTGTGTGTGTGTGTCTGTGGCATCGTAGCTCCCGAATGCATGGACCGATTTTGATTTTGTTTTTTTTTGTTTGAAAGGCGACATAATCGAGAGTGTTCTTAGCTATGATTCAAGAAAATCAGTTCAGTCATTTGAAGATTATTAGCTCTTTTCTAGTTGATATTTACCTCACTCACAAACTTACAGCGCAGGTATCGTGTTTGGGCTCATTGTACTGGTCTCAATAAATAGGTTATAGCTAGATGGTGATCAGGGTCTGATGATGGAGAAGAAAAGATAAAATATGAGGGTAAACTAGTAAGTACTACTTTGGGAATTTACCTAAAGAAACAGGCAAACATATGATAAACGTATTGAAGTAAGTATCTACCGACCTATCTACTTACAGTATTAGTGATTACAAACATGTAGGTACGAGTAGATGGCATACGACACGTTTTGGTGCAGTGGCTAAGCGATTCGCTGCTGCGTTAGGAATCGCAGATGTTTCGTCTTAAACACAAATCTTCATATTATGAAGATTTGTGTTTGTAAACGCACCGTCCACGATTCAAGAGAAATCCAGGCAACTTTTATAAAAGATAAAAAGTTAACAAGGTTTGTTTTTACAATATACAAAAAATAGGTACTTATCTATGTAGTACGTAATTGTTTTTTTTTAATAATGTTTTACTCCTGAATCGGAGACGATGCGATTACAAACACACATCTTCACATTCACAAACGGCCAGACCCAGCACAACTGTCTGTAGGTCATAAAAATATTTGTTCCGTGCGGGAATCGAACCCGTGATTTGTAGTGTAGCAGCCAAGCGTTTAGAAAGTAAGTAATAAAAAAATATAAGTATGTTCGGTAAGTACCTACCTATACATATTAACTACAAGACACAAAACTGTAATTTACTTATCCGACTGAGTGCTACCTACATATGCCTTATGTAGGTAGGTGACAAAAGTTATGAACCTACTAACGTACCTTGGTCCCTAGTTTAGCTAAATCATTATATTGGTTCTTCCAGAAGACGTCGATTACACAGTACTGGGGGGTAACCATCTCCTCATAATAGCAGTATTATTTCAATATTACTTCAGCGTGAGAAAAAGATGGAGCTATAAGTCCTGTATAGCTCCATCACTTTCCCACTGTGAAGTAATATTATATTATAATAATACTGCTGTAAGAGGTGATGCTTACCCCCCAGAAGACGATGGTGATAAAGAGAATATTCCAGTAAATTTGTGAGTATCTTCTACCTACCTAAACCATGTAACTGATCTGTTATTTACACACGGCTACATAATATCAAGCTATATTTTTCAGTATAAGCTGATCTCACATTGTATAGGCATTCCGTACAATGACAGGTGAGCGACTGGAAAAGTATAGCTTGATATGTAGCCACGCGTACCTGCACCAAATTTGTATTTCCATAATAAACGTAGGTAAGTTATTTATTGTTATTCATGCGGCAAGTCTGCGTTTATGGACGATTTCTTCTTTTTTATATATTTTTAGGGTTCCATATCCAAATGATAAATAAAAATATGTAAGGTCTAGGTAGGTATTATTAACTTGCCACGTGTGATTGTTACAGGACCCAAATACATTCAAAAGATGTAGAAATAAATTCGGACAAATTAAATCTTCATAATTATAATACAACATTTGTAAGTATCATACGTGTTTGATCATCACGAAATTAGCTGTTCCCCCATGGCAGTAGTGCCATGGGAGAACAGCTAATTTCGTGCTAATTTCGCTTTATACTAATGCGTAACGGTACTATCACGAAATTGGCGAGTTCACGATAAAACTTCATAATGTTAGACTTTTTAGGGTTCCGTATTATTTATTCATGTTGTCAAAGTTATGCTTGTTTTTATTAATAATACTATTGATTTTATTAGTAATTAGTTTACTACTACTGTTGCCAGCGACTTCGTCTGCGATCCAGGATGAAAAGTAGCCTATGTCCTTTTCCAGGTCAAGGTTTACCACTGTGCAAATTTCATCCAAATCCGTTCAGCCGTTTTAGCGTGAAAGCGTAACAAACAAACAAACTCACTTTCGCATTTATAATATTAGTTAGGAAGTTAGGATTATAATTTCTTACTTCATATACCAAAACTACCTTTTTTTCAGATATTCACACAACCCTCCGCAGTACGAAACATCAGATGATGATAGTAATTGGTAATTGCTAGATTTCTATATAAGAAGGTTGTATGAAGTATGTATGCAGTTTTACAAGAATTCATCAAATATTTTTATTCTGGTCATTTCAGGTACGAAGTGAGTTTTAATAATCCTGTAGAAGGGAAAAGCTGTTTTTGTATAGAAGGAGGAAGAATAATTGACACTGAATATTTTTATAGAAGACTTCAAGAAATATGCAATCATAATAAGGCATTCGAATATAAATTGAGCAAACGTTCACTTTGTATCAGAAAAAACAGGAGAAAAGGCCTTGTGGTCTTTTCATAGATAAGAAGTTGCCTTTTCTAGGTGCAACTCCAGACGGAATAGTGGGAGAAGACACAATCATTGAAATCAAGTGTCCAATTACAGCATTTAAAACCTCTTTGGACGAAGCTATAGATAAGAAAAAAGTGAAGTTTTGGAAGAAAACTAAAAACGGACTTGTTATAAATAAAAAACATCCTTAGTTTATACAGGTGCAGGGACAATTACATATCACCGGTAGGCAAAAATGTATTTTCGGAGTATGGTCTTTTTTTTTTTTTTTTTTTTTTGGGTGGGAAATCATCAAATAACTTCTCCCGCTCTGGGCGGAGCGGGAGGGTGTGTCAGACTCTTACTGACTAAAACCCACCCGTATTCCTTCTTGTTGCCTGTGTTGCGGGGGCCTCGGTGACCCATAAGTACCTTCCCGCGACCCCGGCAGGGGGAGTATGGTCTGGATGCGACAAAGACATCAAAGTTGAAATTATAGAGAGACATGACCATTATTGGGAAGAAATGGAACCAAAATTAGAACATTTTTATATAACATGCATGTTGCCTGAGCTATGCGATCCCAGACATGTTCGAAATAATATGCTAATTAGAGATTTAAGTGAATTAAAATAAATGTTGTATAATTTTGGCGATGTTTAATTACTTTCCAAAAACTTATGGTATATACAATACCTACCTACCTACCTACCTACCCACCCTACCCTAGCTACCTATCTACCTACCCTACCCTATCCTACCTATCTACCTACGTACCTACCTACCTACCTATGTACGTACCTATCTGCCTACTTACCCTACCTATCTTATATTTATACAAACCTTGTCCTGAGAATCACTAACACGACAAAAAAATAACTATCCAATTTGGTCCAGTCCTTCGGAAGTTATGCGTGTGCATACCTTTCGGCGATTCATTTTTATATAGGTATGTAGTTGCATAATAAGTAAGAAAGTAGTAATACAAGGCGAAAACTATATTATACGATTGTAAAATGGCAGTGTAAACTTACTACCAAGCCAAAGTACCTACAGAATCCTCAGCGCAATGGTGACTCGCACTTGACTAGTTTTTTGTAGCAGTTGAATTTATGCAGTGGTTTAGAATCGGTTTGCAAAATTTCTAACATAATTATAGGTATTTATGTATATGTAGGTACTTGCATAGTCCTACTAAAACATAATTACATACGCAAACGACTGTCACATTACATACCTACATACACGGCGAAAACTATAAAACACAAACTTACTACTAAACCAATGGGCGGAACCCTCAGCGCAAAGTTGGCTCGCACTTGACTACTATTTTGTAGCAGTAGGTAAAATAGTGCGCACGGCTGACTACACATCATGCTATAACTTTCCAGTATAAGCTGATCTCGCATTGTATAGGCTATCCGTACAAAAACACATAAAAATATATATATACGGTCGAATTGAGAAACCTCCTCCTTTTTTGAAGTCGGTTAAAAATGAAATAAAATTATAAGACATTCGTGTTTTGAGTCAAAATCCACGAATAATACTAGGTAAGTACTGTAGCCGTGGCAAGTGCGTCGTGCGGCGCAGTAGAGCAGCTGGCTCGCGGCAGATTCAAATAGGTACCTACTCCTTTGAGCATGCCGCGCGCCGCCAAAAACCATGAGTAAGTCATTGCAATGTAACTCTTATCTTATTGTTATAAGGTATAATTTAGGATAATTGACTTTTGCGAGGACTTATTTATTGAAATTGAGAAATTATTCATTTATTAGTTAATTTCGTCATACATCCTAATTTATACCTTATCACAATGGGATAAGACTCACATTGCGAAGACTTATTTTGCTTATGATTTAATTTACTTTGGAATAAAACCGAGTAAACTCAACTTTTGCAAGAGGGTTTAGAATGCTTCTGAGCATACACTGAAATAGTTTAATTGGTAAAACTTGCTTATGTCAAATTTGAAAACGCAATAGTCAATGAGACCCACTGGAATCTAATACAAAAAGTAGTAAATATATATTAGAATGAATAAAACTAACGGATGTAATGTTTAACATAAAAATATATTTCCAATATTAGATCACAAAAATAATAAGATAGGCACACAACACTTGAACACACACATAGGTAGGTAAATTAATCTACTTCATTACTTCAATCTATGCATAGTATAGAACAAAGTCGCTTAAATTAAAACTTAATTACACACACACCACCGCAAATATCTACATAAGTCACTTAGCGCGTCCGAATTCGTCAGTTTCGCCGTTCCCGCTCGTGTGGTCAAGTCTAGGTACATAAGTTAGGTTGGGTTATGTCGGCCGACCGGGAAATCGAACCTAACCTCACTCGGCAAACACGCACAGACCTGCCTTCATCCACTGACGAAGAACGCCTGCTACTGAGGCCAGTTTGGATTGGACCGCTATTTATACTATCTTGTCTTGTCGCGGCGTTGTCGCGTCGCGCCCGCTACGCGACTGTAGCGGCCGCGACGCGACAACGCCGCGACGCCAGCTGCCTGTCGCGCTAGTGTGAAAGGTATGGCGTGGCGATGTCGCGCCAGAATCGCCACGCGACTTGTCGCGCGACAAGTCGCGCCAGTATGTAGAAGCCTTTAACCTACTCATGTTTTTCTGTTACAACGGGCTATAAGTATGTAATTATGATCCCATCAAAAACATAAATGTGAAATGAGAGCCAAGTTCAATATTATGATTTAAGCCTTGGTTGTTGACTTCAACGACAAAAGAAGTGAGATCTAAATGGGTGCCAAGTTCAATGGTCAGTCCTGAAATTTATTCATATCAACATAAAATATAATTTCTTCTTATAACTTAGGATAATATATTGTAGCCTAAGGTCTGACTTGGCTAGTTCTTATATACGAATTATTATGTTCGATGGCTAGTTTCTACCAGCAAGCCAAATTTTCGAAATAATAAAATACGAACCGACAAGTAACAGGTTTAGAACTTGCGAAGGCTATAATGTAATTCGTATATAAAAATGCCTATAGTATTTAATAATTATTTATAAGTCTCTTACATTATTGATGTGCGCTAAATATTGAAACAATAATTAATACTAAATCCCAGTTAATAACGTAATAAATACAAAAGTCGACTATACTCTTAGTTATAAGTACTAAAACGGAAATATTTGGATAAAAAAAAATTAAGGGTGGTATTCAACTCGTTATATATTCACGTGAAGACCTTAAAATCCACATAAAGACCGGCTGTCATAAGTTTTGATTGCTGATTGCTGATTCTTACATTATTACAGTTACAGGCACTAAGTATAAGTTAAGTGTTCAGGAATCAATTAAGGGAAAAATTATAATAAAATGATAAAAAATTACCAGTTTCTGATTTATTCCTTTGTATTCACCTAAGTGCCTATCTGCAGGCCAAATTTGAACTTTCTTGGTTATCTGGAACTGGGTTAGAGTTTTGATCTATAGGTCAGTCAGTGATAAAAATGACGATTTTTGGACGTTAATACGTAAACAAGTTTTTTTTTTTTTGAGGGTTGGACATCATCAAATAACTTCTCCGCTCTGGGCGGAGCGGCAGGGTGTGTCAGACTCTTACTGACTAAAACCCACCCGTATTCCTTCCTGTTGCCTGTGTTGCGGGGGCCTCGGTGACCCATAAGTACCTTCCCGCGACACACACGACGCCGTAAATAACCGTTTGAGATGTGTTTATGAAATTTGGAGCACATATGTACCTCGCAAGTCTCAATATATGTGTCGGATAAGGCGGGAGGAAACACCCGGGTGTCACCACTGTGTGGATCGCCCGGAGGACACGGTGGAGCATACGGTGGAAGTCTGCCCGGCTTGGGCAGAGCACCGCCGTGTCCTCGTGGAGGCGATCGGCGGCAGAGATCTCTCGCGTCCGGCCCTGGTTCAGGCCATGGTACGGAGCGAGAGGGCATGGGCAGCCGTCACCTCCTTCTGCGAAGCAGTAATGCTCGCGAAGGAGGAGGAGGGACGGTTGAGTGGAAGGCATGTTTCGCGCCCTCCCGCCCCTAGCCACCGCAGGAGACGCCCTTGGCGTTGGGAATCCCGGGCGGATTTCCGGCCACCGTAGGCGCGGGCTTGCGGAAGGTGAGCAATGGGTAGCTCACCGTCCAGTAAGGACCAGGCCCGGGTCGACGGCGCGTTGTATTCCACGCGCGCCTCAAAGAGATGTCGCCAGCACATAGGTAGGGTTCCACTAGGGCCGATGCCTGCCGGGGTCGCGGGAAGGTACTTATGGGTCACCGAGGCCCCCGCAACACAGGCAACAGGCAGGAATACGGGTGGGTTTTAGTCAGTAAGAGTCTGACACAACCTCCCGCTCCGCCCAGAGCGGGAGAAGTTATTTGATGATTTCCCACCCTCAAAAAAAAAGTCTCAATATATGAGCCAAATTTGACACGTTTATGTGAAATAATTTTTGAGTTATGAGGGGGTCAAAAGTGGCTCCAAATGGTTCGTGTAATATTACACACGGTGCTGCTCGCCAGTTCTGTTACTTGAACTTGGCTTGACACGCTACCGCGTGTCTAGATCCAAACGTGATATCTAGTAAGAATAGTATCGATACTAGTTATAGTAACACCCATGTTCCTTGATTGACACAACCCTAGCAACGGCAGCCATTATATGCGCCAATATCGAGTTGTAGGTATGCACTTTTTTTGTAGGTATTTCCAGTCCATATATTTATATGTCAATGGTATTTACAAAAGCAACAAATGAATTCCGAAACTGATTGGGTTTCGTTAGGCATCTTATTAAAATAGGACTACAGGAAGTGGCAGCACATCTTATATTACCTATTCGAGCAGCTGGAGATTGGTGTCAAGAGGAGCAAGAAACGAAGGCGTGAACGTTTATTTTGTCTATCAAACTGTCCAGCTGCTTCATTAGGTATTTCGTGATGAGATGAAATTCAAATCTTGTATAAAACGCACACTATGCAGGTAGGAGGCATATTATAAGTTGGGGGATTACATCGCTGATAAAAATGCTTGGCTCAATGCTGGTCCTGCTCCACAACCACAACCAATTAAATAATTAACATTTGAAAATACTGTTGGAGCAGCTGAACATTGTAAGGCTATCTTTGCATTGTATAAATTTAATCTACTTTGTATTGTATAATTGCATATAATAGAGCTACCATTTACCGGTTAATATGTCATTGACTTGAATGGGCCCTGGCGGCTGAGAGTATGTCATGCTCCCTCAGATGTCTCGCTGATGGTGGCGCGTATGTTGGATCATTTAGCTCCCTTCAAAATGGTTGAGCTGAATCGTGCTGATCCATGCGTCATGCTCGTGAACGGGCGCCGTCAGTTGGGACTGGTCACCTCTTAGCTTCCTCGGCTTACCTATGTGTAATTATTTTATTTAGATTATTTTTTGTTTATTTTTCTACTATGGACGCGTTTTTTTTTACATCGTCCTCACGTTTATTTATAAATTCAACATTATACTAATCTTTATGTATCAATATAATTTAAAAGAGTGTCCATGGAGTTTCTTGCCCGTTCTTCTTCATAGGTACCACTACGCTTTGGAATGGGCAACTAGCTTCATATTTCTAACTAACCGACTCCTTGACAATTCAAAAGTGCCTCTAAATGGTTTAATTGAAATAAATGCTTTGAGTTTGAGTTTGAGTTTGAACAGCTGGCAAGAAACCAATTTTAGTCCAACTAGGCAGTAAGAATTTTTCAAACAAGTTTTATGTAATTTAGCGCCTAGTATCTGTCGTTTAGCGACATTATGAGGATGAGAACACAGTCACGAGAGGTATATAAATAAAACAACTTGCTGGGACTTATGATTTTATTTTATTAATTTTCCTTAACTTCTCTAAAAGTTAAAACCGTCAAAGTCGTCATGACTCATGACAAACACAACTGTCATGGCTGCCCTAAAATCAGGGCTTTTTTTTTTTGAGGGTGTGAAATCATCAGATAACTTCTCCCGCTCTGGGCGGAGCGGGAGGGTGTGTCAGACTCTTACTGACTAAAACCCACCCGTATTCCTTCCTGTTGCCTGTGTTGCGGGGGCCTCGGTGACCCATAAGTACCTTCCCGCGACCTCGGCAGGCATCGGCCCTAGTGGACCCCTACCTTTGTGCTGACGACATCTCTTTGAGGCGCGCGTGGAATACAACGCGCCGTCGACCCGGGCCTGGTCCTTACCGGACGGTGGGCTACCCATTGCTCACCATCCGCAAGCCCGCGCCTGCGGTGGCCGGAAATCCGCCCGGGATTCCCGACGCCCAGGGCGTCTCCTGCGGCGGCTAGGGGCGAGAGGGCGCGAAACATGCCTTTCCCTCAACCGTCCCGCCTCCTCCTTCGCGAGCGTTACTGCTTCGCAGAAGGAGGTGTCGGCTGCCCATGCGCTCTCGCTCCGTACCATGGCCTGAACCAGGGCCGGACGCGAGAGGTCTCTGCCACCGATCGCCTCCACGAGTACACGGCGGTGCTCTGCCCAAGCCAGGCAGACCTCCACCGTATGCTCCACCGTGTCCTCCGGGCGATCCACACAGTGGTGACACCCGGGCGGACATAAATGCTTTGAGTTTGAGTTTGAGTTTGAACAGCTGGGAAGAAACCAATTTTAGTCCAACTAGGCAGTAAGAATTTTTCAAACAAGTTTTATGTAATTTAGCGCCTACTATCTGTCGTTTAGCGACATTATGATGACGAGATTACAGTCACGAGAGGTATATAAATAAAACAACTTGCTGGGACTTATGATTTTATTTTATTAATTTTCCTTAACTTCTCTAAAAGTTAAAACCGTCAAAGTCGTCATGACTCATGACAAACACAACTGTCATGGCTGTCCTAAAATCAGGGCTAAGTATAATATAAAAAATCTTCCCAAATAATCATTTTCCTACGCCTGTACTCTTCTTCGAATTAATTTGTTTGTATTTTTATGAAAATCTCCTATTTTTTTCCTATTTATCTATGTAGTGTAAATGTGGTAGCCCAAAATCAAATCAAATCTCCTTTATACAATACATGCGGACTTATCACACAATGAAGATGCATTTAGTTTTCTGCCTCTAGTTTACGAATTTCTTCCTGACAAATGCCAAGATACATACAATAGTTTTTTTCGGGTACTAAAGAAACAATTTGGCTTGAACGTAAAAACACCTTGAATTTTGATTTTACGCTATTATCGTTGTCACCGCTCTCAAAAACCATGAATGTACCTACTCTATTCTTAACATACGCCTGTATTCCCCGAAGGGTGATCGGCACGTGCGTCGTAGCGCCTCGGTGTAAACTGCTCAGACAGTCTCCCTGGGGACATGGCATATCGCACACGTCGGCCGCCGTCCCTGGACTCATTTAGGGGGGCCGGAAGAGGGCGTTACTTGCCCTCTGTCGACGTCCGGCCCAACCGCCTCAATGGTGACGAGGAGGTAGGGCGCAGAAGCCTGTCCCGCCATTCCGCCACCACGACCTCGGAGCTCGGTCCGGTGCAGCGTGATCTGCTGCACCAGTACCACGCCCAGCGTCCGCGCCTCCTCACGCCACCGATGCAGTGACGCGAGGGCTCTCGCTTCCAGGTCCCACGGTGGGGATCCGGCCAGTGCGCAAGCCGCCTCGTAGGAGAGTTATGATCCAGCCTGTCCCAACTTGCTGTCCTCCCCCAGCGACGCCCTAAGCCGAAGTTAGTACCTAACAAATAAAAAACTATGGGGATGAGCAATATTGATGAGCAATAAAGTTCGTATTCTTCTATAGTTTATCGCAAATTGTGAGAAGGTTAGAATATTGCAGATAGTTACAGATTTAACCTTTTAAATGATTATCATCACGCTTGATCTATATGGAACTAAGCAGTCAATCATGACGTTTATAAGAACAGCTATTTTAATTTACCTACTTATAGCAAAGCAAAAATACTGCATATTTTTTTTTATGCTGTACGTCGCTTGCTCCCCGCGACACTAGTCCTGAGTCCCTGTATATTTTAGCTGATGAGACCAAAATTACAAACATGGTACTTATACAGCAAAGTTGTTTAAAAATGTGGCTGTTATTTTGTACATTGTCGTATCTTACGACTTCCACGCGAACGAAGTTGCGGACAGAAGTAAGTAATAAAATATGTTTCACGAACTGGTGCAATCCAACAAAATAACAAATGTATTATACTCGTTCACTAATCAACTGGGTTTTTATCAGTTTCCTGTAATCGTATGACGTGTGTATCTATGTGTTTAATAATAACATAACCTTTGACCAGACGGTGTTTATAAGATTATAAGATTAATACTTTTCAGTTAACTGGTATGCAATTTTATTATTTTGTGCATTCCATAAAATGCTTTCATAATCGTAGAACAAATGACTTAATTTCCATGTCTGTGAATTTTTATGTCAGTGCTTGGTGACCAATTTTATTGCGAAAAAATAAAATAATCTGTAAGTTATTTTAGTCCAGCGATCGTCTTTGTAAATGTGACGGGACGGCGGCGCTGATTGTAGGAAGGAAAAGGGTCGGAATAGTGAAATCTAGTACAATTTCATGTTAGTTTTCCATTTCGCCACTTTATGATTAATAATAATAATAAAGTATTTACTTCCCAAAAACATAGCACTTTGCACTGTATACATTGTTTGAAAATAATATTTACATTATGATGCAATAGTAGACTCTATCTTTTAAACTAGGACTAGCCTAGCTGTATCTTAAAAGATAGGGTTCGTGTCGGACTATCCCACCTACTTCTTTTTAGGGTTCCGTATTCAACAAGAAACCCTAATATTTTCGCTATGTCTGTCTGTCTGTCCCCGGCTTAGCTCAGAGCCTCTTAGTACTAGAAAGCTGTAATTTGGCATGGGTATTAATCACGCCGACAAAGTGGTCAAATAAAATCATAAAAAACTTTTTTCTCGTCTATCCCATGGTGTGCGGTATCGTTGGATAGGCTGCCAATAATATTGCGGCTCTGTGACAACCATTTTTAGATTCGGGGATCCGTTTGCGTAATACAAAGCTTTAAAGCGCCATTTTTGTTAAGAGTCTAATTATTCAAAAAATATATGGTTCGTTGCTCAGCTGTTGACTGCAAAATTACGAGGATCCATGAATTTAAACACGAAAGCTGTGGAGGAAAGCTCTCCAAAGAAGAAATGGAAATCCGATAATTCGTCGAGATTACATATTGCGGCGTAATTAAATAAAAATCGATCACGTCACCTTGAATTAGTATAATTTATATACTAAGGTCTATGAACCACAAAAACAACAAAATGATTTTTGTTTAAAAAGAACGGCCAAGTGCGTGTCGGTCCACGCACCATGAAGGGTTCCGCTGTTGGGAAGTTGGGATGAATTTATCCCAAAAACAAACTTAACATTGTAGCTGAAAAACATGTTCTCCCATACATTGATATATGCCACAATCAATTCTCCAACTGCAAAATTAAGTTCGTCGACTATTACTCGTTAACTTGTAAAGCCTACTTAGCTGTGATAGTTTTCCTTTTAATATCATTATATTTACTACTGCCATGAATTTTTTCACACACAAACAGCTGGCGACGGGACAACACTTGATTCTAACAAAAATTAGCATTTTAATGCTTAATATTACGCAAGGGGATCCTTGAATAGAATAGTGGTGTTCAAAGACCTACAATATTTTTGAACGGCCTATCCAACGATATCCCACACCATGGGGTAGACGAGAATAAAAAATATCATCACCACATTACGTGCTAGGAAGGTACCCTAAAAAAAATATTTTCAAGATTTTATTTAAGCACTTTGTTGGCGTAATTAATATTTACACTTGTGCCAAATTTCAGCTTTCTAGTACTAAGCGTCTCTGAGCTACAGCGGGGACAGATAGTCAGACAGACAGACAGACAGACGGACATGGCGAAACTATAAGGGTTTCTTGTTTACTACGGAACCATAAAAACCGGCCAAGTGCGTGTCGGACCACGCACAATGAAGGGATCCGTATTTGGGATGTTGGGATGAATTTATCCCAAAAACAAACTTAACATTGTAGCTGAAAAACATGTTCTCCCATACATCGATATATGCCACAATCAATTCTCCAACTGCAAATTTAAGTTGGTCGACTATTTTGCCTTCGATACCTAGTTTTCCTTTTAATTTCATTAAAAGTATGTACTGTTTCAGTATGTACTGCTGCCATGATTTTTTTCACATCTCCATAAACAACGCAAGCTGACAGGGAGTGGGGGGGACACTTGACTCTAACAAAAAAGGTTCCTTGTTTACTACGGAACCCTAAAAACATAAAAATGCCAATCAAAAATTTTAAAGCCAAACTATGTGGTTGAGATCTTAACATCATTTTACACCCCCTAACGGTTTGATTGCAATCAGACCCCATAAGACGCGCTTGCAAAATATGACGACTATGAGTAAAAAAAAACGCGTTAGCATCTACTAAGTTGAAATATGAGAATCCTTCCTCCGACGTAGGAGCCAAAAAAGATTGGCGAACTTTCTTATCACGAAAATAGAGGACAAGTCATCAACTCATAGGTAAGCCAGATCTTTAAATAGAATGAGGGGAAATAAAATGAGTAAATTTATATACCAGTTCCCGAAAATATTAATATTTGTCCCTTTTGAGCTCGTCCTCGTTAAGTCTCGAATGTGATGTTCCGTAGACCAAAATCCACAAATTATTTTGTAGTATTATTAATAATAGGTAATATTAACAAAAAAAAAAAAAACTTAATAATTTAGGCGTATTAGTTCAAAAAATCCTGCATTGCTCGAGGCAACAATCTCTGTCTCTCACTCTTCCGAGGGAAAAATTCTGACGTTTTCGCGAACACGAACCAAAAGATTTCAAATTAATATTCAAAAGCAAGTCCGAAATATGCCAGCACCGAATTCTAAAATAGGTTGAATACTTCATGATAGCAAAGAAGAATATCACCAAAAATTTATTGAAGAATTGGAAATTCTATCTATTTTAAATCTGAAGACTTTAAGGGAGAAATTCGTAAACAAGTTATGCTCCTTTTCATAAAACAGAGAACCATATCTCTTTTCATTACAGGCACTTGTGGTGAAGTACATATGTGTGTTTAACTTATCATATTAGATCAGTGCTAGAATTAACATCTCTAAAGTTTTCCAGTGCGAGACTATCAGGAAGATCATCGTCGAGTTGGTCATCAACTCCGATCAAGTTATTTCTGTTGTGCGTACAACACAAAACTATACTATGCTAGTTGTATACTAAATCTATGCTCTATATGTTGTTGTTGCTTCTATCAGGTAAATTCCATTCATCTGCCTAGCTTTTTTCTAACACGATCGACCCCTCATCAGCTAATCTCCATTGTATTTGAAAATACAATTGGCATTGCTAGACAAAAAGTATCTTCAGAAATGTCAGCGTTTTTTTTTTTGTGGTTGGGAATTTATCAAATAACTTCTCCCGCTCTGGGCGGAGCGGGAGGGTGTGTCAGACTCTTACTGACTAAAACCTACCCGTATTCCTTCCGTTGCCTGTGTTGCGGCCCGCGACCCCGGCAGGCATCGGCCCCAGTGGACCCCTACATTTGTGCTGACGACATCTCTTTGAGGCGCCCGTGGAAAACAACGCGCCGTCGACCCGGGCCTGGTCCTTACCGGACGGTGAGCTACCTATTGCTCACCGTCCGCAAGCCCGCGCCTACGGTGGCAGGAAATCCGCCCGGGATTCCCGACGGCGTCATTCCCCAGGGCGTCTCCTGCGGCGGCTAGGGGCGAGAGGGCGCGAAATTTAAAACCTTTCCCTCAACCGTCCCGCCTCCTCCTTCGCGAGCATTACTGCTTCACAGAAGGAGGTGACGGCTGCCCATGCCCTCTCGCTCCGTACCATGGCCTGAACCAGGGCCGGACGCGAGAGATCTCTGCCGCCGATCGCCTCCACGAGGACACGGCGGTGCTCTGCCCAAGTCGGGCAGACCTCCACCGTATGCTCCACCGTATCCTCCGGGCGATCCACACAGTGGTGACACCCGGGCGTTTCCTCCCGCCTTATCCGACACGGGAACCTCCCGAAGCTGCCGTGTCCGGTGAGGACCTGCGTCAGGCGGAAGGTGACGACGCCGTGGCGCCTCTCTAGCCACTCCTCAAAGAGGGGACTTATCGCCGCAATCGTGGCGTGCCCAGCACTGGGTTGCGACAACCGTACTCTCCATGTCGCCATGAGATAACGCTGGAGCTCCGTCCGCTGTGCCGCGATTTCTCGCGGCAGCGGAGTTATCGGCGTTTCGCCTCGTCGCGCCACTCCCATACATGCGCGAGGACTTTTGCCTCCAGATCCCATGGCGGGAAATCCCAGCTTGCAATATTAAACGCTTTTGCGGTAAACAATATTTAGGACACATGGCTAAACGTGGTGATGGCAGGTAGAGCAGAGCCCTAACGGAATGGTTGCCGAGAGACGGTAGAAAAAGCGTCGGCAGATCAACGGCTAGGTGGGCGGACGACCATCCGCCCACCTAGCCGTTGATCTGCCGACGCTTTTTCTACCGTCTCTCGAAGCAGAAGATCTCGACGAAGTCATGGATTAGACTTGTGTTTCATTTCCCATGATAACGAGGCTTTCAGTTACGAACCCTAAAATAATAAGTCAATATTGTTTTTATAAGAAACGTTTAATAAGATCTCTAGCAAATAATTAGTTGCAAAAGGCACAAATTGTACTTCATCTGCTTAGCCTTTTCCCAACTATGTTGGGGTCGGCTTCCAGTCTTACCGCATACAGCTGAATACCAGTATTTTACATGGAGCGACTGCCTATCTGACCTCCACAACCCAGTTACTGGGTAACACGATGCCCCTAGGTAAGACTGGTTGTCAGACTCTCGAGCTTCTGACGACCCGTAACGACTGTCAAAGATCTACAAATGACAGCCGGGACCAGCGGCTTAACGTGCTTTCCGAGGCACGGAGGGGTCTTGGTATGTAAAGATGGTCACCCATCCACGGACCAACCGCGGCAAGCGTAGCTTAACCTGATCGATCGACCCGTGCGGCTGTTATTACTTAGCCACAAGCCCCTCAAAAGGCACAAATTGTACTTATTATATTTAATCTTAAAATATTAAAATGACATCTGTAACGCGGCCTTAACAAAGACATGTTCGAACGTACCCTATGCATGCGCGGCGATGGCGAGCGTACAGCCCCGCCCACGTCCCCGCGCCCATCCACCAGTGGACGTCTGGCTGGACGAAGGAACTTTTACGAGCGTTGTGCGAGCGTACAACACGCTCGCACAACGCTCGTAAAAGTTTCATTGTTCCAAGCCACGTTTTGACTACCCTGCCGCATTAACATTTTGTTCAGAGCAAATGTTTGCTGTTTTGCCGATGTTCACACAAAACAGAAAACATCTGTTTTCTGTTTTGTGTGACAACAACGAGAAAACGAATGCTCACTCGCCGTGTTTTCACTGATAAGCGAGCGAGCGTTCGTTCGCGCAGTCCAACCGATCATCACTGAAACATGACACAAACATGCTCACTCGCTCAAGTGTTTTCATTTACCGGGCGAACAAAGAACGCTAGGTGAAAACGCAGCTTTACTGATTACCTGTTTGTTTTAGCGTGTACTGTGTTATGTATGCCATTAGACACTTTTTACTGTTTATTGTGCGCTCGAACTCATTTAAATAGCCGAACATACACCCCTGACAGAAGAACTTTTCTTACACATTTTAGTACTTTGATTAATATCCGGAAAATCATTAAAGAAATGCATCTGCACGGTTGTAGATGGATGTGATTTCAGTTTCTTACATATTTCTGATTGAATACATTTTAACTCATCATTGCAATGTTTAGGGATCACTTTAGAAACTACTAGATAACTAGGAATAAAATCATTATCATTTAGCATGTATTTTAGGGTTTCTAGTACAAACACATCGTAATTTTTAAAATTAAACATTTGGAACATTTTTTCGAAAGCTTCAGCAAACTGACAATGTACTGTGGGACTGTATAGCTCTGTGTCTTCTTTTAGACACTTTACTATTATTGGACCCAACGAAGGAGATATTTTAAAATGAATAAGTTTCCATACATTTTCCATAGCATTTGACATTTGCCCATCTCGAAACTGTGATTCTGAAAACTTGGAAAACTCAATTGCAATATACATACATTTCTCTTCGTCTAATAATTTAACGTATTCTGCTATAAGTTTGAAACTAGTACACAATACGTAGTTTTTCAACACGGGCATTCGTTTTTCGATTTTAGTTATTATTTCTACAAACAGTTTTGCAGGCATAGGTGTTTTATTCAAAGTAAAATATATTCTAAAATACCAAACCAAAGACCCTAAAAATTTCTCAAAATTGTCTCTAACGTAATAACGGCCTGAATGCATCTTATCCCACAACTGAAAACTTGTATCCATTGCTGGATCTAACACTCTTCTGAATCTCTGAAGCTGATCTTCCTCGCTTTTACCGCACAATACGTAACATGCAAAAATTTCTATAAATTGACTTTCATACAAACAAAATTTGGATGCTGCTGGTGATAGCATTTTATCGGCTACGAAGTCTGTATCGAGTAAATCCATAATTTTTGGTGCGTATTTTAATAAATCATCGACATAACTTTCGAAATTTTGGTTACGCGGCAACGCATTTATAAACAGGTAACTCTTCATGTAATATTCTGCTCGTACACTAATGGGAACTCGTTCAACGTGGCCTAATGAACCTGAGAATATACCATTCATTAATGTGCTTAATAATTCCCATAGTTCCTTTTCAACAGTTGGATTTTTCACCTCGCACATCCGTTCATATGTGTGTCTGAAAAGAATGCCTTGGATTGAAATATTTCCATTTGTGTACCAAACTTCTGAATATGTTGATATTAGTTCATCGGATTTAAGTTTAAAAAATACTAGATGAAGTCCGAACTTTCGTAAGGAGACTGGTGCATCCAACAATTTCGGCAAATTCTCACGACTGTCGACTTCACTCATATTGTACAAAATTGCATTAAGTGAAGGGACTGCATGTTGTAAGTAATCTCCTTTAGCGTACCACAAAACCGTATCTAAGGAAATCAGTGGTCTGGCTAGGTGCAAATGTTTTGCAATATTTTTCTGTATGCTAATTTCTGCTTCGTCTGTTTCCCTCCAATTTATCTTGAAATAGTCGGGGACATGATTTTTTGCCATTTCTGTTATTTGTTTTTGTGGAAGAAGCGTGAAGAGACCCCTAATAACGGCTTTTTGTCCAATAGGTTTATTAAGATGTAGTAAGTAGGCGTCGGTCCAGTGTTGGGCGAGTGAGTGCGGCCAGTAGACGCGCAGCTTGGCGAGCAGACGTCGCAGCGAGACAGCGTCATTAGTTCGCAATTTGTCTATTTCTTTGTCGTGGCGCGACAGCAGTTGCGGCTTGTGCTTCAGCGCATTCAGGCACACTTCCTCACTTAGACACAGTGATAACGACTCCTCAAACATGTGCTTCCGCCACGATTTCTTCATGTTGTACAAACAGGACATGTCTGTTTTCCACATGTTGTCTCGTTTAATCTGAATTAGCTCCTGAATTTTCTCAAGTACTAATGGGAACTTACTGATATCTTTTTCCCAATCTCTTAACAAAGTCAAGACAGTCTTTAATTGAAGTACAGTCTTTCTGAAACCTGATTCTGTTGCTGTGTTTTCACTTAGGACCTTCTCGAAAACGGAATCAAGGAGATAAGTGAACAGTTTGTTATTTTGTTCTTGATTCAGTCTTCTCTGAAGTTTTTTAAAAGAATTCCATGTCATCTTTTGTTCTATGATTTCCTTTATAGGTTCATCTCGCAAAACTTTATATAGTGTTATGGATTCGAGACACAGCTGTAGGTTGTTTTCTGAGTCAGTGTACACTTCCATGCTGTGGAACAACTGATCCAAAACATTCCAAGTTTCTACGCCGAGCCTGTGAGTGGATATTTGTGAAAGCAGATTATTGACGAACTTAATCTTGTATTTCAATGGTTCATTTAGATGTTTTTCATAGAAAAAATCAAGCAATGCTTTAATATACAGTACGTTATTTCGTGTGCAAATGATCAAAACTGAGAGCATAGCACATCGTTCAGAGGGTGAGAGCTGTTTACGTATAAGCTTTTTTATTTCTTGCAAGGCAACATCAAATGGGGCGAACTCATACCACTGGTAAGGTTTTATATTGGATTCGATAATCAGTCTTTCTTCTTCTGAAAATAGTAATTTCATCTCAGTTTTATCGATAAATGTTTTTTTAACGAATTCAAATCTCTCTTCTTTTGGCATGTTTCTAATGAAATTTCTTAATGTATTATGATCATATAAACGGGCTCCCAGTCTTTTTGCGTGTTTATAAAGAAAAGTTTTAGTCTTACCCTTTTTTAAATATTTTGCTACTACGGACAGGTCAATTAAGTCAGCGTATTTATCAAAATCGTCTAATATTTTCTGCGAGCACGTTTTCATAAGTACCTCTGTCTTCTTTTTTCCCAACTCGGGAAAGTAATCGTATTCTTTGTCTTCCAGTACGGTTAATACATCTGCAGTGTGGGACTTTAGTAAAAATAAAATTTCGTTCTTCACAATGTTTATGCTATGTAATTCGACCCTTGTATAGTACGCAAGAAAAAGAGCAGATCTTCTGCACACACGTTTAAAAAGAGTAAGAGGAATGTGGCGTCCGGTTTTCATAATTTGTTCTATGAAAGGAATCGAGCAGTTTTGCAACCATTTGCAAGAACTGTCGGTTTCTTTCAGGTATTCATAAAAGGCTTCGACTCGACTTTCCTCTTTCAGATTGAGTCTAATGTGAAGCATGAGTTTGTTAAATGTTTTGGTGTTCATGCTAGGTAATAGTTGTGTGTGTAGGTACTCTGGGTTGATGATGTTTGCGTACTGCTGCTCGGTGATCAGCCACGTGGATTTTTTAATAGCTGTCGCCGCATACAGCATGTCGTGAGATTTCATTACTTCGATGATAAAGTCTACATTTCGGTTTTTACTGGCGATGTCTATTTTCAGAAGGTTGTCTATGTCGCTGTCATCGCCACTAATGTTACATAATTCATATTGTTTATTAGAAATCGCATCTTCGACAAGCTTGTTGTAGTGTTGGCGCTTTTTGCTGAGTGTGTCTCCTTCTAGCGTCACCGGGGGCATTTTGATGGTCTGGAAGTTAAATATTTGAATTGTTACAATCATTACAAATATTAGATTATTATAATTATTGGTCCAGAAATAACGATTTTGTGATGATGATCGAAATATTCAACTTTTTTACTAAACCATAGGTACTGGGACTTTGTGGGAAGTTAGGTCAATAAGTACTTTCCATATAATTAACAACGTATTTTTGATGAGGTTGAGATAAGTTTATTCTCATAAGAATACAATCAATCATTCACTTACATGAGAATATTAAAACTAAAACATAAGTCCATATTTTTGGTTGTTTATAACTAGACAATAATTACAACAATAATTATACAACAATAATTGTACAATAATTATTTTGAAGGTAGATAAAAAAAACCCAATGTTCGCTTGATACACGGGCTCAAATACAAATAATAAAGTAAACAAGTTTCCGTTCAACACAGATAAGTGTAGTTGGATGTGGCTCGAAATTGGGAATGTGTTCTAAATTATATTATCTTAACCTTTTGACCGCCACAGCCATGTATAGAAGACAAACCAAAATATTCCCAGCACGTCACGGTCACGGATATATGACAGGTATTAAAGGATGAATTCGTAGCTTGGAGCCGAGGGCACGTTTTTGCTTTTTTGATGTGGTGGTCAAAGGATACTTACACTCTTTTTTATTTTAAGGTTATTTGTAGTTTTGACCACGTGTAGCTCTACTGGACTAAAAGTAGTTTGTAGATGTACAGTTTTTTTTTAATTGCCTACTAGTCACGCCTTTTTTATGACTGCTAATTCTTAAAATGTGCTTGATTTTTCATGGCCGCTGAATCAGACATTGAGGTTAAATATTTTATTAATAATAGGTACCTATTCTGTTAAATGATTAAGATATAAACATTGGAATCATAATTGATGAGTATATTTACTAACCAAATATTCTCTTTTAATTTGTTGTCGATTTTCTTTTCAATAAATTATCTTAGGACATTTTTTGAGCTTAATTTTGTGGGCAGAACCAACTTATTTAAAACTACTCTGTGATCTGAACAAATATCTTCCTAAGCAACAAGCAACTTGAATTTTTTTGTAATTTTTGTAGACCTATATACAATATGTAACAAAAACCCTGTTGTTCCTTTTAGGAACGTATACATTTATCTATAATAAAAAAATTGATGAAATTATAATTAAAACAAATTAAGCACCGGCTAGTCGAGAGGTCAAAATCAAATAACTATTAAAATCGATACATTCCAAAAAATGTTTAGAGTATCTGATTTTACAAGTACATCTTTATTTCGCTAAATAGCCTTCGAGCTCGGCGGCTTTCTTTGATGCGACAAAAGATACCGCCGCGCACGTGCCCCGGTTTGGTACCACGTGCCTACCTACCCCGTCACCCCGGCCCCCGTCACCCCGGCCCCCGTCACCCTGCGAATCACTTCCTTAGTCTCCCGCGCAGCTTACTACCGAATGGATGTTATTGTTGACCTACGTAGTGAGTGACTTGTGTTTTGTTTACGTAAACGTTGACCATGTGTTATTCTAACGTAGAATACTTTAATATGTTGATGTGTCTTCGGAAATGTGACTGCAATTATGCAGAAGCACGCAGACTCTACGAACAACGTATTGTGAGTCTACCATTACCGTCGGCGATGGCATTCCAACGTTTGCACACACGTAAGTACAATACCGGCAATGTGCTCGGGCGAGACCAACATCGAGTTGACGCAAGCAGACTGAGGACTTGAGACAGAAGTCTTGGACTTGTTTGAGCACGATCCAACGCGAAGGACACGCTCAGTGGGACACGAACTCGGAGTAAACCATATTATGCGCGTTAGTACTTAAAGCAGATGGCCAGCACCCATTTCACTATCGTCGCGTCCAATCACTACTTCCCTCTGTCTATCCAAGAAGTGTAGAGGTACAAGGTGGTCATATCGAACAGCAACCGTGGCCGTCAAGTAGACATCGTAATAAATTAATGTATTAAAATGTAAATAGGTACATCATACATAGGTACATGTAAACAGGTTTTATGTGACAGACGCGGCGAATTTGTTTTTTTAACGTAGTGAAGTGTTAAATGTAGTTTTAATAATTATCAATATTGTGCATAAAAATATTGTGTAAACCAACATTTTCGAAGATTAATTCGTTAAAGTGATACTGATAAACAACAGCTGACAAGGTCATGAACTTGTGTAGAAAAATAGGTAGATATGCGGCGGCGATGTACCGGCGCGGCGGCACCGATCAAAGAGAGTGGGGGGACGTTCTATCTATTTCTGGTTTCGCGTCATCGCTTCATGCAGAATTGCAGAGGTAACAAATCAATTAAACATTCCAAATATTAATAATTAAATATTTATTTTAATTGTTTTTATTGATCAGTTTTTTATAAATGACTTGCTTTATCGCTCAGTAAACCGATTCTTAAAACGTAGGTAGAAGGAACAACAGGGTTTTTATTACATATTGTATATGACCGACGAAAAATATGAAATACTAGCCCACGGCGTCGCCCGCTTGGTGTTCGGAAATTATCCCTCAAGATCGTACTAACGATATAGAAGTATCGCAGTCGAATCAGCGTCGCATTCGCAGTAGTTGAAAGAACGCTTTTAGTGATAAGACCGCCCATTGTTAAACACATACTTTGAAAATTAAACATTTGGATTTTTTTTTCGAAAGCTTTAGCTAACAGACAATGTATTGCGGGACTTTAGCTCTGTGTCTTCTTTTACGATCAATTTAAAACAAAAAATAACCAAATTGGTCCAGCCGTTCTCAAGTGATGCGCTTACCGACGAACAGCACTTCATTTGTATTTATAAAGATAGATAGTTTAGTCCATTCACTTCATACTAACAATCTAGAGAAACTATACATAAAACCCATGTAGAAATATTTAAAATAAAAGCTTATATTTGAAGTTGAAAGTTAACTTTAACAAAAAAATAAAATTAAAGAAAACGAAAGAACAAATAAAAGTACAAGAAAAAAAAAAATAATGAAAATATAATATGACAATTCAATAAAGCATTATCAAATACGTAACTTAAGAGACAGTCAGTGGGCAACCCTAGTGCATGTTCATCTACCGAGCGCCGTAGGTAATTATTTCAAGGACACTGGTACCAATTCCCTTGTTCACAAACTAAACTAAATTTTCGCGGGAAGGTACTTATGGGTCACCGAGGCCCCTGGCAACACAGGCAACGGAAGGAATACGGATGGGTTTTAGTCAGTAAGAGTCTGACACACCCTCCCGCTCCGCCCAGAGCGGGAGAAGTTATTTGATGATTTCCCACCCTCAAAAAAAAAAAAACTTAACTAAATTTAAGTTCAGTGCATGTTTTTCTTTGTATTTCACATGACAGGACTAAACTAAAATTTATCTTCTGTCCTTTTCTTAATGAAATAGAAAGAAAAAGATGCACTGAACTTAAATTTAGTTTAGTTTGTGAACAAGGGAATCGGCACCACTGCCTACTTTACTATTCTGTGCCATTACTTTTTAGTTCAACGTGCGTTCGAACACACACCCCTGAGAGTAGAACTATTCCTATACATTTTATTATATTGTTTAATATCCCTAAAATCATTAAAGAAATGCATCTGCACGGTTGTGGATGGATGTGATCTTAGTTTCTTACGTATTTCTGATTGAATACATTTTAACTCATCATTGCAATTTTTAGGGATCACCTTTGAAACTACTAGATAACTAGGAATAAAATCATTATCATTTAGCATGTATTTTAGGGTTTCTAGTACAAAAAAATCGTAATTTTGTAAATTAAACATTTGGAACATTTTTTCGAAAGCTTCAGCAAACAGACAATGTACTGTGGAACTATATAGCTCTATATCTTCTTTTAAACACTTCACTATTATTGGACCCAATGAAGGAGATATTTTAAAATGAATATGTTTCCATAATTTTTTCATAGTATTTGACATTCCCCCATTTCGAAACTGTGATTCTGGAATCTTGAACAACTCAAGTGCAATAGTCATACATCCCTCTTCGTCCAATAATTTAACGTATTCTGCTATAAGTTTGAAACTAGTACACAATACGTAGTTTTTTAACACGGGCAATCGATTTTCTATTTTAGTTTTTATTTCTACAAACAGTTTCGCGGGCATAGGTGTTTTATTAAAAGTAATATATATTCTGAAATACCAAACCAAAGAACCTAAAAATTTCCTAAAATTGTCTCTAACGTAATAATGGCCTGAACGCGTTTTATCCCACAACTGAAAAGCTGTATCCATTGCTGGATCTAACACTCTTCTAAATCTCTGAAGCTGATCTTCCTCGCTTTTACCGCACAATACGTAACATGCAAAAATCTCTATAAATTGACTTTCATGCAAACAAAATTT
This sequence comes from Atethmia centrago, assembly GCA_905333075.3. Taxonomy (NCBI): domain Eukaryota; kingdom Metazoa; phylum Arthropoda; class Insecta; order Lepidoptera; family Noctuidae; genus Atethmia; species Atethmia centrago. The sequence continues at coordinate 12,307,803 of HG995387.1, forward strand.
TGTTGATGCTGGTGATAGCATTTCATCGGCTACAAAGTCTCTATCGAGTAAATCCATTATTTTAGGTGCATATTTTAATAAATCATTTAAATAACTTTCAAAATCTTGATCGCGCGTCCATGTATATATATGCACGTAACTTTTCATGTAATATTCTGCTCTCACACTAATGGGAACACGTGCGACGTGACCTAATTTACCACTGAATACATCATTTATGAATGTGTTTAATAACTCCCATAGTTCCTTTTCAACAGTTGGATTTTTCACCTTGCACATCAATTCATAAGTGTGTTCGAAAATAATGCATTTGATTGAAAAATGTTCTGTTGTTTTCCAAACTTCTGAATATGTTGACATTAGTTCATCGGATTTAAGTTTAAAATATACTAGACGAAGTCCGAACTTTCGTAAGGAGACTGGTGCATCCAACAATTTCGGCAAATGCTCACGACTGTCGACTTCACTCATATTGTATAAAATTGCATTTAGTGAAGGGACTGCATGTTGTAAGTAATCTCCTTTAGCGTACCACAAAACCGTATCTAAGGAAATCAGTGGTCTGGCTAGGTGCAAATGTTTTGCAATATTTTTCTGTATGCTAATTTCTGCTTCGTCTGTTTCCCTCCAATTTATCTTGAAATAGTCGGGGACATGATTTTTTGCCATTTCTGTTATTTGTTTTTGTGGAAGAAGCGTGAAGAGACCCCTAATAACAGCTTTTTGTCCAATAGGTTTATTAAGATTTAGTAAGTAGGCATCGGTCCAGTGCTGGGCGAGTGAGTGCGGCCAGTAGACGCGCAGCTTGGCGAGCAGGCGTCGCAGTGGGACAGCGTCGTTAGTTCGCAACGTGTCTATTTCTTTGTCGTGGCGAGTCAGCAGCTGCGGCTTGTGCTTCAGCGCGTTTAGGCACGCTTCCTCGCTTAAACACAGTGATAACGACTCCTCAAACATGTGCTTCCGCCACGATTTCTTCATGTTGTACAAACAGGACATGTCTGTTTTCCACATGTTGTCTCGTTTAATCTGAATTAGCTCCTGAATTTTCTCAAGTACTAATGGGAACTTACTGATATCTTTTTCCCAATCTCTTAATAAAGTCAAGACATTCTTTAATTGAAGTACAGTCTTTCTGAAACCTGATTCTGTTGCTATGTTTTCACTTAGGACCTTCTTGAATACGGAATTAAGGAGATAAGTAAACATTTTGGACATTTTGTTATTCTGTTCTCGATTCAGTCTTATCTGAATTTTTTTAAAAGAATTCCATGTCATCTTCTGTTCTACGATTTCCTTGACCGGTTCATCTCGCAACACTTTATATAGTGTTATGGATTCGAGACACAATTCTACATTGTTTTCTGATTCAGTGTACACTTCCATGCTGTGGAACAACTGATCTAAAATGTTCCAAGTTTCTACGCCGAACTTGTGAGTAGATATTTGAGAAAGTAGTTTATTGACGAACTGAATCTTGAATTTAAACGGTTCATTTATGTGTTTTTCATTAAAAAAATAAAGCAATGCTTTAATATAAAGTAGGTTGCTTCGTGTGCAAGTGATCAAAACAGAGAGCATAGCACATCGTTCAGAAGGTGAGAGCTCTTTACGTATAAGCTTTTTTATTTCTTGCAAGGCAACATCAAATGGGGCGAACTCATACCACTGGTAAGGTTTTATATTGGATTCGATAATCAGTCTTTCTTCTTCTGAAAATAGCAACGTCATCTCAGTTTTATCGATAAATGTTTTCTTAACGAATTCAAATCTCTCTTCTGTTGGCATGTTTTTAATAAAATTTCTTAATGTATTATGATCATATAAACGGGCTCCCATTATTCTAGCATGTTCATAAAGAAAAGCTTTGGTCTTTTTCTTTTTTAAATATTTTGCTACTACGGACAGGTCAATTTTGTCAGCATATTTATCAAAATTGTCAATTATTTTTTTCGGGCACTTTTTCATAAGTATCTCTGTTTTCTTTTTTCCCAAATTAGGAAAGTAATCGAATATGTTGTCTTCCAGTACGGCTAATACGTCTTCAGTGTGGGACTTTAATAAAAATAAAATTTCCTTTTTCACAACTTTTATGCTGCGTAATTCGACCCTTGTATAGTACAAAAGAAAATGAGCAGATCTTCTGCACAAACGTTTAAAAAGAGATAGTGGTATGCGGCGTCCGGTTTTCATAACATTTTCTACGAAAGAAATGGAACAATTTTGCAACCATTTGTAAGCACTGTCGGTTTCCTTCAGGTATTCATAAAAGGCTTCGACTCGACTTTCCTCTTTCAGATTGAGTCTAATGTGAAGCATGAGTTTGTTAAATGTTTTGGTGTTCATGCTAGGTAATAGTTGTGTGTGTAGGTACTCTGGGTTGATGATGTTTGCGTACTGCTGCTCCGTGATTAGCCACGTGGATGTTTTAATAGCTGTCGCCGCATACAGCATGTCGTGAGATTTCATTACTTCGATGATAAAGTCTACATTTCGGTTTTTACTGGCGATGTCTATTTTCAGAAGGTTGTCTATGTCGCTGTCATCGCCACTAATGTTACATAATTCATATTGTTTATTAGAAATCGCATCTTCGACAAGCTTGTTGTAGCGTTGGCGCTTTTTGCCGAGTGTGTCTCCTTCTAGCGTCACCGGTGACATTGTGATGAGCTGGAAGTGAAATATTTTAATTGTTACATTCATTACAAATATTAGATGACATTGCTCCAGAAACAAAGATTTTGTAATCATAATTATATCGATATTTATTCAAATATTTTACTAAACCATATACCGGGACTTTGTGGGAAAGTAGGTAAATAGGTAAGTACTTTCCATTTGATTAAAAATAATGCAACATGTTATTGTTTAAAAATCATATCATAATTTTACTCATGTTTATTTGAATTGTTGACGAAGTGTACATGTAGTTTGTACGTTTTTTTTTTAATTATCTAGACACACTTTTTTATGACTGAACCATGATTGCCAATTCGTAAAATGTGCTTGATTTTTCGGTTAAGTAAGCGTGTCGGCCGCTTTGTTTCGTCCGATCCGGTCGAAACAGAAATTTAATTATTATTATTGGCCGGTGAATTAGACATTGTTAAATTGATTATGTGGTACCTGCACCTGTTCTAAACTCAGTAAACAAAAGGCATGACCAGCAATGAAACTCTTACTTTTTCATTAATAATTCTAATCGTCTACATCTACACCCGATATTCGATACCCTTTAGAATAACGGGGGCTATTATTTCAATAGTATTCTATTCTGTTTACTGATTCAGATATAAAATCAGAGTCGTTAATTGTTGACTTTACCTACCGAATATTGTTTTTTTTTCATATTAGTGTCGATTTACTTTCCAACAAATTAAAATAGGACTTATTATCGCTTAAAAATAAAATAGACTTGATAGTTTTTTTTGGGTTCATCGATCGCAAGTAATGATGATAATGATAATGTTTATTTCTGTAAGTAGACGTTCATTTTTAAGAAGCTGTTTTATTTTCATAAATGACGGAAAATTTCGACGCAGGGGGTCTCCAGAATCATGTACTGAATCCATGGCAACAGGTTGTGCGTCGCTGTCTCTAACACCCTGTATACTCATCGAACTGTTTCTACATCAGTCAACTACAGTGACGGAGGCTGCAGGGCATAGCCGCTTCGACAATTTGGTTATATGTGGGCCTCACGGTAGCTTCGAGTCCAAAATAAATCATTAATACTAAACCAATGCTCCATTTTAGAGAGAACGTTACTTATATCGCGTATATCGTCAGTAACTGTCTGTTGCCGTTTAAGCTGAAATAAAAGTGATTTGTCATTTGCAAATAACACCATTTCATGACTGTTTTTTACCCGACTGCTCCAGAAGGAGGGTAATGTTTTTCGAGAGTATGTATGTATGTAGGTATGCATGTCTATTTCTTTGGCACGCTCTGTAGCCTAAACGGCTTGATGGATTTTAACATAAGAGGTGTCGTTAGATTCGTCTCCATTGTGGGAGTGACATAGACTATATAATTTTTATATATTGCATCTGCAAATAAAAAAAAAAGGAATGGAAACGTTTTTTTTTAAATAAATTACAACAATATTGATATCAAATAAAAGCTAGTAATGAGTCAATTCCATGTATATATTAATAAAACTAAAAAGCTTGAAATAAAACAAATTATTTAAAAAACAAAAGACCCGACTGCAAAAACACATACCTAACTGAAAAGGGAAAAACAAGCATTATAAGCTATATAAATTTGTATCGCAGGTGGGGAACAACCAATAACCTGAAATATGGTGGAACTTTTGTTTGTCTACGTACCACTTACAACGTTGTTTGTAAGTACCCTTTAGTAATTGGAATTACGAATTAGGGTCTAAATGTAATATTTAGTATTCTAATTAAATAAAATAAAAATTACTAGATCAAATTTAAATCAGCTGTTAGCTTTAGTGTTGTGTGGCCACAGAAACAAGGTTGGTATAAAGTAGGTAGTGTAGTCACTTGAAATATCAGTTTAAAAAACTTTTTCTTTTGTCTAAACTTCACAGACGTGATGGGTAGGTAGGTATTAGATATTTTTAAAAAAACCTATGAGAATTTCTGAACACATATTTCAAGTAACAGCATTGCCAGCGGTCGTTAACCCAAAAAAAAACAATCAATCTGTAAGACTTTAATCAAACTGCACACGTAAACAATAATTATAACTGTATTTTCTAATCTAAAATATAACCTCACTATAACCACACGTATTTTATGACAATTCTGGAGACTGTTATTCACACTGAATCCCACGACCAAGTGCCGATCATTCCCAATATTCGAGTGGCAAGTGTCTCCCCACCATTGCTCCGGAAGTTCGTAACGGAACAATAATGGCGCGACACCAGTGCTGCCAACCTAAATATTAATCAGATAATACTTTACTTTTAAATAGGTAAACGTATTTAATTTTGAGTAGCCCTAAAAAGGTTATTAATTAATTATGTTTTTAACAAATAAATCAACTAATCATTAAATCATAATTAAATATTAAATTTTATATCTTCGAAGTCTGTCTTCGAAGCGACAACAAATCTATCTTATTTAGAGTTTGTATATCTTACTTAGTTTGTCTGTGCGCTTCAGAAACCGGACATAAAGGCAGATAGATTGATTGTTTTTTTTTTAGCCTTTTTCCAACTATATTGGGGTTGGCTAGTCTAACCGGATGCAGCTAAATACCACCCAAGTAGCCCACAAGCTCTATAACAAGCCGTACACTGGCCGGTTAGAAGTTCTTAATAACGGCATTGGCTCCATAAACAAGTAGTTGTAAGCAGCTACAGAGCTACTGTACCCCCGAAATGGCACAATTTATACGGGCATCGGTTCTACAATGTCTCTACAATGATCGCAAATGTGTGTTAGTACGAAGATACAAAAGTGTTATGCGAGCGGGGTAGTGTTCGCCTAGTATTTAAAATAAGTTCTTGTAACGCGACTATAGCGTTCACATCCTATTTAGACACGTCTAAATCTCTGAATGAGAGTTAACGGCTCTGAATTAAAAAACATACTTAAACAGTAGCGATATGTTGGGGAAATCAATAATAAATACTAAATAATACACTCGGCATCACAAAAATCGCACCTCTTTTAAAATCCCCTTCAAAATAATTTAAACCATATTTATTCAATAATAACAGTATGACTATGGTACACCATTTGAAATGCAATTTATTCAGCTTTTAGAAAAAGTTGAGAGTTTTTGGTGTTATTAATATAGGCATGAAATAAAACGGGTTACTTGTAAAGAAGGAAAAATAAGTTTTATTACAAAATCAAAAAATCACAATTACAACAGAAAAAAATACAATTAAATTATTCAAAATAACCTTAAACCTAGTGTTGTCCCTGCCCTGATGACAGCTTCCATGTGATCCCTCGTGGACCTAATTAATTTGACAACGCTTTCTTGAGGAATGTTGACCCATTCCTCAAGGACGGCTCATGGAGGTTTTGAAGAGTGGTAGGGGCAGGATCTCGGACCCATACTCACCGTTTCAGCTCGTCCCAAAGGTGCTCGATAGGGTTCAGATCTGGACTTCGAGCTGGCCAGTGCATAATCACAAGGGATCACAATCTCTTGCAAGTAGTCCCTTACAATTAATGCGGTGTGACAGCGGGCGTTATCATGCATAAACATGAACCTACTGCCAAGAAAACCCACATAAGGGACCACTTGCTCTTCAAGGATCTCTGTTATGTACCGAGGAGCAGTCAACGACCCTTGCCCGCGAGCTCCTCCAGGCCGGGAAACGCACACAAGATTAGTTTTCCCATCAATTGGCATACCGTCCTAGAACATGCATGAACCACCCCCGTATTCCACTGTCTCTTCTATACAGGCAGGATTTCGCGAATCTTTCTCCCTGCCTCCTGTATACCCTTCTACGCCTATCATTGCAGAAAAGACACACCTTCTTCTCATCCTAGAAGAGCATACCCCTCCATTGCTCTATCGTCCAATCAACATGGTCGCGGCAAATTGCAACCGGTCTCTTATGCTGTGCAGTCAATTTTGGCCCCGTAGCAGCTCTATGGGCAGCAAATTTCTTCTCACGCAGCCTTCTCCTAACCGTAGAGACGCTTACTGAAGTTCTGCGTACTGATCGGAGCCGTTGTTGCACTTGAACAGCTATTATAGAATATTCAGGTTCTACAGACGCTATTTAAGCAGCTTGTGTGCTACTTGGAACAGTGTTATATATGGAGCGACTGCCTATCTACCCTCCACAACCCAGTTACAGGGTAACACGATACCCCTTGGTAAGACTCGTTGTCAGACTTTTGGGCTTCTAACTACCCGTAACGACTGTCAAAGATCTACGAATGACAGCCGGGACCAACGGCTTAACGTGCTTTCCGAGGCATGGAGGGGTCTCGAAATGTATTGGAGGGTCACACACCCATCCACGAACTCGCAGCAAGCTTAGCTTAACCTTCGATCGACCCGTGCGGTTATAAATTATTTAACCGCAAGCCCCTTCGACCCCAAAAAAAAACATCAAATCTATTTAATTTTTATTTTATCGTCCGACCATTTTTGTTGTATGATTATTGATTTTTTCGTTTAGTGTTTTTATTCCAATTATCTTATTTATCTTTTTATGTGCACATATTTATGTGACAAATAAATCTATTTTTCTTTCTTTCCTTCTACCGCGGCATCGCTGGCTTCGCTCGCTCAGCTCACGCGCGGTTGGTTCTAACCTAACCTAATCCATTTGGTCGGGGTGCCCTAGATTAGTTACTGCGACCTACTGTGAGAAAAGGCTAGAAAGTAAATAGAGGCTCAATTAGGTATCAAAAAAGCAAAACATAATCAGCCTATAATGTTTCCACTGTTGGGACACAGGCCTCCTCTCTGTGAGAGGGAGTGGGCCGTATCCACCACGCGGGCCCAGTGCTGGTTGGTAGATGTCACATATCTTCGTTTTTGGTTCTAGGATATGCCGGTTGCCTTTTTTTTTTTTTTTTTTTTAGGGTGGGAAATCATCAAATAACTTCTCCCGCTCTGGGCGGAGCGGGAGGGTGTGTCAGACTCTTACTGACTAATACCCACCCGTATTCCTTCCTGTTGCCTGTGTTGCGGGGGCCTCGGTGACCCATAAGTACCTTCCCGCGACCCCGGCAGGCATCGGCCCTAGTGGACCCCTACTTTTGTGCTGACGACATCTCTTTGAGGCGCGCGTGGAATACGACGCGCCGTCGACCCGGGCCTGGTCCTTACCGGACGGTGAGCTACCCATTGCTCACCGTCCGCAAGCCCGCGCCTACGGTGGCCGGAAATCCGCCCGGGATTCCCGACGCCCTGGGCGTCTCCTGCGGCGGCTAGGGGCAAGAGGGCGCGAAACTTGCCTTTCCCTCAACCGTCCCGCCTCCTCCTTTGCGAGCATTACTGCTTCGCAGAAGGAGGATGCCGGTTGCCTTACGATGTTTTCCTTAACCATTTTGAGAGCAGTGGTGATGAAATAATTTACACAAATGTCTGTTTGTCTGTCTGTCAGTCCCCACTGTAGCTCAGAGACGCTTAGTACTAAAAAAAAAAGCTGTAATTTGACATAGGTATACATATTAATCACGCTGACAATGTGGTAAAAAAATCTTAAAAAAAATTAAGGTACCTATCTATATTCCTTGCGCGTAATGTGGGGATGATAGTTCAAAAATATTGTGGGTCTGTGAACACCATTTTTCGATTCAAGGATCTGTTTGCGTAATAAGTGCTAATTTTTGTTAGATTCAAGTGTCCCCCCCCAGGACGGGGGTTGTTTATGGAGATGTGTAAAAATTCATGGCTGTAGTACATATAATGAAATTAAAACGAAAACTATCACAGCTAAGTAGGCTGTACAAGATAACTAGTAATACTCCGTAGATCTCAGGGAAAAGCTAGCGCACCGCTTAGGAGATCGAGCGAAAACAGAGGTGCGCACTATGGCCTTAATCTTAGCCAACGGGTTCAAGCCGCAAGAGAAACGCTACCGCCTCACGGTAGACGAGGCTCTTATGAACCATTTTGGGGCCATAGTCATGGCAGTAAAGTTGTCTGGAGCAAGCGAGATTGTCCTCTTCGGAGACGTAAACCAGCTTCCATTTTTGAACAGAGAGAACCTATTCGAGTTAAGGTATACCCGTCCAAACCTGGTGGCTGGCATCACCCAGGAGCTGCTTTCCGCGGTAATAGACTCCTTTAAAAAAAAAAAACTAGTAATACTCGACCAACTTAAATTTACAATTGGAGAATGGACTGTGACGTATATCGATGTATGGGAGAACATGTTTTTCAACTATAATGTTAAGTTTGTTTTTGGGATAAACTCATCCCAACATTCCCAATTACGGAACCCTTTATTGTGCGTGGTCCGACACGCACTTGGCCAGCTTTTCTTATTTTTTCCGTAAATTTATTATAAATTTTCACCGCCATGAAGTAGCAGTATCTGTTACATAACTTTAATCTGCTTCGAGGACTACCAGAGGTTTTTGTACCATTTTCCTTTTAAATTGGGCCTTATCATCCTGCTCAAAAAGTGGGGTAAGGTATACTCGAAATAAATGATACGAATACAAAAACAAGGATAGATTTACAAACATCCTGCTGGAATATCCCACCATTGTGAACATAATTAGATTGGGAAAAAATATGTTTTGAATCGCAGGAAACTTCTCAATACATATTGCAGAATCGAATTAAGGTCATAGATAATTCTGTCCTACTATATTACTCGTATTATCCTACAAATCCTACTAATATTATAAATGCGAAAGTTTGTAAGGATGGATGGATGGATGGATGTTTGTTACTCTTTCACGCAAAAAGTACTGAACGGATTTGGATGAAATTTGGCACACAGATAGTTTATAACCAGGAATAACACATAGGATACTTTTTATCCCGATATACCCACGGGGTCAAAACGTATGCGGGTGAAACCGCGGAGCGCATCTAGTCCTTTATATTATTATTATATCCTAACTACTCGTATAACCCTAACTAATATTAAGAATGCGAAAGTGACTTTGTTTGTTAATTATTTTGTTACGCTTTCACGCTAAAACGGCTGAACGGATTTGGATGAAATTTGGCACATGGGTAGACCATGACCTAGATTAGGACATAGGATACTTTTCATCCCGATATCCCCACGGGATCGAGACATACGTGGATGAAACTGCAGGGTGCAGCTAGTATTATTATAAATGTGAAAGTTTGTATGTTTGGATTTTTAGGCTCAATTATCACAAAAACGGCTGAACGGATTTGAATGAAATTTGTCGCACATATAGTTTATAGCCTGGATTAACACACATAATAATTTTTATCCCGGTAGTACGTTCATGTGGGATAATTTTCGACTTAAACGCGGACGAAGCCGCGGGCAGAACTTATAGAACTGAATAAAATTGATGTTGACTATTATTGCACTGTATTTGTTGACGAACAAGCAACACTAAATCGCTTATTTACCACGTTTTACAGTTATTCGTTGTTTAGATTCATGCAGGACAAAAGTCACTTGAATTTCCTGGAATTTATTACCCGAGCCCACACCCCCATTGGTGCCAATTCTAAGATTTGTTTTGAACTAATGTCAACTATGTTATGTTATGTTCATGTTATACAACATTCGTTTTCACAATGATCCCTTTTCGGGTTTAGGGTAAACAACCCTTAACCCGAAAAGGGGTCATTGTTGTACTCATCATTTTGAACAACTTTTTCTATGGGACCAACCTTAAAATCGCGAAAAAAAATCAGCTGTTCCATACATTTGTGTTCACTTAAATCGACAAAATGTATGGAACAGCAGATTTTTATTATTATTTTTTTTTTATTTTTTTATTTATTCAAAATTTGTCCTAACAATAACATACATAAAGTCTGCCAAACTGCAAAACAGTTTGTCGGCAGTAGTTCTCGTCTACCAATAGATTACAAATTTTCAAAATTAATATGCTATAACTTAATTGTGCTATAAAATAAATACCTACAGTTTAGATCAAAAATCTCACATTTCAAACAAAAAAAAAAAACATTTTCTATGGGCACAATGAGAGATGTTTTTGTAGAACTCCTTTAAGTTGATCCTTACACTTGACATGCGATATAAGTTTGGGGGGTAGCTCATTCGCTAACGTTGGTACTATGTACCTTCTTGTGCGCTTACTAAAGTAGTAGTACCTTTGGAACAGCAAGTGTCTTCTTCTTAGAAAAACAACTTGGGTACATATGCTTACGTTCCACTTTGTGGTCTTGATTATTAAATTGTTCAGTCAAGATATTTAACTTACTTTTAAGATCGGGATCGGGAGTACTTTACAAGTTTTTCATAATTTTTATTTAATGTTTTCTTATTCTTTCTATCTTTAAGTAGTTTCAGTGGTCTTATCTGCGAAATGTTTATTTTATTTAAGTGTGTAGGGAATGTAAGTCCATATCCACCCAAGCCATAGCTAATAATTGAATCAGCCAGTGCGTAATACAAGGTATACAGTACCTTCCTGCTGACAACATATTTAAGATTTTGCAGTTTACCCAAAATGGAGCGCAGCTTATTACAAACATTATTAACATGCAGATTCGATGTGAATGTGTTATCTATGACTAGTCCTTTGTATTTATAAGAGGTAAATGTTTCTAAACATAAACACTGACAGAATTGCTTGTTGCTATGCAGACATTCCTACCTTTTACTTGCACTGACAAACTACTTTTATGATACGGCGAGTGAATAAGCATACACTTACTTTTACTTATATTTATAATAATGCCGATAATGTGGTTCAGTGGGCACATGATAATTCATGTACTGAACCACCCACTGAACCACTTTATCAAAATCGTTTTGCATAGCTTTCTGTATGAGGTCGATATTCTTATGCAAAATCTTAAATATGTTGTCAGCAGGAAAGTACTGTATACCTTGTATTACGCACTGGCTGATTCAATTATTAGCTATGGCTTGGGTGGATATGGTACATTCCCTACACACTTAAAAAAAATAAACATCTTGCAGATAAGACTACTGAAACTACTTAAAGATAGAAAGAATAAGAAAACATTAAATAAAAATTATGAAAAACTTGTAAAGTACTCCCGGTACTTTACAAGTTTTTCATAATTTTTATGGCTATAAACCAAGCAAGTATCATCAGCGTACATAAATGCCTTACATTTCTTTAATACATTAGACATACTATTGACGTGCATTATGTATCCTAATGGGCCATATACTGAACCGGTCGGAACTCCGAATTTAATGTCGCCTCGTACCTACACTTTCTGTTCCACTGACACAGACTCTGAGTGATCCTGTTCTCTAGATACTTGCTAAACCACATTCATTCATAGCCTGCAACAAGCCGTCGTGGTCCATGCGTGGTCCAATGTATCAAATGTTTTTTTTGAAGTCTATAAGTATAACCATAACTATCTTTTTTTCATCAAGACGATTATTGACTTCGTTTTAGCTGATCTTGCATTGTATATGATTTCCGTACAATCAGAGGTGAGCATATACGATACATTTATTTTTAGCTTGATATGTAGCCGTAACAATAATTTCCGAGTAAAACGGCTGTTACATCCGGAAGGACGCACGTGAGAATCCTAAAAACAACTAGGTACTTCTATAAAATCTATCAATAATTACAACACTGGTCGCCAGTTAGGTTACGATTAATCGTAGTCGTTCAAAGGCTGACATGATCGAGCTCATTTTGAATAACAAAATAGCAATTACTAGCGAAACACCCCTTTTTTTTCGGATGGGAAATCATCAATTGACTTCTCCCGCTCTGGGCGGAGCGAGAGGGTGTGTCAGACTCTTACTGACTAAAACCCACCCGTATTCCTTCCGTTGCCTGTGTTGCGGGGGCCTCGGTGACCCATTAGTGTCTTCGGCGACCATTAGCGACCCCGGCAGGCATCGGCCCTAGTGGACCCCTACATTTGTGCTGACGATATCTCTTTGAGGCGCGCGTGGAATACAACGCGCCGTCGATCCGGGCCTGGTCCTTACCGGACGGTGAGCTACCCATTGCTCACCGTCCGCAAGCCTGCGCCTACGGTGGCCGGAAATCCGCCCGGGATTCCCAACGCCCAGGGCGTCTCCTGCGGCGGCTAGGGGCGAGAGGGCGCGAAATTTAAAACCTTTCCCTCAACCGTCCCGCCTCCTCCTTCGCGAGCATTACTAATAGATTATTAATAGAAGGAGGTCACGGCTGCCCATGCCCTCTCGCTCCGTACTTTGGCCTGAACCAGGGCCGGACGCGAGAGATCTCTGCCGCCGATCGCCTCCACGAGGACACGGCGGTGCTCTGCCCAAGCCGGGCAGACCTCCTAACTACTCGTATAACCCTTATTACTACTACTACTATTATTAAGACCTCCATCGTATGCTCCACCGTGTCCTCCGGGCGATCCACACAGTGGTAACACCCGGGCGTTTCCTCCTGCCTTATCCGACACAGGAACCTCCCGAAGCTGCCATGTCCTGTGAGGACCTGCGTCAGGCGGAAGGTGAGGACGCCGTGGTGTCTCTCTAGCCACTCCTCAAAGAGGGGACTTATCGCCGCAATCGTGGCGTGCCCAGCACTGGGTTGCGACAACCGTACTCTCCATGTCGCCATGAGAACCCACTGGAGCTCCGTCCGCTGTGCCGCGATTTATCGCGGCAGCGAAACACCCCTACATCGCACGGTTTGATAAATCATCAAGATTTCTTTAGGATATGCAAGTTTAATATTAATTATATTAATATTTATAATTTTTATTTAATACACAAACCTTCCCGATGAAAATCCGTAAAACGGGTTGAATAGCGATGCAGGGGTGAATCTGGACGAAACTTTAAAATGGATTTTAACGTTTAAATAATACAGTTTGTTGCCAACAAGGAAAGTTAGTCGTTAATTATTATACAGTAAACACATTATTTCAACGTTAAAATCAATTTTAAAGTTTCGTCCCGATTCACCCCTGCATCCCTATTTACCCCTCTAAATGAAAACCACATAAAAATACGTTCCGTAGTTTAGAAGAACAACGGAGTCACACAGACGCACGACATTTATAATAAGTAGGTATATATAGATAAAGAAGTATAAATATAGAATTAGGTGCGATTAATTACACATCTTGTCTACCTGAAATCTTAACCAAGATGACCGCATTGTAGAGTCGCCAGCGCATCATCACCTGTCAAATTTTTTCATTCTATTTTGAACTTAACCATCGACATTTGTTTCGTATAACCTGATTTGTTGTTGACTGTACCGTAAACTGTTATTCCGTTTGTGTTTACAAAAATAATGTATGCTGTCACTAACCTCCTCTTAAAGATGTGCTCCCGTAGCGATGCCGCACTGAACTGAATATCTCAAAACTGGATACTTCCAACGCGCTAACAAAATAATAACAATATAATATTTCATGAACTTGTGCAATGTGGTAAATGATAACAAAACTAGCGCTATCGAATTGGGAATTTCGCAATAGGTATGAAGATTCTTTCCGAAAAAATTATATTCCTAGATGGATTCGAATCCAAATCTGATAAATCGAACACAAGAAAATCAAGGTAAAAAAAATCGATTTTCCAAAACTAGATCTTCTTTTCGATTTGCTTTTCGAGTTTGTATTTTCAACACAAATATAAATCTTATCATGGAAAACAAAAAGGTACTCGTAGGTAAGCAAAGATTACAAACGTATTTTTTTTAACCTATTCAGGAGCAACGAAGGAAACTTTTCGATTTTCTAGGGTTCACTGTAGAATCTCTGGATCGAGTCAGTACTAGATATCGATTAAAAAATCGTTATTTTTGGTCCAAGAGATCGATTCTTCGATTAATCGATGTCAGATCGCCATGCCTATTTAACACTCTGTAATAGTAGCTTTACTTGTGTCAACATGTGAGTAATCTAGCTATAAATAACCACTGAATATCCATTTGTCAAGCTATTTCCTTATTTATTTTCCTTTATAAAATGTTCATTTTCGACCGTAAACTTAATTTTTAGGGTTTCGTACCCTTATAGTTTCGCCATTTCCATCTGTCTGTCTGTCTGTCCCAGCTGTAGTTCAGAGACGCGTCCTACCAAAAAGCTGTAATTTGGCATAGGTATACGTATTAATTACGCCGACAAAGTGGTAAAATAAAATCATGAAATTTTTTAGGGTATCCCTTGCACGTAATTTGGGGATGATATTTTTTTTCTCGTTTATCCCATAGTGTGAGGTATCGCCTTACAAAAATATTGCGGGTTTGTGAACACCATTTTTCGATTTAAGGACTCGTTTGCGTAATATTAAGCTTTAAAATTGTCAATTTTTGTATATGTGAAAAAAAATCATGGCAGTAGTTCATATTATGAAATTAAAAAGGGAAACTATCACAGCTAAGTGGGCCTTGCAAGTTAACGAGTCTATTGACCAAATTAAATTTGCAATTGGAGAATTGACCGTGACGTATATCGATATATGGGATAACATATTTTTAAATTACAATGTTAAGTTTGTTTTTGGAATAAATTCATCCCAACTTCCCAACTACATAATGAAATAAACCGTTATCGCTTATTTATTTGGTTGAATATTTTCTTTATAATATACGGTTTTTAAGCTAATGCGTAGGTATATTTCAGACTATAATTTCAACATGAAATATAGACAGCTGATTTTTTTTTTAAATTGCCGCCATTTCCTTGTCCCACGACTCGCTGGCCCAACTCTAGTAGTACACACGGCTACATATCAAGCTATATTTCCAGTATATGCTGATCTCGCATTGTATAGGTTTTCCCTACAAATGGATAGCTTGATATGTAGCCGCGTGTATCTACAGCTGGGAGCTGTAGGTAGTATTACCAAAGTACCTACAGCATAATCCTAATACTATCCTAACTAATATTATAAATGCGAAAGTGAGTTTGTTTGTTTATTTGGTCATAGTCTACTCATGTGCCAAATTTCATCCAAATCCGTTCAGCCGTTTTAGCGTGAAATACGCTTTCACGCTAAAACGGCTGAACGGATTTGGATGAAATTGGATAAGGACAGGATACTTTTTATCCCGATATCTCCACGGGATCGAGACATGCGGGTGAAACCGCAGGGCGCAGCTAGTCTGCTATAACGTTCCCTGAAGACCCATCACATAGCCGTTATCTACTCATTCTGTACATCAAACTAAGTTACACTGAGCAAAAACTATTGCTGGGAAACTACTCTTATTTCTGGTGTGAAAATCGCTGTTTACGTCAGCGCTGGCGCGCAATGTAACGCACGCAAAACATTGTGCTTGCAAGGGTGAGGATTTCCTGCCGGGGTCGCGGGAAGGTACTTATGGGTCACCGAGGCCCCCGCAACACAGGCAACGGGCAAACACGCAACACGGTGGGTTTTAGTCAGTAAGAGCCTGACACGCCCCCCTCCCGCTCCGCCCAGAGCGGGTGAAGTTATTTGATAATTTCCCACCTAAAAAAAGGAGTTGTGGGGATATTTAAAGTTAAGTTATAATATCTAAAATAAGTCACAAACAAGTTTAATACGTAAGTAAGTATGAACTCTAACCTTCAATATCTCCGTAACCAGAAGGTTTCATGTATGGTGCAGTACAAAAAACCGACCAAGTACCTACGGACCACGCACAGACTACAATTTAATATAGGAAATTGGGACCACGCACAGTTCCGAGTTGGGATGAATATTTACGCATGTGCAGTAGGTATTGATTTTGTTGACCGCAAAAATAAGCTTAGGTAAGTATTTCTCGAAAAACCTATGGAAATCAAAGTTATATCTGCGCTTTTAAGCGAAAATTTACTTACACTTAGAAATATCATAACCTCTTTGAATTTTGGGATACAACGATACCCTACGCGGTTACATATGCGCGTTGTGTAAAAAAATTCAGTGCACATGCATTGTTTTTTTGTCATCCCTTTGTTTAGAGGTAGCTCTCCCAATAAATATGGTATGGCAAGAGCTAATCCCTAATTGTTTTGTTACGAAGTTCTGTAATATTAAAAAAAAAAAAACGTAACTCAGCAGATGAGTCTTTAAGAAATTGTATAGCAATGTGTGCGCCAAACGCGACTAGTAGCTACGACTTTTTTCAAAGTTTAATAAAAAGCAGCGTTCTAAGCTCTTTAAGGCGCTTTTTAGCTCTAATCGGCACTATAGCCAGTATACAGTTTGTGGGTATGTACCTTTATCTATGGGTCAATTGCGCCAAAAGATCACTGGATGTCCTGCGCATCTAGTACAATAATGGTTTCAGAATGTTATTGAGACTTCCTCGCTACTGCAGCGCGTCGGAAATGTTTGCGCAAGCTCGTACCGACGAGTTTCACGCGATTGTGCGTAAGAAAACATCTTCACTACTGAGGAGAGTGAGAGACAGTCCCAACAGCATCCTGAGAACTGTAGCGGAGAGTTTCAGCTCTCCAATTGTAATGCAGTTTTGTGCGGAGGGTTATTGGTACTAACACTAGAAAATAAGTTGTTTTAATACTGCTGGTCGTTCCATCAGCTAGGACCAACTTTCTGGTCGTTCCATCAGCTAGGACCAACTTGCTGGCCAAAACCCCTCTGACTCGAGCAATTCGCACCATCAATTATATTCAGGTCGAAATTGATATATTTACGTGTCACTGGGGTGAATTCGCAAAACTACTATTGTTTACAATATGCGATAAACAATGATCTTTATGATCTTCACATGTATTCCTATTCTGTGCTATAAGTTTTATTTTTTTTTGTGTGACTTGGCTATCGCATTAGGTTATGACCAGTGATAGGACTAGGTAGTGCCTATTAGCCTAAACTTCGAAGAACAGAGACAAGAAACGGAGACTTCCTTAGGACTAAATTATTTCCGGCACATCTGTCTCGAAATTTCGAGACAACACTTAAATACATTTAAAAAAATGTGTTATTTGGAATAAGTAATTCGTCTATATTTATCTAAAGTTTGTCTATAAATGTGATAGTTTGTATGGATGTCCATTACTCAATGCCACTGAAAATGCTGATTTTGGTAGTGATATAGATTAAGGTGTGGAATAGCACATATGCTACTTCCTATTAAAAAAAAAGTATAGTTCCCATGGGATACAAAAACAATAGTACACGCGGGAAAAGCCGCGGGCATTAACTAGTTAAAAAAAAAAAACGTAAGGGTCCTTTCACACCACCGATATTGTCTGGCGATTTTTGGAGATTTCTATGCAAAAAAAAAACGAAAGAAAAAATGCTCAAAAATCGCCGGTCGATATCGCTCTAGGTTCATTAAATAATTAATTAATAATTAGAGCCCTCTAAAGGGAAAATAAAACACATAGAATATTGTTGTAACAAATATATGTATATTTATATTATTTTAAAATATGACGTAATTGGAAACCATGAAACAAAATGTACAGAAGGAAAGATTTAAGAAACAAATTTATGTTTATCTATCTTTAAATATCTATGTCATATTTATTTTACTGACGTTGAGGGATGCAATTTTTACTCAAATCAAAGTACAAATTAACCTTTGAAGTTTACAAATTAATATTTGAAGCATTTAGGACAATCAGTTTTAATACTGAACTACTAACTGTTCGGTTTTGATAAAGAACTTGATGCATCAAAAATTGCTAAGAATTTGAAAATCTTTATTTGTGTTACAAATACCATAAAAAATAAAGAACGATTTTAATTTAATCATCGTGATTCGATTCGTCAAGTTCAGTATCAGAACCGAAATTTTCTTTGTCAGATGAGTCATCTAAGTTGAAATACACAATCATATTTTTTTCTATATTTTCAACTGTCAGGCGATTTCTTTTTATGTTAAGAATCCATTTATAAGTTGAAAATGACCTTTCAACATCAACTGAGGTTAAAGGCGCGTACATATAGTATGATCGCTCATCCTTTCCTGCTGTTATCGCTTCACATATGTCTCTAATTTTATCTAAACCGGGATTTCTGTCCATGACATTTACGAGTTTATTTTTTATAAGCTCAGATGAACACCAGCTAAGCACAGTTCTCACGTGATCAAATATTTCAAAGGATTCCGTTAGAGTTAAATTCGATTTTTGTAATTTCTTTAATCCAATTAGTATATCTTTAAAATATTCCTCAATGTAGTCCAAGTCCGATTTCAAGTTTTCCTTTTGAAGATCATTTTTGGCACACCTAATAGATAGCGCGTCGGAACTTCTTAAAAGATTTACAATTGTTTTAATTTGATCATAATATTTTGCATAATATGACACTGCCTCCAACCAAGTACCCCATCTTGTAATAACGGGTTCTGGAGGAAGCGGCATGTGGGGAAAGGTGTTTTTTAACAAGCGCACTCTATTAGGTGATTTTAAAAATATTTTTTTTACGTTTGAAATTAATTCATCTACATCTGAGTATTCGTATCATATTTTTTCTGCCACGAGATTCAGTGCATGTGCTAAGCAAGTGACATGTATCATGTTGGGCAAATAATTTTTCAGCAAACGTCCCGCTTTTAGCATATATGCTACACTATCAGTGCATAATACAGCAACGTCTCCTACTTTGGATTCATACAAATCGCACCACATATTTTCAAAGCAGTCTATTACAAATTGGGCAATTGTGCTCCCATTAACAATTTCTAGTACTTTGCAAGCAACTAAAAATGGTTTTAGTGTGATCGCATTTAAAGGTTTTACAAGTAAATGTACCATGTATCTGCCTAAAAAATCAGTTGTCTCGTCTAAAGATACCCACAGCTTTTGATTTGCAATTTGTTCATAAATCGAGTCAATTTTAGTTTTAAAAATCTTATCTAAATAAACTTTTCTCAGCAATGATTGCTCAGGAAGCTTTTGTCGATTTGTACAATTGCAGCAAATATATTTATAGAAGATTTTTTTGAAAGCGGGGTTGTTTACTTGAATCCAAGGTATATTACATAATATGAGAAATTGTACTAGGTCCAAATAAAATTCTTCATTTGGTTTTTTACTTGTCCCTTTGTGTTTCGGACCTTTAACGTGCCTCTTGACACTACTAAGTTTAGCTGTTATACTGCTCTCGCACTTAGAACAGTAAATCAAATTACTGGCCGGGTCGTAATATAATTCAGGATGAAGTCCAATCCAACTTTGTACTGTTGCTTTCTTAGGCTTGTTCGCCATCTCCAATCTTACTGGTCTCCAAAAAGATGTACGATGGCAAGTACCTAAAATAAAATAAAATTTTAAGTTTTCCATGCCTCAAAAGGAATAACGAACCTTTATAGATACAGGGAGGTGGAAAGGAAAGCGGGAGAGGTGCGCGCATTCCAGCTAGGTGCATCGATTGTATCGATTTAAAGATTTTATTCTTTCATTTTACGCTCTAATAAAGAAAAACGGTTAGATAATATGAACACGCGTAACATCATTGTTATGAAAAAATTTTTTTTCGCATTTTAGTCAATGCGCAAAAGACATATTCCTTTTTGGTTCAAATATTAAAAGAACCGGCCAGAAAAATAATATATTTTGATAGAATTCGTCCACCTTAGCAATTCTTTATGACACCAAAGATATAACATTACTATGCTTGGTAGTATTGAAGTTCACTTTTATATTTGAACCAAAAGTTAAATGCGTATGTTTTTTTTCTTTAACTACGTTTCATACACAATAATTATCTTAAAAACTCCACTAAAAAATATCAAGTTCATACAATTGCATATCAATCTAGACTGTCAAATTGCTAGTTTAAGATAAAATAATATATACATTAATGTTCTTCTTTATATCTAACTTACTGTTTGTTTCCCTACAAGAAATAAAATAAATAACTTTAGCCAAAACATTAAAAAGTAATAAATGTTGACTTACCGTATTATTTGATGTAGACAGACAGGAACAATGTTATTGCAGCAAATCGTAATCCATAAATTCAAGCCAAAGTAGTCGTGTTAAGAAGATCCAATGAACCAAAAAACGAGCGAGGGTGAAAAACAATATTCACAAAAACAATACAGGAAGATGCGCACTTAACAAACCGAAGTACAGGATTGAAGTGAAGGTAACCTGCGCGCACGCGGGGCGGTAAGGAGTAGGGGGGGGGGAGGGGGTATGTAGACCCTCCCCGCGCCGCACAGGTATGCGACCATGGCGGTTACCTTTTGTAATTTCTAAGAATAGATAACGAAACGCGCTGCCGTAAAATGTGATAAGTAATGTGATACCATTATTATGCACATTTTTAAATATACTTTAGAAATATATTTCATTAAGATGAAAGAAAAAAAGGTATTTGTATTTTCATTTGTAACTAAATATTTGCACATCATGTATAACGGTAGAATGTAAAGGGACCTCATTAATATTAAGATCATACCACTTTGTATACCTACATTCTGGCAAATAAATGAATTATTTATTTATTTTAAATACCGATAAAATCAAAATCAAAGCATTTATTTTGAATAGACCATTTACGGGCACTTTTGAATAGTCAAATGTCGGTCAGTCCAAGAAAAGTGAAGCTAAATTGCACGTTCCAAAGAGTAGGTCTCTATGGAGAAGAACGTGCAAGAAACTCCATGGACACTCTTTTAAATCATATTATGTGTTACATATAATGCCTTTTTTACACTTGAACTTTAGAAATCTCATTAAACGTAGCCGAGAGTGAGCTAGAATGAAGATATTTACTTCGAAACGTGTACGGCTTCTTATTCAAACATTGTGATTCATTGTGTATTACGATCAACAAGTCATTTACAAAATGTTCTCCAAAAAAAAATTCAGAAAATGTTATGGATGTAACGACTGTGTATTTTATTTATTATGATATATCTAGTCGCAAACTTTAGGTAAATATAGACGAATTACTTATTCCAAATAACATTTTTTTTTAAATGTATTTATGTGTTGTCTCGAAATTTCGCGACAGATGTCTCGGAAAAAAAGTTAGTCCTAAGGAAGTCTCCGTTTCTTGTCTCTGTTCTTCGAAGTTTAGGCAAATAGGCACTACCTATTCCTATCACTGGTTATGACAAAATAAATAATTTAAATAAATAAATAAATATCATGTTAATAACACTCTATGGATTATTTGTTCCAAAATAAAAATAATTAATTAATTATATATTTATTATAGATACCTACAATAAACATACGATGTGTTTTGGGTGAACTATTTTATCTGAAAAGCGGGTTTAGCCGATAAGAATATTGTTAAACCAAATCATTTTTCTCCATGGAAAACAAAATTTTGGAACAGGCAATCTTTCTTAGTAGGTACCTACTTTGTAAGTTGTATGGTACCCTAAAAGTAGGTACCTCTACCTACTAATAAAGAAAAAGGAAACTACTGAACCCTTATCTTCTTCTTCGTTGTCCGTCCTTCCGCCTGTCAGGCCGTCCAGCGTCATGGAAAGTACGGTTATCGCAACCCAGTGCTGGGCACGCCACGATTGCGGCGATAAGTCCCCTCTTTGAGGAGTGGCTAGAGAGGCGCCACGGCGTCCTCACCTTCCGCCTGACGCAGGTCCTCACCGGACACGGCAGTTTCGGGAGGTTCCTGTGTCGGATAAGGCGGGAGGAAACGTCCGGGTGTCACCACTGTGTGGATCGCCCGGAGGACACGGTGGAGCATACGGTGGAGGTCTGCCCGGCTTGGGCAGAGCACCGCCGTGTCCTCGTGGAGGCGATCGGCGGCAGAGATCTCTCGCGTCCGGCCCTGGTTCAGGCCATGGTACGGAGCGAGAGGGCATGGGCAGCCGTCACCTCCTTCTGCGATGCGAACGAGGTGACGGAATTACTGCTGTAATGCTCGCGAAGGAGGAGGCGGGACGGTTGAGGGAAAGGCAAGTTTCGCGCCCTCTCGCCCCTAGCCGCCGCAGGAGACGCCCTGGGCGTCGGGAATCTCGGGCGGATTTCCGGCCACCGTAGGCGCGGGCTTGCGGACGGTGAGCAATGGGTAGCTCACCGTCCGGTAAGGACCAGGCCCTGGTCGACGGCGCGTTGTATTCCACGCGCGCTTCAAAGAGATATCGTCAGCACACAGGTAGGGGTCCACTAGGGCCGATGCCTGCCGGGGTCGCGGGAAGGTATTTATGGGTCACCGCCCCCGCAACACAGGCAACAGGAAGGAATACGGGTGGGTTTTAGTCAGTAAGAGTCTGACACACCCTCCCGCTCCGCCCAGAGCGGGAGAAGTTATTTGATGATTTCCCACCCAAAAAAAAAGACCCTTTTTCTCAGGAACGCGTGGAGGTAACAAGGTGAAATTAATATCAAATATGAAGGTCTGCGGTCCCTTGGAGTTCTAAAAAAAACAAACTTCTAAGTCAAGGCAGTAAAAAATCTTGCAGTTAGAATATTAACCGTGATGTATGGAAGAACATTTATAAAACTAATACAACTACGGAACCCTTCATTGTAGCGTGGTCGGACACGCACTTGCCCGGTTTTTATTTTATTTTAGACTCTCAGTACTTACTTGTAGCGATCCTCATATTTAGTTTTATTTCTAAGGTGAATAGGAGTGTTCAACGAAGTGTCATTAATTATGACTATACGGCGGCAGCACCCTGGAGTCTGAATTTGTGCCCGGTTGATGGCAATATGCTCGCCCCCCCTATTCATGGGACTTAACAAGAGACTTAGTCATAACTGCCAAAAGGAGACTGAATGATTACATACAATTTTGGGCCTAGTTGTAAGAAGATGAAAGTGGTGTCAATTAATAGCTTATATATTATCAACCTTTCACTGAAAATTCTGCGGATTTTGTCAATCTGAGAACAGAGATATAAGAGATTATGTAAAAGTGAGGTTATGTTACAATATTTAACTAACAGCTGATTCCTGAAGTGCAAAATGTGTTCTTTTGCACTAATAGTTATTATATTTAATAGAAAATGTTTGAAAAATCATATGAATGAACGTCAACGACTTCAAGCGATAGTTAGGTAACAGGTAAGGAGATAGGGAAAGGATGTCCAAAATAAAATAAAAAATCATTTAATATGGTGTTTTATTCGCCTTCTATTATAATTAAAATGTCGTCTAGAAATTGTGCAGGTGGTACTATATGATCTTGGTACCTAGCCCAGCTAAGGTACCATATAATGCACATTATATGAGCGCAACAGCCTACAGTTCGTTTTTATACAATACAATTGCAGTAATGCATTACTATAGCCTCCCTTCCTCTACGAGAGCCGTCGACTAAAATATAAATAAAATAAATTTTTCGACTTATATGTCGGGATTGTATGCGACCCCTAAGTAACCAGGAGGAATTGGCAGCCGACAGCTCTCGAAGAAGGCTACTGCTGACCTCCCTGCACACTTCTATATTAAAACCATCATTTCCTCTTACATGTTCACCGTAGTAGGAACGTGCCTGCTTGATTTGGTATGTTCCTAAAGAAATCAATATTAGTTCACTATCGGAGAGCTGTGGAAAATCGTTAAGGTTATCATCATGTACGGTGATAGCTTCAAAATTAGCTCGACGCCTATTATAATTATTCCTAATAATAAAATCAGCTAATTCGTTTTCTACATTCATATACCTATCTATTTCTTGTATTATTTCCACAGCATCTACACGATCAACTATAGGAGGATGAAACTTATTTAAAAGGGCAGCAGCCACCTCAAAATCTTTCATAAAACTTTTACTGGCTACGTTGAAATAATTTTGCCGTAATAATTTAAAATCGCGTTTATATCTGCCGTTGACAATTTCAACCACCCAACGGCATATGGTGACTGCTCTTGATTTATTTGCCTCGCTAGTTGATAGCTGTGTTTCACCCTCCTCTAACGAAGCAGGCACGTATGTCCTATATCCACATTGGTGTAACAAAGGTAATGAGTTACGAAAGCCCCTATCTAATATAAATGCATCACCCTTTTTTTTTTTTTTGAGTGTGGGAAATCATCAAATAACTTCTCCCGCTCTGGGCGGAGCGGGAGGGTGTGTCAGACTCTTACTGACTAACACCCACCCGTATTCCTTCCTGTTGCCTGTGTTGCGGGGGCCTCGGTGACCCATAAGTACCTTCCCGCGACCCCGGCAGGCATCGGCCCTAGTGGACCCCTACCTGTGTGCTGTCGACGCCCAGGGCGTCTCCTGCGGCGGCTAGGGGCGAGAGGGCGCTAAATTTGCCTTTCCCTCAACCGTCCCGCCTCCTCCTTCGCGAGCATTACTGCTTCGCAGAAGGAGGTGACGGCTGCCCATGCCCTCTCGCTCCGTACCATGGCCTGAACCAGGGCCGGACGCGAGAGATCTTTGCCGCCGATCGCCTCCACGAGGACACGGTGGTGCTTTGCCCAAGCCGGGCAGACCTCCACCGTATGCTCCACCGTGTCCTCCGGGCGATCCACACAGTGGTGACACCCGGAGGTTTCCTTCCGCCTTATCCGACACAGGAACCTCCCGAAACTGCCGTGTCCGGTGAGGACCTGCGTCAGGTGGAAGGTGAGGACGCCGTGGCGCCTCTCTAGCCACTCCTCAAAGAGGGGACTTATCGCCGCAATCGTGGCGTGCCCAGCACTGGGTTGCGATAACCGTACTTTCCATGACGCCATGAGATCCCGCCGGAGCTCCGTCCGCTGTGGACTTACGCCCCGGCGTTTCGCCTCCTCGTGCCACTCCCATACGTGCGCGAGGACTTTTGCCTCCAGATCCCATGGCGGCAATCCGGCAAGCAGGCTCGCTGCCTCACAGGAAACCGTGCGGTATCCCCGGAAAATGCATCACCCTGACGGAAATATTCGCGTAAAGGTCTTCCATTTTCAAATTCTTTTTTCATGATGTCAGCATCGGACGTTGGGTATGGGCCCAAAACATAAAGAATATGCCCATCTGTACATACAATTAAAAATGGTTTTACCAGATTTCTGTATTTGTGCATGCTATATGTTTTTTTTGATACAGATAATTGGAACTTTTTTCCACATAACAATATGTTCCATCAAAAATAGCTATTGGTCTGTCAACTCCCTCAAAGCTTCCAAACAATGTATTAAGTATTGTTAGATTTCTGTCTACCATTTGTTGCCTGTTTATGTGGTTTCATTGGAGTCCCCGGTTCTGAGTTTCATAAAGTAAGCGGCCAGAGCCAAAGTTGCATTTGGCATTGTCAGCAACTGAGGAACTTCAGCAAACATTTGATGGAACTGTGCTTTATTTAATCCAGTCCATGTATGCACAACATGGTCTTCCATGTTATTTATATTTTCAAAATGAAGTAGTCCAGTATCTACAACTTCTTTTAAGGACATCATGTTCTGAATATGTTTAGCTGTAAAAGACTGAACATAATTGGATCTCAAGCTGTCTAGAAAATCCCATGCTTCTATAACCAAATGTTGATCACAAAGACGGTTATTTTCGGGGATATAATATTTATATTGATGAAGCAACATCTTCCTAGTCGAAAGTGGAACTCTGTACTTTTCTGTTCTCTGACATCCTTCTATGAAGCACCTACGTTCAGTTTCTATAGCTCTCATGTAATCAGGCAAAACAATAGTAGGCTCCGGTTGGTTGCTTCCAATGCCTTCATTCGGAGACGTACTAGGAAGATCTTGTCCCTGTGGTTGTATATCTTGAGGGGGGTCTTGTTGGGATGAAGTTGATGGGCGCGAGACCATATGGACAGCAGCTCTGTCTGCAGCCACCCAACAAGTATGACATATTTCACTTGCTGCTTGTATCTGCAACAAACATATATAATCAAGATTGGAATTTATTGAGATAATAATGAAATTGTTGTTAATTACCTAACATGAATGAATTATGTAAGCTGTTTGTGTTTAGATTTTGGCTAAGAATGCTAAGATACTGTTTTTATTCTTCTGCATTATCATTCCACAAAACTATTAATAAATAAATAACAGATATAAACCAAGAAAACAAAAGGTATGGCTTGTGAAAAAATGTTTTCACTTGACATGAAATAGATTTACTTTGATTGGGTTGCAGACTTGCAGTATACAAAGTAACAGACACATATAATGTTATGGGACAGGTCTAAGTATTAAAATAGATATCTTTTTAACTTGCAGCAAACCACATTGTAATCTGATTTAACTTACAGTTCGAGGTATAATCCACTCTTGTATAACATTATAAATTCTTGATTCACGGGTTGTGTTGGTATGAAGTAGGTGATGGGTTCGCGATGCAAGAGAGCGTCCGCAGCGGAGATAAATATTACGGTGGCCTAGTGGTCTTCTTTGGTCATCGACATGTGGGCTTTGAGCCAAGTCCCAGCACGCTTGACAAACACAGTCACTACTGCTTACCTAAAAATGGAACATTTTTATTAATCTTCAGCTACATAAACAATACATAATTAACTGTTGTGTATTAGGGTAATAAAACATTGTTTGATAAATAAATAATTCTTTGCCATAACTGTAAACAATCTCCATAGGCCTTCTAATTATATGTATTTTAAACCTGCCAGGATGGTAGCTGGTTAGATGAGGTTATATTTACTTACAGACTGAGGTGCAAGCCATTGCCGAATCACTGACAGAATTGTTTAATCGTGTAAGGGTCGTCGGCCCAGTGTATTGCAGTGACCAGTGGATATCCCACAATTCACACAGCGATCCATAGTTTCAATAATATCCAATCCACAAGCCGGCGGTAAAATCCAAAATAACTATTCCAAGTCAAACGTGTGAGCGATCTTCGGTGTCCAAGGTGAAAGCAAGGGTCGTACAAGGTAGGCAGGGTCAGAATAAAATACAAAGCAGTGGTCGTAAAAAATTAAGAATAATCGGGAAAGCACTCAAAACGCATCGGAAAACACGAAACGAAACGAGTGAGCATTAGCAAACAAAAACAGTCGGCAACTGTCTAGTGTCAATTTCAGTCAGCTGTCATGTCGTTGGCACAGACTAAAAATATAAGAGAGATTTGAATCGATATGAAAACGATAATCATTAATATTGGTTTTTCAGTAATTAATTGATATTTGATTTAATAATATGACTGTAATTATATGCACTATATTGCATGTAAGTATATACATATAGTGCATTTAATTACTTTGAGTTAATTATTTACTGCAAATGTTTTATTTTCGTAACTGTGTAATCGATTACTCAATCGATAATCTCGCGAAAACTATTTTCTCATATTTCTCCGCTTCCAGATTGAGAATTGAGGTGATTTTTCATATTCTAAGATACAAAAATATGACTAATTTTTTAGATCATATCTCAACTTATTACATTTGAGCCCACCGTTTTCCATCTCCTTTGTATGTACTATATGCACCTCTAACTAACCGCTCGGGGAATACCGGCGTGATGATATTATTATGTTGTTTTATTTTATTTTAAGCTGCTGTTTATATTGTGTGCCTTGTATAAACTCGCAATGAATTTTGATAAGGTTTCAACCTTGAATGTATTCCGGAAGGTTTATGTGTCATAATCAGCCTATAATGTTTCCAATGCTGGGACACAGGCCTCCTCTCTGTGTGAGGGAGTGGGCTGTAATTTACCACGCGGGTCCAGAGCGGTTTTCTTTTTTGTTGGAAAATTATCAAATAACTTCTCCTGCTCTGGGCGGGTGTGTCAGACTCTTACTGACTAAAACCCATCCGTATTCCTTCCGTTGCCTGTGTTGTCAGAGGCCTCGGTAACCCTTTTGGACTTTCACGCGACACTGGCAGGCAACGGTCCTAGTGGACCCCTAAACTTGTGCTGACATCTCTTTGAGACGCGCGTCGAACACAACGCGTCGTCAACCCGGGTCGTCCTTATCGGACGGTGAGCTATCTATTGCTCACAGTCCGCAAGCCCGCGCCTACGGTGGCCGGAAATCCTCCCGGGATGCCTGACGACCAGGCTCTCCTGGGGTGGCTAGGGACGAGAGGGCGCGAAATTTGCCTTTTCCTCAACCATTCCGCCTCCTCCTTCGCGAGCATTACTGCTTCGCAGAAGGTGGTGACGGCTGCCCATGCCCTCTCGCTCTGTACCATGGGCTGGACCAGGGCCGGACGCGAGAGATTTCCGCCGCCGATCGCCTCCACGAGGACGGGAGTAGGCGTTAATCCACCACGCGGGCCCAGTGCGGGTTGGTAGATGTCACATGTCTTCAAATTTTTGGTTCTAGGACATGCTGGTTTCCTCACGATGTTTTCCTTCACCGTTTTGAGAGCTGTGGTGATGAAATAATTTACACAAAGTAAAGCGCCTGCCTGGGTTCGAACTCACAAAATACAACTCGTAAGTCGGGGCCGTTACCACTGGGCCACCACTGCTATCTAATACATTAATATACAACTTTTCTACATAAACTAAACTAGTCTAGATGTTTTGACAAGTAAAACCGTACAAAGCAGGGCCGGGTCGCCAGTAATAAGTAAATAATGCACTGTTCCAATTCATAATATGAAATAATAAACGACAAATTACCTACAATGGAACAGAGCAGATTAATATATGTATTTCGTATTTAAAGTTTAATTGAAAATTACCTAGAAATCAATATTTTATCACAAATTATATATTAGCATAGTGTCAGAGACATTTGCGGTAGAATTAATTTGTTATAAATAAGGCTAAAATATTCTGGTCCATTTACGTAAAATGTAGGTATGTAATAATAATAGATGTCTACTTTGAAATAAATTTGAGTACAAGAATTGTAGTACGAGTACATTACAAATGGTAGGGTTTTTTAACAGTTTCTAAAACATTTCGCTAAAACTAGCATGCAAAATAATTGATTACATTAATTAAATAAATGAAGCTAATAAAATTGGAACATAAGTCATAGTTAAAATATGTCAATCATTTGTCAAATTATAATGATAAATGTCAGTGTGAATCTTTAAAGTTTAGGTACTCATTCACAGACATATTTTTTCTATAAGCCATTTGAATAACGGTTTTATAAACGATTAATTGTTTTTTTTTTTTTTTTAGTATGTCATCTCGTAGTTGACCTTGAGAGGTCGTGACTACTTAACCGGACTTTCCTGTGGCTGCCTTAAGCGAACTCAAAGCCTCCAGCCAGGGGCGAATTTCTTATAGTACTAAGCGACTGCACGCTAAGGGCACCCCCTGTGGGGTACGGACCTTGGCTTAGGGCGTCGCTGGGGGGAGGACAGCAAGATGGGACAGGCTGGATCTGGTTAATATTATTATTATTAATCGGGGAATTTAAAGCTACAGGCTCAGCTGCGGCGCGGGCTGGCACTTCTTCGAGCAAGGGTCGGGGGGGACAATTACGTCGGGGTTTACGCGAGGGACCTCGGCGGCGAGGTCGGAACGTAGGTCGGTGTGTTTTGTGCACTGTACTCGTTGCCCTATTGCTTTCCTGGAGGAGGGTAATGGGGTCATCGGGGTCGGAGAGGACGATTAATTGGCGGTTTCCTATCATTATATTGGTAAAAATTTAGTATCGTTGGGCAGGAGAAGGGCGGTGGGAACGGGAGGGGGAGGTTGGAGGGGCTGACCTCTGCCCCCTGCCACCACTCCCATTAAAAGGTAACGCACCGTTCTTGAGAAAATCAAATTATTGTAACCTAACCTCAAAACACTTAAAGTCGCTTAAAAAGCCGTAGTATAAGCCTCGCTTCGTTGGGGAGGTTTAGGGGGTGCCCCCTGGCACCGCTCCCAGGAAAAGGTAACGCACCGTTCTTGAGAAAAACAAATGATTGTAACCTAACCTCAAAACACTTAAAGTCGCTTAAAAGGCGTAGTATGAGCCCCGTTTCGCGAGAGTCTGAGTTCGCTCGCTCCGCTCGCTTACTAGACCCTGTCATCCCCTTCGAACCTAACCTGTCCGAGTCGGGGTGCCCCAAGTCCCGAGCACGATTCGCTCGCTCTTGCATCCTAAGTTTTCCTAGTAACAATAGTAGCATTGCCTTTTGAACACACATACGACCAGTGCTACACTAACGTTATTGGGAGAGATTTCTAGGTTTAGGCAGAAAATCGGTGTCTAGTGTACAAGCGTAGGTCAATCGTGAAGGCAAACAATTCAAGTCCAGAGGATAAGCCAAAGTCGTCGAAGAAATCCACAACAAAAACACCACGAAACATAAAGTACACATTCACGCAACTCGAGGAGAAACCGAATGATCGAAATCGAATGGTAGTGAAGCAAATGGCATACCTGTTTTTATTTTACGTTCCGTGATATCGATTTTGCCCGACATTTTACACCACGGACTGACTACTGGTTACTGGATACTGATACTGGATACTGACTACAGATACTAAGACAGATTTGGTTGTCAATCGCCCATTTTATCGTTTCAGGATCTGATTTCAGGTTAGAAACATTTTTTATTAATTTCTCGAAAAATATGCATTACCTTTTAATAAGAGTGGTAGCGTATAATCGCGGACCCAACCCCTACCATCTTTAGCCCCTTTTACCCCCCAACTCCTGCCAAAAGATACTAGATCCGACCCGCTAAACGCAAGTTTTATAATGTCTAAAAGTATATAATCCACTACAGTAAACAAAATCAGAAAAATATATAATATTATTCAGGATATATGCTGGGTAGATAGTGTGTTGAAAACATAATACAACTAATTTGATACGATAGAAAAAAAAAACGAACATGCCTCTAAAAAAATCTTATATCCATTAAAAACTATACTAATGTATGTATCAGTCCTCATTATGCTCCTGTAATTCTAAAGTTTTGCCTTTTTGTCCCTAAATTTACTTATGTGCTTCGCTGTAGCCCTTTTTGGAAACATCCAAATTTGCTTTCACCAATAGACGATTTAGTCAAATCTAGTTTAAAAATGTTTTTAAATATTTAGCTCAATGAACCATCTTGGTTACAAGCATCCCTCCCTATTCGGTTTGGAGACTTAGGAATCCGCAAAATTTCGAGTGTTACTTCCCCAGACTTTTTGTCGTCCACCCATAGCACGTCACGTCTCATAGGTAATGTCTTAAGGGCTTTGCCCACAAACTATGAGACTGCGGGCTTCGAGGATGCCAAAAATGCTTTTCAAATTGCTTGCCCGGGTGAAGAATTTCAAGACAACCCAAAATCTCAAAGGAGCTAGGACGATATTTATTGCGATTTAAGAGGTTGACAACAGCTAAAGCGTGGTCACTGTCTGACTGCATAGAAAAGAAAGAGAAGCGCGACGACCCAACGCTGGTAATTTATTGCAAAATATGAAGCAATTATCTATTTACAAAAACTCTATTGATTTGCATTGTTTTTTAGATAAAAAAAAAACACTATTATGCTAATATGTTGCTTGAAGAATAAATCTGACAAAAATTCAGAATAATTGAGTATGGTTTTTAATCGTTAAAATAATTTTTTAGA
This sequence comes from Atethmia centrago, assembly GCA_905333075.3. Classification (NCBI taxonomy): domain Eukaryota; kingdom Metazoa; phylum Arthropoda; class Insecta; order Lepidoptera; family Noctuidae; genus Atethmia; species Atethmia centrago. Next base: position 12,339,695 of record HG995387.1, read on the forward strand.
GGTATTTTCCTGTTTTTTTCTATCGTATCATATTAGTTGTATTATGTTTTCAACACACTATCTACCTAGCATATATCCTAAAGAATATCATATATTTTTTTGATTTTGTTTGCTGCCGTGGATCATATACTTTTAGGCATTATAAAACTTACAAGACCTGTAGTCCCCTTAACATACAAATCGATTCTGAACCGCAGTTCAGGTCCGGATCGCGCAAGACTTTTGGCGGTCGGAACCAGAGAGGCCGGTCAATGGCTACATGCCCATCCTTCTCCATATACCGGTACCTTCCTGGATCCGACCTCGCTTCGTCTGGTGACTGGTCTGCGGCTTGGGGTCACGGTATGCACTCCACACACATACCCTTGTGGCACGGACGTGGACCGACTAGGTCACCACGGACTTTGTTGTCAAAAAAGTGCGGGCCGCTTTTCAAGACATGCGACATTTAATGACATAGTCCCAGCCATGTACATGTCTCTTGCCAGCATCAATGTGCCTGCTCTTCTTAAGCCGACAGGCATTGTCAGAGATAATGGCAAAAGACCTGGTGGTGTGTCTTTGGTTCTGTGGAGTTTGGGACGGATGCTTGTGTGGGACGCTACCTGTGTAGACTCACTGGCACCGTCCCACCTCCAACGGACTACTTCTAAAGCACCCGCAGCGGCAGAAATTGCCGAAAATCTGAAAGTTATTAAATATGGAGGCCTTGGCAGAGAGTACAACTTTGTGCCCTTTGGCGTCGAGACCCTCGGTCCGTGGGGTCCCAGTGCGCATAAGTTATTTGCGGAAATCGTGAAACGTCTAGTTGATGTAACTGGTGACCGAAAAGCTGGCGGCTTTTTCGCGCAACGCATCAGCATTGCAATTCAGTGAGGAAATGCCGCCAGCATCCTCGGTACAATGCCCCGAGGGCCTTTTTTAGGCTCAACTTAGTTTTAATTTAATTTAGTTAATGTTAATAATCATCTTGTAATTTGGTTATGTGAATAAAAATATATTATATATGTATGTACATGCAATCTTTTTTGTCTGATTACTCTACAAGCATAATAGTGTTTTAATTTGTTTATCCAATCAATAGATTTTGCGATAAATTACTAGCGTTGTGTCATCGCGCTTCTCTTTCTTTTCTATGCAGTCCGACAGTGACTGCGCTTTAGCTGTTGTCAGCCTCTTAATTTATAACTTATAATATAGATATGGATAGGTACCTAATATTGCGATATATTTAACGATTAGAAAACTCTGTGTGGTCGTGTTACGTAGATTAGTGAATAAATAGGTTGTAGGTACACCAATCGGCAACGGTTTAGGGTGTGGCGTAAAAGGTTACAATGTAGGTCAATCACTTTTAAAGGCCGAATGCTCTGAATTATTATTATAGCTTATTGAATGATGAATACCTGTTGGGCTTCGTAACGAAGTACCTTTCTGTTATACGGATATCGATCAGTACTAAATTCTTGTGCTATACTTTGTGTAAGTAATTTCGTCACCACTGCTCTCAAAACGGTGAAGGAAAACATCGTGAGGAAACCGCCATGTCCTACAACCAAAAATTCGAAGACATGTGACATCTACCAACCCGCACTGGGCCCGCGTGGTGGACTACGTCCCACTCCCTCTCACAGAGAGGAGGCCTGTGTCCCAGCAGTGGGAACATTATAGGCTGATTATGTACTAAATTCTAATATACTAACTAACTAATACAATTAAATAAATGTTTATTTCAGTAACTTATTAATTGGTTATATTTTTCTTTTGGGAATGTCCTTTTAAGCAAAGTAAATGCTTACAATACAAAAACAAAATTACACTTAGGCGTCGAAGTATTCGTTCGCATCGCTGTCACCTGGAAACGTGTCCAGAAGACTGGCAGCATTGTTGTTTATACATACATATATAAACTCACCTTCTCCCATGGGAGTAGGGAGAAACTATAGAACGCCAACCTTACATACTCCTTATGCTTCGCTTACTTTCTTAAATCTGGTCATATACGCACGCAGTAATACCGCCATAATATCGCCAATAAAGTCACTATAGTCCTTCTAGAGCGTCCTCTCCCGACATTTCCACTCACATTAGTTTAAAGTAGTGAAGAATTGACACTATTTTCTGGATAATGCCGTTTATTTTGAAAACTTAATCAATGTTTCATTATTTTAAGGCATAATATAATGGCAATAGTAATTGTCTATGAGTACCTATTTGAAAACCATAAAATAAATCCTAACATCGAAATCAAAAATGTGTTTTTTGTCAAACAAACAAACTACTACTATCACTCTAGTGATGGGATTTTGCTGATCAGCCAACTGGCAATAGTGACTAACTATTGGATATATTTTAATGATTTTTTGTATACGAAGCATGAAAGTAGTTGTGGAAATGCGTTAATTGCGAAGCATGTGTGGTGACTATAATTGATAGGCTGAGAAACGTGATAAGGCAACTGTGTGGTTTAAAAAAAGATGTACCTAGTGACAAAAATAGAAAAGAATACATACTTAGATGGTTTGGTCATGTTGAGAGGATGAACGAAAGGCGACTAACAAAAGGTATTTACAAGGCAAATGTGAGTGGAAATGCCGGGAGCGTGTGTGACCTAATTGGTGATGTTCTTCAAAAAGGTCAGGTGCGTAATACTCTTAACGGGCGTGCGTGTATGACCAGATGTATGAACGTAAGCGAAGCAAAAGGAGTGACACAATCAGGATGATCATGTTAAATTGTCTCATATTTTGTGAAAGCTACGTCTGTTAGGTAATTAAGGTGTATGTTGTTATCATTTTATTCGATTTTATTTTATTGGCTAGTTTCAAAGTTTTTTGTTGAGTATGTTTGATCTTTTGTTTTTGAATTATGTTTTGTTTATGTAATATGTTTAGTTTTACTTATTAATTACTGTCATTGGCGCAAGCCGTTGTAATTAATTATAAATAAATAAATAAATAAATGTAAGGAGCGTAGCAGGTGGCGTTCTATAGTTTCTACCTACCCCCACGGGAAGAAGGCGTGAGTATGTGTATCTATGTGTATTTATTGTATACAGAGTACAGACTGGAACCGTAATTTATTGTCGAAGTTTAATTTGTTGTCGTATTGTCATCTCCACCTTGTATATGTGTGTTATTTCAACAATAACTTGAACTCTGTCATAACTAAGTATCTCGCTATTGTGTAAAATATCTATGTATTAAATGTCAATAACTCAATTCCGGTGTTTAATAAAGCTATCATACAACTAATATCTATCCACTAAGGAATTAAAACTATGTTACAAATGTTTTAATTAACATTTTTTTAAATTATAATTATGTACAATCAGGATATAAATTAACTTGAATATTTGCAATAAAATGCATGCATTAAAGATTTCAACGGCATAGTGATACCTTAATATAAAATAATATTATATTTAGTTTAGAAGACTGATAACGATAAGTTACGATTTCAAAGCTTCCTCTCTCCTACTAATTTGCCATGCCCGTCAGGGATCACAATGATCACAATATATATTATACAAGATGCAGTTTTGAACCTGCAAAACATTTCAGGAGATTGTTATGAAACTCGTAAATAATCATATAACAATACGATACCAAGTCAATAATCAATAATACTTTTTATTTTAGATTTTAAAATTTTGTTGTTTTTCAGAATAACTCTCTTAATAACCCTATCTAAGATCTATGAAAGAAATGTCGGTTGCGTTTGTTTGTGGGACACGTACAGACTGGCCGCGTTTTAAAAAGGGGAGTTCGCACTTACCGATTTCCGTAAATAAGAATAAAATGAAAAAAAATACCTGCCCATTTTATTGTTGATTCGGGTCAAGAATCACTAACATAATTACCTCCTAAAATGTTTTGCAGATCCAAAACAACAGTTTGAAGTGACCACCTAAGAAAACTTGAGTATTAAAAGTCTCATTTTTACACACCTAGTTACTTAGCTGAAGTAAAAAAACCCTGTTCAGGATTTTCAACATGATTCCAACTTGGAATGTGCCGCTGTCTATGGGCATATGCAATACCAGAGACATCGCAGATTCGTCATTCTAGAAATAAAGCTGAAAGTCAGCACTACACTACACCCATACGGGTGCCGATGTAATTGCAGGCATATGAGACTTTCAAAAAAGGGTACTTATTGTGGCTTTGAAAGGGTATCCTTTAGACCAGATCGCAACAACGCGCCTGGCTGGTAGAGGGAGGTACTGGGGGTGTTGCGGATGCAGATTTTTTTACATTCAATGCGGATGCTGATACGGAATTTTGGTGCCTCACCGATGTGAGGCACCAAAATGCCGAAATGCCGATGCGAATGCGGATCGCAAGTTTTTTTTAAAAGATCCGTCAAGGCGGCAAGCGGCAAATTGCAGCGCTGTTTCGTTGTATGTTGATCATAATTCAATTCGCGGCAACTATAATAAAAAAAAATACTAAATTATTATCATTTAAAAATCAATATAGCGCTCGAAATTGTATGTGTTTGATGGATATAAAACTATTTCCTGATTTAATGTGACGATATTGATGATTTAAATGATTATAATTATAATTTTGTTGATTATGATTTTACTTATATTCACCCTTTTCCACCTGCACTTGTATCCATGAGCTTCGCATCGATGAATGCGGATGCAGTTGCGGTGGTCTAAATAAATGGGGAAGCCCCGCAGTTGCGGATGCGGATGCTGGGCCCTGCTGACAAACCAATACTTGTACCTAAGTTCTGGGCTGACTCAAGATTACCCATAGACTCGCTACGAAGTCAACTTGAGGGCCGATACGATTATGGAGCCATACCATAGCCTGTTTATACTCTATCAACTCGGAACAAGGGGGTTAAATGATAAAAAGTGCAGTGATAAAAAGTCCGGTGTTATGTGAATTGTTAAACGATTTTGAACCATGTGCGGTGCAACTGCATAACAAAACATCACGCCTGTATTTCCTCGAAGGCGTAGGCAGAGGTATACCTCCCTAGCCAACCTTCCTAGCCTACCTGCCTAGGTATACCTATAGTACACCCACATTTCGTTTCGTCATGTTTAAGTCCCATGTCATAGGGGGTGAGCTTGTTACCACCAACCGGACATAAATTCAGACTCAAGGCTGCTACTGAGAAAGGCGAATAATACGTATGCATGTGTGCCAGTGGCGTGCAGTGGTTCTCCACAGAGGGTAGGCCATGCATACTGACACCAAAAAAAAAAAACTAATTCGCGCAACATCACAGCGCGGCTCTACATACAAGAACTCACCACATTATTCAAGGTTTACAAATGATACAATTTTATAACAAACTACTTTATTACGCTATTTCAACTTAAAGTATTTTATATCTACACGAAATAAAAATATTTACTCAAAGAAAATATGAAACAATGAATTCACAAACAAAACTTTACAAAAACATTAAACAATCGGGGCGGAAATAATGCGGCGAAAAGAACGACACGTCTATAATGTCGTGAATTCCTGTGTACCGACAGTGCCGGCCTCGGCCGGCACTGTCGGTACACAGGCGTTTACGCACTCATGCATACGTATTATGCTCGGAAATAAGAATATACGATTATCAATAAATCCATTGATTAGATAAAAAAATTAAAACACTATTATTCTAATATGTTACTTGTAGAATAATCTGGCAAAAAATCAGAATGATTGCATGTATATTAGTATGATTTTTACGCGTTAAAAGAATTTTTTAGAGGTAACTTCGTGATTTTTTTCTATCGTATCAATTTATTTATATTATGTTTTCAACACACTATCTACCTAGGGTATATCCTGAAGAATATCATACATTTTTCTGATTTTGTTTTCTGCAGTGGAGCGTATACTTTTAGGCGTTATAAAACTTGCGTTTAGCTCCTGTAGGCCTCTTAATAAAAACTATTAACTGTATTGTTTTATTTAACTACACTCAAAACCCCATCAGGACTTCATCTTTATCAAACTGTTGCAGTCAGCTGCTAGACATAGGTATCTCCTAATGCACTCCGCTGAGTAGGTACAATCCTCATCTCAATTTACCTACTTGATAGAAAGCAAAACACTACAAAAATAGCGATAAGCAATCTAGAACATGTACTTTATTACCGAAACAATGTTTATGTGCCTATAAGTAACAATCTACATTGGTACACTAGTACATACAGTACCTTAAAAAATAAAACACTCAAAACCCCATCAGGACTTCATCTTTATCAAACTGTTGCAGTCAGCTGCTAGACATAGGTATCTCCTAATGCACTCCGCTGAGTAGGTACAATCCTCATCTCAATTTACCTACTTGTTATAAAGCAAAACACTACAAAAATAGCGATAAGCAATCTAGAACATGTACTTTATTACCGAAACAATGTTTATGTGCCTTTAAGTAACAATCTACATTGGTACACTAGTACATACAGTACCTTAAAAAATAAAACTGGTTATAACTTTTACGTCCCAAGTTCTAAAAATCCAAGAATTTAAAAAGGGCTTGTCTATTGTATTATCTACCACCAACAAAAAATATCCCATAAATTAAACAGGAAATTTTATTAGCTGTACGAAAGTCCCATACAAGCCTGCCGTTCGCCTTTCTCAGTAGCAGCCTTGAGTCTGGATTTATGTCCGGTTGGCGGTAACAAGCTCACCCCCTATGACATGGGACTTAAACATGACGAAACGAAATGTGGGTGTACTATAGGTATACCTAGGCAGGTAGGCTAGGAAGGTTGGCTAGGGAGGTATACCTCTGCCTACGCCTTCGAGGAAATACAGGCGTGATGTTTTGTTATGCACTTGCACCGCACAAGGTTCAAAATCGTTTAACAATTCACATAACACCGGACTTTTTATCACTGCACTTTTTATCATTTAACCCCCTTGTTCCGAGTTGATAGAGTATAAACAGGCCATGGTATGGCTCTATAATCGTATCGGCTCTCAACTTGACTTCGTAGCGAGTCTATGGGTAATCTTGAGTCAGCCCAGAACTTAGGTACAAGTATTGGTTTGTCAGCAGGGCCCAGCAACCGCATCCGCAACTGCGGGGCTTCCCCATTTATTTAGACCACCGCATCTGCATCCGCATTCATCGATGCGAAGCTCATGGACACAAGTGCGGGTGGAAAAGGGTGAATATAAGTAAAATCATCATTATAATTTTAATTTTGTTGATTATGATTAAAATTATAATCATTTAAATCATCAATATCGTCACATTAAATCAGGAAATAGTTTTATATCCATCAAACACATACAATTTCGAGAGCTATATTGATTTTTAAATGATAATAATTTAGTATTTTTTTTTATTATAGTTGCTGCGAATTGAATTATGATCAACATACAACGAAACAGCGCTGCAATTTGCCGCTTGCCGCCTTGACGGATCTTTTAAAAAAACTTGAGATCTGCATCCGCCGATGTGAGCCACCAAAATTCCGTATCAGCATCCGCATTGAATGTAAAAAAATCTGCATCCGCAACATCCCCAGTACCTCCCTCTGCCAGCCAGGCGCGTTGTTGCGATCTGGTCTAAAGGATACCCTTTCAAAGCCACTATAAGTACCCTTTTTTGAAAGTCTCATATGCCTGCAATTACATCGGCACCCGTATGGGTGTAGTGTAGTGCTGACTTTCAGCTTTATTTCTAGAAAGACGCATCTGCGATGTCTCTGGTATTGCATATGCCCATAGACAGCGGCACATTCGAAGTTGGAATCAAATCCTGAACAGGGTTTTTTTACTTCAGCTAAGTAACTTGGTTCCGGTCTGTATATAGACCACTAAAAATGAGACTTTTAATACTCAAGTTTTCTTAGGTGATCGTGTTGTAATTTTAGTTAGAGCAGGAGTGGGCAGTTATAGAATGCAATGGAGTTGTTTGAGTTGTGTGTGTGTAGGACTTTAGAAAAAAAGCAATGTACTTTGTTTTTTCCGCTTTGTTTTTTGTGAGAACATTACAATGCAACCACCTCATTACAGCGTTAAAGCCTGTCTGAGCATGTGCGTAAACTTCATGCCATGAGTCTGCGCTAAAGAGAAGGGCAGTGTCGTCTGCAAAAGTTATAATTTTACCCTTGGGGACGGTGAGCATACCCAGCTCGTTAATGTATATAAGAAAGAGAGTCGGACCGAGTACGCTACCTTGTGGCTACTCTTCGCTGACGATATCATCGATCTTAACGAATTGGGTACGCTCACTCAGGTAGTCCTCAAAAAGCTTGAGTTGAACCCCACTTATGCCTATTTTTTTCCATCTTGTGAATAAGAATGGGTACAGAAACAGTGTCAAAAGCTTTGGCAAGGTCTAAAAAGATACCCAAGACCTTCCGCCCCCATCCATGTTTGTGACAACATAGTTAGTCAGATCATGGACGGCATCGGACGTTGATTTGCCAGCTCGAAAACCATATTGTGAGGGTGACAAAATGTTAAACTTTTTTAAGTAGTCTACGAGCCTATTGTTCATGATCTTCTCTAGTATTTTGGATAGGGCAGGAAGCACAGCAATAGGTCTGTAGTTGTTGACACTGTTTCTATCCCCACTCTTAAAAATGGGATGTATAATTGATTTTTATATGGTTTGGGAAATCGACCCTGATTTGAGAGCGAGGTTGCAGATGTATGTGTGACTGGACAGGTCCACTCAATCTGTGTGGTTCTTTCCTCAAAAGGACCATTTCAGACCCCAATCTACATGGCCTTCACATGATCTGACCAAGATTATGTCTGGACTTTAAAAGAGACTGTGACCTCTGAGTTTGTTTCGGCCTTTCTTCTCAGAGTAATCAGATAGGAAACGCCGACCTCATCTAGCTTTATTTAAAAAATATGATTGACGTGTAAAAGTGTTTGTACAAACCTACTTACAGAAAATAAATCATTTATCATTTATCATTTATGTGAGTGGCGGTACAACTATGGCTATATGTTATTTTAAAAGGCCATTAGAAATTCTATCCCATCTCACCACACATTCGTTACGTAGGGTAGGGATGTTATCAGATTAGCAACTTCATTTTCATTCGTTGGTAATAGTAGCATTGACTGTAAGGAGCCGCTAGTTTGGGATGCTTCGTCAGTTAACTATTTTTAACTATTTGTTCTGCGAGATTTTTACCGATTCCAGCATAGAATTTGTTGGTCAGGTTAACGGATTGCAGTGGAGTAGCTGAAATATGTAATAAGTGTTATGTAGTGTCTTTCTTATGAGTTCTATTGGATATTGTGTTTATGGCTGCCCAGATTTGTTTGGTGTTATTGCCTGCGTTGTTAATTTCTTTTTTCTAATATTCTAGTTTAGCCTTCTTCAGGAGCGTGTTGCAGTAGTTTATGTATCTAGTGAATGTTGTTCTCAAAATTTCGTTGTCAGGTGACTTTTTTATTTTTTTGTGTAAGTTGTCTCTATGCCGGATACATCGGAGAAAGCTTGGCGTGATATTCTAAAGCCAAGGCTTTAGAATATTTTTCCGATTTGGTATTATAACGATTTTTGTATTTGAATCAATCAACTGTGTTATAAGGCGATCAGCCTTATCAGTTTTAAAGTAGTTATAGCCTGCATCAACTTTTGCAACACTGACGTGCCAGATGTGACCATAAATAACTAGAGTAACAAAATTTAAGTACCTGGGTCACTGGGTCACTCATGACCTGAATGATGACCTGGACATAGAAAGGGAACGCAGGGCGATGGCTGTCCGAGGTAATATGCTGATCCGCAGATTTGCACGTTGTACGACACAAGTCAAAATAACCCTTTTCAGAGCATACTGCCAGTCTTTTTACACGTGCAGTCTCTGGGTCAGGTATTCGCTGAGGGCATACAGCGCCTTGCGTGTCCAGTATAATAATGTATTCAGGATGCTGTTGGGTCTACCACGCTTTAGCGCTTCCGGGATGTTCACCGAGGCCAGGGTTTATGGTTTTCATGCCATTATACGGAAACGGTGCGCTTCCATTATCGGTAGAGTGCGTGTTAGCTCCCACAGTATCCTGAGTGTTTTGTGTGATAGGTGGGACAGCCCCATGCTGGCTCACTGGATACGGCTGCACACGTAGGTGCCAGTCGTTTCAATTTTGATTTAGTGTAGTTTTACTAACATTAGGTTAAGATTTTTACTAACATAATATGGATTTTATCTGAAATAAATATTTATATATATAGCCTTGGAGATCTGGGATGTAGTTAGTATTAAGAAGCCAGCATTCGGTTAACGTCATTAGATCCCATTAAACCTTTGTTCTGGCAAGAATAGTGTGTAACCCTGCCATATTTTTTGTTATGCTTCTAATACTTTGGTTAAGGATTTTGAGTGATTGATTAGAATTGAGGTTGGGTGGCATACAGTTGTCTAAATCACAGGTAGATGAGTCCGACACGGAGACAGAATCTAAGTTGTTTATATTATGTTGTGTATTATCAAATTATAATATATTTAATTATGATCAATATTTCCATTTTTAGAGTACTAGTGAGTTTTGGGCAAGACATGCTAATATATATATATTATGGCATATTAGGGCGTGTTTAAATAGTGATATTTGGTCATGATTTAACGAACAGGCTCTTATTTTATTTTTGTGTTGTGCATTTGATAGAATAAGTGTGTAGTTAGGACGTGTAAATAGGTGTGTCAGACAGTTTTGTATGTAAATGTAGTTAAGTAGGTTAACCAATTTGTGTATTACATTTTGAACAAACGATAATAAAAGTAGGAGTATGCAGTTAGTAGTGTTTAAGATAATTTTGTAGGTATTTGTAAATAGGTTTGTTAGTAACATGTTTTAACATAAGTTTATAACATTTCAAGAGGTAGAGGAAGACATTTTTAAAGAATATGGTACGGTAAGAAGATAGAACGGTTACTATAGTCATTTAGTTTTCTCTTGACGTAGTTTAGCCAGGTCATCTTCCGATTTTACGAGCCGGCTGGGTATCCCCTCTTTTTTGCGTACATACATTTTGTCGTTTGCAGTCCAACATTGTTGATATCCACTACTTTTTATAAACTCTCTGGTAAAGATAGTGCAGGAGTTTTGCTGAGGAAGTTAAGGCTTCCGATACGTGAGCGGTTTCTTAGGTCCTGCAACTTGCAAGTGGGTAGTATTAAGACGATTTTCTATATTTTGCTTGTTATAGTTTTTAGTGGATTGCAAAAATTGTTCTTTCATTGATGTAGATTCTCATCTACATCAATGAAAGAACAATTTTTAGGAGAGACAATGGGCACAATCATTGTGGAATTCTCATTCCACAATGATTGTGCCCATTGTCTCTTTCTTGGCTCTCAAACGGAATATATTTTTGACATCGGATGGTGGCACAGGTAGTTTAATAACAGTACCGAGTTTTTTAACTAACCCATACAGCGTTTCTTTGGTTTCGAGGTGTGAAGTTGCGATATTTTTTATTTCAATTGTTGCAGCTTTTCAATTTCGCTCCAGATAGTCTACCTTAAGTTCAAGTGTTTTTATAACTTTTTGATTGTCTTTACACTCCATCTGTAATTTATTTATTTCTAGAACGGCATCATCGTATTTGTCAGATTGCACAGAGTTTTGAATTTGAGTATTCTGAGATCGGATCTCATCAGGCTTTTTTTTTTTTTTTTTGGGTGGGAAATCATTAAATAACTTCTCCCGCTCTGGGCGGAGCGGGAGGGTGTGTGTGTCTCTTACTGACTAAAACCCACCCCTATTCCTTCCTGTTGCCTGTGTTGCCAGGGGCCTCGGTGGCCCATAAGTACCTTCCCGCGACCCCGGCAGGCATTGGCTCTAGTGGACCCCTACTTTTGTGCTGACGACATCTCTTTGAGGCGCGCGTGGAATACGACGCGCCGTCGACCCGGGCCTGGTCCTTACCGGACGGTGAGCTACCCATTGCTCACCGTCCGCAACCCCGCGCCTACGGTGGCTGGAAATCCGCCCGAGATTCCCGACGCCCAGGGCGTCTCCTGCGGCGGCTAAGGGCGAGAGGGCGCGAAACTTGCCTTTCCCTCAACCGTCCCGCCTTCGCGAGCATTACTGCTTCGCAGAAGGAGGTGACGGCTGCCCATGCCCTCTCGCTCCGTACCATGGCCTGAACCAGGGCCGGACGCGAGAGGTCTCTGCCGCCGATCGCCTCCACGAGGACACTGCGGTGCTCTGCCCAAGCCGGGCAGACCTCCACCGTATGCTCCACCGTGTCCTCCGGGCGATCCACACAGTGGTGACACCCAGACGTTTCCTCCCGCCTTATCCGACACAGGAACCTCCCGAAGCTGCCGTGTCCGGTGAGGACCTGCGTCAGGCGGAAGGTGAGGACGCCGTGGCGCCTCTCCAGCCACTTCTCAAAGAGGGGACTTATCGCCGCAATCGTGGCGTGCCCAGCACTGGGTTGCGACAACCGTACTTTCCATGACACCATGAGATCCCGCCGGAGCTCCGTCCGCTGTGCCGCGATTTCTCGCGGCAGCGGACTTACGCCCCGGCGTTTCGCCTCCTCGCGCCACTCCCATACGTGCGCGAGGACTTTTGCCTCCAATCTCATCAGTCTGAGTTTGAATTTCAATGTTTTGATTACGTATTAGGCTGTTTTGAGACCTTATCTTCTCAAGGGCTGAGTGTAGTTTGTCAATTTGATTATTGTGATGTTTTGTTCAGAAATAAAATCAGAAAACATAGACTTCATCTCCATCATCATAGATTCCAAGCGTTGCAGCTCAGCGTCATCACCTCGCTTTCTTTTTCTCTGCTGTTGTTCATTGGTTTAGTTATTGGAACTTGTGTGTAAATCAGGTTCTGAGTTGTGCAACGGCGATGATTCAGTTTTCTTAGGTGAACGGATCATTTTTGTTGTTAGGTTTTCTTAATACGAGCTCAAATATAAACAAAATTCGGAATAAAATCGTGTAGTGTAGTTTGTTTACTGTATGAATAAAACACCTTACTCACTCAGTGATTGCATTAAGTCGTTTAACTGCGCACGAGTATCACACAGTCCTATGTTGACAACAGTTTCGTAAATCTTCGGTTCCCGAACAACAGTCGAGCGACAGCTGATCGACGATTAGCGCTCGTCCTTGGGCGAGTGCCGAGGACGGACTTTGAACTCGCTTGAAGTCGTTAAGGCGCTGACAAGACCCAATTGACCAAAATAGGCTTCGCTTAAGAAAAAAAATTGCCAAATCTGTATAGTTTGTGGTAACGGAAAAAATATATATTAATTTTGAACATATTTCCCAGAACTTGGTTGTTACCAAAACAAGTTTTGAAAACAAAGTCTCGATACAAACTAACGTTAAACTAACCTCTTACTTTGAGTTCTAATCCAAAATATCTGTATCAAATGTCAACATACGTTACGTATTTAATTAATAACAAGAACAACTTATTTTAATGCAGAACTTGGTTGTTTTTTATTTTCGATTACTCAACTTAGTTTTGAGTAAATAGATAATTACTTCATATTTTGCAATAAATTACAAGCGTTGTGTCATCGCGCTTCTCTTTCTTTACTATGGAATTTGACAGTGACCGCGGTTTAGGTGTTGTCAGCGTCTTAACAAAAGCAAAACATGTTATGTTTCGCAGCCCGTAGTATTAAAAATTATGTTAACTCGGTGGTCACTTTATGGAATCGAAAATAGGTTCGTGCACTGGATAGTTCACACACTTGGCTTCACAACCGGGTATATTTTATTGTGAAATAATTACTTTCTGATTCACAGCGAATTCTCATGTGCAAGCACAGTAGGTTTACGTGTTTACGCGTTTGAACCTGCAGGGAGAGGAGTCTTGGACGAAGAACGGCGTGCAGGAAATAGAATTTATGTACATAAAAAACTCGACATAGAAAAAGCTTTTGACAATGTCGACCTAAACGCAGTACGAGATATTTTATTACAACGAACTAACAAATCACTAACCAACAGGATAATCAAAGTTTATATGAATGAACGAACATACATCAAATGGTGTGGCCAGTAAAGCAGCTGGATTATCAAAGGAAAGGGACTTATTACAGATGACCTAGAATGGCTAGAAGGAATCCTATACTAAATAAATGAAACAAAAACAAAAAAATTAAGGACCCCATAGTTACACAGAAAACGACCTTTTACATTTGGAATGACAACCTAAAGCAGGACATGACTTACATCGACAAGGAAATCAACTTTTGGATGGATACGGCTGAAGATCTAGGTAAGATAAGGAAGGCTTCTAGCGAGATTTACAAGAAATCAGAAGCGGATAGTAGCGAGGCCTCAGATGAAGACATTGGAAACAGCAACGTGCAACACAGCATAGCAGTGACACAGAAAAGAGTCGAGAAAGCAACTGGACTTGAGCCAACTTGGCGGCGACGTTGTTAAAAGATAAATTACCCGTCTCTCCACTATTCCTTTGCTTACTTAGGAAGGATTATTAGAGCCATACCGGATATGCATCCTAGAGCATATCTGGTATGGCTCTGATAATCCTTCCTATCCTAAGGGCACGTCTTCCTGACCATTACCGCGCCCCCCGGTCTACTCTTTGATATGCAATGGTCTCTGTAGTCCCATGAAACATGAGGCTCCAGGGACTAGTGTGAATTCTTGGGTTCATTCGAGCAATCGAGTCTAGTTGAACCACGCTGTGGTCGGTGCATTTCATTTATTCATACATTAATTCTTAAATTTTAAAAATCGCACAGATAAATTTGTATTTAATAATGATACTGTGAATTACAAAGATATTTTTGCAGTTGCAGAAAATTTCCCATATTTAAAGAAAATACCTTATGAATCGGCTTTTTGAATATTTGTTGAATTAAATAAACTATATGTATACATGATACACAGCAGTTTCAAATTCCTAACTTGTTTAGTTGTTGCGATAGAGCTCGTACAAAAATGGTCTAAACTGACGGACTTTTACGGTCCCCTATTTCATAATATTTGAATATTAAGAAAAACAAATATATATATTTGTACTCCACTCGTACATGCAACGGTAACTTTTTTTTTCAAATTCAAAATTTCTGTTATTTGTTGTTATAGCGGCCATAGAAATACACAATCTGTGAAAATTTCAACTGTCTACCTATTACGGTCCATGACAGACAGGCGAACGAACAGCGGAGGCTTAGTAATAGGGATCCGTTTGGCACCTTTCGGGTACGGGACCCTAAAAACGGAACCCTTATAGGTGTGTCTGTCTGTCACGGCCAATTTGCTCCTTTTACCATCCCCTGCGAAACTATCTTCGAAACTACTGAGCTTAACATTTTGAAAAAAATGGAACGGAAAATAGTTCTATTTTTATAGATTACAGGAAAACTTATAAGTCTATGGTCTTGAAATAACATGATAAGTCTCTATTGTGCGTACATACAATTTACATTTGCGGTTGGAAAGTAGGGAGAACATGTTTTTGTTGAAAAACATGTCCAACATGCCATCCATGTCCATGTCCATGTGTGTGTGTCAATTTATCCCAAGAACAAACTGAACATTGTAGTTGTACAATGTTCAGTTTGTTCTTGGGATAAATTCATCCAAATTGTGTTGACCACGCACAATCAAGGGTTCCGTAGTTTAATCACATGTAAGTTTGTAATCGGAAAAGGTTTTTTTATGTGATAAAATTACAAATTAACTATTTTCGGGCTTTTTTCCTTTACTTGTGCAGAAGCAAGGTCTAAAAGATCTTGCTTCTTACCAAATTTCATGATTCTCGGTCTACGAGAAGTACCGATTAGGTTTTGATTTATTTGCGTGTATTAAAATATGTCGCATAAATGACCGTATTTTTTATTGCAGCTTCCTACATATTTCATACAAATTTCAACTTGATACAACCCCGCGGTCCTGAGAAAAAGGGTATTGACTTCTTGACAAACAGACAGACAGACAACAAAGTGATCCTATATGCGTTCCGTTTTATCCTTTTGAGGATAAAACCTAAAAAACCACAACAACATTATTTGTATAAAAAAACCTAATATCAATATTTATTTCTCATATTACCAATAGAGCGATTGTGCGGCGATAGAGCGGTGGTGGCCCAGTGGTAACGGCCGCGACTTACGAATTGTAGGTCGTGGGTTTGAACCCAGACAGGCACTTTACTTTGTGTAAATTATTTCATCACCACTGCTCTCAAAACGGTGAAGGAAAACATCGTGAGGGAACCGGCATGTCCTAGAACCAAAAACTCGAAGACATGTGACATCTACTAACCCGCACTGGGCCCGCGTGGTGGATTACGGCTCACTCCCTCTCACAGAGAGGAGGCCTGTGTCCCAGCAGTGGGAACATTATAGGCTGATTATGTATATTACCAATATATTTTGTTTTAACTGTAACTTTCGCATTTACGATAATAGTCCATACTATTATCGATACATACTGCCATCAGTATGTATAGCTACCTATCGGATCTAGAAACAAAAGAAAAAAGAAAGAAACCTATTTTATTTGGGACATGCACAAGAAATACAAAAAGTAAAAAAAAAAATGAGCATTTAAAATGAACAAAATTGACTTATTTGTTCGAATAAACAAAATAATAACAATCTCAACATAGTGCTGCGATATTTAAAAAAACAAAAAAAAATCTGCAGCCGGTACCGGTATTGTGATAGGGCCCGGAACGTACATACCTTCAGTTAGCTACACTGACCTTTATTAACAACGCAATGTACTGCAATGAACACCAAGGTACCGCCTTACCGGCTCACAGTCTCAGTAGCAGGCCCCACGCCCAACACCGCATGTTTGGCCAAGTATCTGTCGGATACTCTTGACCGGCTGGGTTGCCAGCACGAGGGCTATTTGCTAATTTATCGTGGGGTAACACGCAATAACAAGTGTGTTTATATCTCGATCTGTCGGAATTTATGATATTTTGAGAATTGGAGGTTGTTATATCACCGTTTATTTGTGCTTGTAAGATTTTAGGATTGTAGTTTCATTAATGATTGTTATTATAACTACGGTTGTTAAAGTAGGTATGTAGTTACAATCCTGCGACTGATTAGGTACATTGTTTCACTATCTGCCATTCAATACCATCTCCAGGGACGAGAGAATGTGAGCTTTTATAATTTATAACGTAGGTAATGATAATATTATCGTGGATGTCCACGTCCATAAAACGTTTCAAAATACGCGCACGTTATAACGTTATCGTGGACGGATATTTAAAAGCGTCTTCATATATTTTTTACATTTTACTTCCCTGTATTATTGTAATGCCGTGGACGTCCACGATAATATCGTCACGGTGGAAATCATTAAGCGCAAATTCGCGGCGTTAGTCTCGCCGTGCAGCATCGGGAGGTTCCTGTGTCGGATAAGGCGGGAGGAAACGCCCGGGTGTCACCACTGTGTGGATCGCCCGGAGGACACGGTGGAGCATACGATGGAGGTCTGTCCGGCTTGGGCAGAGCACCGCCGTGTCCTCGTGGAGGCGATCGGCGACTGAGATCTCTCGCGTCCGGCCCTGGTTCAGGCCATGGTACGGAGCGAGAGCGCATGAGCGGCCGTCACCTCCTTCTGCGAAGCATGCTCGCGAAGGAGGAGGCGGGACGGTTGAGGGAAAGGCATGTTTCGCGCCCTCTCGCCCCTAGCCGCCGCAGGAGACGCCCTGGGCGTCGGGAATCCCGGGCGGATTTCCGGCCACCGTAGGCGCGGGCTTGCGGACGGTGAGCAATGGGTAGCTCACCATCCGGTAAGGACCAGGCCCGGGTCGACGGCGCGTCGTATTCCACGCGCGCCTCCAAGAGATGTCGTCAGCACAAATGTAGGGGTCCACTAGGGCCGATGCCTGCCGGGGTTGCGGGAAGGTACTTATGGGTCACCGAGGCCCCCGCAACACAGGCAACGGAAGGAATACGGGTGGGTTTTAGTCAGTTATAGTTTGACACACCCTCCCGCTCGGCCCTGGGGGGTAACCATCACTTCGTAGAGCAGTATTATTTCAATATTACTTCAGCGTGAGAAAAAGATGGAGCTAAAAGTCCTGTATAGCTCCATCACTTTCCCACTGTGAAGTAATATTATAATAATACTGCTATAAGAGGTGATGGTTACCCTCAAGAGCGGGAGAAGTTATTTGATGATTTCCCATCCACAAAAAAAAAAAGTCTCGCCGTGCCGTCTTGTGCCGTCTCGTCGTGCCGTGCCGTGCCGTCCGCCTGGCTTTTGTCAACTTTGTTGGGGTCGCCTTGCAGTCTAGCCAGATGTAGCTGAATACCAGTATTTTACAAGGAGCGACTGCCTATCTGACCTCCACAACCCAGTAACTGGGTGATAGGATACCCCTTACTGGTTGTCAGATTTCGGGCTTCTGACTGACAAAGATCTACAAATGACACCCGGGACCAACGGTCCAATGACGCCCCCTAATAATGCAAAATATCTTGTAAATTCCTACAATTTTGTAGAACAAATTAAAATAAAGCCTTTCCTCAAATACGTAAAAAGAAAACGTCTACCTTTTTAAGACCATACAAAAAATATACAATATTAATTTTACTATGAATAGAAAATTATATATAAATAATTATTTGTATAAGGCAGTGAAATTGTATCGGTCGAGAATGAAAGTGGAGCTACCTTGCGTGCGTTACATAACCCTTATCTCGCGGCGGCCACCAGCCGACTTACAGCAACGCTTTGTGTTTGATAGCAACTCGGTGTACAATGACCACGAAAATGGTTGTGGGGTTTTAGATATTGGCTTTGTTCTGTTGCTAAAATATTGCTGTCTTATAAATGTAGGTGTAGGAGCAGGAATGTGATGGAATTAGGTTACTTCAAGACTTCCAAACCTTAAAATCCATACTGGTGTCTGTCTGTCTGTCTGTTATCTTTCCACGCCGAAAACCCGGAACCGATCGTTATGATTTTTGACATATAGGTAGCCTAGGTCCTGCAGAAACACATAGGATAGTTTTCGTCTTGGAAATTTGTATTAAAAAATTATAAAATACACGCAGACGAAGTCGCGGGCAACAGCTAGTATCCCATATACCTTCCCACCGAGTTAAGCATGCTGATTTTTTTTTGGATAACGACATTTCAAATCAGCAATTCAGCATTCATCATTACATTAGCGATGTCTATATTCTAGATGGTTAAGCTTTATAAGTAGTAGTATTCGGGATATTGATCATTTTCCAAAATAGAAGAAATCATTTTATATCTTGGGACTGCACCTACCTAGTGTAACCATTTACGAGCTGTGGCTGATGTGATGACCTAAACAAAGTCAATAAATTCTGCAGTCTAGGAATAGAAATAACCTACTACACATTTTTCTTCATCACGAGTTGAACACTGATAAATCATAAAATATGTAATGAACGTTTCTGCTTAATTAACTAACAATACGTAATTTCAATTACGGAGATTGCATCCCGGTGCCTGAGTAAATTGAATTAGTCAATACTGAACAAGGTGTGAATTTGTACATATTTAATATTTTGACTGTCAATTAAGCTACCGCGCCGGGTGCATATTCAAACAACAACATAATTCAAAAGCTGTCAATTTGGCCGCGCGGAATATTGGTGCATTGTGGAGCACTTTCGCCCACGGTAGTACGCACGCAGCGAGCGCGGTGGGCACGGCTCGGATCGAAGAATTGAACACTTACGCTTATTTAAACTAATGTCCATTTACTATGTGGCAACGTTACAGCGAGTTGGTGCAATTTAACTCTTTTATCTGATTCATTAACAATTTATAATAATTAAATGTTGTCTACTTTGTTAAGTATTTTAGGTCGCCAAACTTGTCGGCAACACATTTAATTAAAAGTGGGGTTGTGATGTTCAAAAGTTAGCCGCAGGTCGTGCATGTAGGCTGCTATCTGTGTTAAAAAAAAACTGGGACAATCCATGTGGAGAGCTCCACACACTGTTAATTATTGGTACTTTGTTTTTTTTTATGGGAAATTATGAAATAACTTCTCCCGCTCTGGGCGGAGCGGGAGGGTGTGTCAGACTCTTAGTGACTAAAACCCACCCGCGTTCCTTCCGTTGCTTGAGTTGCCAGGGGCCTCGGTATCCCTTTCGGACTTTCTCACGACCCCGGCAGGGGTTAATTTTACTTGGTCCTAAAAAGTACCAAGTAACTTCATTACAGGAAGAAAAGTATAACTATCTTTAAATTAGTCAACATATTATACATATATTCCGAAGTTGCCAAAACTCTATCGAAGTAACAAGCTTGATCAAAGACTCATTCATCATATATGTGATTTATCTGTCTTGGTCGAAGAGTTCGAAGCCTTCAAGACTTCTAAAAAGTACCTACTGCCTGTTTCAATTGGCTTACGGTTGAGGTTTGAGATAAGTTTATACTCAATTCACTTACATGAGATTATTAAAACTAAAACCTAAGTCAATATTGTTGGGCGTTTTATAAAAAATATACATTTGTGTACTATATGTGAAGTATCTATGGCAGACCAGTAGTTGCTAAGATACAGTTGTTTATACTTTGATGTTGTCACTTATAATAAAAGAACTGTGTACTTTCAGTCCAAAATATTGTATTTCTATATTTTATATTTCAAAATATTTAACATGGTAGCAGAGCGTGTACGAAATAAAAAGTTTTAAGTACCCGAAATGTCGAGCACTAAAATTGACCCTCTAACTAGAGAGAACTACGACACTTGGGTGATACAGGCTGAAGCTGTTCTCGTACGACACAAATTATGAAAATACATCGAGACGGATACTGCAGTGGTTGATAAAGAAGGCGATAGACAGGCGAGATCTGAACTCATACTTATAATCGCTCCTTCTGAGCTTAAACAAATAAAAAATTGCACTACTGCTAAAGCATTATGGGAAAAATTGAAAGACACGTACGCCAGTAAGGGACCTGCACGAAAGGCATCCCTATTAAAGCAACTTATCCTAACGAAATTAGAAGGACACGATGTAAGAACTCATCTAAACAAGTTCATGGATATAGTTGACAAATTGGCAGACATGGACGTAGCTATTAATGAGAATCTGTTAACAATCATGATGTTGTACAGTCTCTTAAATGAATTTGAGAATTTCAGAGTCGCTATAGAATCGCGAGACATTCTTCCGAAGCCAGAGGAGCTTCAAACTAAAATAATAGAAGAATGTGAAGCACGTCATAGCCAAAACATGACCAATAACGACGAACCTGAATCCTCTTTTCAAGAAGAAGCCCTATACACGTCCCGTAAAATTTGCAAACGTACTGGTAACATCTTCAAACGCAAGAATCACAAAATTTGTACCAATTGCTGGAAGAAAAACAGTGAGAAGCCTAATAAACATACTAACTGTTCTCATAAGAACAATTTTGCTATACAGTGTCTTCTTACCCATAACGAAAATCTGAAAACAGCATTTGGGTTTTGGATAGCGGATGTACGTCTCACGTGACTTATCAACGAGACTTATTTAGGACTATAGAGATAACATCCGGAAAACTAAACTTTGCAACTAAGAAACAAACTGCAGAGATTAAAGGAAAAGGTACTGTCTCCTTAGTAACAAAAAATGGTAATGGTATAGCCCTTACACAGCTACAAAACACTCTATATGTACCTAGTCTGTGCACCAACTTGATGTCTGTCAGTAAGTTGACAGATGCTGGCTGTTCTGTCCTCTTCACAGACACTAAAGCGACGGTCAACAATCCAAAAGATGGTATAACTCTCACCGCATTTAAACAAGGAGATGGTCTTTATTACATCAAACCAAATAAACACGAGCGCAACAATCTGGCTAATCATAATGATGACACTGTTCCGATTCCAATTGCTAAAAAGAAAGCGAACTCATCAAACATCTACGACTGGCACAGAAAACTTGGCCACATGAACGCCAAAGATCTGAAACATGCACTCAAAAACAATAATTTGCTTGGCTTGAACTTTGATGCTTCTGAAACCTTGGCAGACTGTGAAATCTGTATCCAAGCAAAACTCCATCGTGTTCCTGCCCCCCGTGAGAAAACAACTCAACGAACAACAGAACGCTTAGAAATCGTTCATAGCGATGTATGTGGACCTATCAGAACGCCCACAGTAAGCGGAAACAAATACTTCGTTACTTTTATAGATGACTATAGCAGATACAGTCGAATTTACATGATTAAAAGCAAGAACGAAGTATTAGAAAAGTTTAAAGAGTTCAAGGAGTTAGCGGAGACGCACACTGGGAACAAAATCAAATTCATACAATCAGATAATGGTTCTGAGTATGTGAACAAAGAGTTCAACGCTTATCTGAAACGTTGCGGGATACAGAGAAGTCTCACCGCACCCTACACCCCGAACCAAAACGGAGTTGCTGAAAGAAAGAATCGTACCCTTGTGCAGAAAGCGAGAGCAATGATGATTGACGCACAGGCACCATTAAAATTCTGGGGCGAAGCAGTATTCACTGCTAACTACCTATCAAACAAGAGTATAAACAGCGCCGTTCAGAACCAAACGCCTTTCGAGCGATGGGTTGGGAGAAAGCCATGTATTAATCATTTATACGTGTTCGGTAGCAAGACTTACGTTCTGATGAAAGGCACTAACGGTCACAAATTTGCACCAAAGGCAATTCCTGGCATGTTTGCGGGATACTCTGAAACGTCTAAAGCTTTCAGGGTGTTCATACCCTCGAAGAACAGCATCATAACTTCAAAAGATGTTAGGGTATTGAAGACTATGTTCTATGATGACTCGAATAAAAATGCAATCTCCAGACTTCTCACCGATTTAGAGTTTTCACACGAATAACCTAATGAAACACGCAAGCGAGTGGATATTAAACTTGACAATAATGAAGGAGATGATCAGCAACATGATAGTGATAGTGACGCAGATGATCAAGATAAATCACTGCAACAAAGTTTGGTCGGTAGTACTGAAGACGTTCGACAAGTGGACCCAGCGAATAATGAAAGTGAATACGAATCTCTTTCCGGATCTTTTACCGCTGTCGATGATAATGAACCTGATGCTGATGCTGAAGAAAATGCGACCGTTCAAACGAGGGTTTTAAGAGACAGGTCAAAAATCACAGTTTCTAAGCGCTACAATGATTTTATTTTGGCAGCAGCTGAAGAAATCGAAAATCTTCACAAGCCTAAAGAGCCTGAGACTTTCAAAGAAGCGATGGAATCTCCCAACAAAACAAAATGGCTAGATGCCATGCACAATGAAATAAGTTCACTGCATGACAACCAAACCTGGGATCTGGTTGATTTACCCAAAGGACGAAAAACCCTCCCTTGCAAATGGGTGTATAAAGTTAAAATTAATCCTGATGGTACCGTCGATAGGTATAAAGCCAGAATGGTTATCAAGGGTTACTCCCAACAACCTGGAGTTGATTATGATAAAACATTCAGTCCAGTGGTTCGTCTGAGCACCGTACGAGCATTGCTTGCTATAGCTGCTCGAGAAAATCTGAAACTACATCAGTTTGATGTTTCAACTGCCTTTCTAAACGGCACAATAAAGGAAGATATATATATGAAACAGCCTGATGGCTATCAGGATGGCACCAAACGAGTCTGCAAGCTGAAACGCAGCCTCTATGGTCTGAAACAAGCACCGCGCTGCTGGAACACCTGCATTGCCGAATTCTTAATAAATTCTGATTTCCAACAGAGTGAAGCGGATCCATGCTTATATGTTCGAATCAGAGGACAATCTAAAGTCTTTATTGGTCTTTATGTTGACGATGGACTTTTAGCATATAATACAACCAGAGCAGGAGACGAATTTATCAAGGAATTGAAAACAAGGTTTAAGATAACTACGAAACCTGCGACATACTTCCTTGGAATGGAAATCAATGTCCGTAAGAGATGCTGGCGGGAAAAATTCCGAATCATTCCCGTCGAATACTTCGGAAGTATTCCGAAATATTCTGAAACTTTGGGAATATTTCAATTGTCAAAAAAAAACCGGGAAAATTGTATTAACCTATTAAAAGTCACTGTACTCGATTGAGTACAGCGTAACGAAGTAAAATAATAAGGTGTATCACTTAAAATTTACAAGATCTGTAATTTACACTTCGGGATAAGGCTGTACTCAATTGAGTACAACATACTTTAATGGGTTAACAGTAATAAAAACAGAACGGATTTCAATAAAGTTCCGTCTTTATTGAAGTTGGTTCTATGTTCTAAGATTTTATTGAAGAGGTTGGTTTGAGGTGCTCCGGCTTCATTGAAGTTGGTTCTATCTTTTTACTTAAATATTTTTATCTCAACATTTGTTTATGTCACGTATGAGTGACTATAGTCCGTCTTATGAAAGCGCGACCTGAGAAAAAGAGGGTAAAAACAAAAATTTTGTATGTGGTATTACTAACTAGTAGGAGAATTATTTCTTGACACTTAATTTTTTTTTGTTTCCTACAATTGCGGCTGAATAATGTTGCCAATTAAATTTAAAAAAAAACTCCATGTCGCGCTTTCATTAGACGCACCCTAGTAATATTGTTCTAAAAACTGCATCAAAAGCGGTTTAACGCGAGATAATCGCGGATAAACATACACACGTACATACGGTTCAAAATCATAACCTCCTTTTTATTGAAGTCAGTTAATATATATCAAAACCTACTCCTAAGTATAGCAAATAGGTACTTTTCTGAAAACCGCATCAAAACGTGTTTGCTTGCAAGGTTTGCCTTTATTTGTTTTTATTGACTTTTATACGCGATATGTAGATAAGTAGGTAATGATTAATACATATCTATGTGACTCGCGAATACTCGGGATGCGAACAGAAGAGCTATATACAAACTAATCAAAAACATAGGTATCCCTTTTTCAAAAAACAAATCAAGTATGCTCGGTGGTTTTTTATTCCACAACTAAGTACCTAACATTTAGAAAAAGAGCATTTGCAAAAATAGCACAAAGAAATAAAAATCCTGTTAATCGCAGGATAACATATTTACCTATAAAAATATCAACATAATATATTATACTTAATCAATCATATTTATAATAAAATAAACATTTATATTTTACTTACTTATGTGCCACTGAAAAATAAATTCACCCACCACACAACAAAATAAACACGTTTATTCCTGAATAATTCGGTCGAAATATTCCGCGGAAACATTCGATTGCGGGGTATGAATCTTTCTCCGCGGGCGAAAACTTCCGCGGAGCATCTCCCCTCTTACCGCACCCCGCACCGCCATCGCCTGCATCACCGCTAACAAAGAGTTTCAAATAAATGTCACTAGATGGCACGACATTTATTGATCTATGATTGAAGTGTAATTTCAAAGTTTTTGTTGACTTTTATAAGGTTTATTCATACATAATCAACAAATAATAATCATAATCACACCAAATTATGTAACAATAAGCTCTTAGTACAAATTTCAAAGATGATTGGAATGCACAATTAATATTTATACCAGTAGATGGCGCTGTATTAAATTTCAAAGGTTAACATCTCGATTTTTTAAATTTTGTTTTGTTTAATAATGGCGCCGATTCCCTTGTTCACAAACTAAACTAAATTTAAGTTCAGTGCATCCTTTTCTTTTTATGTCATTAAGAAAAGGACAGAAGATCAATTTTAGTTTAGTGCTGTCAAATTAATCAGCGCTTGACGTAAATTGACGTAATTTTAGTAGGCAAGTTTTCAATCACGTCTAAACTTGTATGGAGTAGTGACAGGCGCTGATTAATTTGACAGGACTAAACTAAAATTTATCTTCTATCCTCTTCGTAATGAAATAGAAAGAAAAAGATGCACTGAACTTAAATTTAGTTTAGTTTGTGAACAAGGGAATCGGCGCCACTATCACTGATAATAGGAGTAAGGAGTACGTAGCAGCAGTACAAAAGTACAGTGTGCTTTTAACGTCATCTATTCGGAATAAAAGTATAATGTAACCCTTCTTGCAAAGTCGCTACTAACACCATCTATTGGGAACGAACGCGATTGATGTACAAAAATAGCTAGAATTGCCAGATGAAATCTGCTCTTTACGTCGGGACATTTCTTTGTATGGGATGAGGCATCTGTATGCTAGTATCGATGCAAAATACGATATTTCAGCAAAAAAAATAAAAATTTCAATAAAATTCATTTTGAATAATTCTGATTTTAAGAAACTTTCCCAGAAGTATTCCGGAATTATTCAGAATTTTTCAGAAGTTTTGCAACTATAGTAAGGACAAGACCATTTCACTTTGTCAAAAGGCCTACACAAAGAAAGTGTTAGAAAAATATAGGATGTCCAATTGCAAACCAGCACCAACGCCAATCATCAAAGAAAATGAGACGGCAGAGGAAGAGGATGTCAACGCGAGCTTCCCATATAGACAAGCCGTGGGTGCTTTGACATACTTACGAGTATCAGTAGGCACAAGGCCTGATATTTCATATGCTATGGGTGTCGCATCTCGAAACCTCGGAGCACCTACTAACAAAGATATCATGCTGGTAAAACGCATCTTCCGAAACTTGAAAGGGACCC
The DNA here is from genome assembly GCA_905333075.3 of Atethmia centrago. Classification (NCBI taxonomy): domain Eukaryota; kingdom Metazoa; phylum Arthropoda; class Insecta; order Lepidoptera; family Noctuidae; genus Atethmia; species Atethmia centrago. The sequence goes on from HG995387.1 coordinate 12,366,197, forward strand.
AACAGAATGGGCTAACCTATACGGAAAATTCGCCTCCACGCTAAGTCTGCTACAGTGACGCAGATCATGCAGGAGTCCAAACTACGGGAAAGTCGACATCTGGAATGGTGTGCTTATTCTCTGGAGCTGCTATTAGCTGGAGAAGCCAGAAACAAACGACAGTCTCCATCTCCTCGACTGAAGCGGAGGTTATAGCAGCAAGCGAATCGGCACAAGAGATTTTATGGTTGAGTCGCCTTATTAATAACTTGATTAAAATTGAGAAACCAGTACTGAACCTGGACAATGAATCGGCTGTAAAACTTGCGCACAATCCAAAGTATGAATATCACAAGCGCACTAAACACATCAAGCTAAAACATTTTTTTGTAAGAGAATGTGTTAGCAACGGAGACTTCAACATAACGCAAGTTCCTTCGGAGCAGCAGTTGGCTGATATGTTAACCAAACCACTGTTTGGCCCCAGGCTGCATAATTTAAGTTCAGCATTGGGATTGAAAAATATATTACCTTAATATTCTTCTAAAAAGTTCCGAGGATGTGAAGTATCTATGGCAGACCAGCAGGCTTAGCATGACACTCTCTATTTCTTCGAAGAATAGACACGGCTCTTTCCATACAAAGTGACATTTCGTTTCTCCTTTTTTGACATCCCACCGTAGAGATCTTTCTACATAAAACAGGACCTAGACAAAGATCGTTAGAAACGAAAGACAAGATGACAGATTGTAGAAGGATTTCTACGGTGAGATGTCAAAAACTGAGAAACGAAATGTCACTTTGTATAGAAAGAGCCCTGTCTATTCTTCGAAGAAATAGAGAGTGTCATGCTAAGCCTGCAGTAGTTGCTAAGATACAGTTGTTTATACTTTGATGTTGTCACTTATAATAAAAGAACTGTGTACTTTCAGTCCAAAATATTGTATTTCTATATTTTATATTTCACAATATTTAACACTATACCGTGTTTTGTTGAGTCAGTCAGAGCCAGTTAGGGCTTTCAAATACCGAATTTTTTCAATACCGGTATCAATACCGGTATTGGAAAAGTCAATACCGTGATCCCGCTATCAATACCGGAAGTCCGGTATTGAACGCAAGTTCAATGAGAACATTAATAAAACCAATAAAATACGCCTTTTTATATTTTCAAATCACTCTTTATTGTTCTTATTTATTGGAAATAATAAAATAAATACGTTATACATACATAGCTTTCTTAATTCTTATATAATAATTTGGTATTGGTTGATTATTTACGTAGGACTAGGAATTAGGAACATAATGAAAACTTAAACTTAATCTTACTCTTTTTGCAGGAAGGCATTTCACATAGACTTTGTTTGTACAATATCAAAAAAATATAAATTTCTTATTATTACCTAAATGTCATCATGTCTCATGTAAAAATCAATATAGGTATCATTATTTATAGAAATGTAAGTAAGTAAAGTATACCTTAACTAGCTAGTAGCAATCATTTGGTAATCATTTTAGTAACATTCTTAATAATTAAGTTATAAAAAAACAATCAAAGATCTAAAACTAAACAAATAACAAAATAAATCAAGAATCAACATAGGTATCATTATTTGTAGAAATGCAAGTAAGTTAAGTATAGTTTAACTAGCTAAGTACGAGGGCGGCACTAAAAATTTCGAGAATCAAGGAAGTGACACAACATTACTATTTAAAAATGTATTTATTGCTTTTCGAAACGGCAGTTCTCTTTACGGAGTTCAGAAACGACCTGTGGCAAACAAATGCTAGCATACCATTCTGCATTAACCGTTCTTTGTCCCTCAAGAGGAATAGTCGTAACATGGCCGGTTTTGGAGACAAACGTGGCCACCATTTTTTTTGCAACACTCCGTGAACGAACAATTTTTGTTGGCTTTAACTCATTTTCGAACACCCAAACTCGGGACTGGTTTTTTGTTTCGGGTTCGTACGTGTATATCCAGGATTCGTCACCTGATACGATGTTGTATACAGCATTTATCCAGGATTCGTCACCTGATACGATGTTGTATACAGCATTTGAGGATCCTGCGTGGAATCTTTCGAGAGTTCTGACGCACCAAGTAACGCGAGCCGCTTTTTGCTCTTCACAAAGCGAATGCGGTATCCATCGGGAAAACAACTTTTTTTACACCTAATTGTTCATGCAAGATTATTTGTATTTGACTCATGCCAATGTCTAATAAAGTTGCCTGAATTTCGCGGTATGTCGCATGTCGATCTTCCTCAATCAGCTTACGCACAGCATCACCGTTTTCTTGGGTGACTGCAGTTTTTAGACGACCTTGACGGGGATCATCACTGAGTTTGACACGTCCACGTTGAAATTCAGCAAACCAGCGATAAATTGTGGTTTTGGATGGGGCTTCATCACCAAATGCAGAAATCATCCGGTCAACACACTATTTTTGTGTTAAACCACTTCGAAATCATCGCTCTTGAATTTTCTCGAGTCAATTCCATTTTCTCAACGACTAAACAAGTTTGACAAAACCTTGTGACAAGACCGAGAATCTTTTTTTAAATAAATAAATGGTATTCGATTTTTAAAACCAAGGAGTTTTCAATTAAAAAGATTTTAATATGACAGGAACAGTGGAAATATTCCATTCCCGATACTTTTAGTGCAGCCCTCGTAGTAAGCAGTGAGAGTAGAAAACAAGTGTGAAAATAAGATCACATAATTTTCAGATCTAATGTTTGTAATACCGTAATCACGGTATTGGGGTGTCAATACCGGTATTGTAAAAGACCAAAATAAAATCCGTGATCACGGTATTACGGGATCCCGGAATACCGGTACTGAAAGCCCTAAAGCCAGTACGCTACAATTTTCTTCGTATCGTCACCACTTTGTTAATAATCACACTAGCTGTTGCAAAAGCGAATCAAACGATGAAAGCATGTTACTCAGTGCCTATGATTGCAGCCCGTGCATGTGTGCAATCAATAAAGATGAGCAGATGCAATTAGTGCGATAATATAGATAAGGTGGTTATCGTAAACGGAACACAGTAAAGCAACATTGAAGAGGAAACTACTGATTAATTTCAAATAACTTTAATGATTTAATCCAATTAAAGGCTCCCGCAGACAGTCGCGACACGACAGCGTGACACGACACTTGTAGCTCAATTTCTATGAAAACTTCATGGAAAGTATCAGCTGCCTGTCGCGCCAGCGATATCGCGCCAGTCTGCTCGAGCCTTAACGCAATTCCGAGTGTACCCAGTCGAGCGCTGCGCACGCGACGCATGCCAACTTAACAACTTATTTTTGTTCACTATCGGAAGACGCAGAGCGTGCCGGATTTGACGTGGTCGAACAGGAGAAGCACAAATCATTCTTTAGGGCACAAAGTAAACAAAAATTGTGTTGTCCTAAAAAAGGAGGTAAAACTTTAATCTACTTACTAAAAGTGCGGGACGACCTTTAGTCTTAAGCACCGACTAAACTCATAGTAGATCCTTTAGAAACTTAGATTTACATAATTAATAATTATGGCATAAGATTGGGGGATGAATGATAGGATTACTAATTCGTGGCGAGTGCCTCCCTGGGGCAGCAGTCTCGACATAGATAACGATCGCTTTACGACTGAATTCGGTCGGTCCTAATGTGGTCCCAGACGGTCAAACGGCCTGCTTGATAAGCACGAAAAAAACACAAACTTGTAGCTGCAGTCTTGACATAGATAGCGATCGCTTTACGACCGAATTCGGTCGGTCCTAATGTGGTCCCTAGACGGTCAAACGGCCTGCTTGACAAGCACGAAAAAATCACAAACTTGTGGCTGCAGTCTTGACATATAGCGATCGCTTTACGAGCGTATTCGGTCGCCAAGTCCTAATGCTAGATGGTCAAAATTGCTTGACAAGCATGAAAAAATCACGTGCTTGTCAAGCGATCGCTATCTATGTCGAGACTGCAGCCTCGTCAGGAAGGTTTGATAACACGATAGCGATTAAATGATTATTTTTAAGAGGAGTGCGTTCAGCAGTTCAGCTGCTGTATCTATACCATGCGATAGTTTGTGGAACACCTATAAGCATTTCTAAACGTTTTTCTTCAAAGCAGGCGTGAAGTTACCAGACCCAATTACAGGCTTCCCTGACGTTCGAACATTTTCGTGGTCGGTCGCGTGATGTTGCAAACAGACACTTTCTCTGTCTGAATTTTGGCTGCACGAGTGAAAAATGTCGATATTAAAAGAAGATAATTGAAACAGACATCTACTCAGTTCATTTCAGTCCACTGTTGGCCTCATAAGACCATTTTAACCTTCCGCATCAAAACCGAATTCATGTAGCCACTGAGGGGTGGTCTTCGCTAAGTTTTTTTTTAACTATCATTGAATCTGCAGCTGTTTGAGGGAGCACTAACAACACTTCATTTGTTAACTGATTGACGATTGCAATAGGATGTGTTAAGGGAAATATAGAAGTTGCTGGTAACAAGATGGTCCATTGGTGCATTCCTTGCTGAAACCATCATCGCAAAGCTAATACTTTAAGATGCGTTTCCTTTGCGGATGCTATTACATAAAAGCTTAGACCAAATAAAAAACCAAGCATAGCGCTGCGAACACAGTGAAGCCATGCCTAAACTACACCTCGTTCTGTGCATAAACGCTGATACGCACACATTTACAACCCATATCAACCAAACTATGCCTCACTAAGTGCACACATGTTTACGAAATCGACCTCACGCCATTGTTGTACAGCGTTATGTCTTGGTTTTTTTTATTTGGTCTGAGGATAAAAGGGTTATTGCTACGCTTTGGAGACTTTGGAGACTCAACTACCGCTTCGTTAGTTATTATTACTTCGCGTTATTTTAACCAACAATGGGTGGCAGTAGAACCGAATAACTTTAGCATTAAGGAAACACTGGGTTTAATTCTCATATCACACCTCGATCTATAAACCAATCTTTCAGTCTGAGACAGCTTTTGAATATTCAACAGTAAGTTATTGACTAATCGGGTTAACATTATTTTGTCACAGTTCTACAAACATTTCTATTCAGATTAACCTTACTTGTGGTTTAACGGAGGCGTAACCAGTGGAACTTGAGCCAAGTATGCGGAAGCACTTAGTTCAAGGAATACGTAACTAAATAAGTTATAATTATAATTGTAATACACATTACGTTAATTTATCCTCTTAATGATGTGTCTTTTATACAGACGTAATCTATTTGTGTGGTTTATGTTATGAGTGATTTAAATGACGAAGAGGTAAACATTGGCGGGGTGGTAAAATCGTCGCCAATATTTGCAAACAGGTTGGTAATGTCGGTGACGGAAGCGTAGCGATGGCATTCTACCTGCAACTGTAGGAACATGGATCTTTTGGCGCGCGGCAAAAATGAACGGAACTAACGCCGCCATCTTGATTTTTCAATAAAATGTCAGAAATGTTTACCGGTCAACAACGCCCCCCTGTTAATGTCATTCAAGCGCTTAAAGGCTCCTACATACCGGCGCGACTTGTCGCGCGACGCGTCGCGACACAAAGGCACCGCTTGTAGCGCTACACGCGGTGTCTTTGTGTCGCGTCGCGTCGCACAGTGGAACGAATGTATGGGAGCGGTTGGACGTAGACATGTCCGAAAAAAAAGAGTAAAATTATGCCAAACTAATGATGCCATCTTATTCGATTACTTAATGCCTTCATAACTTGTGGTGATGAATTTCTTCATAACTCCCATATTTCGGGAGTAATTTGAGAAAATGTGAAATTTTACTATGAAAATGAGTGTATCGAGCTCTCTCCCTCCTGATTCCGGGCTTGTTTCAAGTAGAGGTCTCTAATATCATAATGCTAATACTAAGAGCTATATTTAATACTAAGACACATAGTGCGCCAAATGTGCACTTTCTGGGATAAAGAGTGATGTTTATTTTATAACACAATTTTTTTATTTTTTGTTTATTTTGTTGATTAAAACCGTTTTTCTAAAGGTTTACCTTATTACAATAACATTTCTGAGCAGCCAATTAGAGAAGATATAAGCTAATTAGGATATATAATTAGGGACTTAAGGTTTACATATAAAACTGATGCACTAATGATTACTGATAAGAACATTGCTATTATTTAATTACTAAATGGCTCTTAATACACTAATTTAGCATGCATCATTTACTAATTATCACAATAACTAATTACCTTGCAATATTTAACAAAGGATACCTGGGATACCTGGATTTTATATAAATAGGTCACTATTAGTAACTTTAAAATCAGTGTTGATTTACACCTCGTTGTATCCAAGCTAATCTCGCAATGTATTTTCCAAATTTTAATACAAATCTTGATATTCACGTTGCTTTATGCGCACGCGCACATAAAGATTTACGCGACTTTAACTATTTGTTCAGTGTTTTAAAAGATAACAGTTGTGTTCAGTTATGTGAAAGTGCTGAAACAAGTTTAAAAGACTGGTGTCGTCGATTTTGCTACCGCATTTATGCAAAATGGACACAGTCTGGAAGAAGCACAGATAAGTTTCGGAAGAAACATGAGATTTGGCTACAGGCTGCAATTCAATGGCCGGAATTACAGAATGAAAATATGGAACCTTCTACAGAAAATATAAGTGACGTCATCGAGCCCATAATTTCTCCTGCTAAATCTGATGCTTCAACTTGTACACATCCTAGTCCTCGTAAATCTTTTGAGGACCTTAGTAACCGGCAAAAAAGAAGACGCACTGAAGATAGTCTTTCATGCAGCAGTAGCAGCGCTGAAATTATGTTTTCGGCCGAAAGGGCGCTTCAAAAGGCAGGACAAAGCGATACAGCTTATGTTATGAAATACTTGACGGAGAATCCAGAAGAGGCCTCAAAAATCAAAGCTTTCATTGAAGGTAAATCAATTCAGGTACGGGAAATATCCCCTTTGAAGGCATTGGCTCTTTATGTATCGATGAACTTATCGAAATGGCGCTATAACACTCTTCGGGATTTCAACACTCAAGAAGGAGCTCTTCAATACCCGAGTTACTACATGTTGGTTAAAGAAAAAATTAAGTGCTATCCGGCCAAAGAAGATCTCACAGTTACAGAGAGCTCTGCAAAAATCAAATTACAAGCCTTGATGGATTTAACCTCAAGAAGACTTATTAGGTCGTTAGAAACCCCTGTTGATCCCAATCAACAGCTCGTATTGACCAGCAAATGGGGTTTTGACGGATCATCTAGCCAAAGCATTTATCATCAAAGGACGAGTGAAGATGAGCAAATCGATCTTGCTAGTAATTTTATGATTAGTCTTGTACCACTGCGGCTCGTCTCAAAAGGTGTAACAATTTGGGAAAACGAGCGACCATCTTCCACTTCATTTTGCCGGCCAATATTGTTTAAGTTTATAAAGGAAACCAAAGAAAATGTGCAGAGAGAGATGGCTGAAATCGAAGCAGAGATTGAAGCCTTAACTCCATCCACCATCACTGATGGAATTAGTGTCAAACACCAACTGCTGTTGACAATGATTGATGGTAAAATTCATTCCATTATATCCAATACAGCAGCTTCAGTGTGTGACATATGCAAGGCTTGTCCTAAAGAAATGAATAATTTAGAGTTAATCAAAGATAAACACGCAAACGAGGACATGTATAAATATAGCTTAAGCACCCTTCACGCTTGGATTCGCTCAATGGAATGCTTATTACACATTTCCTACAAATTAGACATAAAATCATGGCAAGTAAGGGGTGATATAGCAAAAAGGCAAGTTGATGACAGGAAGAAAAGAGTTCAAGAGGCTGTAAGAAGAGAAACGGGCTTACTTCTCGATGTTGTGAAACAAGGCAGTGGATCCACCAACAATGGCAACTCGGCAAGGAGATTTTTTGAAAACTACACTAAATCTGCTGAACTGACCGGAATAGATGCTATGCTTTTAAGAAAAATCTGTGTGATCTTGCAGTGTATTTCATCAGGAGAGAAGATCAACGTAACTAAATTCCGAGAGTTCTGCTTTGATACTGCTAAGCTTTACGTGGAGTTATACCCATGGTATTATATGCCTTCTTCACTTCATAAAATTTTAATGCATGGGCCAGACATAGTTCAGAACATGTCAATTGTGCCCATTGGTTTTCTATCCGAAGAGGCATCTGAGGCTAGAAATAAAGATTTTAGAAAATATAGAGAGGGGCATTCTCGAAAGCATAGCAGTATCTCATGCAATGAAGATATTATGCACAATCTTTTACTGTCTTCTGATCCACTTGTTACAAGTATCCGTCCAAAAGGAAATAAGTTTGTAAAAAAATCTTCTTTTAAGGAATTTTATGAGCTTACGGATTCTGAGAAAAGTGATATCGAATTTGTTAACATAAATGATTTAGCGGACATCGATTCTGAATTTGAATTAATTGATGATGATGATGATGACGAAGATAATTAAATGATGTTATTGTTTTAAAATGTGTAACTTAGTAAATTAGAGCTTACATCTTAATTATTTATTGTACTTTTAATGAAACTAGGTAATTTATTATCAACTTACTTAAAAGTCTCATCAGTTCCTGTGAATATTTTTGTTAATATATATTTCTGTATATATATAATATATTTATAGACCTCTTAATAAGTCTGTCTGCGGTTTAAAGTAAATACAAATGGGGAAAAAACGTTTTTTTTTTTAAATTTTCATTTCCTTTTATCCCAGAAAGTGCACATTTGGCGCACTATGTGTCTTAGTATTAAATATAGCTCTTAGTAATAGCATTACGATATTAGAGACCGCTACTTGAAACAAGCCCGGAATCAGGAGGGAGAGAGCTCGATACACTCATTTTCATAGTAAAATTTCACATTTTCTCAAATTACTCCCGAAATATGAGAGTTATGAAGAAATTCATCACCACAATTTATGAAGGCATTAAGTAATCGAATAAGATGGCATCATTAGTTTGGCATAATTTTACTCTTATTTTTCGGACATGTCTACGTCCAACCGCTCCCATACATTCGTTCCACTGTGCGTCGCGCGACAAGTCGCGCCAGTATGTAGGAGCCTTAAAGCATGGAATCAGTATGTACTATTGGCTGAAAGACCTTTCAAGCTAGTGCTCGAAGGGGTTTTCAGCCAGTAGAGTCGTAGGTTGTATAGTTACAACCTACGTTGTGTCATCTCCGACATAGGGCGGAAACATGACTGAAAGAGTAAATTATCTTTTTTTGCATAAGATTAAAGCATGACATGCCTCGTTGGCTAGTGATCACAAGCGTAACTGCTCCTCAGTTCGATCTACGGGTCAAAACGTTTTAATGGGTTTTTCGATAACTTGAGACTAAAATCATAACTCATGAAATATATAGGACCCAATTAGACGAGGTGATCGTGGTCTATTTTATCAAATAATGATAAATCCCTTTGAAAATAAAATTGCGGTTTATTAGAATTAATTTACAAGAAACTCTCGAGTGCTTCTCGCATGACATTTGATAATTACTTTTACTTTTTATTGCAGTTAGAGTGCTACTTTTTATAGCGTGTATAGAGCACATATTAAGTGTGATACGGTAACTTAGTTACAAACGAAATGCTTCAACCAGCTTGTTTTATATTTTACAATGTAATTTCTAAGCCCGAAAGTGCTAAATATGTTTCGAAGAATATACGAGGGAACACTTCCTTTTAGGAAATAAAATAATTTATAAGTTTAGATAAAAAGGTTATATCAAATCAAATAAAAAAACTAGCACATGTTTACGAAAAACGTTTATGAAAAGCCGTTTTCCCAGAAGAATAAATACTAATAAAAAAAAAAAACATTTAATGGCATGTCGGCTTTGTTTGACAAAAAATGTAAATTCCTAAAAAAGTTACGATTGAAAAGTTTGCATTATAATAAGAAATAAAAAAAAAATATTAAGCAGTATCCTGATGACTATATTACGTTACTCTTGACATAAACTTGTCTCCATTCAAGCAAAGAGAAACAGATGATTTTTAAAGCCGGAAAATTTTATAATGTGGGTCAACTTGAATTCAATCAAATCAAAACCAACAAAGACAAACTAAACTTGAAATATCTAATATTAAAAGATTTACGACATGTGGACAAGTTGTCCATCACCTTGGATTTATTTAGTGTCGACCACGCCTTAATGCCACCATTAGTTGCCAGCAACACCAGTAACAATAATTGCCAGTATCAACCTTGCTTGTCGTAAAAATAACTTCGTAGGTACATGTAGGTATTATTAAAAGTGTGAAAAATTATACGTTTTGTCGTCATTAAGCGTTAAGAGTGATTCGAATTACATGTTATATGTAGTTAGTTATCGAACTTGATAATTGTTAGTTTGTTACATATTTGCTGCGCCCAGATTCTATGCGGATCTGTTTCTTCATTATGTGGTAATGGTGCCGATTCCCTTGTTCACAAACTAAACTAAATTTAAGTGCATTGCATCCTTTTCTTTCTATTTCATTAAGAATAGGACAGAAGATCAGTTTTAGTTTAGTCCTGTCAAATAATCAGCGCTTTACGTAAACTGACGTAATTTTAGTGGGCAAGTTTTTAATCACGTCTAAACTGGTATGGAGTAGTGACAGGCGCTGATTAATTTGACAGGACTAAATTAAAATTTATCTTCTGTCCTCTTCTTAGTGAAATAGAAAGAAAAAGATGCACTGAACTTAAATTTAGTTTAGTTTGTGAACAAGGGAATCGGCGCCAATGTTAGATAAAAATAATCAATGCAGTTTTAATGATAGTTAATAAATAATAGGTACCTACATATATTAATAAATATGTAGGTCAATTTAATGTAACTTAATTTATAAGGTTGTGATTTATTCAAAATTAAAATGTCATTAATACTTTCCTTTCTAAATCGTTTTATTCCAAAGATTTTCATAATTTTGACGAAAATGTGTAGCCTTTTTGGTAGTAATTTACACTTTAAACTGGACATTTGCTGTCAAAATAGTAGTACATGCCATTAATATTTTCTTTTTAATGTTTTTTTCTGTATAGTAAACTGCGTTTATTCAAAGTTTTTATACAAATCAGATTGTGTTTTTTTATTTTATTTTTAAGTAGTGCAACCTTTTTCGAATTCTACTTATTTCTGACAGATTTTGTATACTTTCCTACGAGCTCCTTTTTGCTTTTGACAGATGTAAATATTTTGATGTGAACATTCATAAGTCCTTCTAACTCATTTCTAACTGAACAGACAGCTGTGCTGCTGGTGAGTTTGTTGCGCCACTTCTTCCCAGCTAAAGCACTAGGAAGTGGTGAAGGCCGATTTCGGTTTGACGTTGAATAAGTGCTGATTCTCAATTATCATAGCCTAGTTTGAATAAATGACTTTTAATTTTCATTATTATTCCAGGCGTGAGCTTAACAATAATATAACGATAAATTGAAAAGATAGGTTTTAAAAAGCTTTAGATATAACAAAGCTTAATTATAATTATTTAAGCTTTATTATAGCTTCAGATAAACAAACGTACATTAATATTATTAAAAATATAATTAGTTATTTTATTCTTTTGTCGTATCTCAGAATATAAAGTGTGAACCAATGGCAGTATTAACGATACTTCTGGTACTCAAATGGGCTATTCAAGGTGTATTAATATGGGCTAAAATCTATATGGGTGTATAAATAAGTGGTATATAGGTGGTATTATCACTTGGGTGCAGCTATTAACGAGTGTTCCGCGTTACTTTTATAAAATAACACACCTTTATACAGGGCCGTCACTAAAGATTTTACAAGCTTTGTGAAACTACCGAGTTGATTTTTATTTATTTAACAGTTTATGTACACATATATACATACAAGAAGAAAGGAACAGAAAAATACGTACAAAGGTGATGCTTATTTCTAAAGAAATCTCTTCCAGCATACCTGCGATAGGACAGTAGACAAAGAGATGTAGACAACGTGTGTAAGTATAGAAGAGAAAACAAAATACATAAAAACAAAAAAAAAGTATTCACTAATTTAAATATACAATAAGAGAATATACTTATATAAATACATACTTCTAAAATAAATATCACTAAAATACTTATATATAATTAATAGTATAAAATAATAAATACATAATATGCAACTATGGCAAAGTGGAAAGATAGTGTTCTTTCACTCTTCTTTTAAAAACAGCAACAGTTAGGGTTCCGTACCCGTATCTTTTCGCCATGACCCTCTGTCTGTCTGTCCCCGGCTTAGCTCAGACACTCTTAGTACAAGATAGCTGTAATTAGCATGGGTATACATGTTAATCACGCCAACGTGGGGATGATATGTTTTTTCTTGTCTACATTTTGTTAGTGTGGGGTATCGTTGGATAGGCCGTTTAAAAATATTGCAGATCTATGCAACCTATTTTATGAATCAGAGATCCGTTTACGTATTATTAAGATTTAAAGTACTAATTTTTATTGAGTCAGGTGGTTTTATATATAACGAAATAAAAAGAATAACTATCATAACAACTTAACGAGTGACAGTCGACAAACTTACATTTGCTGTTGGAGAATTGACCGTGACGTATATCGATATATGGGAGAACATGATTTTCAACTACAATGTTAAGTTTGTTTTTGGGATAAATTCATACCAACTACGGAACCCTTCATTGTGCGTGGTCCGACACGCACTTGGCCGGTTTTTTATTATTTTGGTTGAGTTTTAAAAGCCATTTTCCAGTTACAGCATGTCATTTTTATTAGGCTATAGCCTATCTTTGGAGGCAGATAGGCAGTTGCTCCATTAAAAATACAGCAACAGCTGCATCTTTTTAGAATGGAAGCCGACCTTCATCATCATCTGCCTAGCCTTTTCCCAATTTTGGGGTCGGCTTCCAGTCTTACCGGATACAGCTGAATACCAGCATTTTACATGGAGCGACTGCTTATCTAACCTCCACAACCCAGTTACTGGGTAACACGATACCCCTTGGTAAGACTGGTTGTCAGACTTTCGAGCTTCTGACGACCCGTAACGACTGTCAAAGATCTACAAATGACAACCGGGACCAACGGCTTCACGTGCTTTCCGAGGCACGGACGGTATATAAAGATGGTCACCCTTCCACGGAACAACCGCGGCAAGCGTAGCTTAACCTGATCGATCGATCCATGCCGCTGTGATTACTTAGCCACAAGCCCCTCCTTACCGAAAAGCCTACGTGGATGATGACAAAGAGAAAATAGAAAAGTAATTTTCAGTAGTTTTCGGAGATTTCATTTAATAAATCCTACATACAAGTAACATAACATCAAGCTTTGTTTCCCCGAAGGATTGGGCAGAGGTGTACCTGTAGTAGACCCGTATTTCGCCAGTTATGTTTATAAGTCGCATGTAATAGGCGAGCCTATTGCCATCAACCGGGCACAAATCCAGACTCCGGGCTGCTACTGAGAAATTCCAGATAGAAAAACCTAATAACACTTTGCCCGACCTGGGAATCGAACCCAGGACCTTATGCTCAGCAGTAGCGCTTGCGACCACTAGATCAACGAGGCAGTTAAATAAATCCTTATTAATATTAATATTATAATACCCTAACTAATATTATAAATGCGAAAGTGAGTTTGTTTGTTACGCTTTCACGCTAAAACGGCTGAACGGATTTGGATGAAATTTGACTCATGGGTAGACCATGACCTGGATTAGGACATATGATACTTTTATCCCAATATTCTCACGGGTTCGAGACTTACGCGGGTGAAACTGCGGGACGCAGCTAGTAATATTATAAATGTGAAAGTGAGTTTGTTTGTTACGCTTTCACGCTAAAACGGCTGAACGGATTTGGATGAAATTTGACAAATGGGTAGATCATGGCGTGGGTCTTTCTTCAAATGATTTTAAACCTTAAAGTGTTGATGGTTAAATTTAAAACCGAATGAGAAAATTTGACAGTTTGTCGTAACTTAATATGCTGGCGACTGTACAACAATGTATATTTTGCTCACAAAATCGTTGCTTCTAAATTTTTACGGCACGAACAATAAACCTTTTTGCCTTTAAATCAGGTTCAAAGGTACCAGCCCTACAAACGAGCGGTTTAATATTCGCACCATTGTATTATACGCATCCGGGAATCGATCCGGCGACCTCGACAGTCATGACGAGTTTGTTTCATGCGCTACTGAGCTCAGGTATGTTGAGATGTACGTGTTAATCTTTTTTGTAGAAGTAGAATAATGATTTAATTAACATTCAAGGTATTTTTTGTTATCTAAGTAGGTCAGTTACATTAATAATATTGAAATTCTCTGTATGTAATTTAAGGTCAGTCAGATTATCAATATGGATATAATCCACTTTTTACTCGACTACGGCGGAGCCAAAACCGAGGGTAATGTTTTTAATATAGCTAACCTAAAATAAAGTAAGAAGAAAAAATAATAAAGTAGAAAGAGAATAAAGTACTGAGTAAGTATTCATTAGATAAACATCAAACAAGTCAAAATAGTAGATTGTACAACTAGTGCTTAGAAGAAGCCATTTTACCCCGAGAGTCTATATCCTATAGGATAGGTAAGTCGAGGGGTAAAATGCCTCGTTTATGCCCGAGTTATACACTCTGCTTTTCACTTCGATTGCGAGAAAATGAAACAGGCTTATAGTATTTATACTCGTTTTTCTGATCTCCAACGCATGAAGTTGTCGTACGCGTTGAGATAAAGTTGCTTGGATTTCGGCGGTAATATTTCTTCAATCACGATTTTCGCATTCTGCTACATCGGCGTGTTTGTTGTAATAGGTGAGAGTGTAATTTATTCATCACATGAATATTCCAGCGTTTTAGTTTAATCACTTTTCACTGTTCAAAAATGTTGCAAAATTGAAGAAGAGAATTATAGCTAATGGCCGGCCACGAAACTTTTTAAAAGTTTTTTTTTTCGACATGTGGTATTCGACTTGGGTACTTCACAATGCCAAGTCATAAAAACGTTTCTTTGCGTTTTAAAATAATACATGGCAGCTATTTTATTTGGTTTTATTAAATTAACGATAGAAAACACGGAAGCGATATAAATTAAAGCAAATTAAATAAAATAACGACTTTAATCTGCGACGTTTTATTGGTCGTGTAGCTGTTGGGCCTGATTATCTTAGTCTTAGAAAAAAAGTCTTCTTTGTGCACTAGAGCATAAAAAGCGATTTTATGTCGCATACGCACAACATAAAGACGAAATTTTAGAGCATGAGAAGTGAAAAAATTAAAATCTGCCTAGCCTTTTCCCTATGTAGAGGTCGGCTTCTTGATGCAGCTGAATACCAGTATTTTACATGGAGCAACTGCTTATCTGACCTCCACAACCCAGTAACTGGGTAACACGATACACCTTGGTGAGACTATATATGGTAACTGCTATAGTAACTGGCCACTCATAACAAAAGAGGTAGAAACAAGGTAATGTGAACTAAAACGAATATACAATAGATACAGGAATATTTTTTGTCCTTTTCATTCATGGGCTTGCTTGCATTACCTTGTTTCTACCTCTTTTGTTATGCGTGGCCAGTTACAATAACGCGGCCAATTACTATAGCAGTTACCCTAGTTATATGACTTTTGGGCTTCTGACTGCTTGTAAAGACTGTCAAAGATCTACAAATGACAGCCAGGACCAACGGCTTAATATGCTATCGAGGCACGGAGGAGTCTCGGTTTGTAAAGATGGTCACCCATCCACGAAGCGACCACGGCAAGCGTAGCTTTACCTTCGATCGACCCGTACGGCTGTTATAGCCACGAGCCCCACTAAACAAGTCAAAAAAAGTAGAATACATTGTTCTGCTTCATTAAATAAAAGCTGTTATGAATAAAAACGTTAATAGTCATTATAATGAGGTGTTTCCGGGAGCGGACTACGAAAACACAATGAAATGTCTGTCTGTTGACTGTTGAAACTGACTTAGCTAACAATTTACGGATACCTTTGCACGTGAAAAACGAGTTAAGGTACCTACAGTTTCATCCCAGAAAATTTAACCCTTTAGAGCGTTTGCCCACCGCAGCCGTCACCAAGACGTCACCGAGAAACGAAGTTATTCGAACTGAACATGACGGCCCGGTGACGGGGTCTGTCAGACTCTTACTGACTAAAAACCACCCCGGTGTTCCCCTCCCACACCTGCACCGAGGATCAAGGGATCTAATGCGACTTCTGTGATCCCCAGCTGGTGCCGGCTCGCTATTGCGGGCCACCTCAAGCTCGCGGGGGGAATGAGGTGTAAAATTCCCGATGGCGGCGCACGTGAAACACTACGCACCACCACCTCGGGTCCTGCTATGTGGGGGGTGACGGATGTCCCCGAGTCCATTGCCACTGGACCCATTTAGGGGGGCTGGATGAGGGCGTTGTCTGCCCTTCACCACGCCCAGTGCGCCTGCTGCGGGCAGGGTGGGTGGAAGAGATCTCCCGCTCCCTTTCCGCAGCCTCCTTCTGCGATATGACTGTTTCGCAGAAGGATACCACCGCGTCCCAGGACTCCTCACTGCCGACCATGGAGTCGACCACGGCTGGAAGCGACAGGTCACTGCCTACTCCTGAGACGACGCCACGGCGCGGCTCCTCCAAAGTGCCAGCGTATGTCGCCGTGGCAGTCGACGCAGTGGCGACACCAGGGACGTCCGGCTCCCTGTTTATGCGACACAGGTACTTCCAGAAGCAACCATGCCCCGAGAGCACCTGCGTCACCCGAAAGGACAGGGAGCCGTGCCTCCTCTCGAGCCAGCGCTCGAGTACCGGCCGGACCGCCTCAATGGTGACGAGGCGTGAAAGCCTGGCCCACTACTACCTCTACTGACGGCGCTCGGTGCGGTGGTCAAATGTTTGTGTTTCGTAATGTTAATTACTTTGCATACGATTTGTATAGAATCAAGTTTATATAACTAAACAGACAGATGTGCTGCTGGGGAGTTTGTTCCACCACTTCTTCTTCCCAGCTAAAGCACTAGGAAGTGGTGAAGGGCGGGCATTTTTGGGGGACTGTCTTATGTAACTTTGACGTTCGAAAAGTGCTGATTTTCAGCCTAGTTCGAATAAATGACTTTTGATTTTGATTTAAAAATGGCTATAAGTAAATGAACATATCACTATTTCGGCGCCGTCATCTCGTTCTTGGTCACGTCCCGGTGACGGCTGCGGTGGACAAACGCACGTACACTCACGGATGGAAGTAATAGACACCGGCGGCACAGTTTTAATCGTTTTTATACAAAAGAGGAAAAGTGGCACTAAGTTATTGGTCAAAAAAGGTTTCTTATTTTAACTCTGTTTTTGATTGAGAGGTTTATTCCACAATTTTCATCCAAACCTTCATACATATCACATCTTTTTGATTGGTGTAGGTATTTTTACTAACGTGTAGGTTCGATTTATTTAAAAAGTTTATACCTCCACAGGGATTGACACTATTATCAGCTCACTTCCAGTTGACATGAGCTAAGTTTTCACGGTTTGAATTTTTACCTTTGGACCTCAAAAGGAAAAACGGGACCATTTTTTTTTTAATAATTTAAAAAAATATTTGCTTTAAAGTTATTCAAGAAAACAGATGAAAATTGACAATTCCCCCCTTATCTCCGAGACTATTTGATCATATATCAAGTCGCAACTTTCATCCCAACTTCCCATCTACGGAAGCCTTCATTGTGCGTGGTCCGACACGCACTTGGCCGGTTTTTTGTACTTACTGTTACTACACTGATAACACCCATGTTACCCTTATCATGTAAATCTACACTACACATGCGTTAATTACAATAGCTGTTGAAACATTTCGTCTACAATAGATAGCAATCTCGAGGTCGGTTTTAAATGAGGAGCAATTAGCGAAAATTAAAAAAAAAACCCAAAGTAAAATCATTGCCAAAAATATCGATGTTTATCGTTATAAATATAAAACAAACACACTATTAGAATAAGCTGGAAATTAACATAACATAGGTAATACATAATCAGCCTATAATGTTCCCACTGCTGGGACACAAGCCTCCTCTCTGTGAGAGGGAGTGGGTCGTAAACCACCACGCGGGCCCAGTGCGGGTTGGTAGATGTCACATGTCTTCGAATTTTTGGTTCTAGGACATGCCGGTTTTCTTACGATGTTTTCCTTCACCGTTTTGAGAGCTGTGGTGATGAAATTACTTACACAAAGTAAAGCGCCTATCTAGGTTCGAACTTGTAAGTCACAGCCATTACCACTGGGCCACTACTGCTCTCTCTACTTATCATAATATTACGCCTGTATTCCCCGAAGTGTTAGGCAGAGATGTCCTACCTATATACAGTGTGTAACTGAATTAATATACTATGGAAGTAGTTTGATCAGAATCGTTAACTAAATCGATTTCTATCATTTTAAATTAGGTATTTTTTTGTCCCAAAAAAAATTAAAACTACGTAACATTACAGTCACACTTCCGTTGTACAGTCAAAACAAATCCAAAATGGACGAAGAACCTACTACGCTAGACCCTTATACGCGTGTGTGCGTAGGTTTGTAATGTGACCACAATTTGCTCTCACAATCAGTATAACTAATTTAATAAATAAACAATGTTTTATATATAATTTTATAATAGTAAAAAATCAGTGTCTATGGTAAAACAGGGTGAATAGAAACTCAGGGGTGAATCGGGACGAAACTTTAAAATGGATAATATAATTTGTTGCCAAAAAGGGCTCTAATGTGTTTATTGTAATATAATTAACGACTACAATTCCTTGTTGGCAGCAGACTGTATTATTTCAACGTTAAAATCCATTTTAAAGTTTCGTCCCGATTATCCCCTGTATTTCTATTCACCCCATTTTACGGTATTATAATTATAACTTAATATTCTATGTGTTAATTCCGGGACATGATGGTAGTACACCCACATTTTGGCCAGTTATGTGTAAGTCCGGTTGATGGCAAGCCTATTGCCATCAACCGGGCACAAATCCAGGGTAAGGGCTGCTACTGAGAAATTCCAGATGGAAAAACCCACTAATACTTTGCCCGACTTGGAAATCAAACCCAGGGCCTCATGCCCCTGCCGGGGTCGCGGGAAGGTACTTATGGGTCACCGAGGCCCCCGCAACACAGGCAACAGGAAGGAATACGGGTGGGTTTTAGTCAGTAAGAGTCTGACACACCCTCCCGCTCCGCCCAGAGCGGGAGAAGTTATTTGATGATTTCCCACCATAAAAAAAAAGGGCCTCATGCCCAGCAGTAGCGCTTGCGACCAACGAGGCAGTTTAACTTGTGGTTTCAAATTTCACATAGAGAAGCCTTTCAGGTAGAGTTTTAACCCTTTCAGGCGCAACAAAAAACATATGCAAGCTGTATTTGCTGACAACATGATTTTTATTGTTTTTTTACCAAATAAAAGATCCGGCCTGATGTTCTAAATAAATTCTCCGAACATAAATATTGTTCAAGTATTTTTTAAATAAAAAACACGTCGACATTTACCGTAATTGATAGTACCTACTAGAATGTTAGTTCAAGTTTAATTGTGCGCCTGCGGCCAAATCGCTATTAATGAGACTCTTAAAAGTTTAAATTATGATACTGCTGTATTATGCGGTAGCTACAAGTACCTACGTACTATTCGCAACGAGTATTTATTCCATCGTTAATAGTTGCCGACTTGTTAATTTCAAACGTCTACTCACTATGTAGATATGTAATTATACTGATTTTAATGTTGTTTGGATAAGATTGCTATGGTTTTTATTGAGATGATAAAGATTGTAGTTAATCTATTAGAATTGTTATAGAGTGAACTAGATTTAATTAGTATATAACATGTGTCAGTCTGTAACCGAGCGAAGTGGCGTACAAGGACTGGCAGTAGGAACGTCGTTTGTCTCGCGGCGAGATGGGCGGACGACTTTGCTGCCACCGCGAGTCGAAATCCAGATGAGACTGGCAAAGGAGCATGGAGATTGATAAAACAAAGGAAAAATCTATGAAAGAAGTCCTTTTAGGCTAAAACTTTGAAAATACTTCCAGAATAGTGAGCAGGGATACTATGCTAAGGCTACTCTGTGGGTGTCTGACGGCTCTGGTTGGAATTATTCTTTGAAGTTAAAACGCTGGCGAGAGTATGAAATGGGCTGGCAACACAGACAAGAGATCGGGATTATCTACATTGATGCTTGTTTAAAGATAGCTAGGTCAGTGGCGGTACCTTCATATAAGCCCAAAGGCCCAAATGCCTTACTAAAATGGATGGATGAATTCACTTTTAATTTATTGTACCTAACTAGTAGTTTATGAGAAAATTGCGATGATACATACGTAGGTACCTACATACTCAGTCGAAAACTGAACTTTCTTTTTTTGAAATCGGTTAAAATTTTATTGGGCTTGCGTTATTTTGAAACCTAGGCACGCCACTAAGCTAGGTCACAAACATGCGACACAGAAGTATGAAAGAGAAGTATAATGAAAAAAAAGCATAAACCATCTTTGATAGGCAACTTTTTAAGTGAATTTGCATTTCTGTTAATATGTACATACATACCGACAAGCTATAGTACAATATATAATTTTACCTTAACCTCGACGTTTCCTTTACTTCATCATTTAAACAAAGCAGTTTTTGAACAGCCTCCAATTTACGTACAATCTTAGTAAACAATCGTAATCTCTAAGTAACCTGCAGCTTAGCCATTTTTCGCACCGCTGAGCAGCGAGACAGATAAATAATGATAATTCGTAATCAATAGTGTCGGACTGGCATTTGAAGTATTTACCGTCTGACAGTTGCATTTCCAATGGCGATTATGGGTTTGTATTGTGAAATAGTAAGTAATAATTTGTATTTTGTCTCGGTAAATGACTGTAATCTCGTCCTTAACATTATCCTATTACTCGTAAATACAGGTGCTCCATTATACATAGGTTCAACACGTTTTCAAAGCAAAGAAACAGTAGAATATTGATGTTCTTCGGATTGATTTGGTCTACCTTTGGCGTGGGCGAATATCACATGTTCAAAAACGGTCAGTGTCATAATTTTCGTGGAGGATTGACACTGACAGCGCTTGGTGTGCTGATTACGTTCAGTTTCACTGGAGAAATTCGTCCTGAGAGCATCTGCGAAGCGTTTGTATGGTCTTGTCACAGTACTAAGTGAAGACTAACATCGTAGAACCATGTTGGGGTCGGCTTCCAATCTTACCGGATACAGCTGGATACCAGTATTTTACATGGAGCGACTGCCTATCTGACCTCCACAACCCAGTTACTGGGTAACACGATACCCCTTGGTAAGACTGGTTGTCAGACTTTCGAGCTTCTGACGACCCGTAACGACTGGCAAAGATCTAGAAATGACAGCCAGGACCAACGGCTTAACGTGTTTTCCGAGGCACGAAGGGGTCTTGGTATGTAAAGATGGTCACCCATCCACGGACCAACCGCGGCAAGCGTAGCTTAACCTGATCGATCGACCCATGCGGCTGTTATTACTTAGCCACAAGCCCCAAAAAAAAAAGAATATCGGTTTAAAAAACAAATATTACGACACCAGAATTAAATCGAACTTATCTTAAATACATCCGGACAAACTTACGTTTCAAAAGCAGAAAACAAAGTTGTTATTACCACCTTTCTGTCAATCATTGCAATTCGTAAAAATAAATCAATATACATTTGTCAAAATCAATCAGGCTGGTAATTAATGGTTACAAAGCAACAGCCCAATATCCATCCATCATTCAATTCACACATAGAGACAGTTCAAATAATTATACTCCGGATGGAGGGCATCCGGTGTTACTTGTATTTTTTTTAACTTAATTTGTCTGGTAAGATAGATTTTATTTTGCTTAAATAAAATAATTATTGTTTTATAGCAGAGCGTAGTAATCTCCTTAAATTCTTCTGCCAGGCAATAGTTATAACGTTAATTCCGATTTAAGGCGTAAAAACGATGGAAGAAAACATCTGTATAGTCGCAAAGTTAAGGCTAATGAAACACACAGTTTTTTGTTCCAGAGATCACTGGTAACCCACTCTCTCCTCTCTCACCTTTTTAAGACAAACAAAACAAAATTCTTTCAAATCTAGCAAATGTTTGCCTTATTCCTCTGACCCCTTTTTTTGGGTGGGAAATCATCATATAACTTCCCGCTCTGGGCGGAGCGGGAGGGTGTGTCAGACTCTTACTGACTAAAACCCACCCGAATTCCTTGCGTTGCCTGTGTTGCGGGGGCCTCGCTAACCCTGTTGTACCTTCCCGCGACCCCGGCAGGCATCGGCCCTAGTGGACCCCTACACTTGTGCTGACGAAATCTCTTTGAGGCGCACGTGGAATACAACGCGCCGTCGACCCGGGCCTGGTCCTTACCGGACGGTGAGCTACCCATTGCTCACGGTCCGCAAGCCCGCGCCTACGCGGTGACTGGAAATCCGCTCGGGATTCCCGACGCCCAGGGCGTCTCTTGCGGCGGCTAGGGGCGAGAGGGCGCGAAATAAGCCTTTCCCTCAACCATATCATACCATGGCCTGAACCAGGGCCGGACGCGAGAGATCTCTGCCGCCGATCACCTCCACGAGGACACGGCGGTGCTCTGCCCAAGCCGAGCATCCCTCCTTATGCTCCACCGTGTCCTCCGGGCGATCCACACAGTGGTGACACCCGGGATAGCTCTGACCCTGTGAAAATAATCTGCTGTACAGCAACGACTGATGGTGATGATGATGAAAAAAAATGGAAAAAAAAAAGGATTCGATACACCTTTAATAATAATCGAAAGCCCTGTGATTTATCCGAAGAATCAGAGCGAAGGCATTTTTGTAATGCCTTGTTTAGACAAACCTCGGTCCATGTCTCGGTGACCTAAATCCAATAGGGTACTATTGGAGCTAGGTATCTGGGATGAGGTTAAGCACATTTTTGCAAGAGCGGATTAGGGATGCAAGAAGTGCCAAAAAGTATCTAAGTATATTAAAACATAAAATTATATTGAATTCGATATATCTAAAAAAAACTTCGATTTATCGGTGAAATTTTCTAAAATGTATTTGTACTTTATGAAATTCTATTGTTTGTTTTTTATTAATGTAAATACCAAACTAGTAACCTTATATTAATAAAGTATTTATAAAAATAAGTTCACTCTTTCACGGCTTGGATAACGGGGTGGCTATTAGAAATATTAGATACATTTTCGATACACATATTTTTGATTATATAATCAGCCTATAATGTTCCCACTGTTGGGACACAGGCCTCCTCTCTGTGAGAGGGAGTGGGCCGTAATCAACCACGCGAGCCCAGTGCAGGTTGGTAGATGTCACATGTCTTAGATTTTTTGGTTCCAGGACATGCAAGTTTCTTCACGATGTTTTCCTTCACCATTTTGAGAGCAGTGGTGATGAAATAATTTACACAAAGTAAAGCACCTGCCTGGGTTCGAACCTACGACGTACAACTCGAAAGTCGCAGCCGTTACCACTGGGCCACCATTGCTTTTCGATACTTGATATTTTATATCGATTTATCGATGTATTGAAATAATAGATATCGCCAAAAAATATCGATATATCGAACAAAAATTATCGATACATCGATATTTTTTCGACAAGCGTGGATCGGGCGGATCAAAGCTGTGGAAGCTTTGAACTTCAATTGACATAAAATGGTTGTTTTTGCTGGCAGACACTAGTTTCTAGAAATATTACCTCAAGATAGTCCGGAATCGAACACAACATCACGCCTGTCCCCCCCAAAGTGTTAGGCAGAGGTGTAGTTAAAGTTCACATCCATTTCTCCAGCTATGTTTAAGTCCAATGTAATAGGAGGTGAACAGTGAACCATCATACCCAGAAAATTGCAATTATTTTATAAACAGTGTGTATCAATCAAACTGAACCAATCAATCGGACTAAATAGAGAAAAAAAAAATAGGTTACAAAAGTATTGGCAAGAGATCGACAAAAATGGCTTGCTTAAGGCGCTGACAAGACCCAATTGACTAAAAATAGACTTCTCTTAAAAAAAAAATTGCCAAATCTGTATAGTTTGTGGTAGCGGAAAAAATATATGTTAATTTTGAACATATTTCCCAGAACTTGTTGTTACCAAAACACGTTTTGAAAAAATATCTCGATACAAACTAACGTTAAACTAACCTTTTACCTTGAGTTCTAAACCAAAATATCTGCATTAAGTATCAACATACGTTACGTATTTAATTAATAACAAGAACGTCTTACTTGAATGCAGAACTTGGTTGTTTTTTATTTTCGATTACTCAACTCAATTTTGAGTAAATAGATAATTGCTTCATATTTTGCAATAAATTACAAGCGTTGTGTCATCGCGCTCCTCTTTCTTTTCTATGCAATCTGACAGTGACCGCGGTTTAGGTGTTGTCAGTGTCTTAATAACAGTAATAGAATATTATCGTTCGTTTAACATTGTGCCCTGAAGCTGCGTATGCGCCCAACCCTGTTCTACATGACCGCCATGTTTCTGTACGACAATTAGTTGTGACGGCAGTCATTATTACATGTTATGACATGTCATAACCGACACCTGCAAATTACCTATATGAATATTTGATATCAAATGATACAATCGACCTTTAATTAGATTGTCATTTGTCCAAGTTAGTCCAGAAAACAGTAGGTAACTATGTAGTTTTGGGTACGACATGGTTGGCAGTTCCCTCTGGAGCCCTAGCTATTGGGCGATTGGTAGTAGCCGTGATTCGGCAGCTTGCAGCAGGCTTAGCATGAGCACCGTTTTGTCTGTCGGAAGAATAGACAAAAATGACGTTCCGTGTAGAAAGTACGACGGCAGCAAAGTAGAAAGAGTAAAATATACTGATATTAGGTCATAACAATTTTACACAAAGTTTCGAAGTACCGTATTTTTAACAATTTCCTTGGCAACTAAATGTTGTAAAATAGGAGAAGATAGCTTTGTTCTTCTATTAAAGGCTCCTGCGACTTGTCGCGCGACGCGACGCGACACAAAGACACCGCGTGTAGCGCTACAAGCGGTGTCTTTGTGTCGCGACGCGTCGCGCGACAAGTCGCGCCAGTATGTAGGAGCCTTAATTGTCACAGTTCTGCGTTCAAAACGCTCTCCTGTCAAATCATGATTTTGTAGATAACCGTATATACCTTGTGGCCATCGAGTAGAAAAATGCAAATTGTCTTCACTACCTTTTAGACAACTGTCAGTTGTCAGTGTGATTTTGACAGTTTTGGGATAGAAAACTGTCTTCTGAAATAGTCTACATAAAAAAGGTCCTTGACAAAGATCGTTAGAAACGAAAGACAAAATGATAGATAGAAGAAGGACTTCTACGCGGCGATGTCAAAAAATGGAGAAACGAAATTTCACTTTGCATAGAAAGAGCTGTGTCTATTCTTCGTAGAAATAAAAAACGTCATGCTAAGCCTGCTGGTGTCAATTTTAGAGAAAACAATTGACCGACTGTTGTCAGGTGTAAAATACTCCTTTTACACAAGGCAAATCCAGCCATAGCGACGTCTGCGGTGCCACCGACGATGCCGTGGTAATGCGAAGTTTTGGGGTAACCAAATTGAATACACTCTCGTACCATCGACACAACAAAGAAGAAGACAAAGCGAATACTAAAGTTCTGTCTAAAGTTTTTTAATTTGATAGAGCGTAAATTTTTATTTTTTTTTCACTCAACGATGAAGGGGCTTGTAGCTAAGCAATAACATTCGACGGATCGATTATTCAGGTTAAGCTACGCTTGCCGCCGTTGGTCCGTCGATGGGTGACCATATCTTTAAATAACCGTCTTGTAAGCGGCTTAACGTGCTTCCTGCCTCTGAAAGCACGTTAAGCCGTTGGTCCCGGCTGTCATTTGTAGATCTTTGACAGTGGTTACGGGTCGTCAGAAGCCCGAAAGTCTGACAACCAGTCTTACAAAAGGGTATCGTGTTACCCAGTAACTGGATTCTGGAGGTCAGGTAGGCAGTCGCTCCATGTAAAATACAGGTATTCAGCTGCATCCGGTTAGACTTGTAGCCGATCTCAACATGACTCAAAGACGAAGACAATAACACAAAAAAATATCTTATAAATGCTTAGTATCACCCGGTTTCTGAATTGAGAATTTGTAGTTGAGAACTTGTCGAATTCTACATTAGCATTGCTTAAACTTGATTCCTTCAACAGAACCCAAAAAATTCAAAATTTCTCACGTTTTTTGCCAAGATGTTTTGTATTTTGCGAGCGTTCGCCTTAAGGCGCAGATATATGATTTTAGTGACTTTTAAATATGTTATTACGCCTTAAAATAATGCAAGTAAGACATGACAAAGTATGCAAAAATATAAGTATATTAAACTAGAACGCGCACTCATCAATTTTATATATTAATATTTATGTATTGTAGTAAAATAAGTTATAAAATCAATTCAGAAAGTAATGTCTACTCAAGGGATAAAAAACGATACTTATAAACTACTTACTACTACTTACTTATGATACTTTCAAACTATTTAAGATATTTTCATGTTTTTTTTTGTAGGTACAGACTATTTTACTATCTATAATTACATCTGTGATTTTTTTTCAAAATATTAGGTACTTTAAAACAGAACGACTGTGACGCGCATTTGTATGGCCAGGGTCAGCAGCGTTTACACGACCCTTAAGAAATACAAAATAGGAATATGACAAATTTTCAACTACAAATCATAAATGATAAATGATTTTATTTCTGAAAGTAGGTTTGTACAAACACTTTTACACGTCAATCATATTTTAAAAACTGATGACGTCGGTGTTTCCTATCTGACTACTCTGAGAAGAAAGCCCGAAACAAACTCAGAGATCATAGTCCTCAATTCGGAAACTCGTATTATGTCAAGTTCCTTAATCAAAGTTTGCTAGGTAAACAAATCCACAGGCCACATTTATTTGCCACAAAAGTTCGCGACCTCAGCGTCAACTATCAAGTAAGGACAGGCGCTAAGATATCACCCAGAGATAACCAATTGATTACAACCATTAGCTGGAGGCTGGTACAGTCGTTGATCGATTATTATGATTGATAACAATCCGTTACACTCTGTTATTAACTCACTGATAATGTATCTAGGGTAACTATTTGAGAAATGTATTGTCTCTACACTGCTTTGATAACAAATTGTTTTATCTGATTTACCTTAAAGTATATAAATTGTTAAGATACGTCTGTTCCCAGAAGGGGATAATGGGAGTACACCGACATTTCGCCAGTTACACTTAAGTCCCATGTAAAACAGTGTGAGGGGCTCGTGGGTAAATGCTAACAGCCCCACGGGTCGAACGAAGGTTAAGCTACGGTTGTCGCGGTCAGTTCAGACCCTTCCATGCCGCGAAATGCTCGTTGAGTCAGTCCCGGCTGTCATATCGTAGATCTTTGACAGTCGTTACTGGTAGTCAGGAGTCCAATGATCTGACAACCAGTCTTACCAAGGGGTATCGTGTTACCCAGTAACTGAGTTGTGGTGGTCAGATAGGCAGTCGTGCCCTGTGAAATACTGATATTCTGCTGCATCCGGGAAGACTGGAAGCTGACCCCAAAATATTTGCGGAAAGGCTAGACACATTGATTGAACTGCGTGAGCCATATTTCCACAAACTGAGTACAACTCCTGACTCTCGGGTGCTATAAGGAAGTATCTACTAGAAAATCCTCATAAAGACACTTTTTCCGACATGGTGATCGGGCACAGAACCCCATGCACTGTGCTTGAGCTGTGGCACCTGCAACTACGAGTAGGTGCAGGGATACTAGATCAACGACTAGTTGATGAAGCATCCCAGTAGGTACGTAGTTAGGTATTTTTTTTTCTGTTTAGAATCGACTGTTGCGTCAGTTATAAAGATCATAATACACATAACATAACATCCCGCCTTATTTCCCCGAAGGGTCGGGCAGAGGTGTACCTATAGTACACCCACATCTCGCCAGGGTGTGTTTAAGTCCCATATAATAGGGGGCGAGCCTATTGCCATTAACCGGACACGAATTCCGGGCTGCTACTGAGAAATTCCAGATGGAAAAACGCAATAACAGTTTGCCCGACCCGGGAATTGAACCGAGGACCTCAGGCACAGCAGTAGCGCTTGCGACCTCTAGACCACCGATGTAGTCCAAGACAAGGACTTATTGCAAAACTTCCTAATCAAATATTATGTATCTGTAATATTTAGTAAACTATAATGTTTATTGAACAATCTCATTGTTCTTTGTACGAATCAGATTTGCACACAAGTAATAAATTATAACCTTAGGCTATTTCGTATTCTCTATACTTTGACTGCGGTCAAGCAAATTAGGGCATTTAAAACATAATGAACATAATCGACGAGGACCTTTTGTATCGCATACCGTTCGACTGTTGTACATACAAGTTGCTGCTGATCGACGGCTGCGCTGTGGCGGATAGACGTAGGCTCTCGCACGCAGTCACGATGTTGTTTGTAGATAACGATACGAGTTCGAGACGATTACATTTCAACATACGATAAATTTCTCAAATAACCATAAATTCGTTCGATTATTACCTTTTTAATTTTAATATTTGTTCTCCATATAATGTAAACCAAATAGTTTTAGACAAATATGTAACCTTTTAAACAACACAATGGGTTACGTGTTACTGTTGCTCACATATAAATTTCCAGTCTAATTCTGCACGTGAAGACTTGTAATTGGCTTCCTGTCGACTATGGTTTCCTTTGTAATTAGTTATTATGCTTAAGCCTTCCATGTTTCATTAAATAAATGATTCAATAACGTATTGGTATAATATTAATCACTTTAAATCAAGCATGAATCTCGATTTGAATCTGTTAGATATCAATAAATTTCTCATGAAATTTTGTCAAATAAATCTCTTGGAATACAGGCCATAAGCTAAGGTTTCCTAAGACTGCGGTGGCCGTTACATAGCGTCAGTAATTTACAGTTGAATGTCGTCGTCATTGAAACCTTATTTATGAAGTAAATTCCCCTTTTTCCCTTTTTTGTTTCCCTTTTTTTTATCGTGAGAAAATCCTCATGTATGTCTTCCATCCTGGGGTAGGTGGAGGGGTCTGTCAGGCTCTTACTGACTAAAACCACACGGTATTCTGCTGCTACCTTTAGCCGGGGCGCTGGAGGGCTTGCGCATTTCGTCACGCTCGGGCTAGGCGTTGTTCACCCTCGCCCTCGTCACCTCGTCACCCTCGGCAGCCGCATACGGCTGCAATTCCTCTAGAGAGGCGCGCGCAGAACACGGCGCGCCGCCGTCTCTGGTCTTTCACTGTTCAGGAAACAAACTCCCCAATTCTGTTGCCTACAGGCCTCTCCCTAAGGCTGCCGGAGATCGTTCTATACCCTCCGGCACCCGGTGACTCTGCTACGGATGGGTAGGGAGGTTGTATCCTCCCTCTCCCTTTCCCCCGCCTCTTTCGCGACCATCACTTCCTCGCAGAAGGAGGCGGCGGCGTCCCACGCGCTCTCACCTCCGACCTTGGAGTGAGACTTGTTTTGACACCGTAAAGTCAAACCGCGATGCATTGACTTAATCATTGCCGCAATGTTATCATTTTTGTGACGGCTGCCATCGCAATCACCGCTGTCGTAGGAAACCAGAAAATAGTCTTATACAAGACCGTTTCACTGACTTGACAAACGGTCCACAAGTTCAAATAATTCTGGGAAACACAACAAAGTGTCTCATTGAATCCCAAGGTCTTACTAACAGAATTCCACTTAATTTTGTAGACGTGACCAGAGGGTTGGCTGGTGTTTTGGCCAAAGTATTAAATAGTATTGCCATTCAACGTGGTAAAGCTGCCAGTCTTCTGGGCACGATTCCGGATGACAGCGATGCAGACGAGTACTTCGACGCCGAAGTGTCCTTTTGTTTTTGTATTTATTTGTATTAGCTAGTTAGTCATTTAGTATACCTGGCGTAAATAGTAGTTGTGTTATATACTGTATATATAATTTTGTAGACTATAAAGGCACTTAAATCCTTCCCATAACTGTGGGAAGACCTAGTTAAAAGCTCGACTTCGAATACAATGACTGGGCACTTGTCAACTGTTGAGCGAACAACGTACCCAACATACCACACAGTTACCCCAGTTATGTGTTACCTAATACATATTATTGCTAGTCCAATTAAATAGCAATGTATTGTAATGTTTAATTAGATCTTAATTGGAACGAAGTTCTTTAACCCGGCTTGCGGTAGGAGTTGACTTGTAGGAATCGTCACGTAAGGAAAAAGCGTTATGTGACTTTCTCTCTTTCTGTCTCTGAGAGGGAGAAAGTGTGAATTTAATGTGTGGTAACTTTATGAGAGTTTCTAAAAACTTATACTAAATGGCTCTGTATTCATAACGCATCTGTGGGTGGGTAGAAAAGTCTATGCAAAAGAAACTTCGAAAAAAAAAGTCAGTTTAAAGTGTCAAAAGTTATTTTGCTGTGGCAAGTAATAACAGCCGCACAGGTCGATCGATCAGGTTAAGCTACTCTTGCCGCAGTTGGTCCGTGGATCGGTGACCATCTTTACATGACCCCTCCGTGTCGTCGTATTACCCAATAACTGGTTTGTGGAGGTCAGGGGGGCAACCACCGCCTCATACAGCAGTATTATTTTAATATTGATTCACGGTGGGAAAGAGATGGAGCTATACCCCCTGTATAGTTTCATCTCAATTCTCACGCTGATGTAATATTAAAATAATACTGCTATAAGTAACAAACGGCGTGAAATGCAACTTAACACTTAAACACGTTTAAAAAAAAATACACGCCGCCTGAGGCACCCCGACTAAATGGGTTAGGTTAGTTTAGAACTGTGACGCCGCCGGGAGGACACGGCGCCGATACGCTGGCAGAGTGTGCCGCTTGAGAGGGGCCGCTCCATGATTCCCGGTGCAAGTGTGTGAAGGGTCCCACGCGGGATGTTTTATTAGTTAGTAAGAGTCTGACAGATCCTTCCACTCGCCCCAGGGCGGAGGACATCCATGAGGATTTTCCAACCCAGAATAAACCAAAAAAAAATTTTAGAAATGTCACTAACCTACTTCCAAGTTGGTCACAGATACTTAGTCTTGTCAATTTTGACTACACCTTAAACCATGGATAGCCTACATTAATAATATGGCCAACAAGTCGACTGACATATCATTAACCGTAGACGTTTAAACGATATGGTCAATTTTAGCTGGTCATTTCATGAAACACAACTATTTCATGAAATGATCAAATCTAAGATCTGGCTACAACATATATTATTATATGATATCCGCATGGATCTCTATTGTGCTCACTGCCATCCCCTCCTATAGTCACGGGTATGACGTTTATCTTTATAATATGTGTAAGTAAAGCATAATTAATTAGTTGTAATGATAAAGGGCATGCTCCGATGGTTCATGTTGAAACGTCGGAGGAAAGAGTGACGAAACGGAAGTATTTAACACTACAGTAACGAAATAGGAAATAACTAATATCAAGATAGAGGTAATGGAATTTGTGCCGCGTAATAGGCGTTCAGACTATCCTGGAGCGTTTGCTGGATAATAGCCCTGCGAGGCACTGACTGATCTAACTGGCTGACAGAAGGTCTCTAGACAAAGTGGCGATCACTTTGAAATCGTCTCGTACAACGACTTCCAGCGATTGACGTCCAGCTTTTCGGTAGATTTTATCGGTCAAATACTTTTTGGCTTTTCCACAATCGTTTTCGCTGATAGAATATTACTA
The DNA here is from genome assembly GCA_905333075.3 of Atethmia centrago. Lineage (NCBI taxonomy): Eukaryota > Metazoa > Arthropoda > Insecta > Lepidoptera > Noctuidae > Atethmia > Atethmia centrago. Next base: position 12,397,973 of record HG995387.1, read on the forward strand.
AGCCCTCAGCTTATGCCAACAGCAGGCTTAGCATGACACTCTCTATTTCTTCGAAGAATAGACACGACTCTTTCCATACAAAGTGACATTTCGTTTCTCCTTTTTTGGCATCCCACCCTAGAAATCCTTCTACATAAAAAAGGACCTAGACAAAGATCGTTAGAAACGAAAGACAAGATGACAGATTGTAGAAGGATTTCTACGGTGAGATGTCAAAAACTGAGAAACGAAATGTCACTTTGTATAGAAAAAGCCGTGTCTATTCTTCGAAGAAATAGAGAGTGTCATGCTAAGCCTGCTGGAGAGATAAAGAAAAGCAGAATAGTTAGGAATGGAGTTACATCACGCCCGTATTAGCTGAAGTGTTGAACTTACTCCCGTGTCCCGTCCCCGTAACATGTAAAGAGTCTTTTAAACCGCACAAGAACAAGTGAATATTACGCTACTTAGCTAACGTCTCATTCGATGTTGGGCGTAGTTAGCTGATTTTCTTGCTCGTTGTGTCTTAAATAACTTAAATATTAAACATTCATGTTGTTTTGATAATCACCTGATCTGTAAGATTGTGTTTATTTATGCTGCAGCGGATTTTCGCACGAGTGGCAGAGGCCGTATTAATGCTTCATTAATAACAGTAATTTGATATACAGCATGTCAAGAAACAGTGTCGCTACCGCAAAACATTCGGCTCTTGTGGTTAAAGAGCTGAATGGTGCTGATCCATGCGTCTTGTTCGTAAACGGGCGACGTCAGTAGGGACTGGTTATCTCTTAGCTGTTGAGGTTTATTTTAATTATTTTATACTAATCTTTTTGTAACAATATAATTTAAAAGAGTGTCGATGGAGTTTCTTACCCGTTCTTCTCCATAGGTACCTACTACGCTTTGGAATAGCAAACTACTCGTAGCTTCATATTTCTAACTGACCGACTCCTTGTCAATTAAAGTGTGCCTGTAAATGGTATAATTGCTTTGATTTTGTGTTTAAGTTTGATAGGCGAATCTTTATGTACTAATCCTACTAATATTATAAATGCGAAAGTTTGTTAGAATGGATGGATGGATGTTTGTTACTCTTTTACGCAAAAAGTACAGAACGGATTTGGATGAAATTTGGCACGCAGATAGTTTATAACCAGGAATAACACATAGGATACTTTTTATCCCTATATACCCACGGGGTCAAAACTTATGCGGGTGAAACCGCGGGGAGCATCTAGTATAATAAAATAAAACTAAAGAGTTTGCTTGTTTGTTTGAACGCGCTTATCTCTGGAACTAATTGTCGCAATTAAAAAAATATACTTGATTTTGATAGCCCAATTCTTGAGGGAGGTTATAGGCTATAGATTTAAATCAAGCTAAAAATCCTTTGGAGCCCAGAAAAATGAAAAACAGGTAGAACGCTAAGCAAAAATGACTTAATAGCGCGGGCGGGCGATCCGATACCACGCGATGGTATCGCATCGTCCGCATCGGGGTCGAAATTTCAGGCGGACGAAGTCGCGGGCAGATGGCGGGCTAGTAATATATAAAGGAGACAGCGAGAATCTGACTCTAGCATATCTAGCATATCATCATTTGGCTAGCCGTTTCCCAACTATGTATCTACAAGGTGTCGTTTTGTATCCTCGCCAAATTCAAGGAGGTAACTAGGCAAATGATTCTCGACACGAATCAATAACAAAATGAGTAGGGTTTTTTTTCCTAATTTTCGGAAATCGGCATGTGTCGGACACGCTTGTTAAAACGCGGCCCGTGTGATACCGCACTGTAACTGTTCTGCCCTTTTACACACACACTACCGCATACGCAACGGTTTGATGTGAGTGGTTCTGTTTGTGGGTGGGTGATTCTGTTCTATGAAAATAGTGTATTATAAAATCTTGTCAAACTTAAATAACTAAAAAACAAGTATGTATTAATTATTAAGCAGGTATTGTAATTTTATTTGATTATATATGCCTTTTATAGCAGCCTCCTGAAATTTGACGAGGATACAAAACGACACCTTGTATATTGGGATCGCCTTCCGACTAGCCGAATGCAGCTGAATACAAGTATTTTATATGACTGCCTCCAGTGCATCATATTATTGTGTGTTTTCAGTAGCTTCAGTTAGCACCTTTTGACCATCTTTCATTACTACATTTCACTAGGCGGGATACAACTGAGGTTTGTTCAACAGTTTCAATACTTTTGGGTCACTGGGTCGCAGACAACTTGAACGATGACCTTGAAATGGAGAGGGTGGGCTTTGTGTGTGCGTTGCAACATTTCGCACGTAGATATGCACATTGTAGTAAGCAAGTTAAGCTGACGCTTTTCAAAGCGTATTGTCAATCCTTCTGCGCGTGTAGTCTATGTGGTCAGCAACACATAGCGAGTGTACAGCGCTGCGTGTACAATATGTATAATAAGGCGTTTAGGGTTTGTTTGGGCTTCCTCGTTTTTCAGCGCGTCGACTGTTTGCTGAGGCACACACACTGATTGCTTTTATGCAATCATCCGTAAGCGAAGCGCCTCGCTGCTCAGACGCGTGCGTGGTACTGCGAATGGCATGCTGGACGCGTTGGCAAACAGGTGGGATTCTCTACTGTTGAAGCAGTGGATGAGTGTGCATGCGATGGGCGCGCAGCCGCATGCGCAGCCGCATGCAAATTAAATTAAATGGATAAACTGTACGAACACTAGGCTAAGTTTATTGTTACCAACCCCTATAGATATATTTTTTTAAATCCGAAATAAATATATTTGATTTGATTACCGTGGGCATATTAAAAACCTTTCTATTTGGAAAGCCGTAGATTTAGGTACATATTTGATTTCTCGTTTCGTTACTATCTTTAGGTATCTTTTAATCATTTCAACTACACATTGAACCTTTTTTTGTGGGGATACCTTAAAATGCGCCCGGGTTTTGGGGATAAGACCAGGGAGTGTGGGATTTTTACCTCATTAAAACCACTCCGGTGGTAACCAACTGCACATGGAAGTGGCACCGTTAGTTGCCTCTCAAAAGACCGATCCGAAACCCCCTCAGTGAAACGCCTGTTAGGGCACGTCCCTGGGGAGACTGTAAAGGGGTCTCCCCGAAACCTAGCCGTGCATATGTGCAATGCACCGCGAGACCACTGTGCGCCGTCCTCCTACACATGCATCCATGGATCCTATTTATTTTGAAGTACCTATCGCAGCATTATGCTGAGATAGGAGACTTTTGGGCTCGTACAGGGGGCCAACCATCACCTCATATAGCAGTATTATTATAATATTACTTCACAGTGGGAAAGTGACGGAGCTGTACAGGACGTATAGCTCCATCTCTTTCTCACGCTAAAGTAATATTGAAATAATACTGCTATAAGATGGTGATGGGTGCCCCCCTGGACTTTTTGTTTTATTTAAGATTGTTTTTTTATGTTTCTATGAGTGTTTTTTTGTTTAATTTGTGATCTCCTGTGCGAGTCCCAATAGATACTTTTTCTTTTTTTCTTTCTTTCTTTCTTTCTATACAGTTCGGTTGAAGGGTGAATGTAAAATCTCAACTAACACCCTTTACGATGGCCAATTAACTTCGTAGCCTGAATAACTACATTTCCAATTTTGTAATGTTTTCTATAATATTTAATGAGGTCGATATTTGCTTAAATAAACCACAAATAACTAGGTAGTGTTTCGTTTTACATTTTGTAACAAATGTAGCCTCTGGGCGAGAAATAATAGTTGTGCCTTATTGCATGTCGTTATACAAATCCTGACGCATAGGCAGGTGACGCCTATTTAACTTTTATTGATTGACATTTCCAAATATTATCTTTAAGCAAGAAATAATCTAAGTAAAACGCTAAAAGGTCCTTTAGGCGTGGCCAAAATCGAAAGGAATGTCTCCATCTTGTTTAGCCAATTGTAGGTATGTGACGATTTCAAAGTCAAAGTCAATAGGCACATAAAAGGCATTTCTGAACGTCAACATTTACAAAAATAAGAGAATAATTGATTCTAGTCTCCCCTTCCAAAAGGTTGTTTCGTATGGAGAAGAATAGGCAAGAAACTCCACCATTACTCTTTTAAAATGTTTTCCAATATTTTGTATAGAAGAATGATGTAATTATATGTGAAGACGATGCATCTATAATAAAATTACTACACGTAGACAATAGGTAAAAATAATTTAAAATGAAGCAATAACAGATAAATTAATTATGTGATAGATACATGGTGCTCCCATAATTTCCTGAAATTTGTAAAGTAAGTGAGTGTGTAATCACAGAATGTAAAATCAACATCATAAATATGATAAATTATACAATTAAAATAACAACCAGTTTGATTATGTCTAGACTCTAGACTAGATATTACAGCAAACTTTTATTTTTATACTACATATTTAAGGGGACTACAGGACCTAAACGCAAATTTTGTAAGTTTTTTAATGCCTAAAAGTATATGATCCACTGCAGTAAACAAAATCCGAAAAATATATGATATTCTTCAGGATATATGCTAGGTAGATAGTGTGTTGAAAACATAATACAACGTATTTAATACGATAGAAAAAAAATCACGAAGATACCTCTAACAAATTCTTTTAACGATTAAAAACCATACCGACAGTGACCGCGCTTTAGGTGTTGTCGGCCCCCTGTCAGTGTCAGTCCTGGGGGTCTACTCCCTAAGCACGAAATCCGTAGTTTCGACCGAAGATACGAACGTTTTCTACTCCGTATCACTTACGGATATAAGATTAGTTCGGGGCTGAACTAATAATAATAATATCCTTTACTTCAGGCAAATAAGGCCCATAAAAACACAGTGACAGTTGTCGATGTGTATTTGCCCGTCCGAAAAATAGAATTTGTCACTAGTTTTGACGGAACAACTACTTTCGGACGAGCCCGTATCTTCCTTGACGGACTTAAGAGAGTAGACCCCGGTACCGACTTTGCTGACCGGCACTAAAGTCACTAGCACAAGAGCTATATAAACAAATAAATCAAATTTTAAGTGTCTGTTTGTGAGTCAAAATAACAGGTTTTTACTAAATGAGTAGTATGAAAGTATAGACGGTACAACAAAAACCGAGTTTTAACATTTTCTGTCTGTCTGTTTGTTTCGGCTAATCTCCGAAAAGGCTAGACCGATTTTGACGGGGCTTTCACTTGCAGATAGCTGATGTTATAAGAAGGCTACTTTTATTTTCGAAAAAGCCTAGCCGGTGAAAATGTGGCCTGCAGCTACTTTTTAATATTATTGCTTTTTACCGAAACGAGAATAGACATGTTAAAGTTACTTATACTGAAACTCGATGAACATTGCGAATCGCTCTGCTTGTCGTACATCGGTCATCAGTGCTTGTAATTCCAATCGCTAGATTCTTCGCGTGCATTAACAGCAATGAAATAAACAATAAGAACAACTTATTGTTCAAAAATATACAGACATTTAAATAATATGGTGAAACACTAGGTATATTACACTTTATTCTATGATGTTGAACATTTCTGTCTGAATTATCATCAGATCCGCGATCAGCGCTCTTCCCCTGTTGTAGGCGACACTTACAAACTAACTTTGTTTGACCTCTATAGACATCTATATCACATTCGATCACGGAGATATAATAAAATTATATTAAAATAAAAGGACGTGACAAATGTGTAGGAGCACAATCTTAAATTAGTTGTCAAATCGTCGATCTTTGTATAATGATGGCCTCCGACGAATAGAGTGTAAATGAGTGATGTGTGTAGGAGTGTGTGGGTGAGTATTATTATAAGCTACTTAACTATAAAGTGAGAGCAGTGGTGGCCCAGTGGTAAAGGGCACGACTTACGAGTTGTAGGTCGTAGGTTCGAACCCGGACAGTCGCTTTAATTTCATCACCACTGCTCTCAAACACGGTAAAGGAAAACATCGTGATGAAAACGGCATGTCTTAGATTTAAAAAAAATCGAAGACATGTAACATTCACTAAACTGTACTGGGCCCGCGTGGTGGATTATGCGGGTCCAACCCAATCCCTCTCACAGAGAGGAGGCCTGTGTACCAGCAGTTTTTTTTTTTGGGTGGGAAATCATCAAATAACTTCTCCCGCTCTGGGCCAAGCGGGAGGGCGTGTCAGACTCTTACTGGCTAAAACCCACCCGTATTCCTTCCGTTGCCTGTGTTACGGGGGCCTCGGTGACCCATAAGTACCTCCCCGCGACCCCGGCAGGCATCGGCCCTAGTGGACCCCTACCTTTGTGCTGACGACATCTCTTTGAGGCGCGCGTGGAATACAACGCGCCGTCGACCCGGGCCTGGTCCTTGCCGGACGGTGAGCTACCCATTGCTCACCGTCCGCAAGCCCGTGCCTACAGTGGCCGGAAATCTGCCCGGGATTCCCGACGCCCAGGGCGTCTCCTGCGGCGGCTAGGGGCGAGAGGGCGCGAAATTTGCCTTTCCCTCAACCGTCCCGCCTCCTCCTTCGCGAGCATTACTGCTTCGCAGAAGGAGGTGACGGCTGCCCATGCCCTCTCGCTCCGTACCATGGCCTGAACCAGGGCCGGACGCGAGAGATCTCTGCCGCCGATCGCCTCCACGGTGTCCCAGCAGTGGGAACATTATAGGCTGATTATGCTTATGCTAACTATAAACATGTTTTCGGTCTCATTGTAGTTTAGCTTGCGAATGTAGTTTAAACTTACTCCTATTTGAGTGATCTACAAGCTTATTTAATCTTTCATACAGAAAAGAGCCTAGGAAACAATAGTAGAACATAATATGTTTATTACCTATTAATAATAATAATAACATTTATTTGCATAAAAACATGGTACCTATATAAGATGGTACAATAATTACATACAGAGCATACATGTTTTTGCTTAACATTATAAGCGTGCAAGTTTTCCGTGCATACAATCACTTCATTTAAGTACTTTTTTTGTCAAAAAACTCTTTAACACTATAAAAACTATTAGTGGACAGCCAATCATGCAATTTACGTTTAAACATTCTGGTATTTAGGATTTTTAGGTCGCTCGGTATTTAACCTTTAGTAATCTGTAATTAATCTGCGACATAATTATATTCATCACATTATCACGCATACTATCTTAGGATTGTTGGAGGTTTTATTAAATCATCATCATCTGCCTAGCCTTTTCCCAACTATGTTGGGGTCGGCTTCCAGTCTTACCGGATACAGCCGAATACCAGTATTTTTCATGGAGCGACTGCCTATCTGACCTCCACAACCCAGTTACTGGGTAACACGATACCCCTTGGTAAGACTGGTTGTCAGACTTTCGAGCTTCTGACGACCCGTAACGACAGTCAAAGATCTACAAATGCCAGCCGGCACCAACGGCTTAACGTGCTTTCCGAGCCACGGAGGGGTCTCGGTATGTAAAGATGGTCACCCATCTACGGACCAACCGCGGCAAGCGTAGCTTAACCTGATCGATCGACCCGTGCGGCTGTTATTACTTAGCCACAAGCCCCTCGGAGGTTTTATTAAATCGACTCAAATGTATTCGTCCATCTATCGCATGTCGCATTACAGCCGGCCGCAGAGTAGGGGCAAGTCCAATATGGCGACACCCATGGCTCGCATCAGCTTCAATAAAGTTTCACTTGCATCGTGGTTTCATAAAACCACACATTTTTTTAAATTTTAATGGTTTTCTAAGAAGTTAGTATGATAAATTTTATTTTATTATCTTTTTCTTTTCTACCGCTACCCATGTATTCTACGTCGATATAATTATTTACAATAACAGAGGCATTGGAGATCCGTTGCTTTTTGCCATCCTCATCCTCTAATACAAAGCTTTAATATCTTAGGTATGTGCCTATAATAACATCAGCACACAGCCCCACCAGGACCAGAACACAGCTACACCGATTGGCAGCTGAATTAGGTGCCTGTGCGCAGGGCCATCTTTAATCTATTGGAGGCTCTGGACACTTTAAAATATGTAGAATGCAGAATGCAAGAGCGAGCTTGAAATTTATAGCACCACCTGTCTGCCAAAGAAATCCTAACCTGTCCGAGGTTAGGATTTCTTTTGATCGTTCATACATTCTTTTCATCGTTGCTTTGTCGACTTATGCAGAAAAGTTTGGAAACTAAGAAAACATAGGATGTACCTTTTTCTTTTTTTTTTGGGTGGGAAATTATCAAGTAACTTCTCCCGCTCTTGTGGAGCGGGAGGGTACCTGTGTCAGATTCTTACTGACTATAACCCACTCGTGTTCTTTCCGTTGCCTGTGTTGCCAGGGGCCTCGGTGTCCCTTTCGGACTTTCCCGTGACCCCGGTAGGCATCGGCCCTAGTGGACCCCTACACTTGTGCTGACATCTCTTTGAGGCGCACGTGGAACACAAGGCGGACGGCGAGCTACCCATTGCTCACCGTCCGCAAGCCCACGCCTACGGTGGCTGGAAATCCGCTTGGGATTCCCGACGCCCAGGGCGTCTCCTGCGGCGGTTAGGGGCGTGAGGGCGCGAACTTTGCCTCTCCCACACCAGTTTCGCCTCCTTCTTCGCGAGCATTACTGCTTCGCAGAAGAAGGTGAGGATGTACCTCTGGGAGAACGACGCGAGCTCGAGAATTTTAGTACCCCGTCTGAGATTTACTTAGCTTTTCTTTTGACACTGGTAGGAAATAGAGGGCCCCGTGGATTGCGGGGCCCTGAGCACGTGCCCAGAGTGGCTAATGGCAAAGACAGCCCTGTTTGTGCTGATACAGACTGGTTAAAAACCTCTTATCCTGCCTCAGGTGCCCCAAAAAAAACAGCCATAATGAAACCCTTCTTTGTGTTTTGAGCCAACAAAATCAAATTCACGGACACGACGAAGAAAAATGTTTAAAGAGTCTTCCACTTTATCTTCAATGAAACATACGAACACGCTTTATAAGTATAACTAAATTATTAGTTCATATTAGTCACAGAACGGCACACAACAGTTACAGATGTTATTATTGCCACACCCACAGACCCACTCTTAGGTAAATATCATAATTACACACTATTACGCTGACTCACAGAACGTTACTGTACTACTCTATAACCTTATTTCTAACTTCTATTTACGTCCTACTTGCAAGTTACTGCATACCTGCACTGCACAAAGCAAGGATCAGAATTATGATTGACTAGCTTCTGTTCACGACTTCGTTCGCGTGAAATTTCTTGTTTTAATATAGATTACATCCTATGACACTCTGCAACACTGTAGCTTCAAAAAATATTTTTTGGAACCGCATCAGTAGTTCTTTAGATTACCCCTACATATGAGCTTACACATTTTACCCCTTTATAATATTAAATAGTCATCATCATCATCTGCCTAGCCTTTTCCCAACTATGTTGAGGTCGGCTTCCGGTCTTACCGGATACAGTTGAATACCAGTATTTTACATGGAGCGACTGCCTATCTGACCTCCACAACCCAGTTACTGGGTAACACGATACCCCTTGGTAAGACTGGTTGTCAGACTTTCGAGCTTCTGACGACCCGTAACGACTGTCAAAGATCTACAAATGACAGCCGGGACCAACGGCTTAACGTGCTTTCCGAGGCACGGAGGGGTCTTGGTATGTAAAGATCCCATCCACGGACTAACCGCGGCAAGCGTAGCTTAACCTGATCGATCGACCCGTGCGGCTGTTATTACTTAGCCACAAGCCCCTCTTATAATATTAAATAGTATAAAAATAAAATTTTGGTAGTAAAATACGTCAGTGGTAGCACTAGTCTAGAGTCTAGACAAAGCCAAACTGATTGCTATTTTAATTGTATAATTTATCATGTTTATGACGTTGATTTTACATTCTGTGATTACCTTAACTCACACACTCACTTACTTTACAAATTTTAGGAAATTATGGGAATTATTATTATTACCATGTATCTGTTACATAATGAATTTATCTGTCATTGCTTCATTTTTAATTCTTTTGACCTATTGTGGTGTCTTTATTTTATTGTAGGTGCATCGTCTACACATAAATAATGATATAATGAATATATATATATATATATATATATATATATAAAAAATATTGAAAGACATTTTAAAAGAATAAAGGCTTGTGCAGACTAGCGCGATAACGCGGGCGCGACATGCAGCAATTAGGCTGTCGAGCTGGCGATATCGCCCCAGTCTGCACAAGCCATGACGGTGGAGGTTCTTGCCTATTCTTCTCCATACGAAACTACCTTTTGGAACGGCCGACAAGAATCAATTCAATTTTTTTGTATATGTTGACGTTTGAAAGACCCTTATTGTTACGACATAAAGGCGCTGTCAGTGTCAAATTGCCACCCGTGCTGTGCGGTTTACTGTACAAGCCATCTCAATTTGATTTCGATATATTATTGACTAGCTTTTGCCAGCGGCTTCACCCGCGTGGAGGTCGGAAATTATCGCACAGAAACATAAAGGCTCCTACATACTGGTGCGACTTGTCGCGCGACGCGTCGCGACACAAAGGCACCGCTTGTAGCGCTACACGCGGTGTCTTTGTGTCGCGTCGCGTCGCGCGACAAGTCGCGCCAGTATGTAGGAGCCTTAATACTGTAACACGCGCACCGGTAAAGCTCCCAGTCAGTTGATTTTTTCCGACATCTTCACCAATCACCGTAATATTTCAGTCAATTTACACAAAACCTTTAATGAATTTTAAACCTAATCCTTCCTCATGAATCACTCCGTCTATTGGTGAAAAACGTATTAAAAACCGTTTGGGAGTTTTTGAGTGTTTGTTTTTTTGAGACAGACGCGGCTGGGGAATTATGTAGTTATTTGAGCCATACATATCGGTTCGGTTGGTTGCTACAGCACTCTGTTTATCAGTCTTCAATTAAGTATTTTTGAGTGGCTATGTCCCGTGGCTTCGTCCGCGTAATTACCTACCTATACATATAGTTTACAGTTTTCCGAGATGAAAGTATAGTCGTGAAGACGTAGATATGGTCAACCGCACGTTAATGGTAACACTTTGACCTCGACCTTGACTTCTTACTTTTTACAATGTTTGTAAATATGTGCGCACCATGTATCTATCAAATAATTAATTTATCTGTCATAGCTTCATTTTTAATTATTTTTACTTATTGTGGTATAGTAATTTTATTCTAGGTGCATCGTCTTCACATATAATTGTATAATTAATGTATCTATACAAAATATTGTAAAACATTTTAATTGGAAAGCTAATGCGACACAATTGATTTTCTATTGTTTGACTCCGAATCGGTGTCGCGCCTTACTCGTAACAGGTTAAAAGAGTAACGGTAGAGTATCTTCGCGTTACAAAAGTTCCTTTTGGAATGGGCGACTAGAATCAATTCTTTTTTTTTGTAAATTTTGACGTTCAAAAGTGATAAAATGTGCCTATTTGAAATAAATATAATTTGACTTTTGACTTTGACTTAGCTGGCCTTGTGACGTATGATTTGACTTTTGACTTTGACTTAGCTGGCCTAGTGACGTATGGAGTCTCAATACAAAACGAGGGTAGCCTATACTGATTTTGTTACTTCTCACGTGTGGTTGATTGTACTTGAAAGCCAGAGGCACAGCCACTATCGCAAGGCAAGTGCGGTTTAATCTAAGTATGAATAAGCAATAGACCGACGAAAAGAGAGATGTATCTAAAGTCAAATCATTAATACACGGGAGTAATCAGACATGTGCTAGCTGTCACTTTGTGAAACAAAATGGTCATATTTATTGTACCTAATGGTGATCGACCAACCCGCACTGCTCCCGCGTGGTGGATTACGGCCCACTCCCTCTCACAGAGAGGAGGCCTGTGTCCCAGCAGTGGGAACATTATAAAAAAGGATCTCTTCAGCGAAGAATATTCTCAGAAATATTGTTTCAATCCAAGTAAATATTTTCTTAACGTAAGTAAATGTACTTAGTCCAAGAAAACTTGTTTACTCAAATTAAGAATAATAAATACTTGGTTTTTATTCTTGACTTAAGCAAATATTTTTGATTCAATACTATAATAATCTTAATTGAAGAAAATATTCTAAGAGAGAAAAATATTCTTAAAATTAAACTTAATAAAAGAATTATTAAGTTTAATTTTAAGAATATTTTCACATTTAAGTATAATGTCTTCGAAGAAGACAATAAAACTAAGACAAAATTTTACTTCATTCAAGAATATATTGTTTTTCCCATATATGAATCAATATTTGTCTTGACCAAAAGGATATTGTCTTAATTTAAGACATCCTTTTTTTCGTTTAGGCTGATTATGTGTGATTATGTGATCGTTTAGTTTAATCGATTTATATACCTTAAAATAAGTGTAAAAGTGTAGAATACAATAAATATGGTCATTTTATTACAAGTGACAGCTAGCACATGTCAAATTACTCCAGTTAATTAATTATCCGAATTCAGCTCCTTTTTCCTTCAAGAATGAATTAAATTAATGAGTGAACGAAAAGCCAGTCTCACATTAGACCTAGTAAGCTAAGAACTAGTATACACTTTGCATATTACTTGGTGTTGAATAATTATATAGGTATTTGCATAATCGCTCCTATAAGGATACGTTGAGATCCGGTAAAATTGAATTAAAGTGAGACCTGGGTGCTATGGCGCAACTTAGGAGACGCCTATATTCAACAGAATTGCAGAAAGGCTGAGAATTTTAGAGGAAGTTGTTTCTTGTATTTTAAGACGATAACAGTAAAGGCTCCTACATACTGGCGCGACTTGTCGCGCGACGCGACGAGACACAAAGACACCGCGTGTAGCGCTACAAGCGGTGCCTTTGTGTCGCGACGCGTCGCGCGACAAGTCGCGCCAGTATGTAGGAGCCTTAACAGTTCTAGGCAAAACAAACAGTTCCAGCTAAAGTGTACATTCGTGAGGGAGACACCTTTGCTGCAGCATACGAAGGCCAACTTCCGTATTAAAAACGTTCAAAATCTAATTCTAATCAAAATTTAATCCCAACTTAGCTTCAATCAATGTTAAAAACGTCTCACAAAAATATAAGGTAAATTAGTGATATTTTTGATACATCGAGACTGGCGTTCGAACCCAGACAGGCGCTTTACTTTGTGTAAATTATTTCATCACCACTGCTCTCAAAACGGTGAAGGAAAACATCGTGAGGAAACCGGCATGTCCTAGAACCAAAAATTGAAGACATGTGACATTGGTAGATGTCACATGTCTCTCTCCCGCACTGGGCCCGCGTGGTGGATTACGGGCCACTCCCTCTCACCGAGAGGCCTGTGTCCCAGCAGTGGGAACATTATAGGCTGATTATGTATGTGTGTGAGACTGTCATTACAGTACGGCCGTTTAGAGAATGCTTTCCTGACGGTTCTATGCCCTTTCGCCGAAAATTGTTTGCCAGATTTTCACTTGCCAAGTAACGTTTCGCAGAATTTTATTTCGCCGAATAATCATTTGCCAACTTATCATATAATTTTGTTTTATTTCCCAACCTCACAGTTAACAACTGTACGTTTGGTCTGATTTTCATAATGACACTTTTTAAAATGCCAACTTTATTTACAAGGATGCCATTTTCATTTGGGACAAATTATATAAAGGTAGTTATTGTTAGTAATTTTTATATTTTAATTTATCTTTCATGTAACCTAACCTAACTGCTTCCTTTTACAAAAGCGATTCACTTCTGGCACATCACCGGCCGCTGCTGCCGCGGCACGCTCGCTTCGCTCGCTCGGCTCGTGCGTTGTTTGTCATACTCTAACCTAACCTAACCTAAGATTTCTGTTGCAATACTTATTAAAAAAACTTATTTGTTTTAGGCAAGTTCAAGACCAGGGTTTCGCCAAAAGAGTGAAGTTGCTAATCGTTAGTTGTCAAAGTGAAACATCGGCGATAATCTGCCAAACAATTTTTGGCGAAAAGGCAGGATACCCTTCATGACACCGGTTGTTGGACAATAGCTAGTAACTATAAGGACCAAATTCGCAAAACAAATTATTCGTTAGTATGAAAAAGATAGGTGTCAAGAACGCATTCTCTCGACGCGACGGCCGAACTGTAAAATCAAAAGTCATTTATTCAAACTAGGCTAAGAATCAGCACTTTTCGAACGAATATTGGAATAAAAAGTATCCTATATCCTAATCCAGGTCATAGTCTACCCATGTGCCAAATTTCATCCAAATCCGTTCAGCCGTTTTAGCGTGAAACAAACAAATAAACAAACTCACTTTCGCATTAAATAATACCAGCTGCGCCCCGCGGTTTCACCTGTATAAGTCTCGATCCCTTGAGAATATTGGGATAAAAAGTGGCCTATGTGTTAATCCAGATTATAAACTATCAGTGTGCCAAATTTCATACCAATCCGTTCAGCCGTTTTTGCGTGAAAGAGTAACAAACACCCATACATACATACTCCCAAACTTTCGCGTTTATAATATTAGTAGGTTTAGTTAGGAAGTTTCCTTTACTTGCTGAAGAAAACAAGAAAACATTAAATTTCGATGTAGAAATTCCTTCGCAAACAATTTGGGGAAGATGAATATAACTTAAATCTCTTCTGCTTACCTATAGCTCGTTTTTTAATCCCAGAGACTAATTTGACATTTCAAATGATTGTTGTTCGTTTTTTCAATTTGGAGTTTGACATTTGCATGTGTCAATTTAGTCTCCGAGATTAAGAAATAGTCTTTACCTTTTAAAATAGGATTTGAGAATATCCCAAGACTTACGAGTATGTCTTGGGATATCCTCAAATCAAATCAAAATTCATTTATTCAAACTGGGCTGAGAATCAGCACTTTTCGAACGTCAAAATTACATAAAACAGTCCCCCAAAAACGCCCGCCCTTCTCCACTTCCTAGTGCTTTAGCTGGGAAGAAGATGTGGCGCAACAAACTCCCCAGCAGCACACCTTTCTGTTTAGTTAGACTTGATTCTGTACAAATCGTATGCAAAGTAATTAACACTACGAAACACAAAATATTAAATTTAATTACTGGCCATAAATGTTAGCTACCACACGCTAGTATACCAACAAAACAATGAAAACTGTACTCAACGAGAAATAAAAATTACAACATAGAAACGTAAACAGAACTTAATACCTAAATAAAAGCCTCCAGGAATAAAGGGCGTGCCCGCTTACATAAAATTCAAATTCAAATTCATGTGCATCTGTGTTGAGGCATTTCGTTCGTCTGGTCATCTTTTAGGGACGTATCTCGCTATTGGTTATCTTGACGGGGCGTAGAATGCGAACGCACTTAAAAATACGGGAATTGCCCCCTCTGATCATTTCTAGGATGAGGATGTAGGTATTGTCATCGGAGCAGAAGAAGTACTTACATATACAAAGTTACAACTTGATTTTTGGCATAAAGGAAGTTATCGATAATAATCAGCGCGACGCCAGTCTTACTTAAGAGTGAAACTATTTAATTGGCAAAAAATATACTGTCACAAATCAGCATGTCAAACATGGTACTATGGCAACATCATATGACCTTGCATTTAGGCCATTATGGTGTAACCAATTCTTTTTCAAAACATTTTTGATGTGATTTCGTGAAAAGGGAAGGAAGTGTGTAACATAAAATTAGTAAGTACTTTATCATAGCATGTAATTAGTAAGTAATATACCAGGGTGAGATGTCAGATGTTAAACGTCATAATATGCGACTACTGTAAGGCTCGCTCGTTTTTTTATTACGAATTTTTTTGTCCGTCCAAACCTGAGGGTGTAGCAAGCCGACAATTTCGAATATTTCTACTTTTTTGATCGATTATATTTGTGGTCTAGTTAGCAAAATTTGCTAATTACTTACGATTATTGAAACAGTTAAGCTATTCGTTCGTAATTATCACCAACGGTTTAATTTCAGTAAGTGCTCTGTAATTATTGTTCTGTTCTGCTAAGTGTTTTTAGTTTGTGTGGGTATATGTTTTTTCGTGATTGGCGGTTCCGGCATTTAATAATGACAGCTGGCAACTAAGTACTTATAGCTATTTGACTATGCCCTGCGGAATGCGTGGTTTCAGATTTAGAACTCTTTAGACTGTTAAGATACTGAGGAAACATCAGTTTTATTGGCAGATATGTATGCCGATCTGTTATATATAAATGCCAGATACCTATCTGCTAATACGGGTGTTTTTATTGTTGAACAATTTGGCCTTTTCCACGTCCATTGCTTGACCAAGACCTTCTTTCTCTATTTGAACCACTATAGCCCCAATTGACCATCAAATAAATTTCTTTAAAAATAGAAAGAAGAAAATCGGAAGACCACTTCACTTTCATTCAATAACATAGGAACGTATCTATTTGCAAAACGTAACAAAAAAAATATTGTAACTCTTAAAACTGATTAATAGCTCTTTGATAAATGGAGCGTGAAATCAAAGAGTGCTCACACGCATACAACGGATTGGTACGGCTAGACCGTGAGGCAAACTTAACATACGGTGGACCCCACCCTTAATACAACTGTTAAAGGTGGAAAATCGTGTGGAGGTTATGTAAATGGGTTGGTAAATAGATCTGTGACGTATGTTGGACGCAATGCCACAGTTACCAAAGTGCATGTAAGTCGGGTGTGCAACTAGTGGCCTATGGATACAATTAGCGTTCCTTTATAATTAAGATTTTTTAACTACAACCGATTAGACGCGTGGATATTGGAATTTTAGTTTCGTAATAGGTGATATATTTTCAGGGTTGATCGAACTGAAAGAAAGGTAGCCGAGACTGTTTCAGCGATCGTATTTTACCGTACCACGAATATTTTGGCTGGCCATCAAATTATAATTTTGTATGAATGATTTGCTTTGGATGAACTTTGAGTCTATTGAGCACCGAACTTAAATGACGTTGTATTCTTACGTAAAAACTAATAAATTGAAATTTTACAAAGATTTAATTCACCCATTCACATACGTATCCGTCAAGCGGTGTAAGCTATCAGAAGGCCAATTACTGTATTTATTAAAAACGTTCAAAATCAAATCGCAATCTCATCTCAGTGACAATCAATGTCAAAATCTTTTCTAAAATGTAGGAAAATTTGGGTAGTTTTTGCCAGATTGAGGCTGAGATTAGAATGAGACCCGCGGGTGGTAATTGCGAAACACACAGTAGCAATGGGTTCCATTTTGACAGTTCAACAACATTCATTGCGTTATTTACGTTGGTGAGCAGACAATTTTTCGAACATAATTATGAAGCAATGGATTAGCAATATACTTCAAAATCATTCAGAATGTGATTGATAGTGTGTTACGCAATAAGGGTGCAGGGGGCGTGCGACCTTAAAACTACGGAAATTGTCCCTCTGACCTTTTTGGAAGTTTTAGCTAGGTCGTTGGGTAGTTTTAGCTAGGAGGTTGGATAGTTTTAGATAGGACGTTGGGTAGCTTTAACTAGGAGGTTGGATAGTTTTAGCAAGGACGTTGGGTAGTTTTAGTTAGGAGGAAGGGTAGTTTTAGCTAGGACGTTGGGTAGCTTTAGATAAGACGTTGGGTAGTTTTAGCTAGGACGTTGGGTAGCTTTAGATAAGACGTTGGGTAGTTTTAGCTAGGAGGTTGGGTAGTTTTAGCTAGGACGTTGGGTAGTTTTAGATAGCAGGTGGGTTAGTTGTAGATAGGACGTTGGGTAGTTTTAGCAAGGAGGTTGGGTAGTTTTAGATAGGAGGTTGGGTAGTTTTAGATAGGACGTTGGGTAGTTTTAGCTAGGACGTTGGGTAGTTATAGCTAGGACGCTGGGTAGTTTTACTTTTTTGGTAGTGGGAAGGGAAGAGCTTTGCAAGGTCAACGCTGACGCTGTTAAGTGGCCGAATTCTAGCCGAAGCCTATTTAGGATTTATAAATGGAATCATCGATAAAACGAAGAAGACTGGTTTTCTTTGAGTTTAAATTCTTAGTGCCAATTTCACCAAAGAAACTGAACGCGATCAGTACATCTTAAATGCGTTCAAGAGCTTTCAGTGTTAATACATACGGTACATAGGTAGATGTCACACGTCTTCCAATTTTTGTTATTCGGACATGCCGGTTTCCGTACGTTGTTTTCGTTCACCGTTTTGAGACCAGTAGTGATTAAACAATTTACACAAAGTAAAGCGCCTGTCTGGGTTCGAACCTACGACTTACTAGTTGTAAGTGGCGGCCGTTACCACTAGACCACCTGCGTTCACCATCATTGGTGAAATTAGCCCTTAGTTAGTTATAGTTTTCAGTTTCTTTCCCGGTGTGCATCAGTATCGGTAATTATACATCCTGCCGGGGTCGCGGGAAGGTACTTATGGGTCACCGAGGCCCCCGCAACACAGGCAACAGGAAGGAATACGGGTGGGTTTTAGTCAGTAAGAGTCTGACACACCCTCCCGCTCTACCCAGAGCGGGAGAAGTTATTTGATGATTTCCCAACCTCAAAAAAAAAAATCGGTAATTATACATATTTTATATTTAACCGATAAAGCCCCAATGGCTCCGAATAGGAGCCCTCGCGGCGCGCGATTTGAAAGTAGTTATCGAATAAAAATGTTTTTTTTGAGATTGAGAGATGACGTTATTGAGCCACGGGCCTGAGCGGTTAAACTTCCTTTATATTATTTCCACGCACAACTTACACTGCATTTTCTGCTCTACAAAGCCATAAATTGTTTTATCTCACATGCATCACTGGTTGCGTAAAAACCTATGCAGTGGAGTAAACGCTACGGTTTTTAACGTGCTATGAATGACTGCTTCCTCTTAGTAATAGGACATTGTGTGACGCAACAGCTCTTATTACGTGCATTATCAGTATATATCCGTGTTGCATACCTGCTGAGATTGTTGTGGGAGCTGGCCTTTAGAAATTATCAGAAGCAGAGTTCTGGGAGAGAGTTTAGGGCTCAAGTACCGTGCATTATCAGTATATATCCGTGTTGCATACCTGCTGAGATTGTTGTGGGAGATGGCCTTTAGAAATTATCAGAAGCAGAGTTCTGGGAGAGAGTTTAGGGCTCAAGTACCGTGCATTATCAGTATATATCCGTGTTGCATACCTGCTGAGATTGTTGTGGGAGCTGGCCTTTAGAAATTATCAGAAGCAGAGTTCTGGGAGAGAGTTTAGGGCTCAAGTACCGTGCATTATCAGTATATATCCGTGTTGCATACCTGCTGAGATTGTTCTGGGAGCTGGCCTTTAGAAATTATCAGAAGCAGAGTTCTGGGAGAGAGTTTAGGGCTCAAGTACCGTGCATTATCAGTATATATCCGTGTTGCATACCTGCTGAGATTGTTGTGGGAGCTGGCCTTTAGAAATTATCAGAAGCAGAGTTCTGGGAGAGAGTTTAGGGCTCAAGTACCGTGCATTATCAGTATATATCCGTGTTGCATACCTGCTGAGATTGTTGTGGGAGCTGGCCTTTAGAAATTATCAGAAGCAGAGTTCTGGGAGAGAGTTTAGGGCTCAAGTACTAAAGAATGGTAAATATAATTATTTCGTTTGCAAGTTAGATTTGGAGGGGCTTGTGGCTAAGTAATAACAGCTGCACCGATCGGTCTATCGATTAGGTTAAGCTACGCTTGCCGCGGTTGGTCCGTGGATGGGTGACCATCTTTACATAGCAAGACCCCTTCGTGCCTCGGAAAGCACGTTAAGCCGTTGGTCCCGGCTGTCATTTGTAGATCTAGACAGTTGTTACGGGTCGTTAGAAGCTCGAAAGTCTGACAACCAGTCTTACTAAGGGGGGTATTGTGTTACCCAGTAACGGGGTTGTGGAGGTCAGATAGGCAGTCGCTTCATGTAAAATACTGGTATTCAACTGTATCCAGTAAGACTGGAAGCCGACCCCAACATAGTTAGGAAAAGGCTAGGCAGATGATGATGCTAGTTAGATTTTGAAATACTTTTACAAGTTTCTTAACTAAGTCTAAGTGCAAATCCGCCACTATCCAGTTTCTGAAAATGTTCACAGTAGTTAAAAAACATTCCGTGGCTTAATAAATCTTCAAATTTTAGGAGATTATCTTCTAGGTCTATAACAAATATAGTTTTCCCCAGCTCATAATTAATTTGATAACAATAGCACATTATACTATGCATAAAAGTCAATTGAAAAGTGGATAGATGCTATTTTGCACGTCAGCCCTGGATATAGCTGGTTTTGGATATAATTCATAGGAATATAGGCGGATTTGCACGTAATAAGCATATAAACACTAGGACGGCCATGATGGCTTTTTTTTTTCAGTGGGAAATCATCAAATATTTTCTCCCTCACCGCACCCTCCCGCTCCGCCCAGTCTGTGTCTGTGTCTGTCAGACTCTTACTGACTAAAACCCACCCGTATTCCTTCCGTTGCCTGTGCTGCCAGGGGCCTCGGTGACCCTTTAGTGCCTTCCCGCGACCCCGGACGGCCGTGATGGCTGCTGTTTGGTTTTTGGTCGAAACGCAACAATGGCTGTTTTGCATTGTAGCAACTGATTTTATATCGTAAGTGAACGTAAGTGACTAGCAGATTTTAAAGTAGGTTCCTTCTCAAATCAGTGAAAAGCTTCTACTGCTGAACAGTGGGATTCTCCTTGCATCAAAATCCTACTTTTGAGCTCAAACTCAAAGCATTTATTTCGAATAAAGCAGTTACAGGCACTTTTGAATTGTCAAAGAGTCGGTCAGTTAGTCAGAAAGTTGATGGTAGTTGCCCATTCCGTAGCTCTCTATGGAGAAGAACGGGCAAGAAACTCTTAGGACACTCTTTTAAATCAAGATTTTACGAAATCATAGGTACATTATTATTGCTGCTTCCTACACCTACCTATGTGATAACAATGTAAAAAAAATAATAAAAACAATTCAAAATATACAATTAAAAATAAGCCTTGGCAGTTAAGAAATGAACAGTCTCAACTGACGGTGCGCGTTTAAGAACGCGTGGATCAGCACCATCCAGCTCAACCATTTTGTAGGGAACCGAATGTATTAACACATCGCGCCATCGCGACCGTGGCGGGAAGATATTGGATGACATAAATCCTGAATGGTTTAATAGCAAATCTATACCAATAAATATAATTGAAGTGTCTGTTCGTAATGTCAAAATAACAGCTGTTTACTAAATGCATATGAAAGTACTAAAAGTACTACGTAAGTAGGTACTAGTAAAAGGTACCTACTTATAACAAAACAATGTCTGTTTGTTTGTTCCGGCTAATCTCCGAAACGGCTGGACCAATATTGACTTTCACTGGCAGATAGCTGCTATATAAGGAGTAACTTAGGCTACTTTTATATTAGATTAGAAAAGCCACGCGGGCGAAACAGCAGCTAGGCGAAAATAAAATAATCAAGATTACAATGAATTTAGTTCAAGGCATAATAGATTCCTTGTGGACCTAGACCCCGAAATACTTACGTAAAAGCAAGTAAAAACACAAACTCTTATTTCAAAGGCGAACGGCAGGGTTGTATGGAAATCTCGTACCGCTAATAAAATTTCGTGTTTTGGGATATTTTTTGTTTTAATTTGTAGTTAATATGATAGACAATCTCCTTTTAAATTCTTTGATTTTTAGAACTTGGGACGTAAAAGTTATAACCAGTTTTATTTTTTAAGGTTATGTACTAGTCTTTCCATGTAGATCGTTACATAAAGGCATTTAAACATTATTTCGGTAATAAAGTATATGTTCTAGATTGCTTGTCGCTATTTTTGTAGTGTTTTACTTACTATCAAGTAGGCAAATTGAGATGAGGATTGTACCTACTCAGCGGAGTGCATTAGGAGATACTTATGTCCAGCAGCTGACTGCAACAGTTTGATAACGATGAAGTCCTGGTGGGGTTTTGAGTGTAGGTAAATAAAACAATACAGTTAATAGTTTTTTTAAGTAGATTTATTTTATTTATAATTAATTAATTCTTAATATTACTTCATCTAAGCAGGGGGCAGGTCGGATAATACCGTCATGGCGAGAATAGCTTAAATACCAACATAATTGCGTTTACTTTACGACTAAATTACGTGTAGTTATTAAAATCTTTTTTTTTATATTATTAATTAATCCGAACTTCTAAAAATAGTACACTTACGTGAAAATAAATGGCTTAGTTGCCTTAATATGTGGTTCAAATTCTATAACAAAACAACAAAAAAGTAAGCGGTACGAAATCTGCCGTTCACCTTTATTGAGACAATACTAAGATGAGCACGATAAAAATTACAACTTAATTCCAGCCATCAATTTAATTCGACGGTAAGTTCATAAAGTGTGAAGAATTAATGTAACAGCGGGGTATCAATAATAATTTCGGATACGATGTATGGAATGGAAACAATTTGCAGACGTGGGCAATCCTTATTCAGATTGTAGCGTCGATTTAATAAGAACTAGCTTTATCTTCGTTCATGTTATTAATTTCTTCTTCACCATCTCTATAACTGACTTCAAAAAAGGAGGAGGTTTTATGTTCGTCTGTTTTTTTTTATTTTTTGTGTATATTTTCGTCAGTAAAATTGTAGACCAAAAAATTCTTTTTTTATTTCGCAGAGGAAGCTTGCCGAATTGCAGTATTAGTCACAATTGCCTAATACGTATTTCTGGAATTGTTGATTCGCCACAAATAAATTAACTTGGTGCGTATCGCCTACGGAAAAAGAAAATATTATTTATGTGTAGATTTGCCCGTTTCAAGCGAGAAAATTGAATGCGAATTGACCAATAAGCCTATCTGTGGTGTGGTGGTCTCGAGTGTATACATGATAAGTACAAAAATCTGATTTAAAACTATGATGAGCATTAAAAATAAAATAATAAATTGCTACAAACCGGAATAAGTATACAGGAAAAAAAATAACTAGTGCGAAAATTTTTTTTTTGTGGTTTTGTATCAGTAGGTAATAGAAGTCATTTCCATTATTTGTTTAATTTTTTTTTTTCCCGACTTGAAAAAAACAAACTAAAAGCCGGAAAATGGAGCGAGCGTACAGCTATTAAAAGACCTTTGCGCGTTCCGCTACACCACATGACCACGCCCCGCAAGTCACCATAGTCGTAAAAATGTCATGTTTTTTAATTAAAACATTCATAGTAAACATTTTTCGTTAACGAGAACTTTATTTTTCTGTATTAAGACATATCAAAATAACAAAATAAAGGTTTAATTAAACTCATCACTTACATACATAATTAGTATAATGTTCCCACTGCTGGGAACACACAGGCCTCCTCTCAGGGGGAGAGTGGGCCGTAATCCACCACGCGGCCCCAGTGCGGGTTGCTTAATTAAACTCGCTTAAGTTTAATTTGTCAAAATTTGTGCACTGGTAAAATTGTTTTCTGGATATTATAACAAATGAACGATATTCATGTATAAATTGTGCTATACCTAGTTTATGTATGAGTTAGTATTCCTTATCTTTGTACAGGAAAAAATAAGTTGAAACAAAATGATGCAATTGTCAACATTTAAACAAACATCAACCCTTCACTTCTTTGCCTTTTCCTTATGCGATTTAAGTTTTTTATTGCAATTACCTACACGATACAAGTTGCAACCGGTTTCCGAATCACATCGAAATGAATCAACCAATAAAGAGTCTAGCAGCGACCCAGACGAGTGTCTCGACCAATCACAAAACAGTGCTTCGTCGCGGAAGGTTTAAACTAATTGGATAAATATGGATAAATTCTGACATTATAGTTTGTAGAAGCTCGTTTTTATAAAAATGCTTTTGATACAAATATGATAATTGACACTTATCATGTAAAAAATCAAATTTTATCATTTTAAATGTTTGGTCGAAAAGTGATCATATATTTGGTGGTCCAAAGTCATGATAAGTTATTTTAACATAAATTTATCAAATGAGCATAATTGTTTTATGACGATAGGAAACTGTTACATGTACCTATAGCAGCAGGAGACAAAAACACTACGACGAAAACTAAGACGTAAAAACAGAAAATGATCAATTTAGGACTGGTACGTATGCACCAAACACCAAAGTTATAAATATGTCTAGATAGACAGTCAAAGTTGTGAACTCGTCGAAAAAAATTGCGTCCAGCTGTTGGCCACAAAATGCACGCACACTAGAATAACTATATGACGACATGAGTGTAAGACGTAGCTGTCACGCACACCAGCACATCAAAGTTGGCCTGTTTGTTTTAGTTCTTCTGCAGAGCGACACTATCTAGACATATAGGCATAAAGCCTATATCGAACGACCAGTGGGCACATTGGCACATTGCTACCAGATAAGCTCTCAGGGCTCTTTATGAGGGAGTGCAGTTATTTTGGTAAGCCGTCTGACCTCCGATTATTGCCATATTACTTAAGGAATTTTCTAGCTCATTCATTAGGGTCCGGTGATTCGAAATCCATGCTAATATTATATATTTGAAAGTAACTCTGTTACTTTTTCACGCTGATCAAATTTGGCACACAGGTAACTAGGCCAGCCTGGGAAAACTTAGGATGATCCCGATGGTACGTTTCTGTGGGATCATTTTCACCCTCCACGCGGGCGAAGCTACGGGAAAAATCAAGTGAAGATATAAAGCCTAGATAATAACCTAATATTAATAATAACCCCACCGTCATATCTCTACGTTGTCGTCCTGGTGGGGCTTGCGCGTTCCGAACTCTAGGACTATGACGGTAGGGTTTACTTTGCCGGAACAGGTCTAGGGTAAGGAGCCCAAAGGGTCATGACCATCCGGCTGGTCCGGGGATACCTCACGGTCTCCGGTGAGGCGGCGAGCCTCCTTGCCGGATTGCCGCCATGGGATCTGGAGGCAAAAGTCCCCGCGCACGTATTGGAGTGGCGTGAGGAGGCGAAACGGCGGGGCGTAACTCCGCTGCCGCGAGAAATCACGGCACAGCAGACAAAGCTCTGGCGGGATTTCATGGCGATATGGAGAGTGCGATTTTTGCAACCCAGTGCTGGGCACGCCACAATTGTGGCGATAAGTCCCCTCTTTGAGGATTGGCTAGAAAGGCGCAACGGCGTCCTCACCTCCCGCCTGACGCAGGTTCTGTGTGGATCGCCTGGAGCACACGGTGGAGCATACGGTGGAGGTTTGCCCGGCTTAGGTAGAGCACCACCGTGTCCTCGTGGAGGCGATCGGTGGTGGAGATCTCCCGCATCCGGCCCTGGTCTAGGCCATGGTACGGAGCGAGAGGGCATAGGCAGCCGTCACCTCCTTCTGCGAAGCAGTAATGCTCCCGAAGGAGGAGGCAGGACGGTTGAGGAAAAGGCAAATTTCGCACACTCTCGCCCCTAGCAGTCGCAGGAGACGCCCTGGGCGTCGGGAATCCCGGGCGGATTTCCGGCCACCGTAGGCGTGAGCTTGCGGACGGTGAGCAATGGGTAGCTCGCAGTCCGATAAGGACCAGGCCCGGGTCGACGGCGCGTTGTGTGCCACGCGCGCCTCAAAGAGATGTCAGCACAAGTGTAGGGGTCCACTAGGACCGATGCCTGCCGGGGTCGCGGGAAGGTACGAAAGGGTTACCGAAGCCCCTGGCAACACAGGCAACAGGAAGGAATACGGATGGGTTTTAGTCAGTAAGAGTCTGACACACCCTCCCGCTCCGTAATGAGCATATAATGTTGTTGTAGTTGATGTTTGCTTGCGCATCGAAAACTTAATGTAATTTGACTTGTCTGCATTTAATGTAAGTCGTGATCGAGTTTGGGAACAAATAGATAAGGATGTCTGTGTGTGCGATTTTACTAATCTTTTTTTTTAATGTGTATGGTATAGTTGTTAAACAAATAATTAATAATAATTTAAATAAATTTATATTTTTAAATGTTTTTATATTCTATTCCCCCTGCCCCCTGGCACCACTCCCATGAAAAGGTAACGCACCGTTCTTGAGAAAAACAAATTATTGTAACCTAACCTCAAAACACTTAGTCGCTTAAAGTCGCGGGCCTCAAGGGTTTAAAAGAAAATATCCTCAAAGGGGATGGCAAGGACTGAGTTCGCTCGCTCCGCTGGCTCACTAGACCCCGCTATACCCTTCGAACCTAACCTGTCCGAGTCGGGGTGCCCCAAGTCCCAAGCTCGCTTTGCTCGCTCTTGCTTCCTAAGTTCTCCTAGTAGTAACAGTAGAAACATTGCCTTTTGTACACACATACGATCAGTGGGAGTACAAACAACTTGCAACTCGAGGAGAAACGGAATGATCGAAAACTAATGACAGTGACACATGACGCAAATCCAATCCTGTTTTTTTGTTTACGTTCCGTTTTATCGATTTTACCCGACATTTTATACCACGGACTGACTACAAATACTGATACTGGATACTGATACTGGATACTGGATACTGATACTGGACACTGACTTCAGATACTGGGACAGATTTGGTTGTCAATCGCCCATTTTAACGTCTCGTCTTCGCTTCTTATCTGATTTGAGGTTAGAAACATTTTTTATTAAATTCTCGAAAAATATGCATTACCTTTTAATAAGAGTGGTAGCGTTATAATCGGGGACTCAACCAGACGATACTAGATCCAACCCATATTTTTGAACAGCCTATCCAACAATTCCCCACACCATGGGATAGTTATCTATATCTTTTTTTTCTTATGAAAAAAAATGGGGATGATCCCCACATTACGTGCTAGAGAGGAACCTTAAAACTACCCTTTTTTCAAGATTTTAGTTAACCACTTTGTCGGAGTAATATAAAAAATTACAGCTTTCTAGCGTACTAAGCGTCTCTGAGCTAAACCCCCTAACAGACAGACAGACGAAACTATATGGGTTCCTTGTTCACTACAGAACCCTAAAAATGGAAAGCGATACTGTACCGAAAATGATTTTAATTTTTTAGGATAGGAATGACTTGTGTGAATTGAATCTAACGAATGATTGAAGTTTTTTGTCCATCCAAATACTTTTTTTTAAAGATTACTTTTAGATAAAAGACCAACTGTTACTATATAACTATTTACATACATTTAATATACAACTATTAGTATTACTTTTAATATTTTCTGTTTTTAACCCCCTACGCAAAAACGACGGGGTGTTATAAGTTTGACGTGTCTGTCTGTCTGTGTGTGTGTGTGTGTGTCTGTGGCATCGTAGCTCCCGAATGCATGGACCGATTTTGATTTAGTTTTTTTTTTGTTTGAAAGGTGACTTAATCGAGAGTGTTTTTAGCTATGGTTCAAGAAAATCAGTTCAGTCGTTTGAAGATTATCAGCTCTTTTCTAGTTGATATTTAACTCGCTCATCAACTTATAGCGCAGGTATCGTGTTTGGGCTCATTGTACCTACTGGTCTCAATAAATAGGTTATATCTATCTAGCTATCACCATCTGGTGATCAGGGTCTAATGATGGAGAACGAAAGAGAAATGAGGGTAAATTAGTATCTAAGTACCTTCACTTTGGGAAAAATACCTATATGGGCGCAGATTTCGGCAAGATACGTATCGATGGCAGCGTGTCTGACCTACTAGTAATATATAAAGTTTAAAAAGTATGTAATAAAAGTTAAATTTAAAATTTAAAATACCTCCGACTCGATGTTTTTGTTAGTGTCGGGGTTTTTTTTAAATTTAACCTTTTTCCTGTTAACAATAAAGAATGCTCAACTTATCTACTTGTCATTATTTCCAGGTATTATTCCAACCGGTCACTTCAATCGATAACCCTTGACACTTGCCTTCATTTCAGTCTGTCCCACGATGGGCAGGTGCTCTGAATGTCAACAGTCATGGGCTCATGGACCGCAAGCGCATTCTCCCGACCGAAGGCGAAATCCACCGCTCAATTGTTCTGCCGACCATATCCTTTATATGAAATAAATAAACGTTGATTTAAATAAATATCTTATTTGCTATCCGTATCGGACGTTATCGAAATTCTTTTCTTTTATAGATAAAGATGTTATTTATTTTTGTTTTATTCATAATATGCATTGTAGTAAGACATATAATTTTATTGCTTCTTGATACATTACAAAAGGGCTCTTTTCCTTTTGCTACCGTAGGTAGTACCTATAAAATGACATTCTACGTTTACATTCTTTTTTGTTACAATTTCGATTTTTTATATAACAAAATGTTCATACAATAGTACATTATGATACAAGTGTGCTATGTTGGTCATTATAGGCGAGGCGGTATTATTCGATAATAACTAACCACACAACGAAAAAGTTAATAAATATTTATGGAAAATGGCGCGCTGGTTTTGTTTCTTCCGCGCGCCATGCTAGCGATGCGCGCGCAGGTGTAAATAAAGGAACTGGCAAAGACTCACTTTACAAGCAAGTTTGTTGAAAAGACCTTTTCGCAACCTTTTGATAACGCATATAGGTTCATAATTTAGCTTAATCTCCGTAGAGAGATTTTATGTATAAAAACAATGAACATTTTTGTGAATGAATAAACTTTTTTAGGTTACATAAGATAAATCAATCATCAAAATTGTCATCACTTCATCAAATTACGTAAGATTTTTCACTACATATTAACCTTAATTGGCGTATTCAAATCATAACAATATTTAATAACATTTTCGTAGTGTGCTTAATTACTATCAATAATGTCGACTTCACGTAGGGAGGATACGTGGATTTGATCCCGCCGAAAATACTAATTGAAGCATGAAATACGAGTGATAGCCTGTTGCCAGCAAAATCTAGAGAGAAATATCTAGGGGCGGTACGATAACACAAACTGTAAAAATGCCAACAAAAACTGTTCGGTATCATTTGAAAATCGTACATTCACTAATTGTTCAAATAATTAAAAGTTAATAACAATATAAGTCTGTTTTTTTTTCTCGCAAGTGTGTTGAAATATCTCGTATAAACGCGTGTGCATTGATCATTACACACTCGGCTCCCTTATCGCGCTCGCGTACGGCTCGCGCGAATAATACCGCATCGTCTGTAATGATCAATACAGCACACTTGTACAATTACAAACTCTAATATTGTTCACACGATCGATCGATCATCTTTAAACTGTCGATTTGTCTCCATTGACAGCAAACACTTTATAGAAATTAGTCAAACGACTGGTGGCCATTCTAATCGGTCAATCGGCTTACAATACAAAACCAATTCACTTGGCTAGCTATCAAAAAAGAAAAGTAAAGTGAGCGAACTATTATAGACTATTAACAAGAAAATAACATACTGTGAAGTCTTTTTATTCTATTTTTATAAAAAAACTCCGGTTTAGATAACAATCGCAAAAATCTTACGTCTGTTAATAATTTTATATTCTAGCAGTTACTCATAATATCGTTGTGTAATTTCTGACATAGCAGATATTTCCACTATGTTTTGAAAACATAAAAGACTTAGAACATGAAAAACTGAGACTGGAGAGTCTCAGGTAGTCTTTTACTGTGTCAGTAGTCTTTTTGGATGGATGGACAAATGGATGGCATTGAGGACTGGATATGGATGGTACCTATGTCGTCGACACGGGGGCATGGCATCCAGACAACGCACGCGTCGCTTATATTTTTTTCCATTCGATGTAAGAGGTCCTTTCTTTTAATGAGAATCTCATCCACTTTCAGCTTGTTTGAACATATGGTACTAAATTGGCACTAACGCGAACGGTTAGCGATCGCAAACTGTAGTTAGTTTTTCTGACACGGTAAAGAAAAGAAGTGGTTATCTTTCTTCTGCCTGGAATTAACCAGCAATGTGTGCTGCAATATTTAAACCGGCATGCAATATCTAATTACTTTGGAACTATAAATAAATGTTAAAATTTAAAACATTGCATTACAAAACATATTAGTAATTTTAGACATTACAAAAACTTATTACCTACTTACTAACTTTTGCAACTTTAAACTACGCGTTAATTTCAACAACGCGTAAAATTAGGCAACAATATAATTAATTATTCAAGTTTAAACGTGTTTTTTTTATTAAAACTTGCAACTAGATCAGTTAGATTATCTACTAGACAATCAGGTGCATAGCGGTCACGATTTGTGAGAAAACGTTTGACATTTGGAAGCCATTTTGCGTGGAGATCTAGAACGTTCTTATGTAGATGCAATAGAAAAATCAAGGGCGTGTTCGATTTAGAGCAGTCGTGTCCAACAGCCCGCGAGTCTGTTAGTATTGTTGTCTAATTATTTGATTGATTTTTTGTGGTGGTTTGAGGAATGCCAATGTATTGTGTGGTCTCTCGACATCGTGTTATTATTATTATATGATTTGTTTGTTTGTGTAAGGTGAACATGATTCTAATTGGTTCTACATCAATCGTTGATACATAAAACTATGTCCTTAATGACACTTGTATGGAAATCTTTAGCCCATTAGATTAATTAGGTACCTAATTAAACCTTTATTTCTGTTATAGAGCCTTCTACGAACCTTCATACATATGGATAACTGGAAAAGGATGTATAAGCTCTATGACGGAATACGGATTCGAACCGTCGACCTATTAGTCACCATCTTAAGGCCTTACCTAAGGGTTTGGTAAGCGACCAGTTAAACTTTGTGTTCGCGGTATTCACCTACTGTAAAATACTGTATAATGTAGTACTAACAACCGGCCCTGTTTCGACGGTTTTTATGATTTGACTAAATATCGAGGTTTCCTTATTAAAGTAAGTTAAATATTAATATAATAGCAGCGTCCCTCGAATATCGGGATAAAAAGATATTCTATGTTCTAATTCAGGTCATGGTCTACCCATGTGCCAAATTTCATCCAAATCCGTTCAGGCGTTTTAGCGTGAAAGCATAACAAACAAACAAACTCACTTTCGCATAATATTAGTAAGGATTTAGAAGACTACAATCAACTCTTATGTTCCTGCCAAAAGATCAGGACAGGACCGAATTTGGAGGGACTAGATATAAACCTGATTAAACTTAAAGGTCCAAAGTCGTAACATTTATTTCAAGTAAACCATTTACAGGTACCTAGTAGAGAGGTAGCGTGGGACAACCCCATGAGCTAGATGGACTAACGACCTTAAAAAGGTGGCTTGAGCGGACTGGATGCGGAAGGTGAAGAACAGGGTGTTGTGGCGCAGCTTGGGAACGGCCTATGTCCAGCAGTGGACTGCGGTAGGCTGAGTTGATTGATTGATAATAGAGAAGTCAGTTGCCATGTTTAAAAGTGTGATAATGATGATAATGTTCGATTAAACGACCAATTGGAACCGTGCACCTAGTTTCTGACATTTCATAAGCGCCCGTGTAGGTTATGTGAAATAAAATATTTTGATTTGATTTGAATGGATCGATCAACAATTTCCACGATACTTAACTGTTTTTCAACATTTTCTGCACAGTTATGATAACGATACCAATTTAAAGTCCTTAAACTGTCGCCGCAGGGTGCAGCAATAAAACGTAAATAATTACTTTTGCAACAAAAAATATTATCCGTAATACAAGTAATAATGTGAATTATATGGTAATCTTTATCATTTGACATTTGAATTGCGAGGAGTGTCAAATAAAACTGGTTTTCCTTATAATTGCGAGTACTTGTCAGCAATCCTTCCGGGTATCTTCCGGGTAGAGATCTAATTACCGAAGTTCATCGTAAAAGAAATACTCGTAGTTGTCCGTTTTTGTGGGTCTACGATCATGCCAGTGGATTTTGTATCGAGACGAAAGGTCAACTACTTATGTGCCTGCATGCTTAAAAAAGTTTTTAAACATGTAGGCACATAAGTTCACTTAACGGAAATCTAAATTTATACAATACTAGATGCACCCCGCGGTTTCACCCGCATAAGTTTTGACCCAGTGGGTATATCGGAATAAAAAGTAACCTATGTATTATTTCTGGTTATAAACTATCTGTGTGCCAAATTTCATCCAAATCCGTTCAGTACTTTTTGCGTGAAAGAGTAACAAACATCCATCCATCCATCCATCCTTACAAACTTTTGCATTTATAATATTAGTAGGATAGGATACTATGTTCAGAATTTACAAGGCATAGACTGAATTGAGGAGTCATGACCTATATTTTTATTATTTGTTTGTCGAAGGACCGATGGCTGGTGGAGCAGACGAGTCCTGGTGTGGAGACCGCGTATCGACAAGCGTAGTGTGGGACGCCCCCCCAGCTAGATGGACCGACGACCTTAAAAAGGTGGCTGGGACAGACTGGATGTGGAAGGCGGAGGACAGGGTGTTGTGGCGCAGCTTGGCCTATGTCCAGCAGTGAATTGTTATAGGCTGAGTGATTGATTTGATTGATTGATTGTCCCATATTTAAACGTGGGTACTACCAATATTGAGTAGTAAATTATCCGATTTTTTAGGCCCGATCCAGGAATTTCAGGTAAAACCCTAAAAAAGTTACAGGACGTTTAAGGTGGCTCCTCAATTTAGACGTCTGAATTGTGGAGCTGCCTAGAACTCGAAAATTAGCCGGTTGAAAATTTGATTTGGTTTAGTAGTATTAATGCGTAATCTGTACAAAAAAAATGGATTTTGTACGGCTGAATTTGAGATAGCTACAATGCTTTGATTTGTCATAAAAATCTATAAATTTGACCGCGCTGTTTTTAAAAAAGTAATCAAACAAATAAAACAGACGGCTCCTCAATCCATACACACTGAGTTATGCAGAACATAACGGCTGCCAGGTTTGAAAATAAACGAATAAAATATGTTTTCCACCCTGAAAAATAAATGTAAAAGCTAATTTGGAATAATTGGTATATTTTTTTTTACACCACTGTTATAATAGGTTTAAAACATATCATATCATCAGTGGCAGTTGTTTGCGGTGGTGTCCCACGGCGAAATAGTGACAGCACTATTTTGATTTCACATTTGGATATTTTGGGAAGTTACTGACAAAATTGGGTACATACATAATCAGCCTATAATGTTCCCACTGCTGGTACACAGGCCTCCTCTCTGTGAGAGGGAGTGGGCCGTAATCCACCACGCGGGCCCAGTGCGGGTTGGTAGATGTCACATGTCACATGTCTTCGAATTTTCGGTTCTAGGACATGCCGGTTTCCTGACAATGTTTTCCTTCACCGTTTTTGAGAGCAGTGGCGATGTAATAATTTACACAAAGCCTGTCTGGGTTCGAACATACAACATACAACTCGAAAGTCGCGGCTGTTACCACTGGACCACCACTGCCAAAATTGCCCTGACAAAATTGGGTCATCTGTCCCAATTTTATCAGTAACCTCCTAAAAATTCTCCATTACCGCAAACAAATGCCACTGATCAACAAAAAGAAAAACATTTAAATATAAATCAATTAACCTGCCATGTCTCTTTATTGACCTTACTTCACCACAAGCCCGAAATCTCCGTGGTTTCTTTATCTCCTACGAAAACCGCCCTTATTACAAACAAAATAAAAGCGTTATCAAAATTGTTACCATAGACTATTGGATGTGGGTGGACCAAGGCCAGGGAGTGCTGGGGAGTGGCCATCTGTCAGGCGTTCCGATTGAACTAGTCGGAAGACCGATAAATGCTTTTAATTTTTGTCTGGTCCGAAAATAGATTGAGATAATTTTGGCGCGTTTAATCGTCACGGCGAATGTAATTGAATTGTTGGTTGATTTTAAAGTTGATAGTTAAAGAAACAGTTACGTTAATGTTTTTTTTTCTGATTTTGTTTTTAATAGGAAACGTAAAGTTGGAACCGTATATGTATAAAAGGACTGAAACTATATCTCGAGAAAAAAATTACCTGAGATTTAGCAGGATTATATTTAGAAGTAGTTATCGCATTATCATTATACAATGGTGCCGATTCCCTTGTTCACAAACTAAACTAAATTTAAGTTCAGTGAATCCTTTTCTTTCTATTTCATTAAGAAAAGGACATAAGATCAATTTTAAACTTGTATGGAGACGTGACAGTCGCTGATTAATTTGACAGAACTAAACTAAAATTTATCTTCTGTCCTCTTTTTAATGAAATAGAAAGAAAAAGATGCACTGAACTTAAATTTAGTTTAGTTTGTGAACAAGGGAATCGGCGCCAATGTTTTTTATTTTTTCTTCAATTAATAATTAATACTACAGCCACGACTTATACAATTGTAACCTACAGAAAAGCGCTTTACTTTGTGTAAATTATTTCATCACCATTGCTCTCAAAATGCTGAAGGAAATAATCGAGACGACATCGGCATGTCCTAGAACCAAAAATTCGAAGACATTTGACATCCACCAACCTGCACTGGGCCCGCGTGGTGGATTACGATCCACTCCCTCTCACCGAGAGGAAGCCTGTGTCCCAGCAGTGGGAACATGACTGATTATGGCCACAGTCACGACGTAGGGCTATATATATATTGAAATAGTATGGATCTGTTTGGCACAGCAGGTCGGTAGGATCCAATCCTCTTACAATAAAAACTATATTTTAATAATACTTACCTAACAGAAAAGTAAGCATTAAAACAATTGAAAACAGCTCTTTTTTAACCTGTTTATCTTTCAACCATTATACACAATAAATAATTTCCCACAAGACATCATACAGACCACGAGATAGGTCCTAGTCAGTCAATCCCGCGCACAATAGAGCGAAATACCGACGCAAACGCAGGACAATTAGACTAAATATTTGGGGCCACCCACTCTTGATATGTATCGTGGTCGCACTGTCGCTTGTCTATGAAGGGTACTCGCGGGGCGTGGTCGCAGTTCGTGTAGTCATCGGGAATAACTTAGATTTCGTAAATTATATTGTTTGCAGCAAGTGCAATGAAAATCTTTTGTTGTAAATGCGTCACTTCATAAAACAGACTTGCATGCCCATTTTAAAGGTCACTAACTGCATTTAAATTGACAGTAGTCTCATAGAATCAGCATCAACATTACTTTATAACTGTCTAAAATTGGACTTTTCTATAAATTCGCGACCGGAATCCGGTTGCAGCAAAAGGTTACATTCTGAATACGGTTAGTTCCCAGCAAGAAATGGAACAGTCGTTAAAGCTGACAAAACGGTTAACGTAAAGAGCAACAAACAGATTTTTCGTAATCATTAAAAATCATTACTTTTTAATTTCATTTTTTTACTATTTCATTTTTTTTTGGTTTTTTGTCAAATATAGCCACTTTAACAATTTTGGAATGTTCTCTTATTGCACTCGTTATCACGTTCTACCGTTTTGAATTTTTAAATTTCATGTTTACTGTTTAGTTTTAATCATAATGTTTTAATTTTAATTTTGATTATAATAATAATCTTGATTTTGATTTTAATTTCTGTTTTTTTTTTTACTTAATGTTTTGTTATTTTTTTTCTAATGAATTTTATATCCTCACTACGAGTAAAAAACCTTGTTAAAACATATATATAAGCAGCTATTTTTATGTAAGTGCTGTGTACGCCTGTAAGTGACTAATTCACCATAGCTGTAATTTTTTATTATGTTAATGTTTATAGTGAATAGGTCGTTGATGTACTTTTCAAATAAAATAAAATAAAAAGTTAAGTACAATGGAGTATTTAAAATATGATAATGTAGGGTCATCCATCTGCCGGGGTCGCGGGGAAGTTCGAAAGGTTTACCGAGGCCCCTGGCAACACAGGCAACGGAAGGAACACTGGTGGGTTTTAGTCAGTAAGAGTCTGACACACCCTCCCGCTCCGCCCAGAGCGGGAGAAGTTATTTGATAATTTCCCACCAAAAAAAAAATAGGTCTTCCATCCTTAAAAAAATTAACGATAAAGGGAACATACCAAGACACATAATTATTAACATATACATAATTATCTATTTCCTTCACCTGAACAGTCAGACTCTATTTTTCTCTAATTGCCATACTAACACGTAATGATATGCAATGTATTCACAGTGCAGGTTCCATTCATCATCATAGCATGAATTATTCATATTTTTGTAAAATTTTGTATCAGCTGATACTATGAATTATAATTATTACTTATGTTGTGATCTGTTATGATTATGTTGTGACCTACTTGATATAATTTGTAAAGTAAATTTTGCTTAGAATCCACTAGGATTCTAAGCAAAATTTACTTTACAAATTATATTTTTTGTAAATTGTATTTTTTGGTGTTAACCAACTATGGTTAACACCAAAAAATATTGAATAAAATCAGATCGCAGGCAACCAAGGCAGCCATTTCTGGAAAACGTTTGGCAGACAGAGATCTTTAAATGATAAATGATATTATTTCTGTAAGTAGGTTTTTACAAACACTTTTACACGTCAAACATATTTTTTAAAACAATATGAGGTCGCCGTTTCCTATCTGACTGCTCTGAGAAGAAAGGCCGAAAGAAACTCAGAGGTCACAGTCTCTTTTAAAGTCCAGACATAATCTTGATCAGATCATTTGAGGACCATGTAGGTTGGTGTCCGAAATGGTCTTTTGATGTAAGAACCACACAGATTTGAGTGGACCTGTCCAGTCGCTGGCAACCAAGGCAAGCCGATTTCTGGAAAACGCTAGGCAGACGGAGATCATTCACAATTCGAGTTTGTCTGTATAGAAGTATATCTAACTCGTCTTATGGAAGTTTATTCCAGACGAAGTCATTCATATTATTAGGGCCGATTCACACTGGAACGGCAGCTGCGAGCAGCGACGCGATGCGGGCAGTACTGACAACAAGCGCTGCCACCCGCGGAGCCGTGAGGCCGCTCGAGCCAACGCTCGCGACCTCGCGGCACCACGGGCGGCTGCTCGACCTTTTCGTGCTTTTCAAGCGATACTGGTCTTTTAATTATGTGGATAAAGTTTAAAATTATTTCACACTGGAGGTGCTTGCCGCGCCGCTGCCGGCTGCTGCTCTCCCTGTGTGAATCGACCCTTATGCTCAATGCACTCCTTGATCAATAGTTTGATCTCAGCTAAAATAAACAAAATCACAACATTATGAAATAAACATCAAGAATTTACAAATTTAATCCTATAAATCCCCTTTGTTTCCAGGATTGTAGTAAGTCTAATATTCTAGAAAGGTTCCTTCCGAATTATTCCTAATACCGCTGTCCTCTCAACTGAGAAAAGTCCACTGCTGGACATGTAATATAGCTTGAAAACAATACCTAGGTACATTTATCGCTACTATGTATCCTTTAAAAACAGCCAATATTTTACGCAATAAATCTTAGCTATTCCAATTTCAATTAATAAAAAAACCGTTTAATTAAAAATAAATTAATTGCCAATGCAACCGGCCAGCTCGTTATAAAAAAAAAATGTACGAAAGACAATAACGTCAGGCGATAAAAAAGAGTTTGTTATCTAATAATTATTAGAAAGTATTAATGAGCTAAGTACATGCAATGTTAGGAATGTTTAACACACGATCTTTTGCTAAGTAACGCGAAACTAATTAGTGATGGATATTCAAGTTAGCTTCATAAATTTGGTAGATTAAGAAGTGGTGGCAAGCAAGCAAGCAGTTCACCAGGCGGTCTATTCCGTAATGAATCTCACCGTGAATACTTCGGTGAAGTCAGCTGTCATTACACCTAATCATAGACGTTGACACTATTGTCAGACCATAATCACCTCAGGGACACAAGATATTTCACCTTTTCTTCTGGGATGGCATTGCATCCGTAATGTTTCTGGAATTGCGAATGGCGTTCGGTGGCGGTGACCTCTTACCACCAGTAGTGCTATTATGTCAACATCTCACTTTTGTCTCTGTAATTCCACTGGCACACATACCCTTCAATCCAGAACAACCAGCGACGTTACTTGGCGGCAGACATAAGTATTGCGGCAGTGCTTCCTAGCTCATAAAGAACAGTAAGGTTTGGTGGATTCAGCCAAAATAAATACTAAAACACACTAGTCCTGTTGATTTGCGGAAAAAATAATTCAAATATTTTCGTTGGTAAACTCAAACTCAAAGCATTTATTTAAAATAATCCAATTGCAGACACTTTTGAATTGTCAAGGGGTCGGTCAGTCAGAAAGGTGAAGCCCATTCCAATCGTAGTAGGTACCTATGGAGAAGAACGGGCAAGAAACTCCACGGACACTTATAAATCGACATATGGTTACAAAATATTGGTTACATCATTCATTTTGTAATTATACATGTGAGAACCTTAGAATATAGAAAGAACCAGAATCCGCGTAAAACTGTCATTGCAAGCCGCACGCTGTGTCCAAAATCAAGACAAGCGTCCCGCGCCCGTCTCACTTCCCACCCGCGTAATGTTGCTAGCTCGGACATTATGAACCCGTTTTGGGGTAAACGTTGAGAGTATTGGTAAGATAATATAAATAATAAAATCACAATTGGTCTTTTCATAGATACATAATTTCATACCCCCTCTAAAAATCCTAATAGTCTAACATAGTACCTATTAATATGAATGTTATGCAATTCTAACAAAATCATATATATACATACGGGTTGCATTGATAACCTTTCTTTTTCAAGTCGGGTTTTTTTTAAGTTGTTATTAATTTAACACTACAACGAATGCCGTAGGTAATAAAAAGAAGGGAAAATCAAAACTCTTATACTGGCAACACTAACAAGATGGATGCATCTTTCTCTATGACAATTACAAACTGAACAATTTATT
The DNA here is from genome assembly GCA_905333075.3 of Atethmia centrago. Taxonomy (NCBI): domain Eukaryota; kingdom Metazoa; phylum Arthropoda; class Insecta; order Lepidoptera; family Noctuidae; genus Atethmia; species Atethmia centrago. The sequence continues at coordinate 12,436,507 of HG995387.1, forward strand.
CAGTAATTAAATAAGACGATATTTGAATGCGCTATTTACACGTGAAATGTGATCTCATCCTGTTTATTTTTTAGCCCCGCTGCATTTTTACAGGTATGAACGACACAAGACGGCATAATTAAATTATGCACACCGGTAAAACACGTTACGCGATACGACGTTCACAGAGTAACTGATCGGCTGCGCGTCAAACTACTCTATTTAGGAGTAGTTTTTGACGCTTCAGTATTAGGCGTGTTCGCGGCTTCTGGTTCTTTCTATATTCTAAGGTGAGAACGATGCAAAACGTCAAAAGCGTCCGTAATAAAAATATTAAAAAAAAACATTAAAAATTAAATTAAAATAAGCCGTGGTGGCTAAGAGATGACCACTCCCTACTGACGGCGCCCGTTCACGAGCATGTCGTATAGATGGGCACCATTCAGCTCAACTATTTTGAAGGGAGCTAAATGATCCACACGCTCCACCATCAGCGAGACAGAGTGAGCATGACATACTCAGCCGCCAATGAAAGAGGTACTTACTAAATGTTAGCTTTAAGTAGGTACATAGTACTCACATATTATGTGCTATGCAATTATACAATAAATAAGTCGTAATAAAGCACTTGTAAAGGCTACACCTTCTCTCTTCTGGTGGGTGTCGTAAATTGCAACCATTCCTCGATTACCGAGAGCCTGCTCAATGAAACCTATAGTCAAATTGTAATGTCAGGTCAAGTAGTTTGATTGACTGTTGTCGTTTCCGACAGCCAATCATAACAGCCAACTATTAACTGAACGCAGACTTAACCAGACTAAACTGGATGTAAGAAATTATTACAAGAGGTTAGACAACAGTTCACTCCAGAAATGCTAAGAAAAATCGCCAATCAAAATGAAAAGTGGAAAGATCGTATTTTAATCCCAGATAGTAATTTGACATTTCAAATCTTTGTTGTTTGTTTTTCAATTTGGAGTTTGACATTTGCACCTGTCAAATTACTATCTGGGATTAAAAAACGAACTTTAGTGTTGATAATTTTCCTTCCCAACTTTCCATTTTAAAGGGACGTAAGAAGACACTTGCCGCGGTTGACATGATGATACATTCTTGAACGGTATGTCAGTCTATCAATCAAATCAACCTATCACAATCCACGGCTGGACACAGGCTTCTCCGGAGTTGCGCTACAACACTTGGTTCCCCGTCTTTCACATCCAGTCTGTCCTGACCACCTTCTCAAAATCATTAAGATATCATAAGATAGTACAGTATTCTTGGGATTAACTTTGGATGCTAAACTTCAGTGGGGTCCACATATAGATAAATTGTCGAAAAAGCTAAGCTCCGCAGCATACGTTAGAAAAATTCGTAATTTAACTGATATAGAGACAGCCCGTTTAGTGTACTGTAGCTATTTTCATAGTTTAATGTCGTACGGTATTCTGCTGTGGGGAAATGCTGCTGACATTCAGTCTATCTTTGTTTTGCAGAAAAGAGCTGTTCGGTCAATTTATAAGTTAAGTCAGAGACACTCTCTCAGAGAGAAATTTAAGGACATTAATGTAATGACTGTGCCCTCTCAGTATATTTTTGAAAATCTTTTATATGCCCATAAACTTATAAATTTGTTTAAAAAATACAGTGATATCCATAATATAAATACTAGGAACAAACACAAATTCGTTGCACCTACAACAATGCTCAAGAAAATAGGTGGCTAATTCAGATGTCAATGTATAAGTTTTTATAATAAACTTCCAAGCCACATTCAAGATCTAAGCTTTAATAAATTCAAATCATTTATTAAAAGTAAGTTGTGCCAGGAAGCCTTTTATACCGTTAAAGATTATATTGAGGACAAAAAGGCTTGGGATTAAGCTGCTCCAATTATTGCATACTAAAACTTTTATTTTATTTATATACACTTTTGACATATTTACTTGTAAAGTATTATATTGTTTTCAATTATTGTGAATGTGAAGCCTATGTGGGTCATTGTTGTTTTTTTTCTCATTTAGTATTATTCATGGTCTGGCAGTTTTGAGTAATTTATGCGGCCTACCCAAATGTTCTTTCTTTGGTATTGTTCGTCGAATCGTTGAGCTCCTTAAGTTCTGAGTTGAGCTGCACGATTACTGACAAATGCGTTCACTAACTGGACAGGTCCACTCAATCTGTGCGGTTCTTTCCTCAAAAGGACCATTTCAGACACCAATCTACATGGCCTTCACATGATCTGACCAAGATTATGTCTGGACTTTAAAGGAGACTGTGACCTCTGAGTTTGTTTCGGCCTTTCTTCTCAGAGTAGTCAGATAGGAAACGCCGAACTCATCCAGCTTTTTTTTTAAAATATGATTGACGTGTAAAAGTGTTTGTACAAACCCACTTACAGAAAATAAATCATTTATCATTTATTTAACTTACACATAGTTTTTAAACATACAAGTAACACGGTATGAAATTCTAACTAACAGAAAAACTAGACACATTTAACAGCGGGTCCCAAATTAGAAAAAGAAGAATGAAAAGAAAAGAAAAATAGATGTCTTTGTCACAGAAACACGTGGACATAAAAGCTATGGTAATTCTTATAAATAAAAAAAAACAGATTTATGCTTATGAACACAGAACATACACATATGGTCGGCATCTGCACGCCGCACATAGGAGTATTAGCATGTAAAATCCGGTCAAAATTATTTAATGGCTTCTTTAATAATAAAACATGGTAATATGATTTAATATAATCTTTAATTATAATAAAAAGTACTTTCATCGCAAAAAAAAATTGTTTTTAAAAATATCTTAAATATCCTCTTCCTCTTCATCGTCTTCATCTATATTTCTGCAGCTGATGTTGTCTTCTGTTGACGTTGATGGTAAAGATGGCGGCGCAATTGCGACCATCAGGTCAAGCACCTCTTTTGTAAAACTTTTTCTCTTCAATTGCGGTTTTGGCCGAATTGAGCTTAAATAAGGATCGGAACTTAATAATAATCTGTTAATAATGTCCCTGTTGCAGTCTTCTCTACAAAATTTTCTAGAAAAGTCAAGCCTAAAGTTTTTATTTCGGGCCTCAGCCGCCAATAGGAACAATAGCTGCCATTATTAATTTTAGCATTACTGAGGCATCAGTGTTTCCAATAATGCGTTGACTGACTCCAGCTGCAAATATTAGTTCTTCAGCATGTACTTGCTCGCGTATCTCACTAGGTTTTCGTCGCTGACTACGCACACTTAAGTTCTCAAACTATTTTGGCCGGCCCGGTTTATCTAAATGTAAGCTTTGCACTAAATGTCTGACGATAGACGATTTGAGTCATTTGTCGTTATTGCGCAAGAAACAATCTTCTTTGGGACTTGCTGCTGCCTATTTCAGTCTTAAAAAATCTCATAGTACGATCCAAAATAGGTTTTTCTTCATCAGATCATTGGGTTATTTCAACTAATTTTGTTCCCAAAAGTTCTAACTTTCTTCAATTTTATTTCCTTTACAGTCACGCGTGATGTCGTACAAAGTTCTTCTGGTAAAACTAACAGTTGATTCTACATTATCTGAAAATATAAATAAAACAACATAAAGTCACCATACCCATATTTTACACTATCATCTTTAAATAATTGAAAATAAGAACGGCGCACGTGGGCGCGGCATATTTTTATTGTTTTTATTTAAACACATTCTAGACAACGAATTAATCGCAAAATAAAGGCTTGACAAGCCTTGACAAGTAAACAAAAACACGACTAAATAAAATATTTTATACAATTTATTGCGAACTTTCGGTTCATTTTTCTGTTTTTTTTTTAAACACAAATGAATGAAACATAAATTATTTAATTGTTATGTTAAAATAATCTACGTACCTTGTACTTCCATATTCACAACGATTTTTTCCACAATTTATTTCGACAAACGTACAGCTCAAACTCCAATGCAGTGAAAAAAACAAACGCCGAGAACAAAGACATGCGGTTTAGACAAGGACTGCGTTCAGACTGCTTGTACGGGAAGGATCGACTGCTTGAGTTAAAAATGTGTCCCTTTTTCGATGGACCGGTTAATAAGCTGCAATAATCTGTGGCTTTAATAGGTTTTTATTTAACTTCGTAAATCCGCCCTTTGAACGGATTTTACATGGAAATACTCCTTTGTGCGCTGTGACTGTGACAAGTAGGCTTCCACTCAGCATGATGCTGCGCTATGGGGGACCCACAGCAAAGCACTGATTTTCAGTGGTCACCCGAAAACGACAACGGAAACCAAGTCAGGTAAACTAGGCACAGTCTGCAACTTGGTGACCCAAACACTACACAATGGTGCCGATTCCCTTGTTCACAAACTAAACTAAATTTGTGCATCCTTTTCTTTCTATTTCATTAAGAAAAGCACAGAAGCTTGACGTAATTTTAGTAGGCAAATTTTTAATCACGTCTAAACTTGTATGGAGTAGTGACAGGCGCTGATTAATTTGACAGGACTAAACTAAAAATGATCTTCTGTCCTTTTCTTAATGAAATAGAAAGAAAAAGATGCACTTAACTTAAATTTCGTTTAGTTTGTGAACAAGGGAATCGGCGCCAATGTTAATTAATATTTTAATGTGTTCTGCTAGCGCAAGATTGTAATTCATAAGTTCTTTTGAAAGCTAGCTGACTGTGTCAAGTCAGGGTCTCGACTAAAGTACTTATCTGTTTTTAATAATAATTGATTCTTCGACCCAGCATAACAAAAACATGATCCGGAATCTCATAAAACACCAGAAGTTAATGGATTGTCTACTAAATACAACTACCTATATTACTATATAGTATCATATAGTAGACTATATGAATAAATATAGTATCCTATAGTATACTATATGTACTACATAGTATTAGTGGGCAGGCCAATCACTTATCCATAGGGCAAAATTTCATTCCGGACTCCAATTGACCATTATCTATTAGAATACTAATTATTAAGGTGTAAGAAACCACGACCTTTGTTAATTTAAGAGGGAGCATTCGGAAAATTGGCAACGTTGCAAATAGCTGTCAAACTTTTCGTAGTTTTAGTTGGTTCTTTTTATAAGTGTAGTTCAATATTCAGTGTTACGATATTAATTATTGCAATTTATAATCAATATTTTAGTGCAGCAATATTAATTTCATAATTTAAAACAGAGAAATATTAAATTTGACAGCTATTTGCGTCGTTGCCAACTTTCTGAATGCTTCCTATTAATTAAGTAACTCGAGATACCTTTGGGCAAAAAAAAATGTTCGGAGTGTTCGAGAAATGTCTCATTTCACACAAGATTTAATAATAATGACAAATATTATCTAGATATTTACAAGAAGTGATATTTTGGTAGAAGTTATATTGTTTAATATTTTTATATATTAATATTTCATTATATCATGTCCTTTGTATTATTTAGTTATACATATCTCTCATACTGCGAGCCTTATTTGCAACTGGCTGATTCTATTAGATGACGTCTTTTATTTTAAATAGCGTAAAAATTGCTTTCTTTTTTCACAAATATCAACAATTTAGCAACATCGCGACGGTCACGGGCGGAGATGAAGAGACGAGCTGGACTCCTTTAATAAAAACTCCTTAGTAAGTAACTCTACTTATAAAGTTAAAACTTTTTCACCAAAATGAAAACAACTACCGACTTCCAAAAAAAAAAACACACTCAAGTGAAAAATAACTTTGATTTCGGAAGTCGGTGTCTTTAGATTTGTATTTTCGTTTTTTGCCTACGACTTCCGCAATTAAAGTAATTTTTCACTTTGTTGTATTTTTTGGAAGTCGGTTGTTTTTTTTTTGTAAAGAAGTTTTTCTGCTTCACTTTTTGTTGTGGTACTACCCACAAAAATAAGATAATCACTACCTTCTATGTAAATAACAGTGAAAGTAAGTTATTTTATCATTATCCACATAGACTAACTAGGAAAAATACGTATTGTTGAAGCTAACTCAAAAAATACCCAAGCAAAATCAAAATCAAAAGTCATTTATTCAAACTAGGCTGAAAATCAGCACTTTTCGAACGTCAAAATTACATAAGATATTCCTCCCAAAACCCCCCGTCCTTCACCACTTCCTAGTGCTTCAGCTGGGAAGAAGAAGTGGCGCAATAAACTTCCCAGCAGCACACCTGTCTTTTCAGTTGGAAAAATTATGATATAAAATTAAAATTAGCTACTTGGACACCCTAATCGAAGGATTTTATCTCTACCTCAATCATGGTAATCGAGGATGACACAGTTTTAAACAAAGATCGGCGATCTTGCATTGATAGTCCATGGTACTTACAACAATGCACGGTGGCAAGTCATGGGTGCCCCAAAACGCCCAACCTTTACCACTACCGCACACAAGCAAAGTTGATCAAATTTATATGGGACCACCTAGGAAGTTTATATGAGTTTTCAAACAAAAAAGATTTTTCCAAATCGGTCCAGCTATGTTCGAGTACTCGGGGAACATACATTAAATATATATATATATTCCGACGAACTGAGAACCTCCTCCCACCTTTGAAGTCGGTTAAAAACAGATTAGGCTTTTGCCCTACGATTCACCAAATAAGTTCATAAAAATATATGGCAGAGCGACCATTACGTATTTTAAAAAAATCATTCAAATTTTTACCAAATTGTCCTTACATCTTGTCTAATTATCGATAAAAATGAAATAAACAATACTTTTTTGAATTGCCTTTGGAGCTTTCTTCAAAATATCAAATGGAAATTCACGCATTACATTCTCTCATAGTAAAGACATCAACGCGTGAACTACACCAATTAGTCTACAACCAATATGCTACTGAGTGGCTATTTTTATATTAATTAATATGTACTAAATATCAGTGGCCGCCCATTGGTAACAGCCGTGACTTGTAAGGTCATAGGTTCGAATCCAGACAGGCGCTTTACTTTGTGTAAATTATTTCATCACCACTGCTCTCAAAATGGTGAAGGAAAACATCGTGAAGAAATCGGCATGTCCTAGAACCAAAATTCGAAGACATGTGACATCCAACCCGCACTGGGCCTGCGTGGTGGATTACGGCCCACTTCTCACAGAGAGGAGGCCTGTGTACCAGCAGTAGGAACAGTATAGGCTGATTATGTAAATATCAGTTCATAATTAAAAATTCCGTACTACGTCAGATTTTTGAGGTATTTTAACTTAATTTTCGCAACGAATCGATATGTAATTTAAATTATTGGTTAATCGTAGGTATTTATAACAAATTTCACGTATCTAGTCTATATTCTTTGTCGGTCATCAATTCAAGACTTGAAGGTAAATTTGTTGTGAGAGCTGCAGGAAGTAAGAATTTTTTATGAAAATGTCTAACATACAAAAACGTCGTTGTATTACATCAGTGGATTAATTTTGTTATGTTTGTGGCTCGTATACATCTAAATCACAAGCCGGGACTAATAACTAAAGTGACACAATTAGCATATAATAAGTATTTTGGGTTTCAGATACAGAATACAAGAAAAAATCCCCATTTGCAAAAAAAAAAAATGATTTACAAAACAGTTATAGAAGTTACATGTACATTTATCATTACCTTGAAAATAAACATCTTCTATAAAATAAAACATTCTTTGTTATTTTTAAACAATATCGCTAGCCAATAGAGATTTTTTATAGCTTTTTTGAAAAACCTTCATTTTGATGTAACTCAAAATCTATACGTGATGGAATTTTTTTACTTTCAATTTCAAACTTAGGAACCTTCAAAGATACGGTACACCAATAGCCATGTCTGTTGCGTTTTTCACTTTTTATTTTTAGAGTAGTGTTTTCTAATTGTAAAACGAAGCTCGATGATTTTTCTTTCATAAGGATTTCTACTTATTATTATGTTAAAAGAACACGTACAAATTTTCACGCCTGTTTGCCCCGAGTGAAGATGTGGGCAGAGGTGTACAGCACACCTTCATTTTGCAAGTTTTTAGGGTTCCGTACCTCAAAAGGAAGAAATGGAACCCCTTTTAGGATCACTCGTCTGTCTGTCCGTGTGTCACAGCCGATTCGCTTCGAATCTACTGGACGGATTAAATTAAATTTTGGAACATACATATATATATGAATTTCTGTGATCCAAACACGGACGTGAAACGTAAATAAATGAATTTAAAAATAAGGGTCTCTTTTGGTGGGCAAATCAGACAATAAAAAAAAAAAAAAATCAAGTGAAAGGGCTTGTTGTAAGGATTTTAGTTATACTTTGAAAATATATATAGTTATAAAAGTTATTTAAGAAAATAGATTTTTAAAAGTACAGACGTTATTTACTCATAGATTACAGTAAAACCTCAAAATAAGAAGTCTATGGTATTAAATCAACATGGTAATACTCTCAATATAGTGCGTACAAACTAAAATTTGCAGTTCGAATGTATGTATGGGAGAACACGTTTTTCGACTACAATGTTAAGTTTGTTCTTGGAATTGTACGGGACCCTCTTCACGCGAGTTCAACTCGCACTTCTCCGGTTTTTAAGTTATACGAGGTGCGCCAATTGCCATGACCTTGGCCCAAGTCCAAACTCCGAACAATCATTACTGAGAATTTCTAGTACATTTTTAAAAGGCGTTAGAAGTAATAACATGATTCAATACACCTCATAGCTTTTCCCTGAAGTATCTACGTTCTAAATACCATGACATACTATCTCGATACTAACGCGTAATTGGTCAGTTATGGAAGTTCAAGTACACCATACGGATCTCTGTGTTATTTCCGGTTCAAATTTAAATGAGATAGAACATTGTTGATTAAAATAAAACAAGCTACCTTATGTAGCACTCGCCGAGCTAGTTCTTTTATTTTATCAAATATGAGAAATAAGTTTGGCAAAAATAACCGCCTCTGTGTCTAGTGAGACCCGTAGAGAGTCTCGATTCTCAGTGGCGGCAAAATTTTCTGTTCGGTTTGGATGGTGGTAGGGCTTGTTCTAGGTCCGCCTGGCTAGCTACCACCATCTTATCTAAGTCTGTCGCTATAACAATAATGTTAACAGCAATGTCGTGTTTCGGCAGTAAGATAGTCAGTTCCTCTGTGGTTGAGGATTCCGGGTGAAGCTTGCTTCCACCTTCGTCCTGATCATATCACTTACCATCAGGTAAGGTGAAGGTCAAAAGGTTCCCCGGTAGTAAAAATATTTATATATATATAACTTTTGAAGGAGCACAATTATACAAAATAATATAATGTATAAAAATACACTCATTTAATGCATTCAAAACTCAATTAGCTGAATATTTAATTACAAATAACACCCTTCTTAAAAACTGGATGCATTGGATGGGTTTATCATAATTGCTACACTTTTTTTCTTTTGTTTTTTGGGTGGGAAATCATCAAATAACTACTCCCGCTCTGGGCGGAGCGGGAGGGTGTGTCAGACTCTTCCTGACTAAAACCCACCCGTATTCCTTCCGTTGCCTGTGTTGCCAGGGGCCTCGGTGACCCTTTAGTACCTTCCCGTGAGTAATGGCTACACTGACGTCTTGTAAGGGACACTATATTTAGAATTTATTTTAGGCTTTGTTCTCATGTAAGTCTTTGTGTCATTTTGAGAATAAATATATATTTATTCGTTTGAATAAATAAATATATATTTTATGAACTGGACCTTTCGAAATCGGTTAGTGTTGGCACTAAAGAAAGAAAGAAAACGTATTTATTGGGACTCGCACAGGAGGCCACAAATTAAACTAAATAACACTAATAGAAAAAAAAACAAAGTAAAATTAAAATAAAAACAAAAGTCCTATACGAGGCCAAAAGGCTCCTATCTCAGCATAATGTTGCAGTACTAACCCAGTATTTCGAAAGGTCCAATTCATAATAGCACAAAAATGTTCATGAACTTTTCCGAGCTAATTTCTCGGAATTTCTCGTTCATAACATTACTAATAGATAAAGACTAGACTGAAATGTTAGCCGTTAATTTAAGGTATGTGTCGATTACCGTCTACATTGTTACTGCATTTACCTTGCCTTACCTAGTAAAATAACCTAATGCCGATAAATTCCACTGATAATATCCTTAAATAGAACTTACTATACCATGATAACAATTGCAAAATTTCACATATTTTTCATTAAACTTCATACTTATCTTACCAAATGGATTATTTTAAAAGCATTTTTCTCTATAAGAAATATAAGTACTTAATGGTGCCGATTCCCTTGTTCACAAACTAAACTAAATTTAAGTTTAGTGCATCTTTTTCTTTGTATTTCATTAAGAAGAGGACAGAAGATAAATTTTAGTTTAGTCCTGTCAAATTAATCAGCGCCTGTCACTACTCCATACAAGTTTAGACGTGATTAAAAACTTGCCTACTAAAATTACGTCAATTTACGTCAAGCGATTGATTAATTTGACAGGACTAAACTAAAATTTTTCTTCTGTCCTTTTCTTAATGAAATAGAAAGAAAAAGATACACTGAACTTAAATTTAGTTTAGTTTGTGAACAAGGGAATCGGCACCAATGTACAATATTGGTCTTAACTGCATTTCCTAACCACAAAACGTATCTAGTTGTGTGTAGCAACAACAATATAAACATGTAACAAATGGCAATATAATAGGGGACTCCCATTATCTTACTCAACGGGTGCTTAAGCCATCCTTTATCTCTATTATATACTTTATTGACATAACAAATGTATCGGAATGGCAGCTTTAGAAACACAAATGATTGGGGCCAACATTTGGTCAAAAAAGCGGATTCAATATCACCCTTTGCTCCATTTCTTTTCGATATTTTTAAAACGATTCGCCGGAAAAACGTATGCCCATCTTACAATTAAAAATTACAGCATTGCACTTGCTCGCGACTTAATTGTTTCCAATTACGAACCGCCAAAGCGGGGTGTTCCATATATAAAGGGGCGTACTGTGGCCAATCGGCATTCCGACTCGGAAGGTGGTTGCATTCACACGTCGCGTACTTAGGCGAAAATTTCTAGGCGAGTTCTGTCTAACAGTAGCGCTTAAGTTAGTTCGTTTGAGATCTCTAAACCTTAGTAATACACACAGTAATCATGCAGTCTATGGTGAGTGTTTTGTTTTTATTTTTCCTTTTTTCGCGGTTCAATTTTGTTCGGTTTTTGAAAATATTTTGTATCCAATAATAGGGTAGTTTAACACTTTTTGTCTCTAACTGTCCTTTTAAAAAATTTCATGGTCCTTATGTAAATATTATTTTCTTTACATTTATCAGCCCTTTAGTTCTTATTATATTCCAATAATACATTTTCCAAATCCCTTTAGGTCTACCTTGTAAATATGTATTTCTAAAAAACTCCCCTTCATGTTTTATATTAAACATCCCAACCCCATAAAAAACTCTCGTAGAACATAGCCTATGATCTAATTTCTGTTCTTCATTAACGATTCAATTCTCAATACCTATTCTCTTCCATAACTCAAGCAATCATAATAAATCTTAAACAAACTAATACATACATTCAAGGAAACTATTTCTCACCCACTTTCACCCCTCAGAACATTTAAATATCCCTTCGGTACGACTTCCCTTCGTTTCGTAATTTATATAAGATTTATATACGTTATTACTGAGAACAATACTCCGGCACTGTTGACATTTCCTTACAAACAGTAATCAATTGTGGAAAGTTGGAAATTAACGGAAAACAAATTAGTTCTACGTTGAATTGTCTATGCTGTGAAGATTTCCGCGTATCGAAGGACCAACTGAAGGAAGAAACACCATTGTTGATGACGTATTTACAAATAACTAAACATACTATAGCAAATCGTAGAAATGTGAGGAATGTGTATATAAAATGAAGAAACCAGAAGTAAAAATAAACAAATAAGAAGCCCGAATCGTAAAAACAAGTTATTTTATGACAGAAATGCACTAAAAAGAAAATAAAAGTAACTATTGTGTGCTCCGAAACACTTCTTGCAGCTATTACTGAAAATAGTGCAATTGCTTTTAGATTTTTAACAGACAAAAAACTACTGAACGAAACTCATTATTTAATAATGTCACAATGAAAGAGGAAATATCTATTGGTAATAAGTATCACACGCTCATCAAAAAGCAATCAAAGACTATTTACCTAAGAATATAAAACCTATTTCATTTATTGATCAAATAAAAGTAGAAACCAATTCAATTTAGTGTTGAGTTTGTCAATCAATCTTCAACCTTCTTCTTCTTTTTTGTATGCAAATGTCAGAAGTAATTTTAACCAAATAATGATGTAGTACATTAAAACAATAGATCCCACAATGAGCACATCCCACAATGAGTACGATACATCCTGGGCCTTTTAACAACAGACAAACATCACGACTGTGACCCCCAAAATTACTATGGAAAATTGTATTGTGGAAGTAAAACCAAACTAGGCAGAGATTTGCCTTCCTAGATCACACATAGGCATCATTCCTACCCGTTAATGACAATGTCACTGTCATACTCAAAGCACTAGGATCATTTTGGGCCTTTTTATATTTAATCATAGTGTCCAGAATAAAATCAAAACCTTTTTTGAATTGGTCCCATAAACAACAATCACTCTATTAGTTTTCCCGCTCACTGTTTTAGTATTTGTGCAATTTGATAATCGAACTAGAACCAGAACTTATTATTCGTCTGACAATCGGTACCAAAAAGGTGTTTGAAATAGTTTTAATTATGTCAAGGACCATGTAAAACAATATAAGTGATGATTAATACATGTATCCGTTTTCTAAACTCGCCTACGTCAAATATTTGAATATTATTTTGTTGTTCATTGCTTCATTAGCTAATCTAATCGAGCGTTACAATCGATTTACGCATAAAAAATTTTAAGTGCAAAGTTATTAATTAATTAAAAGTGTATTTGTTGATGGTTGTGTAAGAGTGTAAGCGGTTTTGATCATTCGACTATTACAATGAATGGAAACTGTTTTAATAAACATGAAAGACTTGAAAAAAAAAGTCGATACTCTTACCAAAAGCAATATAGACCCAAAAAAAGTAGCGCATCTTTTGACGGAATAGTTTTCGCGCCCAAATAAATGTCAGAGAGACGCGCATGCCCGTTGGGCGGGCGCGCATCTTCATTCCATTTTATTAATGAGTGGGCGGGAAGCGCGTCCGTTTTATGGCTGCAGTATAACTACCGGTAATTGGTTAGTCTCGGTTTAAAGGCTGAATCTGTGACTTCAATGTATGAAATAATAATAAGATTTTATTTAAAAAGGCACTTTCGATGTTACGCTTACAAAAGTAGCCGGACAAAAAAGCCATAATAGATAAATGTTAATAACATTTCATAAGTCCATACAGTTTACCAGTAAACGGTTTGACCTAAACATGCGTAACCGCAACAAAAAGTTGTGCGATATCGATAGTTACTCGACCGCGACAAATTTCTATTTTCAATGTCCCGTTTTTCTGTGACCTTCGACCAGCAATGACCACCATAACACTTCCTCACGCCCACGGCTTCCTCTTGCAACATCTAAATCGCAATAGCCGGTTGTGCACCAGTTCGTCGAATAATAATTCCGATCTATTGCAAAATGGCGCCTTTTGCAACAGAATGCAAAGGCGAGTCGATATGAGACCCACGCCCACAAATTACGGCCGCGCTCGCTTTGTCTGATGTCCTTAAATTTTCTTTAATAACAGAATCTGAGAGACTGTCCGTAAACTAGTTCAGCTATTGCCTGGTGTTATTACCTTTGTCTGTTCCGACGAAACGTACTTAATACCGTATCATATGCCCTTTGCGTTTAAAAAATAATAGCTTACGTCTGTTACTTCTTTTTGAATTCCGAATTTCATTTGAAAAACAAAAAATGCAAGACAATAAACCATTCTGCCAAAACATTCTCAATTCGAATAACTACATGCTTACAAATGAACGCATATCTAAATAATAATAGTTGTTAATCGAGACCTTTCAGTACGAGGGCTGTGGCTCAACATTGCGCAAGAGACGATTGTTTATCAAACAGTTGTAGCTATTTACACTGCCGATCACTTGTCCAACTGTTGGGTTGCGCGCGCGAACAAGTGCTGAATTATGACTACATACATATTTATCCCCGGGTTTGGGTTGATATAATTCATTATTACCATAGTTAAATATTGATTCATTGGTATTATGCCGAAGTCGACGAAAAAATATTCCTTCTCAATTCGAAATTTTCAGGATTCGGTTTCGGGATTCTTGATCATCTACAGTTTACATATTCTTAACTATCTTGCCATTTATGTTCTTCTAACACCTTGGTCATCTTGATAGAATAAATTAAAAGAAATACCTAACTTTCCATTTAACATTGCATCTACATGTCTTTAACTTTTATTACGTTTATAATTAGCACCAAGGTTGTTAATTAAATATGAATTGCAATTTTATGCGTTTAGCACTTAGGAAATTGCACTTAATCGTGAAATTGAACTATTAGAATTTATAATTCATTCAAGTATGTGGGTATTATTAACTTAAATTAAAACTGCCTTACGTACGTTAATTCATGAATTCGTTTATAATAAGTATCATAGGAAAGTGTTTTATAACTGCCTAATCAGGGCGTGGCATTACGCTAAATACTATTTCAAGCTACAATTATGTTTCATAAGTACTTCACATTTATAGTTTCGACCTTAGTTAATGCAATTAATTACCTACAAGCCATTTATTTTGCATAAACATTTATGATTAGAATGTCATAGACTCGAAACACCGGCAATAAAAACACGCTATTGTCTTTGACAACTCTCGCACTTGACACTTTCTATTTCGTTTAATAAAAAAAATATTTTGGTCGTAACAAGTTATTAAAGTGGTCTGCGGTTTCATATTCGGTGTCAATATATTGTATTACGTGCGTACTTGTATTATTATCGGTAGAAACGCGATACAGATATGTAAGAACAGAGTAAACCACATTCGATCGCGTTTCGGGTTGCGGTTAGAACATTAAAAACTTTGCAATACGTAAACGTATATATTATTGGTAATATATAATGGTATATAAACATCAAATTTTGAAATCCGAATGCTACCATTCCGATTTCAAAATGTATGTGCCCATTTTACTTCTGAAACTAAAGTACTTCTCCATTCAGCCTTTTGACTTGGTTATGGACCAAATTGATTTTGATATTCAAATGTTAAATTATTATTAAAGCCGATAAGTTATTACTTTACATGAATATAAAAGACATTCCTATTTATCTAAAATGTTTTACTATCAGCCAGTTTAAATTCGGATCTATTACTTCATATTTTACTATATAGGCATTGTGTTCCTAAAATGGTATTTCAGTTCCAGATAATACAAGAATGGCTTAATTTTATGTTTTATAAGGTTATGTCTAAATTTGGTAAAGGGAAGTAGGAAAATGTTGGCTCTATCGAATGTAATTAATAAATATAGACACAGTATAATAATTCCTTTGCCTATTATGTCTCTAATATGTCATGTTCGACAAATGATCACTGCAACCGTGGGACTAATTGAACAAGAGCTTTCATTATAATTCCGAACATAGTCGGATAAAATAGACCACAACTACTGATACAGACATCTACTCTTGAATGTTAAGCATTTCAAGAAATATTAAAAACTTATAGTCTATAAGGCCTAAAAATTCATTGTCTTAAAAAAAATACAACACTGGCTGTTGTCTTCTGAATCATAAAATAAATGTTCGATTTTTGAAAAACGAGTACAGCACGCGCTGCCCTTTGTAATGTAATCTATGGTATTCGACTGCTATCTGTTCTTTAAAGCGCTATTTATGGTGTCCGTTTTATTTAAAGCTGTTGTTGTTTATCTGTCATCTGCAATAGCGGCCATAGCCGGTGCGTGCCACGCCTTCAACGTTTCGCGTAACTAGTTAGCTGCAAGCAATCGTTTTGCAAAACACCCTGGTTTCTGTAAGCTACTTTACGACTGCGCTCCAGAAATGTTGAGCACGAATTATATAAAATTGAATGGAGTTTGTGCTTTGAGCCGAATGTTCCAATAATGTTGGAAACTAATTGGGAATCAATTAAAATTCTTTAGGTGAGTTACAGACTATGATACTTGTGACTTTACTGAAATATTGTTCTAGGGGGTGTAAATTGATATTAATGGTGACGATATCATTCATAAGGGGACTTATTAGTGTAAACATGTTGCCTCGATGGCAGTTTGTTTTTTTTTGAGTTCATCTTCTTTCACAAAACCTCTTTAATATTTTCAACGACGCTGCGAAATAGTACAACAGCTAGCATTGCTAAAACATTACTTAGATAACACAATAATTTACAAATTCACACGCGTTAATTCGGCGTCTATTTTGAAATTAGGTTCACGATGCAACGTTATGATGTCTTGACACTTCTGTGACTGATACACAGTATGAAGCTCGTGGGAAATCTGATAGTAAAACAATACTTGAATTAATTTGATACGACTAAAATTTTATGAAATCGTGCTTAGTAATTGCTCTAGTATTAACGACGTAAACTAGGCAAGATCATTTTGTGATTACGATAGATTTTGTATCTTAGTCTTACGAGGATGGAGTTAATCTCAGTTTGAACGTACTTAATGTTTGTATGTTTGATAAGAACTTTATAGAAATGTTAGTTGTAAACTGATGGTCTGAAATTGTCAAGGTTCTGAATTCGAGGTTATTTTCACTACTCATCCAAACCAACTTAAATATTGAAAATAACTTCGCTTTTCTGAAGACACAAGAATGCCAATCAGGTAGTATTGGCGCAAGATATACAGCAAGAAAATTCAAAATAGGAACAAAACTTTACAGTCTCATCATAGACAATATTGACTTTTCAGTTCTAGCATCGCTTGCCGGACTTTCCTTGTCCCCAAAGCAATAGGCCCATTTCACCGATTACAAGAATAAATATTGTCTTTATTAGAAACTAGTGTATTATCCTTTGGCAATATTACGATAGCCGTCGCTCGCCCGTGTAATAGACATAATAACGACATGTCCAAACTGAGTGTTGCCACTTTTTGCGCAGCACTCACTCGAGCGTGAGTTGTAATGGGTCAGCTTGTATGCAATTTGTGCTCCGGAACTGTAGCAGACGTGTTTTGACATATACTTCCAGTGCGTTCGATTTTTATTATAGATATAGGAAAGTTTGGTGAGTTGACATTGTAGAATAAGAGTTTCTTGTGTTCCGTGGTAGATATTTTTTTTTATTTTCTATCGACATTACTTATACTGTCGATAGAAATTATCCATGTTTGGTCATAAATGAACTATGCACTGGTTAATCATGAAATATTATAGATGCCAATTCTCATTCTGGGTCAGAAAAATAATACTGAATTGCACATAGTCTTCTGCTTCCTGAAAAAATATCAGGATCCCTTTACGAAAAAACTTTTCCGCGATAAAGTTCTACTAGTTCCTACTAAGATCGCCCAATAATCGCAATAGGTACTTTAGTAACCGTGAGTGAGCTATCGTAAGCTGTCTAATTAATTACATTCACGTGTGAGTGACTCCGGCGCAGGTGGCTGCGTAAGTGTCTAGGTTTCGGAACGATCCGCGTGAAACCGCGAAACTCTTGGTTATGCTCCGATAAATATCTACCGACAATGTCAGGCGAAAACTGATCAATTATTAGATTCACTTTAGTTGTTGCTTATCTGGTATATAGTTCTGTTTTATTTCATATTTATAGACGGGAAAAATATTACTGTCAAATGTGTGTCATAATTTATTGGACAGCCATTTAATAGTTTATCATATCATATTTTGCGACATTCCTAGTTTAATGTTCCAGTCAATGCTGAATTCCTTCATTGGTCAGTAATTGTATACACCAATACATTTAGAATCATAACTCTGACTAGATGAACCACAACTTTCATCAAGTCTTACCTATACTATGTTACACCTCGTTTGATAAGCCTATAATTTGATAAATGCGTATTTTAGACGAGGCTCTAGCGTCCCTCAAGAAGCTAGACCAATAGGAGTATTTACTTTTTTCCGAACATCTTTAACCCTCCTCTTCTTTCCAGATTATCCTCGCAGCCACCCTCTGCCTGGCTCAGGCTTCATACTACGCAGGCCCGCCAGCGCACGTTCAACTGAGCCCCGACGGCAAGTTCCTATTGGACACGCCCGAGGTGGCCCACGCTAAGGCGGCCCACGCCGCTGCTCACGCGCAAGCTTCCACATCGCACGGCGCGTGGGCGCCCGCCGGAGGATACATTGCCGGACCCGCTTACGGTGCCGGCGCGCATTACGGCGCTCCTGCCGCTGGTACATATTTAATTATTGTAGTAATAGAATCTGAACTAAAGTGTAGATGTTCAATTACAAACTTTCATGAAACCTAAGAAGATTAATAATTTAAATGGATATGAAAAGGTTTCTCTATACTACGGGGAAGCTTAGTGAAGTAAACACATGGTCCACCAACAGACACTCAGAACTCCACGCTCACCATAGCATCTTATCTAAAACCCTGAACTAACCCAACCTTCCCTCACTAGGTCTTCTGAAATATGGCCCCGCCCCCCTGGCCCATGATGGTCGCGTGGTAGACACCCCCGAGGTGGCCCATCTCAAGGCCGCTCACATCGCAGCCCACAGCGCGGCCCACGCCAGCGCAGCTCACGGCGGTTACGGCGGTTACGGCGGTGGCCTAGCCCATGGAGCGGCTCTCGCCCCCCTCGCATACGGCGGTCTTGGACACGGAGCGGGTTACGCTGCTGGTTATGGCAAATGGACTGGTCCTCAGGTGATTATTTGAACTTGGTTGGAGTTGAATGTAAGGCGTAGCTTCAGCCATAGGATTATGAAGGTGGCAGTCAGCATCTTGCCCCAATAATTAATATGTGCTATCATCAGGTTACCTATTACCTAATTATAGCTGAGAAGTGCATATGCGCATTCATATGCTATGTCATCATAGCAAGATATTTTTGTCTTGAGCTTGACCCCGTCAGAAGCTGTCATCCTAAAAGACAGTACGAAACATTCGTCGTAATACCTGTCTAGCGTCACACAGCCTCAGCGCATATTTAATTATCTAACCTAACCTTCTTTCTCCCCAGGCTCACATCCAGCTGACCCACGACGGCCAATACGTGGTGGACACCCCTGAGGTCCAACACGCGCGCGCGGTGCACCTCTCCCAGTACGCGCACGCGGCCCACGCCGCGGCCGCGTCCCCCGAGGAGCCCTGGGGCCACCAAGGCGGCTGGCACTAAACCCTACCTCTGACCCAAGCTCAACACTGCCTGACACACTATTTTTTATACAAAACGACCAGAAAAAGCCAAAAAAAATGTTAAACTGTATAAAGTTGAATGTGAACTGTGTATTATAATGCAAACTCTTGTAGAACGAACTTGAAAATGTATTAATAAAAAAACCTAATAATTTTATTTTTTAATGTTTTATTACGGATTCTTTTTACTTATTTGATTTATTGCTCTTCTCCATCGTATGATCTAACGCTCGTACAAACAATCGCTTCGTTTCAAAACTGATAGAGAAATACAAAAAGTGTTATAGTTATTTAACTGTAGGTACAACCTTTTGTAGGTTGTACGGTTAGTCTAGATATTATTATGACTTGGGTTGGTCTTGTAATGGTTCCATTAAAATTTCAACTAATGAGTTACGTGTAGTACCAACAGGATAGGTTAATTTTAAATAATATAGAGACTACAAAATCATTTAATTGGGTTTTGATAAATTCTAACAAAACACAATTCATTGTATATTAAATAATCTGATACTTTATCATATTTTTTATAAATTGTTAAATTATTAACCACTCTTATATTACATAAACATTTAAAAAGCCATTGTGTCTCGCGTGAATCCACGTTCGTAGGGTTTAGGGAGAATTTCACTAATAAAATTGAACACGTTCAGGACATCAAAACCGCACTAAAATGTGTCCATCGTAACAAACATTGTCGAATTCAAGATAGAACTTACAGAACCATGAAAAAAAGTGAAATAAGTAAAGGCCTACTGAGTGCTGAGTCATCCCCAAGTAAGTTGAGACAAGGAGATTGGGTCAGGAGGACAAGGAGTCCGTCGCCTGTTATGAGGGGGCACATAGCAGGACCCGAGGTGGCGGCGCGTAGTGTTCTACGCGCGCCCCTATTGGACGTCCCTGGGGGAGTTTTACACCTCATTCCCCGTGAGCCTGAGGTGGCCCGCAATGGCGGGAATCGTGGAAGTCGCACTAGATCCCATGATCCCCGGTGCAAGTGTGAGAGGGGAACACCGGGATAGTTTTTAGTCAGTCTGACAGACGATTTTCCACCAAATTTTCCAAGGAGAACTATTTTTTTTAGTTTTATTCAGGTATCTACAACAACTTAATGTAAAAAGTATCGACTAGATTTATAACCTTAAGATTTTGGTCAGAACGACATAGCTGTACACTTTGTAATACAAGCTCAGTTACACATTTACGTAGGTTCCGATAAACTTTACAATGTTATGCATACCTAATGAGAAGTTAAGCGGATCTTATTTTATTAGATCAACCCGGTACTAGGTAATGAATTACTAGATTTAGAGCTAAGAAACATAAAATGGCAGTGTAGTTCCCACCAAATTGTAACGCTTTGGAAATGTCTGCCCGTTGGTCATGATTTTGATAAGTTCACAGTTTAATAAGTACTCATAGGTTTTATAGTACCTAATGGCTCATTTTCTATAGAATGGAACTACAGTCTAAATCATGTCTAAGCCCTTATGGACCTGATTTGTTCAGGTATGTACTATTTATTTCTTATCATGGCGTGGGCTGTACGATTAGTTCAATGTTATAGAAAAAAATACCCCAACATCGTCATCAAAATGGGCAGCTTTCCATAGGTACTGTTCCTACTATTTTTATTTATTTTTTTGGTTGGGAAATTATCAAATAATTTCTCCCGCTCTGGGCGTGTCAGACTCTTACTGACTAAATCCCACCCGTGTCCCTTCCTTTGCCTGTAATCCCGTTGCCTGTATTGTCTGGGTTCTGGTGGAGCTGAGCAAGGTTCGTGAAATTAGACGACTTCTTGAAGTATATTATTGTATATATCTTATTGGGACCAGCGTCCATTGAATGCTGTCGGATAACTGAAGACACATAGACGATATTTTGCTATTTTTAAATTCATAGACTATTAAGCTACATGCCATGTTTTCTTTTATAAAGTTGAATGTGATCTTTATGATAAGACTTTGACAACGTTTTTATTATGACATTGACAAAATTGACACATTAATAATAACCTTAAAATTGTACGTGCAAAGTTAGGTGTTGTGTTGTTAGCAAATTTAATTATACAATTTTATAAATATAATTTCTGTCTCTTTTTTAACTATTTACCTCTCGAGCTATACACACAATACAAACCGAAAAGGAAATGTCACAGCTTGTGACATTTCCTTTTCACTTTGATGAGCATCGTTATTCTTAGACATTACAGAGGAAGAAGTTTTCAACCTTAGGACCAGTGATTAAGTTTTTTAAGTTATTAGGAGTTTGTAAATTATATGATTCATTAATTTCTAACAAAGCCTGAATTTCATATTCATTATAATCATGTATACTTTCGGGTGTCATTATTTCTTCGACATCTACAAATACTAGGCCTTTTCTGACTCAACAAAATGATTTAACTTAACTAATAAGCAGGAATCAGAATTATTTTATTCTTCGCTTGTAGACTTTGATAATATAGGACTTCGACAATATTTTGTTATTTTTAAATTCATAGATTCATAGAGTAACATGCTGCATTGTCAACTATAAGTTCGCCTGGCCAGGATTTGCCAGGCAGTTGATATGCCTTGCAAACTATCGAATCGAAAGACGCCCATTGTTGGACCTCCAAAACGCCGCAACGACCGGTTGCGTACGTCTTTCATCCATGCGCGATGACCTAAACTGCACCAGGTCATCGCGCAGCGGAAGAACACTAAAGAGTCATCATCATTCTCCTGCCCTTATCCCGATTTATTTGGGGTCGGCGCAACATGTCCTTTTCTTGCATTCTCTATTAGTTGTCATCTCGGTAGTCACCCCTTTCTAGCCATATTATCTTTCACACAGTCCATCCATCGTTTCTTTGGTCTTCCCCTACTCTTATAGCCGTCGACATTCATACTCAAAAGTTTCCTCACGACATTTTCCTCATTTCTCCGCATCACATACCCATACCATGACAACCGATTTCCCCACAACTTTTCAGTCACCGGTGCCACCTTCAGACTTCCTCTTATGTACTAATTTCTCACCCCACATCCCTCTTAGCATTCTCATCTCAGCTATATGCAAATGCCTTTCATTCATCCCTTTTGTGGCCCAACATTTTGAACCATACAAGACAGCAGGGCCTCAAGTCTGCTATTACAATAGAGTCAGAATGGTCTGTTCCGATCCTCATTAATGACGCCATTATATTAGTAGATTACCAAACTTGTCAAAATCAACGATTATAAAATCAATGATAGACCATTCTGACACTATTGTAATAGCAGACTTGAGGCCCAAGTCTAACCATTGTTTTATATATCTTCCCGTTAAGTTTAATAGGATTGCGGGGAATTTTATTGTTCCCCGAGTGGTCAGCATTTAATGAAAGACCGAGAGGGACCAAAAAGTAGGTAAGTAATTTATAATTTTGTCGTAGTCATTTCATTGTGTTCGATGATTCTTAATTAATAAATAATGCAAGAAGTTAAGTTCGAAAACGGTCTTAATTCTCGAAACTAGTCCTCGGCCATAGAGATATTGTCGCTGGAACATTACTCAATTGTTTTCCGTAACACGACAAACTTCTAACACGTCTCTTCAAAGTTACAAGATTATCTATAAGATATTTGCTATGCAATAAGTTTCCCCGCATTGCTACCTACTCACCTATCTGATAGAGTTACGAGTACGTTTAGTGTCTAGTCTTATGTAACTTTAAATAGGTAGCTTTCTGAAAGGGCGTGGCAGTGAAGCAGTTTTAGCTACGTGACTATTGAACTAGATACCTGACGTAAGAACTATAATATTATTGAAATAACCCCTGTAGTCTGACTTGTTCTTGCTTTAGAGCGGCAAAATATTGCTAAGCTGTTAAAATTCGGCGCTGGCAGTAGCGCCTGTTAAAATAGTAAGGCTCGAGACAATTCCCTTTCTAGCGGTTTCGCGACAGTATTTGTATTGTGATATTAATTACTTCGCAAACTATTGTATATAATCAAGTTCTTCTAATTTAACAGACAGCTGTGCTACTGGGGAGTTTATTGCGCCACTTCTTCCCATCCAAAGCACTAGGAAATGCTGATGGGCGGCGGTTTTGGGGGAAAATCTTATATAATTTTGATGTTCAAAAAGTGGTGATTCTCAGCCTAATTGAGAAGTTTTATTATAATTTTAACTTCTAAATTGAGCATTTAATTAACGTTTACATCAAATAACTAACAGATTATTAAAATTAAAATATAATATCCTAACCTAACTAAAACTATTTACAAATAATTAAATTCTTCCGCATTGCTGTCGACTGGTAATGTGCCCAAGAGAATGGCGGCATTGCCACGTTGTATGGCAATGCTTAGCGTCTGGCCAGGGTAAAATCCAGGCCTTGGGTCATGGTTTCGTTGAAAGCTACAGGTTTCGTTGAACAAACCATGAGCACCCGGACCCCACGGCCCGAGGGTTTCAACCCCAAACGGTTCGATAATATAATTCCCGATAAGGTTATTATACTTTCGCCGCTTGAGGTGTTCCGCAGCCGCAGTAGCAGCACCACCACAGCACGCCGAGCCAGGAATATGGGATGACGCAAGAGTATCGTTGCGTCCCACACTAAAGGCCTACTCACCTTCCATGGAAATAAAGACATGCCATCGGGAAAAGCCATTGCCACCCGCACTTCGGCTGCAAGACAGGCCGCGATATCCGAGGCTGTTGGCGACTTCGCTAAAGTGCCCATGTTCAACGATGATATTGCATGAAGCCACAGACGCGACTCCCATTCATCCACAGCCAGCAGGCGCGCACACCCCGCAGTAGTAGCAGGCGTGTCAATTAAATTTTTCTGTAATACTCTGCAGAGCGGTTCATCCTACCGTCTCTGGGAAGATGGATTTTCGGGTGGATCTGAATTCGGGCAAGCGAGTCTCTATAGGCATCCATAGCCTTGGTGAAGCACTGCACATCAAAATTAATCAGTGTGGAGGCCAGGATTTTCCTGGTAAATTTCTCAGTGCCGTGGCCCAAGGATATGATAGCCGGTAACCTAATACTAGAAATTTTGCGGACTCCGAGACCTTCCATACGAATGGGAATAGTAGCTTGTGCCCAAGCTTGGTCGTCCGTGGCCACGTTTAAGATCGAAGTAAATGAAATTTGGTCCATTTTGTCTAAAAAGTGTTAATGGGAAGCGCGAAGGAAATATGTTAATTAAGGGCCGAAACAGCAGTAATGGATTAAGGTTATGGCCGAATGTATGTTAATTTGGAACAATCTTTCCGAGACGTCATTGAATTGATGTATTTTTTCCTCAATAAAACGAAAAAGGAACTCTCAAAGATTGGAGACCCAAGGAGACGAAGAGAGCTATTTTCAATAATTTTGATTTCTGGAGCTATTGCGTTAAATTTGGGAACTGTCAAATGTGTGTCAGTACTGTCTGCTAAGTATAGTTTACATTTAGAAAGGTTGAGATCAAGACCTCGATTCCGCCAGCCTAATTTGAATTCATCACTTTTGATTTTGATTTCCTATATACAGTGATCCTGTTGGAGGCGTTATAGATTCTAAGAACGAACCTGTTTAACCCAATAAAGTGAAAGTTTAATGTGAAACCTACACCTTGTATTTTGTTTTAATAATTTCATCTTACGTGTGCCTTCAAGCGGTTAAGATATAAGTAATGCGTAAGCGCAAATAAAGAGTGATTTATAAAGTAGGCACTTGCTACCACTGCCAAATCCTTTTTACATTTTGAAAAAGAATTGTGATTAGGGACAGATACTTAGTTTTTTCACAAAAACTAAATTAAATAAAAGATGCTGGAATGAATATACTAAAATAAATATAAAAACACATTTTCACCTCTTTTCGATGTATTTAATTTTTTGACAATCTGCAATAGAACTCTTGGAGCGTTGCTTTCACTCTTCAAACATCCATAGGCGCATAATTAATTTAATTTAAAAGCAAATATTTAATGTCTGTAATATTCTTTAAATATAATACCATTCTGCTTGAAACACTTTTCAAAAGACACAACCATAAGATAGAACAGTTGTCCAAAAGTTTCCCGTATCCGGAAAAGAGTTGGGAAAATTATGTTCTCTTTCTGCAGGCTTAGCACGAGAACCGTAGAGAAGCGTTTTGTCGACGGAAGAGTAGACAAAAATGACGTTTCCATGTAGACAGTTGACAGTTATCTATCGAAAAATGTAGACAAGCGATTTCAGTAGAGTAGATATAGAAAGCGTCATACTTGGTGTTAGAAAATAAACCATAGACAGTCCATTCCAAGTATCAATTTTATTAAGAACTGCTATTCACCTGAACTAAAGAGAGCAAACTCACCTTTTATTATCGAGCCTTGTGGAACACGTGAATTGACCACCATTTATTTGTACTTGCTGTTGTCTATCATGTAAATAAGATTTTACTAAACTGAGCGCAAGTTTTCCAAGTCCATAAGGTGAGCAATGGGTAGCTCACCATCCGGTAAGGACCAGGCCCGGGTCGACGGCGCGTTGTGTTCCACGCGCGTCTCAAAGAGATGTCGTCAGCACAATTGTAGGTCCACTAGGACCGATGCCTGCCGGGGCCCCTGGAAGCACAGGCAACGGAAGGAATACGGGTGGGTTTTAGTCAGTAAGAGTCTGACACATCCTCCCGCTCCGCCCAGAGCGGGAGAAGTTATTTGATGATTTCCCACCCAAAAAAAAAAAAAGTAATGCTCAAGTTTCAAGAGTAAGGTTTCGTGGTCGACGCAATCAAATGCCTTGGAGAGATCACAGAAGATTCCTATTGCGTCTTGGGCTTCTTTCCACGCGTAAAAAATGTATCTTATTAAGATGCATCGGTTTCGGTCGTACACCGTCCTTTAGTGAAACCTTCACGACTTCAGTATTTGATCGTGAAGGATTTTATTCGTGTTAAAGTGAATGAGCATTTGACTAAGCATTACCTTTTCAAACACCTTGCTGAAAATTGGCAACACGGATACGGGTCTATAATTATTGGTGGCTTTACTGTCCCCGGATTTGAAAAGTGGTATTACCTTACTGTATTTCATTAAATCCGGGAAGACTCCTTGATCCAGTAACAATTTAAATATTAAGGCTAAGTAGGGCGCTATAGTCTCAATTATGGAGGTATAGACTTTAATGGACATTCCCCAAAGATCTTGAGACACTTTGATCTTGTTTTGCCTGAAAGCATATATTACTATTATGGGATTAATATGCTTAAAGATAAATTCAATCGGGCAAGCTGAAACGTTTTCCCTTACTGAATGAAAAGCGAGCGAGGGCGAGGAATTTATTAAGGTTTTAGTAGTTTTAAGCGGGATACTGGTAAAGAAATTTACAAATTCCTGAGCAACTTCTTTGCTATCACAAATTAGACCACATGACGTCTCCAGTGATCAGGGTAGTAACCATCACCTCTAATAGCAGTATTATTTCAATATTACTTCAGCGTGGGAAAGAGATGGAGCTATAAGTCATGTATAGCTCCATCACTTTCCCACTGTGAAGTAATATTATAATAATACTGCTATATGAGATGATGGTTACCCCCCAGAATCATGCTTTTTGTTCCTATTCGTTTCATTATTGATAATTTTCCAAACTGTCTTTATTTTATTGTCTGCAGATTTGACCTTGTTGCTAATGTACAAGTGTACAATGTACGACGCGGATTTGTATGGCCAAGGTCAACGGCGATTACCCAACCCTTAAGCCGTTGGTCCCGGCTGTTATTTCTAGATCTTTGACTGTCGTCACGGGTAGTCAGAAGCCCGAAAGCCTGACAACCAGTCTTAAACCAAGGTGTATCGTGTTACCCAGTAACTGGGTTGTTTTGGTCAGATAAGCTACGTCGCTCCATGTAAAATACTGGTATTCAGCTGCATCCGTTTAGACTGGAAGCTGACCCTAACATACTTGGGAAAAGGCTAGGCAGATGATGATGGTGAAGAATACAGAAAAGGGCCTCATTCTTGCATTGAGTGCACTTTCTTTTTTATTTATAAATAAGTAGGTATGTTGAACGTCCTTATCATTTATCAACTTGCTTGTTTCCGATGGATATCCTTTATTTGTTATAATAATGTGTCTTTAACTTAATTACATAATATAACATCACGCCTATATTCCCCGGAGGGTTAGGCAGAGGTGTACCTTATAGATACACCCACATTTCGCCAGTTATGTTTAAGTCCCATGTATTGATTTCTAGACTCCGGGCTGCCACTGAGAAGTTCCAAATGGAAAAAACCAATAACATTTTTGCCCGACTTTTGGAAATCGAACCCAGGACCTCAGGCAGTAGGGCTAACGACCTCTAGATCAACGAGGTTAATATCAATATTACTATTGACTCACTAGAAAAATAGTTAATGGTAAAAAGATGTTCATATCGCCGGAGGAAGTAGCGAATTCAGAATCTATTTTTACTAGGTTTTGTCAGCGGCTCCACCCGCGCGCATCTCCCCACGGGAACGTACAACCGGGATAAGAAGTATATGTCTTAATCCAGGTCACGGTCTACCCGTGAGCCAAGTTTCAACCAAATCCGTTAAGCCGTTTTAGCGTGAATGCGTAACAAACATATATATATATATATAGTTAGGATTAAATATAGATACTTAATTTACAGATGATTGCTTTATTGTACAAGTATTTGAATTTCGTGTACACCTGTAATTGGTATAGGTACACATAAGAACTTTGAATGGACGTAGTCCGAATGTACAATGTATATGCTGGTGACGTAACTAATATATTATGAGTAAATACATTAATTCAGATACGGTTACCATTTCCCTGTCATTTTACAGCAGTAACTAAATACATAATTTAATGTGCAATAAGTGCATGGTATAAGAGTATAGAAAAACAAAACAAACCGGCCAAGAGGGAGTTGGGCTCGCAAAACTAGGGTTCCGAACCAAACTACACTGATCAGTCTACAGACCGGTCGCTGATCTGCAGTATAATTACTGTTTTGTGCGTAATTTATTAACGTGCCCTAGCTCCTAAACAATAGCTATATAGATAGTTGGTTAGATAGTCTTTATTATGTACACCATAAAAATAACAGATATAAATGTAGTAATATACAAATAAAAGTGCCACAAACTTATCTGGCCCGGTGGCCAAAAGAGGAACTAACCAAATCACTATGAAAATTGACAAGTTCTGTCATTTTTTGTTTACCGATAGAGCCACCGTCACCCGGTCAGATGGGCTTGCTGCACTGCACGTCTAAATGACATACATAGTGTCAAGGAAAAAACTGATATGCTCTATAATTATGATGTGATGAAAAGAAATACTACATAGGTACGTAAAAGCGCCTTCGTAAGTAGGCATCTATCCGGGTGGGGCTGGATTTGGCGAAGAGCCAGTTTGATTTCCGCAGGGGGCGCTCTACGGTGGACGCCATCATGCGCGTGCTCACGACGGGGAATGCTGTTGCCCAGGGTGGGGTCGCCTTGGCGGTGTCTCTAGACATCGCCAACGCCTTCAATACCCTGCTCTGGTGTTGTGGTACCACCGGAAGCCGACCTATCTCTGTCGTGTGGTCGAGGCCTATCTCAGGATCATCGTCATCTACCCCGGTCACCAGGGAGTATGGAACCGGCAAGAGATGTCGTGTGGTGTCCCACAGGGATTGGTCCTGGGGCCGCATCTGTGGGACATCGGATATGACTGGAGTGGATACTGCGCGCCGACCTCCCTAGCGGCGTCAGCGTAGTGTGCTACGCTGCCGCTTAGCGACCACGTCACCGTCGCCCCAATGCCGAAAAACACAAAATTGTGGATAACTATCTACCTTATAACTAACTTGTACAATTATTGATTTGCCTTATCTGACACTGGAAAAGCGAGGATGTTATTACAAAAGCCATTATCATATACCTTTTATATTGTCCGAAAACATTAATTCTAGTATTTTCATTCCGGACACACTCCATCAGAATATGAAAGACATCATCAACCACTCCTCAGTCATCACAAATTGAAGACAAAGCTTTCCTCGTTAAGTAATAACACTAATTTGATGGAATATGTCTGGAACGAAGACATAATAAGGCTTTATATAGTAATTCGGTTTTTATTGAGGGCGTAATCAATCCATGGAACCCGAAAAATCTCAGATTATGATGATGAAGGGCAGGACGATGATGAAGTAGGTACTTACTTTCTTAGAATATAGAAAGAACTAGAATCCGCGTTCAATTGTCATTGCAAGCCGCCGCAAGTCCAAAATCAAGACAAGCGTCCCGCGCCCGCCTCACTTCCCACCCGCGTAATGTTACTAGCTCGGACATTATGAACCCGTTTCGTGGTAAACGTTGAGAGTATTGGTAAGATGAGTGGCGTGCCTAGGGTTTCAAAATAACGCAAGCCCAATAAAATTTTAACCGATTTCAAAAAAAGAAAGTTCCGTTTTCGACTGAGTATGTAGGTACCTACGTATCTACGTATGTATCATCGCAATTTTCTCATAAACTACTGGTTAGGTACAATAAATTCTCTATCGAGCATTTTAGTAAGGCTTGGGCTTATATGAAGGTACCGCCACTAGGTAAGATAATATAAATAATAAAATCACAATTGGTCTTTTCATAGATAACTAATTTCATACACCCGCCCCCCCTAGAAATCCTAATAGTCTAACATAGTACCTATTATGAATGTTATGCAATTCTAACAAAATCATATATACATACGGGTTGCATTGATAACCTTTCTTTTCAAGTTGGGTTTTTTTTGTGTAAGTTGTTATTAATTTAACACTACAACGAATAAAATGTCCTCAGTAGGTAATAAAAAGAAGGGAAAATCAAAACTCTTATACTGACAACACTAACAAGATGGATGCATCATTCTCTATGACAATTACAAACTGAACAATTTATTCAGTAATTAAATAAGACGATATTTGAATGCGCTATTTACACGTGAAATGTGATCCCATCCTGTTTATTTTTTAGCCCCGCATTATTTTATTTTTTACAGGTATGAACGACACAAGACGGCATAATTAAATAAAATTGCACACCGATAAAACACGTTACGCGATACGACGTTCACAACGCGTCAAGTTGACGCTTCAGGATTAGGCGTGTTCGCGGCTTCTGGTTCTTTCTATATCTAAGCTTATTTTATATTATTTATGGCAGATTCACTTTAAGATGCTGACATCACCTAAACCGCTGTCACTGTCAGACTGCATAGAAAAGAAAGAGAAGTGCGTTAACACAACGCTTGTAATTTATTGTTTAAATATGAAGCAATTATCAATTTACTCAAAATTTAGTTGAGTAATCGAAAATAAAAAACAACCAAGTTCTGCATTAAAATAAGATATTTGTTATTATGTGTTATTATTATTATTATTTTGTTATTATTGTTATTATTATTCAGTCCTTGTTATTATTATTTTTTTATACAATGGAATACCTATTTATTTACATAACCAAATTACAAGATGATTATTAACTAAATTAAATTAAAACTAAGTTAAGCCTAAAAAAGGCCCTCGGGGCATTGTACCGAGGATGCTGGCGGCATTTCCTTGCTGAATTGCAATGCTGATGCGTTGCGCGGGAAAGCCGCCAGCTTTTCGGTCACCAGTTACATCAACTAGATGTTTCACGATTTCCGCAAATAACTTATGCGCACTGGGACCCCACGGACCGAGGGTCTCGACGCCAAAGGGTGCAAATTTGTAAATTATTATTGTTATTTATTATTAATTAAATACGTAACGTATAATGATATTTAATGCAGATATTTTGGAATGGAACTGCAAGGTAAGAGGTTTGATTAACGTTAGTTTGTGTCGAGATATTTTTTCAAAAATGTTTTGGTAACAAACAAGTTCTGAGAAATATGTTCAAAATTAACATATATTTTTTCCGCTACCACAAACTACAGATCGCTACAGATTTGGTATTTTTTTTTTCATAAGACAAGCCTATTTTGGTCATTTGCCTCTTGTCAGCGCCTTAATATGTAAAGATAAGGTGGCCTTTCCCATGGCATGATTCACATTTTGTATTTGTCCTAATAACACTCTTGCCCGCATATTCTAAAGAGCGAATGACATAAAGGACAAATCCATCTGTCTGTCTAGCCGCTAGCCTAAATACGTGTAATATTAGAAAATAATATCTAAGTGGTTGTCTGTTATCTGGGTGTTAGGTGTCGGTTACACTGCCACCGTTCCCACTGGCGGTATCACCCACATGTTTAGTATGTCACCGGTGTAGAGAACACCTGAGTTACATTTACGATTCTATAATACATTTATTATATGGGCTGCACGAAGCTCGTTAAACCGTTGGTCCCGGCTGTCATTCGTAGACCTTTGACAGTTTAGCGCACTGATTAGGTGCTGCACCCGCGTCCACCCACTGAGACGAACGCTTACGGTTGTCGTACAGGATCCACTTTTCATCGCAGGTAACAATTCGATTTAGAATTCCCTCGTTTCTATGCCGATTCAGTGGTGCTTCATGCTCATGCTTCGACGCGTAAGTCTCGCTGTTGGTCGCTTAGTTCGTGTGGCACCCACTTATCTAGCTTTTTTATCTTTCAGATTTGACGCAAGTGCTTCAATGTTGTTTTGACACTAACTCGAAGGCAGCAAGCTCAGCCGTAGATTGAGTTGGATCCACTTCCACTATCGCCTTCAATTCGTCGTTGTAGACAATGGCTAAACGACAATGGAAAAACGAGCCTCGCGGAAAAACGAGGCTCGTTTTTCAACTCAAAATTTCCAGATTTAAAAGGATTGAACCAATAATGGGCCGTGTTTATGCAAGCAGTGTTAGGCCCGTACACGTCGTTAATGTTTTGTGTTGTTTGCGCAGCGGTATTTCCACGTAGGAACTCATATTCGAAAATTGTACGAATTAGCAGTTTATCCATGGCGTCTAAAATTACCACAATTTAACAAAAACAAAAGACTATCTAAGAACAAATGACTGAATTTGAAATTAAAATAACACGGCTTTCGAATAAAATTTATTTGAATTTCGAATTGCGCGCCAATCCACAGATTTATTAAATCTGAAAATGCTGGTTATAGAATCCCCAATTACATAGGTGAAGACCTATTATTAAGTCACATCAAGGTCTAGCATAAGACCTAAACTCCATTAATAATCGATTTTCTTGCTACCAAATGTGATAAAAAGCAATGAAAAAAGAAATGATACATTCACATTTCTTTTTTATCATTGCAGCTTCAAAAAAACCTAAACGCTTTTATTATTTTTGGCTGGTGCCAATATTTCTGTTTTCAATTGTTTAAGTAATTTTATTCAAAACAAGAGTGTCGGTGATCAATCACACTAAGTGTGATTTTATCACAACCAGACCACAATTTTGCTCTAGAAAACACGTTGGCTGGTGTTTGACTGACTCTTTTAAACGCATTCAATACTTTACCTTATAATGATAAAGTGTTCTATAACACCGTACTTTTATCGAATGCAGTGTGTATGGAACTACAGAAGGTAAACTGTTTTTTTGAGTTTAAAGTTATTTTGTAGACTGACTATCGTTGAACATTGCTGATGTAATGATAAGTCCTACTACACACATACACACCTCGTCCTACCAGACACATAGGAATGTGTTTCATCTCCATAACCGTCAAGAAAACATGACTCTCTCTTGAACAAGGTGGCATAGAGAACTGCACAAAAAAATCACTCTGGAAAGGCCTTTGACAAACAGATTGTACTGCTGAAAAACTAAGCAATAAGTTAGTTACTGTAACAACATACTGACATCCGCTAGCATGGACTCGGTCCGGTTCTTCGCGCTACTAGCATAGTTATTTCTTCTTCTGCTGGGAAATTCATACGTCTAATGTGGCTGCGTTCCGCCGCGAAGATAGCTGTCACCGTCTGTACGAACACTTTACCTCTTGCCCACTTAAGATTTGGATAATCGCCGTTGATCCTGGCCATACAGATGCGCGTCTTGCTCACGCCGTGCCGCCTTTCTTTTTAGTAACAAAAATCTCAATATTTGAAAAAAAAAACACAGATAGGATTATAGATGTGTCTGTTCATACAAAATGGTTGTATGGTTTATTATTATTTTTATATAATTTACATATCTCGGGACCATGGGGTCCCGCACCTTTGGAAGGCATACGAGGGGCCGAAGCCAACTCGCAGAGGCCCCTTAGACAATTTTAAATGGAATAAGGCACCAACCGACGCGGCGACGATTATCCCTGTTTCCACCCAAAGGACGTTTGGTGCAGGACTATTGCAGATCATGATAACAAAATATGTTGGGCTATGGGTTTGGGTAGCTATAGTGGATAGGTAACCTAAAACTATGGAAAGACTATGTTATGTAATACACGGATATAATGTCAGGGGTTGCACACTCAATAATTGGCTCGCGAAAACGGTAGCTAGCACATAGTGACAAGGAGGCAATACTTCCTTCCTCCGAGCACCTCCGAGCACGTTTGCACTTGCGAATCTTTACTCAAGCCGGCCAATAAAGGCAAGAATGAGGTGGGAGCTCTGTTCTTCGTCAGTGTTCACTCTAGCCGGTCAATAAAGGCAAGCCAGAGATGACTTGGTCTGGCTCCTTACCCTAGACCTGTTGCGGCAAAGTAAACTCTACCGGCACAGACCTAGATTCGGAGCGCGCAAAGCCCACCACGACTTCAACGTAGAGATACGGCGGTGGGGTTATTATTATTATTATTATTATTAATGTCTACCCAAAGCATAAAAAACCATTAAAATATCGTAAGTACTTTGAAAGTAATATACTAGAAATATAACTATTTTATTATCTATAAATCTATGTGATTTTTTTTTCCCCGTGTGGTTTCTGGGTGGTAGAACAGAACCAACCCTTCTCATCTCGTGGGTGTCGTAAAAGGCGACTAAGGGAACAGTTGGAGGATTCTATTGTTTTCCTCTGTGTCCCGAGCTAAGGTTGCCGTGCCGAGAGCTGCATGGCTAGGGGGGAGCCTACGTGGAGGCGATCGGCGGCAGAGACC
Source organism: Atethmia centrago (assembly GCA_905333075.3). Classification (NCBI taxonomy): domain Eukaryota; kingdom Metazoa; phylum Arthropoda; class Insecta; order Lepidoptera; family Noctuidae; genus Atethmia; species Atethmia centrago. Next base: position 12,470,809 of record HG995387.1, read on the forward strand.
TCTCGCGTCCGGCCCTGGTTCAGGCCATGGTACGGAGCGAGAGGGCATGGGCAGCCGTCACCTCCTTCTGCGAAGCAGTAATGCTCGCGAAGGAGGAGGCGGGACGGTTGAGGGAAAGGCAAGTTTCGCGCCCTCTCGCCCCTGGCCGCCGCAAGAGACGCCCAGGGCGTGGGAAATCCCGGGCGGATTTCCGGCCACCGTAGGCGCGGGCTTGCGGACGGTGAGCAATGGGTAGCTCACCGTCCGGTAAGGACCAGGCCCGGGTCGACTTCCACGCGCTTCCACGCGCGCCTCAAAGAGATGTCGTCAGCACATATAGTCCACTAGGGCCGATGCCTGCCGGGGTCGCGGGAAGGTACTTATGGGTCACCGAGGCCCCCGCAACACAGGCAACAGGAAGGAATACGGGTGGGTTTTAGTCAGTAAGAGTTTGACACACCCTCCTGCTCCGCCCAGAGCGGGAGAAGTTATTTGATGATTTCCCACCCTCAAAAAAAAAAAAAAAAGGGGGAGCCTAGTCGCGAGCGTGCCTGTTGTCTGGGATCGGGCGCCCCAGGCACTAACAAGCCTTACCTCTACATTCGGGGCTCTGTAGAGTGTCGACAGATGTTTCCTCTGAATCAAAATAATAAGCAACTCGGAGGCGGCGGTGATGCTCCATGCCACACACCATGTCAGTTGTTCTCACGGGGCGAAAAGTGAGATGCGGAATGTCGCTTAGCTACGCTGAATGTGCAGGGAGGTATAAAAGATAAAATGGATGAGGTGTGTGAGATGGTGAAAGATAAAAGAATAGATGTGTTGTATGTGAATGAGAGGAAAAGAAAGGGAGTGGACATATCCAAACACGGCTCTTTGACCACTATCTGGTCCGGTGTTCAAGAGACACACAGGGCCCGTCAGGGTGTGGGCGTTGTCCTCTCCGAGCGGATGATGATATGTGTGAAAGATTATGTTTGTGTAAGTCCCAGGATTCTTTGGGTAAGAGCCAAGGAGGGCCTAAACTCCATCTTTATTTTGTGCCTGTATGCACCCGATACAGGAAGCTTACCTCCAGAGAGACAGGAATTTTGGGACAGTACCTATAAGTAATTTAGTGAATGGATGTAGGTCAAATGAGAATATTGTTATGCTTGGAGACTTTTAAGGTTGGGTTGGCGTAAAAAGGAAAGGGAACGATTCTGTTACTCGGAATTCTGTTACTTGGATCTTGGCTACCAATTATGGCCCGAAGAATCTACGAAAATCCAGAAATTACGTCATTCACGGCTGTTTTATCAAAATGATGGTCTTTTTCGAGTAACAAGTCAATATTAGGTATTGTTTTTATGTTTCATTTATTTAGGTCGACAGAATATATATACTATTTCGGAAAAGTATAAGAAACTATAGAAGTCACCATTCTGCGCCTAAATCAGTTACAAAATTTAAATTTTGGGAAAAATGATCTGCTAACGGAAGTTAGCAGAGCATACTCGTATTTTCATTCGACTTTTTTCAGGCAAATATGACAGAACTATTTTATTTTAAGTATAAGGAACTCTAGAACTCAGCCGCATGCGAACAGAACCCACATTTTTTTTTATGCTCTGCTGGGAAATGATCTGCCAAGTTCACCTACATGAGCATATCGGAGTGTTAATGTAGGGACCATTATCTGGTTATATGTCGGATGGATGGTCTGTTCAGGCATTAGCGTCACCGAGTTCGAGTTCCTGTGACTGCTGAAAAAGAGGAATATAAGAGGGAAGTAAAGGCGAAGACGGATAAAATATTTGATGTTACGAATGATTACACTCTAGAAGAAGTATGGAATTTAGTGAAAAACAGTATAGTGCAGGTAGCCTAGCCTAGCGCAGAGGAAATGAGGTGGTAGAACGAATGATTCATGGGTAGATGGTGAAGTTAAAGAGGTTGTGAGAAAGAAGAAAGAGGCCTGGCTTAATGTGTGCCTGTGGCAGGCGATTTGAAAATAGTGAAGAAGGAATACACCGAAATGAAAATGGAAGTAAAGGAGATTGTAAAAATGAAGAAGGATGAAAAGGAAGAAAAGTATAACAGGAAGTTCTCTGATAACTTCAGCGCCAATGTTATTCTGGAAACAGGTAAGATTGGCTGGCTGGCAGGAACATCGAGTGCGAATGTTATAAGAGCTGAAGATGGATGTTTATTAGGCGAAGAATGTAAGGTCTTGGAAGGCTGTCGCTGGAAGGCATAATTTGAAAGTTTCTTTAGTTGTCAGGATAGTGTGCAAGAAGTGGGCAGAAGCCAGTTTGGAAGACCCACGCTCAGACGCAGATGAAGGGAAAGAAATAGAAGTAGATGAGATTGTAAGAGCGTTGAAAGGGATGAAAAGTGGGAAAGCTGCAGGGTATGACAGAGTGTCTGCTGAAATGATGAAGGGCAGTGACGGGGTGGTAGCAAGACTGTTGTGCGAGATCTTTAACATGTGTTCGAGATATGTCCATGCGGCGATGACTGGTGCAAGACTGTAATTGTACCACTATATAAGGGAAAAGGCTCTCAGCGGGAGTGTAAAAATTACCGCAGCATTAGTCTTTTGAGTGTTGTCGGCAAACTGTATGCGAAGGTTTTCATAAAGAGAGAGATAAGAGTGACCGATGAGAAAATATGGGATGTACAAGCAGGATTTAAAGAGGGAATGGGCTGTATGGATTAGATCTTCTCCTTACGGTGCATAGCTGAAAAACATCTGGCAAAGTACAAGAAAGTCCACTGTGCTTTCGTTGACTTGGAGAAGGCCTATGACAGTGTGGAGGGAAGAACTGTGGTTGACACTATCCATGTATGGTGTGGATTGGCGCTCGGTACGGGTACTGAAATCTTTATACAAGGATTCCAGTGCTTGTGTTAGGATATATGGGGCATGCACAGACTGGTTCTGCATCTCAAGGGGTATTTGACAGGGTTGTGTAGCGTCACCGTGGCTGTTTAACTTGTACATGGATAGTTGTCTGATAGATTTGAAAATGATGAAATGAAATGAAATGAAATGATTTTATTTTCTGTAAGTAGGTTTATACAAACACTTTTACACGTCAATCATACTTAGTAAAAAAAACTAGATGAGCTCGGCGTTTCCTATCTGACTACTCTGAGAAGAAAGGCCGAAACAAACTCAGAGGTCACAGTCTCTTTTAAAGTCCAGACATAATCTTGGTCAGATCATGTGAAGGCCATGTAGATTGGTGTCTGAAATGGTCTTTTGAGGAAAAAACCACACTGATTGAGTAGACCTATCCAGTCAGTGCACGCATTTGTCAGTAATCGTTCAGCTCAACTCAGAACTTAAGGAGCTCAACGATTCGACGAACAATACCAAAGAAAGGACATTTGAGTAGGCCGCATAAATGACTCAAACTGATAGACTAAGATGAAAACTAAATGAGAGAAATAATAAAAACAATAATCCACATAGTCTTCACATTCACAATAATTAAAAAAAAAAAAAAAAAAAAAAATTAATAAAAAAGAATATAATACTTCAAAAAGTAAATATTAATGTCATAGTGTATAAGTATAACAAAATCATCAATGTCACACTTAGTATAAAAATAGATTTAGTATAAAATTAGTTTGTTGCCTGGGGGTACATTGGAGTAGCTTAATTAATCCCAAGCCTTTTTGTCGTCCAAGTAATCTTTAACTTTATAGAAACCTTTTTGACAGAGTTTCTGTTTAATAAATGATTTAAATTTATTGAGGCTCAGTTCTTTGACATGGCTTGGGAGTTTGTTGTAAAAACGTATACTTTGGCACTTAAATGAATTACTAATTTTTTGGAGCCTAGTCTTGGGCACAATAAGTAAGTCTTTGTTTCTAGTATTTATGCTATGAATGTCGCTGTGCCTAGAATATAGGTTAATATTCTTTTTGACATAAATCAGGTTCTCATATACATATTGAGATGCGACTGTCATTATGTTTATATCCTTAAATGTATCCCTCAGTGAATGCCTACAACTTAGGTTATAAATTGCTCGAATGGCTCGTTTCTGCAGCACAAATATAGCCTGAATGTCGGCTGCATTTCCCCACAGCAAAATGCCGTACGACATAGGAGTACGAAAGAGGGTGAGTGTGGATTGAGAATTAATGAGTTGCCTGTCAAATGCCTTCTTTACGCAGATGATCAAGTTCTACTTGCATCTTCAGCAGAACAACTGCAAGACATGGTGACTGTGATGGATGAAGCATATAAGATGAAAGGGATATATATATAGATATATAGGGAAGGTCATGGTGTTTCAAGAGAAGAGGATATATCGGTGTGTGATATGAAAATAAACGATACGAGTGTAGAGCAAGTAAGTGAATATTTAGGGAGTCTGTTTACAAGGGATGGAAAGATTGATGAAAATGTGGAAAGGAGAGTAAATGCGGGAAATATAGTGAATACATGCGATGTTGATCAACCAGTCGATGCCCAAAGAGGCTCGACTGGCTGTTCATAATGTTGTGCTGGTGCCTACGCTTATGTATGGAACTGAATGTTGGGTGTGGCAAAAGTAGTATGTAAGTAGAGTAAATGCTGTGGAAATGCGTTCCCTGAGAAGTGTGGAGTGACTATAAATGATGGGCTGAAAAATGATATGATAAGGTAACGGTGTGGTTTAAAGGAAAATGTAGTGACAAAAATTGAAAAGAGTATGCTTAGATGGTTTGGTCATGTTACAGAATGACATATAGTGAACTCATTGGTGATGTTCTTCAAAAAGGTCAGGTGCGCAGTACTCGAAACCGGCTTGCGTTTATGACCAGATGTATGAACGTAAACGAAGCAAAAGGAGGAGCATACCAAGTGGCATTCTAAAGTTTCTGCCTACCCACATGGGAAGAAGGCGAGAGTTTATGTATGTATGTATGTATTTTTTTAAATATTCATGTTTTTGTTACTAATAATAAATATTCCCTATGAAAAAGAACGGCAGCGCGGAGTGAGCGCGATGCGAATTTGTATGGGCAAGGTCAACGGCGATTACCAGACCCTTAATCATTATTAGCCTTAAATTCCAAATAATTAACGTTGTAATCGAACGTATTTGCTTTATACAGCAACGTTAAGTGAACACTGGAATGCAGGCTATGGAATGGAATATGCACAAAAGCAGTAAATGATATTTTTTCATGTTTATTAATATTCTTCAAAATACCTTGCAGATATTTATTTTCTAGTTATGATAGTACAGATAAGTACACTACGTAATGATTAAACAATAAACGCACACTTTTGTTTAATACCGTGTTAAACTTTTAACTTATTAACTGCTCTCTTGAAAAAATAACAAAACTGTACTTATAACATCTGTCTTCTTGACCATAGATGAGTCAAAGACCGAATAAAACATAAGTTTAGAAAATCAGTTTTCTTTTTGTTTTTAGATATTATTGATAGGTATCTCATCGCGTATGTGAAGTTTAAACAAAACAAAAAAATGATTAAACTAAAACTACAACTACATAATATTAAAACTAAAATAACTGCGGTAGTTGACCGAAAAAAAAAACATCATAACAATTTGTTTTCGTTTCATCGTGTTATGATATCGATACCCTTCATGTCTGCGGAGTTTCGCTAGCCAATTTAACTTGACCCTGTCACAGTTTCTATAAATTTTCTTTCGTCTATAAAGTTTCTTTCGTCTATAAAGTTTCTTTCGTCTATAAATTTTTTTCGTCTATAAATTTTGGTAAATTTTGGAAGTCTACTGGTAAGTTGGATGCGAAAGCTGGCCTCTCTGCGTGTGTGGAAGGCATAAGTGATAAGAGGGGAATTGCTAATGTGTTCAAGGACCATTTTAAAGTTCAGTCCCCTCTCGGTCCCTCAACCTTGGTGAATGATTATGAGCGCCTCCGTCCTGGCGCGAAACCTCTGATACGTTTTGCAATCATTAACAACATGAAACGAGGCAAATCTACAAGACATGAGGGGCTCAGCATTGAGCACCTGAGGCACGCAGGTGTCCTTTTGCCGCGAGTCTTGTCTTTGTTTTTCACAATGTGTATTAGTCACCCGTACCTACCTGCTAATCTAATGAAGACCATCGTAGTTCCCATTGTGAAGAACGGGACAGGTGACATCTCAGACCGAGGCAACTATCGTCCCATTTTTCTTGTGACTATAATAGCCAAGGTGTTGAACGGTGTGCTTGATTCTTGCTTAAGTAATTACATTCATCTGCATGATGCACAGTTCGGGCTTCACCCCGGACTATCAACTGAAAGTGCATTTTAAGTCTCAAGCATACCGTCAAATATTATTCGTATAAGGATTGCGGTACGCCGGTGTACGCCTGTTCCTTGATCTCTCTAAGGCGTTCGATCTTGTCTTATACGATGTGCTCTGGAGAAAGATGGGGGATAGGGGTATACCCGCGGAAATATGTGGGCTATTCCAGTATTGGTATGGTCACCAAGTCAATCGGGTGAAATGGGTTGATACAGTCTCTGAGCCGTGTAGGTTGGAGTACAGGGTGAGGCAGGGTGGTCTGACGTCTCCCAGACTCGTCAACCTCTACGTCGATGACCTGATAGTCGCACTCAGCAGCATGCGTGTTGGATGCAGTGTTGATGGGGGACAAAATCAGCTATGCAGGTGACATGGTGCTGCTGGGTCCATCGGCGGGAGCAATCAGAGAGATGCTTAAAATGTGTGAGACCTACGCTGCCACACATGGATTAAAATATAATGTTAAAAAATGTGAATACATGGTCTTTGAAATCAGCGGCAAACGCCGCGCCGTGGAGAAGGATCCGAGTTGATTTTGAAAGGTTCACCAATTATTAGGGTGTCAACTTTTAAATACCTAGGGAATTGTCTTGCCGCTGACCTCAGGGACGACGTATACATTTAGAGGGAACGCAGGGCTCTAGCGGTCCGGAGCAATATGTTGTCCCGTAGATTTGCGCGGTGTACAGACCACGTAAAAGTAACACTTTTCAAGGCTTATTGCCAAAGTTTGTACACGGACCATCTATAAGTCAATTTATTATACCAAGAGATCACTGGATGCCCTGCGCATGCTTTCAGGATGTTGTTGAGGCTGCCTCGTTACCGTAGCGCGTCGGAAATGTTCGTGCAAGCCCGCACCGACGGCAAATATACGCAAAAAAACTGCGTCGCTACTGAGGATGGGCAGTCGGAACAGCATCCTGAAAACTGTAGCCGGCTTAGGCTCTCCGATTGTACAGCAGTTTGTGTCAGTGCGGAGGTTGATTTTTACTAACACTAAGCAATAAGTTATTTTTTGTATGTTACTAACACTTTATGGATATTTGGTGTCCGAAATAAACTGATTCTATTCTATTCTATAAAGACGAACTATGTATTGAAACTGTTACGTGTGTTGCATAATGTGCATATAAAAAATACAACACGGTACTTACGACTGCCTTAGGCTCTCTTATTGACATCAGAGAACTAACTAGGTTGATAGGTATATCAATCGATATTTATTAAGGTTAATTGAAATGCCTAACCTATTCAACTAATCTCCGATTCTGTAGGTACTAGGCCTTAATGAGTGAATAGTGATGATAGAAATAAAGATAAAAGTCACTGCTCTGATAAATCAAAACAGCGTAATAGATTAAGTCAGGAAAGATCGCCTTTATGAGCGTCCAGCAATACCTACATTCTTAAAAATAAATATGATAAAAACCCTTTTAATTCCAAAACCAAACAATAGCTAGTAGCTGGTTCCCAACACAAGCTATTATTAAAAGGCGTGAGGTGGTTTTATTTTATTTTTGTGAAAATGACGCGTTGTTGTGTTCCTAATTACTCCGAAATTGGAGTTCACCATGTCCCAAAATAACCTAAAATTACAAAATTGTGGCTTAAATCTATTAGTTAGAAAAAAAAAAACAAACTTCCAGGTTATGTCGGAAACATTTTGAAGAAAGCGATAACGAAGAAATATTTAAGGTTTTATTCTGACACTTTCCAGGTCAAATATACGATATGATTATATTATTGAAATCACCGAAAATATCGAAATAGTGAAATAAATCCAAACTCATGAATTAACCCGAAATGGAATGAATGAACGAAATGTCAAATTTATTGTAGGCCGTAGGGACTTAGCTATCTGCCGGGGTCGCAGGAAGGTACAAAAGGTTTACCGAGGCCCCTGGGAACACAGGCAACGTAAGGGACACGGGTGGGTTTTAGTCAGTAAGAATCTGACACACCCTCCCGCTCCGCCCAGAGCGGGAGAAGTTATTTGACAATTTCCCACCAAAAAAAAAAACTGCTATGATCACGCCATCTACAATTTACTTTGCACGACCTTCCCCATTGTACAACTACTTTGATTTAAACTAATTAAGGCGCAAATATATGATTTTAGTGACTTTTAAACCGGCTTCATATAATGCAAGTAACTTTAAATGCAAAAAAGTATGTTCAACTAGAACGCATACACATCAATTTTATCTGTGAATATGCATTATCTATATATATTTGTATAGTATTGTAGTTTATAGAATAAATTCAGGAAGTAATGTCTACCCAAAGCATAAAAAATGATATTACTTTCAAACTACATAAGATACATTTTTTCATGTTTTTATTTGTATGAACAGACTATCTTATTTTTTATAATTCTTTCTGTGATTCAGTTCACAGTTCTAACCTTTTTTTTTTTTGTTCCGGGGTGGAAAATCCTCATGGATGTCCTCCGCCCTAGGGCGGGCGGAGTTGTCTGTCGGACTCTTACTGACTAGAAACGGTGTTCCCCTCCCACACTTGCAACGGGGACATGGGATCTAGTGCGACTTCCAAGATCTCCGACTGGGTCACAGTTCTAACCTAACCTAACCCATCTGGTCGGGGTGCCGTCTTAGTTACTGCGACCAATTCAGCTACCTCGCAAGACCTATCAATCAGGGACGGTTCACAATTTGACGATTGACATTGATAGGTTATAAACTGCCGATAAAATAAGCAGCTGATAAAATAATGCGTTCTATTTGTAACAGCATTTTTTTTTCGATACTTTATAACGAAGTATCGATAAATAGATTATAAACTAACGGTGTTCACAATTTTACGGTGACAAATAAATACATTATATTATACAGATTTTTTTTTTTTCATATTTAATCAATGGTTTAAGAAAAAAAGTAACTATACAATATTGATGCTACTAACTATTTACACTAGGTAGACACTAAATTAAATTACTAACTATATATACAAATTAATACAAAAAACAAAAGGACACTTAGGCGTCAAAGTATTCGCCCGCATCGCTGTCATCCGGAAACGTGCCCAGAAGACTGGCAGCATTGCCACGTTGAATGGCAATGCTAATTCTTTGGCCAAAGAACGAGCCAGCCCTCTGGTCACGTGAAGTGTCGATCAATCGGCGAGAGATTTCCTTAAAAAGGAGATGCGCACTTGGGCCCCATGACCCGAGCGTTTCGACCCCAAACGGCTGAAAACTGTAGTTTCCTATAAGGTTGCAGTATTTGCGCCGCTTGAGGGTCTCAGCAACTGCAGCAGCGGCGCCAGCACAGCCAGCCGTGCTTGGAAGATGAGATGGCGCAAGGGTGTCGACACAGGTTGCGTCCCACACCAGAGGCCTACCCAACTTCCAAGGCAACAACGTCATACCATCTGGTCTCTTCCCATCGTCACGTACCAATCCATTTGGTTCTAATACCGCTGGTACGCCGGCGGTGACAAGGGCTCGACGAATAATATCGTTGATGCTGCCGTGCCGTGCTATGCGACCTGCGCTCCTGCAGCAGGACAGGCCATGGTGTCCAAGACTGTCGACGGCTTCACCGCAGTGACACCGATGCGGAGCAACACAAGGTGCGCCCAAGCGGAGACACGTAGCGAGCCGAAACGATGAGTCATCCATCATAGTGCCTATGGTAGATGACGGGAGCGCCTGAAGCCACAAGCCAGACTCCCACTCTCCCACAGCCAGCAGACGAGCACGCTCAGCAGTATTAAGTGATGTATTTATCAGGGTATTCCGTATAACACTGCAGAGCGGCACGTCCCACCGTCTCTGTGAGGTTGGGTTGTCTGGCAAATCCATATTGGGACAAGCCATTTTCCAAGCGTTCAACGCGTCGGTAAACCACGGTACCTCAAAATCAACCAGTGAGGAAGATAAAATGTTCCTGGTTAGTTTATCAGTACTGTGAACCGAGGAGATGAAGGCCGGTAAACTTATACTTGAAATTTTGCGGACGCCGAGACCACCCAGGTGAATGGGTAGTTTGGCTTGCTGCCACGCTCGGTCGTCCAGAGCCACATTAAGGATCGAAGTTAGTGTGTTTCTAATAATTTGGTCTACTTTTTCTAAAAATTGTGGGTGCTTCCATAGATGGGAGGAGCGAAGGCTATATGTAAATTTTGGTCCAAAGCAACAGTATCGAATAAGTGTGAAAGCCGAATGAGTGTTAATTTTGAAAAGTCTTTCCGAGACATCATTAAAATTTTATATTTTCTCCTCAATGAATGTTGGAAAAGATTCGTCAAAAATTGGGGACCCCAGGAGGTGAAGGGAATTTCTTTCCGTAAATTTGATATTTGGTGCTAATGTGTTAAATTTTGTTATGGTAGTCTGTCTGTCAGTGGTTTGGGGAAGATAAATTTCACATTTTGAAAGGTTAAGGTCTAGGCCAATGGAACTGAATTTTGCTTTTAAAAAAGTTAAATCTTGTAAGACTGTGTCTACATCACCTGCTAGGGTTCCGTCATCCAAATACCATACGTTGAATTCAGAATTTAGCTGTCGAATAATTGGATTTATTGCCAAACTAAAAATGACTGGCCCAAGGATACTAATTTGAATATTTCTTCACTTTTCCTGATAAATTTTAACAAACTATAACTACTGGCACTGTTACTTTCTTAATTTTCCAGTTTTATTTACTTTTAGTTATGATAAAAGCACTGTATCTATTTTTAAGGGTAAAAAATACACAGAGCGAATGTTTACTTGCGCACTGCAGAGCCCTCTCTATATAGAATATATTTAGGAATATTATCTCTACATTTAAATAAGAACTTTACTTTTTATGCCTTGTCTCTAAAATACCTTCACGGTGATCTAATTTTCTGTATAAACCACAATACCTTTAGGTAGGATCGTATCTAATCTGGGCTTACAATGATGTATAGGTTGTTTCTGGCGATGCACTTAAGTGCATTCTAAGAGGCCCATTCAAATGTCAGATCATATCGGCGAGCGATTTGCAATTAGCTTTTTTGTGCGAATTAGTGATTTAAATCTACATGGATGGAAAAAATTATCATGGATGTTAAATGTGATTCACTTTGCTTTTGCCGGAGGAAAAATAAAGTAATCCATTAACCTATGCATTCATAACAGCCTCCTTGAGTGACGATCCATCAATGTATGCCCGGCTCATTCTGGCTATTCAGGCTTTGCTGAATGGTAAATAAATATTATTACTATATGGTAGTTATTCGAACCGATACGAGGGAAGAAGATACTAGAGACAAGACACTTTTAAAGTAATAATAAAAGAAAATTGTCTCAGACACTTCTAGGGTACCTAAATAACTCTTTTGTTGAGAGAAAAAATGCAGGGTTTTCTGACAGTGTCCTTAACTAATTTAGGACTAATGTCCGGATTTTGCAAATCCTCAGATAACCTCAATAGCTGCTGATTTGACCAAATTCTTAACAGGTATTTTTCATTCGAAAAATAAACAAGGGGTTGCCTCAAAACCGGGTATCAATCAATGACTCTAGAAGCACACAGCTGCTATAGGAATTCGAACAAATCGTTCAATAAACAAGGGCCAAAGAAACAGTTACCCAAATACCTGTTTCAGAATGAAAACAGGTTGATTTCACTTTTGTCGCTGAACTCCGAAAGTGTACCTACTCGATTGCAATGTGCAATGGTATGATTATTACAATAAAAACTTTTTACAAAAAAAATAAACAACCGGCTTCCAAAAAAACACTACAGTGATAAATAACTTTAATATCGGAAGTCGGTATCTTTGGATGATTTTTTTTGTTTTTTGCGACCGACTTCCGAAATTAAAGTTATTTTTCACTTTGTAGAGTTTTTTTGGAAGACGGTTGTGTTTTATTGTAAATAGTTTTTTATTTTTTACTTTTTAGTGGGTCATTTGTCAACGCAGCAGCAGTTGACATTAGGCTATTAAACCTAATGTCAACTGCTCATCATCTTCTACAAAATATTGCTTTTCGCGATGCAGGGACGTTAATTGTGGAGGAGTCCTCCTGGTAAGAACCACCGAACAGAACACACACAGGAGAACTGCCACTCACCGTATGCATTGTGACGAGTATAAATTGCTTAGTAGGTAACCATATTAAAGTACTTAATCGAATCGCAACCTGTTAAATACTTAATATTAAGTAGGTAGTTCCGGTGGCCATCTGTGGCCTTCATCATCAATGCCACTTCACCAAATGGTGCTTTCCGAAAGCAAATTCACGAGTTACTATAAAAATACCCAAATTGCCATAGCTGTGCCTATAAAATTTGAGGACTTCCCTCGATTTCCATGTAATCCCTCATCAAATTCTGACTTAGTAACAATGGGAGCACCTCAAGGGCATACCCGTTCAAACAAAAAAATAATTTTTAAAATCGGTCCACAATTGAGGGAAAAGTCGGTGAACATACATTAAAAAACCATATAGTCGAACATCGCCGTTTTGGAAGTAGGTTAAAAACAGCAAAAATATAATTAAATTAATGTTTTTTTTTAATTTTATCATTTATTTAATCTGACCCTGTATAATTAAATTTAATAGCTTATTAAATGTTAATACAGAGTCAAATTAAAGTAGCCAGCGAAACTCCGCACTCGATGGGACACATCTAAAAACGAAAAAAAATATTTGATGACTTTTTTGGGGTCAACAAGAACGACTGGTAGTAAATTTACTTGAATTACCTATGAATTAAGAATTTTTTTTGTTTCTCTATTTAATTTATTTGTATAGTATGTATATAATGTTTATTAAAGAGTTGGTCTTTATAAAACATCAAACTCAATGAAAAAAGAAAATCAAAATACCTACAATATTCTACAATTAAAATATCTTTGATGAGCGGTTCAATATCAATGGAAGGATACAGTGTGTTATCAATACATTACTTAAAGCCAATGTCTTCTCAGTTTAAAAACGATGATACATCAGATTTTTCCTCATGAAGTCATGATTGATGTTTGCAAGAGTGTCACGATCAGTCGCGGTGGTTATCCCAATGAAAGAGAAACTTGTGTGGTTTTCCCAGATTTTTGCTCCACCGTGACATACCCGCTATATGACGTAATGTTACATGAGATAATATTTTTATTATTAACAATAACATGCTTAGGTATATACAAGTGGTTTCACCCGCATAAGTCTCGAATCCGTGAAACTATCGGGATGAAAAGTATGCTATAAACTATATGCTGGGTCTTAATGGGTAATGGACTACCCAAGTGCTAAACTTATTCGATATCCGTTAAGACGCTGACAACACCTAAACCGCAATCACTGTCAGATTGCATAGAAAAGAAAGAGAAGCGCGACGACAAAACGCTTGTAATTTATTGCAAAATATGAAGTAATTATCTATTTACTCAGAATTGAGTTGAGTAATCGAAAATAAAAAACAACCAAGTTCTGCATTAGAATATGACGTACTTGTTATTAATTAAATACGTAATTTATGTTGATATTTAATACAGATATTTTGGATTAGAACTCAAGGTAAGAGGTTAGTTTAACGTTAATTTGTATCGAGATTTTTTTTTCAAAACGTGTTTTGGTGACAACCAAGTTCTGGGAAATATGTTCAAAATTAACATGTATTTTTTCCGCTACCACAAACTATACAGATTTGGCAATTTTCTTTCTTAAGAGAAGCCTATTTTGGTCAATTGGGTCTTGTCAGCGCCTTAAGCCGTTTTAGTGTGAAAGCGTAATAAACAAACAAACAAACTCACCTTCGCATTTATAATATTACCTATAGTTAGGATTACACAACTAACTATTTACAAAAGATACGAGTATCTACTAAATTAGAGGGTTTATTTAAAACCTTGCCTTGAGTGAAAAGACGTTTAAACGTCAACAATGTATGGTTAAGTAGTCGCTTATCATTACTTCACTTTAAGCAACATTTTTAGGGTTCCGTAGTAAACAGGGTTCCTCCCTTATAGTTTCGCCATGTCCGTCTGTCTGTCTGTCCCCGCTGTAGCTCAGAGACGCTTAGTAGTGGAAAGCTGTAATTTGGCATAGGTATACAAATTAATGACGCCAACAAAGTGTATTTTTTCTCGTCTATCCCATAGTGTGGTATCGTTGGATAGGCCGTTCAAAAATATTGCGGGTCTGTGAAAACCATTTTTCGATTTAAGGATCCGTTTGCGTAATATTATGCATTAAAGTGCTCCTTTTTGTTAGAGTCAAGTGTTCTCTCTGCCAGCTAAATGGTTGTTTATGGAGAAGTGAAAAAATTCATGGCAGTAGTACATATAATGAAATTAAAAGGAAAACTATCACAGCTAAGTGGGCTTTACAAGTTAATGAGTAATAGTCGACCAACTTCAATTTGCAGTTGGAGAATCGACCGTGGCATATATCGATGTATGGGGGAACATGTTTTTCAACTACAATGTTAAGTTTGTTTTTGGGATAAATTCATCCCAACTTTCTAACTACGGAACTCTACATTGTGCGTGGTCCGACAGACACTTGGCCGGTTTTTTATAAAAAAAAGGTGTAAAAAATAACTATAGGGGTATCTAACTGTGCCAATAAATACAAAAACAGATGAGATAATTAGATTTATTGTTTCTTGGCGGAAGATGCTCATAAACAATCGTAATAATAGTTTTTTCGTCACGATTTCATATTGTAATTGTGTTGCCTGAAGAGATAAGCCATGCGTCATTATCATCATTATTTGAGGCGAGAGCAAACACAACACATTTAATTATATAATTAATGTACCTATACAAAAAATTGTGAAACATTTTAAGTGACGGTGGAGTTTCTTGCCCATTCTTCTCCATACGAAACTACCTTTTGGAAGGAGCGACAAGAATAATTTTTTTTTGTTGTAAATTTTGACGTTCAAAAGTTGAAATAAATCATTTGAATTTGGACTGTGACTTTAACTCAACAACATCATAAATACGGCAGAACAGAATACATGCAGTGCTAGTAAGTAAGTGTTGTGGCGATATACAGGTTGGAGACGACAATGTGGCAATAAATTAAAGTCCGTACATAAAATGGTCCGTACATAAACGGTGAACATCCCTGTACGCAGGGTTCGGGCTAGCTCCAGCGGCATCCTGAGGGCATTCGCGCAGAGGTTCGATTGCCAGAACCTGAACCATTGCTGTATGGTTCACATCCTAAGCAATCGAAGTCTGTGAACCATACAGCCAGCATATATGTCTATGGTGTAGTATTTATAATTGTTTTTTTTTTCTTATTTTGGTTTTTTTTTGTGCCTATGATCCTTTTGTTGGTCGAAATAAACGTTTTTATTTATTTATTATAATGACGTTTCCAATCTGCATACAAAAAAATGACCAAATATAACCAATAGTTTAGTCACTATAGCTAGTCAAAGTTTGACAAAACCCATGGCCATCACTCCTATTTAGTTTATTTAAAAAAAAAAAACACTCTAAATATATTTTTCTATTTCGATGATAGGATATATTTGACATTGACAGCTTCAAAATAATCATATTGTCGTCTCCACGTTATATATGACAGGTCCATACAGTATTAGACATACTCGTAGATATTGAAGTTTAACTATGTATATTTAGCGACTGTTTAAGCATACATTTTTGACGTTTAAACTTATCTTAACTTTAAGGCGCTGACAAGACCCAAATGACCAAAATAGGCTTCTCTTAAGAAAAAAAATTGCCAAATCTCTATAGTTTGTGGTAGCGGAAATATATATGTTAATTTTGAACATATTTCCCAGAACTTGATTATTACCAAAACACGTTTTGAAAAAAAAATCTCGATACAAACTGACGTTAAACTAACTTTTTACCTTGAGTTCCAAACCAAAATATCTGTATTAAATATCAACATACGTTACGTATTTAATTAATAAAAAAAATGTCTTATTTGAATGCAGAACTTGGTTGTTTTTTATTTTCGATTAATCAACTCAATTTTGAGTAAATAGATAATTGCTTCATATTTTGCAATAAATTACAAGCGTTAAGTCATCGCACTTCTCTTTCTTTTTTATGCAATCTGACAGTGACCGCTGTTTAGGTGTTGTCAGCGTCTTAAGCAACGTTTATAAATAATGGGGATCCGGATTATGTCCAGCATTGGACTCATTGCTGTATTGTTACTTGTATATTCAATTCGTGGTGGTGGCCTTGAAGTTGGTAAAATCTTTACCTCAAAATCTGGTCAAAGAAGTTGTGGTTTTAACAAAATGCATCTAGTTTTGGTCAGATGTCTTTAATTCCACATTTAACGAGTTGTACCTACTACCTAGCTACAATTTGAGAACTTGTTTATCGAGCGAAACATGCATCAAATGTGAGTAGGGTAACTACGTTAGCGGACCAATCATGATTATCTTTGGAAATTGGTGTTAATTATATTTTCACAACATAACATCTCGCCTTTATTCCCCAAAGGGTTAGGCAGAGAAGCACCTGTAGTACACCCACATTTCGCCAGTTATGTTTAAGTCCCTTATAATAAGGGTCGAGCCTTTTACCATCAACCCATCTAGACTTCGGGCTGCTACTGAGAAAGTGTTAATTATTACATTTCTTGTTATAAATTAGGATATACATATATTATACAGTCACTGAGACTTTATTTTGAATATATCTACATCATTTAAAAACTAACAAACTTAAAATAATAATAATAATATGTTCAGTTATATAAAAAGGGAGGGCAAAATATCATAGGGCGTCAAAAAATTCGTCCGCATCGTTGTCAACAGGAAAAGTGCCCAAAAGGCTGGCAGCATTACCATGTTGTACGGCAATGCTAATTCTTTGGCCAAAAAATAGACCAGCCATCCGGTCACGTGAGGAGTCGACCAACCGCTTTGCAATATCTCTAAAAACTAAGTGGGCACTCGGACCCCATGGCCCTAATGTTTCAACCCCAAATGGCTGGAACATATAAGTCCCAATAAGATTTGAGTACTTGCGCCGTTTAAGGTTTTCCGCACCTGCAGCAGCCACCCCAGCACAGCCCGCCGTGCTAGGAAGATGGGATGGCGCCAAAGGTTGCATCCCACACCAAAGGCCTACCTACCGTCCAAGGCATTTTGGTCATTCCGTCTGGTCTCTTCCCATCGTCGCGAGCCAAGCCATTAGGTTCTAAAACAGCGGGCACCCCGACGGAGCCAAGAGCGCGACGGATGATGTCGTTGATGCTGGCGTGTCGTGCTATACAACCTGCGCTTTTACTGCAGGATAGGCCATGGTGTCCGAGGCAGTCGACACCTTCACTGCATTGGCAGCGATGCGGAGCCACGCAAGGAGCGCCCAGACGCAGAAAAGTAGCGAATTATTATTTTTTGACGCCCTATGATATTTCCCCTACCTTTTTATATTATTGTTATAAATTAAACCTTCAAAGAAGCAATAAGTTTATACTATACCACAGTATGTGTCTTCTTATTTTATACCATAGTATACCTCTTCCTTTATTTTATTTCATTAATTAATTAATTCATTCTTGGTTTTAAAGGTGGATCCTGAAAGCAAGACAGAAGAACTGATGAAGGTCGCAGGAATCCTAATGGATTCCTGCGACCTTCATCAGTTCTTCGGTAGATCCGGGCAGTGCACGACCACGGTAGTTGTGGTGTTGCTTGATTTTCTGACAGTTACCACAAACTGTCAAATTTCTCCAAATGATTTTAAACCTTAAAATGTTGATGGTTAAGTTCAAAATCGAATGATAAAATTTGACTGTTTGTGGTAACTTGATGTGCTGGCGACTATACCTAGTACTTGTTGATAGGCCTACACTGTCCTCCCATACTCATTAACAGTAAATTTGAAAACATTGTAAAAGCCAATTATTTTAAAAGAGTAACCGTAGTAGTTTCTTGCCGGCTCTTCTCCATACGAAGCGACCAATCTAGCTTCTGATATTTTAAAAACACTCCTGTAGCTTTATGTGATATAAAATAATTTGAATTTGCTTGGGGAGACTTACATCCAGTAAAGAATAAGTGCCATCCACATTAATTCCTCTTAATTGATGCAGAAGAGATGGTGACCCTAGTTACAGATATTTTATCACAGTTTTTGTCCAAATTTCTGTGCAATTTGAATAACAAATGACTATGTTCGTTATCATAACGTTTTAATAAGTCTTTGTCCGTCGGATTAGATGAGTTGTTTGTATTGTTTGGTCAATAAAAACTACAAAAAAAGTGCATTAAGTTAGATTACTTATCCAGCTACTTTGTATAGTTTGTTAAACAAAAGATTACGAATCCTTATATATTGTATAGTTTGCTAACACAAAATGCTGTATTTTCGATTATAATCGTTCCAATTTAAAACGTAATAATGAATTGTATAGTTTGTTAAACAATAGATTACTAATCCTTCTACTTTGCTAATACAAAATGCTGTATTTTCGATTAAAATCGTTCCAATATAAAAAAATAATGAATAAAATAATAAAGACAATTTTTAACTAGGACTAGATAAAGTGGCAAGGTAAAAGCACAAGCATAAATTTTCTTAATCTAGTTAGTGGGTGTCGTACTGTTCTCCTAGATAGGTTACTTAAAGTGTGTGTGTTTAGGAGAAACAGTTCCGATACCTGTCATAAATGGTTGACTTATAACAACGTGTTAAATATGTTTGTGTTTCCTAGTGTTAATTACTTTGCATACGATTTGTATAGAATCGAGTTTATCTAACTAAACAGACAGCTGTGCTGCTGGGGAGTTTGTTGCGCCACTTATTTTCCATTCTTTTTTTTTTTTCATTATACGATATAGAAGGTGAATTAAAACCAAACTTTGTAAAACTGTGTACTATAAAATTTCTGATTATTTAGAAGACAAAAAAGCTTGGGATTGAGCTGCTCGCTCTGCTAATCCTTGTGATACAACTGGACATTTTAATTATTATGCAAAAACATCATTATATACTTTATACATTATAATTATATATACATATTGACATTGATGAATATTATAAACAATATTACGTGAATTTTGTTTATAATATTCATCAATATATTTACCTTGAAAAGTATTATATTATTTTAATTATTGTGAATGTGAGCTCTATGTGGGTCATTTTTATTTATTTCTTTTTGTTTTTTTTTCTCAGTTAGTTTTAATGATAGTCTAGAATTTTGAGTACTTTATGTGGCCTACCCAAATGTCCTTTCCTTGATATAGCTCGTCGAGTCGTTGAGCTCCTTAAGTTCTGAGTTGAGCTACATGATTACTGACATGCTTGCACTGACTGGACATGTCCACTCAAATTTGTGTGATTCTTTCCTCAAAAGACCATTTCAGACATGGATCTACATGGTCCTCACATGATCTGACCAAGATTATATCTGGACTTAAGAGACTTTGACCCTTGAGTTTGTTTCGCGATTTCTTCTCAGGGGTGGTCAGATAGGAAATATCGACTCCATCTAGCTTTTTTTTTTTATATGACGTGTTAAAGTGATTCTGATATCCTATTTACAGAATAAACAATTTCATTTCATTTCATTTCTTCTTCCCAGCACAAGGAAGTGGTGAAGGGCGGGCGTATTTGGGGCATTGTCTTATATAATTTTGACGTTCGAAAAGTACTGATTCTCAGCATTTTTTTTGGTGGGAAATCATCAAATAACTTCTCCCGCTCTGGGCGGAGCGGGAGGGTGTGTCAGACTCTTACTGACTAAAATCCACCCGTATTCCTTCCGTTGCCTGTGTTGTCAGGGGCCTCAGTAACACTTTGGTACCTTCTCGCGACCCCGGCAGGCATCGGCCCTATTGGACCCCCACGCTTGTGCTGACGACATCTCTTTGAGGCACGCGTGGAATACAACGCGCCGTCGACCCAGGCCTAGTACTTACCGGACGGTGAGCTACCCATTGCTCACCGTCCGCAAGCCCGCGCCTACGGTGGCCGGAAATCCGCCCGGGATTCCCGACGCCCTTTCCCTCAACCGTCCCGCCTCTTCCTTCGCGAGCATTACTGCTTCGCAGAAGGAGGTGACGGCTGCCCATGCCCTCCCGCTCCGTACCATGGCTTGAATCAGGGCTGGACGCGAGAGATCTCTGCCGCCGATCGCCTCCATGAGGACACGGCGGTGCTCTGCCCAAGCCGGGCAGACCTCCACCGTGTCCTCCGGGTGATCCACACAGTGGTGACACCCGGGCGTTTCCTCCCTCCTTATCCGACACTGGAACCTCCCGAAGCTGTCGTGTCCGGTGAAGACCTGCGTCAGGCGGAAACTGATTCTCAGCCTAGTTTGAATAAATGACTTTTGATTTAGATGTATATTATATGTAGGTAACTATATAGTTATCAATTCAGTTACGTTATTTAGACAGAAAGGTCGCACTATTTTGCAACTATGCTCCTATGTCCGTCCGTCTGTCTGTCAGCAGGCTGAATCTAATGAAACATGATGATAGGTGTCTACCTATCATCATGTTTCATGAGTTTTTACAGATTGTGTATTTCTATTGCCGCTATATCAACAAATAATAAAAAATAAATATAGTTAAAATTAAACGGAACCCCATATAATAAATTTGAAACAATGAACTCATCGAGAAGAGAATTTTTTTTTTGTTTTTTTTTTTTTAAATTTAATTGATTTTTTTTATCTTAAAAAATAAAGAAATAGGGGGCCGTAAAAGTTGTCAGTTTTAGACTATTTTTGTACCATCTCTGATATCGCAACAACTAAACAAGTTAGGAATTTGAAACTTCTGCGTATCATGTATCACTGTATTTAATCAACAAATATTATACATTTATAACGTATTTTATTTAAACATGGACGATTTTCTGCAACTGCAAACAATAACTCTGTAATTCACAATATCATTATGAAATACAAATTTTTATTTGCGATTTTTAAATTTAAGATGAATAATAAATTCTTCGTTAAAATCTCGTACCATATGCTCGGAACCCTTCGTGTGCGAGTTCGACTAGCACTTGGCTGGTTTTTTTTATTAGTATCTATAAGTTTTAATTTTGTTATTATTACATATACACATACATAAACTCACGCCCTCTTCCCATGTTTCTGCCTACCCCAGGCAGAAACTATAGAACGCCACCTGCTACGCGCCTTACAATACTCCTTTTGCTTCGTTTACGTTCATACATCTGGTCATACACGCACGCCGGATGTGCGCCGGTGCTACGCACCTGACCTTTTTGAAGAACATCACTATATGTCTTTCTGGGGCGTCCCCTCCCGGCATTTCCACTCACATCTGCCTTGTAAATACCTTTTGTTAGTCGCCTTTCATTCATCCTCTCAACATGACCAAACCATCTAAGCATACTCTTTTCAATTTTTGTCACTACATCTTCCTTGTGTGTGTTGTCGTTGTTGTTATTATTATGTTTTTTTTAAATTTAATCTTGTAAACAACCCTAACAGCCGCATGGGTCGATCGATCAAGTTCAGCTATGCTTGCCATGGTTGGTTCCGTGGATGGGTGACCATCTTTACATACCGATACCCCGCCGTGCCTCGCAAGCCATGGCCTGGCTAGATCCGGCTGTCATTCGTAGATCTTCGACAGTAGTTACGGGGCGTCAGAAGCCCGAAAGTCTGACAACCAGTCTTACCCCCCATCGTATTACCGAGTAACTGCGGTGTGGAGGTCAGATATACAGTCGCTCTATGTTAAGTAATGGTATTGGAAGCCGACCCCAACGTAGTTGGGCAAGGCTAGGTAGATCAAGATGATGCTGTGCTCTTACAGGGCCCATAAAAGCTCGTGCTGACTAGCGCGATATCGCGGTCGCGAAAGGCAAGCAATATGCCTATCGCGCCCGAGAGCAGTGGTGGCCCAGTGGTAACGGCCTCGACTTACGAGTTGTCGTGTGTCGTGTGTCATGTCGTGGGTTCGAACCCAAGCAGGCACATTTATTTATGTAAGTAAATAATTTCATTACCACTGCTCTCAAAACAGTGAAGGAAAATATCGTGAGGAAACCGGCATGTCCTGGAACCAAAATATCGAAGACATGTGACATATACCAACCAGCACTGGGCCCGCGTGGTAGATTAGGTACAGCCCACTCCCTCTCGATGAGAGGAGCCCTGTGTCCCAGCAGTGGGAACACTATAGGCTGATTATGCCCGCGATTTCGCCCCAGTCTGTAGAAGCCTTAATTGTACCTAGCTTTAATCCTTTTTGTAACATCTTATATATGTACATTATGGAATGCAATAAATGAATATACTTAAATATGAAAAATCATGGATCCAGAGATTTCTAAAACAAAGAATGTTACGACCGCCTCAGTGCAGATCTTACCAGTCACGGCTGAACAAGTCAACAAATTTATAAAAACAAGTCCTCTTGCCCATGACATGTGTTTTTAATAGGATCAATTAAAGAATTTCATGGTATTTTACGGTTATTTTTAAAGGTCCCAATCTCAATACTTCAGAAGAGAAATATTAACTTTCTCTCAAATAACGACGGTAAGATGTAAAATGTTTTATTTTACGTGCGGCGTCCTACAATACTTTTACCGTTACAGCTCGCGACAGAATTCTTTTGACTCGGGCCTATATGTATTACCGTAATATTGGAGACATTGACTTTAAAATTACTAGGGTTTCTCGAACGAATAAAACCGGTTAGGTAGGTACATTTTTTATATTGCAGATTTAATTTTTGGAAGCGAATAGATTGATAAAAAAAATACATATATTTGACTCGAAATTATTTAAAATGGGAATCGTGTTTTGCTCATCTTCCACCATTTATTTTTTGTTTTTTTCGCTGTGCCTATTATGAAGAGTTTGACAGTTCTTATTTTAAAATTCTATCGTGAAACTTCTATTCCAAAAGTTCTAAAACCAATAGTAGGTAGTACCTACCTATCGTAAAATAATTTGGAAAACTATTCGAATGCAAATCGATTGGAGTCACGTCTCCCCTTTGTGTATTGAATATTCAGTTTTTATGAATACAAATACACGCAGAATCGATATTGGAAATCGATATGACAAAATCAACAATATGTATTTTCAAGTCTTTTTGTAAGCATTATTAAACTGAACCTGAACTTAACAGTTATAATAAGTTTGCATCAGCTTGGTTCAAGGCTATATTACGTAAGAATGTTGAATAATTTACATACCTACCTACATAATTATCCACACAAGGTGTTTATGTTTTGCAAAATCGCTGTTATGCATGATATAGATGTTTCCCGCATATTTCATGATGATACTTACCATAATCAGCCTATAATGTTCCCACTGCTGGGACACAGGCCCGCTCTCTTCGAGAGGGAGTGGGCTGTAATCAACTACGCGGGCCCAGTGTGGGTTGGTAGATGTCACATTCATGTCTTCGAATTTTTGGTTCTAGGCCTTGCCGGTTTCCTCACGATGTTTTCCTTCACCGTTTTGAAACTAGTGGTGGCCGAATTTATTTACACAAATTAAAGCGCCTGTCTGGGTTCGAACTCATGACGGGCTACCACTGACTCTGATGACACTTATATGACGCATTAGCGTCATATAAGTAAAATTATAACAGGATCACTTCACCAGCTGATGCACGATATCATGAAACCATCTGCGAAGTATACTAGCTCTTAAAAATAGACCCCTTCTGGTCGAAGAATCCGCTTGGCCTGAACCGCTAGGAGTAGCTTTAAAAATCATGATCACCATACTTGGTAGAGCGGATAGGAGAGGAGAAGAGCCGACCTAGTACTTGATGTTAACACTTCTCGAGTGTTCCTCTCCTACAGGCAGCTTTAGCAAACAAGAGGACGATGCAGTAACGGTTACCATTTGAAAAGTCTTCACAAAAAACCGGACATTTAATTTTGCTAATCAAATCCGGGTTTTGAACTTTTTAATAGGTCACTTTCGACGACAGTAATAGAGGGGATCTACTATATTTGCTACCAAGGGCTGTCGTCGAAATTCACGCATATGAAAGGTTCTGTCGGCGAAATGTCCATAGGTGAAACGTTCTATCGACGAATCTCCCAAAAACGAAATGTCCTATCGGTCTCCAAAGGAGAAATGACTGTCGGAGAACGCTTGCAGACTAAAACTGCGGACACTATTAATAAGTCCAGCCACTTTATGTCCAGGCAAATCACTGTCCATTCCATGGTTGCCTGGAAGAGATCGCAGAAAGCGATAAGGCCGCCCATTGTATATTTTGTAGTGTTTGATTTATTTTTTGTTATGTATTTTTGTGGTGTACATCATCATCATCATTTCAGCCGAAAGACGTCCACTGCTGGACATAGGCCTCCCCCAAGCACCGCCACTTCGACAGGTTTTGTGCTTCCCGCATCCAGCGGATTCCTGCGGCCTTCACAAGGTCATCGGTCCACCTTGTAGGAGGCCTTCCAACGCTACCTCTTCCGGTACGCGGTCGCCATTCCAGAACCTTTCGGCCCCATCGGCCATCTGTTCTGCGAGCAATGTGCCTTGCCCACTGCCACTTAAGTTTGGCAATTCTTCGGGTTATGTCGGTGACCTTGGTTCGCCTGCGGATCTCTTCATTTTGTGGTGTACAATAAAATATAATATATAAATATAGAACAGCCACCGCTTTTCTAGGAAATAGTAGCTAAACATCTAGCATAACAATATAGAGGTACTTAAATCCATGAACCTAACCCGTGAAATTTTCATTAAACTAATATAGACGAAATCAATCAATACCTAGTTGAAAATGTAGAAATGACACAGCATTTTAACACCACATTGTGGGTACAACAACCACGGCGATACGAGATACGCCATGACATCCGTAACAGTCAATAATAATGGAGTTGTATTGTGAATCTTTTTATTTTTGTGGGATGTCTGGCTTCCGTGTCTATCTATACAAACGTATGACGGAAATTAGATGTAGTTGGTCCGTGTGATTCATTGAAAATTGTGAAGTTTTTTATTCATTTTGTTGATTTGTAATAATAATAACTTACTGAAAAAGAGCTTCTTTGGTAGGGCACCCATTATCTATAATAAAATACCTGATGTTGTTAAATGTTTACCTTTAACCAAATTTAAAAAGTCAGTTCAGGGGTTTTTACTGGAAAAGTGCTATTACAGCGTAGATGACTTTTTGAATGATAATCTTATGCAATAGAATTTGGAATGTGTACCTGTGTTATTATTTTTTCTAATCTGTAGTTTACTTGAATTTAAATTGTTGACATTTTAATTTAATCCTGTTTTCTTTTTTCCTTTGTAAGTCATTTTTTAATCTGTATTTTACTTAAATTGAATTTAAATTGTTGACATTTTAATTAAATCCTATGTTTTTTTTTGTGAGTCATTCTTTTAATTTATTATTAATGATTTTATAATTATCATTTGTAATAGTTGTCTTAATGCGACTAATTTTGTACGCCATGATTGGCAAAACATGTAGCTACCTCTTATTATTTTTAAGACCTGTATAATTCTGCACTCATGTTTTACAAAATAAATATCTTGTATCTTGTATCTAATAACAGGTAATAATAACTCTTTATTTCAGATTACAGGATTCATAATGTGTTAGTATTGCCGTAACCTATTGTTAGTGAAAAATATGATAAATTAAAACAAAAATGACATCACAGATAAAAACAATTAATTTTGCACATGTAGGTACGTCTGTACGCACATGTCTAATAAACAGCCCATCAATTTTGCCCGCCAGTGTACCTAAAATATTGTTCGGACTACCTCGGAATTGCCGCAGCATATGCACGTCGCTTGCGCATGATGGCATAAAAGTCGTCCAGTCTCGCTTCAGCAAACATGCTTGATGCGCTGCAAAACCGAGGCAGTCCCAACAACATCCTGAGTCCGTTATTCTATTGGACACGCAGGGCGCTGTAGGCCTTCTGCGTATACCTAACCCACAGGCTGCACGAGTAAAACGTCTGGAAATAAGCTCTGAATAGAGTTAGCTTTACCTCCTTCTCCACCTCCCTTAGCGTATTAAGTAATAACAAAACAATTGTGTAGACATGTGATTTGAAATCGCCAGCGAATCACCTGCGGTCAAAGTCACTGTGTGTGTACCTAGCATTAGTTAAGGTCAAAAGGTTACTCAATCGTGGTTAAGGAAAACGGATGCTTTGCTTTGTAATCGCTTTGTGTTTTTATGTGAAAATATCAGTATAGTTTTTATAGCCTAGCGTACGGTAATCCATCTTTATTAGGATAATACCTACCCAGTGGAAATTAGCAGTTACATGTACAATAATTGCTTCCTTAGATCTAATGAGTCGTAAAAACTAAACATAAAATACCCATAGGCTATGCAATAAAAATTTAAATAAGGAACGGAATTAAGGCTCCTTCAAACAGGCGCGACACGCGACGCGACACAAAGACACCGCGTGTAGCGCTACAAGCGGTGCCTTTGTGTCGCGTCGCGTGTCGCGCTTGTTTGTAAGAGTCTTTAATCTTGGGAAATCCATAAAAAGTGGGTTATGAAATGATTTGGAAATAAATAATAATAGATGTACATAATATATAACAATAATACCTAATAATATATTAGATCGATTTCATTTGTCGACTACCGTGAAATAAATTGTAAACTTCTTAATTTTTTTTTCAGAGGCGCGTGGTGTACCTCAGGATCAGCCCCATGTTAAACTAGAACGCGTACACTTTAATCCTATATGTGAACATTTAAGGCGCTGACAAGACCCAATTGACAAAAATAGGCATCTCTTAAGAAAAACAATTGCCTAATCTGTATAGTTTGTGGTAGCGGAAAAAATATATGTTGATTTTGAACATATTTCCCAGAACTTGGTTGTTAACAAAACACATTTTGAAGAAAAATCACGATACAAACTAACGTTAAATTAACCTCTTACCTTGAGTTCTAATCCAAAATATCTGTATTAAATATCAACATACGTTGCGTATTTAATTAATAACAAGAACGTCTTATTTGAATGCATAACTTGGTTGTTTTTTATTTTAGATTACTCAACTCAATTTTGACTAAATAGATAATTTCTTCATATTTTGCAATAAATTACAAGCGTTGTGTCATCGCGCTTCTCTTTATTTTCTATGCAATCTGACAGTGACCGCGGTTTAGGTGTTGTCAGCATCTTAAGTATTGTAGCAAAATACTTTATGAAACAAATTCAGGAAGTAATGTCTTACCCAAAGCATAAAAAGCCGGCCAAGTGCGTGTAGGACCACGCACAATGAAGGGTTCCGTAGTTAGAAAGTTGGGATGAATTTATGCCAAAAACAAACTTAACATTGTAGTTGAAAAACACGTTCTCCTATACATCGATATATGCCACGGTCAATTCTCCAACTGCAAATTTAAGTTGGTCGACAATAACTCGTTAACTTGTAAAGCCCACTTAGCTATGATAGTTTTCCTTTTAATTTCATTATATGTACTACTGCCATGATTTTTTTTCACATCTCTATAAACAACAATTTAGCTACATTTAGCTGTCACTTTGCTCTAACAAAAATTTGCACTTTAATGATTAATATTATGCAAGCGGATCCTTGAATCGAAAAGTGGTGTTCACAGACCTGCAATATTTTTGAACGGCCTATCCAAAGATACCCCATACCATGGGGCAGACGAGAAAAAAATTTCATCCCCACATTACGTGCAAGGAAGGTACCCTAAAAATTTTTTTTTTCAATATTTTATTTTAGCACTTTGTCGGCGTGATTAATATGTTTATTTATGCCAAATTACAGGTATATAGTATTAAGCGTCTCTGAGCTACAGCGGGGACAGACAGACAGACGGACATGGTAAAACTATAAGGGTTCTTTGTTTATTACGAAACCCTAAAAACGATATTACTTTCAAACTACTTAAGATATTTTCATGATTATTTTTTGTTGAATAGACTATTTTATTATCTATCTTATAATTCTATCTGTGATTTTTTCAAATACATGAATTTTCGATGCTAAAAATAAATATTTCCTTTGAAACCGAACGGCCGGCGCGGCGTGAGCGCGACGCGGATTTGTATGGCCAAAGTCAACGGCGATTACCCGACCCTCAATACCTACCTAAGCTAGTATCCACGGCTCCGCTTGCGTAGGATAGCCCGGGAACATCAACATTTTTGTGGTTATTGCGCACGTCAAGAGAAGTTGCGTTTTATAAATAAACTAGCTTTTGCCCGCGACTTCACCTGCGTGGATATCGGAAAATGTCTCACGGGCACGTACTACCGAGATTAAAAGTAGTCAATCCTATGTGTTAATCCACAATAAATAAAATGTGTAGGTAACTAATAGACTAAGCGTAGGGCTGTTTGCTTACACCGCGGAATTTTTATTATTTTTAGCATTTTTATACCCGTCGTAACTTCTAAACGAAAGGTCCGATTCGTATAATTTAAAGAGGAATTTACACGTACATATTCAACCTTGATTATGAAACTATTTAGTTGGATAAGGATTAATATCGTGACACGAATGTCATCATCTTTCTATTCTTTGATTGTCAAAGGACAATGCCAGATACGGCCCATCCTTTCATTAATTTACAAGAAAAGTAAATTTATCAAAATTATCGCATGAAAATAGGATACTTTGTTACTTAACCGTTATTTTGTTACACTTTTTTTTTTTGAGGGTGGGAAATCATCAAATAACTTCTCCCGCTCTGGGCGGAGCGGGAGGGTGTGTCAGACTCTTACTGACTAAAACCCACCCGTATTCCTTCCTGTTGCCTGTGTTGCGGGGGCCTCGGTGACCCATAAGTACCTTCCCGCGACCCCGGCAGGCATCGGCCCTAGTGGACCCCTATCTATGCGGTGACGACATCTCTTTGAGGTGCGCGTGGAATACAACGCGCCGTCGACCCGGGCCTGGTCCTTACCGGACGGTGAGCTACCCATTGCTCACCGTCCGCAAGCCCGCGCCTACGGTGGCCGGAAATCCGCCCGGGATTCCCGACGCCCT